>OY292471.1:11478000-12956000 GCA_958496255.1 Camptogramma bilineatum
TTTAGGAATTGTGAAAATTAAAAAAAAAACTTATCTATGGATCGTTATATCTGACTCGTCCTTGACTTTTCTTATGAACTCGTGACGTCACATCCTTTCACATCCTTTTCAAGTATTTTGAAATTCCTACTATTTTTTGCAATTTTTAAAATTTATTTTCTAATCGAAAATGGTTTACTATTAAAAAATAATTACACACACATACCTCTAAAGCAACAATGTTCATAATAAAATACATTTAACCCGCTTTTGAATCAGACGCATATTGCCTATTCGATCAACAAGGCTCATTAACAAGTACCTAATAAATGACTTTATTCTGTAATCTTTCTTTCCAATCAACTTTGTTTACAGAGTTACCTTGGTTGGCTAACAAAAACAACAGTATCTCTGGAACCGAGTTACTTTAGCGAGGAAAAAGAAATTTACATTTTAACTTTTTGTCGACTGCGCGAGGTGATACCATTTCTTAAGTTTAAGCTGACTCAAGGATGGTTGATTAAGCTTTAGGTAAAAGTATGTGGTTACAGCTTAGCCTTTAATATTTATTGTAATAGTGTAGATTACTGTTGTTTTTGTTAGAGAATCAAGGTAACTGTAAACATAGTTGATTGTAAAGAAATAACAAAATAAAGTATTTATGCTACACTAATGTTATAAAGAGGTAAAATTTGTTTGTTTGTATGTAATTTTAGAAAATACTCATCCAATTTCATTATTTATACTTACAGCATTGGGACGCAACCATTTTTATTTTGGTACTTACATGATTAAATCAATTTTCAGTTAATTTTTTGTGCAATGTTGCAGAGAATCCTTGTGCCTTTCGAATCGGACAGATTTTTATGACAAACTATTTAATCTAAAAACAAGTACAGTAAAACCAGAAAAAGAATGGTAGGTATTCGTAAGGGTTACGTATTGATGTCACGAAAAATACAAGACAGATTTTTGAAATCCATAGGAACGTTTGACAGATTTTTGATTTCTTTTTTTTCATAATACAGGAATTCGAATTCCATAAATTCTTAAGCCAGATTTTCATTTGTTTTTTTTTACAAGACAGAAATACAAAATCCATCTAAACATTTTCCAGAAATTTTAACATCCAGATAATTCACTTTACCGCATGTTTGTTTTCCATATAATTTGTTTTCCATATATTTTGTGATGCCGAAAAATCATGGTTCAGGAAAGACCTATTACAAAATTATGTATTCAATCTTTCTAAACGCCTACTAGTAGCGCCATCTAGTAATAATTCAGAGCGTTATTAATACTAGGTACCATAAAATTAAATGACCGATGTCCATTATGTAGCTTGAAGTACTGTAGGTAGATATCTAATAAATAATGTACCTAGTTACTTTTTTTTATTACCTACCTTTAACATTTCCTAACTAATTTCGTGCTAGATGGTTAGTTGCTAAGCCTAAGTTAGTTGCTATTTTGTTACTTTAAGCCGATGGTCTTCCTAAAATAAATAAATAAATAAAATAAATAAATTAAGTAACCTCACCAAACACTTTTGGCTTATCAAAATTTAACCTAAATCTTCCATATATTTCGAATTTGTGACGGCTCCGGCGCTTCGGGAAGTGCAGCCCCTCCGCCCTTGCGTAACAAAACGCGGCATCAGCACGAGCCTTCGCAGCTTCGGCTGTTTGGTCGCCACCTTCGGCGGCGACCAGCCTCAGCCGCTCCAGCTCGTGCTGGTTCCGCGTTTTGTCACAGCGGGCGGGGGCTGCATCTCCCTTCGCGCCTCCGAATTCATAAAAACACTCTAGGGTAGGACAGACAAGACTACGTGGAAGTCGGGGTGGGCAGATTCGGTTCTGAGACCGATAATAACCTAAAAACGTTTCGTTTTACGGTAAGACAGACGCAACATTAAAAGCAACACAAATTACGTAAATAATATAATTGAGTAAGATGGAAAAGGTTTTATATGGCTGGAAATTTTCTGGTAAGCGTTACTTCTGTCTTTTAAAATAAGGTATAAGGATATTGTTGTCGAATGAAAAAAAAAACGAACTGATAATCTGGCATTAGTGTTTCTGTCAAATGAGACTTCTGTGAAACGTTTTATCGGAGTAATAAAATTATGTAAAACATAGTATCTGGATTTCAAGTTTCTATCAAACGTTTTATGGATTTCAAAATTCGGTGTATCGTTTTTCGAAAGATTGATAGGTTACCATTCGTAAGACATCGGAAACAATCGGATAAAATTACAAAAACGATTGACGAAATTTGGAAATGAAAATTAGTCATAATTTAAACTTTATCGCAAACAAATATCAATGTCATTTTTAAGAAAAGCAAATTAGTTGTAAGGCGTGCCAGCTGCGCCGATAATGACGTACACTTCTGTCGCATTCTGTTTTGTGAAATCATACACTGCTGTCGGACATATTCGGAAAACACGAACTTAACCGAGATCCATTCTAAAGCTTGCAGTACAATAAAACCGTTTCTTCACACAACTCAACAAAGTTTAATCACACAACATTAAGTTGTATCAGACCCTTTGATCGAGAACTAAACAAGTAACAAATGTAATCATTTGAAACAAGAAACGTCCATTTTGGTAGCCCGATGGTGAATTCTTTTGGAATAGGATGTATTAACGAGCGAAGCAATAATACTAAAATTATTTACAATATTTATATAAGTAGTTTTGCCCTAGTGGAATAGTACCTGGGCTTATTTACACTCATTATATCGATTTCGCAAGATTTTTTTATCCAAGAGATTGTAATTTTAGCTATTGAATGCCTATAAGTCCGTAAATAATAATAAAATAAATATAAATCTTTTATTTAAAACAATTATAGTCCATAGAAATAATTAATTAACTGAATAAGATTAATGAACAACGGTGAACTACATTATAATACCATCTCCATTAAGCTTATCCGCGTTTTTTTAAGGGGCCATACCATGAACTCTTAGACCAATGTTAAAACAAGCTTAAAACAGTCCTACTGCTTTAGAAATGACATTCGTTGTCATGTTTCAAGCTTGTTTTAACATTGCTCTAAGAGTTCATGGTACGGCCATTGGTCGCTTTGCTCAATAATGTAAACGTTACCTTATCTCACATATTATTGGCTTCCAAAAGTTTGGAATCTCCAACTTTTCACACAAGAATCTTTCATTAGGAAATTTAGAGAGTTTGTTTCAGGATTTAGTACTCTTTGTTCGCAAACGCTCTAATTTAAGGTTATTTTAGAATTTTAGTATGAATTCTGCCAATTTTTAATAAGAATTGTATTCGTTTGTATGGTACCTACAAGTAAAGTGATGTAAACGAGAATTTATCAAAGAACACTCAGAACACCAATTTCAATAGTCAACCGCTCACACGGATATGCATGACGTTAGGAGCCCAAAGCGATGGTCGGACCAGAGGCCTTAGAGCGTTTTCACATTATCTGATCCGATATCGGTATCGGACGCCGACACGATATCGGGGCAAGTAAAATGTATAGAATATGTACCTGCCTTTCACATTGTCCGACCCGATATCGGATGTCGGAGCGGACATCTTTCCTACATTTTACTTGCCCCGATATCGTGTCGGCGTCCGATACCGATATCGGATCGGATAATGTGAAAACGCTCTTACTATGAACTCTTCGAGCAATGTCAAAGTAAGATTACTCTGATTCCATGCTAAGATAAGACTCAGGTAAGGTTAAAGTAAGCCTAATGCAGGAATGTTTTGGTAACGTCTCTTCGCGAAGTGTCAAGTGTCAAGTCAATGACGCTATGCAGGACTGTTTACACCTTGTTTGGACATTGCTCTAAGAATTGGTGGTACGCCGGCAGGTGTTAGAACATGTAAACATGTCCGTTAGTGTCGCTCTCCATCAAGCCGAAGACCGTGGCAGAGGGAGAATAAACGTAGAACAAGTAATACTTGTACGGAGTCACGATACTCAACTATGCGGGAACGATCCCGTCCCGGACGGGACAGGACGGGACGGGACGGCAGGTGAAAAAACATCAATAAGGACCTTAGTGTTTTGTGATAAGAACGACGTCTCCGTCCCGTCCGAGGTTTTATCCCGTTACGTATGCAGCGACCTTAAGGAGGAGGATGCATGACGTATTGTCCACCGACTTCAAAAAAAGAACTCACTAGATTTGGATAGATGGAAACTCATAGTCAC
Organism: Camptogramma bilineatum; assembly: GCA_958496255.1. NCBI lineage: Eukaryota > Metazoa > Arthropoda > Insecta > Lepidoptera > Geometridae > Camptogramma > Camptogramma bilineatum. The sequence goes on from OY292471.1 coordinate 11,482,179, forward strand.
AGGCATATGCACAAAGCTATCTCAATATACAGGAACAAATCTCCGAAGTACACGCTCACGTGAGACGAGCGAAGCGTTTATTTTAGCTCTCGAGTATAAGTGCGGTGCAATTGGACATGAAACTTGAAAGTGTGGATGTGGTATTGTTAACGCCTACGCTTTTTTTAATTGCAATTCACCAACTTTTACGAGGCGCCAACAATTTTTTCTACACCCTTCACTTTAAATTTCTTACTCGACAAGCAAACATTGTGTCTCTCAATCTATCCAAAACTATTGTAAAAAGGACAATATCTATTAAATAATTTGTAAGAAGGACAATTCAAGTTTCAGAAGTTTAGTTTGTGTGCACAAAGAGGTTTTATAAAAAAAATAAACAATGTCTTCGAAACATGACTGAAATATTATTTAACACACGGGAATTACTCACATAAAATATCGACGATTTAGATACCGACAATGTTTCGATTCATCCGGAGAATCTTCATCTAGGTAAGGAGGGAGTTATTGAAATAGGTAAATATACCTAAGGATTTTACAAGTTTTTCTAAGGTTGTGAATTAAAGTAGTTTTTTTTTTAATAGTATTACAAAGATGTAAGTTTCTAACATCTTACCCGCGCAGTCTTGCCGCAGAACAAATTGAAGTCGCGCCGGGAGCAGCGACGTATGATATCACTTAATACTGTTTACTTTGCAAATTGTTTTTCTTACCCTACAATAGACACTGATTGTGTGTGGTTTTGTGTTCACGGTAGATTTGTGAGGTTCTTATTTTAATAAATAAATCCTAATCTTATTTTTATTATCATTTCTAACCTCTATCGTCCCACTGCAGGGCAAAAGCTTCCATCTTTCTCGGTCTAATCTATGGAGAACCAATCTTCCAAGAATGAGTCTAGCTCAACCTCCCAAATATAAATAGTTAAAATTACAAAATAATAATAAAACAATATTATTTTGTGACTAGCGGACGCCCGCGGCTTCGCCCGCGTAGACTACTATTTTTTTTATCCCACGGGAACCGTGCATTTTTTCGGAATAAAAAGTATCCTATGTCCTATTCCCGGTCATTATCTATCTACATTCCAAATTTTATCAAAATCGGTTTAGTAGTTATGGAGATACGTGGTAACAAACATTCACACACACACACACACGGACTTTCGCCTTTATAATATTAGTAGGATAGTAGGATTTATCAATTGATAACTGCAAGGTTATCTTTTATTTTACAAGTCTGTGTTTTATTTTAAAAGTTTTTTCGAATAAAATTCCATCAGTATTCGACCCCAAGACTTTTCTAATCGAAATTCAAATCTAGTTATCCAAGCTGATCAAAATGAAACTAGGAAAAACAGCAAAGATACCATCTGCTCTATGATAGGGCTCTTTAAATGACCCTCTGACCTGTCCATTGTCATGTAAATCTGGACTTCTTAGCTGAAATTACGTGAGATAGCTATACACTTTGCATGCGAGATGCATAATGTTGCATAATATGCCCATAAAGATGCCGCCAAGTGGCCTTTGCCGTTGCGAGGCAAAGTCACACCGAATTGTAACATATTCAATTGGAAATTACTCGATTAGATACCGACAATGTTTCGATTCAATCAGAGAATCTGGGTTCGAGAAAGAAGTAAATTCATTGTCTGCATGCATGTCCTTTGTAGCATTTATTATTTAGTAGGGAGACATCTTCAATAATCTAGAATGACCGAAGATTATTCATTCACATAGTTTATTTTATGGTTCATGTCGGTGTAACCGGTGGTTTAGTAGTGGACTGTGGTAGCTGCCTAAATGTGTAGATTCTTGTCTGACAGTCTACACGCTTTAGTTCAAGATTAATTGGGCACGTTAATTGTCGGTCCTGGCTTTTAAGTCGTTAAGCCATGACGGAGGCCTTTAGGCGGCCTAAAAACTCCGTCACCAGAGTTGGCCACTTGCTCATACGAAAGAAGAAGAAGAAGTTCAACATGGTTCATTTTATGGACCACTTCAGTGTAAGCGTGGTTCAGTAGTTGACTCGAGCAACGGCCTGAAATTGTAGACTTTCAGACTGCGCCTTAGTTCAACATGGTTTATTTTATGGTTTATTTCGGTGTATCGTGGTTCTGTAGTGGACTATAGAGCCGTCTAAAGGTGTGGTTTTTTTTTCTTGTTTGGCAAGACTTTTCAAATTTCAAGATCAACATGATTTATTTCGGTGTAATCGTGGTTCAGTAGTTGACTCAAGAGTAGCCTTAATGTGTAGGTTCTTGTTTGACAAGACTTCAAAGTTTCAAGATCAACATGGTTCATTTCGGTGTAATCGTGGTTCACTAGCTAGTTGACTCGAGAGGGGCCTTAATGTGTAGGTTCTTGTTTGACAAGACTTCAAAGTTTCAAGATCAACATGGTTCATTTCTTTTGTTAAACTTTTTTTTAATAATTATCATTATGGTTCATTTCGGTGTAATCGTGGTTCAGTAGTTGACTCGAGCAGCGGCCTTAATATGTAGGTTCTTGTTTGACAAGACTTCAAAGTTTCAAGATCAACATGGTTCATTTCGGTGTAATCGTGGTTCAGTAGTTGACTCGAGCAGCGGCCTAAATGTGTAGTGGAGCGCGCGGGAGGTAACGACTTCTCCAAATTATTTTATTACCATTATAAAAATAGGAATATCTTTGTTTTGATCGCTCTGTGTTTACGAACATGCTGTGAAACGATTTGATGTGCTGATACTGTTCATAATTGTTTATACAAAATCCAACTTATACTAAAAAACGAAGACTGATGTTAGTAGTAAGCTAGGTTAAAACTAGATATAAAAATGAGAAATCAAAAAGAAGTTTACCACTAAATAAAGGATCCTTTGACTTATACATTTTAGTTATTTAATTATACTTATGAAAGTTACATTACTAAAGTATGTAACTTTAATATGAGAAGAGTAATACACACTAAATTATGTGACTCTTTAGTCTAAAGAGGTACAAAATTTAGTGTGTATTACTCTTCGTAGCAGCTCTACGCCGTAGCTCTCTACGTCGTAGCTACACATACCTCCCAATATACGTTTATTCAACTAGCTATTTCAATGGTAATGCACACTAAATTATGTGACTCTTTAGTCTAAAGAGGTACATTTAGTGTGTATTACTCTTCGTAGCAGCTACGCCGTAGCTCTCTACGCCGTAGATACACATACCTTGCAATATAGATACGTTTATTCAACTAGCTATTTCAATGGGCTATAATTGCTTTAATCGGGTGATTACTTGCCGTTTGCCCGGCTGTGACTCTGTTACCGGCTGTTACCGGTTGTATCCGGATATCCGACCTGCAGCTGGTACCATACTACCTTAGGCCTGAGGCTAAATCACTCAATATAAGCACGTTAATTTACTCGTCAATATTAACATTGATTTTATAATATTTGACTGACCTCTTAGCTTAGTTGGGAGTAGCTCTGCCTTCTGCGCTGTAGGTCGTGGGTTCGATTCCCATCCAGGACAGACACTTGTGTGACGAACACAAATGTTTGTTCTGTCTTCTTCTTCTTCTTTTCGTGTCGAAGACTCAACTTATTTTTTAATAGGTACTAAACGGTATTGGACCAGTAGGTGGCGACTTCCACACCCTTTTCGGAAGCCTGCATAAGGTCCTCCCTGGTGCAGGTGATTATGCACTGTGGACATCGTAAAAAATGAGGCATATCCTGCGTAGGGGCTCCACAACCACACTGGCTTTGGGAAGGGTCCAGATAACCCCATTTCACTAGGTTGGCTTTACATCGGCCAACTTGAGTCCGATGTCTGTTTAGGGACTTCCAAGTTGACCACTTAAGCTCGTGTCCAGGAGGTAGATTTTCTGATGGAAGTATATAGTCCGGAGGGGGAGGTTTTTTGGACTGCCAGATGTCATACCTTGCATCCGAGGGATTGAGATTCGTTGATGTAGTGAGATTAAGAAAGCTCTTGCGACTTTTCAGTCGAACAGACGGCGGTAGGTGACCATACAGAGGGTGCCGGCTATCAGTTTCTTGCTTCAACTTTTCAACACTACACGCAACCTCCCGTCGGATGCTTGGTGGAGCTATACCTGCCAAAGAGTAAAGCATGGCAAGCGGAGTGGGTTTCAGGCAGCCCGTAATGATGCGGCAAGTGTCATTTAAGGCAGTGTCAACTTCCTTCGCATGGGCGGATCGATGCCACACTGGGCATGAAAATTCACCCGCAGAAAAAGACAATGATAATCCCGTAGTCCGCAGCACACCAGGTGAGGCTCCCCAGGCAGTGGATGTCAAGCGCCGGAGGAGGTTGTTTCTTGAACCCACTTTTTGCTTCGTCTTAAGGCAGTGAGATTTGTAAGTTAAGGTTCTATCAAGAGTGATGCCAAGATAACGTGGGCTCTTGCAGTGATCAATCTTCACCCCTTGCCAAGAGATGTTCATAGTTCGGTTAGCTTGATGGTTGCGGAGATGAAATGAGCACGACTGGGTTTTCGACGGGTTAGGCCGGAGGGCGTTATTGGCATAGTAGTTTCCAAGATCTTCTAGTGCTGTCGAGAGTTTTTCTTCAGCTTCTTTGAATCCTTGAGTTTGAGCTGTCAGTGCTAGGTCGTCAGCATAGAGGAAGCGTTTGGTTTGTGGGGAAAGTGGCTGGTCGTTAGTGTAAACATTGAAAAGTGCCGGAGCCAACACGCTTGCCTGGGGGAGACCGTTTTTCTGGCATCTCCACCGACTTTTGGCTTGATTCAAGTGGACTTGGAATCTACGGTTATGCAAGATTTCACTCAAGATACCGACAAACCCAGGATCATGAGTCAGGTTGCTAGTTTTTACTAAAAGCCTATTTATATTGACAGTATCGTAGGCAGCTGAAAGGTCAACAAAAACAGCACCGGTAACCATTCCGGATTCAAAACCGTCCTCAATAAATTGAGTGAGCCTTAAGGTTTGATTTGTACAGGACTTTCCAGGTCTGAAGCCAGCTTACTCTGGAATGAGGTTGGGTTCTAGAACGGGTATGAGCCGATTTAATAGCAGACGTTCAAAGAGTTTGAAACTGTGGCACAGTAATGAGATAGGCCGATAACTCTTTGGGTCTTTGGAGCACTTTCCCGGTTTGAGCAGCGCTATCACCTTAGCTTGTCTCCAGAGTGCCATGTTTAATTCCTGTCTTAAAGATCTTTAGATCTTTAAGACAGGAATTAAACATGGCATTAAGCCAAGATACGGCTACTGGTCCTAAATGTTTTAATTGTTCGACAGTAATGTCGTCGTAGCCGGCTGCTACGACTAATGTTAATGGCTAATGTTTGTTCTGTGTCTGGGTGTTATAAAGTATTCTATGTATGTATTTACAAAGGTATATAAGTATTCTATCAGTTATCTGGTTCCCATAGTACAAGCTTTGCTTAGTTTAGGGCTAGATGGCGCTGTGTGAAATGTCCAGCAATATTTATTTATTTATTTTAATATTTAAGATCCTATAAAAATAACATAAATTTAGGCAATCTTTTGCATACACTTCCGCTTGCCCAGCACCTGAACCATCCTCTCAGCTTAACCGGCCATATCCACAGGAAAGACCTAGTCAATACGTATGGGGCTGACTAAACCGCGGGCTTCCTCACGATGTTTTCCTAAACCGTTTAGAGCTCGTGTTACTGCGCATTTATTTTTCGAAACAAAACATCCTTTGATACACGTCCAGGATTCGAACCCACGACCTTCGAATCGAAAGTCGAGGTACAATTCTACTAGGCCAACAAGGCTCTTCCGATAACGTATACGCCCGTAATTTGAGCGACAGTTGAATACATAGTACAATTAATGTATGTTGGTGGTGATTTAACCCGAACAATAATACTATAGACATTGTTTGAGTGTTATGTTTCAATGTTATTGAATAACATTGTAATAGAATACATTGAAATGGTTTACAGAGAAGTAGACTGCAGTTATGTTAATATTATCTATATCTATAATATATACTTCTATACTAATATTATACAGAGGTAATGTTTGTTTGTATGTAGGAGGTAATCTCCAAAACTACTCATGCGATTTCAAAAATTCTTTCACCAGTATTTAGAATAAACTTTCAGGATCAACATAGGCTATAATATGTTATGTAGGTACCTCGTGTAACTAAGTTACAAACTTTTACACCCCTTTTTTTCGACGAAGTTTAAATAAAATAATAACAGTAGCATAATTAACAATTTTAAAAACCGACTTCAATGTTATGAGTTGAGCAATTTTCTGCAATCTTGAGGTGCATTTCTGTTCATAACTCCGAAGATACTCAATAGATCCTCACCAAAGTGTGGCACCAATCGGAAAGTATACCCTTTCAAACAAAAAATAACTTCCAAATCGGTCGAGGCGTCTCCGAGTAATCGGTGAACATACATAAAAAAAGCATTAAAAAAAGATTCCGACGAATAGAGAACCTCCTTTTTTTAGAATCGGTTAAAAATAAATAAAGTGTTTTCAAACAAACGGTAAGTAGACTTTATTTAACACACGGGAATTACTCACGTAAAAATATCGTCTATTTAGATACCGACAACGTTTTTGAAAGTGAAACGGTAAGTATATTAAAATACCAGAGGAAATTGTATTTAAATCAGAAAGAGCATTAATGAGATCTGGCACAACATGTGCAAGGTTTTTGTTACGCATCAACGGAGCATGGAGCCATGATTATGGCGGAAATTCGGATGTTGATCTTCATACATTAGACCTAAGATAATATCTAATGATAATGAGTGTACAGCAAACCAGTGTTGGTTGGCTACTTTTGAAATAAATCACATCACACTAATATTACAAATGCGAAAGTTCAGATGTTTGGATGTATGATTGTTCCTTAAGAACTCGACAACCACTGAACCGCTTTATCTGAAATTTTAAATTTAAATAGATAATGACCGGAAATAGGACATAGGGTACTTTTTATACGGGTACCAAAAATCTGGATGTTTGGATGTATGATTGTTCCTCTATAACTCGACAACCACTGAACACTGAACCGATGTAGTTGAAATTTTAAATTTAAACCAATGACCAAAGGGCTGGTGCTTACCTCGGACAGAGGATAAGTCTAGCAATCCAACGGGGTAACGCTGCCAGCCTTTTGGGCACTTTACCTGCGGTCGGTGATCTGAACTCTGTCTTCTATCTTTAGTCACTTAAAGATAGAAAGAATAGAATAGAAAATCGTTTATTTTGTGTAAGTAGGTATAACTAAAAGACAAATTCGAAAAAACTTATAACTAAAGAACTTAAAACTACACACAAAATTGGTCACCACTCAGCGTGGGCTACAGTAGCATGGAGCTCCTGTAGCGCTGGTTTTCTGTTAGATAGAAGTTCTGTTAGATAGAAGACAGAGTTCCTTTTAATTTAGTTGTAAGTTAGTTAAGGAGTGAATTTTTATGTTAATGAGTGTGTTTCTTTGTATTGATTGTCTTAATAAACCAAGTAAGTACTACCTATAAAATAAAATAAAAAATTAAATAGATAATTACCGGGAATAGAACGTAGGTTACTTTTTACCACGCGAGAGAAGCCGCGGGCGGAAGTTAGTAGTAAAATAAATTAGTTCTACCATGAATCATGGTAGAACTAATTTATTTTACTACTTGATTCAAGATGGATCATGGTCCATGATCCATCTTAAATCATTTAACAAGTATGTGAATCATAGGATCTTCACCCACTGAACAGAGGTCGTGTGTTTATTGGCAGGATGACCAATGATTGGCCAAACCAATAACTGAATTACTCGTACATCAAAAATATTCGTACAAAGGTTATAGCTGCTTAGATCAACTCGGCACCAGCACCGCACCGCATCGCCTTGTGCTGTTAGGTATTCTTTGTATGGAATTCTATGAACCAACGCTGAAAAAAAAAACTGTTTAGCAGCTTACAGCTGAAATGAAGCGCTCGTGGCGTAGCTTGCTTAGACGTTCTTGATTGATCGTTCAAGTTAAGCAGCGTTGGGCGCGGCCACTCTTAGGATGAGTGACCGCAAGTGGTATTATGAGCTGAGCGCTTGAGCCGTGCTTCGGAGTACACGTTAAACTGTCGGTACCGGCTTTTAAGTCGTTAAGCCATGACGGGAGGCCTTTAGGCGGCCTAAAAACTCCGTCACCAGAGTAGGCCACTTGCTCATACGAACTTACTTTAGCTGAAATTATTTTGAGAAAAGTAACGCGCAACGCGCCCCGCCGCGGTGCGCGGATATTCAGACCAAAATTAATGCGACGGAGCGCGTTGTCAGTGTGTTGGACTATGCGTGTTTTCTATTGTACAAATTGATACTCGCATAGAATGTTAAACCGCGCTGTGCGACGGAGCGTGGTATAGTGTGTTTTACGCCGTAAAGATAAATAAAAGTACGCTTGCAAGTCGTGATTCCGCGTGATTTTTAATTCTTATAAGAAGTTCTGCGCTAATTTTAAAATAATTTCTCAAGAAACCTAAGCATGTAAAACAACATAATTCACAGCCCCGTAGCTCACAGAGTAAATCCAGCAACGATCTCTGTTTTTCATTTCCAAGAAAAAGCTTCCTTAAACCCCCTTAATTAGTAAAATTACCCACTTTACATAATAGTAATGTAATTGTATTTTATGGCCCCACAAAACGAGCTTAAACGCCCAACACATTGCTCAGACTCACCTGTTTTTCATTAATATACAGATCCGCTCATCTTAAAAGTCTCATCAAAAAGTTTGGTAAGAAAGTTCGTATGAGTAGTGAAGCTGTTTTTTTTTTTAACACGTTCACTGCGTTACGGGGCCTTTTCAACCCCGTACGCTCCTTTCATTCAGTGCGGAGCAGAAAATTAGTGTCTACCCTCTGGTGCGAAAGCTATATCTCTGCCGTTAATTATAGCATGACAGAGATGACTATATATTTGTGATCAGTATCGAATATACATTCAAATTATATTTTAAAAACATACGGGGCTTAATGAACCCCGTAACGACCAGAAAGCAAAAATTACCTTTAGGTGCGATACGGGATCCAAAAAACCCCGTATATTTTTTTGCACATCCCGTACGGGGTTATGAGCGCATTTATGTTAGTGTTGTCAATAGCGCACAAAGTATCGATAATAATTTACAGAAAAAAAGGCGACCTTTTCTAAAAAATTCTAAAAATTCAATTTTTTTTTTCTTTAAAATAAACCAATAGTTTCCTAAGAACAAAACTTTCTAACTTTAAGAGAAAAGCTATCCTAAAGTGCCCAAAAATTTGCCACAACCTGTATAGTAAGTTCCTTAAAATATAAATAAACCAAATAATGTTGTATATTTCTAATTGTTATTTTTGAATATTTTATGTATCTATTTTTTACCTAGTTGCTGCAGTGTTTGCAATTTAAATGGGTAGTTTTTATTTTCAATGCCTCAATAAGATAGTTTGTTACTTGTTGCTATTTTTCCGAAATAAATATTTTCTTTAAAAATCATCGTTTCCATTCGTTCCCATCACTATTATTTCATCGATAAAAAATAATTATGTGCGTTACGGGGCACTTCAAACCCCGTAATTTATCATTTATAGTGCGATACGGGGTCAAAAACACCCCGTACCTTTCTTTTCTTTATAATTTCATCAGTTTTAGCTGTATCTACAGGCGAAAAGACTATTACATAGCACATTTAGTAATCTTTCAAATAAAAAAATAATAATCACGAAAAAGTTAAATTTCAGAATTTTATAGGTGTTTTAAGTAATCAGGGCGTACGGGGCACTTTAGACCCCGTAACGCACAATGGATTTGCTCATTACGGGGCGCAATATGTCCCGTAACGCACTTGAATACAAGACGTGTTTTTGGATCACGCAGTGAACGTGTTAAACCGGTTTTAAAATGGTAATCATTCACTTTGTTTGATTCACTCCCCACTGGAGCGTGACTGTTGAGATAGAGGATGAATCAACGGGCTGATTGTCTAACTTATCTCAAATCTCAAATTGGTCTAAAACTGTCAAAACGATCGCATGGGTATCTTTTGTCGCGTTCGGTCTCGTTGAAGTGACAGAGCTACTTGCCTGGTCACTGAACTCAGATTGAGACCGATTTCGGTCGCTATCAAAGATAGACAATAGGGGGCTGAAGTAAGCTAGGGCCCAAACTGTGTTTGACCCTTGTTTTTAAGACTTTTCCGTATGATCCCAGTGGTCTGACTGATTTTTTTTTTCAAAAGGAAAGTAAGTACATTATTTCAATTGAACATAAGTAAGTTTTTTAACAACATAAAATATTTTTTTCAAATTATGCAATAACCATAGAGCAAAATTTATTTTTTATTTATTTAGATGTAACCTCTTTATTGCGCTGAACTGTAGAAGGAATTTAATTAATTTATTTAAATTTATACGAGGAGGCATGTTTATTGTTTTAAGCCATGTCCTATTTGAGAAATGTGTATGTATGGAGGGGATTGGAATGGCCTTGGGAGGAATGGATGGAAATTTCTGTTTTGTACAGCTTAGGTATACAGCCCAGCCTCTTAAGCCTAAGCTTGGGAAATAACACAATTATTTTACAACTAGTAACACAGTCTGACTTCGTTTGAGTTAAAATATAGACTAGAATAATGTACCTTTCGAATGGTGAAAGAAATTTTGGAAAAGGTGTTTTGGTTCCAGAGATTTCTCTCTAAATGACTCTACAAACAAACTCATAATAAATAAATAAATAATGCTGGACACAATATTATAAATGCGAAAGTTTGGATGGATGTTCCTCTGTAACTCGACAACCACTGAACAGATTAAAAAAAATATAGACAGGCTACTTTTTATCCAGATACCGCGCGAGCGAAGCCGCGGGCGGAAGCTAGTTTGCTATAATTTGACTTTTCAATAGATATTTATTAAATTAAGCTGAGGCTGGACCTGTTTAGTTAGCCGTGCACATGGGAAAGACCAATTTCTGTCCATTGTTTGAGGTTTCACTTTACATATTTGTAGCGACATCTACCTGTCGATAGATAGATAGATAGATAGATACACATTTATTTGGTAAAAACACACACACAGGAAAATAGCTAGGTACATAATATTTAAAAACAAACAGAAGACTCAGGTACATAAGTAGATAAACAAAAGACACAGGTACTTAGGTAGACAAACAGGTAGGTAAGTATAAGTGAGAGCTAGATGCTGAAAACACAAACAAACTGACAGGAAAGAAACAAATATCTAAGTACCTACAGCTATAAAATATGTCTACCTAGCCGACGGAATAAATATCTAGCCCCTCCCCTGTGCGTGATAATGATAAGATAAAGATAAAGATAAAGATTATTTATTTGCTTAAACAAGTGTAGATTAGATGATAATGATAGAGGATGTCACAACATGGTTTACCGAATTCGGTGTGCAAATTGAGAGATTGGCATGCTTCTGAACAATTAAATTAAATACAAATTATAATAAAAAGAATAAATCAAGATAATGTCAAATATTAAAATGTACAATTGCATAATTAGGTCATAATTCGTCATTCAAAAAGTCGTCAATCTTATAGTAGCATTTTTCAGTTAATAGTTTTTTAAGCTTATTTTTAAATTCATTATTAGTGAGTTCCTGGTAGCTCTTTGGTATTTTATTATAAATTTTTGGTGCCATACATACTATACTTTTTCTTAGTAGTGCAGTTTTTGATGCGAAAAGACTGACCAAATAGGTCAGTCTCAGCATTAATGCTACTCCCATGAAATGGAAGCAGCGCTGGTTTTCAGACTAAACCTGGACCGGTGTGACGCAACGAGCGGAAAACATACACGACAAACTAAAATAAATAATAATAATAAAAATAATAAAATCATAAAAATGATGTACTGTAGGGAAGGTATAAAATATTTAATTATTTAATTAGACTATTTTATTGTATTGAGAGGGTGAATATAATAATTTATATATAAAGTAATGTGAGAATCAATAGGTAGGGGTTTTTTTTCTTCCTTTTTTTCTTTTAATAAATTAATATTAAGATAATTTAGTCGCATGGCAACTATACGTTGCAGCGAACCCAAAGCGAACCGAGCGAGCAACAATGAACGAACGAAGCAAATTAGCAAACAATTTGATTTGATTGATTGATGGTTTCATAAAGTTTGCAATTGCAAATCAAGTGAGACATTTTGATGAATTAAATTTATACGAAAATTACAACAATTAAAACTCTGGAGGATTAGATAAATGTGAAGTGATATGGCTTATGCCAGGTACGTGACGTGGCACTACTCGAGTACCAACAAAAGTGGGTGATAGTTGCTACCCATAACAATAACAAGCGCAAGTATAACATAACGGGCACAGACACGGGGTAAGCCAACAAATATAACTACAACTTTATAGAATTACCTACGTATAGGTACCTAGTCCCTACATAACCTACATTTTGCACTTGTTTACAGGGCCTGCACAGGAATTTGCCATTAATTACTTACTATATTTACTTTTGTAGACGAGCAAACAAAAGACCTAGGATACAGTTTAGGTTAATACTGAAGCTACAGCTGCCTAGCATGTTGGACACAGACGAAGGTAAGACAACATCAATAGCACCTAGTAGGTAGGTACACCACCCATTCCCACATTCCCGCCTAAGAGGTTTTTTGAGATAACAAAAAATGAAGCTTCAGCTTAGATTTAAATAAATGTAATGTTTTTATGGTTCTCAGTGGCGGCGGCAGATCATTCCAGCAGCGAGACGCTGCGAAACGAAACGATCCTCTAAAAGCGACTGTTCTGTGCTTCTTTGTCACAAATACCAAGGAACAAGCTCTACGGGGGAAACGAGAGCTCTCCTGGGCATATTTTAACTTGTGATAAAGGTAAGGGGGCGATTTACCCTTAATGACACCAAACAATAGGCTAGCCAAATGAAGATTTCTTCGTGCCTTCATCTTAAGGAGATTAGAGGCATTCAAATAGGGAGTCACATGTGACCGGGGAGGAATGAAAAAACAGAATCTTGCACAAGCATTTTGAACACGCTGAAGAAGCTTTTCCGTCCTACCCAGCAGACAAGGCCCGTACACTACATCGCAATAATTGAGTTTTGATAGAATAAGTGACTCGCACAGAGCTATTCGGACCTCCTCGCTTAAATATGGGCGGATTTTATACAACATCTTAAGCCTGTAAAAGCAGCTCCGGACACTTTCAGATATTTGACTTTCAAATTTGAGCTGAGAGTCAAATATTATACCCAAATTTCTTGCCTCACTCACATGTTCCACCGGCACACCACCGACCATGATATTGATTGTCGCAGGGCTAATTTTTTTTAAACTAGCTCTGGAACCAGTTAACATGAATTTTGACTTACTCGGGTTGAGGACTAAGCAATTGTCGAGAGACCACTGATAAATCTTGCTCAGATCATGATTAACGTCATTTACAGCTTTGATACTATTACAGGGCAGAAAAGAGTGATATAGCTGCAGATCATCAGCGTAGAGATGGTATTTACAATGATAAATGTCCTTGATGATGTCGGCACTGTAGAGGATGAAGAGGATTGGGCCCAGGATCGAGCCCTGAGGAACCCCACGTGAAACTGACTGAAAGGCAGATCGTACAGACGAACCATCTGGCAATTTTAGCTCCACACATTGCCTACGGTGACTGAGGTAACTGTCAAACCATTTTATTGTAGTTGGGGCAAAACCGTAAAAGGCTAGCTTTGAGAGGAGCAATGAAATATTAATAGAATCGAACGCCCTTGAGAAATCCAGCAACACAAGAACACTACACATCTTCTGATCTTGAGCAGCTAAAAGGTTATCAACCACGTCTAGAAGGGCAGTTGACGTACTGTGACCCTTGCGAAAGCCCGACTGATACTGTGGCAGAACGTTATTATCCTCGAGATATTTGACCATTTGCAAACTTACAACCCTTTCCAGCACCTTGGATAGACAAGGTAGGAGACTGATAGGCCTAAGATCATTAACCAATGCTGGATTGCTCTTTTTAGGTATTGGTTTAACAACTGCCAACTTCCAGTAATCCGGGAAGACACCACTAGCAATGGAGAGGTTAATGATAGAAGTAATGGTTGAAAGGGAATGTGGCAAAGTCAAGAAAACCATGTCAAGACTTATACCATCCATACCTTGAGCATTTGATTTCAGACTTTGTATAATTTTCAACACAGTAAACTCACTCACAGGGCACAGGGTGAAAGTCTCTGATCCATGTCTAAGGTGTTCAAAGCGAGTCAAAAGTGAGATGTTAACAGAATCCGCACCAGGGACATCAAGAAAGTGAGTGTTTATTATATCAGGATCCACAAAGTGTGGTGGGAGTTCAGACATTTTCTTAGGATTAGGTAAAAAGTTATTTTTGAGATTTTTCCATAACTTCTTAGAATTTTTAATGTTACTATTAATATGTTGCGTAAAATATGCAGTTTTCTCGCAATGAATTGCCCTCACCACGAACTGTTTCATTTCTTTGTAATCGGTTTTGTGATTATTACTTTTGGTCAACTTAAACTTGTCATGTAAACAATTCCTAGTTTTGATCATGGTTTTCACTGTATCTGTGATCCATGGGTGAGGGGGTTTTTTAAACTTTGATGTCTTAAGGGGTGCGTGAAGTTCAAAGAGATTTAAAATGGTATTGGTGAATTCTAAGGTTTTAACATTTACATCGGAGATACTTTCAAGTTGGGCCCAATTTATTTCATCCAAATCCTTGAGAAACAATTCCATAAGGATGTTTTGTAGCGGTCTGTAGGTAACAAGTTGTGGGCAAGGTTTATCTGTCTTTATACGAAATTCAACCAATAGCATTGCATGAGCTCCTAGGTCTGGACTGTACTTTACATGTACCTTATTCACCAGGGCATCAGTGCAAACTATGTCAATTAGAGTCTGACTATGTGAAGTGAAATGGGTGGGCTCTGTGATTAGTTGACGAATGTTCATGCACTCCAGAAACTGAATTAGTAGTTTCGTCTTACGGTCTTCACTCCAGACAGTCAATATTAAAGTCTCCTAGAAGGATAATGTGATCGCAATTTAAAAAAGAAGAAATTGATTCAGAAAGGGCATCAAAAAACTTAGGAACGTTTAACCACTGAGGCCTATATGCGGTTCCAATTATAATAGTTTTACCGCAAAGGTTAAACTTAAGCCACAGTTGATCAACTTGCGGAGAGGAAGGATGAGGTAAAATACGGTATTTCAAACATTTTTTGACATAGAATGCCACCCCCCCTCCCCTCCCCTTCTTAATGTGATCAGGCCTTGGAGCTAGGAGTAAGCGATAGTCGGCCATATTAGGGGCACAATCCTCCTGCCCGATTCTCAGCCACGACTCGTTTATAGCCATAATATCAGGGATCATATCTTCCATGGCCACAATAAATTCCTCGTGACCCGTATTAAGCGAGCCAGCATTAAAGAGACCAACTTTTAAATTTAACTTAGGAGATTTTAAGCCGTAGTTGAGTTCCATCGATATGTGACCATGGGAAAATAGTAGTAATAATAAAATTGTTAGTAAAATATATTGTTGAAGGGTATTGATAAGTCGAAATACTAAGTAAAAATAATAATGTATACTTTAAGAATATTATACAAAAATATACAAATAATAATAATAAATGCATTAAATTATGGTATAGTTTCCATCCTCCAACTCTGCTCTCAGTATCATCACCACAGGGAAGGCGCGAAATAATAGTCAAACCGCTGTGAAAGTAAATGAATACATCAATACAATGAATAGGCAAATAATAGGCAACTAGAACAGATTTTACAATAAGGTACGAAAACATCCAAAATACATAATAATAATTTACAAACACTGAAACCATTTTAAAATAGAAAATTAAAATTGTCGCTAGATGAACTACATTGATATGCTACGCACTACGAGCTTCAGTAAAGATGGCGGCACAACACCACAATTCTAGATCGCGTAAGCAGTAATTTCAGCAGCGATCGACATTATAATATATCCGACCAACCAACAACATCTGTTGGTCGAAAGACCACGGGCAAGTCGGCCAGATGGGCCGGCCCGTTGCAGAGGAACCACCTACTCTGCCTTTGGGGAACGATTCTACCATGTTCCCCAAAATCTTCACTTATTCACTTCGTTATGTTTGCTTTAAGTTTTCTTTTTGTCTTTCTGTTTGTGCGTCTGTTGTAAACAAATAAATTCTTTAAACGAATCTAAACGAATCGAATCTTTATCTTTATCTAAATTACTATAAAGAAACAGAATTATACAATAGTTACACGATCAGCTATCTGTAGAAGCATTTCAATTAAGTTTGTTTGTAGTCTGTGTAGGTGGATGAGCATAAGGCGTGCAAATTTACGTTATTGCGGAGTACATTACCTCCCACGTCTAGGAAAGTAGAGTATTCGGTGCACCGTAGCTTAGTGGGGTAGGCAGCGGGTAGTGTTGTACACCAGTGTTCCGCAACTGTGTTCAAGGTACATCTAGGAAATCGGAAAATTTTGGAGGTACACCATAAATGAAAAATCATTTTTTTATGCGAAACATGAGCTTGCTTAGTTGAGTGTATGCGTCCAAGTTTGGAGTAGCTTAACTGTGATAGGTAACTTTATTTTTCCGAGGCACACCAACTAATGACTACGGTACACCAGTGTGCCGCGGCACACTCTTTGCGGAACATTGCTGTAGACCCCGCGAGTCAGTGTTTGCATAGCTTAAAGAAACCTTAAAGTGAGCAATTTACTACATTTTCAGGAGTTATTCTGCTCATCATACTGAAGATCCTCATTAGATCTTCACCAAAGTCTTATGAGACTAATTTAGTCACAATCAAATACAAAAAAACTATTGAAATCGTATGTCATAAGGCGTATCCTGTAGCCCCCTTTTTGTCCCTTTTTGGAGGAAGTACCACTCCAACCCTGTCTTTACATTTATGAGATGGCAAATTTTGTTCAAAATAATACGGACCTCTTTGTTAAACGCAGAAGTAACAGGCACAAGAATAAAATTTGTTTTCCTTGTAATAGGACTGCTTTGTTCAACAAAAGTATGATATGTATGGCTCCACGTATTTATAATCACCTGCCAGAAGCTATACTGCTTGCTCCAAGCATTAATGTTTTCAAAACTAAGTTGAAAAAGCTTCTCATTGAAAAAGCATATTACAGCGTAAATGAATATTTAATGGACAATAATTTCGACTAAACTGTAAGTGTAAATGACAATTTAATTCGTATTTTATTAATTTTATTTTATTTTGACATAGGAATTCAACATTTATCAAATTAATGTACTACTTAGTTTAGTTAATGTAATATTTAATGTAAAGACTATTGCATGCGCAAAGCGTTGATTATGGCCGTGCTGATACTGTAACACTAACACCTGCTACTAACCCATAATACGCAATAAATTAATTTGATTGATTGATTGATTGATTGAATCCAGAATCCCCGATGACGAAAAAAATCCATAAAATTATCGAACCTGCTCACAAAGTTTCACGAGAATTGGTTGAGAAATGCGACCTGTGAGAACTTACAGACAGACATCCAGCGGACAAACGAAAGCATTTTTGTCTAAGCTGAAGCAGAGACACTTCGCTTGCTTCTAGTTCATCATGAGTTATCTGGTTCCCATAGTACAAGCTTTTCTTAGTTTGGGGCTAGTGTGAAAAATAACTTTTGAAACTATCATGGTTACGAACATAAATATTGTTATCAACGGGATAATAACAAAGCTCAATAATCATGGTAATTATCCCGTTGATAACAATATTTATGTTAGTGTGAAAAATGTTTATCTATACTAATCTATACTACTTAATATAATAAAGCGGCAGAGTTTGTTTGTTAGTTTGAACGCGCTAATCTCAGGAACTACCAGTCGGATTTGAAAAAATATTTCGGCATGTGATAGCTAAACGCTTGAGGAAGGTTATATGCTACTTTTTATCATCATCATAATCCCATCACTACTGGGGTGACGCTGCGAGGGCGGTGCTAGTTTACTTATATAGTTCAATTCAGATATGGTTCTGCTTTAGACCTTTTTATCCCGGCTAGATATCCCATCCCTACACACGATACGTATTTCACAGCGATCTGAATGGATAGCAATATGTGCAGTTGGGCCGTAAGCCGCGCTATCCAGCGGATATCATCTGAGATACTGCCGGATTACTCGCTGGGATTGCGGGCTCCTTGCTAAATGAGCCGATGCGATAATGTACATAAGCTTACATGCTTTATGAGGGAGTATTGTGTATTTTTAATGACATCAATGACAGAGTAACATGTTCAATTGTTCAGTGATATTTGACTACTCCCAGGTTTCTCTAAATAAATAAATTCGGTTATATTTTAGTTATAATATAAATTACTTAGAGAACTAACTTCGACTCCGCCTAAGTTTATCAGAAATAATTTTAGAAATGGTGAAACATTTTCTTAACAGATGAAGTAGTTTCTCTAGTTTCTCTCTTAGATCTTTAGTCACTCAAAATCCTTAAAATATGTCCTATTTAAGCGGATCAGAAGTATGTACCTTCGTCTAAATAAATATAAAATTTAAAATAAAATATGAAAAATAAAATTTTGGATGCGTGAGGCACAGGACCGGAAGGAATGGCGTAAAAAAAGAAGACCTACACACAACAGTGGGATATTTATGGCTGTGGATGATGATGATGATGAACTTTGAAAGTTCTATAGAAGCACGACTGAGATTCGAAATCACGACCTTAAGATTGAAAGTCGGGGCTTGTTCCCACTTGCCCACCACGGCACTTTACCTACCCTAAATGAGCTTAAAACAGTTATCAACTGCAGCCGAATTGAAACAAACCACTTTAAAACGTTGAAACCTGCTCCATTAAGAGGCAATCTTCTCCGGATTAATCTGTAGATTTAAATTTCCTTGAGGGATCAATTTATATCAATTCAGTGCATTCTATCTGACTTCCTGGAGCCGAGGATAAATGGTGTTGATGCTGGGGGAATTCTAATTTTTACGTTTTCTTTGGTTGTCTTCTGATAGAAATGAAAACTGGATATTGTGACACGAAAAATAGACGGAAATGGGAAAAAGTATGTCTCCTAAAGGTTCGTGCATACTACAGCCACGACGGGCCGCAGCGCGCCGCAGCGCATTTTTTTTTTCTATAAATAAAGGCTCATTTACATGGTGCGAGTTTCTCGCCCCGAAGAGGTGATTATCGTCATCAATGTCAAAATAATGACATTGTAAACTAAACATTGAAATCATACGTGGAAGGACGATAATAGCTTGCCACTGAACTGTCATGGAGCTAATTTCTCGCATCTTAATCGTCGTCCATACCAGATCAAAAACAGATCAAGAGTGAGAAAAATTGAGAGTACCTATGGATAGTTTGTTTGTTCTTCGAGAAGTCTCGGCGAAACTTCTCGCCGAGCCTTCTCGCCGAGAGTCTGGAGGCTACATTAGAGGTAAAAAACTCGCACCATGCAAATGAGCCTTAACGGCCCGTTGCGGCCCGCCTGTAGTATGCGATGATGATGCGAAATGTATAAAGTGATTTTTGCTATGCGATGCGGTGCGGTGCGGCCCGACATAATGTGCACGAACCTTAAAGGTAAGCGTCCACTTGTCGGTATCGTACGCTTCGGACGCATCGCACGCAACGGATCGTAGTATTATTTGTATAGAAACTCATATAAGTGCGTCCACCTGTCCGCATCGTACGCATCACACATCAGCAATGCCGACACCGTTGCTCCGAGAGGCAACTTTTGCGATGCCTGCCGATGACGTCATACGGAATGCCGATCAGTGGACGCACTCCGCGCGCTCGCTCTGTGCGTTCACTACGAAAATCCGAAAGAACTGGCATCGTCAATCCGATTGCTGGTACTTACCGTCGGCAAATCTGATCGCTGCCGATACAGTGGACGCATTATGAAAAATTAATCAGCTTGATGCGATCCGTCCGCTGCGTGCGATGCGGGCCTGTGGACGCTTACCTTTAGTAGGTCTCCTGTCTCGGTCTCGGGACCTTACCGCCACCTTAACAAAACTTCGACAACTATCAAAATACCTTCATAATACATCGAACTAATATTTGTGGCCATTCGCGGCCGAAGTTCCCGTGACGTCATAAATTACTGTGGCCACAAAAGGACCACGTTGATTGGAAAACTTGCGTCTTTGATCAAACTTTTCATATTAATTCCACCTTCGGTATGTAGTTCGTCCGTGAATATGGATAATGGATACTTAAGATAACTTATTCTTTTATTTGTGTCAATTTAATCTTGCCATAATAATAATAATAATATCTTTATTTCAGGCAACTTATCTAAGTAACAAGATGTTAAAATACTTACTTAATATAAGGGCCATAGAATATTATACCTTACAGACTAACATATATACAATTATATCCTAAAATACTAAGAACACGTTTTTTCTGCGACGTGAGACGCAATCGCGGTGTCAGCACTACGATTCTGGGGCAGTCGACCGATGAACCGTCGAAAATAACATTTTTTTTTTACTAACCTACTTCGTCCCACTGCTGGGCAAAGGTCTCCCCCAAACTCTTCCAACCGTCCCTGTCCTTCGCCGAGTCCCACCATCCATCGGCGAAGGTGACAAGGTGAAAATAACGTAAGTAATAATAAAATAGGTAATAATAATGTTCATTCGGATAAAAAATAACACTAATGCTGGACATTTCACACAGCATCATCAATTTTAGATAGATAACAAAGTTACCTTGTAATTTAAGTTTATGTGAGCCCTTTTACAAAATTTGCGTTTTTCGCTGATTTACGTGATTTTACAACTAAAATACTGTACCTATTTCTAAACATTTTATTGCACAGCAGGAAATATTTAAATTGTGATTTACTAAGTGAGCTACTTTCTTATTTTTAATAGGTAAGAATTTAATTCTGATTAATCGACATCAAACCGGTGAATTTGTCAAGAGCGATTTTGTGAAATGGCTATTAAGTTATACTTAAGCTACGTTACTGTGTGATTTTCTTCTAAATGTTATGTCATGAAAAAAGATGAAAAATAAAGCTGGTGCGTATAACCTCTAGAATAAAAATTGCTAGGAAATAAAAATCATACGCGCGGGAACTGATTCAGCGATGCTAACTTTAAGGCAATGATTTAAAAGTCCAAATTCATCAAGCATGCCACATACCTTTGATCAGCGATCTCCACGAAGCTGTAGGCGATGCCGCGTTAGGGCTTAAAGCTCGCAGTCTAGACACAACACTACGCTGGCCAGCGGTACACAACACAGTCTAGTCTAGGTAATACAGATAACACTTGATGTAGGTTCAGTTCAGGGTTTAAAGACGAGATGATGCACGTCAGAGCAGAAATGTGGACAACAGGCGCGTGCGCACTGTCCGACGATCGAAGCGAGACTCATCGAGCGGAGCCAACAGCCAACGTCCATCAGCACAAAATGATGACTGCAGCGTTTCTCCGCGCGAGTTTCACCAAACAACAATATGCGGCACTTATTTAATAAACTAAGACTATCAAACCAATGCCTCTCGATCGCCATAAGGTGATGGAATAAAATATAAGAATTATAAACTATGAAGCGCAACCATTTTCCCCGGCTTGAAAGTTCCTACTTTCGAAACACAAGGAAAGGTAAATAAAATTGCATATCATCACAACTCTACCAAAGTTATAAGAACTATAAAGTTGCGACTCTATATTACAAACAAGAATACTTAACTAACTATTCTACGCGGTAACTAAATCTAATACTGCACATTGGTGCACGATAAGACTTAATCTTAATGTTAAACAAAACTTATTGAGTTGGCAAAGGGCACAACTTTACTACCGGGCGACTCTGAAAGATCCCGCTCTTAGTCTTTACGGATGCGACTCTACAAACTCCGTTTTTATCTGGAAATATTTCTGTAATTACTCCTAACGGCCAATGCAGAGGCATGACATTGTCCTGCATGGAGACGACAACCATACCGACCCGTACTGGATTGGCAGGGGTGTTCCATTTCTGTTTGGATTGTAGGGTGTGCAAGTACTCTTGGCGCCACCGCTTCCAAAAAGATTGGACCAGTTTATCCATCAATTCATATCGCGAAATAAGGTTTAAACGCGTTTCATTGACTTCGCGAGCGGGAAGAAATAAAAGGGGTTTCGTATGCAAAAAGTGCGCCGGCGATAATGAAGCAGGCTCTGACGGATCCGAGCTGACCGCATACAGAGGCCGTGAGTTTAATAAAGCTTCTACTTGAGTGAGCATAGTGTTAAGCTCATCAAAACTAAGAATTTGCTGACCGATGAACTTATAAACGAAGCAAATCGTTTTTAAATATTTCATCCAGGAAGAGAACCTGGTAGAACGAGCATATAGAATGTCGTCGGAAGGAGGACTTCCGTCCGAGCATTCGTGCGAGAGCACAGGAAGAGCCACGGGCTTCATTTCGGGAAGCTCTTGCGACTCACCTGATACGAATGGTTTTATCGGCCATTCAGAGCGGGGAAGCTTAAGCCATGGCGGACCATTTAGCCATAGCGGATGATGGACTAATTGGGCAGGCGTTAAGCCGCGAGAGAGGCAATCACTGGGATTTTCAGACCCTTTCACGTGAAAGAAGTGATCTGCCGAAAGATTCTCATGAATCTTAGCGATACGATTGGCTACGAAGGTGTGCCATCGATGCGGTGCGGAATGAATCCAACTCAAAGTTACAGTTGAATCCGAAAAAGCTACGACTACCTCAATGGCGTGCCGAGCTGCGAAAAGGTTATAATACTCGCTTTATCACAGTTGATAAGAGGAGTGCGGCGCATAGCTAGAGACGAGCTAGAGAAACGACTTTCAGTGGGGCGACTTTAGATTTCGCACACACCAGCGAAACGACGATACTACCGTCGGGTTTGACAACGTGGGCGTAGACCGAACCACCGTAAGCTTTCTCACTAGCGTGGTGAGGAATATAGTATTCCATTTCTCGCTCCTTACAATTTTGTTTGGGCAACACACTTTCAGGTACGATATTCTGCACCAAAGAAATATAATTGTTCTGTAGATAATCCCGTATGACGTCATCGTAAAGGAGTTTGACGTTAGGAAGCGATTTAAGTTTACGTTCGAGGCTAAAAAATCTTTTGCGAGCTATGTCAAAAGAATTTCCTAACGCTGAAGCGTCTGTTTTCAGTGGTAAAGCTGCAACATATTTGCCATTTGGAGCGCGGGTAGTTGTGGTACAATAAAACTGTTCACAGTGTTTATCATCCACACTCCCAATGGACGAAGCCGTAACATCTTCAATCTCCCAAAACTTACGAAGATCGAAGTTATCGAACGAACTCGCAAAGAAAGACAGCGTGTCAGTTGGAGGTTCGATAATAGGTGCTTCTCCTAGAAGTATGTAGCCGAGCACAGTCTCCAATGCGTCGGGGCAGCCGGGTACGCTGGTCACGTGACCTGGTCGCAATAACTTAGCGAACAATTTGACCCCAAGTAACATGTCAATATTACCTGGCACACCCCAGGTGTCATCCGCAAGTAATTTAGGATCAATGTGATTCAATTCGGCAATATTTATAGCACACAGAGGAAGCTGGCCGGTTATTTGATCCAAAACTAAAGCGTCAATTTCATACCTAGGCTGCGAGCGAAGCCGTGAGCTGAACGTAAGGTTCACCGAGCCGCGAACGGGCTGCGACGTGCCACCAATACCACGAACGGTATCTATCGAGTCCGCATGTATAGTTAGACCGAGCATACGGCAGCAACGCGACGTGATATAATTCTTTTGAGAACCAGGGTCCAAAAGACATCTAACCACCATGTCATTACCCTTCCTACCTGCCACTAAAACCTTGGCCGTAGCTAGCACTTCGGTACTCCGGGTGGCCTGGGCTTGTGCAGAAGAATGCGTACACAACGCCACACGATCCGGAATAGCAGGGTCGGCCGCAGAAGTTGAGGCGGGGGCGACCGTGGGGGCAAGCGCAGGGGCAAGCGCAGGGGCTTGCGTCGATTGCTCAAAATGCAATAAGGAATGATGCTTACCGTTGCATTTCTTACATGTGGACTTGGATAGACACTTAGATACGGTATGTTGGCTACTTAGGCAGTTACCACATCTGTTATTGTCTTTTACAAACTTAAATCTATCATTCACGCTCAACTTTTGAAACGTATTGCACGTAAACAAGTTTTTATGCGTGGAATGACAAAGCGAACATTTAGATTCAGTAGCTACAAACACCTGCGATACCTTGGATGAGGTGTTGGAGCTACCTGCGGGGGCGGGCTTAGTTGCCGCAGAAGAGATGCGAAACAAGATTTTGACTTGTTCACGAACAAACTTTACGAAATAATCATAATCTAACTCCTGTTGATTACGAAGCGACATTTCAAAATGTTTTGCGATATCTGAGTCTATTAACTTAAGACCCAAATGAATAAATATAAAATCATCCAAGTTATCTATTTTCAATTGTTTGAGTCCCGCAACCGTAGCAGTTAATTTATCGAAACCCTTTTCAATGTTAGCGGGCGTCGAACCGAACGATTTCAATGAGAACAGCTGATTTAGATAATTAGTAGCGAGCGCGCGAGTATCCAGGTACTTTGCGATAAGCGCATCCCAGACCAGGCGGTAATTATCACCGGAAGGTACAATACCTACTGCCACATTCCTAGCCTTTCCCTTTAAACAACTCAGCAGATAATGAATGCGATCAGAATCTGATAAATCGGCGTTAGTATGTATAATACGTTTGAACGTCTCGTAAAAGAACGGAAAGCTCTGAATATCACCGTCAAAGGTAGGCAACTCGATTTTAGGTACCTTTATGTGAAAAGGATTAGGGCTCGATTTCGTGCTAATCGAAGCAGCGGGATCCTTGGAATCATGTGATTCCGTTAATGAAGCCAAAGTACTTTTTATCTCGCAGACCAACTCATCAAATGAATTTAAGGCACTATAGCTTACTTCACACTTTGGATCTAATGTCAATTTTAACATATTAATCTCGTCCATAATTTCATTGAATTCGCTACGTAATTTATCCATTTGTTTAGTCTGAGCAATAAAAGTTTTACGTAATCTTTCGCTTGTTAAAGATTTTGTTGAATCAAAAATACTTTGAACCCGTGCGAAATACGAGTCGCGTTTAATTTCTAATAATTTGAGTTTCACCTTGTCACTCATTGTGAACAGAAGTTAAAACCTGACCAAAAAAAAAAAAAATAATTTAATCAACTGAACCCTTAAATTATTTCTACGGAACCCTAAAATGCGTGAGTGAAATTAGGGGGGCAAATCAAAACAATAACTCGGCGAACGATTTTATAAATAGTAAATAATAGTACGGAACCACTTATCCGTACGCGCGAACCCTAACAATAATAAATTGTAAGGTTTAAAAATTTTAAGCGAACAAAATATAACAGATTGCCGATAACAAGTCCAATGCAATAAAAATAGTAAACACGCCTAATACCTTAAGAACGTAGCTACCTATTTCGTATATTTATGCTTGGATATACCTACAACCTTTCAACACAAGCCGATAAGTAATTAGCGTGTATGTTGAATGCGATGCGATAACAATTCTGCACTACTTCTATTTTTATGAGATTAACTTACTCAAATACCTATAGTACAGATGGTTTTTTTTTAAAAGTTAAATGCGAAAACTACAAATAAGTATAGACACTTATTACGTACCTATGCGATGCGATTGTATTTATAACGAAATCCCTTCGTACAAAACAATAAAATTCCTAACAAGTAAATGAGTAAACGACCTTTCGAAATAACTTATCTAGTTAGTGTTACGATTACCAAGTTAGGTACGGGTGATATGTATAATTATACGGCTGTATCCTATGAGGCACAAACGCGTAAAGTTTATACAAATCTGTTATTTTACCTGAAGGTTCCTATCAAAAGATCAAGTCTCCTTACAAAATAAAATAACAAGCGACGCGATGATAAGATGTTTAATTGCACTAATTAAACAAATGCGATGTAAGATGATTAATTGCAATAATTAACAAATGCGATGCGATGGAGTCTCGATATTATAAAAAAATACCTACTCGTGCAATACGAATATTGTAGGCATGTACCTAACAAACCCACAGTACAAAGTGTATCTATCATACAATCGAATATCATTCAGTCAGCAAATCTCGATTCGAAAAAAATATAAAAGTTTCTAATGCGTAAATAATTAGCCGTACGAAAACAAAGAAATGGAATATTCCACAAGTTTCGAAGGGCAACTCAAAGTCATACAAATACCCACAATTTTTCATACACGAACAAAAAAGTATGTAATTACGCCGAAAATAAACTGATTTATGAAATGAACTTATTTAGCGATATGTATCAACGTTGATATTCAATTATATGTATATTACAGTGTTTTAATTAGCGAAATTAAAGATTTAAATTAAAAATCAATTTGCCGGTAGAACTATTGAATGCAAGGTAGTATGAACCTTATTCTCTACGCAATAGAGGTGAGAGTTGTGTGATGATATGCAATTGTATATGGAAATTTCCCGAGCTTTTTGCTTAAAGTTAGACTTTTAGAACGTAAAAAATAGGCCGTAAATAGGCCCAAAAATAATTTCTTCGTACTCAAAGGACCAAAATGAATTTAACCGGGTCAAAATGACCAAAATGAATTTATCCGGCTCGAAGTGACCAAAATGGTGCGTATAACCTCTAGAATAAAAATTGCTAGAAAATAAAAATCATACGCGCGGGAACTGATTCAGCGATGCTAACTTTAAGGCAATGATTTAAAAGTCCAAATTCATCAAGCATGCCACATACCTTTGATCAGCGATCTCCACGAAGCTGTAGGCGATGCCGCGTTAGGGCTTAAAGCTCGCAGTCTAGACACAACACTACGCTGGCCAGCGGTACACAACACAGTCTAGTCTAGGTAATACAGATAACACTTGATGTAGGTTCAGTTCAGGGTTTAAAGACGAGATGATGCACGTCAGAGCGGAAATGTGGACAACAGGCGCGTGCGCACTGTCCGACGATCGAAGCGAGACTCATCGAGCGGAGCCAACAGCCAACGTCCATCAGCACAAAATGATGACTGCAGCGTTTCTCCGCGCGAGTTTCACCAAACAACAATATGCGGCACTTATTTAATAAACTAAGACTATCAAACCAATGCCTCTCGATCGCCATAAGGTGATGGAATAAAATATAAGAATTATAAACTATGAAGCGCAACCAAAAGCTTCTTTTAAAAAACCTAGTAAAACGAATGAAAACTAAATCATCGATTTTACTCGTTCATTTTCTACAAGGTTTTCAGAATCCCCTTTATAACCGGGTACAAAATCGTAACCGGGTGAGAAATCTTAAACGGGCACCAAATCAGGGTAAATCCTCTGATTTCCGGCTGTTCAGTGCAATATGCACCTGCATCCGGACGTGTAGAGTAATCGGTTGCAGAGATAGCAAATAATTCAATTTAATATAATATCTTTATTGTGTAGGTACTATAAGTTATATTAAGTTGGTAAAATTGCAGTATAAATATTGTCAACCACTCATCTAGACCTCTATTTTTGAAAAAAAGTATATTATGCGCACAAATATTAAAATCTAGATACCATCTCTGTAATAGCAATTAA
Organism: Camptogramma bilineatum; assembly: GCA_958496255.1. Taxonomy (NCBI): domain Eukaryota; kingdom Metazoa; phylum Arthropoda; class Insecta; order Lepidoptera; family Geometridae; genus Camptogramma; species Camptogramma bilineatum. The sequence goes on from OY292471.1 coordinate 11,509,865, forward strand.
TGTATTAATTATATCTCACAAAATGTCTATTGTGTGTCTACTGTGAATGTAATGTTTTTTTTTTTTTTTTAAATATTGCTGGACATTTCACACAGCGCTATCTAGCCCCAAACTAAGCAAAGCTTGTACAATGGGAACCAGATAACTTATAGAATACTTATATATTTGTAAATACTTATAATACTTTATAACACCCAGACACAGAACAAACATCTATGTTCATCACACAAATGTTTGTCCTGGATGGGAACATTTAATAACATTTATTTAGGTAGGTACATAATATCAATATCATTGGAAACAAAAGCTTTACAAATATTCCAAAAATAAACACTGAATTTAGAACGATACTTATCTTTAATTTGATAAAGGTTGTGTTTTTAATTGGTAATTAAATGTAATAAACAGATAAAGGTCTTTATGATAATGTAAAGATCTTTTGAAGGTCTTTGCTCTATGTCCCACTTGTTAAACAACATTTTATTTTTAACAATCTAGATACCTATCTTTATACCTATATGGTAAAAAACTATTCCAACTGTCAAATGTGAAAGCTTAGAAAATCATTAATTTACGGGAAAAGTATCTCGCGAATAAAATGTATGCCGAACGAACATAATTATGTACTTAGCTATAAATTTTAAAGAACTCTTAAATTAAATAATATATTAACCCAAATCAAACTCTGGATGTCTGTCAGTAGGAATAAATTTCAGTCACAGAAAAGGTCTATAATAGAAGTGTTGTATTCTCTGAATTCAGTCTACTCTGAGATTCGCATTATGCATAAGAGGCTCTATTGGAAATAAGCATGCGACTTTCTTCCATATCAATGCTTTTAAATGGCTTTATACAATATTTAGAAATCTAGACCTGTTCCTTTGCGACCTACATTGAGGTTACGCGATCAAAATCAAATAGGTAGAAAACAAACTCGCAGTGGACGCATATGAGAACTTTGGAGAGTGACGTCTTTTCGATTTTCAAGCCAAAATATTAAAATTGATAGAGCTCTAAAGAGCTTTCTGAAGAAGCTAGCACAGTTTTCATTCCATACGTAATATTACCCATCCTCGCATCTACCTGCAAAGTAGATTGAACGGGAATACCGATGCGAATTCCCGCTCGGGGTAAATACGAATATCGTGGATACGGTATCGTTTGTAGGGACCCTATTTGGACCTTCCAGCTAGGAAGAAAAGGAGGATTAAGAATATTAGAAACAATCTGCTGAAAAAAGCATTTTGCAAAGAAAACTTTAGCGGGAATTCGATGAGGAACAACTCAATTATGTGAACTATTGGATCAATGACAGAATCGAACAGCTAGGAACAGAGCAAGGCAAATCAAACGAGACCAAACTTGATGAGGTTTCATAATTTGGACATAGTTCCTGGGGTCAGCCAGCGGTTTTATCATCAGACCAGCTCCAACTACCCGTTAGTATAGGGCACAGGGGCGTAGCTATAGCTTTGTTAAGGGGGGGGTCCAAAGGTTCCAATATACCAAAGATCTTTGTTAAGGGGGGGGTCCAAGGGTTCCAAAATACAAAAATTGACTAGGTTTCCTCCGAACTTAATGGGCTAAGGGGGGGTCCGGACCCCCTAAACCCCCCCCCCCCCCCCTTATATACGTCCCTGATAGGGCATATTATATTACTCTATTGGCTCAAACACACGGCCAAGGCGAGCGCGAACGAGAAGGCGAATCGATGCAAGGCGAGAGCGATAGAGAGGCAATGCGAACCTGAACCAGCGTGTGTTAGATATCATTATTAGCATTATCATCGTAAGCATACATTAATAAGGCCGGTTTATAGAAAAATATAAAGGCCTATGCTTATGCCGCATCCAAACACCTTCCAAACTTCAAAGTAATTGGCACGCGGCGTCTTAGAAAGGGTGAAATTTCAGTCACGCCGCTAAGGGGTAGGCAGGCATTGGCGAGGGCCCACTCATAAATATTGTAATGCAACCACGCAAGTGTATTTCATTCGCTGGAGTTTATTTAAATGAGCCACTTGCATTATTCAGGTTTTTGTAAACGCTTTGATGAGAGGTCGATACCGATAGATACAGTTGGACCAAAAGTTCAATTACTGTTTAAGTTTTACATAATCGTTAGTAGAACTACTAATAACTTACACACTACTTCTGCCTACTCGACATCTTCAAATGATCTAAAATATCTAAAGATCTGAAGAATGATCTAAAGTTTGTATCGATACAAACGCGCAGCTCAAATACGTGCTGCAGAAAACGCAGTGTGTCCACTCCCTAAGCAGCCCGACTGAAGGTAAATTGATGCGAGTGCTACCTACCGTCCAGACGTTTGGCGAGTCTAAGCAAACCAATGCGCTTGTATTCACTCGGCCAGATAGGCGAGCCACACTCTACTAGCGACTAGCGAGAGGGGAACTCGCTGCCGGCTTCTGTTTTCCCCGAAAATTATAAACTGGGTCTCTTCAAGTCAAGAGTGAATAAGTGTATTCTAGACCTTTGTGATCCATCGTCAGCCACATCGTCCCTTACGATGTGAGATTGTGGCTAAACAAAGGTCTATCTAGATTTAAAAAAAAGACACCACTATTATAGGGCCTCCAGACTCTCGGCGAGAATCCCCGAGAACACCCGAGAAGCGTGAGTGTGAGGAGCTTCTCACCTTCTCGTTCTCGGGCTCGCCTGTTCTCCGATCGGTGTCGGTATTTTTGGCCGAGACAAAGGATTTCAAACATCACGACGGAGAAAAATTGAGAGTGTGGATAGCTTGTTTGTTCTTCGAGAAGTCTCGGCGAGACTTCTCGCCGAGCCTTCTCTCGAGAGTCTGGAGGGGCTATAATAATTCTCATTGCTATATTCACTAATTTTTTGATTTAACTGTACCTACGTAATAAAAAAAGAACTGAATAAGGATGATACACGTTCCTATTTTATGTGCGGAGGTGTCGTTGGATTCGCTCTCATAAAATGTGTCCTAGGTTTCATGGGCTCCATCTTTTTCGGTTTTCAATCTAGGTCGGATACGAAAATCCTTCTTTAAGATTTTGGTTTGTGTGCGGTGTGGGAAAATGCTATAGAATATCTCAGGATTTCGTAAATGTTCATAGAGGAATGGGTGACCGACGCTTTTGCCCCGAACTTGCTTGTTTAGTTTTCACTAAATCTGATACTTATTCACAAAACTTTTAGAAAATTCGCAAAATCCTAAGCATATTTTCAGGAGTTTATCATGGTTGCACCTACACACAAGATTTTGTCGAAACGTTAAACATGGAAGTGCTTATTCTATTAGGTATCCTACCTACCCACTTACTAATAAAAGTAGGGACTTATCTGAAAGTTATGCTTGGAAGTGAAAATCTGAAAGACCTAATATTTCCTTTCATAATATTAAAAGGTTTTTTCACCTTTTTACTCCTCAATGCCCATGAATCAAAGCGAAGCACCAATTGACAACCAAAGATCAATTTCAGAGGATCCTTATCTATCTCCAAGCATTACCAAGGTGATTCTATAAAGTCTACGGCATCCAAATGCTATAAACGGGGATTTCCCTAAATGCCCCCTTGGTTCCAGGGGGTCAAATTTCATTTTCCCTAATGAATAATATCCTGAAAGTGGGCCCATATATTTTGGGATTCGAGAGAATAATATCATCTTTGTGCCGCGTTTGAATTGAATAGATGCTTGAAATTACCTACTGGCGCGGAAAGTGCCTACTTATTTAGGTAGGAAGAAAATTAGTAGGTAGGGAAAGGTTTATATTTAATTGGATACTTACTAGCGGCCCCCTCTGACTTCGAAGCCATAAAAGCCTTTGGAATAATGTTCTAGGTAGGTATTATCAAATGGTGAAATATTTTTTGAAATAAGTGCAGTGGTTCCGGAGATTACCTACCCTCCACGTAGGTATCTACACCATCATCATCATCATCATCAGCCATTTTAAACCCACTGCTGGGCATAGGCCTCCCTTCGTGTCTGCCATTTGCCTCGATCTGCGCTAGCCTCAGCCACGTACATTCTACGGTCTTCCGGATGTCAATAGTTACGTACCTTACCTACGTACTAAAAAATCACAATCTTCTTCCTATCCCTATCCCACAAGATAATGTGAAGTCGGCACAACGTGTATTATTTGTTTGGTCTACCTCTACACCAACAACATTCATATTTTGGTAGGTAGGTACTTAATCCCCATTAGGTCGAGATCCCTAATTTTAGAACTACTTAAGTGATTCCGATCGTCTTTTATAGATACCCGTTAACCTTATCTCACACTGGGTGTGATACACATCCATACCACGTTAGGTACTAAGATAGATAGTAAGTAGGTACATAAGGTAGATGTTGGTAAGTACCTACCTACTTCTGTGTTTCAAACACATGTTAAAAACCTTATAAAGCTGTTTTAGCGAACCGCTCATTGTCACATCATTGTTTATCTTTAAACGTGTAACAAGTCACGTGGCAAGTAACTGGGGAGGCTACTAGAGCCATCTAATGGCGCGTGCAAACAGGCCCTAAGTGCGACTAATGTCCCATATCTTAATAGGAATCTTGGTCTCATAATGTCCAAGACATCAGCGTTTTCCGAATACCCTCAAGGAGCTTTCTGCTGATAGCTCCATTTTTTTAATAACCTCTTCGGAAGAATGGGGTTTTTTAATTGGGTTAAGTTAAGAGTGAACAATGTCATTTTACTTAACAGGGAACTGAAATGTGTAACGATTCAGATACCTAAGTAAGTAAGACCTAGGTAAGTTCGTATGAACAAGTGGTCAACTCTGGTGACGGAGTTTTTAGGCTGCCTACAGGCCTCCGTCATGGCTTAACGACTTTAAAGCCGGGCGCGGCAATTTAATGATTTAGATTAGAGTTGACTTAGGTTTTGTAGATTAGTGCAAGACAGAGGTAGGTTTTTAAGAGATGAAACGGATATTGGTTTGGCGGATAGCGGATACCGGATATTCGGCAAGCTACGAGGCCGGATTTCCGGCTACCGGATATTTGGCCCTGTATCGCGTTACATGACGCGATCATTATTGTTTCATTGTTTTTTCACTTGTCATCGTGATTTTATGTTTGATTGATTAACAAGAAATGTCATCATCAAAAAAACGATCGCCTACTTGGCAATATTTTGACGATAACAAGTCCACGGTATGTTTATTGTGTCAAGTTCAAATTTCCCGAGGTGGTGAAGGAAAAAAACCTGGCAGTAGCGTTTACAGCGAAATACTATTTTCAGAAGCTGGTCTGGGCGTCAATTCTGGTACCGAACTTTTTATCAACCACAACCAAAACCTCAACTAAACAGACTGTTTCCATGACTACTAATAACAAACGACTCAGTTGTGGTGAGGTTTTAGCTAAGGTTTGAACTTTGGCAGAACAAATTTTTGAAAAGCTATTCTACTATTTCACCAAATGGCTGACATCCAAAACGCACCGGTTGTCATCTAGTAGAATTGCCCAGCTGGTAGGTATACGAAGCCAAGCGGAGTCACCTTTTACCAACAAATGCGGAAAATTTGGTATTCATTCACCACAATTTGCCACTTGGTTATTTTGAGTACCTACCTACTAAACTAATTAATAAAACAAAAATTTTTGACGTGCGATTATAAAAGTAAACTGTGTCCAAGGCTAATCATACCATAATACGTTATACAGGGTGTGGCAAATTCTTGGTCACTGAAGGGTAGCTACCTTTTCTCTTGTAGTTAGAAAGTTTTGTTCTTAGGAAACTTTAGTTTTGTTTTGAAGAAAAAAAAATTTGCATTTTTAGATTTTTGAAAAAAAGTACAGCTAGCCTAAAAAATTACATTGGTTAAAAAAAAACAAGTTGGTCTTAATCGACTCTATTTCCCATCAGGAACACTTCTCCCAAAGTAAATTATCAAATCAAATCGTAAGTTTTTGCAATAATTCAAAAAAACACATCCCATACATTTTCTATTAAATTAGGAGTTGTAAACATTACCTACAGTGCCACTTATTCGATGTTTATTAAATTAAATTCGTGACTGCTTCGGCATGCTGGGAGGCTATTGTAAAGCCTTAGGCGCCTCAGACAGAGCCGCAAGAGAGAATGGTATAATGTTTACGCTGTTGCCACACCCTGTATATTGCGGTTTGATAAGCCTTGTGTAAAATAATAAGTTTTTTTAATATCACTACCCGGTATCCGGCCGTATAGTCAAAACAGACCAGATAGGCCGGATACCGGATATCCGTTACATCTCTAGTTTTTAAGTTCATAAACTACGGTTATGTACCTACTGTCAATATAAGGTAGGTAAGTATTTGTTGAAATTAAAAATGAACACACACAGAATTTTAAGTAGGTATCTACTTACCTACTAGGTAGGTACTTACCCATAGTTATACTAAGTAGGTACTTACTTAGGTAGTACCTATAATGACGAATTTCTTTAAGTAGGTAGGTAGGTAAGTACCTACTTTAATTTTTTAACACAAGCAAAATTTCTATCACTTTTTTCTACAATCTTCTATCTTTCAAAGCTTTCATCGTTAAAAAGTAAAAAAATCAATTTGTCGTCGGGAGTAGGTACCTACCTACTTACCTACCTACCTAGGTACCTACTTTTTTTTTAGCTAGCCTAAACTGTCCCACTGCTGGGCAAAAGGCCTCCCCCGTTACCTTCCATTCCACTTATCGCGATCTTGTGCGGTTTCCCTCCAGTTCTCTTCAAAGGCGTCCAGGGTCATCACGCCAGCGCTTTTTAGGCCTGCCAGCCATCTAGTCCCCGCCACAGAATAAAAAATAGTAGGTAGGTACCTATAGTGTTGTTGCCAGGTACCTACCTACTACATAGCAACAACACTATACCTAGACCTACCTACCTACCTACAGAGGTTAGCCTCTCCAAGGATATTTTTAATACCTAGGTATTTCTTAGAATGTTATTAAACTACGTAGGCGTTATAAAACATAGAAGGAACCTGCTAAAAATAAAATGATAGTTTGCATGATCCTCGTTTTTGAATATTTCCGGCTTCGAGTACCTTTCCTGTGTCGATAAAGCAGTTCTGAAATGACATTGACAGCACAGATAGCGCCATCTGTAAGATTAAAAAAGAACGATTTCCCATGCGTTGACACCAATGACTTTACAAAACAGAGCGGCAAATTCAAAATTGAAACATCTTTTGGCTACCGGTTCGTAAACACTTTTTGTGTGAAATATTATTTGTCAATACAGCTATGTGCTAATAAATATTAGTGATAGGATATTGTTTTGAATTCAAAAACCTCTAATTAATGAAAATTATGATTAAACACTAGCGTCACCTAGCGAGTCTACTAAGAAACTAGAGCCGCCATCTATTGAGATTCTAATGAAAACAACAATATAGTTCTCGGTATTTCCGTGGCGCTCACAACCCAAACAATGAATTTCCAACATGGTGGCAATGTGCTACACAGTTTGAAAATGCAGGTCGTGTCATGCTTTGAAAAAAATCATTTTATGTTCGATTTTGGTGGAAAATGTCGGACCCTAAACGTGCTAATCTTATAACAGTGGGTGCGCCTACAAGTGCAAAAAAGATTGTGAATAAAACAGTGAGATTAACCATAAATTTGGCCGAGAGCAACGAAAGTAAATATCCGGAGCTGAATTACAAGGAACTAGTCATTGCAGAAGAGGTAAGTTATAACAGAAAATCATAGCAATTTACGCAACCATACTGGTTTTCCAGCTCTTTGTAGTGCAAGCAATAAGCTAAAAAAAACTTGTGGCGTTGTCATGCACGGTTTGGCGGTAACAGCTTGTTTTGTGAGAGGCTGTAGGATTAGGTGGTAGGATATCTTTTGCTTACGTTACATGGTTTTTTATTAGGTTTGTGACACGAATTTGCGTTCACGGGCTGTATGAGAAGCCCAGATAGCGGTCGCCATGTTTGCAACAATCATAGAAATCTGGTGTCAGCTTAGAACATCATTTCAACAGGGCAATGTTTTGGTCGCAAACCGTTCGTCATTCCGGTAGTTTTAGTTCTAAAACTACTATTTTTTGAATACCTAGACCTCATTAGTATTGTACATAATGCATACTGACATAATTGCACTGTCTACGATAACGCCTAGCCTGCGAAAGTGTCCAATGACCTAGGATAACCTGCCTATAGGATCCCCGGTCTACGTAGCGTATTTTTAGGTTATTTTGGAAGTTTAGTGATATAATTGAAAGTAAATGATTGAAATTACAATAAAAAGTTCTTGAGCTATATACCTATTCGCATAGAAAACATATGTTTTTGTTCTTTGGTGAATTGGTTATCTATTGCAAACGAAAGATAACACATACATAGTAGTGTTGTTTCATTCGCTCCTATTAGTGCGGGAATATTTTATCATTTTGTAATAAAAGAAAGGTTCTCCTATGTATCAACGGTTGGTTTTATATACTTTGGTTATGTATTTGTTTGCAAGCAAACTCGCCGCGAACTTGCCAAGTCGGTTTCGCTCGCAAAATTGTGCGCATGTTGGTAGAATGTGTTTTGCAACCTTTGCGTCTCTATCTCTGTGAGATTGTATTTTTTATTTCTTTCATTGTGGTCACAATCGATACAAAGTAAATAGTGCAGGGATGGGATGTATGTAGGCCCTATGTACTTTTGCGTGTGTGCGTAAGTGACATTGATTGATTGTTGATTATTGTTCGTGTGTGCGTTTTCTTTTGTTTTTACGTATTCTGACGTCATTGTTGATAAAAGGGTTATATTTTTGTAGGTGTACTTTGGATTTTTTCGCATTTAGGGCGATGTAGGGTTGTAAAATTAGGTCAGTGGACGCATTTGAACTTAGAAGATATTTCTGTTAATGTGTGTATTTTGGGAAGACAAAAGATATAATTTATGAAGAATTTATTTGATTACGATTATGTTATTAGCTAAGTGACTTCTATGTCAAGGAAATAAGATCGAGTGTTTGTAAATGCCATTATAACACGTGGTTACACTGAATTAGCTTTTATGATGAACAGCTAAGGCTCAAAGTCATGTTTATCGTTTACCTTTTTGCACATTTGCGTGATTGCAGACTTCATTGCGCGGTAATAAAGCTTGTAATTGTATGAATGATATTTCCTAGTGATAGTGATGTGATGGGGTCGTTGACTCATGTTAATTGCAGATTGAGTTGCTTTGAAGGGTAGATAATACTATTGATGAAGCTTTTAATTTGTGATTGCGGTATTGGCGCTACGGCTGAACTGTTTTTGATGCGATTTCGAGAATTACGTTAATTTCTTAGGTGTTTAGTGGCTGAGCCAATTTTGATGCTGTTTTGTTCTGTGTATTTATTTATTGTTTTGGTTTTGTATAGATGAAGCTTTTACTTTGTAATTGCGGTATTGGCGCTGCGGCTGAACCGTTTTTGATGCGATTTTGAGAATTACGTTTTAGGATTTTTAGGATGCCGTGGCGTGTTTAGTGGCTGAGCCAATTTTGATGCTGTTTTTGTTCTATGGATTTATTGTTTTGGTTTTGTATAGTAAAATTAAAATTTGAGTCAGTGATGTGGTTCCCATAACACAAGCTCTGCTTACTTTGGGATATTGATGCTATGGGGCTAAATGTAAAGCATTAAAAAAAAACCTACCATTCCTGTGTTAGATATAAAATCGAATGATCATTGAAATATTCCATTAATGATGCAAAGGGTAGTCAAGACAAATCCAAAAAAAAAATCACATGCATTTTCTAAACGCTTTTTTTTATTCTAGGTAGGTAGGTAGGTATATTTATTTAGGGACTTTGAGTCTTACATTAAAACTAGGTATGTCAGTCCCCTAAGAAAATCTAAAATAAAATCAACTGCTTTTAAAATGTAGGTATATTTCAGAGAAAGAAACGAGTTGAAAATGGTAAAACTGGAGGGCTGGACCCGTTCTCTGACAATGATGATGAACTTGAGCGAGCAGCAAAGCAGTTTGAGCAGAAATATGTGAGTTATAATTAAAATACCTTCTGATAATAGCATAATCTTGGTAGTCACATAGTAGAATCATTGCTTATACCTACAGAACTTCCAGATTTGGGATGCTCATGGAATTTTGTAAAGTTAAGGTACGGACAGATAGAATTACTTTCGCATTTATAAGAGGTAGGTACCTAGGGGGATTCGAGTGCAATGAAATTTATTAAGTGGGTAAGAATGGTTTGTTTGCAAAAGAGGGACATTTTTGCTCTCAGACAGCCTGAAAGCGGGACGTATGGTCACCTTAGGTATACCTAACCTTAGGTAAGCTCTGTATGATTCCACAAAACAGAATGTGACAGAAGTGCATGTCGTCGTTAGCAGCGCAGCTCGTACGGCTTGCAACTAATTTGCTTTTCTTATAGGGCCTCCAGACTCTCGAGAGAAGGCTCGGCGAGAAGTCTCGCCCGAGACTTCGCGTAGAACAAACAAGCTATCCACACTCTCAATTGTTCTCAGTCGTGATCTGTTGCTTATCCGGTATGGACGTCGATTTTGAAACTGCACCCGGTTTGGCTCTGTGTGCCATTGCATACTGTAACTTTGTGAATGATGTAACTAAAAATAATGTAAAAAAAAAAATATAGGTAGGGTAAAACACCCAGTGGTCAGCCTTTTAGTGAAAACTAAAATTTCATTCAACTGTATTTTAAATATTAGACACTATGAATAAAAACAATCGATAGTATCCGAAAGGTTGTTTATTATATTTGCTTAAAAAATTAACAAACCATTGTATTTATATTATAATAATAGATAAAATCAACATTAAATAAATTATGGCACTTTTTACCAGTAGTCGGCCTCATCTCTCCACAAGTCAGCCATGTCTTACCCAGTAGTCAGCCTCTCACTTATTCTTGCATTTTGGTATATAAATTCTTTATTATATGAATTTTCATAATATTTATGGGGACAAAATATAATTTAAATGTCCCCAGCGAATTCAGTACATTTTAAATGATACCATGCAGGGTAAATTGCCATATTGAATATTTCTTCTGTCATTAATTTCTGTGTCGCTAGGGTAGTCAAATCCTTTTCACAGTTTTTGCATATTATTAAGTTTTATATTTGTTATTTTGTTAATATTTTTATAACATTAATTTATATGTATTTTATATTTTGTGTCTCTTGCTGTTATAAAACAAATGATTTTCATGCTAAATTAACCGTGCATAAATTTAACTCTAATGAAAAGGCTTTAAGGTGCTATTTTGTGCAACAAGACTAAAGGCTGACTACTGAATTTGTAGACCCATTGGTCAGCCCCTGACATGCAACTACATTTGTACGCGGCTGACTACTGGTAAAATACACTAATCATCAAAAAACCAGTGGTCAGCCACTTATGGCTGAGTACTGGATCTCCCTTGAAAATTCAAAACCCAGTCGTCGGCCACCTAAATTACACCAATTAAACAAATAAAATGCATGAAATAGTTAATTTTATAACAAAATAAACATTTTATTGTCACACAGTAAAAAAATCCACCACAATTTACAGTAAAAACACGCAAAAACTTACCGAAAACTAGAACACGTTTCCTAAGAAAAAAATTGAAAATGCGACGCTTCGAGTCGTGTCTCTGGTGGCAGTGCAAATGAACGAGTGTAGCTCCTCAGCCTGATATGCTATTGGTTCGTAGGTTTGCATATTAGCCAATAAAAAGACATGGATTCGATTGAACGTTAATTTAAAGGTGTAAACCAATTTAAACACTATTTATATGGAAACAAAGTCTGTAAAGGCTGAGTACTGGTGCGGGGCTGGCCACTGGGTGGTTTACCCTACTTAATGTAAAAAACTTTTATCTTAGTAGTTTCGATATTTAGCATCCCATAAAATAGGCTCAGATTGAAAAAAATCGATAAATTTCAACTCTATTTATTATTCCACATTTTTACGAAAGAAAATTCTCGAAAAAAACAAACAATATGGATGTCTGCCCACCGCCGCTCATTAATCTGCAATGAGACAAAACGTGAGTGTAGGACCCTTCTCTTTTCTCGCCCGAGAAATCCTTTGGCTCGGCCAAAAATACCGACACCGGTCGGAGAACAGGCGAGCCAGAGAACGAGAAGGCGAGAAGCTCTTCACACTCACGCTTCTCGGGTGTTCTCGGGGGTTCTCTACGAGAGTCTGGAGGCCCTTTTAAAAATGACATTGATATTTATTTGTTTGCTATAAAGTTAAAATTGTGAGTAATTTGCATTTCCAAATTACTTTTTGTCAATTGTTTTTGTAAATTTTTTATACGATTGTTTCCGATGTTTTCCGAAACGCATTATTTATCTGGTAGTACTACTTTGCTACTATATTGAATGTTATATTCCAGGGTAACAATAGCACTTACGGCAAAAAGAAAAAGAGATCCAAGCATGATGACTTTGCTGACATCGGGGCTGGCTACGATGAGAACGACTCCTTCATCGACAACACTGATGGTGTAAGTACTACATTAATTTTACATAAGAGGCTTTCTGGAGGAACTCTGGGCTACAGCCAGCAACTCCAACATTGAAATCCTCCAAAGGTTCCAAAACCTAGGTCTAAGAACCATCTCCAAAGCACACTGGTTCGATCGCTTATACCTTCTGTTTTAAGTTTTTCACTTTGTTATATTTTTTTGTGTTAGTATTAAGGATACAATAAAGAGATATCTATCTATCTATCTATCTGGTTTGTAAGAAACACCGAAATACACGAACACCTAGAAATACTAACAGTTAAAGAAGTTTGCAAATATGGAAAAAATACAAAGAACGACTGAGAACTCACTTAAACACACTAGCCCAGAACCTCCTGGATACCAAAGAGAGCGTAAATCGCCTAAAGAGATGGCAGGTGCTTGACCTGGACATGGGAAGCTGACCTTGCCTAATGCCACAGTATGGTGCCATTCAATGGAACGGCGCCGGCGCCTGAAAACAAACCCGACCAAAAACAGATCTGATTATGGTTACAGTCGATCGCAGATGAAAAAGGGAAGAAAAAAAAACATTAGATCCCTAAGTTTTTTTTAAATGTACTTATGCCTATGTTGGAAGAGTTTGGGGGAGAGCTTTGCCCAGCAGTGTTAAATAGGTTAAGAAAAAATAAAACCGGTCAAGTGCGAGTCGAACTCGTACGCCGAGGGTTCCGTAACTAGCCATGGTGCCTATTAAGCTAGTCCGCTTAATTGTATGAGCACCCATACAACTCGGAGGACAATTTTAACTGGCGTCAACTATGTATGTATGGGAACACCCTTTAATTTTTAACTTTTTTAACTTTTTGGAATTTTTCCTTTATTTGTGCTATAAGACCTTGCTTTTTGCCAAATTTCGTTATTCTAGGTCAACGGGAACTACCATTTAGGTTTTCGACCCAAAACCTCTAGGGTACTTCCGGTTGACCTAGAATTGTCAATTTTGGTTACAAGCAAGGTCTTACAACACAAGTAAAGGAAAAATTCCGAAAAATAAAAAAAGTTGATAATTAAGGTAAGTTTTGGTACTCACAAGTTTTCACGAAAACCTAAATTTGCCTATATCTTTTTATAGTGTTTACTCAGGACCTTGATTTTTATACTCACAATAGGGACTATAGACTTTAGTATATGGTATAAATTTCAACTTGCTAGCTCTACCCGTTCCTGAGATAATCGATGGTGACACACGGACAGACAGACGGACAGACGGACAGACGGACAGACGGACAAGAAAGTGATCTTATAAGGGTTCCTTTTTTTACCTTTTAAGGTACGGAACCCTAAAAAGCCTATGTTATGCCCTGACAATGTAGTTCTCTATTGGTGAAAGAATTTTTGAAATCGGTCCAGTAGTTCTGGAGCCTATTCATTACAAACAAAATATCTTTCCTTTTTCGATCGAGCGAGCGAAGCGAGCGAAGATCTTAGTGGCAAGTTAGGCGATTTTGCTTTGTATGTTTGTATGTTTGTATGTTTGTATGTTTCATTTTTATGTTCTCGCATAACTATCGAACCGCTAATCCAATCTGTATGAAACTTGATAGGTCAATAGGTAGTGCTATGGAAATTTGCTGTGGAGCGTATGAGCGTAATCGATGAAGGGGTTGTAAAGATATGGGGTTCCCAAGGGGGTAAATGTTTTTCAAAGTTACCCAAATATATTGAGTGGGGTGTCATACGAAAGGGCTTATTTTGTACATTCCAAAATGGTTTTTATTTTTAATCTAGGATGTATAGTTTTTTAAATACGACCAAAGAACAAAAACTACGAAACCAGAGCTGCAAGAGCTCCCGTTTCATAGAGTTTCGATGTCTTCGTAGCTCATTGACTGGTCGGTCTTAAAAAGAGAGTGGCATCGTTGCGGTTTGGTTTGCAATGATTTTAGATGCTACTTGATTTATTTTCATGATAAAAAAATTTTTGATAAAGAATGAAAATAATTGGGGTAAAAAAAGTTAAATAAACAAATATATTGAGTGGAGTGTCAAATGAAAGGTCTTAATTTGTACATTCCAAAATAGTTATTATTTTCATTCTAGGACGTATACTTTAGAAATACGACGAGAATTCATAAATATGAAATAAGTAAATGAAAAATTAGACACGACATTATTGTATTGCATGCATGCTAGTATTTTTTACCATGAAGAGCTAGCGCAATAGGCATACTCGGCAGTAGTAGCACTTGAAATTATAGGGGTAGTCAGAAGAAAGTCCAAATGTAAGCCATCTACGGTGCGCGAGATCTCAGTTCGGGGCGAACTACTAGTATAATATTAAGTGGTAAGAATTTATATAATTATTAAATTTGCTTTTATTCGCAGTATGACGAGATGATACCTCCCGACATAGACACGTTCCTCGGTGGGTTCTACATAAACTGCGGCTCGCTTGAATTCAAGACGGTGCCGCACAACCGTTCGGGGACCGCTGAGGACTCCAACCGGAATAAGGTATTACTAGCTTCCACACGCGGCTTCGCTCGCGTGGTACCCGGATAAAAAGTAGCCTTGGCATACTCCCGGTCATTATCTATCTACATTTTAAATTTCAGCCAAATCGATTCAGTGGTTGTTGAGTTATAGAGGAACAAACGTCCAAACTTTCGCATTTATAATCGATCAAGCGAGCGAAGATCTTAGTGGCAAGTTGGGCGATTTTGCTTTGTATGTTTTTCACGAATTCTTGTTCTCGCATAACTGTCGAACCGTTCATCTAATCTGCATGAAACTTGGTATGTCGATAGGTTGTGCTATGGAAATTTACGGTGGAGCAAATGAGCTTAATCGATATAAGGGTTTACAAGATATTGGGTTCCCAAGGGAGATCTCAGTTCGGGGCGAACTACTAGTATTAGTGTGATTTTCGTAATGTTTGTCGTTTGCGTGTAAACGCGGTATCATATTTCATACAAACTGACTTGTTTAGGTCTGACCTTTTTATTGAAAACTCATAAATTTCTCGCCTTCTAAGGTTGGTTTTACTGTTACGCGTACCGTCGGCGCTGAAAGGCGAGTTATCTTTATTACAATGAAATAAGGATACTGATGGTTCAGCACTGACGAGAGCATTCAGCGTAGCCATTTCTGCCAAACAATCAGCATCCTTATTTCATTGTAATAAAGATCACTCGCCTATCAGCGCCGACGGTACGCGTGACAGTAAAACCAGCCTTAGAAGGCGAGAAATTTATGAGTTTTCAATAAAAAGGTCAGACCTAAACAAGTCAGTTTGTATGAACTATGATACCGCGTTTACACAAACAGACGACAAACATTACGAACATCACACTAATACTAGTAGTTCTTTAGTAGTTCGTTAGTTGGTAATTTTTTAACCTTTTTAATGTCTTGCCTTCTAAGTTGTAGTAACTTCTTCCAGAGACGGATATCCTCAAGTAGCAGCGAGGAGGAGTCTTCCGACAGCTCGTCGGGCTCCGAGAGCCGAGACACGAAGGAGCCCGCGCCCGCGCCCAACGGAGCCCTGGATACACATAAGACTGAACATCGGAAAAAGGTATGCATTATTTATTACGACCTTTGTGGCGCAGTGGTCAAATCTGACTGGTAGTTTCTGAGATTAGTACGTTCAAACAAACAAACTCTTCCGCTTCATAAATTGGTTTCTATATGAACACCGGGGTTATAAAGGCCGCTATAGTGGAATCACAATACAAATACAAATACATTTATTTGCCAAAAGAGAATACAACACATACAAATATTACTGATGGTCCCCGCACTAGGGCGAGCCTGTATCGCGGGAGACCGAAAATCAAAAACGATTACCTACTACAATACAATACAATACAATAGGAATTGAACTATATGCCGTCTCTTTTCATAGACTGAGAGTGACAAGAACGGCATATTATTGCAATTCATAATCCATCAATTTCAATTCATCAGTCCGTCTGACATAATAGGGAATGATTTACCGATTCATTTTACGAGATCAATTAGCTAAATTGCATTAAGCATAAATTGGGCGAGATCTTGCGAGATTGGCTAGATTGAGGCGCAGCTCTAAAGAATATCTATATAGAACCTTTGGAGGATTTCAATGTTGGAGTGTCTGGCTTCCCAGAATTCGATGCCATAGTGTCAATATGGGTTTTATGAGTTAGCTTAGGACATAGCAATAAAAATAAGATGTTTTTTTTCTGACAGCATTATCAACACTCTTTGTTTTATAAGAGGTCTGTGCGTCGATTCTTGTACCGAACTTTTTATCAACCTCAACCAAAACCTCAACTAAAGCGACTGTTTCCATGACTACTAATAACAAACGACTCAGTTGTGGTGAGGTTTTGAACTTTGGCAGAACAAATTTTTGAAAAGCTATTCTACTATTTCACCAAATGGCTGACATTTAAGAGATCGAACCAAACCAAAGCGGTTGTCGTCTAGTAGAATACAGGCCCTGGTCTGTCTTGTCTTGGTTGTTTGATGGTTAGTTAACTATTGGTTTTGTTTTAGAAGAACAAGAAGGTTGATAAGCAGAAAGCGAAAAAAGTACGTCGTGCAGATTCATCCGCTGCCACTTCTGGGAAACAGACGTCTGATGGTAAACTTTACTTATATTACTATTCTTTTTCAATTTAAGGGGTTGCCCCTTGTCGGGATAACTGATGCTTCTTTCATAAATATTATTATCAACGGGATAATTACCATGATTATTGAGTTTTCTTGCTTCCCCTATATTTCGACGCAGTTGCATGCGCCATGATCACGGGTAACTGAAGTCTTTGCGAGGTAGAGGGTAGTTATGTGCAGACGAAACGATGCTTCTTTCTCCACGAAGCTATTTCCAGGCCCTCCTTGACCTCCTTATACGACATGATAGCAACCTTCTCTTTCACTTGTCTCATGTAGCCTATCTTCGGTCTTCCTCTTCCTCTCCTTTCTTCCACTTTTCCTTCAACGATGATCTTAATGAAGCTGTCATGTCGTATAAGATGGTCAATCATCTTCCCTCTTCTATTCTCGACAACTTGCAACAACGATCTTTCCTCCTCCACTCTTTGCAAACCCTCAATGTTGGTCACTCTTTCAATCCAGCTGATCCTCTCCATTCTACGCCAACACCACATCTCAAAAGCCTACAATATATATTTAAATTACTATTATAAGTTAAAATCCTCCAATATATTACTATTATAAATTATGAATAACTGATGGTTAATCTGAATTTCATAGAGGTTTATAGTCTGCGGTCAATCTCATACTTGTACCCTTATTCTATAGGTCACTTTGACCGTACCAGCTTAATTGGACTATAATATATGAAATTTCCCAGATACCATCAACCCGGACGGAGAGGGAGAGAGTGTGGATTCCAGGACCTCTCACTCTGACTCGCTCACCTCCAAACCAGCGCCTAGCTCTGAGAATGCCATCACTTCTGATAGCTCAAGGTATACTTAGTCTAACAAATTCTTTAATTATCGTAAATTAATCATTTTATTTACTTACCTTAAGATGGATCGACGACATAGTAAAATCCGCAGGTCGTACATGGGTAAGATTGGCGCGGGGCAGAGGCGAATTGGTCGCGAAGGAACAGGAGTAGAATCACCTAGCTCTTAAGACGATTCAAATACACAAACTGATCTTATTGAATTAATGAATTTGACTTTTGACTTTTGGACTGCCATCCTAACAGTACGAAAAACGTCTCTCACACTGCACACTCCCTTACAAATGGTAGTTTTCATTTTTGTTTTTTTTTTATTAACAGAGACACAGAATCGAAGACAGACGTCCAACTGCCGCCGGCGGTGACACAGATCTTGGAGACGCTAGAAGCGAGCGCCGCCAAGCATCTCAGCGACCGGCCCGTCACCACGCCTTACTCGATGCTGAATCACCATGAGGCGCATATACAGAAGTATGTATTGCAAAAAGCATAAGAAATGTATTTCGAATGAAACAAATAAAATAATCTATAAGTGTGGCAAACAGCCCAATAACTTCAGTGGAAGTGGGTGAAATATTGATTACGAAATTCCAGGATATACAAAGATACAAGTTAATTAAAAGCTCTACAAAAATAGGATAAATAAGGAAACACATCCTTGGCCTCTTCCAGACCATCTGATGTAAAAGAGGACATGGTCTTAAACTTGAGACAGTTGCCAATATAAAGAAAAAAATTATATAGTTTAGGGAAATTAGGCTAGTTTTAAAAATAGGCAGTAAAAAAGTAAGTTATTTTGAGTTTTGGGTGAGCGATTGACGAGAAGACTGCACCAAGGGCGGGGTCGATAGTTTATTACAAACTAACGTTCACTCGGTTCACCCGGAAAAAGGACTTAATAAGCGAAGTTAATAAAGCGTGTCAGGATCGTAGCAAATGAAGATCTGTGGTCTCTGTCTACCGCTATTGACACAGGCGTGATTTTATAATTATAATTTCATGTAGGTATTTCAGACACAAAATTGATCCATAGTTTGTAAAACAAAAACACAAGATTACAAAATAGATAAGTAGGTAATGTAAAGGTAATTTTATGTATGTATGTATCAGACTGGAGGCTGCGTTGAAGAAGTGCGACAGTCAGACATCGCGCGTCGCCAGCCAGCGCGCCGCCCGTGCTCTCGGTGTGACGCGCGCCTGCCTTGCACGGGTCACTGCCAAGCCTACTCGTAAGTACACTTAACACAAGACACAACTTCTTATTTAAATAAAAACCGGTCAAGTGCGAGTAGAACTCGTACGCCGAGGGTTCCGTACCTACCCATTATACCCATTATGTTGTAGCCCGCTTATTTGTATGAGCGCCCATACAACTCAGAGGACAATCTTAATTGGCGTCAACTATGTATGTATGGGAACACCCTTTAATTTTCAACTTTTTTAATTTTTTGGAATTTTTCCTTTATTTGTGCTATAAGACCTTGCTTTTTGCCAAATTTCGTGATTCTAGGTCAACGGGAACTACCATTTAGGTTTTCAACCCAAAACCTCTAGGGTACCTACTTCCGGTTGACCTAGAATTGTCAAATTTGGTTACAAGCAAGGTCTTACAGCACAAGTAAAGGAAAAAATCCGAAAAATAAAAAAAGTTGATAATTAAGGTAAGTTTTGGTACTTACAAGTTTTCACGAAAACCTAAATTTGCCAATATCTTTTTATAGTGTTGACTCAGGACCTTGATTTTTATAGTCACAATAGGGACTATAGACCTCAGTATATGGTATAAATTTCAACTTGCTAGCTCCACCCGTTCCTGAGATAATCGATGGTGACACACGGACAGACGGACAGACGGACAGACGGACAGACAGACAGACGGACAGACGGACAAGAAAGTGATCTTATAAGGGTTCCTTTTTTTACCTTTTAAGGTACGGAACCCTAAAAATATAAATAATCACTATAGTCGAATTTCTCATTGTACGAACTAAAAATATATGAAAAATGACATTTGATCGTCAATTTTAGTGCGTATAATTAGAAATACGACTAGCAGCGTACTCCCCGTAGTGATGGTACCACGGCGTTTCCCCCGTACTCCCCGTAGTGATGGTATAATGGTAATGAATGATGATGATGATAAAAAATAACCTTCCTCAAAAAAAAAAAAGAAAAAAGAGTTTGTTGTTGGAACGCGCTAATCTCAGGCAGGACCTACCGGTCAGTCCGATTTGAAAAAATCTTTTCACCTCAGCAGCTCGAAATAGCATCCTTTGCTGCGAGAAACCAGTGTGCAAAATCGCATTTTGCACACTGGTTTCAGTGAGGAAAAGTGATTTGAAATTCGAATGTCGTCGATTGACACGTGGTAGTGCATGGCGGTCAATCGCTAGCCTGTCTATGAAAAAAAAACAAATAACGCACCTTTTAAAAATAAAATAGCGGGAATTTGTTTCTGTTACGCTAGTTATTTGTTGAAAATTCATAAAACAATAAAGATGAGTGAAACCAGTGGCGAATACACTAATTTATCTCCAGAGAGAAGAGTTGAGACAAAAAGTGATTGTGATGAACAAAGTTCCCTTCCTGAGAAGCACGTAGGTAAGTTCTGAACAAAACAGAAACTTTTAATTTACAAAACTACAATAACTGTAGTTTTGTTGCACAATAGTTATTTGTGCAACAAGAGAGCAAAGTTGATGTTTACCTCGAGTGCTGATTTTGAATCCCGAGCGAACGAGGGATTCTAAGAATTGAATCACGAGCGTAGCGAGTGATTCTACGTTAGAATCCCGAGTCTAGCGAGGAATTCAAAGGCACGAGATGTGAAAAACTTTGGTCTCGTGTAGCACACAAAATTTTTCACCTCAGCAGCGAGAACATTAACCTACAAATAAAAGATACAACTTTGTACATAATGAAGCAACTAATCCATAATAGGTATTCATTTAAATCTATTTAAAAATAACGCATTTTTCTCAGAGTTTAAACGAACATATAACAGTTATTGTAGTTTTTTAAATTAAAAGTTTCTGTTTTGTTCAGAACTTACCTACGTGCTTCTCAGGAAGGGAACTTTGTTCATCCCAATCACTTTTTGTCTCAACTCTTCTCTCTGGAGATAAATTAGTGTATTCGCCACTGGTTTCACTCATCTTTATTGTTTTATCAATTTTCAACAAATAACTAGCGTAACAGAAACAAATTCCCGCTATTTTATTTTTAAAAGGTGCGTTATTTGTTTTTTTTTTCATAGACAGGCTAGCGATTGACCGCCATGCACTACCAAGTGTCAATCGACGACATTCGAATTTCAAATCACTTTTCCTCACTGAAACCAGTGTGCAAAATGCGATTTTGCACACTGGTTTCTCGCAGCAAAGGATGCCATTTCGAGCTGCTGAGGTGAAAATAACTATTTTGCATTTGATAAAATGCTGTAAAATTCGCTTTATGAATAGAAAGTATAGAATATAGATTTTATTGTCTCCACTTTTCGAATGACATTACAGTCACCGCTGTCATGAGTGTGAGACAAGTGTGAGTCGCGATCGAGTTTAAAAAGCATGACGTGTCGCTTTTCTTCGATTCTGCGTCAGTGTGAGTTGAGGGTAGGATCTAATAAGATTTTAAGGATGCCTCCCCAAAATAGCACCCATACGAGATTTAAACCCACAATTTCGAAACGGCTACGGTTGCAGGTTTAAATCTAATCTGGATGCAATTTAAGGATGTGAAAAAAATGCAATTTAAAAATTGATATCCATTTAAAATTTCAGAGACAACCTCAGAAAATGCTCAACCGTCAACCAACACTGCCACAACCACAGCCACAACCACAACCACAACCACAACCACGACCACGTACACCAGCAACAAGAACAAACGGAAAATGGTTGAAGAGGACGACCTCGATGTTACGTTGCTCACTAACGAACAACGGGAGGCTATGATACAAGAAACTATTGGGAGGTAACTAATTTAATTATTTTACCCAAAAAGACTGAATAAAAAAAATTCAAAAACCGACTGCAATGTTATAAAAAAAATTCTACACTCTCGAGGTGTTGAAATCTTTTTTTTTGTGCTTATTTTTATGTACTGAAACTTATTCACCAATTACTTGAAGACGCCTGGACCGATTTGGAAAATTCTATTATTGTTTCATGAAAGGGTAAGTTTACTTTTCGATTGATGCCACAATAACTTGGTAATGATCTGTCGAAGATCTCGGGTGTTATAAACAAAAATGCACCTCGAGAGTGCAGAAAATTGCTCAGCTTACAACATTGAAGTCGGTTTTAAAAAAAAATAAATTTAGTCACTTGTTAAAAACAATTGTTTATCATTACTATTATTAAATACTACTTATACTTATTACTTATACTTAAACATTAATTTCAGGTTAATGGACTTGATAGAAGAGTTCAAACCGTCAATGTTTGCGAACTACAACATGGAGTGCGAACGGGTCAGAGAAGAAAAGTAAGTTTTTATTATAATTACACTATTACCTACGAAGCGTAAGAGATAGAGTAGGCTTGCCCAGCACCTTCCTCTCAGCTTAATCGGCCATATCCACAGGAAAGATATGGTCAATACATGTGGGGCTGACTAAGCCGCGGGTTTCCTCACAATGTTTTCCTTCACCGTCTAGCTAGAGCTAGTGTTAATGCGCATATTGCGCATTTAAATTTTTCGATCGGTATTCGACTTATCATCCCCCTCTACCAACAGGGCTCATTCAAAAATCCGATTATAAATAAAATAAAAATAAAAAGAGCTTTATTATCCTTTACGCACATTAAAGATTTAAAAACTTAAAAGTAAAAACTATGCTATCTGTGTGTATGGACCGCCTGTGGCGGTGAAAGCCTCCTCTAAGTGACTCCATGGTAGTTCTGTCCCTAGCCATTCTATAGCCGTATTTCTAATTATACGCACTAAAATTGACGGTCAAAATGTCATTTTTCATATATTTTTAGTTTGTACAATGAGCAATTCGACTATAGGCCACAGTTTTCCAGCCACTTTTACTATATCGTCGCTCCACCGAGCGGAAGGTCTACCTCTTTTCCGTTTCACATCGCGAGGCATCCAGTTGGTAGTAATTTGACACCGGTTTTCTTGAACTCTTTGCAGATGTCCCGCCCATCTCCATTTGAGTTGTAGATATTTTATATAACACAATACATTAATTAAACTAAACGAAACATTTGTCTGTTAAATAGTGTCTTAAAGCCTATGTTAGGTTTGACTAGACACTAGGGTTCTCTTAACATGGTCTGTCCGCTGAATTACATCTTTTGGTTATGCCTCTGATTTTTTGGTTACTATACTAAAGAATAATTAATGAAATCCTCAGAAAGAAGCTAACATCAGACGGTGCGACAGTAGACAAGCGTCTACCGAAGCGTCGCTTCCCTTGGTGCCACCGCTCGCGTTCCCTGCTATCAAGGCTGACGCGGCTGGGCGGGCCCCCCGCCGCGGCCGCTGCGCTGCTAGCGGAGAGGGTGCTGCCTCTCTTCCCCAAGGGATTCGTGAGGATGCCCACACTCATGAGGCAGGCCAAGTATGTATCAAACAGGACAAGCGTCTCCATAAGACAGGAAAGATAGTGTTTTCAAAGAGATCTGTGCGGATGCGAACACATCTGAGGCAGGCCAAGTATGTATATCAAACAAATATATCCCAAGACTCCAATAGCTGACCTCACATTGGACACCATCGCTTGAGCAGCAATGAGGCTTAGTTTATGATGTAGCTATATGAAATAGCACAAGCGTCTTCTGCTGACCACACCTTGGTTAATATCATGTAAGCAGTGAATCAGGTTGGAGGTATTAAGCGGCCCCCTCCTTCGGAGGGCATCACAGAGGGTGAAAATGAAAGCATTAAGTATACCTACATTATGCTTAAATTTAAGGAATAATTGTTGCTCTAAGCTAAGACAACATTAGTTTAAACTTTTCCTCTCTGTAAGTCTGGACATTTCACTGAGGTAGCACAAGCAACAATGGAGATTTAAGCGGCTAGAATAATTTTCATTTCAACACAAAACAGTTCTCATCTCTCAGATTAAGTTTCAGTTTACAATCATAATAAATTATACCCTTTTCTCATTCCAGCATCAGCAAGGACATAAAAGTGCCAGAGATGAAGCGCCAGCGGCTCGGCTCAACCACTCAAATACCCCTCACAATCCACCCCCCGACCGCACCCCTGATTCCACCCCCGAGCATACAAACACCCCCTCTATTCTCTGAACAGATCCAATTCCCCAGCTCACTCACCGTCACTGCCACAGTCAAGACTTCTCCAGACAAAAACGACAAAGAAATGCCACTTATAGTCAACTCATTCTCACTAAGCAAAGATCTAACTGCAGAGAGAGAGAAGAGCGATAAGAAAGAAGAACTATACATTCCCCCTAACAATATCGGCAGTATAACCATCACGCCTGTGCCTAGCCAGGGACAGAAAGACAAAAAAACAGAAAAGCAAAAAGATATCAAGACTGTCCCGAAAGATAAAACCACTGTTCAAAAAGCAACGGAAAAACCACCTCAGGGTCTCATCAGAGTCAAATCTCCGGCGGCACTGAACGAGTCCGTCAAAAAAGACGCCAAAACGAAAAAGCCCGAGAAAGCTTACCCAGAGAAACCTCAGCCTAATCCTAAAGACAAGAGAGTTGATACTCCGTTGCAGATAGATACCAACTTCCAGCCGACAAAGAAGGAACCTAGCCCTAAAAACAAAGACATAAGTCCGAGAACTCTAGAAACTCTATCTCAGAAACAAATAGAGAGCTTACGGGTCAAAGAAAACAACATACCCAGACCGGCTTTGGTCCCAGTGCATCATTCCCCGACCTTCGCGAAGCCAGAGAAAAGACCGGAGAAGAAAAAGGATGAAAAGAAGAAGAAGGAAATCATGATAGTGTCGGATCTGGATCCCCTATCGGACCAGGAACCGGTTGCTGTCGATGACAGCTCTAGTGATGTGGAAGTTATTGAGAATGACAGGAGTGAGACTAGTGAAGTGCCTTCTAAGGACAATAAAGTGCCAAAAAACGAGGCGGACGATGATTTTGATTTGGTTATGAAGAATATTAGGGAGATGGAGGTATGTAATACTCTAATTTGTTTTGCGTATTGGTTTAGTCTTACTAAGGTCCCAATTATGCAGACTAAAAATACTAGTTTTTTAATACAGTTGCTCAAAAAGTGGCGTATTGCAGGGACGTATAGCGTTCGGGAAGTGAGCTATTACACACTCGTGCGTTCTCTTTCCCAACTGTCAAAATAATGTCTATTAAAAAGAAAAATAAACCATGAAGTTTTTACTAAAAAAAAAATCATAGAAGTTTTTATGATTCATGCAAATACGTAGAAGCTACTAATTTGTTTCTATATCAGATTTAATGATTTGATTGAATGAGTTAGGTTAGGTTTCATTTCATTTCATCACATTAAATTTCATTTTCATTTCATATCAATAAAAAAATTCTACTGAAGACTTGGCTGTATGGGCATAGTTCCCTTTGCCTACCAGAATCGGTGAAAAAAAAAAATCTCTTATATTCTACGGTTGGCGCCATTTTCTAGATTAAATTGCTTCATTTTTTCGCAACTGTATTAAAAATAGTCGTTCAGTACACGTTCGGAGCCGTCATTGCAACTTGTTCCGACTGTCAACCCTCGCCTTCGGCTGCGCCTCGGCTCGGGTAGACATTTGTCGGAACTCTTTGCAATGACAGCCTTTCCGAACTTGTACTGAAATATACTATTTCATTACTTTGAATTGCCGAGATGGTGAAAGTTTTCTCTACCAAGTTTTTATTGCAATAGATTTTATAAGGACTTTTTTTAGTCACTCTGTGTCTTCATTAACTTTTTGGCGCTGAAACGGCTGAATGTATTTGGATAAAATTTGAAATTGGATACTTTGTTAGTTATATTTTAGACACATTCACTGTTCAATTGTCTTGTGTATTTTATTGGGATTAAGTTTGGTTTTCCTGTCACGCGTACCGTCGGCGCTGATAGGCGAGTGATCTTTATTACAATGAAATAAGGATTCTGATTGCTCAGCACTGACGAGAGCAATCAGCGTAGCCATTTCTGCTAAACAATCAGTATCCTTATTTCATTGTAATAAAGATCACTCGCCTATCAGCGCCGAAAATACGAGTGACAGGAAAACCAGCCTACCACTAACAGACAAATTTGAACTTACGTTCTCAGAAAAGGTTAACTAATCCACTTCTATGTAGTAGATATTTTACAGTATTATTCACACTCATCAACACTCATCGACGTTATATTAGTGTCTCATATTGAAATAGATAAAATGAATGGCAGGGGAATGATGATGAAGATGAATCCGTGTGCGTGTCTCATATCTAATATTGTTCTTCACTTCACAGCATTCGCAAGAGCCGACAAAGTTCAACAGTAATTCATTCGGAGGGGTCATAACGAGTTCTAATGGTAAGTTTCAATCTTATTCAACTTTGAACTCTAAAACCCGTATAGTCTGCACACAACTTGAGTCTAAGGAACAGATTTAGTATTCTGTGGCTCAAGTATTTAGACAGTTTTCTAAGGAAATTGAGTAGTAAGCTCCTAACTGTTTACGCTTAAATTCAGTCTTAAGTTAAAAAATAAAAAAGGCCTTGTCAAAAATGATCTTTATGTATCATTGAAAATGAGAAGTCTTATCATAATTTTCGATTCCGACGGGATTCGAACCCGCATTGATACAAGCAATCCTCAAGCCGAAGTGCCTTAACCAACTCGGCCACGGAATCCACATTCGTGAATTCGAAAATCTTGATTTGTCGGTTATAGCACCGATTAGCACCATCTACAGCAGTGATTCCCAAAGTGGTCCAGGTGGACCCCAGGGGTCCACGGGAGACTCGAAAGGGGTCCACGTTGGCGAGAAATTTTGGGAATATGGTAGAAATGTAGCAGCAGGGGGTCCGCCGAAACCAGTAAAATTTTGAAAGGGGTCCATGAGTAAAAAAAGTTTGGGAACCACTGATCTACAGTGACACCAAGCGAAATCAGTTGTATGAAGTTACATTCAGAATCAAATGACGAAGAGAAGTCGCTTTTGATAATTCTTTAAAATATCTTTATGTAGTTTGTATAAAGTCTACTTTTTTACATCAACTGAGCAACGAAAATTAAGTGAGCGCGATATATCTAGGCATTCGTGAAGGTAGCTGTTTCGCTGCGCAGTAGAAAATTATGTATGAAATAATTACACTGCAAATCGAAACGGCTAACTTCACGAATGCCTAGATCCAACGTGCGTATTGTACATAGATATAATATGGACGGCATTTTAAAATATTTCTTATGTAGTTTGTATAAAGTCTAATTTGTTTTGCATCAGCAAAGCACGGACAAAGCTACGCGCGGAATGGCATGCTAACGAGCCGCAATAACAAAGACAAGTTGTAAGTGGGCTTGAGCTCATGCTAACTGTTCACAACATACACTAGACATTATAATACACGGGGATCCCTTTTTAAACTTTCGCGTAAGCATGTAAACTTATTCTGTGAATGTGTTCAAGAGGCGAAAAGAAGCCTGACTTCGCGAAAACATTTATTTAAATAGCGACTCTTGCTGAGACGCAACATAGTGCAATTCAGCTTGCATTAGCGTAGTGCCTAACGCAATATTCACCTAAACATTGCCTCTCTTTCTAACGCATAACTGTCTGGCGCGGAGTGACGCGGAAGGGTTGTCGACTTATCACGTTTTATAGATTATTATTCTAGTAACAAAATAACCATCATCACCATCTAGCGGTCATGAGTGTAGACTTAGTATATTGTGTAGCCATAGATATTAGATTAATAAACTTACTAGATGATATTATCTTTGGTATCACAATTGTCTATGCTAAGCGGATATGAATAAATGTCAGTCTGTGGAAATTCAACTACCGTGTTTCAATATAGATACTAGCAACTCTCTCGCGGCGTTGCCCTCGTAGTGATGGTTTGGGTGATGATGATGATGAAAAGTAGCCTTAAACCTTCCTAAAGAGTTTAGCTATCACATGCCGAAGGAATTTTTCAAATCTGACTGGTTATTCCTGAGATAAGCGGGGTCAAAGAAACAAACTCTTCCGCTTTATTATATTAGTATAGCGTGCGACCTTACTGCCAAGGCCAGTTCCCGTGTGTAATAATGTCTAGTACAACTCATGAAAGTTTTAAATGTGAAATCATAAGCATTGTCTACATTCATTGTCATAATACGATATTAAAATCAATCAGTCATACAAGTGAACGTGAGACAGATTATTATTTTCAATTAAAAATTTAATTTTGAAAATTTGGCTTTAACCAAAATACTAGTAGTCGCACTGGCTTCTTCTATTATTTACCTTGATTTTTTCTTCTTAAACGGGCATTTTCTTAACATCTATTTCAATGAAACTTTGCTTGTAACATAGGAAAAGGTGATCCTGCCCGCAGCTTGAACAGAAAGAGAAGGCTACGTCTTCGGCAAAACTGACGAATAGCATGTTTGTTTCTTTTTACTGCTAACCATTCATTATTATCATTTATGGTGAACGCATACCTATCGGAGCCGAACGAATCGACCGAAACGTATTTTAAGCCGCGTACAGACACCGCGAGGCGTGCGTCGCGAATGGTTCGCCACGCATACCTCGGGCTGTGTGTATGCTCACTGTGAGCATTCGCCGCATACGATCGTTGCGAACGTGTGACGGACGTCTGTTTCTTGCATTGTCATGCACACCATGCGTGGTTGTTTGCATGCTCAGCTTGAGCATGTGTCGTTCGAGACGGATGCATAAATATACCGTCGTATGCAACACATTGAGGCATGCGTGACGAACCATTAGCGACGCACGCCTCGCGATGTAGTTCGCGCCTTTAGGAATATTTAAATGAAATCGTATGAAATCGCACACCTGCCCGCGTCGAATCGTCCGATTCGTCCGAATCTAGCAGGGTTTCATACAACTTCAATAAAGAATTCTAAAACTCGTTTCGGTCGATTCTTTCGGCGCGTTCGGCTGAGCTATATGTGCGTTCACCTTTACGGACCTGACGGACTAAATTTCATGTTTTTATTTTCGCTGCCATTAAAACACCAAAAAGCTTATCAAAAGAAAGAGGCGATTCGACGAAGTCGTGTATTTGAAAGCTGATATTATGGTTATTGTATTCAAATCATTTTTTTTACTATCATTCATAATCATAAGTTTTAGTTTATTCATATGGCCTTTATCTAGAATATTTAAACGTACGTAGTTAGTCACTTATTTAGCTGTATCATTGTTAATCTTACTTATCTTAGGCTGGATTCTACCAAACTGGATTAAGTTTTACTCGAGAGTGAACAACTGTTTGTTTGAATATTTTGACATTGCAAAGTTGACACATTATTATTGACACCTTATAACCAGGATAATTTGTATGCACATAATAATGTTCGGTTGCGCTTTCTAAACAATTGTATTTCGAATTCTGTCGGCTAACGGAATAATTACTCTGAGAGTAAGATGACAGTTTGGTCGAATCCAGCCTAAGGCTTGATTCACTCTTCAGCGTGTCGCCGGTCGCGTCCGCGAGTTGACCATTCACAGCACAGAGAAAGGGCCATGCCGATTTTGTATGGGACGTTTATGCCTTTTTTTTTTCGCGCGGCCATCAACCAACCATTAAAATATAAACTCTTAGGAGTATAACAAACAATATTGTGAGAACAGTATACAGCTTCACTCAGCCAGGACCGAGTTATACAGGGTGAGTTTTTCAAGAGGGCCTCTAGGGCCAAATCTGAAACTATTAGCAATAGCGAAAAACACTCAAAGGAGTCTCATAAGCGATTTTGATTAAAAGTAAAACTGTATCATTACATTTTAAAAATAATCATTTTTCTAGCCAGGAATCGAACCTGTTGGTTCAAAAAAAAACTTTTTGTATTATTACACCATCCGATAGTGTAGATAATAAGGATCAATTTCTGAAAAGAAACTACATGTGTCAAACTAATGGAAAGTGTTGATTTTTAATAAACTGATTAAAACTTTTAGATTACCCGTAACATTTTTTTATTAGTTTGCCATAAAGTTCCTTCTCAGAAATTGATGCTTATCATCTACACTATCGGATGGTATAATAATATAAAAAGTTTTTTTTTGTGAATTAACAGGTTCGATTCCTGACCAAGAAAATGATTATTTTTAAAATGTAATGATGCAGTTCTTTTGAGTGTTTTTCGCTATTGCTAATAGTTTCAGATTTGGCCCTAGGTGCACTCTTGAACAACTCATCCTGTATAACTCGGTCCTGGCTGAGTGAAGCTGTATACTGCTCTCACAAATATTGTTTGTTATACTCCTAAGAGTTTATATTTTAATGTTTGGTTGATGGCCGCGCGAAACCAAAAGGCATACTTTCCGTCATAGGCTTTTATTATGACCATTCACAGCACAGAGAAATGTGATGTGAATGGTCAACTCGCGGACGCGACCGGCGACACGCTGAAGAGTGAAACAAGCCTTAGTATAATACTATAGTATAAATGTTTTCTTTAACGTAGTCGTTTGTTTCAGCGCAGAACGAACTTCTTTGAACAAAACGGATGGCTGTAATGGTGTCACTGGTTAGTATTTTTTTTTTTGTTATTTTATAGATGGCCATGCCGATATTGCATGGGAGGTTGGTGGCTTTTTTTTACCAAACATTAAAATATAAACTCTTAGGAGTAAAACAAACAATATTTGTGAGAACAGTAAACATCACACACACAGTCAGAACCGAGTTATACAGGTTGAGTTTTTCAAGAGTGCCTCTAGGGCCAAATCTGAAACTATTAGCAATAGCTATTGGAGAGGTTCGCCGGGTTAGCTAGTACCTACCTACTTAATTGTTCTTAGTTTCTTCATATTATGTTTTCTTTTCGTACCTAAATTATATAAGTACCAATACCTACCTACCTAACCTTTGTCCATCCCATGTGGAAATGATTTTCTATCTACCTACCTACCTACATATTTATCTGTCCAAACTATGCTTACTTACCTACTTAATTCGCTTATACCTACCTACCCATCTAATACAAATTGTAAAGTACAAAGGATGTGCCTATAGCTTCTCTGGCAGCAAATTACGTGCGCGTAATTTAATTACAATTAAAATCTACAGGAGGATCACTGATATCCCAAATACAGGGTAACCTAGTTGGGAGTTTGAGATCAGCCATGTACACCTACAAGCTTAATCGCAGACTGTGCTTACTACCTATACTATACCTAGTAGTTGCCTACCTACTATTTTGTATGAGCCAAGTTAGACATGACGATAAATAATTACTACCTACCTACTGATTACCTATGTAGTGTGCATGGAAATGTATTGTGTACTTTTAAAAATGTTCAATAAAGTTATTATTATTATAGCGAAAAACACTCAGATGAGCCTTGTAACTTGCCACTTTTTATCCGGGTAAGTCTCACGCGAGCGAAGCCGCGGGTGGAAGATAGTTAAGTACAAAAAGTTGGCATACTTCCAAACTCCTTTCTTACTATTATTAATAAGTAAATATTGAAAATAATTAATATTCCTGTTAGTAACAAATTGTTTCTTCTTTTCAGGTTGATTTTACAATGGAGATGATCAAATCATGATAATAGGTTGTTGAATATTGCACGGAACATAGTATATTTATTGCAAGCAGAGTTATATAGTTGCCAGATTTTCTAGCACGGAATACACAACAATAGATTTTAAGAAACTCAAATTGATTTAATTTTTATCTAGATACATGGAAATTTATCGCGTAATTTATCGTGTAATGTAAACATTATGTCGTTTGGTCTGTGATACTATCTTGGTGGAAAATTGGGGCAAGTTAGTTTCCATGACAACGCCTGTCATACAGCCCAAATGGATTAATTTAAAATGAGGTAATTTACGCGATAAATTTCATAGTTGTGTAGTTTTGTCCGCAAAAGGCAGAAAGATTTTAATTACTACCAATATATTATGGAACTTTACTTTATAATTATAATTTTATGATTACTAAAATAATACTCATTTGGCGTTGAAAAACATTTTAAGTGGCGGTAGCTAGTTAAAGCCTTTATATTACAAACAGTAATGTATTTCCGTGCTAGGACAGATTGATCTAAATGTGTAGTGAGTCGCTATCTCCTATTTTGTTGTTTATTGATTTTATTTTTGTATTTTGTTTGATTATGTACATGAATGCACTTCATTGTTTTGTCAATGTGGTCATAATATAACAACTAGATCATAATTACCCCTAGAGTGTCCAGAAAGGGGGATTGGATTCCATTATCCTAGCATTATATTTTTGTTTCTGATCTTATTTACTTTAAAGAATCAAGAGCTCTCAATTTGTGAA
The DNA here is from genome assembly GCA_958496255.1 of Camptogramma bilineatum. Classification (NCBI taxonomy): domain Eukaryota; kingdom Metazoa; phylum Arthropoda; class Insecta; order Lepidoptera; family Geometridae; genus Camptogramma; species Camptogramma bilineatum. The sequence continues at coordinate 11,542,195 of OY292471.1, forward strand.
AACCTAAAGAGTACACAATTCGTTAGTTGATATTCTATTATGACCTAATATTTCAGTATTAAAATATCCCAGAACTAAGATATATTTAGATTTGTTTGATAAATATTGGTAAAGTTGTGAAAAATTATGTTACGCTTCTCAATACACATTTATTCAAAAAATATCAAACCTATGGTTTGTTAGGCCTTCAGTAAGTTTGTATAGAACTCCGTATTTTGTATAAATAGTTTGTAAAATTCCAGAATCATAGGAATACTGCTCCAGTGAAAATTGTAGTCTTTTCAACTTCTCTCATAAATGTATAAATTAAAGATTTGACGGGTATTTATCGTGTATTTGGAATTTTGCAGAAAGTCTTGTCATAAATACGAATGTTTGCTTAATCGCGTAAGGGGTAGGTCAATTTTAATGATACTTTTTAAAGTTTGAAGCGTCTGATACGAGACGAAAGCTAGTACGCTGTAAATACCCGATAAATGTAATGTATACTTACTATAAAACTCACAATTGGTTGAACTGTAAAGCTTATTGACTCATCAATAACAGTACGGTAAGTGAAAGAAGCTCTGAATTCAGAACTCATTTTAATGTAAATTTTAAAATTAAATTGTACAATGTAGCCATAGGCACGGCACATATCTAACAGAAAAAAGTATGTGGGCAGGTTTAACTTTTTAATGTTTTGGAAGACATCAAAATCTCGTGCGCCTGAGTTCGAAATTCTTCTCCAAAAAAGCCGATTTCATTTGATGCATGATGACATTTCATTTTGATTTTTATCAAAATCAAAACGTCACCTTCGATGTCGCTTTTTTTCCTAATCTACTTAAGACCAATGGCCTCTATTAATAAACTCCGCTCAACTTCTGTCAAAGTTGCACCACGGATTGCCATCCTTTTTTGTTAGACAGTGACAAGTAAGGATGGCAATAGTTAAATCCGTGGTGCAACTTAGACACAAGTTGAGCGGAGTTTATTAATAGAGGCCAATGAGTTTAGGTAACTTTGTTGTGGTGACTTTTTCAAACAAATGACTGTCATTTTGGAGAACGAAACAAAACGCAGCGGTAATAATACCGGAACCTTTAATCAGAGCGTCTTTCTATCGCCGTACTGTTTCAAACATTCGTGAGTTGTACTAGACATTATTTAACACACGGGAATTACTCACGTAAAATTATCGTCGATTTAGATACCGACAATGTTTCGATTCATCCGGAGAATCCTTACCCAGATGAAGATTCTCCGGATGAATCGAAAAATTGTCGGTATCTAAATCGACGATAATTTTACGTGAGTAATTCCCGTGTGTTAAATAATGTTTCAAACATTCTTCATACCAACTCCGATGTTGGTTCTTTGAAGAGACTGTGCTTCCATCCTTTTCTAATAGACTGAAATGAAAAGGAACGCTATATTAACGTTCTGGTTTTGTTTAGCTTAGAAAAATCTGCACGAGTCTCATATTTTCTCGTTATGGCGTTTCAATTTTAGTTCCTATTCGATATAGATGGCGCTATCATACGTAGGTTCATTTTCATTCTAAAATGTTAAAATCATGAGTAATATTTACGCTTTTATAGTAAACACTTATGAAAGATGTTTAAAGTTGAACACTGGTTAAAAAACGTCCTGTCTTTATTTGTAGATAGTGACAAATAGAGACAGGACGTTGTTCTACTTTAAACATCTTTCATAAGTAAGGGGGAATTTTTCGCTGCAGTTTGAGTCACGTGTGAGCTAAACAGAGCGTATTGCGTGCTCACTAGCACTTACCGGTCTAAGGGCAACGCGTAGTGATGTACAGCGAACTAGTCGATGCACTATGTATTTTACACGTGCCTTTTGTTATTGCAATAAGTAAGCACGTGAGAGTGAGTAGTATAGATTATGACCGTACTGCAGCGAGGTAATGCGACTATAGTCAGTTTGAATAATCTGCCCCCCTAGCCATATTACAATCGCTCCGTATCTATTCTATTTCTATCAGCGCTGTCGCTCGATCTATTCTACAGTAAAAATCGCTCAGTTGCATCTTTGGATACATCTCAGTTGACAACAAGGAGAATTTATAGTAGAAATTGTTTATGGTTAGTGCTCTGCACTAATTTTGTTTTGACCATTTTTACCACAATTTTAGGTAAAAACTACACTAAACTGCTTAATAATATCGCATAATATACTTCTAGAATAAATAATGGCACTTACAAGGAGAATTTAACAGTTAATTTGTTAAATCATCTTCCATGAATTCAGATGTTGAATAATAACTTCTTTAATTAGAAACTTTTTATAGATCACTGTCGATTCTATTCCGCTGATCGCTGCAAATGCTAGCCATATTACATTTTTTGACAAGCGCTCGCGGAACGGAACGATCGTTGTGATAGCTCGCCGAGCTATCGCCAAACCCAATAGAAAGCGCTGTAACCATGGCAACAGCTACTGCTGCTCGGACTATATGTGTCATGTGATTTTTACTTTTTTCCATCTCACTTAGTTTTTTGACATCAATCAGTTTTCTATTCTACCAATAACTCAATAAAAATGGCCATGCCGATTTTGGAGGTTGGTGCCTTTTTTTTCGCGCGGGCATCAACCAAACATTAAAATATAAACTCTATAAGGCCTCTATCAATAAACTCGGATTAACTTTTGTCAATGTTGCGCCTCGGATTTAACTATTGCCATCCTTATTTGTCACAGTCTAAAAAAAATGGCCTAAGGCCTCTATTAATAAACTCGGATTAACTTCTGTCAAAGTTGCACCACGGATTACTATTGCCATCCTTATTTGTCACTGTCTAACAAAAAAGGATGGCAATAGTTTAATGCGTGGTGCAACTTTGACATAAGTTAATCCGAGTTTATTAATAGAGGCCTTAGGCCATCCTTTTTTGTTAGACAGTGACAAATAAAGATGTCAATAGTAATCCGTGGTGCAACTTTGACAGAAGTTAATCCGAGTTTATTAATAGAGGCCTAGACAGTGACAAATAAAGATGTCAATAGTAATCCGTGGTGCAACTTTGACAGAAGTTAATCCTAGTTTATTAATAGAGGCCTTAGGCCTTAGGCCTCTTATTACAAAAAAGGATGGCAATAAGTAAGGCGTGGTGCAACTTGGACAGAAGTTAATCCGAGTTTATTAATAGAGGCCTTTGAGTTTATATTTTAATGTTTGGTTGATGGCCGATCGAAACAAATAAAGGCACCACTTTCCGGTATAGGCTTTTACATAGCAGCGCGGCAACCCGATAAGTATTAATTTCACTACGATAATTATAATTTACTATAATTAAATAAACATATGACACATTGAGAGAGATTTACAATAATAACTTAGTAGAAATTAAAAATGACTTCTAATGTAAATATAAATCATCAAGGCCAAAATTTACTTACCTACATAGATACTTTTTATTTCAAAACTATCGATTCTCCCGCGTACACACACATTCACACAATTCACAAGACGTTTTGACGTTTAAGATCGCTGACCATAAACAATTTCTGTTCTATATCTATCGGCGCTGTAGATTGAGCTATCGGCACAAAATTGTAATATGGCTAGGAACTTATCTCGAGCTATTATCGCGATAGATGCAACAACAGCGATGATATTTGACGTTTCAAGTAGATGAGTCACGTGGTCAGAACGTCAAATCCTATACATTTTGAAGTGTTCTATTCTACAGCGACGATAGATCGTTCTACAGCGACGATAGATAGTGTAATATGGCTAGGGCCGCTGTTTACTCGCTCGAGATGTTGCATGCCTCATGCCATAGAAGTTCAGAAATGATCTGCGCGGTCATAAAATGGATTGGTGATCGCTTGTGGCATGACTGAGTGTTTCTGTGCTTCAGAAAGCACGTGAAATTAACGGCCCTAGCTATAAAGTCATGAAGCCATGACGAAGGCCTGCAATTGACCTAACTTCGTCACCAGATCTGATTTTCTAACTTGTCTCAAACCTCAAATTGGTCTCAAACTGTGAAAACGTGCGTAGGTATCTTTTGTTGAGTTCGGTCTCGAGGTGAGAGTGACAGAGCTACTTGCGTGGTCACTGAAGCGCATTTCAGACTACGCTATAATATGATTTATAGCTCATAGCACAACAATATCGCGCACTATACATTTTTATAGCAAGCCATTACGTACAGTACAGTTTGATTGTGTCCATAATCAATGTAGGTATGGTGCGCGATATTTTGTGCTATTATGCAATATTATAGCGTAGTCTGAAAGTTGTTTGAGAGTTTTAGACCGATTCTGGTCGCTATCAAAGATCAAGGGGCAAAGTTACTAGCTTTTACAAATCTTACTTATATATTTTTACCCGGCTGACTGTCAAGTCAGACAGGGTTATGTAGATCGCGCGTTTCTATGTATGTTCGTGGGTATGTAAGTAATATTCTTTATTACCACGTTACTCCTAAACGGCTGGATGGATTTTGATGAATGAGGTATTGTTAGCATCGTCTCCATCTCGATTGTGCTCTAGGATACTTTTTATTTCGATAAATCAAATAGTGCGGCTAGAAAATGCAACAATGTGTGAATTTTCAAAATGAAAATCACGCCATCATATCAAAATCCATGTCAAAATCAAGAGGTTGGTGGTCTGATATCAAATATATATTTTTTTTAAATCTAACATGACATCTTCGAAGACTAAATCGAGTCTCAAAATTTTTGAAAATCTATTTTTCGCCCTAAACAGAATTGCTAAACAAAATGCATACTAAAACTTTATATTTAGCCACACGCAACGTTTAGAACAAACTGCATCGAAATTGGTTCAGCCATTTAGGAGATATCTCATATTTAAGAAATATCTTACACGCTTTTAATTTTACACACAGAGCCATCTGTGTGTCAACTGTCACAACAACGTTTAGGAAAATGCGCACGGCATCGAACCCTAGATACCTACCTATTAATAAAATTGTAATTTAATTTTGTGATTGATAAGATAATGCTGTTTCCAACTTTTCAGTTCAGCCGGGTTTTTTTATTTTTGAATAAATTGCTTGTTTATTTATGTAAATAACTCTTTGTGACTTGACAGTCAGTCGGGTGTTTTTTTTTTCTTATTTCATCTGCCTTTAAGTACTTATATTGATATTCTTATGACTTAACAAAGCCACGAAGTGTAAAATGGAGCAGTAGGTTATTTTTAATACTGTGAATGAGAATCTGTTTAGTCAAAGACAATGTTTTAAATGTGGATGGAAAATATTGTTTGAATCGGTAATTCCAAAATTATGCCCAATGTAATGATAAATAAATATTTATAATGAATAGCAAATTCAATGGTTTTATTATACTTACCTACTAAAAAAATCTAAAACTCACGTTTATATTTATTGTGATTCTAGGACATATTACTATTACCACCAATTACCTAATGGTGGATTTATTCTAGGATAAGTTTAAAATAGTGAAGAAAATTATTTTTCTTAAACATTTTGTATGAAACGTCTTTATTGATGATTTCACGAATTCAGGGCCCCTACTCCCAAAACCGAGAACGATATAATTATCGTGCCAATTATCGTAGTTCAGCTGATCTCGGCGTACGTGAAGTTGGCTGTTTCGATGCGCAGTGCAACTTTTTCATACAAAATGTTCTACTGCGCAGCGAAAAGCCTAACTTCACGATCGCCGAGATCCGTCGGCCCAACTGTAATTGGCACGATATAATCGTTTTCGGTTTTGGGCGTACCCTGAAGCGGTACGAAGTTCGCTGGGTCATCTAGCAATTTGTACTGTACACCTACTTATATTTAGGCTTTAGTTAAAAAGCCGTGTTGTGAATGAGTTGTGATCACTACTACCATACTACTGTACTGTAGGTATCTACACTACTGCTATAATTATTTTTAACCACCGTACCACCCACCATAGTGATGATTTTATTAGTACATAAAGGGTCTTATAAAAGATGTTTAAAGTTGAACACTGGTTAAACAACGTCCTGTCTTTATTTGTGGATAGTGACGAATAGACAGGATGTTGTTTAACCAGTGTTCAACTCATAAGTAAGGGGGAAAGAGTATAATTAGTATCTTGTTTTTTCGATGAAAATGCGAAACGGTAAAACAAATGAATAAAACACGAATACGACTTGTGGTTTATGTATATTTTTTTATTAATTTCACAAAAGTATTCATTAAAAGCCACAGTTTAAGGCTTCTAAGCTGTTAAAGCGTTCCGTAACGTTCCTCGTTTGTTCTGTATCAACGGTGAGCTAGAAAACATGAATTCACAAGCTATCTATCTAATAAAACTACATAAACGTTACATTTTATAGAAAATATTGACGTCACTCCGTTAAAAGGCAGTTAAAGCATCGTCACATCTATTGCATCTACTGCACACACGAGCGAATAAAACGCAGTCCTTTATCCGACCGTGTGTCATGACTTTACATGACTTTTGTGTAAGTAGTCATTTGGCGTGCCATGTCATGAACGCCAAGTCATGTCGCCGCTCATTTATGACCCATAGTTGACATAACGTCATAATTAAATTGCAATACATACCGTCTAAAGTACTTTTCATTTTTCTTACGTCAACTTTTTGTCTTTAAAAAATATCAATAACAAAACAGTACAGTGGATCCGACTTATGACTCTTGGACGACATAACATTTTGAGTCTTGACTTATAAACGACATAACTTTCATGACATGACTATCTTTGCTCATAATGACTACCTATGAGGAGTCATATCTTGTATAGGTAAATAATGAATTTTATTACTTAGCATTAACGTGTATAACACTATATTTACGTATTATAGAACAGCTCAGTGTATTATATTTAATATTATAGTGTGAAGCGACACTGATTCTAAACTTGAAATATATTGAAGCTATTTTGTGATTTCTAACTTGAATTTCTTATTCCTAAGTTCATGCGAAAGAAAATGGCTTCTTCCAAACCTACTCTATGGTTTTGAAAATGATTGCAGTCTTCAAAAAAACAACAATTAAATTATAAATGGGAGAGCGCCATTTTCTTTCGACCTTTAAATTATTTTACAAATTATTTGAAGTGACCAAACAGTAACACGATTCACACAGATTTTATGAAACATACATCAATACTGTCAAATTATGTTTTACAAGCTAAACCTCTTGCTAGAAAAAGATATCTAATATACTATCAGGAAATCTTTTTATGGCAAGACTGGAAAAAAAAATAAGAAACTTACATAGGTCCCAATATCCATTCTTCTTACAAATCTCTATGCTTAGCTATAATCTTGCGTGGACAAGCTTATGTAACTCCAATTTGAAATTATTGTACATGTCATTATGGTAAAATAATAGGTAATTTTCCAGTAGACCTTGCATGCGCAACGTGACCAATTTTTGTTTTCTAGTTTCTAGTGCAAAATCTCGCTATGTCAACCTGTGCTAACACACGCGTTATGTCTTCATTTGACATCAGATTTATGCTGCCATGTTAGCGCAGGTTGACATACCTCTATTATGAACGAGAAAACGTGTCGAGAAATGTTTCGTTGCGTATGCTAGGCCTGCAGGCTACGATTACGTTGTATATTGTGTAAGATTTGTATCAGATGTCTACTTTGAAATATTTACTTTATTGTTATGAACAGTGCAAGCTCGAATTGTGTTTCTAACACCCTTGTCCTGAGGTTTGTTTTCTTACCACAAATAAAGAACTTGGGCTGAACCCAATCTAACACGATTTAGTTGATACAGCTCTTTATTTCTTTTAATTTACTTGCTGCTTTCTGTAAATATATTTAATTCATATTTACAAAGTCCTTTATAATCTTTTTATGGTAAGATTCTATAAATTCTGATCGTATTTTGCATAATATGCAAAAAAATGTTACAATTCGTGTACAATGCTTAAAAGCTTATTTATATAAATAGATTCAAGATCTCAATGCGATGACATACAAAATATATTGATCTTTCGCAATAGAAGTTCATTATATCTTAAAGCTTAAGCAAAAATAAACTCTTTTGTCTATACGATAAGTCCTAAATTATTCTACAAAGTGTAAAGAAAACATTACTATCTAGGCTTATACCGTGCTCAACACCAATCAGCTAGATACCTACAGCAAGAACGAGAAATACAACTTTATCGAAGTGAGATTTTCGGAACTTCTTTAACATTTATGGCTGACATAGGTACCAAACATTTTACTATGATAGAGTTCTATTTCTCGGAAGTCTTTTTAATTTTGAAGACTACACTTGGACTAGAGTCTTAAACTTCAAAAGCACGTTCTATACATAATACAACATTAAATCACACTGGTAAACTAACGGTGACCTTCCCACATTTCGATACAAATTTATTTACACTTAACGTTGTCATACGTCCAATAATACTTTATCGATCTTAAATAAGAGCTTCAGCTGCTCTGCTATTTGATATACAGTCACAGTTATTTTTCCACATACTTATATAAGTATCTGCATAATTTTGCTTACTTGAAATTATGAAGTAAGGCTCATCTCACGCTCACTGTCAGCGCTGATAGGCGAGTGATCTTTATTACAATGAAATAAGGATACTGATTGTCCAGCACTGACGAGAGCAATCAGCGTAGCCATTTCTGCTAAACAATCAGTATCCTTATTTCATTGTAATAAAGATCACTCTCCTATCAGCGCTGACGGTGATCGTGAGACTAAAATCAGCCTAATGGTACAATAATTTCGCCTATATGTGCGTCGTTGCCATCAAAATCAGGCTAGCCGCTTGCGCAAACGTTTATACGATTTGAATAACTGTGACCTGCTATTTAATTTACAAAAGCATAAATTATATTATCTAAGTACGACTATGGACTAGGATTTAAGGTAACAAAAAAATTATCATATTTTTGAATCTCATACAAAAAAAAATCGATTCTGGACAAGATTAATTTCAAAACAATATTAAGCTTGGTAAACATTTGTTACTTTTACGATATCTTGATTTAGATCTAACTTTGATATTAGGACACCAATAGCTTTAATTTTATTCTAATGATAATACTTATACCTAGTCTATCCGTATCTTATACAATTTCGGGCAGAAAGTTAAAAAACCACAGTATTGTAGTGTACACAATTCAACAGTGAATAACAGACAAGATTTTTTCATTAGGCTTAAAAAAGCGATAAATTCTTATTATATGTGCAAGTTTATATTTTCGAGTTCAATCTTTTAAACCACACAAATGTTATCAAAGAAAGGTAGTTGCACATATCCTATGATAACATCATGATGAATATTTCAGTACAAATGAAAACTTTAATGCTTATAATATAGCTTTAGTTAGATACTGGACATCCTTACGATTTCGGGTAACATCTATCTAGTATTTAGGCAGAAAGGTATTAGGTATTATAATATCTAGGACAACTTATACGAAAGTTATAAATGGCTCTATGTCATAGGCAGTACAATTTTCAGTATCCGCTATTTGGTGAAACATAAAGTATTTACCTGTAGTGAGATGGTAACAAAAAACTATAAACTACAGTATAATTTTGGAGTCTAGCAAAAACGTTTGTAACTTATGTTACACGTTTTTCGATAAGGTGGCAATCTACTAAATAATGGTATTGTATTATGATTCCAAAAACTCAGTCAAAACTTAAAAATAACGCCAAAAAGGAACTGAAGTAAAAGTAGAGATCTTAAGTTTTATAATTACCTAGGTACATTAACTTACAATTATAATAATGATTAGCCTCAGCCGCGGTCCATTATTATTTAATATCTTATTTTTATGCAAAATAACGCTAACTATACGAACAATTATTTTCTATTATCAGCCTGGCAGACCTAAGACCCGTTCGAGGACATGACTAACTTGGAGCCAGAAAAAGTCCAAATGGCATACCGTCGAATTCAAAGTGGCTTCTGGTGGCGACAATGTTTGCTCTACATAGAGCTAAATTGATTATAATTTTATTTGTATCGGGTGTCTATTCTATGATTTGTTGATAAAAGTATTTAGTCACAAATCAACACGAAATTTCTTAATGTAATTTACCTTATTTGATGTCCCGACTTTTCGACTGTTACAACAACAGTGGTCGCAAGATGGCTGCTCTATAGACTAAAACAAGACTAGGTAAGTACTTATAAGAAACTCCCGTGTCAATATGTTACTAAACTACTAAATATGAATAGTGATCGCGACAGAAATATTATCAAAGAATCCCATGTCCTGACTAGTCCTAACTTGTGATTGTTTGATGCAGGGGCAACACTACGGGGATATGGTAAATTATTTGCCGGATTTGTATATTGTGGCCGTAAGAAATCCAGCAAATAATTTGCCATATCGCAGTGTGGCCCCTGCATGAGAAAGACTATTTATTTATGTTTTGTCAAGGAAACCTTAAGAAATACCATTGAAGTATCGTCAAAGGAATGTCCTCATGGGTCTACCACCAGGCTGGACTATACAGTTGGATCCTCGCCGTCGGTGCAAGCGGTGCGGTGCGGTGGCGTCGCGTCGTCTGGCAGCGCGCCTTCGACGTCCGGGCTTCTCAGATTATCATCTGGAATTTGAGTAACATTATGTTTTTAGAGATCAACCAATCACAGGATTGTGGAAAGGAGTCACGATCCTCAACAATGAGGGAACGACTAAGGAGGAGAATGTTTTATAACCAAAGACATTTTCATCACATACCTAAATGTTTGTCCTACGTGTGAATCGAACCTACAGCGCAGAAGACAGATCTACCAAGTACCAACCGAGCTGAAAGGCCAGTCGATCTGATGAAGCAAGAAAGAATAGAGAAGAGCAAGAAAGAGACGAGAAACGAGATATCTTAATGTTGCACATGTTAGTTAGGTCTACTGGCCACAAAATTTTATCGACTCGCTTGACAGTCACGTTGAGCATGCTAAGCCCACTGGGCAACAAACACGGTTTACGGCTTGGCTTTCTTTTGTGACCCTTCCTTTCGTGACCCTTCCTCTTAAACCTAAAGAGTGAAGCTCCAGGGAGCCAATCGAACAAAGTGAGGTCATCTGTGTTATAGTTCGCGTCATGTAAAAGGAACGCTGGAAGAAAGTGGAGGGGGTGTGTTTTGTCTCATGTTTGCGCATGAGTTATAGTCTGGCAAGAAATAAGAAATAAATGGGCGCCACGTGCAAGCTAAATAGATAAATTCTCAGAACTCTCAGAAGGAAATTATTACTTCTGACTGACGTCTTCGGTACCTACCTGTACCTACCATAGACAAGAGACCTGCACTTTACCATAGATTAGTAGAAAAAGGGTTTCCAAAGTACAAAATGAAAAGTTGCCGTTTCTTTTCATTGTTGCCAGACTATACCCATTCGCAAACATGGGACAAAACACACCCCCTCCACTTTCTTCCAGCGTTCTTTTTACATGACGCGACTTTACCTGAGTCCGCCGGCGAGGGTGATCCGGTTCAGGAGGCGCGGCGGCCTGTCAGCGAGCCCACCAGCGACTTGAGCGCCTGCCCCAGCCCGCGCGCGCCCTCCGCGCCCCCCGCACCCCCCGACCCCTCAGAGACCTTCGTGCCGGCCAGGGCCGCTGCGCCGCCGTGCGCGTCCAGACATTTCTGGTAGCGGAGCTGGAAGTTATAAGGTTCTTTGATGAGGCAGGTTGGTAACACACCTGGTCCTCTCTTGTGTTGAACACAACACAACGAGAGGATGATGTTATTTGGCTGAGATATTCTGTAAGGTGGAGGTACTTCCCCAGTCGGGCTGCTCGAATATAGAGTGAGAGAAACCATGGGCGTAGCTATAGCTTTGTTATTGGGGGGTGGGGTCCAAGGGTTCCAAAATACAAAGATTGACTAGGTTTCCCCTGAAATCAAAGGGTTTTGACTGCCCAAGGGTTCTTAAGGGGGGGGGGGCTATCTTATAATATGCCCATGAGAGAAACCCACTATGCCCTTCCTCTCTGAAGTTTGTTTGTCACAATTTCCGATTTGACCGACTCCACTCACCTTGCAAGCAGCCTCGATGGTCTTGCAGAGCGCGCCGGAGCTGGGCTCGGTGTGGAAGGCGTGCGCCACGAACTGGTCCTGCGCCGTGTGCACTATGAACGCGCAGCGCCGCACGTCGCGCCCGATGCCCAGGAACGACAGGTAGCGCACACGGCATTCTACTATCGGGACCGTCTCCTGGGGAAAATACATGTTTGATTGATGAACTAGATCTGACACTCCAATATCGGGTCTGACTCCTGGGATCTCTCTCTCTTCTCATTGCTGAGGGTCGTGACCACTAATTAAAATTTTCTCCGACACTAGGGTTTTCCACCTCGTCCAATCCGTTGCGACATGGATGGCGTCGTGGAGCTAAATGTCGAGTGTGGTACGGATTTGGTCAGTCCCTCTATCAGTATCAGGGCCGTCTCCTGCTAAGTGACATTTCTTTTGACCCAACAGCTAAGAAGAGAAAAGATCTAGCACTCCACTTTCGGAAGGATCTTTTGGGGTCTTGGAGTTTTAAGATTTCGTGCATAGACTGGCAAATCAAAGAAAAGTGGTGACGGTTGGTGCTTAGGTAGTGATCTGGAAGCTGCCCTAGATGCAAATAATTAGATGTCGTCGCTTATAATTTAGTCAACGAACAAAACGCTAGTGCTATCTTTCAAGACCGCTAATATTGTATTTGTTTCTATCACTTTATAAGGTAACTTACGCCCTCCTCAGTAATGGTGATCATGGAAGGCGCCACAGCCACGGCCACGGGGCGCCAGGCGGACGGAGCCCGTGCCGCCGCCAGCCGCTCCAATGCATCGTTCAGCACGCGCATGCCGGTGGCGCGGGGGACCTCTGCGCTGCCGAGGTACCGCGCGCGGACTGTCTTGCGGGGCTCTTCCATCGGAGTGGGGAACACGCCGCCAACTGATGACAATTTGGTTAGTTTTGATTATCTAGTTTAAAATAACTTCTGCCCGCGGCTCGATCGCTTGATACTTACCAATAATTTTTAGTCTATTGCTATTTTAAGCCACAATATACACCGTCTCCAAGTTTCATCCAAATTGGTTATGATTTGAATGATACAGAAACATTCAAAATTTCAGGTTTTTAGTACCTACATAAGATTTGTGAAGTTGATGAATATTTGACGTGTTTTATTCTGTGCTTGTGTGTACATTAAGGACTGAATAATATAGGTCACGTAATGGAGCCTTGCGTAACGCCGTAGTTATTTATCTAAAAACTGTTATTTATCAAAACTAATAGGTAAGTGTCATAATAATAAGTGCAATGCACGCATAAACAATAAAATAATAACCAATCTTGAATTCCCATTTCAACCCTTAAAATAGAAGAAGGTGCATAGTCAAATGCCTTAGCAAACTCAAAATACAAAAAACCTACTACGTAGGTAAGTAACTGATGCTACCAAAACATTGAAGTTAACTCTAAGTAGTATCTCTCTCTCTGCCCGGCTATTCATCCCACATGGCAGCCGTCTTCATATTCTTCCTCCACTTCGCCCTATCCATGACGTCGTCTTCGGAAACGTTGCATGCCTTCAGATCTCGGTCCAACACAGCTGTCCAGGTGGTCTTTGGTTTCCCTCTCGGTCTTTTGCCAGAGATGGGGTGTCCCAATATCTGGTTGCCAATATAATTAACTCTAAGTGGTATAAGTATTAAAAATCTATGTCAAATGGCTCACCAGACAACGGCCTAGGCCTCCTCGCCGCGGGCAGATCAGTGGGCCTAGGCAGCGGTTGCAGCGAGCGTTCTATCATGATACGCTTGCAGATGTCGCGCAAGGCGTTAGCTATGGTGCGCGCCGGGGCCTCGCATCTAAACACGTGGCACATGTGCTTGCGCGTCGCACGGTCGCGGGCAACGTATGCGAAGTCCCTGGAACGATCGGAATAAACAAAACTTTTGAAATGTTACAATTTTGTTTACAGTTTTGTTTACAATGTTATAAACAATGTTGAAACGTGATGAAAGGAGAGCATGAAAGAGAACTGCGGAGCTAAAAAGGTCGCTATTGCAGAATCGCATTATTGGAATTGCACTATTGCCATCTCTTTGATTTTTTGATTTTGATTGACTGAGAGTGAAAAGAGACGGCAATATAGTTCATTTCAAATTGTGATTCAGTTTTAGCGACCTTTTTAGGTCCGCTGGAAGTCAAAACATACGCTGTAAAACCGTAAGATCTTGTTTTATTTGCTCGAAAGTCAGCGTTCTGGCTACACGTAGATGCATTAATAGGTAGGTACTACGTACGATAATTGTACTAAACAGTGTAGGTACCTATTACCTATGCACTAACTTTCGAGGGATTGAAAATTGCGTGCCCTAGTACCTAACTAAACAAAATTAAATGTGCATTAAACCTTGATCAGTATTTCTAAGGATAAAATATATCTGCTAGAACAATGTAGTAGATAAGATACCTACATTAGAGTAGAGTTAAAGTACCTACATGATCTTTGATTTTTAGAATAAGTAGGTAGATACAATTTAAAAGAAGAAAAAAATCAAAATGGATCGATAAATGGAAACGATAAAATAACGTAACCATGTGGCATAATGTTTCTCAGTAAAAGGAGAAAATGGAGATATAGTTATAGTAATTACGAGATTATCTATTATTTTTATTAAAATGATCTCGTGGGAACATTGAAAACAAAGCTTCAGATAGTGGTTTAATAATAAATAAGCATACTAAAAAAGGAAAAGTATCTAGCACAATACAGTAAATTAAAGTTTATTACAGAAGATCACGATGTCGTGTGAAACACAATTGTGAGATTCTAAGCGAAATCATGTGTGAAGTCTATAATCTAAGAAACGTGACAGAGCAGCCTGTAATCAAAACTCATACCTTTCGCTGTCCCGAGAAAGCCATAAGGAAGATAAATGGAAACTTATTATATAAACCATAGAAACACATTAAAATACATATTGTAACACTACATGCTGTATATAAAACGGAAAAAAGACAAAAAGTAAAAATAGTCTTACATAAACAATATAAAATAACATGTTTATAAAGGTTACGTCATGCTGTTTTATTTGCAGCCAGGGAAAGGTTTTTAACCGACTTCAAAAAAAGGAGGAGATTCTCAATTCGTTGGAATCTTTTTTCTCTCGAACTCGAAGACGCCTGGACCGATTTGGAAAATTATTTTTTTGGTTTGTAAAAGGACGACGACCGGTGGACTAAAGCAGTTACCGAATGGTGGCCAAGAGAAATGCGGCGGCCTCGAGGCAGACCACCTGCCCGATGGTCAGACGACATTGTGAGGGCGGTAGGAGAGCAATGGATCCGGCACAAAACCGCTAGGAGTGGCGTGATAGAGAAGAGGCCTTTACCCAGCAGTGGGTGTTACAGGCTGCTTAGATAGAGATAGATTGAAAAATTATAAAAGTCTTGGTTGTTTAATCTATTCCTTACCGTCCGTTATCCCTGCCGACCCCCCAGACGCGGATGGTGTGTATCGGCTGCGTGTGCAGTGTGTTCAGGCTCTCAGGGTCTATCAGCTTTAGTGCTCCATCGTCCAGGTCCATGAAGAGATCTTTGCCCTGTGATATTGAGATCTTTTAGTTCAATCACGAACAGAGATCATTCCAATGCAGAGGTCTTATGTACTTGTTGACTGCAAGAAGATACCACATCAATCACCTAATAGCGGCCACCCACGATCAATTCTATCGTCCAATTGATTGAATACTGCCAGTTTGATCATGCCGAATGGACCGTGTGTGGACGTGGATCGTGGAACTGCCGAATGGACAGTTCGAATTGAACGTGTGTGGCAAGCTACCGATTGGATACGATAGATTGGATCCAATCGGAGGGACGATTTTATTGTGGGTGGCTGCTATAACAGACCTAGACCTAAGTTCACAATAAACTTACATCGCCCCAGCGTCCAACTTGGTCCAGCAGATCGTTCCAACCCAAGCTAGGATACACTATGCATAATTATGCTCTTTTTGACGCCGTGGTTGGAGCGCTCAGGCGCGAGGTTGGACTCCACGATTTTCACCCCGCCAAGCGAGGGGCGAATAACATGTAAGTCTACTCACATCACCCCAACGTCCAACTTGGTCGAGCAGATCATTCCGGCCCAGGCTAAGGTCCACTATGCACTTGTTGACGGCTCGGCTGGAGCGCTCGGGCGTTAGGTCGGACTCCGCGATCTCCACCCAGCCGAGTGAGCGTACGAAGAACCGGACTGCACGCCCATCGGATTCCGGACGTGCTGGGAAGCTGCGGCGTCTGAAATGAGAAACATCACATCATTTGGTAAAGCGCTCGTGGTAGTCTCACTTCAAAGACCGATATCTGAAGTAAACAGATCCAGTGTTATATAATTATAGTCGTCCCAATTTTAGTTAATGAAACTAGCTCTGTTTGGGCCATTACACCTCGACTTCACCTGTCGTATTATGTTGTTAGTAGGTTGTTTATCTTGTCATGCCCTGTAGGGTCTGTATCCTACGATATTATTAGTTGTGGAAAAAACAGTTTAAAGTTCTCTGTTTATTCGTTCAGGTTGTTATGTTAGGACTTGCAATCACGAAGTATACTGTGACGTGTTTCCGTAGTTAGTGGTAGAAAGCAAATGTCCAGTATGGACAAGAAAATCACATCGTAGCGTAAAACGCTGACTCGAGAACATGCGCGAATATTGTGCGGTTGTAATAAACCGTACATGCCCAGTTTGTCTTACTTTGCCACTGTCACTCACTTGTAAGACATTTCCTCCCGTCTCTTCCTCTCGTCCTGGTGCTCCTGGTCGAGCGCTCCGCTGGTGGTGCTCCGAGGGACGCTCATCGCTCCCTCGTAACGTGCCTCGGACAGGCTAGAACAGTCGCGCACCATCGAGATGCGGGACTCCTTGCCCTCCACCGGCGGCAACTTGGGCAGGTCGCGCTGGATCGTGCCGCTTTTTATGTGCCAGTAGTATGGGCCGTCGTTGTCTGTAAAGAGAACTAAGTGTTTGGATAGTTGTTACCGAGTACCAAGGCAAAGTGGTACCAAGGCTGTAGCAAGTTTGATAGAAAAATCTGGTAAATCATACAAAGATACATGGCAGATTGGAAACTACGTAGGTAAATGTCTAACTAATCAACTAATCAACACATTTACTCGTATTTGATAATGTGCTTAATTAACGTGCTAAGCTAAGCTTTAACTGACAAATGAGCTTATGAGCACGGAATCCATAATTCCGTGGCCGAGCTAGTAAAGGCACTCCGGCTTCAGGAGGATCGCTTGTATCAGTGCGGGTTCGAGTCCCGTCGAAATCGAAAAAATTTCATTTTCAATGAGACATTACGACATGACGACCTCTGTGGCGCAGTGGGTGAAGGCCCGCCTGTGACGCAAGAGGTTGCCGGTTCGATCCCCGCCGCGGGACAAATGTTTGTATGATCTGCAAATATTTGTCTCGGGTCTGGGTGTTTATATGTATATTATGTATGTATTTACAAAAAAAAAATGTATATAAGTAGTATATCAGTCATGTGGTTGCCATAACACAAGCTCTGCTTAGCTTGGGACTACATGATGCTGTGTGAAATGTCCAGCAATATTTATTTATTTATTTATTTATTAATTTGAATTTGAACCTCTAATCGTTTCTTCACAATATTTCTAATCGTTATAGAATTATTTTTTCTAGAATTATGAAGGCTTTTAATTTTCAGTTTACAACCAGAAATCTCGAAATAATCTCAGAATTTCAGGCATTGAAGATCCTTTGAAGATTTTTACTTTATTATTGAGCAATTAAATTAACTAAAGCCACGATACCTTCATGTTTCTCCCACCCTGGAGGCAGCTGCGCCTCCTTCTTAGGCCGCAACTTGACGGGTATGGCATACAGGTCGTCATTAGGCCCAGCGCAGTGCGGCACGGGCAAACTATGTTACGAGTATCTTATTGAACAAATGAATTTGACTTCGATAGCTACCTTCATGTTTCTCCCACCCTGGAGGCAGCTGCGCCTCTTTCTTAGGTCGCAACTTCACGGGTATGGCATACAGGTCGTCATTAGGCCCTGCGCAGTGCGGCACGGGCGACGTATGACTCTTCTCTGTGTCCTCCTGGTCTGCCCTCTCTTTCTCCGGCGGAGGAGACTCCTCGCCATCTTGTGGGGTGATGAAGGTTTTGTCACTGTAAGGGAAATGTGATTAGCATTTAGCTTTCAATCTCAGGAACCAGTCCGATTTGAAAAATTCTTTCAGAAAATTTTTGGCAGGACCAAAAGAAGGTCATGGTCTAATAATGGGTAATACCGAGCTAAAATTTTGTTGATGATTAGCTTCACGGTCCTTATCTTATTATCCCACATGATCGACCAGTGCAAATCCCACTTAAAGTTGAAAAATGCAATGGGAATATTTCGCGTTTCTATATAACCTAGCTGCCTTATAACCCTAGCCGAAGATTAGAAATTGTATTAGTAGGTATGATCTAATTTTCCAAAAAATGAATGTGAACTTTACAAGCATATAAAATAATAAATAAAATAAATAAATATTGCTGAACATTTGACACAGCGCCATCTAGCCCCAAACTAAGCAAAGCTTGTACTA
This sequence comes from Camptogramma bilineatum, assembly GCA_958496255.1. Taxonomy (NCBI): domain Eukaryota; kingdom Metazoa; phylum Arthropoda; class Insecta; order Lepidoptera; family Geometridae; genus Camptogramma; species Camptogramma bilineatum. The sequence goes on from OY292471.1 coordinate 11,560,777, forward strand.
TGGGAACCAGATAACTGATAGAATACTTATACTATATTTGTAAATACATACTTATAATACTTTATAACACCCTTTAAAATATACCTAATCCTTTTAGTTCACAACAAACTCCCGTAAAACTCAGTTTAAATCTGTTTCAAATTGAAAGAGCACGTACAGCAGGCGTGAGTCCCAAGATTAAGCTAAGTCCTCACTAGCGTGATCGTTCCATTACTCGCTTCGCAAACCGCTTCGCTTTACTTTGTAAAATCAAACAAAGCCGCTCTACCATACGTCAAAGGGCTTATGAATCAATCCCAATATGATTGTAGGCACAGTCGTGAGCGATTAGCGGGGCGTGTAATTCTGTAATCACAGTAGAAACTGAACGATTGCCGTCTCTTTTCATAGACTGAGAGTAACAAGAATGGCTTATCTTGCAATTCCTATTTGATTCTACTATAACGGCCTTTTTAGGGTTTTACTTTAGTGTCGACAGTCAATATACCTACTAGACAATTATTATGACCGTGTATTACGAAAAATGGCCCACATTTTGGTTTCAAGAGTAGAGGGCCAATCCAAATCCTTGTGTCAACCTGATAGATTGCAGGAAATATTAAAAGAATTGAATCAAAGATCACTACTGTTTTTTTATCGCTCGTGTACATTTCATTTATCGCTCTGCCTATGAACTAAGCTCACCCTCAAAATCTTAAAAGCAAGGCCGACAGGCGGAACACGTCATATTTCGATCAGTTTCTTAATCCGTGCAGATCATAAACAAAGGAAATACTGCATTGTAATAACAATCAAGGCGATCAAGGATGTGTGCTAGTTATTACCAAAAAACAGTCTTTACGTACCTACAGTCAGATTTTTATTAGGTAGGTACCTACCTTTATGTATTTACAAAAAGTAAGTAGGTACTTACCTATATTTATGTATTCTATCAGTAATCTAGTTCCCTTAGCACAAGCTTTGCTTAATTTGGGGCTAGATGGGGCTGTGTGAAATGTCCACCAATATTTACTTATTTAAGTAAGTATATTTTAATGATATTAACCGTGCGGTTAGGAACGATCATATTTATATAATAATACGAAAAACAATATAATTCCCTTAGATCTTCAGCAGTCATTCTGTAAACTCACTTCGAGCGTCGAAGCGCTGAATCCGCTGTGAGATTTCAAATTTCATATTCGAAATTTGAATTTCGTATTCTAAATTTGAATCAATACATTTTTGGGTATTTAGTGAGCTCGGTCACTTGAGTGAATTGTAAGTGAGTTTACAGAATGACTACAGCAGAGGCATTCTGTACTAGACTCACTTCGAATTCACTCAAGTGACCGAGCTCACTAAATACGCAAGAATGTATTGTAATTGTTTGTAGTAAGATTCAAATTTCGAATACGAAATTTGAAATCTCACAGCGGATTCAGTAGGCGCATTCTGTAAACTCACTTCTAACGTCGGAGCGCTGAATCCGCTGTGAGATTTCAAATATCATATTCGAAATTTGAATCTTACTACAAACACTTACAATACATTCTTGCGTATTTAGTGAGCTCGGTCACTTGAGTGAATTCGAAGTGAGTCTTGTACAGAATGACTCTGCAGCTCTTCGACGTTCGAAGTGAGTTTACAGAATGAGCCTACTGATTCTAGATCTCTTGAAGAAGTCGAGGCAGTCAGCTCATTATAAATAGCGAGACGAGAAGAACATTATAAAAAGTATAACGATCCATAAAGTAAATATTATCTGTAGACTTGATCACGGAACTGATGTTAATTTTAATTTATGTTCTTGAAGTTAAATCTTTTTCTGTACATTACTCGCTTTGCAAAACTCATAAACGCTTTAAAAACTCTACCTTGGTAGTTTTTTCTTTTTTATCTTATACAAAAACATTGCGAGACTAAATTAAATGAAAAATACCAACTCATTGGGTAGCAATAGAATTAAAAGAAACTTAGTAGATACTTACCTCACTTATTTACCTACCCACTCCGATTTAATATTTTCAATTTTGTCTCGTCTACGTCGCATTGCACCATATTAAAGAAGGTTTATGTCTTGATGACTCTATGACTATTTTAGTAGGTACTTAAGTACTTTTTTAGAGTAAGAATTGGCAGTAAGTAGTCATATTGTTTGTTTTAGAAAGTTTAGTGCTGTTGATTCTATGATAAATAAATTTAAAAAAAAAATCAATATCTACGGAGCCCAGCAGTGCGATTCAGACTTCCAAAAATGCATCCGATTCGATGATCTTCTTCGGAAAGTTGACGAATTCCGAATTCGGAACACATTCCGAGGTGTTCGATTCTGACCTCGGAATGTTAATCTGAATTCGGACGGATGCACTTTTGGAAGTCTAAAATCTGAATCACACTGAAGGTATGAATCACACTGCTGAAATGTTTAGGAGGGTAGGTAGGTACTTACTTTGACTTTGTGTTCACAGGCGATGCAGTTTCATCGTCTTCCACTCTGAAACAAAAAAACGCATCATTTAGTATTTTTTCAGACAGTTACATTAAAACAAACTTAGATCTGACATCTAATATATTAAAAAACAGGTTCAGCACTCTTTCTTAGTGCGGTGAACATTGTCTATGATCTAAGTTATAATTTAAGTTTTTGTGCACTCATTTTCTAAGAGCTGTGGATTTCGTTTAAGAAATAAATAAATCTTCAGGCATATAAGATCCTTTGAAGATGTCTAGGGCAGTAGTCAGAGACAAGTCCAACATCGGGTTTCAAGCCCCTTGCTACATATTAAAATTAAATGTTTTCCTTCAGATTCCTGTAAATCAGGTAAAATATTAATACTCGCTACTATTTTAACGAGAAGCAGGTTCACTAGATTTTTAAAAGTTGCATAAAATCTGGTTTTCTTTAATGTATCACGTCAGTTACCATTGCACATAACGACGTCTATAAAATTTAACTGTCTACCCTAGAACTACAAACAGCTGTAGTCTAAAGGTAAACGTCCATTGGATAGGATGGACGTTTCTTAAATTCGTGTAGCTTGGCTGAAACACGGAAAACAAAAGTATTTATGGTCTACTAGCTGCTGCCCGCGATTCGTTCGCGTGGTACCCGGATAAAAAGTAGCGTAAGTAGCCCTCCAATTATCTCCACACAAAAAATCACGTCAATCCGTCGCTCTGTTTTGACGTGAAAGCAGGACAAATAAACAAACAAATAAACACACTTTCACATTTATAATATGGGTACGGATATGCAGGCTGAATTTTTGAGACGGGTCAGTAAGCTTAGCTACCTACCTAGACCCTCGTAGCTACAGGAAAACGTTCTTAGGAGACTATCCTTAACTTTTGAGGAGATTTCGACCATCATTTACAGATTTTGAAAAAAAATGTACAGTTTGCGAGAAAATGGGCAATTTACACAACTTTTTTGATGCCAATCGATCCTGTTTCATGTATGGACTAAAATACTCTATCGGACCAACTGAGGTTAGAGTAGGTACTAGAAAAGTCAGAAGAAAAGAATGTACCTAAAAATTAAGCAGGGCTGATTCCCAGAATACAACAATACAATAGTTATTTGTGCAACAAGAGGGGAAAGTTGATGTTTTCCTCGAGTGCTGATTTTGAATCCCGAGCGAACGAGGGATTCTAAGAATTGAATCACGAGCGTAGCGAGTGATTCTACGTTAGAATCCCGAGTCTAGCGAGGAATTCAAAGGCACGAGATGTAAAAAACTTTGGTCTCGTGTTGCACACAAAATTTTTCACCTCAGCAGCGAGAACATTACTACCTACAAATAAAAGATACAACTTTGTACATAATGAAGCAACTAATCCATAATAGGTATTCATTTATATCTATTTAAAAATAAAGCATTTTTTTTAGAAATTAAAAGAACAAATAACAGTTATTGTAATTTTGAAAATTAAAAGTTTCTGTTTTGTTCAGAACTTACATACGTGCTTCTCAGGAAGGGAACTTTGTTCATCACAATCACTTTTTGTCTCAACTCTTCTCTCTGGAGATAAATTAGTGTATTCGTCACTGGTTTCACTCATCTTTATTGTTTTATGAATTTTCAACAAATAACTAGCGTAACAGAAACAAATTCCCGCTATTTTATTTTTAAAAGGTGCGTTATTGTTTTTTTTCATAGACAGGCTAGCCAATGACCGCCATGCACTATCACGTGTCAATCTACGACATTCGAATTTCAAATCACTTTTCCTCACTGAAACCAGTGTGCAAAATGCGATTTTGCACACTGGTTTCTCGCAGCAAAGGATGCCATTTCGAGCTGCTGAGGTGAAAAAGATATTTCTGTTTGTCAGTTCTGTTTATCTGTTTATTATTACTTTTTTAAATCAGTTCATATTTTATTTTATTTAATTATTGCAGTTCAATGGAAGAGGTAAGTAGTTTACTTAAGTCACTTCCAGAGCCAACTAAAAATTCGGTTCTTTCCTAATCAGTTCAGTCAGATTTTTTAATTTGCAATCTCTCAATTTGCACACCGAATTCGGTAAACCATGTTGTGACGTCCTCTATTATTATCATCTTATCTACACATGTTTAAGCAAATAAATAATCTTTATCTTTATCTTTAACGGTGTGCATTCGAGATCGGCACACCGCGCTGATGAACTTCTATATAAATAAAAATGCACGAGTCGTAGCGACGTCTCGCTGTAGTGGACGCAAACCTTTACTACATAAACTGGATCCCAGCTCTGTTTGCATTTTAATGTATTGTGTGCTTGTATTGCCGAATGCAAGATGTTATGCACACAACGTTTCAAATAGAATTGTAACGGCAGACAGACAGGCCATTGCACTGCGTATGTGGTACCCAGATATCATAAAGATAGCTTGCTAAAATTAAAGCGTGTTTGTATCTTACAGTATGAAATAAAAACCATGGTGACGATATTTTGTTCAATTTATAAATCTACGTGAAAATAAGTTGAAAAAAAAATCGAAGACAATACAAAAATTTATATTACTTATGTAAGTAGGTACTTACCTACATAGAACCCCAAAGAAATTAATTAAATGTTTTCACTATGCAATGATAAGAACTTATGTTTTTTCTTACAAAATGAAATAAAATATGAACTAAACTTGCTCAGAGCTAGTGTGAGAAGAACTCCATACGAAGAGAAACCAACTAGACGAAGAGGTATTCCCAGCGCAACAAAAGGCTACGTGCCGACTTGAAGCGTTCAGTATCAGCAGCCAGGGATTAACTCAGCAGGCTATTCTCAAGATTAATTTCAAGAGGGTGATCTAATATCCATGAGTGTTGATAATGATCGTTATGATGATGTTGTGTTGATAATGATGATACTCGTATATCCCAGAGTGGCTATTTTATACGAAACCGTCAAGCCGTTTATCTGTGACAAAAAGACAGAATTACTTTCGCATTTATAATGTTAAGTATGTCAGCGAGATAAACATCAACGCTTTATACTGTTGGCTCACTAAATTATTAGTATTGGTGTTGAAAGAGACTTAATTTAAAATAATTGAGTAAAATACTTCCCTTAATGCATCCCTGGCCAGACCAGAAGAGGCAAATGTTCGATGGTCCTTTGAACCGTCTCAGCAAGCTGCCGAAACTTTTAGATACTTAGCTGAAATTTCAGTCTACATACTTTAGAAAAGAAAGCAAAGATTTTACGTTAGAAGTTTTGATTAGGTACTAGAGAACAAACTACTTGAACTAGGTAGGTACATAGCGTTCGTTTTTAACCGACTTCAATAAAAAAATATTTTAAAAAAACAAAAACCCGACTGCGTCAAAACTAAAAAGAAAAAAACAAGCCTGCAAAGAATTACTCACAGTCGGTACCCATTCATTTTATTACCAATCAAATCTTCCCAATGTTATGGGTCCCGACTGTGAGTAATTCTTTGCAGGCTTGTTTTTTTCTTTTTAGTTTTGACGCAGTCGGGTTTTTGTTTTTTTAAAATGTTTTTTTATTTAACACTTTTTAGTTATGATAAAGTTGATTTTAAAATACCTTGATTAACTATTACCTACCCAACAAGAAATTAATAAACCAACTAAACTAAGTAACTTCGTATCGCCCTAATTATTTATAGGGACACGAAAAAAGTATCGATACTTTATGGTATCGAGTAGTTTTCTTTTTGTATCGAGTACTTATGTACTCGATACTTTGTATTCGATACTTTTACTTACCAAGTACTTTGGACAGGTGATCGTATCGAATAAATTCTGTGACGAAAACGTTCAAAACATGAGTACAGTATCGATACTTTCTATTCGAAACCGTGCGTGTCCCTCCCTATCAAAAAGACGTAATGACCTAGATACGAATACTTGGCTGTATGGGTATCGTTCCCTTTGCCTAGTAGAGACACGAAAAAAGCATCGATACTTTATGGTATCGAGTAGTTTTCTTTTTGTATCGAGTTTTTATGTACTCGATACTTTGTATTCGATATTTTTACTTAACAAGTACTTTGGACAGGTGATCGTATCGAATAAATTCTGTGACGAAAACGTTCAAAAAGACGTAATGACGTAGTCATTTGCAAAAAATTTGTACATTTTCTTGTCTCAGAAGGTATTTTTGTGTAACGATTTTACGTACATTTGTGTATAAAATATCACCGAGGTGTCACAACAAAAAATTTAATAAAAAAAAAATATCGTCTTTTATAATAATTATCATTTGTATTGTCTATTGAATGAAACTACACAACGCAGTAAAATACTTTTTTTACCATACTTTATTATACGCCATACTTTTTTTTTAATAATATTTTTTAATTAAGAAAAAAGAAAAAAAAAAGTATGGCGGAGGCCCTGCCTGAGAAAAGTACTCGATACTTTGAGGTATCGATACTTTTGTGTCGATTCTTTTACGAGTACGCAGCGTTGCCATATCTACCAACTTGTAGGTAGATCTACCTACTTTGCCTCGAGTCTACCTATCTACCACCACAAGCCTGGAATCTACCTACTTTTCTAAATCTTACGGAACCACATTGATGAAGGTTTCTTTCATGTGAAAATTGTGAAATGACAGTGCGGTACAGTTGGGCCGACGGATCTCGGCGATCGTGAAGTTAGGCTTTTCGCTGCGCAGTAGAACATTTTGTATGAAAAAGTTGCACTGCGCATCGAAACGGCTAACTTCACGTACGCCGAGATCCGTTGGCCGTACTGTACAGTCCTATTGGTAGATAAGTAGTAATGTTCAGCCAGCCTGCAACCTGCCGAATTGAAAAAGAGTTAGCTGCCTAGCTGACACTACACTTTCGTTCAGTCAGAGGGTTGTCATCAATGAAAAGAAGAAAAAGAAGCTTTTCCTTGTTGCAGAGCTTTCTTTGGTTGCGTGCATTGTGTTTCGATTTAAAACTTTAAATACTACCTACAGTGTCTATTGCTGGTTTTAATCATAATGGATAAAGTTCCATTTCCATTTCTTAAGGCCATTCTTGGCTGTTTTCTGAGTTTGAACCTATTTGAATTTGAAGTTTTGAACGCATAGCATTACACTCTAGCAAGGGATTCCTTACTATAAAGATTGTTATCAAAAAGCAGGCAACCTAGATCATACATTTGAAACTTGTAAATTATATTACCCAACCTAAGTATAAACTTCTTCTGAATTAGGGTGGTAGATCTACCTATTTATCATTTTACATTCTACCAACTTCTACCGATTTTTGGCCCCTCATCTACCAATTTTCAAAAATTCGGGTTGGCAACACTGCGAGTACGATACTTTTTTATCGATACTACTCATGAGTACAGTATCGATACTTTCTATTCGATACCGTGTCCCTAACCTAGCGATGGGCGAGTCGAGTTGGCTGATTCGAATAACTCGAATCAGAGTCTAAGCGAGTTGATTCGAATCAAGTTCATTCGCAACTCGAATCAACTCGCTTACCTACCTATCTACTAGAATGCGGATAATGAATGCGAGTTATGCGAATGCGAGTGCACGCGAGGTCGCGAGTCAGCGATTCGTCAACTCGAAACCGAAACTCGACTCAAGAATAAGAATCCGAATACGGTGCATTCGACTCGACTCGCCGCGCCGATCCGTTTGGCTGCTGCTGCCGCGAAGCGGATCCCATCCGGTTGATGCGAGTCGAGTCAACTCGCGTTGCGATTCGAGTTAGCGGCCGAGTCAACTCGAGTTATCCGAGTTGGAATAAAATCAACTCGTAACATCGCTACCCTAACCGTGTCCCTAATAATTTATTCAATTTTATTCATCAAATCCATCCAATCCAATTCCCCATCAGCCAATAATTCAATCCAATCCAATAATATCAAAAACTTTCGATAATGGCCCTCAAAAATTGATAGAATAGGTAAACTTTTCAAAACGCAACGATAGCGCGATCTAGGATTGGTTCAGATTTAGCAGCGACATCTAGTTGTGTTTTTGGTAATTAATGTAAATAAAAAATAATACTGAGGGTTGCGATGTTTGTAACTTCTGAACTACAAAACCGATGACCTTGAAATTTTTACAGAACATTTTAAAGTAGGTAATACCTACTTTCTAACAAAATTACCCTTCCTTTGCGTTGCGCAGTCGGGTAAAAAGAATCAATAAAATCGTACTATGTGTTAATGAATTACAACCAGATACCTACCTACTCATTTTGATTTTCATTTCCTCTCCCAAGGGAACCGTCTTGAATTTCAGTAAGTAAGTAGGTATAGTAATCAAAAGTATCCTATTTATACCTCGTAGTAGTATAGTATGTATGCACTCAAATAATACCAAGTTTCATTTAAATCCGTCCAGTAGTTTCGTTCGACCGAGACGTGATGCGCGGCCAAGATACACACAAACAGAATTTTAAACCGTTATATTTCCTAAGCTATTATTTAAAATGAAAAATAGTAAAAGAAACCTAACATTGATTTTTAAATACCTATTCAACGATACCCCACTTGACATAGTTCGTCAATTTTGAGTTTTTCAATTTTGACAATATGGCGTCTGGTTGTAACACTGGTTAATTTTGATTACTTTCATGTCTTTAGTGACACTCGCAAGGTTGAGACAAATCGATTGACGTTAGAATCATCAAAATCGGTCCACGCGTTTGGCCTCTAGAGTGCCACATAGAAACATCCATAGCGAGAATAATTATTAATCAACTTTAAACCGTTATTTTTCTTAAACTATTACTTAAAATAAAAAATGGTAAAAGAAACATAAAGTTGATTTTAAAATACCTATTCAACGATACCCCACTTGACATGGTGTGACGATTTTGATTTTTTTAATTTTGACATTAAGGCGTCTGGTGGTGGCACTGGTGAATTTTGATTACTGTCATGCCTTTAACAACACTCCCAAGGTTCAGACGAATCGATTGACGTAAGAATCATCAAAATCGGTCCACGCGTTTGGCCTCTAGAATGCCACATAGAAACATCCAAACATACATACATACATAGACTGATAAACACATTACCCTTCCTTTGCTTTGCGCAGTCGGGTAAAAAAGAGGAGATACTTCAACTCGTCGGAATCTTTTTTTATATTAGGTATGATCACGAATTACTCGAAGACGCCTGGACCGATTTAAAAAATTGGTTTTTTGTTAATACCTAGGGTTTTTTGTTTTTTTACCTTAAAAATTTGGTGAGGATCTGTCGAGGGTCTTCGGAGTTATGAACAGAAATGCGCCTCGAGAGTGCAAAAAGCTTATAAAATTGAAGTCTGTTTTTTTTATTTTTTATTTGGCCACTTGTTTACCCAGTCAAAACATTTCCTGTTAATTTTAATAAAAAGGATAACGGTTCAACAAATAAACACGCAAATATCTACCTTACGTAGATCCATTTATAATGTTGTTTTGACGTTCCATTTTCGCTTTTTGTTTTTCCCATTTCCATTCCATTTTTATGTTGCCAGTAACAAATAGTTTTTAACAGAAAATGCAGCTGGCGCGAGCAAATATCACAAAATGGAGGGTACTTTTGAATCCTTTGTGTCGAGATAAAATATTCAGGCGTTGAAAACCTGATTGTTTTTTGCGAATAATTTTGGATTTTGAACACTCTATTTTAATTCTGAGCACGTATCGTCTAAACCAGTGGTCGTCAAAGTGCGGCCCGCGGGCCGCATGCGGCCCGCGGAGGGTTTTGGTGCGGCCCGCGGCCAAGCTAAAAATTTTAGTAGATAATGATGCTACCCCGTTAGAGGAGAACGGTGTGCCGACCCAACCTAGTTGGAAAATGGCAAGGAAATGATGATGATGAAAGGTACTACCTACGTTGCTACAATAATAATTATGATTGATTTTAAAACTTCGGGATAATGAAGCTCGCTTTGTTTGCTTGGTTTGGAGCTCTCTTTGTTCGCATTTTAGCTTCATGAGTAGGTATAATGCGAGCAAAGTGAGTTATGTCTGACCACAGAATAGGAACCGACAAGCAGCGAGCCTTTCTATGAGCACCGCAAACAAAATCAAGTGTCACATGTTGCATTTGTCTTAAAAAATTTGGCTCGCTTCGCTCGCATTTACCTTCATGAGTAAGGTATATTGCGAGCAAAGTAAGTAAAGTCTAACCACAGAATAAGAACCTATAGCCGCGAGTTTTTTCTTTGAAATGAAATTAAATGAAATGAAATTTATTGCTCAAAATGTGGTCAAGTACAGATGTCAGTCTTTGATCACCGCAAACAAAATCTAGTGTCACATGTTGCATTTGTCTTAAAAAATTCGGCTCGCTTCGCTCGCATTTAACTTTATGAGTAAGGTATATGGCGAGTAAGGTATATGGCGAGTAAAGTGAGTAAAGTCTAACCACAGAATAAGAACCTATAGCAACGAGTTTTTTCTTTGCTCACGGCAAAACAAAATCTAGTGTCACATGTTGCATTTATCTTAAAAATTCGGTAACTTCATGAATAAGGTATATTGCGAATAAAGTGAGTAAAGTCTAACCACAAAATAAGAACCTATAAGCAGCGAGTTTTTTCTTTGATAACCGCAAACAAAATCTAGTGTCACAATGTTGCGTTTGTCTTGAAAAATTCGGCTCGCTTCGCTCGCATTTAAAATAATCATAATCATTTATTCGCAGGAATGTAGGTACAATAGATGTTAGGTAAATGTTCATTTAACTTCGTGAGTAAGGTATATTGCGTTGCGAGTGAAGTGAGTAAAGTCTAACCACAGAATAAGAACCTATAGCAACGAGTTTTTTCTTTGATCACCGCAAACAAAATCTAGTGTCACATGTTGCATTTGTCTTAAAAAATTCGGCTCGCTTCGCTCGCATTTAACTTTATGAGTAAGGTATATGGCGAGTAAAGTGAGTAAAGTCTAACCACAGAATAAGAACCTATAGCAACGAGTTTTTTCTTTGCTCACCGCAAAATAGTGTCACATGTTGCATTTGTCTTAAAAATTCGGCTTGCTTCTCTCACACTTAACTTCATGAGTAAGGTATATTGTGAGTAAAGTGAGTAAAGTCTAACCACAGAATAAGAACCTATAGCAGCAGTTTTTTCTTTGAGCACCGCAAACAAAATCAAGTGTCACATGTTGCGTTTCTCTTTAAAAATTCGGCTCGCTTCGCTCGCATTTAATTTCATGAGTAAGGTATATTACGAGTAAAGTGAGTTATGTCTAACCACAGCATAAGAACCCATAAGTAGAGAGTTTTTTCTTTGATCACCGCAAACAAAATCTAGTGTCACATGTTGCATTTGTCTTAAAAAATTCGGCTCGCTTCACTCACAATTGCGCTCGCAATGCAACTCGCAATATACTTTACTCATGAAGTTAAATAACTTCATGGGTAAGGTATATTGCAAGTATAGTGAGTAAAGTCTAACGACAGCATAAGAACCTTTAAGCAGAGAGTTTTTTCTTTGATCACCGCAAACAAAATCTAGTGTCACATGTCTTAAAAAATTCGGCTCGCTTCGCTCGCATTTGACTTTATGTGTAAGGTATATTGCGAGCATAGTGAGTTATGTCAGAGCGCAGAATACGATAACCGACAAGCAACGTGTCTTTGAGCACTGCAAACTTATGCTGCTAAGTTTCAAGCTCGTTAGTAGGTACTTACAGGATTTTACATTTAGGAATTCGAAAAATAGAAAAATCGTCAACCATAATTCAAGAATGTGCGGCCCGCAGTGATACCTCACATTGTCCTATGCGGCCCTTGAGCAGAAAAGTGTGACGACCACTGGTCTAAACTTTTAAAGGTTCATCGTCACTATTATTTAAAAAATGGGCTTGCGTTATTCTCAGGGTAGGTCATCATCATCATCAGCATCATCTGCTCAGAGCAGTACCTACGATTCAAACCTTCTTCTAATTTACAATGTCAATGCATAATATTCCTTTATTCAAAACAATTTTAGCAATTGTGTCTGAAATATAATTTATCCTAAGTTTTCAAATTAAAATAATAAATCACTAAAGAACACATTAAAAAAATACAATAAAAATAGAGTCTCAATAAAATTAAATAGGTAGGTAAGTAATTAAAATAAAAAATAAAAGCTCAATTATTCTGGTATCATTCCCGTTGCGTTTTTTTTTTTTTTTTTTTTTTTTCTTTATTTTGGCATCGCACGGTCGTGCATTCAGCCAGTGTCAAGTAATTAAATAAACTTCAAGTTTATAGATAAATAAGATATATAAATACTAAATACATATTACAATACATAAATATAATATCCCACCCCTCCCCTTGTGCCTCAGTAAAGATGTGGGGCTTTACTGAAACATCAACACGGACTTTTTGGGAGAACTTGAAAAGCAATGTTATACAATTTTGTTTCACTTCCCCACACTTCTGCACGTTCACGAACACTGAACGGTTAATAATCCACCATTATTACACATTAACATTCGAAAAAACACAAGTTTTGGAAAATAAAACAAAAATGAAACTTGACTTCTCAAATTCCCGCCAAAAAGCCCGCCCGTTGCGTTTTATTTCGTTTTCGAAATGACAGTAAGTTGCAAAACCTCATTGGTAATTTGTTTGAAAACGTCATCACAACAAAGTAACCTAACCTCATTAAATAAATAAATAAATAAATATTGCTGGACATTTCACACAGCATCATGTAGCCCCAAGCTAAGGAACTTGTATTATGGGAACCACATGACCGATATACTACTTAAATACATTTTTTTTTCTGTAAATACATACATAATATACATAGAAAACACCCAGACCTGAGACAAATGTTTGCAGATCATACAAACATTTGTCCCGCGGCGGGGATCGAACCCGCAACCTCCTGCGTCACAGGCGGGCCTTCACCCACTGCGCCACAGAGGTCGTCAAATCATTGGTCATTAATAGTAATTTATTAATGACCAATTCATTATTAGTACCTATTATTCATTAATAGTAATCTATTAATTACCGATATTATTTCATAATTAAAACAAAACGAAATAGTTGACGTTTTGCTTTTGTTAAGAAAAGTTTTGTTATTAGAATCGAGAGGCTTCTCGGAATGTAATCCGATTTCGGAAAGTACCGTTTCCTCGCTGAAAAACCTCAACTTTTCGAAGAAAATTCCATACTGGCTGCACGTCTATCGCCGCCTCGTAAAATAGCAAAGTTTTCTAATTAATTTTGCCTTAAGCAGCAGAGTTCGTGTTAATGTGCATACGAATTTTCAATACTTACCTAATTCTTTTTTTTTAACCTATCATGTCTCACTGCTGGGCTAAGGTCTCCTAATTCATATTCAATCATAACCCTCCTTTTTGCTTCGCCGTAGTCAGGTAAAAATAATTCATTCAGTAAGACAAAATCATCACTTCAAACTGGAGTCGCGTCATAGAGATTTTAAATCTTACGTGGTTCGTATATACTGATAATCTTTCGACCTTCACTAAGGAATTGTTATTGCTATTGTTGCCTGAAATAAATTTATTATTATTAAGTATTATCACATTGAAACTCTAAGAGCTGGTGATTCTATTCCTGTTCTTTCGCGACCAACACCATGAAGAATCAGGGTTATAAACATTCTTGAGATGGAGTAAGCTTGCCCAGCACCTAAACCATCCTCTTAGCTTAACCGGCCATATCCACAGGAAAGACATTTCAATTTCAATTTCAAAAACATTTATTTCTCTCACAACAAATAAAAATAAAAATAAAAATATGGAAACATGAACTAGTTATGAATTATGATATAACTACTATTTGAGTCGGTTTGTTGTAGGAGGCTGGTGCCTGAGATAGGTTTAAAAAAACCTGTATTACAGGTCGCCAGTCCCTTCACTCCTCGGATTCAAAAAGAGTATATAAAACTAACACAGACTAAGTAGACGAATACAAGATAACGTAATATAAAAGTGTTTAAATATATATGTATTTGTATAAAATGTATAATGACGTATGTAGTAGTGCGACTGTGTTGTGTGTATTGTGTTGCGAATTTAATGTGATTCTGTTGAATTTGTGTGTGTGCATTTGTGCGTGATTTTCTCAACCCCTGAGGACACCAGTCTCTAATGATTCTGGGCAACAGGGGGCGATGTTGATGGGCAAAGACATGGTCAATACGTGTGAGGATGACTAAGCCTCGGGTTTCCTCACGATGTTTTCCTTCACCGTTTAGGCGGTTCTCACAGTGGCAACGCACCCCGCTACGTTGTGCAGATATGCAGCGGTCTGCAAATTTTCACATATCACGCATGTCGACGCGTTGTCAGTGTGTTGTACTATGCGTATTTTCTATTGAGATTCTTGAGTACAATGTTAAAATCTGCTGCCACGCACAACGCAGCGGGTTGCGTTACAGTGTGAGAACCGCCTTAGAGCTCATGTTAATACGCACGTACATTTTTTGAAACGAAAAATCCATTATCACACGGAATATTATCGGTATTCGAACCCACGACCGGATCGAAAGTCGAGGTACCAACCCACTCGACCAACAAGGTTCGCAGCAATAGAGTTGCAAATCCCAATACCCGGAGCTAAAACTCATTTCAGACTACGTAATACGGTACGTGCAATACCGTAGTATTACGTAGCACGTGCCTACGTAGTGCTACGGGAACGTGGTTCTGCAGCTACGTTGTTACGTTATCAACGATATTACGTGGCCAGGAGATTCCGGGTTGCTTAAGAAAACGACATAAATTCAATCCTAGATTTTAATTTTACGGTTATTTTGTAATAAAATGTATAGGAATCCATCAGTTAGAACAATCGAACTGTGAATGATGAAGATTAGATTTTAATTTTGATCTGTCAGTTCTGTATGTTTTAAACATGATTGAATTTATAATTTATTGAAAAATTCAGTGACATTACTATTCTTTTTTCTCCCCCACATTCTCTTAAACCAATTTATAAAGAAATTGTAAGATAGTAGGTAACTACCTAATTTTTTGCTTGGCCTGTTTCTCGCCGTCTATAAAAATTCAGTCTAATTTTAAGAAATCGAAAGAATAACAATTCTGGCAGTTTTATTCCGATTTCTGAGGTTTCATATTTATCGAAGAAGTACCTACAACAACAGCCTTGTTGAACACACTTGCACAGTCAGCCACAAAAATCGATAAACCATTTCAGGTTTTCAAACTGAAATATCTTTGGAATTCAGATTTAGATATGATCTAATTTTTTTTAAAAGAAGTCGCCTTGGTCTGCTGTAGGTAAGTTTTTTTGACTTAAAATACAATTGAAATCATTTAAACGATGTGACAAAGTTTTATAAAACTACAATCATTAATTGCTGACTGTACATCTTAATTCAGTAGCCGATGTCCACCGTACCCGAACAGTACAGTCCCGAGTCTCTGTCGCTGTACAAGCGAACTGTTTCAGTACAAATTGAGTTGAACTGGAAGTTCGTAACGAGCTTATAGTGCACGTAAAGCTGCACTAACTACCTGAAACTACAAATTGTAACTAATTACTAAGCTCAACGTCAGTTACTGGTTAGACTGAGAGACAAACTGTTATTTTCCTACGTGTAACTTTTATTTGTTCGACAAGACTCAACAGCGTCAACTGTAAATTTTGTGAGTTTGTGTATTTGGAGGGCAAACCTGTGCACTAATTAAAAACCATTTCACCATTTTTAAGATATAAGCTTAAGCATGCTATTCTAAATGAACTAGGCTGAACTTCGCTTCGCATGATTGAGTATAACGCATATATATGACATGGTTCAAAGAAAACTTATATTAAGTTATATTATATCCTTTAATAATCTAAAATTAGTTTTTGTTATGATTAATAACGCTACCTAAACATCGTTCGCAACAATTCTCATATTTTCAGATGAGTCACAAGTCAACGAGGTATTCGTATTGCTCACGCACGACGCCGAGACGCCAACCTCACCTCACGTTACCTTCCAAAGGGTAAATAATTTATAATCTGTCCAATCTTTACAAAAATATTCAATGATGCTTGGCGACAATCTTAGCTAGACCTCAGCTCGGCCCTTCCTTAATTATCTGAGCTATGGTCGCAAGTACCTACATGTTATGTTGCCTAGCTATAATATTTCAAAGTAACCCTTATCGAACAAACCTATTGACATTGACATTTGACTCATCTCCATCTACCGTATTTTATTATCCTTTTATAACTAAACGGACACTTAACATTTTTATGCTCTACAACTCTACGTCATAACAGCTGACGTAAGAAGTTAGCACCTAGCTCCTGCACTACAGTGCACGATCGATGCAATTCATTTATATAGATTTGCCCGCGGCTTCGCTCGTGTTGATGTCGATTTTGTTTTGTTTTTGCTATTAAGGTAGGTACTTCGGGTATTTACAGTACTTTTTGTTCTGGTTCAAAGGTACCTAAAGTCTTTTTCTATGCCTACTCCTTAAAACGTGTTACAAAATTCTTTTAAGTAGATAAGGCGTGAAAGCGTAACAAACAAACTCAAATTCGAATTTATTGGGGATACACTCGTGAACTCGTGATCATGTTTGGTTACGTTTTCGCAATTATAATATTAAACTACGGACAAATGCACACATTTTTATTCTTTAGCCCGACGTCATAACTGATGACGTAAGGAGTCAGCACCTGGCTCCTGCACTATCGATCGATGCATCGCGCATGCGCGCTACTCGGGTCAATGCACCGGTCGCTTGTATAGCTTAGTATAGTATAGCTGTGTGTGGAATGCAATAACATGACAGTCCGATGATGATGTCACCCATAAAACAGCCAAACTCAAGTGGGATTGGGCGCATGGACGTATATAAGGGGGGGTTTAGGGGGTCCGGACCCCCCCCCCCTTAGCCCATTAAGTTCGGAGGAAACCTAGTCAATTTTTGTATTTTGGAACCCTTGGACCCCCCCTTAACAAAGATTTTTGTATTTTGGAACTTTTGGACCCCCCCCTTAACAAAGCTATAGCTACGCCCCTGATTGGGCGGGACACGTGACTCGTTTGCCAGCTGATCTTTGGGCCAAAATAACAACTGATTGGGCCCCTCAAATCAGGCGGCGTCGAGGCAGACCCCGGAGAGGATAGCGGGACGACCTAGACACTCATACAGATGACTGGCGCAGTTTGGCTCAAAGAGAGGTGTGGAAAAAAAAGCAAGGCCTTTGCCCTGCAACTCCTTAGATTCTGAGAGATGCCCTAGATCTGTAACTTACTGGATGAAATCAGAATAAATTTTTTTGAGTTTGAGATTTTATCGGAAGCGAGCTTCCAGACTATAGAATCGTTTTTTGACTATGAACTGAGATTCACTTAGGCAGTCTAAATTATCCTTTAATGAAATACCTACGCACTAATCGTAATCACTAATCTACATCATTTTGGCAAGAAGTATTGGAGAGGAAGACCGAACCAACCTACTTGAAATTCCAACATTAGATGACTTCTTCTCATTTCTAAAATATCGTGCGAACGTTTTGAAAACTGAATCGAAACAAATTTGGCGACCGTGACAGGACGGTGTGGGCTGAAAATAAATAAATAAATAGCAGGACTCACCTCCTATTGTCGAGGAAGTCGTAGTCGTGTTTGTCCATGTCGTAGAGGTCGCCGTACAGCGCCGACTCCAGCCGCGACGGATCCAGGTGGTAGTTCGGGTTCTCGTACGAGAGGAGACCATTCTCTGCAACAAAATAATATATTAGATTAAATAAAAAATACATCAATTGCAGCTTAAAAAACAGTAAAAGTCCTAATTATTATAAGAGAAGTGGGAATTGAACTTTCTGAAAAGGAAGGATAATATAACTTGTTAAAATTTCGCGATTTGTTAACGTAATGATAATTATTAGTACGGGATTTTATCGCGTACCTTTTATTTATTTTGTTTATTTTATTTATTTAGGTATTTTGTTTTGGTACGCGATAACATACCGTAATAATAATTATCATTAGGAAGGATACTGTATTTTGTTAATAATTGTGATACCTAATTGCTTCATAGAAAACTGTAGTTAACGGTTTTTCAGGTGCTATCAATTTTCAAGGTGTATGTATGTTGGTAACAAAAAGTGACCACCTGACGATCTGTCGAGGATCATTGAAATTATGAACAGAAATTCATTATTTATCATCATCATTACCTCGAGAGAGCAGAAAATTGCTCAGCTTATAAACGTTAAAGTCGGTTTTATTTTTAATAATTTTATTTGCGTAAGAGCCTGTCCAGATGAAGCGTTTCACGCGCGATACCACTCGCGCGTAGCCTGTCCAGATGACGCGATCTACGCGCGAGACCACTCGCGCGTTTCAATTTTGTATGTAGCTCTAGTATCTCAAGAACGCACGAGTGTGTACGCGCGAGCGGACTCGCGCGTGAGACGCGTCATCTGGACAGGCTCTAATAGGTACAGTAGTGCCAACGGATCTCGGCGTTCGTGAAGTTAGCCGTTTCGATGCGCAGTACAACTTTTTCATACAAAATTTTCTACTGCGCATCGAAAAGCCTGACTTCACGAACGCCTAGATTCGCCGGCCCAACTGTAAGTAAATACTTCGCGCGTTTATCGCGTTGTCTCTCTTCCCTCTCAGATTTCAACTCTCAAGCGACACTAGCACTCTCTTTATAATGATGATGATAATTAATATCCTATAATATCGAGTGATGTTTGAAGGCTCTACGTCGCTAAATTGCTAATTGATATGGCTTCGGCTTTGGTTGGCAGCCATATGAGTGCAGACATTCAATAATCATCACAAAACACGAGTATATGCATTGACCCTGTTATACTGAGTATATAGGTGGAAGAGCCGTGTTGGCCGAGGGGTATAGTATCTCGACTTTCGATCCGAAGGTCGTGGGTTCGAATCTTGGCCGTGCATCAATGGATTTTTCGTTTCGAAAAATTTATATGCGCATTAACACGAGCTCTAAATGGTGAAGGAAAACATCGTGAGGAAACCCGCGGCTTAGCCAGCCCCACACGTATTGACCTGTGGATATGGCCGGTTAAGCCGAGAGGATGTGGCTGGGTGATGGCTGGATGAAAGTGAGAGGAGTGGATTCAGAGTTGACGTGTGAGAGTTTTCTCAAAATGTGTAGGGCCTTCTCGAAATTGAAAATTTTATAGGTTTTTTAGTTTAAAAATTTTACATTAAGTACTTATATGTAACAAAATTACCTAGGTAGGTACATACGGTTCTAAGTATTGATACCATTCTCTATGAACTTCATACACTTGAAATCTTAAAGAAAGAAAGAGTAGGTACCTACCTACTCAGAGGCAAGTCCAAGTCAAAGTACATTTTACACAGCCATTTCATCACTTTTTCATTATTTTTTTATAAAAAAAGGGTCAAATACCTTGTCAATGGACAAAATAGTTCACAAAGGTGTGTTGAACGATAATGTTTAATCTCCACCGATCATAAAGCCTTGTCCACACGCAACAAAATGTAACGGTCGGCTCACCCTTCTTCCGGTCGCACAATGCCTGTGAACATACCTTTATTATGTAGGTTAGACAGGACCATAGTTAGGACAAAAAAAATGTGTATGGTTTCGAATTTGTAATCTACTTTCGATAATACTGTGCTGAATATATTTTTCCATGACTCCTCAATTATTTACATTCAACCAAAATTTCAAGGCTTTAGAAATTGTTTTTATTTGGCATTTGTTTTCCAAAGGCAAGTTAAGTTGACTCGGTACAAAGGTCGCAGGGAAAGTTTGGAGAGAGAAGACTGGTATAAGAGAAAAGAGACCTATATCAACAGCATCGGGTTGGGATGATATCAAACGTATGCTTTCTAGCTAGGATGCAATGAAAAGAGATATGGGGAAACTCTCAAACGTATGCTTTCTAGCTAGGATGCAATGAAAAGAGATATGGGAAACTCTATAAGTATGTAACTCGTTTCAAATGATAGGAATTATTGATCTAATTTTACAGTAGGGCCAACGGATCTCGGCGTTCGTGAAGTTAGCTGTTTCGATGCGCAGTGCAACTTTTTCATACAAAATTTTCTACTGCGCAGCGCAAAGCCTGACTTCACGAACGCCTAGATCCGCCGGCCCAACTGTACGTCGAGAAAAATAGACAGTCGTCCAGTCACTATCCAAAATGCTAATTTTCACGATCACAGTTCATGATTTTACTCGTTCAAGTCCCTTTTGACGTATTTACATTCTTGGATGTAAACGAAATTCGATACTAAATTAACAAATCAGTTCTGAATACACCCCTGTACGAACGCAAACCGCCACAAAATAATTGATACTTTTCGGTAATGTGAGATAGTTCGATTTTACGAGCCATTCGATGGGTGTTTTTTATCAATTTAGGATGATTACCAACATTTATAAAACATTAAAAGACAGATGCAGATGGGGCTCCGCTTCACGCTGTTTTGGCCTAGTGGGTAGGTACTTACTACCTACTGGGTAGTTAGGTACTCAGGTTAAATTACGTAGTTAGGTTACTGGGTGGTTAGGTACCTACTGGGGTTTCGAATCAAAGGTTTTTGGTTTTTATTTTTTGAAATTTTTGTTGAAGGATTCAAAGGACCCTACCAAATTTAATCGCAATCTGATCAATGATCTTGTAAACACCTACACCGTATATTCTACACAGAAAACACCCAGACCCGAGACAAATATTTGCAGATCATACTAACATCAGCCTCGCGGTGCCATCGGCGGGAATCAAACCCGCAACCTTCTATGTTTCAAGTAGACCTTCGTCAACTGCGCCACAGAGGTCGGATAGATGAATAGAAAATTGAACTAGGATTGCCAGTAAGCATCAGAAAAAACGAATTCCATAGCACCTCAACTAGAAAACTTGTAATAAATTCAACAAAACGGCCCAATCCAACCAAACATCTTCGAATCTGCACCTCTTTCACCTCGGCCGGGCAGTCACCGAAGTCATCATAAATAACGATCAATAATGTTTTTATTTTTCTATTTCGTTCATATTTTATTTATGCCTACAAAAATATGTAGATTGCTCAAACATTTGCTGTCAAAGAGTATCTTCTCAAGGCTAGAATATTCTGTCAATACTTTGAAAATACGAAAGCGGAGCGACCACGGGTACGTTTTAAAAGCGTAATATCATTCGAGGAGTCTGAAGGTCGTGGAAAATCAATACGTCCGGCGTCTTGTGACGTACCGTGTTGTGTCTGAGCTGAGAATTGAATACTCCGGTGGATAACATGGTGATCCTATCGAACGGTTCTTAGAACGGTTCGAACCGCGGTGTGAGATAGATGTTGGTATGGGCTACTGGCTTCTGGTGACAGAGTTTTTAGGCCGTATGAAGGCTTCCTCCATGGCTTTGCGACTTAAAAGGCGGGACCGACAATTTAACGTGCCCTCCGAAGAACGGAAGCGCTCAGCTTGTTACCACTTGCGGCAACCTATCCAAATTGTGTCACAATTTGGACTTTCTTGATTGATCGTTGAAGCTAAGCAGCGCGCTGCTTAGCTTCAACGATCAATCAAGAAAGCAAGCTACGCCATGAGCGCTCGTTGAGATGAGAGTGACAGAGCTACTTATGGTCACTGAACTGTCATATTTGAGAGTTTGAGGCTGATTTTGGTCGCTTTCAAAGATAAACAATCAATGGGTAGAATCGGACAAGCAAAATTAGCAAAAAAAATCGACAGAGTACCTAACCACTATAAATTTTAATATTTATTTTATTTATAACAACTGACCGTATACAGCAAAGACATGAAGAACTATCACCAACCCTACACGTGCTCATGTCATTGTCGACCTAAAGTTCAAGGCCAGTTGATTTTCTAATGAGCGGTCATCGTTACAAAACTGACGTCATAATTATGTAAAAAGGCCGTAACTTTAGCAAAAAACTTTTTATTGTTATTAATTGCCATTCAGTTAAAAGTCAAATCAGATAAGTAGGTACCTATGGGTAAAAAAAAGGTTTTGAAAATAACTATTTAGATTTTATTATTTTTTTCACTTAGCTCTTTGAAGGCTGACTAATTATATCAAAGAAGATAGATTTCCGAAAAGAATACAAGGTTCTAAATCCTCTAAGTTGCTCTGATTCTTCAAGGTGTCGTCGGTCAGTAAGAGAAGTAGGTATACCTAATAGAGATACGAGTAGAATAGAAGATAAAAGCAGGAGATTAGCTCTTTTACGATGATTTAAAGTAGGTACCTACCTAATCCAAATAATAAAAAAACTAAAAACCCCGACTGCGGTATAAAACTTTTCAAACATTATCAGACTGTATTATATTTTTTTACTTTAATACCCCACTTGTCTTGAAAAAATATAAACTGACGGCAATCAAATGACGGTTGTCGTTTCATGGACTGAATTATCTGTCATACCTGCATTCCTCTCATACAGTTCTAATGGCAGCGTGACACGAACGTCACTCATTGTTATTTTGTTACGGAGTGACAAATGGTATCCCCCCCTAACGCTTCGTATCGATTCTCTTTCTATCATCGCTAATCTTTTGTTTTGACACTTCTGTCCGACAACTGCGGGCTGATTGTCTAACTTGTCTCAAACCTCAAATTGGTCTCAAACTGTCAAAACGATCGTTGAGATGAAAGTGACAGAGCTACTTGCGTGGGCACTGAACTCGTATTTGACAGTTTGAAACCGATTTTGGTCTCTATCAAAGATAGACAATCAGGGGGCAGGTCACGTGACTTATCGTCATTGAACTTCAATTTCTAAACATTTCTGTTTTCTATAACGTTAGCGATTTTAGTTATGTAGTATATAAATATATGAAAATAAATGAAGTAAAATAAATAAATGAAATTATTATTATTAGGTACGTATTAATATGCGATTCACACTTCGCGGAATGCATCCTATGCATTCACTTCGGAAAGTTGACGTTTTTTCAGCGAAGAAACAACTTTCAAGGATAGGATAGAAATATTATTATTGTTAAAAAAATATTATTGTGTGGTTGACTGTACAGATAAAGATGAGCGTCACCAAAGAAAGTGCATTTTACGTAAACGAGTTAACCTCAGTTTACATAGTGACCGGCAAAATACTAGTGATGCGTAAGTAACTTTCCTTTAATTTGAATACATTAAGTTTGTATATTTAATGAATTACGATAGGATCTTGACTTTTCTCTCTAACTTCAACTTTTCGACTGAAATCATCGAATCGGATGCATATTTGAAAGTCTGAATCAGGGTGCAGGTGACCTCATAAACCATCTAGGTGATCGTAATAAAATTTCATTAAAATCGGCCAAGCCGTTTAGGAGGAAAATAAAGGTCAATAAACGACTACGTTGCGGGCTTTATAATGTTTCTCTTCATCATTTTGTATGCAAATACTGATATAATAAAATAAAAAGGCTATGCATATGGATCCAAACATCGACCTTCGAATTACAAATCACACTAAGTCATCACGGCTCATAGAACATTGGGAGCGTCTTAAAACAGCGGTTTATTTAGAAAGGTATCTTTATAAGATAGTGGCCAACTCTAATGACTTTTTAGGCGCGGGACATACAAAAAAGACGTAAGACGAGAGCGCGTCGCAGACATAATTGTCTCTACCGCGACCCTTTCATAGAAAATGTATAGAAGTGTCGCGCTGCAAAACATACAGAAGAGTCCGGGCGCCGCGTCATATTTTGTATGAAAGGGACGCGGAAGAGACAAATGTCTGCGCCCCGTCTCTTCTATCTGGCCTGCGCCTTAGGCCGCATACAGGCCTCAATCAAAGCCCAACTTAAGCCCAACTATTTTATAGTCAAGATATAACGTGTCTCTGCAGCACTGACGCACTCGGTTGTTAACGCTTTTTCTGCTGAGAAAAGACACAAAATAAATGCGCAACAGCAGCAATAAAAAATTGCAGCTTGTTCTTGGTAAGTAAGTTTATTTTGTTTTCCTGTACCTGTTTCCTTATTTTTAATATTTGAATAGATATAACGATTTAGTTACACTGTAATGTTATATACTATGTGTGTTATGATAAATAAATAAATAAATTAGTGTTAAATGTTACTGCTGTTACTCAAAGACCGTTACTTAGTGCGTTGAGTGCCACCAAGCCACATGGTAAACCAATTGCATGCAGTGCTGCGACCCTCTGCTTGACCACCGCAGAGTGTGGCAATAAACGTATTAACGACGATCTATCCGGCCCCAATTCTTTTAATTTACACGTCAACCATCACCATCATTCTGGTATATTACCGCT
The DNA here is from genome assembly GCA_958496255.1 of Camptogramma bilineatum. Taxonomy (NCBI): domain Eukaryota; kingdom Metazoa; phylum Arthropoda; class Insecta; order Lepidoptera; family Geometridae; genus Camptogramma; species Camptogramma bilineatum. The sequence continues at coordinate 11,585,431 of OY292471.1, forward strand.
GCGTTTTATTTCTGTTTCCAAAATGACAGTTATTTGCAAAACCTCATTGGTAATTGGTTTTAAAAAACGTCATCACAACAGAGTAACCTAAGCTCATTGGCCATTAGTAGGTTATTAAACAAAACGAAATGGTTCACGTTTTGCTTTGGTTGAGAAAAAGTTTGTTAGTAGAATCGAGGGCTGATCGGCTTAGTCACATCATTAAAAATGTATGTAATGAGACATTTTATTTACAAATTATGTCATGGTGATCTTTGTTATGTAAATGACATCAACATTATATGACATAAGTCATGGATTTAAGAAGTAAGGCAATAACAGCAATAAATTACTTCCTAGTGTTACGTTTGGATGAGTAGGTATTAGCGCTGATTCCCTTGTTTACTGAATAATTTAATTAAGTAGTAAGTATATCTAAAACCGATAGACCACCATGGATATTTTGTATGAAACACGACGGTGTTTCAATTCTATTAAGCTTCTACTAGACGCTGGCGCAGGCTCGCCGAGTGAACGCCAATGCCAACACAACAATGGACAGCACCTTGAATTGCCATCGCTCGCCTAGCTGGCCGATACAAGCGCCAATTTGCATAGACTCGCCAAACGTCGAGACAGTAGCACTCGCCTTGCATTTCACCTTCGCTCGCGCTGGCTTAGGCTCGCCCAACATAATAGGGTAGGTACCTATACCTACCCAATAACAGACGTGGACGCGACGAAAAATGCACCGTGTAGCTATGTTAATAAAAATGCAATTAGAAAGAGATTTTGGTTTTGCTCGGGAATTGTATTAATTTGTGAGATTTTTTTTTCTAAGTTGACAGTTACAAAATTAGGGGTCAATTCTGACGAGTAATTTACAGTAATGTCATGTTTAGTAATTGACGTGTCTGTCAATGGCATAGTAATCAAAGCAAATGGTGGGAATATGATTGTTTGGACTAAGGTCATCCAAATAATACCTACTATTGTAGGATTTAGGTTGTATAGTGTTCCAAGAGAAGTGTTATATTGAATAGAGCATTTCGACCAAGGAGACCTCTATGGTGTAGTGGTGAAGGCCCGCCTGAAACACAGAAGCGGGTTCGATTCCCACCGCGAGGTAAATGTTTGTATGATCTGCAAATATTTATCTCAAGTCCGTTTATGTATAAATAGTATGATCATGATCAGTCATGTAGTTCCCATAACCGAAGCTCTGCTTACTTTGGGGCTGGATGATGCTGTGTAAAATGTCTCCAAAATCGGTCTCGAACTCTCAAGTATGACAGTTAAGTGACCACGCAAGTAGCTCTGTCGCTCTCATTTCAACAAGACCGAGCGCGACAAAACCTACGCGATCGTTTTGACAGTTTGAGATCAATTTCAGGTTTGAGAAAAAAAAAAAACTTACTTTCGCGTTTATGCAGCCCCATGTTCGCAGATTAACAGACGAACTGACACATAGGTAACAATCACTTTCTCACATTTCACACTCACTGTTTATTCTGAGCACGCTACACACTTGACGTTAACTGTAAATATTACGCAATTAGAGACAAACATTTGAAACGCAGAATGAATTTCAAAAAAAGAATTAGTTTGTTTTTCACGTTCGCTTTTTAAAGGCGTGTTGTCCGAGACAGATCTTTACTTTCCATTCGAAGGTCGTGGGATCAATGGATTTTTCGTTTCTAAAAATTATGCTAACTTCTGTAAAATCTGGGGATATGATATGAATTTGGACATTCCTCTGACTACCCCATTAGACATCTACAAAGGCTCTTTTTGTAAAAACCTGGGAGAATGTATATAACGCCTGGAAATATTAGTCGTGATCATTTTTTCATGTTTTTGTTTCAGGGAATTTATTCAGGTTTCGAAATTATATCCATTATCCACAGTAGGTACGTCTGTTAGAGATCGCTATTTAGCGATAAGCCCGCCTATTGACTGTCATGTTTATACCTATGTTGTTTATTTCTATTTCTATATTTACAAATTTTAAACGAGCACTTTCAACATGTTGAAGTTCCAAGGATTTAATAAGACCTAGAAAGTTAATATGTTTCAAAGCGGTTTAAAGTATGTCAAAGTTTTCTGAAGTTTTTGTTGTAATAAATATATAAGTTTTTTAATCAAGTTTAACAAAATGTAAAAAAAGCAAATGTAATAAAAGCAGTAATTACGAATTTTATTAAAATAAGTATAAATCCAACTTTGTCTTGCCTTTGAATACCCCGAAGACATTTTCAAACGATTTGAATCTTTCTTGGTGACGAGCGATACATTTTTTCACTAAGCATTATTAATGTAAATACTTTTAACTCAAGTATAACGTCAGCCAGTTTGCTTCAGAATAAAACGATTAAACGGATGACTTAATCACATCTCAGTTACACAACCGCTACTGTAATTACATTATAACATTAAAACATTAACGAGCGTCTCGTGTACAGCGGCCTTATTCTTAGACCCTGGGAATTACGCTCAATCGCACGAATTAGCGAATGAATGTGTTTTTAGCACAAATTTCACTTTTAATTCTAAATTTGAAACCGTTTTACTGCTGTCTGCGGTTTGAATTTAGAATTAATTTGAAATTGCTTTTTTTATTGTGTGATAGTTTTTTATTTCTCTTTAATTTGGCTTCGCAGAGTTTGTGCATTTAGCCATTTTTTGACAAGTAATAGATTTTTCAAGTTATTTGATCTACGATACATTATATTTTATATCCCCCTCCCCTTGTGCCTCAGTAAAGATGTGGTGCTTTACTGAACACGCGGACTTTTTGGGAGAACTCGAAATGCAACGCTATCCAGTTTTGTTTCATTATGCACGTTCACGAACACTCAACATGGAATTAATTTGAATTTAGAATTTAGTTTGTGTGAATAAATGTTTATGTTGATTTATGCTTGTTCCAAGCTTGTTCTGTAATTATATTTTTAATATTAGTAGGTACCTACTTACACCGTAAAATGGATGATAAAAACGAAAGATGGTCACTTTGTTTGCTCTTTATTTTTAACAACATTGTATTGTGCAATGTGCAATGTTGTAACAACTTATTGGTATTCTTTTCGACATTACAACAAACATGCTTTTTTTGGAGCATTCATCCAAAATGCGTGTGGAATAGAATTCTTTTTAACCATAAGACCATGGTATTTTTCTTTCTTATAATAATTATTTACTTACATAAGTTATTTAGCACAAGATTAATTTTTACGTAAATTTAGTAGGTACCCATGCCGTTTAGCTATACTTACCTACTAGGTACTTATTTAATTATAGTTCGCATTAAAAGTGCACTTAACTTTTTATTTAAGTAAGTAAGTAATGACTTTTCGTATTTCTGAAGATCTCGCTTCGCTCATCTTCATTATATTCCTAGAACATTATTATCTACAAACAAACATAATGTACTACAATTTCCGATGATTTAACTAAGTAGTACCAACCTCTGTTTTTCTTAGAAGCAATTTGTGTTTCCGTTGCCTAGTTGCTTATTCCAATTACTGCCTGTTTTTTATCAGGATAATAGATAATGTACCTACAGCGAGCAAAGAGTACCTAGTTTGCTTTAGTATTCTTTAATAGATTGAAGATTGGTGATATTCTACGTAGTCCCGAAATCACTGAAATTATATAAAAATTTGCGACATTTGCAGATGAGATGAGAGTGACAATAAACAAGCAATTAAATTAAAAAAAAATTTTAAAAACCCCCGACAACTAGAAAAGATCAGCGGACTTAAAAAGGTCGTTAAAGCTGAATCACAATATGAAATGACTATAATGCCGTCTCTTTTCACTCTCAGTCAATGAAAAGAGATGGCAATAGTTCAGAACCTTTAATGCGATTCTGCAATAGCAACCTTTTTAAGCCCGCAGTCTATCTTTGATAGCGACCAAAATCGGTCTCGAACTGTCAAACATGACAGTTCAGCGACCACGCAAGTAGCTGTCACTCTCATTTTAACGAGACTAAACGTTACAAAAGATATTGTTTTAACACACGGTAATTACTCACGTGAAAATATCGTCGATTTAGAACAAAAAATATCTAGTAATATAGTAACAAAAGATACCTACGCGATCGTTTTGACAGTTTGAGACCAAGTTGAGGTTTGAGACAAATTAGACAATCGGTCGGCCCGTGATTTCTATCACGTCAGTTTTCGAAGAACAGTTTTTCTTTTTCGTCGGGGCTTAAACAACACTCACCAGAGCTTTTATTTTATTGATTTAAGTATTTAAAAAGTATTCCTGGGTCCAGGCGTAGAGGAAGACCAAAAAAAAAATGGACAGACGTGGTCAAAAAAGATCTACAGGACTGCAATGCCAGAACGACGCGTTAGATACCTACAGCGAAGTGGAAGAAGATGACGAGGAAAGCAGACCCCACCATCAGATGGGAATAATGCTTAGGAGAGAGAGAGATTTAAGTAGGTATTTAAAAAAACATTGATTTTAAAATGACAGCTGATTATAAATGATAGGGTAAATAATTTAAGCATTTTCTAATGAGCCAGATGGCTCTTTAAGTTTATTTAATTGATCATAAAACGCGTGATAATTAGACCGCGCGGTCCCCACGGCCTTCGTTAAAGATCTTATAAAGATTAAGATCTCGGCTTAAGCAATTCACGAGACAAATTAAACCAGTCATTAATTTTAAAGGCTTGCTACCTGTCATCTTAATAGTATAAACTAGCGGATACCGCGGCTTCGCGTAGACTACTATTTTTTTATCCCACAGGAACCGTGCATTTTTCCAGGATAAAAAGAAGTCTATGTTATTCCAGGCTATCTACATTCCAAATTTCATCAAAATCGGTTTAGTAGTTATGGGGATACGTGGTAATAAACATTCACAAACACACACACACGGACTTTCGCCTTTATAATATTAGTAGAATTAAAAGGATATGAAAGTTTGTTTTTTTAAATCAGACTTCAGACTTCACATTAGTATTATAAATGCAAAAGTTTGGATGGATGGATGGATGAATGTTTATTCCTCTACAACTCGACAACCACTGAATCGATTTAGCTGAAATTTAACAGATAGATAGATAATGACCGGAAATAGGACATAGCCTTTTTATCCGGGTACCACGTGAGCGAAGCCGGGGGCGGAAGCTAGTATATTTAGACATCAGTCTTCGCCGCGGTCTCTCGAGACACAGAAGTGATCCTGGGATGTTATATTTTATTATTTTAATTTTGTCCAATAGAATACAGTAAGGTCATAGTTTTGTGCCTAGTCTAGATTACACAATAAAATATACTTATATGAGCATATGTTTGAATAATAGCTGGCATTGTGCCAAAAAAGCCTCTAGTCTGAGCCACCATTTTTTTTTTACTCTGGATACCTTAAAGCAGGGTTACTCAAAATGGGGTACGCGTACCCTTAGGGGTTCGCTATTTGACGGGAGGGGGTTCAACATGTCGTACCCCCAGAATAGAAGTGACTCAATTCAAAAAATTGGGAAAATGACTTGAATATGTAGAAAGACTCAGAAAAAAAAACTCTATCTGCTAGTTATTCAAACACTTACACTTTTTGGTTAGAACGTGGAAAACATAATAGCTGTGTCTCTTTACCTACCGACCTAATTACCTTCCTTTAATAATTTTATTATTCTTAATGTAAAATCAAATAATTGACGAGAACCAGATGTCACACTAACCCTATTAACCTACGTTTAATAGCAGATAATGTGTTCGTCTTTTTCAATAAATTATTACTTTACTTTACTTTACTTTACTTTAATTTCGGCAGTTTCTCCTCCCTCTTCCGCAGAAAACGGCCATTTATCGCATTTCCCAAAAATCATGCTTTTTGAATTGAGTCACTTCTATTCTGGAGGTGCGTGTGCCAAGTGGATTTTTATAACTGATTCAGGGCCTGTACTCTGCAAGTCGGCAATCGACATATCGGGCCAATTATCGTGGATCCACTAAAAAGTAAGTTTGTATGAGTGGCCAACTCTGGTGACGGAGTTTTTAGGCCGCCTAAAGGCCTCCGTCATGGCTTAACGACTTAAAACCCGGGACCGAAAATTTATCGTGCCTGTTTTACTAATTTTGATGAAACAATATTTATCATAATTGTGTCATATAAAAGATTTAAACGCGTGATATTGAAACTTTTTTGTGTCATTTATTGATAGTTTTTAAATTTTTTTTAATCAGCGTTCTAAACCTGTTTCTTTAAGATACGATTATTGTAGTAATTAAAAGTCTTTATTTAAATTATTCAGTGAATACCGATTTGTTTATTTTGCATCTAACAATTTTAACACAATTATAACAATTAAAAACAGCTTTAAAGTTTCTAATTCCAAATTAGATGTTGTAACAAATTACCCGTTTTTTAAGAAGCATTGAGATGCTAATGATACAGACAGACACGACCTTGTGTATATTATTAGTCATACCTTTGGTCAAAGGCCATGATGATATCATTTTGAGATTAGGTCGTTGGAAGCCATTAATCTTTTTATTTGTGTTGTGGTAAAATAATTTATGAACACAATTATACAGGAGAACGACAAAAAAAAAAGGAATATCTAATGACATACACACATCAAACAAAGTTGCGATCAATTTTAAAAGTTAAAGTATTTTTTGATTCCTAAAATTATTATAAAACCTTTTTAAGGTTGTTTAGAATAAAAATTGTACTTTCAACAAGTTAATAATAATTTATTAAGTAATATTTTTTAAAAGCATTTCAATACTTAATATTAAAAAAATTGTTTATATTTTCAAACTGATAGCAAACTTTTTTTGATGTGTATTTGGTCGTGCCTCTGACTTTTCCCTTAGACTTCTTCAAAAGATCTTGAAATTCTAAACATCGGAATGAATGTCCACCATACCTCGGGGATACTGTGGTGATCATGATTCTTAATTAACGTTTTTCATGACCGTCGGCGTCGCCTTTATAGCATGACTTGTTAATTGGCGATGCTGAATCAAGCTTATTTATGTAGACCGTCCCACAAATTGGTGCAGACGTACAGCATGGACTTGAGGTCATTGACCGTTTGATTCTTGTCCTATATACCTCTCTATGACTTTCATTTACAAATACTGGGTTATTTTCTGTTTTAACTTACTTCGAAAATGTTAGGTACACTGGGAGCGGTCATAACATACTTACTAAGAATTTGCTTTTAATTTTTATCACGTAAAATTGTAATTTTTTTATTAGGTAATCTATTTTTTAATTAAATTGACATTTGATGGACTGAATGACGATCGATATGAATTTATTTAATTAATTTTAATTTTTTTTATTTAATTTTAATTGTTTAGTAATTCATATCAATTATCAATCAGTCCATTTTGCTAACCATTTAATAATGGTTGTTTGTTGTTTGACATAATTTCTTTACAATAGCTATTAAATCGCAGAATTGAAATATTAGACCTATTTTTCTAAGGAATTAATTTAACATCTATCACAACTAGTGTTGTGTGTAAAGAAATCCGTATCCGTACGTCAGGTCAACGCACCACATACTAACTATTCACATTCTATTACTATTCATTATTCTGTATCGGGGTCGAACCGATCAATCACGCACGACCCTTGCTGAAGCTCTATTTACGTGTGATCAATCATTTTCTGTGCTTCCGTATTTTAAAGGGCCTTGCCCTTAGCACTAGTAGAATATAATAGAGTAGACAATGAGTGTTTATTGTTAAAATTGTGTTTTGCAATATTTCTACACTTGCAGTTGTTATAAAAATATTGAAACGATGCATTATTCTCTCAGACGTCATAATATAGAGAGTTTTTATATTTATAAAGCTAAATATATGGATTTATATCAAACTATATTATAATCTGAATAAGTAGGTATTACAAATGAATAGAAATAGTCATACGGTTTGGTTTTACATGGGTTTAATACTAGCTCTTTTGTACCTTGTAAAGATTTGTAATTAGGTACATATATGAGGCTAGAAATCCTCAAAATATGTTAAGGTGGTACTGTTGGTTGAAAACCGGTGCTCATGCCACAGCTTTTAGGGAATGATTGAAAAATAAGAAATTCTAATTCAATATTTGGGTATTATTAGGGATTTATAAAGGTTGTTACCTAAATGACTGGCAAGATTTTTACAATTTTTTTATGAAAGAAAAATTAAATACAGAGTGTGGCAAATTCTTGGTCACTGAAGGGTAGCTACCTTTTCTCTTGTAGTTAGAGAGTTTTGTTCTTAGGAAACTTCGGTTTTATTTTGAAGAAAAAAATAATTGCATTTTTAGATTTTAAAAAAAAAGTACAGTTAGCCTAAAAAAATACATTTGTCAAAAAAAACAAGTTGGTCTTAATCGACTCTATTTCCCATCAGGAACACTTCTCCCAAAGTAACTTACCAAATCAAATCGTAAGTTTTTGCAATAATTCAAAAAAACACATCCCATACATTTTCTATGAAATAAGAAGTTGTAAACATTACAGTGCAACTTATTCGATCGTTCTTAATTTAATTTCGTAAGTGCTCCGGCAAGCTGGGAGGCTATTGTAAAGCGTGTATTTAAATTTAGAACAAAGTGCTTCCCTGCAGATGTAAAATTACCATTCTCTCTTTCAGCTCTGTCTGAGGCGCATAAGGCTTTACAATAGCCTCCCAGCATGCCGAAGCAGTTACGAATTTAAATTAATAACAATCGAATAATTGGCACTTTAATGTTTACAACTATGTACTAATTTCATAGAAAATGTATGAGATGTGTTTTCTTTAATTATTGCAAGAACTTACGATTTGATTTGATAAGTTACTTCGGGCGAAGTGTTCCTGGAGGGAAATAGAGTCGATTAAGACCAACTTGTTTTTTTTGACAAATGTAATTTTTTAGGCTAACTGTACTTTTTTTCAAAAATCTAAAATTGCAATTATTTTTTTCTTCAAAATAATATTGAAGTTTCCTAAGAACAAAACTCTCTAACTACAAGAGAAAAGGTAGCTACCCTTCAGTGACCAAGAATTTGCCACACCCTGTATATATTTTATAGAAATTTACGATTTTGTAGAAGTGAAACAGGAACAATGTAGAATTTGTTACAGATCTTGAGGATTAACATATTCTTAACCTAATAATTCAAATATAAAATTTGGTACATAGGTATAATTAACATTTGAAAAAATAAATAGTATAATTATAATGGTGGCAATAAATAAAAATAAGCATCAAGTTATTTTTTACATCCCGTTGAAATCGGCCAATAGACAGTTAAAGTAGGTACCTAATAGTGATAAGAAAAATGAAAAAAATATGGTCCATTGTTAATTATGGTCCATTCATTAAAAAAGGAAACAATTATGAATGTATTATTTAGAATCTTAATCAGCAAGACGTCAAAACATGAGACGCAGATGAAAAAGTTAATTACTAAAAAAGGAAATTAGATTTCCATTGATTTTCAATGATTCTTCACGGTATTGATCATGAAAGAACAAAAGTAGAACGACCTAGTTTTTAGGAAGTAAACCGTCATCATTCCTAGATGTCTCAGTTATCATGTCAGATGCGGTGAGTAAGTTTGCCAGAGCTCTGCGAGGAAGCGCTGCGGTGACAACTGGTGGACCAGTCTTGTCCATTGTGTTGTCGGCGCAGTGATTCCTCTTTTAAAGGGTCAGCAGCGCGAGTGTGACTCCTATGGTGTCACAGGCGTCCATAGGGTAACCACTTACCATCAGGTAGGTCGTATGTTTGTCTGCTATTTTAGTAGTATGAAAAAATGTCTCAGTTCTCGTTGAAAATTCGGTTTCGATCAAAAAAATTCAACAATTTATTCAAAACACTTAGAACCATCAAATAGCCATTTAAAGGTTTTTGAAAAAAGTTATAACAAAAAGTTATGTACTTAACATAATAATAAAGCCATATTATGTAAATTGAGCTTGCAAATTCGTAGGGTCGTGAGCTTACAGAGGTCGACCTACCCTAAACCCGACTTAACCTCCGTTTAACCCCAATTAGCAAAATGATTTATTGTTACCCCTTTTTACGTTAAGACTCATTTTATTGTCCACGACTAAACCTCATTTTATTTATTATTATTATTTAATACCTATTTAAAGAAACAAAAGGGAGCAAACAATACTAATTTTTATTCTTTTATTCTTTTTTATTTAAGCAACGTTGTGCGCGATCACAATGGATGGGTGACTGCAAGTGTCAGTACGAGCTGAGCGCTTCAGTGCTTCCAAGGGCACGTTCAATTTTCGGTCCCGGCTTTAAGTCGTTTGTTGTGATGTAATTTATTTTTAAATTTTGAACTTTCAACTGTCACAGTGTCAAAACACAAAAGTTTTAACTTTTTTGTGTTAGGTACTTAATCATCAAATATCATTAAAATAGCGTTTAAAATAATATAAACATAATTGTAACGTCTATTGAAATGACTGCAGTAATCGTAAACAAAAAAAAAGTAGGTACCTATGTTTGTTTTATTATTCTGTAGAATTATGCCAAAGATTTTCATAGTTTGGACTGAGGCGATGTAGCGTGAGGTATTCGCATGTTTGTGTTACAAAAGAACCTTGAGTCAGTAGATCTTAATCAAGACCAACGTGAACTAAATAAAGCAAAACAGGGTTATTTTAAAATCCTTGCTACTTATCTGTATAACTATGAATGTACCTAGTGATCAGGGGTTTAAAAAGGCCGCTGTAGCAGATTCACAATAGGAACTATATATGCCGTCTCTTTTCATTGACAGAGAGTGAAAAGAGACGGCATATAGTTCAACTCCTATTGTGATTTTGTGATTTCCTATAATGATCTTTTTAAGCCCGCAGTTTGTTTTAGACAAATTACCTACTTAAAATGGAAGCAGTTTTTATAAACTGTTAAGTAAGTCTAAAATTATACTAGTCTTAAACTTTGACTTTATTTAAAGTCGTGTAATAACTCATACATGCATAGGTATACATTAAACGTATTTAGAATAGAGTTTTTAATTAACAAAGCATAAGAAAGGGTCAAATCAAATAAACAAATAGAATATTTAAAATAAAAACCAAAAAGTAGCTATAAAATCCGCATTGTACCTACTTTTAAACGAATTTACATAACTACCTACCTACAACCAAGAACGTCGATAAATTAGTACCTAACTAAATATTCAACCTTTTAAAAATGTTAAACACGGCATATTACTCCATCCGTAATTTACATGAAAATCCGTAACAACATGTTTCGTAATCCCATCACTATTGAACCGTGAAAAACAAACCAATTTCAAAATAGCATTCCATTCTGCATTTCGGAGCGTCACAAAACCTCTTACAGAAAAATCGTGAAAGGGCCTCCAGACTCTCGTAGAGAACCCCCGAGAACACCCGAGAAGCGTGAGTGTGAAGAGCTTCTCGCCTTCTCGTTCTCTGGCTCGCCTGTTCTCCGATCGGTGTCGGTATTTTTGGCCGAGCCAAAGGATTTCTCGGGCGAGAAAAGAGAAGGGTCCTACACTCACGTTTTGTCTCATTGCAGATTAATGAGCGGCGGTGGGCAGACATCCATATTGTTTGTTTTTTTCGAGAATTTTCTTTCGTAAAATGTGGAATAATAAATAGAGTTAAAATTTATCGATTTTTTTCAATCTGAGCCTATTTTATGGGATGCTAAATATCGAAACTACTAAGATAAAAGTTTTTTTACATTAAGTATTTTTTTTTTTACCATCATTTTTAGTTACAACATTCACAAAGTTACAGTATGCAATGGCACACAGAGCCAAACCGGGTGCAGTTTCAAAATCGACGTCCATACCGGATAAGCAACAGATCACGACTGAGAAAAATTGAGAGTGTGGATAGCTTGTTTGTTCTTCGCGAAGTCTCGGGCGAGACTTCTCGCCGAGCCTTCTCTCGAGAGTCTGGAGGCCCTATTAGAGGTTTCAAAACTCACACAATCAATTACAAACGTCACTTTTTAAATTTCGAATCGCTCGGAGCGCAAGGATTTTTTTTTTTCACGGATTGGCTGCGCAGAGGTTTACGTCCGGCCTCTGTCACGGCAGCATTCAGACTGACTGACTGGGCGGCGGCGTGGGAGGGGCGCCCGCCCTAGTACTAGGCTATACCAGTTTCTAGGCTATCTCCGTTTTGTCTAACATGCTTAATGCCTGTGTTCTGTAGACTTTACGTCGCAGGATTATTGTAAAAGCCGTGTTATAATTTCACTATTGATTTTTATGTCTACGCACATTTGTCAAATCTTTCTTTTATAGACACGATGACATTTTACCATTGTTTTTTATATTCTATCACGCTTCAACCGCTGAACCAATTTTGATGAAATTTGGAACAGACTCGCATATTGATATTGATAATGAAAACGATTTGTCTTTACCCTCACTAACATAAGTTTTTCTTTAAAAAATGAAGGGTGGCGATTAAAGTCACAGGCGGAAGCTAGTAATTAACTAATACAGGATAAATTAACATTTTGATAAATAATGTATGTATGTGTGTCATTACCAGTGATCGGAATGAGGCGGGCTAAAATACCTAAAGTTCGAAAAATAACAGAGACAAATGGAAACGCCTTAGGACTAAATATTTTTCGACCCAATTATTTCCGTTTCCAGGACATTATCTAACAATAAGGTGAATCAATTTTTTACCTGAGTTAATAACAAAAACTAAAATGTAAATTATAAATAAAAAACGGATAAAAAACTTTTTTCCGTCGGTCAAATAGAAAAATTATTTGAATTAGTTCACAATATTATTAACATTAATTTTAAATGTACTTACTCACTGTAAAAATTGTGCCAACTTTCAATAAAATTCTTACTTACTACAAGAATAAAATTCTTGTAGTAAGGAAGTCTCCCCTTTTTTGCCTCTGTTCTTTGAACTTTAGGTATTTTAGCCCACCTAATTCCGATCACTGGTCATTACGTACACAGGGGCGACAACCGGAAGTCATTAGGGGTAACTTTGGGCTGTTCTGTGAATTAGGTCAAAGTCCTATAAATTATTACGAGCATGTAAGAGATTAGAAACGTGATAGTAGGGTGTTTATTTAACAACGGAATAAATATATTAACTTTATGGGTAAGTAAAAATAAAAAAAAATATTCAAGACAAGAAAAAAACCTTTCCTATAGCCTTACTAAAGATCCCTCAGAATATCGCAAACGTCAATGATCTATCAGGGCCCCAATTCTTCTAATTTACAACGTCAACCATTCCGGTATCTTTACCGCTGCGTTTTATTTCGTTCTCCAAAATGACAGTAGTTTGCAAAACCTCATTGGTAATCTGTTTGAAAACGTTATCACAACAGCGTAACCTAAAGCGCCCTACTCACACACCTGCCGCAGGGGCAATCTAGGGTGTAGGAGTGGGGATGACCCTTAATTGCATCCTTAATTGTGATGTGTGTAGGCATGCAGGGGCAATTTGGCAAGTGTGTAGAGATACTCCCGATATCGCCACAACCGCCATGCACCCTAGATTGCCCCTGCGGCAGGTGTGTGAGTAGGGCGCTTTACCTAACCTCATTAGTCATTAGTTGTGGCCCTAGGTGGGTTTTATCACTTTACGTGAGCTTTTTTTTATAGGTAATTGTTAATTATTTTAATTTTGATTTCAATTTTGATTTTATTTTAAACTTTTAATTTTAATTTTGATGTTGATTTTAATTTGTATGTCACCGAGTTACCTTATGTTAAGTACCTACTTATATGGATTAATTGGTCTGAAATAAAATCTTATTTATTTATCACAAAACTTATTAGTTGACGTTTTACGTTGGTTGAGAAAAAGTTTGTTCGTAGAATCGAGGGCCAGGAACGTCTAAACAAGCTATAGTCCTGCAAAAATGGGTAGACACGGCAACTAAAATTTCAGTACTTTGGAAACCCTTTCTCTACTAATCTATGGTAAAGTACAGGTTTCTTGTATATGGTACGGGTACCGAAGACGTCAGTCAGAAGTGATAATTTACTTCTAAAAGAGAATTTATCTATTTCGCGTATTTAGCTTGCACAGTGGTGCCCCCATTTATTTCTATTATTTTGTGTCGGACTATACCATGCAGTGCAAATGCATCCTTGCGTCACGCAGTTGGGCAATACGATGCTCCGCTGGGTAACGGGCTCCGTGATGTAACGAATAGATTAGTGCAATCAATTGTGACAATTACGACAATATTCACACGTTTTAATATTTTAATTAAGTGGCACTGGGGGGGTTATAAAGGGGGGGGGGGGGTTAGGTTTTGCAAATTACTATCATTTTGGAGAACGAAACAAAACGCAGCAGCAATGATATTTTTTTTTGTTTTTTTTATAGTGTTAGTATTAGGTTGGATACAATAAGGAGTTATCTATCTATCTATGATACAAGAATGGTTGACGTTGTAAAATAGAGGAATTGGGGCCATAAACGCATGAACAGATTTTATAATCATCATTAGTTATTTTTTTGTTTGAAAGGTGTCTTTGTCGGGAGTGTTCTTAGCTTTAGGTATTTCATGAAAATCTGTTCAGCCGTTTGAATCAGCTCTTTTCTAGTTTATGAGGGAATACGTCGGGCTTTTCTATTAATTTTTTCAACTAAATTGTTATGCTTGGTACGCTTCAGTGGAAAGTGACCTTTACAAAAGGTCTGTCCACATTGGCTTTAGTTGCCAATCTTGAGGACAAATTAGGTCCTAGTTAGCAGGACGATTTCTGGTCATTGACCTCTGAAAATCTCAAAGCAATTGCGACCTAATTACATAGAAAGTAAAGCTGAAATCTATACTCACTTCTCAGCCTGATGACGTAACCAAACAACCCGGTTAGGATTACAAATCTACACATTTCAAGGTCATTACTCTAATTAATAACAAATTCCTTAGAAAAAAAACAATTATTTATCACGAAATATGACTTCTATGAAACCCAAGCACTGACTAATCTAGAATCTATGAATGAAACCCACACACGAAAATCGACTGTAAAATTTCTGAGTCACTGAAGAACTAGTAGGGAAATGACAAACTTATGTTTAATCAATAGAGTTGAATTTCGCATGCTACCATTTTAGGAGGAGATTCAATCGTGTATCTGCAGATTCTTATGTCAACAGGATAGAGTTCAAATTCGTTATTAGTTTCCTGAAAGTTCATACGCTCAGAAAAACTGAAAGCTAAAGCTATAGAGTTCATAATTTAATGGAGTTGCATTGTTATAACAAGCCTTTATGTTAAAGGGATAGAGTCGAAAATAGATTTTTGTGATATGCGTAATTTTGTAGAGTTGAAGTTTCCGTGTTTTCAGGGGGTGGAAAGTGTTGTGGGGGTGTTTTGGGGGGTGGAAAGTACCATGAGTCAGAGTCCAGTCGTACTGACGCCGGTAGCATACATTACTTGTATATAATCAGGTGTTAGTATCAAATAGGCGTGTTTCCTGCAATGCGTAATCACTAAATTAATGCATTAATCTAATGAACTAAGATTCACAGATTCCGTAAAACATATTTAATACTGAAATTATAGTGAGATTAATTTTATTTTTGATAAAATAAAACCATAAAATACGGCTATCCGCCATGATAGATGAAACACCAATCAGAGCGAATTACGTCATGAGTGTTACTGTCAGTGAACAGAACAAACTTCATTCATACAAATCGCATAACTCTTCAAGTTTTGGTAGGTAGTCGTTTTTTGGTTTTAATTTGTTCTTAGTGCTTAATTTAGGTATATCTATTTTATCGTCCGTCGTTTTCTCAAAAGATACAATAGTGGAACCAGGATTTACCACGGCAAATTCGTCTAATTTGCCTATAGTGGATGTTCTAATGTTGGGAGAGTTTCTGAGAACAAACAATGATTTTTGTTCGGCAGAATTCAGAAATGTGAAGGCTTCCGCGTAAATAGACATATTATAATAGATATTAGGAAAAGTTTTTTCCATAAAATCAATTTAAAAGCACAATAAAGATTTTTTCATTCATACCTTCTACTTAGGTATTAATCTCGAAAATAAGCTATATTGGAAACTAAATTTGTTGTTTGTTGTTAAAAAATATAATGTTAATAACTTTGTTCCTTTAGCAGGCTTACTAAGCACCTACATAATATATTTCTTTGTTTTAGATCCGCCGTGCAAGAGTACCTAAACCACTTTTTACAGATAGTTTTGTTCCGTGAAACATTTTTATACAACTTTTCAGGTGTCTATTTCGAATTATTGTCGCACTTAGGCACTACACACCACTTATATCCTTTGGAATTCACAATTAAAATGAATTTATTTAGAAAATTGTTCACCAACATCACTTTGTACTATTGGTTACATAAGGCTGTGACAATGATGACGTCACAGGAGACGCCATGACATATTGAAGCGTTTTGGCGTGAATTTTAAATATTAAACTTAAAAGTTTTATTTTTCTGTAAATCTCATTAGTTATTGTGAAATATATTATTTTTAGCAATCAGAAGCAACTTCTGAACATTGTAGTACCATTTTTCAAAATTATGAAACACGCCTATTGTGTTGGTGTGCCTGACTAAGCGTTGGTGAAGTGTTGGTATGTTTTTGATTTGTGAGTAAATTTAGGTAGGTAGGTACTTATTTGTTTATTTTTTTTACAGTTTGTTTTGTACCTAACTGATTATTTTTTAGTGTGTTCATTTAATTTCTTATTTCAAAGAAAATGTCGACTCTTTATTTTGGGAAAACAAACAGACATGATGAGCATGTTCTCTATACTTACTTACCTATTACTTAGGTACATTTAATAATATATTTTTGATTCATCTAGGTACTTATACTTAAGTGTTTTTTTTTCATAGTTTATCAAGCAACCAGACACTTTCTTTTTAAAACCCATTAATTTTTATTAGACACTAGCTGCTGCCCGCGGCTTCGTCCGATTCGATCGAATCTGGCAGTACTTCGAGAATTCGGCGCTGATAGGTGTGCGCTCAGCCTAAGTAGTAAAATAATAGTCTGTAGGTAAGTATATAATTGCTAATTCTAACTCTACTTTTTCATTTACATTAGGGTTTTTTAAAGCAAGCTCTGCACTTAACTAAGTAGTACTTAGGCCTATTAAGCACAACCTTGGTGAAATATAATTGGTTCTCTCATACATTTCGAAACGTTCAATCAATTGAGATCTTCCATTAGATAGGTACTATTGTTACCGTCATAATAAGTAACATCTAGAGCATTATTACTTTTAAGGTCATCTTGAACACAGATAAATACTACACAGTATTTTGAGTGGACGCAGAGTTGGCGTTTGATCTTTAGCGTAAACAAAAAAAACTCTAGTATAGTTCGCGTCACGTAAAAAAAACGCTGGAAGACAGAGGAGGGGGTAAGTTTGCGCATGAAAGTACTAGGCCAATTGTTCTTTTTATTGTTTATTTTTTATATGGAAAGCCATTTCGTAATATCTAACTTTTGTGCGCGATGGTATTGCCTACTTTTCATAAATTGCTTACTGCGCAGCTTGACAGCTAGCGTTCTTTTTACATGACGCGAACTTAGTTATAATTTATATTATACCTTAACCTATAATTTACACTATCTCGATACATCAGAATCGACACCTTGTCTTATATTCCAAATTCGTGACTAATTCGATCGTTATTCGATTATGACGAATGTCGGTCGATTGTTACTCAGAAACAGCTGACATTGAAGGTATGCGAGGTCGCGCGACTTCAATATTCACGGCAGTGCAATTCTGTGTGATTTTTTATATGAGCTGTGTTGGCCAAGAGGGATACTGACCCGACTTTCGATCCGAAGGTCGTGGGTTCGAATTCCCGCCGTGCATCAAAGGTGTTTCATTTCGAAAAAATTAGGCGCATTAGAATAAAATGGAATAGAAATCGTTATTTTGAGTATACTGAATAACAAATTAATTCAAAGACTACTCAAGCTCTAAACGGTGAATGAAAACGTCGCGAAGAAATTTTGAAAATGTCTAATAACGGCCAAATGCATTTTTGACATATTCCGACATTTTGCCGATGACATTCCATACGTGACAGGTTGCTGAGGTTGCAAGTTGCGGAAAGCTAATAGGTTTCCTCACGATGTTTTCCTTCACCGTTTAGAACTAGGTAAGGTATATGAAAATACGACGATAAAAATTCTTATGTTTTCCATAATTTCCATTCCGGAAATACAACTCAAGTAAATAAGGCACACCTAACCGACCTCCAATGCAATGGGTGCGTCATGTTGGTGCCAAGATGTCTACGATACGACGACCTACTAGCTATAACGTAATCTATACCCTCGGGCCGAACTGTATTCAGTGTGTAGCTGTCCGAAAGAGGGGTGCAGAAATCTCAATACCAAAAATCCAAAAAACTAAAAATTGATTCAGGCAATAAAACTTTAAATGCAATTTGAACTGTCAACTTTTTGTAACTAAATTAATATTTTGCTAATTTTTATAATTACCTAAGTACTTACAATTTTCCAAATTTTCAAAAAGCCATGTTGGCCGAGTAGTATTTTGCCTCGAATATCGATCCGAAGGTAGCGAGGTCGATTCCCGGCCGGACTTCAATGGATTTTTCGTTTCGAAAAACGTAAATGCACTTTATTGGTGATAAAAATAAAAACAGAGTTTCAATTACAAGTTTAGGCACGAAGCAATGTCAGAGGTAAAATGATAAAAGATTTTTCAAAGACATTTTTATATGACTTTGAAATTTGTGGACAAATTGGTCTACGAAATGGCTTTTTGAGTGTATTTAAATTTACCCTTTGAGTTACTTTACCTGCACGCATACTACTTAGGAGGTTACTGCTCTTAACCTGAGTCTCAAATGTATTGTATTATATTTATTGCACACCACATAATAAAAGAAATACAGTATAACAAATTAAATTAACTCAAATATGATATACAATCGGCGGTCTTATCGCTAAAAAGCGATCTCTACCAGACAACCTGTGGGTGGATAATGGACAATTTAAAAATATTATGAGACTTACTATTTATTGGCTGGAAGGGATGATGGAAGGTGGACAAAGGCAGTAACTGAATGATGGCCCCGGAAAGCTCAACGACCAAGAGGCAGACCACCCGCCCGATGGTCAAATGATGTAGTAAACGTGGTTGGGAATCAGTGGATGAGACTCGCGAGGGATCGGAAAGAATGGCGTGATAAAGAGGAGGCCAATACCCAACAGCGGGTGGAGATGGGCTGAAATGACGATGATGATGATGATGGGACTTACCTATGAAGCTGGGCTCGTCGTCCCTGTGCAGCGCGTGCATGACTAGGGCGGCGAGCAGTGCTGGTCGCGCGGCGGGCAGGCCGGGCGCCAGGCCGAGCAGCGACGGCGGCGCGGCGCTCAGGATGGCCCCGCAGAGCATCGGCGCACCAGCATCGCACGCGCACGAGCGCACTGCAACAACGGACACATTTAGAGGCGCCTGTTGAAGTGCTCGTGGCGTAGAGTGCGCCGCAAACTTTATGGCGGCTGAAGTGCGCGGCAGATTCGACGCAGGTACAGTCAACGCAATAGAATAGAGTAAACTTTATCTACATAGCCCGCTTAGCCCCGCCCCTCACCGTCTTCACCTCCCCGCAATTGCGTTGACTGTACGTGCGCAAAGTCGAATCTGCCGCGCACTTAGTCGCCATAAAGTTTGCGGCGCACTCTAACTTGCTTACGTAGGGGCCACACTACGGTCTTAAGTTCCGCCTTAAATTTTGCCTAAATTAAAGCTGGAAAAGACGTTCTTAATAGATTGTTGAAGTTATTACGAAACGTTCTGAGTATCTGCTAGTGGCATTAACAGCTGAGAGCTTCAGTGCTTCGGAGGGCACGTCCGTCTCGGCTTTTTAGTCGCTAAGCCATGTCGGAGACCTTCAGCAGTGGGATTCAGATCTTCTCGGAATGTATTCCGAATTCTGTGACGTTTATTCGCTGAAAAAACATCAACTTTCCGAAGAAAATCATCGAATCGGATGCATTTTCGGAAGTCTGAATCGCACTGCAAGTAGCCTAAAAACTTTTAAAAGCTATGAATGCTAGCGGCCCCTAGTTTAGTTTTAAGCTAAGTATCAACAATTTTTACAAGGTCACCAAAGCCAGAGGCCATAAAAGCAAGTGCTCGAAGTGATTCAGACATTCAAAGAAGCCACGTCAGCACACCAAATATGCAGCTTCAGGGAATCGACTTAAATTTTACAAAGAAACTTTTTGTACGTCATCATCCACCCACGTTTGTTTATAAAGTTTGGTTTTCTTTATAAGTAGGTAAGTGGAAGTTTCTGTGAATTAGGGAAATTCAATGAAACGGTAATGGAAAACAAACTTTATAAAACCTACCTACAGGGCAGGTATATTAATTAAAACAGCGATGATCTCGTAACCAGTCACTTAAAGAATGCTTAGGTACTCCATCAAAATGTGTATGTGGATGTGCCTCTAACTACTCTTATGAAGTCTATACATCCATACACAACATATAAAACATCCATCCGGGTGTTATTTTGAAGTATTATAAGTAGGTATGTATTTACTGTATTTACTATCAGTTATCTGGTTCCCATAGTACAAGTTTTGGTTAGTTTGGGGCTAGCCCCAAACTAACTAACTAACTAGCGTCATCTAGATGGCGCTGTGTCAAATTTATGTCCAGCAATATTGATTTATTTATACATCCTCACAAACTTTCGCATTTATAATATTAGTAAGAAGTTGACAAATAGTGTAGATTAGTCAAAGTAGGTACCTAAGTATATTCGTTCGCCCCTTGTCATACATTTGCACCTCGTAGGTTTTCGACAAACATCTTTCGTCCAACATCACGCCTATTTCCCTTAGGGACAGGTGGAATTCACAGATTGCTACTTCAATTCACCTTCCTCGTTTCATTTCCTCTCATCACAATCTACAAAGCTTGCCAGTTTAGGGTAGCCTTCTGAAATATCACCACCGATATATTTCTGTGAATTTCACCAATTTCGACAGTCATGATAAGACCATACTATCGATTATAGCAGTGTTTTTCAATCTTTTTGATTTCGCGACCCCTTTACAGATTGAAATATTCTGGCGACCCCCTTGTGTCATAGAAAGCCAAAGAAATAATTTAATTAAAAGGCTACATACGTTAGTTAGGCAATGTGTTTTTCCTATTTTAGTAAAAAGAGAAATAGACTGCAACTAGAAGATGATTTGATTATTAACGTTTCAAAAATAGCATAACAATTTGATAAACTTTTGAAAAATAAACAAGCACGTCCTTCTCACTAAATTGTGTTTTTTTTTTGTGTAAGAACCTCGACTTTTTCTTTCAGCCGGCGACCCCCCGAGTAAGGCTTCGCGACCCCCCTAGGGGTCGCGACCCACAGATTGAAAAACACTGGATTATAGCATCGATGAGCGCCATCTACAGGATAACTGCTAAGTTAACTCACTGCTCATTGCCCGAAGTTACATTCAGGATCAAATGACGAGAGATGTCGCTTTTGCTAATTCTATAATTTTATTTTGTTATAGTGTTAATCCACACTTGGGTATTTACATTTTAAACTGAAAAATCTTATCAAAATTTTCAATTCCGACGGGATTCGAACCCGCAATGATACAAGCGATCCTCCTTTAGCGTTCGAATCCCGTCGGAATTGAAAATTTTGATAAGATTTTTCAGTTTAAAATGTAAATACCCAAGTGTGGATTAACACTATAACAAAATAAAATTATAGAATTAGCAAAAGCGACATCTCTCGTCATTTGATCCTGAATGTAACTTCGGGCAATGAGCAGTGAGTTAACTTAGCAGTTATCCTGTAGATGGCGCTCATCGATGCTATAATCGATAGTATGGTCTTATTATGATTTTCAACTCTGGCGTCAGAGGTTCCGTGGCCGAATTGGTAAAGGCACTCCGGCTAAAGGAGGATCGCTTGTATCATTGCGGGTTCGAATCCCGTCGGAATTGAAAATTTTGATAAGATTTTTCAGTTTAAAATGTAAATACCCAAGTGTGGATTAACACTATAACAAAATAAAATTTCGACAGTGTATGACATCCAAGAGGTATTCCTCTTTAAAGGTCTGTCTATAACTACAGACTGAGCGTAACAGACACATAGCATGGTAGACAAAATAATATTCTTCTATACAGTTTGTATGAACGTACCCGCTCATCTATTGCATATGAGTGACGACCATTTTCACTGTCACAATTTTGTTATTTTTTGTCTCTGCCTGTGTTGTACTTTTTTGTGAAGTGTTGATTATGATTATGAACGTACTCATATCTAACGTAACGTAGCAGCACAGACACGGGCCGCTCAGACACGGACAGACACAGTATTCGCGTGTAATAATTTTGTCTGTGCAATGTGTGTCTGTCCGTGTCTGTGCGGCTACGTTACGCTAGCTACCGGTGAATGTATAGAGTAAACGCAAATTAGGTTTCGTCACAACAAAAATAAAAAAAGGTGGAAAATCCAACAAAAGTTTCTAGCTAGAAATAAAATAATTCGTAAAAACATTTCGTTAAGACGCCCCGTTCTACGCAGCAGACACCATAAACAGAAAACACTTCTCCATTTTAAAATATTCACGTGGAAAGGAACGTAAAAGGAATGTAAAACCCCGTGGAAAAGGTAAAGGAACGTTGAATAAATTATATCTCCCGTTTTGTTCATGGAAAACATCAATTTGGACACGATGATTGAAGTATTTATATTTTATAAGGATTGAAATCATTGACTAAAGAAACTGAATTATGTACTTACTTAAAATGGGCAGACAAATCAAGAGGACTCAGGCTAGCTATGGCAACAGTTAATACGCTGAGTGCCCGCGACGCGCATGCTATACCTGCTAGTGATCTCATGGCAGTTAAAGCGTTAAAGTCTAATACGATTGCCAAGTAACCATCATAACTAGGTTGAGTGTTCGATTCCCATAAGTAAGTAGTTTTTTCAAACTCAAAAAGTCAAATTCAAAGTATTTATTGCTACATAAGAAGAGGCAAATTCAAAAACAAAACTGGATCGTGACCTAAGGGCGTCATACGCTAAATATTAAAACCATAATATGGTTTTAATATTTAGCGTAGGCCTTTATATTATAAAGGCCTAAATAACTTTCAAACATACACTACACTTAGGCCTTTACATCTTTACTAGATGATTAAGGCTGGATTTTACCAAACTGGATTAAGTTTTATCTGGAGATTAAACCACAGATTAAACTGTTGTTTGTTTGAATATTTTGACATTGTAAAGTTGACACATTAAAACCAGGATAATTTGAATGCACCTAATAATGTTCGGTTGCGCTTTTGACAATTGTATTTCGAATTCTGTCGGCTAACGGAATAACTACTCTAGGAGTAAGATGACAGTTTGGTCGAATCCAGCCTTAGTGTCAGGAGGCAATATTTACCTACACTTTACGGGACACTGTAGTGCCTGGGACATTGTTTGAGATGGAGTAGGCTTGCCCAGTAGGTATCTACACCATCCTCTCAAAGTTAAATCCTCTTCTTTGAAAGTTGACCTACATCGACTGTACTCATTAAAATAAATAAATTCCAGAATGGAATCAATACGGTTCCAACGCGTATTCCATTAGTCATTAGCCCATCAATCATTAAATACCCATTGTTTATGGCCAACTATAAACTAGGGTGACCATTAATATTGGTCACGGTGGATTTCCACACAAATTTATTATTTAGTAGCTACTGGTATTTGTGTTTGGCTAATAGTAATTTTTTTTATTTTGTATGATTTTTTGTCATAGATATTGATTGCAAATTGCAGGTTATTATTATTGTTTATTTCATAATAATATTTGCTTTAATATAAATATAAAATTATGGGTCGTTCGCGCTTCATCTAAAACGCAGTTTACATTTGTAGCAAAATGCCTAACACGAATTATCCATCCTTTAAGCTTGATCGATTTTATCAACAGAAAGACATATCGTTAATACGTGTGTGTATCCGGAAACTTCCTCATCAAACCTTAATTTATTTTTTTATCCAATACCTACTTATAAACTAATAGCTTAAGCCAAAACGTTTGCAAGCCACTTAAATAAATGAAAAAAAAAACAAAAAAAAACTTAAACTTAATTTAAACGAACTAACGGGACTAACTAACTTTATCTTTACTTTATTTTATTTTTTGTAAGTACTTATCTTTCCTCTATCTCAACAATAGCCAGGCACTACATTTGGTGACCACATTGACCGTCGTTTACCTCCAACTAAATCGAACTTACAAGCTACCCAGCACTCCACACTAAGCCAATATAACTCAAAAACCAATGTAAAATGTTCGATTGCTCTCGAATGTTCATTTTTCAATTGAAATACAACTACGTTTATAT
This sequence comes from Camptogramma bilineatum, assembly GCA_958496255.1. Classification (NCBI taxonomy): domain Eukaryota; kingdom Metazoa; phylum Arthropoda; class Insecta; order Lepidoptera; family Geometridae; genus Camptogramma; species Camptogramma bilineatum. The sequence goes on from OY292471.1 coordinate 11,609,794, forward strand.
CGTTCTTGCAACAACACGCTATTCCAATTGAAGCTCTCACGTAAGAGAGGAAATTCCTAATAAATCCGGTTACGTTGCCCCCCTACGGGGTGGTGGCCCTCATGACACAGCGTGGTTAGAACAGCTGGTTATAGTCAGTGAGTCAATTCTGCACGGTTTTGCGTAAGAAAAAGTGCGTTATGAATTATCATTTTATATTTTCGCGACTTGAACATAAAAGGCCTTACTTATAAACGCCTCTCAACTTTAAACAATTCTCAAGATTCGCCCTGTCTCTATTTGACACTATCTAACAAAAAAGGATGGCAATAGTTTAAACGGTGTTTCAATTTAAACAAAATTGAATAAGTAGAGGGGAATAATTTTAAACGGGAATGTGGTAACAAGTCATCATTATCGTGGAATCCTGTGATAAAAAAGGCAGGATCTGAACTTCTCATCATGTGCTTCGACATGAGCGTCACGGGCACTGAAAGTCTTAAAGCACATCTAGTGATTTATACATAGACATTAGGGTTTTACTTATAAAGCCTCTCAATTTGAGCACTGGTTTAACAATGTTCAAAATTCCTATGTCACTATTTGTCACTATCTAACAAAAAAAGGATGGCAATAGTTTAAACGGTGGTTCAATTTTAACAGAAGATGAGTGGAGTTTATAAGAACAGATTTTTTTTTAAATAGGTTTGAGTAAGAGGATGGACTGAACTAGCTATCCTCTCTTATCTATGACAATATGGAGGGTGGAAATTAAGGGGGTAAACAAACATGTCTGGAGCTATGTTGACCAATATTTGGCCCGTGGATCGTAATCGCGAAATGCCCTGGGATTAATGGTTATGGGTTTTTAACTTTCATTTTATAATTGGAACTAAAATTGATAAAAACTGGTCAAACAATTTGGAATCTAGAACATTGAACTAATACCACACCCCGGACACTCGACGAAATCTCGATGCAAAAGCGGCGTCTAACTTCCTATGTTTACACTACACAATGTCAGTTTTGTACACAGTAAGGTTGTCACCGTATGAATAATGTACACTGTGGTCTTAGTCTCGTCGTTGCGTCGCGTCTGCGCGCGTTCCGTGCTCAAAGTCAGCTCCTCGCCAGCTCAAACTCATAGTGTCCATTCTATACGTAGTATTGTTATCTGTTCTGTGCTAATCTTGAACTTTACGATATATGTGCATTAGAAACAGTTACGACAACCAATACTCGTATTTTGTTCAGTTAACTTATTACATCTTTTACAAGATGATTTATACAGTGTGTTGAGAAAGAGTAGGCTTGCCCAGCACCTAAACCCAACCTAGTATAAATTTTCTTAGATCTTAGTATGCATTCTAGATACTTGAGATCTAAAAAGCATCATCATCATCATAGGCAGGTCAAATAATAGACCACTGTTCACGGATATAAGCATACCCCTCAAATGCCACTCTAATCGGCCTTGCCCCTCGATACTACTAACAATTTTTTCTCAACCAAAACGTCAACTATTTCGTTTTGTTTCTTATTCTACTAATGACCAATGAGGTTAGGTTACTCTGTTGTGATGACGTTTTCAAACAAATCACTAATGAAGTTGTGCAAATTACTGTCAATTTGGAGAGCGAAATAAAACGCAGCGGCGATTACCACTGCGTTTATTGAATTATAAGAATTGGGGCCCTGTGCCGTTCTCATCCACGTCTTTCCCTCTATAGCCCTACTAAAAGGTACCTATACCTACTAAAACAAAAAAACCCAGTTTTGAATGTTCTAGAAACATCCATTATTTAGTAGGTACTTAGAAAGCTTGGCGATGCACGTCGCACGAAGGCCACGTCTCGACGTGACGAGGGAGGCAATCGGGCAATATGACATCGACGTAATTATAGGTACCTACACTAGTTTATGTAGACACACGCATTTTTTAACCGACTTCAAAAAAGCAGGAGGTTCTCAATTCGTCGAAATCTTATGACATCGACGTAATTATAGGTACCTACACTAGTTTAGTAGACATACGCATTATTTAACCGACTAAAAAGAGGAGGAGGTTCTCAATTCGTCGGAATCTTTTTTTGTGCTTTTTTTATGTAGGTATGTTCACCGATTACTCGGAGACGCCTCGACAGATTTGGAAAATTCTATTTTTGATAAAGGCTTAGGTACTTGTACCTCATTCCTAGAATATTATTGTGACTTTAATAATAAGACGAGAGGTCTGAGCTTACCTTTAATACCTAGCTTAAATGAAAGTTACTTTACGGCTGTTAAATCGCTTCTTCTTACAAAACACTTTAAGAGCTCTTAAGTAGGTACTTAATCTTGACATTTTGATTAAGTTTTCAAAGTCAAGTCGTTGAATTAATTACAGTTAATCCAAGGTCAGAGTTCAAGTTAATCTTGGAAAGTGAGTTGTCAGATTCAGATTATTATCATCCAGTAAAGCTGTCAGATTGAAATCTGACAATACTGGATTATAAACGTGTAGTTCGGTCATAAAACATAAATAAACAACCGATTAAATATTACGATATTATTAATATGAGTGCTACGAGAAATTGCTACGATGGTGCTACGAATGTAGAGTTGAATAATTTATTTTTACTTTTCGTCGTTTTAGAATAAACAATATTAAGTGACCATACCTCGAATGAGACATGGAAAAGTATAAATAAATAAAATATGATCACGACTGTACCCCCAGGCGCGGTAGACATACTCTAGAAATATCTAGAAACCTACATTTCATCTTTGTTTATCTTCGTAAAATCAAAATCATAAATTGGTATGTTTAATTTTCTGTAGAGATCTCTAGAAAACTACATTTCATCTTTGTTTATCTTCGTAAAATCAAAATCATAAATGGGTATGTTTAATTTTCTGGTGTGGTTCATGTGTTTAAAAAAAAAATTAAACTACAGATAGTTTAGCCTTCCATCACCGTTGGAACTGTGAAACTACCCCATTACGAGACCGCACGTAACTCCGCCGACCGCATTTTACGGTAGCCTCACTTTTGAGTTAGATGCTTTGTTGAGCTTTTTGTTTGCGTTTGCTTAGTGGAAGCTTAGGTAGTCTTTTAGTTCGATTGTCAAGAACTTTTACTCCAACTGTTCAGCATTCGCTTAAGTATTAGATTTTCACAAAATCTGTTGATCTTTGACAATAAAGGTCGGCTTTTTTGTATTTTTTATTAAGCCGGAATCAGACGGTTCGTTTTTCATTCATTTCTGCCTTTCATTCGGCATCTTTCACTAGGAATGAAGCGTCTGAACTTAAAATAAAAGAAAAATGAAAAGTGAATTCACTAATAAAACAATCCAACAATGTCGGATCGGTTGATTCCGAATTAAAGAAAAATGAACTCGCACTCCGATTGAAAGAAAAATGAACCGTCTGAACACGAAAATGAACGTTCACTCGGAGTCGGCTATCCAAGACGCACGACTTCATTCTATGACATAGACAAGACAGACAAGAATAGACCAGTGAATGTTCATTTCTTTATCATTCGTGTGACCATGGAATGAATGAAAAATGAATCAATCACTCGAGTGACCATTCATTCGAGTGAACCGTCTGATTTCGGCTTTAGAAAAACGAGACAGGAGACCCACGAGAGCAACGAGCGAGTTGGTCCAATGATATTGTGAACGTGGCTGAGCAGCAATGGACGAGGCTGGCAAGGGATCGAAGAGAATGGCGGAGTAGAGAGAAGGCCTATCCACGGCATAGGCCTGTATGCAGTGGGTGCATACAGGCTGAATAGATAGATTAGAAAAACAAATAATTACAGCACACTTCTTTCTCCTTATCCACCAATTTAATCCTCTAAAAAAAAAGAACCAAAAAGTCCTATGCTAAAAAAGACAGTTCACACCAAGCACATTTCCTTAGTCAAAGCTGAAAGTATGAAAGTCATCAATATCTGCACGCTCACCTGAATATTGATGAGGGCCCGATATAAGTTTAAACAAGACGATATTGTAATTGATGGATATTATGCAAATGTTCTGGGACATACTTTTTACGCGTGAAATATTCGGGACTGGTTTTTTAAGAAAGAAAATTATTTCGAAAAATCTGTAATATATTTATACAGGTAATAAATATGGCTTGGATCGTATAGTCTTGAAGATATAACATAGTCTTTGGGATGGTAGACAAAAAAATAGAATACTTTACGAGTATAGAGTTCTTTACGAGTAGGTAAGAGTACTCACTCTGATGACGATGTCTTTCGTCCTCTGAATTACTTCAATTCATGCATACTTGAGATTCTTCACAAACCAGTAACAAATAAATGCCGTTTTAAAGCATATAATAACATAAAAGTTCGTATGAGCAAGTGGCCAACTCTGGTGACGGAGTTTTTAGTCCGCTTATAGGCTACCGTCATGGCTTAACATATAACAATGCAATAGACCATGCTTGTTTTCATATATAAGTACTTAGATGTTTTTGGGCCAGAAACAAAGTTTCATCACGATAAGATCAATGTTTCAGGAACGCATTTAGGACAAACATACAAACGTTCATTTTTATTTACCTAGGTATAAAGATTTAGCGTATGTGCTAAAGCTGTGGAGCGCTCTCTTAGAGCATGGAGCACCTGCTTTCATGCCCTCTCTGTCCGACCACCTGCACAAAAGAGGAATTGAACCAGGCGACGACGGAGAGTTGCAGAATATTGGGCAAGAAATATGGTCAAAAAAATTGACACGAAAGGAGAAGAAGCATTAATTCTGAGAATATAACGCAGATTGTTGTCTTAGCTAGATGTTTTGAATATTTCGACCCAGCCTTAGAAGTCATTTCGCTAGGTAGGTATTCAAGATAGCTAAGGTACACAAGATAGCCCCGAGATTTTGTATTCGTGAGTCGTTTTCGCTCCGTTTTCACAACAAAAGAAACCCTTAAAGGTCAGGGTTAAGACTGCTATTTGCAGAACTTGCGATTGGGTAAACAGAAAAAACAAAAAGGAATCATGAATGTGTTCCCAAGGCGCGGAGGACTTCTTTTTCGATCGAGCGAGCGAAGCGAGCGAAGATCTTAGTGGCAAGTTAGGCGATTTTGCTTTGTATGTTTGTATGTTTGTATGTTTGTATGTTTCATTTTTATGTTCTCGCATAACTATCGAACCGCTTATCCAATCTGTATGAAACTTGATAGGTCAATAGGTAGTGCTATGGAAATTTGCTGTGGAGCGTATGAGCGTAATCGATGAAGGGGTTGTAAAGATATGGGGTTCCCAAGGGGGTAAATTTTTTTCAAAGTTACCCAAATATATTGAGTGGGGTGTCATACGAAAGGGCTTATTTTGTACATTCCAAAATGGTTTTTATTTTTAATCTAGGATGTATAGTTTTTGAAATACGACCAAAGAACAAAAACTACGAAACCAGAGCTGCAAGAGCTCCCGTTTCATAGAGTTTCGATGTCTTCGTAGCTCATTGACTGGTCGGTCTTAAAAAGAGAGTGGCATCGTCGCGGTTTGGTTTGCAATGATTTTAGATGCTACTTGATTTATTTTCATGATAAAAAAATTTTTGATAAAGAATGAAAATAATTGGGGTAAAAAAAGTTAAATAAACAAATATATTGAGTGGGGTGTCAAATGAAAGGTCTTAATTTGTACATTCCAAAATAGTTATTATTTTGATTCTAGGACGTATACTTTTAGAAATACGACGAGAATTCATAAATATGAAATAAATGAAAAATTAGACACGACATTATGTATTGCATGTGTAAGGAGAGATACCTACCTTTTTAAGAAAAATTATAATATTCATAAAAATAAATAGTCTTAAAATCAAAATCATTGTATTTTATTATAGTGATACACTTCTTTAAATAACTACCTTTCCTTAACACTAGGTAAATCTTATATTAAAGTTTATTACTTTAATCTAGGACAGCCAAATAACCTTTTATATAAAATATTTTAGAGTAGCGAACAGCAATGAAAAATATAGCGATAAAAATTACTTATCTTGTTTAAAGATGGGGTAGGTAGGTACTCAGAGCCGGACAAAGCACCGACAGGGTGCAAAACAAGTATTCCCAGCTACTGCCTCTCTCGTGTCTTCCAACCAACTCTCTCCAACCGAGTCCAACTGAGCCAAACTGCCAAACTGACCAACTATGCCAAAACTGACGAACTGAGCCCCCTCTCGACTTTGATACCGTTTTTATAGTACCCTACTTGTTTTGCACCACCTCTGACTACCAATAACAATTTATTTATTGAAATAAATTGTTATTATTATTGAAATACACTTTAATAATTATATTACGAATTTTGACACATATACATCACATTTTAAATAATTAATTAAAATATATTTTTTAATTAAACGGATGTCCGTTAATAGATATCAAAATAAATTGTTATGAAGTTGAATTACATTCTAAAAATCATAGATATTATTAATTATAAATACCTATACGAAATTATGTTTCTTTTCAACAGTTATTATTTATCCAATTTAAATAACAACGGAAATGAGTCTAATATCAAATAATAAATCCGAAATACTGATACAATATTCACTTTACAATTACCAAGGTATCTAAAAAATTACGAATTGATTTATGTTATTTACCAATATATTTATAGAATCTAACACGGCCATTCTGCAAATTACTTCGTCCTCGAAGTATTATGTAGGTACAGTCAGCGTGTTTAGGTAGTTATAACTATCATCAGACATAATATCAGAAAACAATAATCTTACTTAACACAAAATGAAGTAGGTAAAGTAATAATAGCCCGAATTTTTTAAGTTCATTTACCTACGTCACAGTCATTATCAATCAATACCTAAAGTCTCAGCTTAACCTGTCATGTTCAGTCCCATCACTGCTGCCAAGTGATGTCTAGACTGTTCACCAGGCAAGCTAGCAGCGTCTCACCTATCAGCTAAACCTGTCATGTTCAGTCCCATCACAGCTGCAAAGTGATGTCTAGACTGTTCACCAGGTAAGCTAGCAGCTTCTCACCTATCAGCTAAACCTGTCATGTTCAGTCCCATCACTGCTGCCAAGTGATGTCTAGACTGTTCACCAGGCAAGCTAGCAGCCTCTCACCTATCAGCTAAACCTGTCATGTTCAGTCCCATCACTGCTGCCAAGTGATGTCTAGACTGTTCACCAGGCAAGCTAGCAGCTTCTCACCTATCAGCTAAACCTGTCATGTTCAGTCCCATCACTGCTGCCAAGTGATGTCTAGACTGTTCACCAGGTAAGCTAGCAGCCTCTCACCTAACAGCTAAACCTGTCATGTTCAGTCCCATCACTGCTGCCAAGTGATGTCTAGACTGTTCACCAGGCAAGCTAGCAGCTTGTTTGTGTCTCAGTCACTACGTTAGACGTACCCAGAATTAACTTAGTAATTTTCTAAAAAATACGTACCACCTTTCACAACCCGCTCGGCCAGTACTGACATGAAACTTCACAAACAAACACAACACTATTATTATTCACGAGATAATAATGAACTACCGTGGACAAATCTCTCTCCTTGACAAAAATAAAAAGATTTTAGATTCAACGTAAACAAAACTTTGTCAATCCATCTACCGTTTTACACAATGTGGTTCTACCCTCCACTAGATACAGAAAAACGGGCCAGTGCAATCCAAATGAAATACATGAAATGGAATCGATATTATAACGAATTGTATCCATAGCTTTGCAAAACAAAAAAAAGTACCTTTCGAGTATAATTATAAACAGTTATTTAATAATCTGCCTTATAATCAAATATAGTTAAAAAGGTTCTGTTTCTACGAGTATCTAATTTGGACCGACTGATTTATAAAATATGATACGTTAATGTTGAGGACTACCGCTTAACATCTACATATCGCTTATAGGTAAGTAGTAGTAGTACCATACTACATAAATTCTGACAATTTGATTTCAGTAAAAGCTTCCTTAGTATTACATGGTATTACGTAATAGATTCATCATTACAAAAATTAACAAAGAAATTCACTTTCAGGACTCCATGATTCGAACCAAAATAGCACAGAGCCCTTCAGGGCCTTACCGGCCTTTGCGTCAGAAGAAATACTGCTCCCTTCTTGTTGGTGAGAACCTCGATGTTATTGCATCAGCCTGCAGCAATTTTCCTTCGATGGGTGGAAAATTGGAGACGGAACATCATCATCGTCATGGCGGCGCGGCGGTGGGCGTTTTGTAGACACAGCGTTGCGAATCGCTTTCAGGCCTTCCAAGCCATTGGAATTCTTTCTGAAATTTTCAAAAATGTATTAAAATAAGTTCGAATCCCACCTTCTGATGTAAGGAGAGATACCTACCTTTTTAAGAAAAATTATAATATTCATAAAAATAAATAGTCTTAAAATCAAAATCATTGTATTTTATTATAGTGATACACTTCTTTAAATAACTACCTTTCCTTAACACTAGGTAAATCTTATATTAAAGTTTATTACTTTAATCTAGGACAGCCAAATAACCTTTTATATAAAATATTTTAGAGTAGCGAACAGCAATGAAAAATATAGCGATAAAAATTACTTATCTTGTTTAAAGATGGGGTAGGTAGGTACTCAGAGCCGGACAAAGCACCGACAGGGTGCAAAACAAGTATTCCCAGCTACTGCCTCTCTCGTGTCTTCCAACCAACTCTCTCCAACCGAGTCCAACTGAGCCAAACTGCCAAACTGACCAACTATGCCAAAACTGACGAACTGAGCCCCCTCTCGACTTTGATACCGTTTTTATAGTACCCTACTTGTTTTGCACCACCTCTGACTACCAATAACAATTTATTTATTGAAATAAATTGTTATTATTATTGAAATACACTTTAATAATTATATTACGAATTTTGACACATATACATCACATTTTAAATAATTAATTAAAATATATTTTTTAATTAAACGGATGTCCGTTAATAGATATCAAAATAAATTGTTATGAAGTTGAATTACATTCTAAAAATCATAGATATTATTAATTATAAATACCTATACGAAATTATGTTTCTTTTCAACAGTTATTATTTATCCAATTTAAATAACAACGGAAATGAGTCTAATATCAAATAATAAATCCGAAATACTGATACAATATTCACTTTACAATTACCAAGGTATCTAAAAAATTACGAATTGATTTATGTTATTTACCAATATATTTATAGAATCTAACACATGCATGCTAATATTTTTTACCATGAAGAGCTAGCGCAATAGGCATACTCGGCAGTAGTAGCACTTGAAATTATAGGGGTAGTCAGAAGAAAGTCCAAATGTAAGCCATCTACGGTGCGCGAGATCTCAGTTCGGGGCGAACTACTAGTATACTAAGTGATAACTAGAAACGAACTATACCTACTAGAGGAGTCACAGTCGCGTTGCTGACCCGTTAAAAGAGGAATCACTGCGCCGATAACACAATGGAGAACATTGGTCCACCAGTTGTTACCGCAGCGCTTCAGAGCAGAGCTCTGGCAACCTTACTCACCGCAGGAACACAACACCAAGATCTTCAGGCAATGAAGATCCCTTGACTGTTCAAGGGATCTTCATTGATCTTCTTCTTCTAATCGTTTTTTAAAAGATTGCCTCCTGTCCTGACACTGTATAAATAATCTTGTAAAGATGTAAAAGAATAGATAAGTACTGATGAAATAGTACAATGTTGGCAAATCAACCACTACACTAAACTGGCGTGAGTTTGCCTGCGATTTTATTGCAAGATGTGTGACTAATTCCCATAAAGGAATGCTTCCTACACAAAATATCTAGACCGCGTCTTGTACCTAGGTGCCTAGTTGTAGCTAGATGGTATTGCAGTGGCTTTGCGCAAATATCTCTGTCAACCTGGAGATCTGCCAGATCCATTATAAAAGATGAACATTTAATACCAAATGAAGCTTTTGTGAAAAAAACACGAAAACGTATTCCTAAAACGCAGTAGATTCTCTCAGATCTTTAGACATTTAAGATCCTTTGAAGATGTGTAAGGGGTAGACAAAGGTGTGTCCAAATGTGTCCACATTTTCCTCTCTTGACGACCTTTCTGGCACAGTGGGTTAAGACCCGCCTGAGACACAGGAGGTTGCGGGTTCGATCTCCGCCGCAAATGTTTGTATGATCTGCTTTTGTTTCTGGTCTGGATGTTTTCTATGTGGGTATAATAAGTATGTTTTACAAGAAAAAAGTATGTAAGTATCAGTCGTATGGTTCCCATAACACAAGCTCTGCTTACTTTGGGGCTAGATGATTCTGTGTGATATGTCCAGCACTACCGTGGTTTTGATGAATATAAAATATTATATGAATGTGATTTCTTTTTTTTTCGAGCCAGTGTCCAATTAAGTTGATGTAATTACTAGGCCACCTGTAGGCCTTCTACTTTTAAACCTGGACACTGGTTAAATAATGCTCAAGATTCACCATGTCACTATCTAACACTATTTAACAAAAAAGGATGGCAATCAATTTTCACAGAATAAGTAGAGCAGTGTTTTTATGCGGTATGCGGCACCGGAGCGGTCACCCGTCATTTAAGTGTCTCCTAATCGTTGCTCAAGATCAATCTACGACTAGGCAACACGCAGAATTAGCACAGAACTTTTATTTCGGTTAGCAAAAGTGGTTTCATCCAGATAAGATCTTTATGGCGTGTTAACTGTTGTTCCAATGGTTATTGTTATTCTTGTTTGTGGTTAGTGGTTACTAACGCGGTATAATGAGAGAACGGGATTCACGGAGCTGTAATAGTAGGTACTTACCTAATAGGCCGAGTTGGCAGAATGGTAGTGGCTCCCCAAACCGGTCCGTGGTGGTTACGGTTCGTGGGTTCGAATCCTGGCCATGCATGGATAAATAAATAGGTAAGTAGGTACCTACATTTATTTACTACATACATATTAACATAACTTTATAAAATACGTTAAGAACCAGTTCAGCTATCTTAGGATCGTTGTGAACGATCCATAGGTAGCTCAACTGATCCAAGCCACTGCCAGTCGAAAGCGTGCCCAAGATTCTAGCAACGTTATCGTGTTGGATGGCAATGCTGATCCGTTGAGCGAAAATAGTACTACTAAATACTAAAGTAAGTAAGTTCGTATGAGCAAGTGGCCTACTCTGGTGACGGAGTTTTTAGGCCGCCTAAAGGCCTCCGTCTTGGCTTAACGACTTCAAAGCCGGGACCGACAATTTAACGTGCAATTACTAAATACTTACTTATAATAAGTAATAGTCATATCGATTCAATTTCTCAGAGAATACTACTTACGTTAATAAAATATGGCTCTAACTAACTAAACCCACTATCAAAATAATTGCTTTCGATACGTGATCATTATTTTAATAATACACTGCGGTACTTTTGAAAAACTCTACTTTTCAGGACGACCATTTACTGACCATAATCAGACGTAGCTTTTTCTAGTGAAGTGAAATATTTGTAGGTAAGTAGGTAGGGGAACCTGTTGAACCTCGTCCATTGATATCCCTCGGCCACCAAGGCTTATCTCGTAATCTGTGCGAGTTTTTTTGTTTTTGTCTGTGGTATTATAATCGTCATTGGTCAACACCAACATGAAGCTAGAATCGAAAAACCAGCGTGGAGTGAGTGAGGCGTGCGCATTAAAAATACAAAAAAGTGCTCAAAAAGAGGGTATTTTTAAGTTTACTTTAAGTTAATTCTTAGATAACAGTACATACTTACGAGTTAACCATTTCATGCAATCAATTATAGGTGAAATGGACTTTAGATAGGCATAGATATATCGACCCAAATCAAACTCAAAGTGCATTTTAAAAATTCGTCAATTTAAATTGAGGCAATGTTGTACCTTTGCCACCACTTTTGCTTTGTACTTTGGACATGAGCTAACGTACAAATTTGTATCAAGATATCAAACAGAAAAAAAAAACACCGAAGAAGGTTCAAACAAAGAGAGAAGTCTACCTTGTCCTAAAAGCTGTTAAGTATTTGGACTTTTGTTGATAAATTATTATAATAGGACGCGAAAATGATCTTAAGATCACAGAAATTTTAAGAACTTTGTTATTTTGATAATTTTAGCATAACTTAAGATAAAAATGTAAATATATATATTTTTTTATCTAAAGTACATACCTTATAAATGTTCTTTCCATTAATTAAAAAAAAATCGTTATTTGATTCGATAACATGGTATTTTCATGAAAAAAAACTAGTAAGGTCAAGGTACATCTTGCAGTGACCAAGGTATATCTGGTTTGTTGTACCTTCGACAATTTCCCATTTTTTGTTCAAATCTCTTTATCATCTAAAGTATCATTAAAAATACAAAATTTATTTCATAAATATGTAGTCAAATAGTGTATCTTTACATGTGTCCATATTTGGTAAACCTAATTCCAATCTTTATAGACAAAAAAAATTAAATAAGATCGTGTGGCCGAGGTTCAACAGGTTCCCCTACCTATACTTTTAGAAACCTTTTTAACCGCATTAATACGAGCTTTAGTCTTTACTAGATAAGTAACTTATTTAGTGTCAGGAGGCAATCTTTGCCTACACTTATCGGGACACTGTAGGTAGTGCCTGGGACAATGTTGAGATGGAGAGGCTTGCCCAGCACCTACACCATCCTCTCAGCTTAACCGGCCATATCCACGGGAAAGACATGGTCAATACGTGTGGGGCTGACTAAGCCGAGGGTTTCCTCACGATGTTTTCCTTCACCGTTTAGAGCTCGTGTTAATGCTCATATAAATTTTTCGTAACGAAAAATCCATTTATCGGCCAGGATTCGAAACCACGACCTTCGGATCGAAAGTCGAGGTAAACCCTCGGCCAACACGGCTCTCAAACTTTGGGGTACCTACAAACATCTTATAAAAACCTATGGTTAGATAAATACCTTGACGATCTTTCCACCCAAATTGCCAGCTTATCTCTAAAGTACACAACTACCTACTTGATTGCTTTTACGCCTTTCCCAGCCTATGTAGATATCAAACGTACCTACACACACACCAAGACAATTCCGTTTTTCTTAGAGCTATGAAACCTTATTGAAAATCAATGTTTTAAACCAAGCCTAAAACCTAGTACACCTTTCAACCTATTACAATACTTTCTGATATTATAAGCTTGAAAAATGACTCACCTGGATTCTTTTAGATGAAAAATTACACAATCTTAAGAGTCCAAGGAAAAAATATTACGTAAGCGACGGAATTCTTTCAAACGTCTCTCGAATTTCCGATTTTCAGGGCTTTAATCACTTCACTGTCCAACACTTAGTTAAATCCACACAATTCACTGCGTTTAGTGATTTTTTAGAGATTTTTTTGTAGAAATTGTGAGAATAGAAGTAAGATGGAGGCGTAGAATTGGGGTTAAGCGGAGGGTTGTGCGCCTGCGCGAGTCTACCCTCGAAAAGCCACCCTTATGAATGCGTTCACAATTTGGGGTGGATCGTGGATATGGGGTTGCAATTCAAAACTTTTTTGGAATCTTTACACTTTTTTTAATAAATTGACAATTTTATGATGACGAAATGAGTTTTTGTTTCGACAAAGCAGGTTAGGCATTTTATTTTAACATGGCGTTTTTTTCTCAGCATTTACCTAATTCACTCCTTATAATAAATGATTAAATACAATCATTTTATGAAAAATAAGGTAGATACCGCAAATATAATAATGCGCAAAGTAAATAGGTAGGTACATAAGTACCTATACATACTTACAGCTTTCTTTTGTTTCGATTTGTTTAATCTATCTGTCTGCCGTCCTACTACTAACGCCATCTAGTGAGTGGAGATACGTTTTTGGAAAACTTTACAAGGGAATTTTAGGAAGAAACAAAATCTACCTTGAAAGCTATTGTTTTTAATTTTGTCTTCCATAATTTATTTCACAATTACTTTTCATAAAAGAGGCTGTTGCTTTTTTATGTTTATAGAACTACCTACTTCTCATAATTGGTAGGTCTCAGGTAACTCTGAATGGACTGATACTTTCTACAGTTAAATTAACCCTTTGCTTCTCTAAGTATCATTATGAAACTCAAATTCTGACAGCTTTTTAATGGTAAGTAATTAAATAATCACATCACACTTATAATATTATAAATGCGAAAGTTTGGATGTTCGGGATGTGTGTTTGTTCCTCTCTAACTCGACAACCACTGAACGAAATTTAAAATCGGGAATAGGACATAGGCTACTTTTTATCCAGGTGCCACGCGAGCGAAGCCGCGGGCTGAAGCTAGTAAGAAATAAAAAGTTTGAGGATGTATAGATGTCTGGTCTGGATGTATAAGACGTATGGATGTTTGTTACTCTTTCAAGCAAAAACTACTGAAACGATTTAAATGAAACTTGGATTACACATAGTTTATGACTTGGAATTTAAAATGTCTCTGTGTCTGTCTGTCTACTTTAGTATAGAAATGAAACAGCCGAAAAACTATAGGAATAAAATTTGTATTTCACAATCTTCAATACATAATGACATTCTTGTAATAATAAAATATAACTATCGGCTATCAAATAACACTCAAAAATACAATGTTACCATAACATTAAATAAACATCAATTATTATAATCTATAACGTTATATTCTCTACATCTAGGGTTTTAAGTAATACTTATTTAATTAAAACTAAACTAATTAATATGGTGTGTACAGCATGGTACTATCTTGAAATTCCCTCCTGAAAAATAAAAGTCATTTATGATTAGTAAATAGGAAAGGATCCAAAATCAACCTTTGCTAACACCATCTTTAGTAAACAAGAAAATATTAGGACTATTAGAGAACGTATTATATTTTTACACTTGAGAAGTTGAGACGTTTTGTTTTGACGAGCCTCTAAGCCCTTATACCTACATAGTTATGACTTGAATGATTAAAAATCTGTGGGAATGTCTAACGCCCCTTAGGGATCCAATCCTGATTTAGTTTTGTTTAAGATCAACCCAGATTAAAGCTAACTTAGCTCATGCAACAAAATCGAAAGGTACAATACTCTTAGAGGTTTGTTAAAATAAGTGTATGTTATCTCTATTCTTTAGGCAAAGCTCCGTTGAATATGTCTAACGGGGTAGTCAAAGGTACCTTCAAATACATATTTGGCACATGTACATATTTTGCAGAAAGCAAGCCTACGTCACAAAATGACCTATAGGAGTACTGTTTCCTCAACATTGTTTTCCTTCGCCGTTTATAACTCGTCTTAACGAGCCAAAACCTCATTATTTAAAGTCTAGTTTCGTAACTCTACTGCCAAATGAAGTACTAAAGTTCAATATACACACCTTGTACCTTCTAGCACCTTTATTTGGTCATGCCCTGTTTTGCCCGCCTCTCCCACTCCGCCCTCATTTGCAATATCCCCTTAAATTGAGGAGACGCGTCCGCCTCATCTAAGTTCTCTTTTCCGCCTTCGTTTTTCTCTATCGCTCCATCCTTGTCTATCACATCGATCACAGCACTCTTGTCTGATTCAGTTGAAAGTCTGTTACCATCTCTCATCCATGGTCTTTTGAGTGTATCAGCTTTGTAAGCTTCTTTTGTTAAACTTTCTCTGTCATTTGATGAGTCAGGGAATGTTCTGTTGCGCAGACGTTTCTCGGGAGTTGAGTCTGATACTTCCTTTTTATATTTGTGTACTTCGGATCTGAAGTTCGGTGCGCTATCTCGTTTAGGATTGACGCTATGGATACTAACGCTACGTTGGTATTGTCCGAATTGGCTGACTCTTGCCGCGATGTCTACTAATCTTTGTTCTTCTTTGATTTCTTCGTTCTCTTTATCACTGTCTCTAGATTTGATGGATGCGTTGAATTCGTTTTTGAGGCTTTTGGTTTTGGCTGCGTCTGCTTCTTTAGCATCAGCGATTTCTTGGGCTATGGAATCAGCTTCGGTATCTTTGATTTTTAACGAGCGACGAGCGAAAACTTTCATTAACTCTGGTTCATCATCTTTTTTTCCTCCCTTAGATGAAATAGGTTTTCTTCGAAGGATGACAGCTTCTTCGTGACGATCTGGGATTTTGATGTCATTGCTGTCTGAGCTCTGGATGGAGCTCTTGCTGCCGAAACTGGAGTGAGATTTCTGACCGATAGAGATGTTGTCGTAGATTTTTTCAGTGCTTCCGTCGGTAGAAACTGAGTTTGCTCTTGGCTTTTCTGTTTTGTCTGGAAGATCAACACTGGCAGCTTTGCGTTTGAAGAAAGTTTTTGGAGTTGAAGGACTTTGAATAACAGGAAGCGACTGGCGACTAAATGCTTTGTCTTCTTGATTGTTCATAACGTTTTCGGTGATTTTGTTCAGGGCGTTTTCTTTCTTGACCTGATTTTGTGTGTTTTCTAAAGAATCGTGAAGGATTTCGGTTTCTTTATCAGACTGTGGACTATCGATTTTCTTTGGTGTAACATTTGCAGTCAACACGATGTTAGTAACAGGCTTGATATCAACCTTGTTCAGTTGTATGTTCAGAAATTCAGGGACACCTGGTTTGCTTAATTTTTGCAGTTTTTCATCACTCTTATTGATTTTTGGAGCTTCTGTCTTGACCGGTGTTTGTTCCTTATTAATATGGGTCACAGAGACAAAATTCTCAGTTTCCTTATTCTTAGCGCTTAAAGCACTTTCCACAGAAATCGTCTTTCTCCTATCATCGACTTGTTTCTCAGGGCTACTTTTAACGCTATCTAAAGAACTAGACTTGAGTATTGGAGCTATTATAGGCTTAGGGGAACTAATAATATCATCTATCTTAGCCTCTATCTGTGAGATATCGCTATCTCGCTTATTAATATCCATGGAGACGTGGATACTGTTGGTGAACAGTTTCCTATCATCATTAACGTCAGCTTTGAGGCTGTCTAGATAGCTACTATCCGTGCTTGGCAAGCTATCGTAGTTGGCTTCTGCGGTGCCGTGTAGAATATTATAGTTCCGTGCAGAAATCCTCTTCGAAAAATCATGTTTATCATTCAAGTTTCTTCGATAGTTGGTCTCCCAACTTTCAAGTAATGGTTCTGAGATCCCAACGATAGCTGGAAGGCTAGGGAGCTGACTCTCTTGCGAGCTTATTGAAGTGGTTTCCGAAGCGTAGCGGAAGCTGTGAGACTTGCCAATGCTGCTTCGACTTTCAACGTACTCGTCTCCAAGAGATCTCAGCCCTGACGTCACAAACGACTCCTCAGTTTTGGCTGAATGGAGAATTTCTCTCTTACGCTCTACTTTCTCACTAAACTCTGAAATAAGTTCGGAAGATCTGTGCTTAAGGTTATCTGAGCTTTGATGCTTGGCTTTCGGAGAAGAAATGTTAAAGTTAGGATTGAAGTATGGTAGATTTTTAGGCATACTACCGCTTGTGAACAAGTAATCAGGTGGAACAGTTTTGACTCTCATCGCCCTGATCGGCGGTTCATCATCAGAGGTCACTAAAGAAGGAGACAGAATCTCTTCCTGAGCCCTGGTCGTGACTTCGTTTGTAATAAATGCCTTTGACGAAAACTGGTCTACTCTTTGAGCTTTCTTCGCTTTTTCTGGAATATTCGGGAGGAACGAGTCTCGATCGTCCACTGCCTCTTTGGAAGAGCTACGTTTAGTTTTTTCCATTTTCTCAATGAATTCCTCTCGTCGGCTGAAGCGGCTCTTCATCTCATTGTTAAGCATTTTGTCAGTTTCATCGGCAATTTTGAGATCAGTAACAATGTTATATTCCACTCCTGGTACTTTTGCAGCACTGTATACATCTTTGTAAGCTCCTTCTTGAACATACCCTCCTTTGTTGTCCATCCGTTTATGCATTTGGTTGGCGAAGGCTTTTTGACCGGCAGATTTGTGGGTCCTTTCAGCTGGTATTGGTTTATACCCTTGTGCTTCAAAGCAAGTGTCATCGACAGGTTTGTATTGGGCTTGAGGCTTCTCTGTTTTACATTTCTTCACTTCTCCTTCGTCTATCTGATCCTTTTTAGATTTCTTTCCACTCTTCCTTAGCAGTAGTCTGCTGAAGAATGACTCCTCCTTCTTGGATCTTATGACTTCGTTCTCCGTCCGTTTCTCTGACTTAGTTTTCTTCTCGTGGCAAGATTCTTCGGCGTATTTCTTCTCTGTTCTGTACTTTGTCATTCTGTCTTCTGAGTGGTAGTTTTGTATCTTTGGGGAGTCCCTTAAGGATTGTCCTTGAGAGCTGGACTGGCTTCTTTTGATGGAAGATCTTGGAGTATTATTTTCCGCGATGCTGAGTTTGACTGGGGACTGTCCGACTAGTTGGTTCAGTGCCAGGCCGGGCGGGAGCGATGACGACTTGAGTTTTGTGTCATTAGGGGTTTCCAGTATCCTTTGTAGTTCTCGATTAACTTGTATTTGTTGTTCTTTGATTATCACGTGCTTTGTCGTGGTCGATGAAGAGAATGATTCTGGAAAGAAACAGTTTAGTTATTTAGGGATATTCAACTAAGAAATCACAAGACATGGTGTCTTGGCTTTTTTTACAACACTGCTCAAAATCGATACTTCTAAACCCGAATACTGAAAGGCTACTAAGTTCAAGTGGTGCTTTATCATTGACATCTGTCATTTTTGTATAAGATTCTGAAGAGTAGGTATTCTTACTCTTCGTCTCAAATAGATAAGTATGTCTCAAATATTTAAGTAGCGTTTCAGTATTCAGTCAATATACTTTTAATTTTAGATTGTTAACCTCGCTTTAGGATCTTTCTTTAATTCATCTTAAAAATTGCGTCCAGTCGAAATTTGAAAAAGCAACCTCAGTTTTACCAGTTTTACAGTGGTTGTAAGTAGGTAGGTACTCTAATCCAATTGAGCTACTGGGCAATTGACGTCATGGAAGTTTTGCGGGTTCAACTAACGTCTGGGTGCTATTTTCGATATGCATTTAAATAAACTTATTTAATCTTTGTATTTTCCAATTACAGGATACCACAAAATTTCAAAAAATGTAAAGTTTATAGCAGGACATTTGGCAAGGCGGGAAGACGGTAGATGGACAAAGGCAGTGACCGAGTGGTGGCCGCGTGAGGGTCACAGAACACCAGGCAGACCACCGGCCAGATGGACTGATGATATAGTGAAGGTAGAGGGGAAGCATTGGATTGGACTGGCTCAGGACCGAGACAAGTGGCGTGAAAATGAGGAGGCCTATACTCAGCAGTGGGTGGATGTGGGCTAATTAGATAGATAGATAGCAGGAGATCTGTTATATGAATCAATACTTTAAAGGGTACCTACTTATAAGAGTTATTTTAGTATGCTCACCAGTAACAACTTCTGTGGTTTTGTGGGAGACATCAGGAGTAGCGCTTCGTATCATTTCTTCGTTAAGTTCGGGCGTTATGGGCAAGGCTGATGCGGCGACCTGAAACATTAAATAAAATAAATAAATAAATAAATCTTTATTCATTAACTTAGTGCTATGTGTTACAATAGGTATGTAAAATAATATTTATAATAATACTATAATACTAATTAAATACTTATACATAGGTAGTGGTTTACAATGTGCCTGAACTAGGCGAACCTGTGTCTCAGGCGGAGAAGGCTAAATTAATCTAAAGGTAGGTTAATAAATAAATTGATCTCTAAACTTAAGTAAGCAAATTTAACAAGCAAGATGACAATAAAATAACTATTTATACAAAATACTTTTAACATTTTAAGATACTTTAAAATGTTATCTACTTTACTACTATTAATAATTCCTCAGTTTCCTCGTATGATAGATTAGCTAGGGCAAGTTGTAGGGTTTTCTTACAATTTATAAAATTCATGGTATAGATGCCTAGTTTACGATTTAGTCTTTTATAGACGAGAGGTCCTAGGAACACAAAAAATCTAGATGTAAAAGCGTGTTTTAATGGAGTTGTGTCGGTACGAATATCATTGCGTCTATTGTTAATATTTTCAGCACAAAAAGGAAGAGTTCTGTGTTGTCTTAGGACTAAGTTTAGTATAAATAGCTGTCGAACTGTTAGCACTTTACAGGACTTATATAATAGATTAGTAGGAAAAAGATAAGGGCGGAAGGTGGCTACCTTTAGGACTGCCCTTTGAGCTCTTTCTACAGCTAAGATATAGGTTTTACAGGCCCCACCCCAAGATGAGATACAGTAATTAATTATAGACTGGCATAGGGAGAGATATACATTCAAAACTAGTTTTGGATCTGCAATGTATCGTAGCGTCTTAAATACAAATATTAATTTTCTAATTCTATTGCTCAAGACTTCGATGTGCGAATTGAACGATAGAGTTTCGTCTATTATAACGCCAAGGTACTTAATATTATTGGTGTTTGAGATGGCAGGGCATTGACATAAATTATTGTTAATTAAGTGATTGCATTGATGTGCGTGTATTGCTCTACTTATTTGTGCCGATTGTGATTTCCGCATCGTAAAGTTTAGGTATTTTGTTTTATCAGCATTTAATGTTAGTAGGTGTCCTTGAAGCCAGTTATTTACAATATCGAAGCCGTGTTGTGCATATTCATGCACTTCCGAGTTCGTACTACCTGAGAAAAGTAGGGCAGTATCGTCAGCATAAGATATAATTTTACCGTGAGCTAGATGTAGGTTACATAGGTCATTTATGTAAATTAAGAACATGGTACTTGCCAAAATACTTCCTTGTGGCACTCCAAAGGAAGTATTTTCCAAGTCTGAGCTGACAACATTGTCTATTTTTACGCATTGGCTTCGACCGCTCAAATAGCTGGAAAGCAGTTTGAGTTGATTCCCTCGGATTCCAATATTTTCTAACTTTTTGAGTAAAATAGGAATAGGGACAGTGTCGAAGGCTTTTGCAAGGTCTAAAAATATACCTATTACCTTATTGCCTCTATCAAGTTCCCTCACGATGAAATCAGTGAGCTGGTGAACAGCGTCAGCTGTAGATAGTTTAGATCTAAACCCAAATTGAGTATTAGACAAAAGCGCCATACTTTCTAAGTAGTGAACCAATCTGTTGTTTATCATTTTCTCAAAAATTTTTGAAATCGAGGAGAGTACGGATATTGGTCTGTAGTTTGATATTTCCGTCTTGCTACCTGACTTATAAACGGGGATGACAACAGCTTTCTTCAGACATTTAGGAAAAATTCCTTCTTGTATGCATTTTTGGAAGGCGAAAGTGAGTGGTGGGCCGAAGACGTGTTTATACTGCTTGAGTATTTTGGAAGAAATGTTATCCCAACCTGTAGCACAGTCGTCTTTCAAACCCATTATAATTCTTTCAACTTCCTGAATGTTAGTATCTAAAAACACAAAGGACTTGAGGTGAGACTTCGTGCTGACGCCGACTGAAGCCGATGAATTGTTATGAATCCTATCTGCCAGTTTTTTTCCCACATTGACGAAGTATTCGTTAGCATGATTGGCTGCCAGTAGCGGGTTGTGATGTGAATTTAATAAATTTGAAAACGAATCACGTTGTTTTGTTGTGCATGTGACATTTTTAATTATTTTCCATACTTTCTTACTATCTTGCCCAGCCGTTTCTAGTAATGTTTTATCATAGGCACACTTAACTTTTTTGAGGAGATCATTACAGTAGTTGCGATACCTTTTATATGTCGTTTGAGCTATTAAATTGTTTGGACAAGATTTGGCATTCATATGTAACTTGTCTCGATGTCTCATACAGCGAAGGAGCCCTTGGGTAATCCATGGCTTAGTAATAATATTTTTCCTGCTTATTTTAACATTTTTAGTGTTGGCACGCAGTACTTGCTGAATGATAATCACTAAGTGTGACATACAAGATTCTGCATCGGCTGAATTGTAAATAGAGTCAAAGCTAATCTCACGTAGATCGTTTTCCAATTTATTATGATCCAATTTTGAAGTGAATCTTATATGCTTCTGATTAGGCAATTTTAAGCTAAGTGTTAGTAAAACGGCATTATGGTCGGTAACAGAGGAGTTAGTCACTAGGGATATTGCTGGCATGTTAGATTTAAGCATGATATGATCAATGCAGGAGCCACTTTGAAATGTTGGTAGGGTATGTGCTGGAAGTAGCCCATGGAACGAGCATCGGTTTAGGTATTCCTGCGCAGTCTCGTCGCAAAATCCCGGGCGAATGTTTATATTTATGTCTCCAACTACTGCGATGTTTTTAAATGATGATAGTGTTTGGAGGTGAGAGTGCAATGAATCAAGGAAAGAGTGTGGAGTGTTAAACGACGGTAATCGATACACAGCTAATATCGCTAAACTATCTTCTATTTTTACCAACAGACAGGTGCATTCCTTGATGTTCAATTCTTCTATAGTATAACTTAAAGTATTTCTAGCGTAAACTACTACTCCATCATTTTGATTATGACTTGTTTTTGTATAATGAGTGCTATAACCTTCTAAGAAAGGCAGATTATTCTTATGAATAGCAAGCCAGCACTCAGTTAGTAGTATTATACATGAGATGCGACCTTAAGTTTTTGACCACAAATAGAAGAATTTACTGAAGTTATTTTACTTGAAAGGCTTTTGTAAGGTGTTGGAAGGCTTTGTCTGTTATATAAAACAACCGCGCCCTCGAGGCGTTACCTGTCTTAATGGACTCTATTTCCCACCAGGAACACTTTTCCCAAAGTAACTTACCAAATCAAATTGTAAGTTTTTGCAATATTGTGTTTTTTTTAAATTATGGGATGTCCCCATACATATTCTATGAAATTTGGAACTGTAAACATTATAGTGCCACTTATTCGTTGGTTTATAATTTAAGCTACAACCGTGGATATAATGTATACATACAGGGTTGTTTTTCTTCCGCCGGGGAGCGCCGTGTGTGCGCCGCGGTCGCACCGCCATCTTGTGCTTGGCGGCGGAATGCGACAGTGGCGCCACGCCTGAAGGGGGCTCCGACGTATCTGGAAGATGAGAACTACATGTTATTTATAGATCTTTAATTAAAAGTCGTGGTCGGCCAAGGAAACGAAGGGATCTGACATGATGCGCCGTCGACAATGCGCCTCCCGAAGCACGGAAGCGGTTAGTGTGCTAGGATGAACTCTTAGATGACTTATGTGGCCAATTTTGAGTCCCATCCACAAAGCTTCTCGTCCAGTTCGCGCCTGCGTTCGTCTTCAAGTCAAATACAGTAGATATAAACACACTCAAGAGCCGTGTTGGCCGAGGAGTATAGTACGTCGACTTTCGATCCGAAGGTCATAGGTTCGAATCCTGGCCGTGCATCAATGGATTTTTCGTTTCGAAAATTTATGCGCATTAACACGAGCTCTAAACGGTGAAGGAAAACATCGTGAGGAAACCCGCAGATTAGTCAGCCTTAGATCATTTGGTTTAGGTGCTGGGCAAGCCGACTCCATCTCAACAATGTCCCAGGCACTACAGTGTCCCGTGTAAGTGAAGGCAAAGATTACCTCCTGACACTGTATAAATCTATACTAATATTATAAAGAGGAAAGATTTGATTGTTTGTTTGCATTGAATAGGCTCCGAAACTACTGAACCGATTTGAAAGATTCTTTCACCATTAGAATCCTACATTATCCGTGATGAACATAGGGTAGGTATAGTTTGCGCCCCGACTTCGCACGGGTAACTAAGCCCATGCGAAGCTGGGCGAACCGCTAGTCATCTAGTAAAGATGTAAAGGGCTGTGAGACTCACTGTATGTGTCGAGGGAGTCGCTGCGGGCGGAGTCGTGGTGGTGCGAGGAGCTGTCCTCGTCCATCTCCGAGGAGCCCACGCTGAGCAGCGAGCCGTCGCTGCAGGAGGACTGCGAAATGCCAGCATGGTGCCGCTGGAACAAAAGAACACCAGATTACTTTCAAAACTTTCGGGAGTTGGTTGTAATATGTAGTTGTAGCCATCCATAGGTCTAACTGACATTACAGTTGGTTGTTGATAAAGATACGATAGTAGGTAAGTACAGTTTTTATTACGATACTTTTGTTTCCTGATGATTTTGATATGAGAGTGAATGAGGCGAAAGTGGTGTGTCAGGATCGTAGCAAGTGGAAATCCGTGGTCTCTGCCTACCCCTGTGGGAAAGAGGCGTGATTTTATGTATGTATATATGTATGATTTTGATATTCATGTTTGAATACTTATAAGATAAAACTGGCAAGTTCGAACTGGCAGACCTACCTACGTACGTATTTTGAGTTAAAAGTAGTCTAAAACTTCAACGGGTAACTAGAAAAATCTGTAAAAAACTTAGGTGGACATGCACCAGCATTTGGCCGCATGCGGCCAGCGGGCCGCACTTTGACGACCACTGGTCTAGACGGACAGACGGACAACCACTTGATACTAAAAGGGTTCCGGTTTGTTTCTTTTGTAGTCCTTATTATTTCAGTTATCTAAGCCTATAATTTCATAACGCATCATTCATTTTCCATATGTACCTACATAAACCACAACCGTACAGCAACAACGCTGACCGGCAACCGGCAACTGATTAGGATCACATCACACTGAAAAGCCGGCATTACGAAACGGACAAAAAGCGCTGATAATCATCGGGGAAATAAATCAGTGCCGGATGTTTTATTAGCATGTAACGTGCACAATGTATGAATGCAATCTACATAACAAGAGTGGGTTACCGCTGCGCTTGAAGATCAGTAGGCGCATTCTGTAAACTCACTTCGAACGTCGAAGAGCTGAATCCGCTGTGAGATATCAAATTTCGTATTCGAAATTTGAATCTTATTACCAACACTTACAATACATTCTTGCGTCTTTAGTGAGCTCGGTCACTTGAGTGATTTCGAAGTGAGTCTAGTACAGAATGCCTCTGCTGAGCGGGATGGTGAACTATTGTTTTGTGTTGTGAGAAAAGGACAGCAGCGTGCTAAAATTTATTTTTTGAAAAATATCGAGTATCTTACCTATCTGATCGTGTTTTTGAGTAAGTAAGTTCGTATGAGCCAGTGGCCAACTCTGGTGACGGTGTTTAAGACCGCCTGCCGAACAAAGATCTGCGCATATTGTTTTACGACTCAAGAATTTCGTAGATATTCGTTGATTGAGATTAAGGTGAGTCAGAATCTCAGAATCGTAAGTAAAAATCTGTCTTTCTGCCTACCCCTACGGCAACGAGGCGTGATTTTTAGTAGAAACAATTCAGCATAAATCGGTGCAGCAACAAATACCTACCTAGAAATGAATGTGGTATGTAACTGTCGGTTGCCGATGCGATGATTCATTCAAGGCAATGAGGTTCTGATCTATTTACGTGTTGCGGTTTCGTAAAGATATCGTTTGTTTGTGTTTAGAGTCAATCCGAAGGTCAGATGTACAGTTCGCACAATGGATCTAGGCATTCGTGAAGTTAGCCGTTTCGATGTGCAGTGTAGCTCTTTCATACAAAATTTTCTACTGCGCAGCGAAACGGCTAACTTCACGAATTCCTGGATACATTGTGCGTACTGTAAGTTCGCCTTGAAAACTAATTGAAAACAAAAACTGAAAAAGGTATTCCAAAGCACCAATTTCGGCTCTTCTTTTATTGCTAATCGTACAAAGCTGAATTGTTTTTGAACAAACCTTGATATTGACACTAACATGTCTTCTCCTCGGGGGCCGTTTTACGACCACCTCCTCCGGCAGCTTCGTCATATACAGCATCATATCGATACCCAAACCATCGACTATCGATATAATTTCATCGACTCATCACAGCACTATTGTTTTTATCACAGGTTTTTGCACTATATTTCCTTACAGACTAATTCTAAAGCTGTTTAAAATTGGTGATAATTAGTGAAATTAATAAAATGTTTATTTGGTTTGTTTTGAAATTATTCTAATGATAAAATAATTTGGTCATACGTAAGTATGTAGAAGTGATTAACCATATAAATAATAGGATCCTATGGGTCTTTATGATATTATAAGTACTTACCTACCTATTAAATTATTAATACCTGATGACGTCCGAGGAAAACAGACAACCAACATTGAAAAACCAATATAGTAATAACCGTGATTATCACACAAACTAGTGATGTTACCCTTATCGATAACTTTCACATTCTTTATCAAAAAAATATTAGATTGTATTTTTAAAAACTTTCACATTATTATTCACAAGGATGCATTTGCACATTTTATATCAGACTACCGATGAAAACGACAGTTATTAACACATCTTATCTTATCTTTGACAGCCTATATCTTGCCAAATCTATATTATATTGTAGGTAGGTATATATCGGTAAGATAATCACTTTTATTACACGACGTTATATAATTTGCTTTACATACATAAAACAGATGTCTGTATCCCCAAAGCGCGGTAGACATGTTCTTATATTTTAAGATTTTTAAGTTCCTTTGAAGATTATAAATGGGTTAAAATTCAAAGACATGTCCTACCATTTTTAACATTTTTCCTAAAACAAAATACCAGACTTTTTAACCGACTTCACACGGAGGATGTTCTTAATTCGTCGAAATCTTTTTTTTGCTTTTCTTATGTATGTTCTATTTTATAATAAAAAGGGTAGTCAGATGCAAGCGGTAAAAAATTGCGATGAATGGTGTGATAGTGAGTGGTGCACTTTTTGGGACGTATTTTTAATTGTTACAAGTGGCTAGATTAAAAATTTAAAAAAAGTTGACGAATTGAGAAACTCCTCTTTTTTTGAAGTCGGTTAAAAAATAAAACAATCTCATATCTATATAGGTAGTCATACAGTAGATTTATTATATTAATATCTATTGTAATCCATATTTTATCATATTAATCCTAGTTTTGATAATACGTGAAAGTAAGCACGTGTGACTTTCTATTGAACGTCCTTGGTAGATTATTTCTTTATAGGTCTCAAAGGATATAATATTACAATTATGCTAATGACGGCGGTGACACTATGCTTTCCAATTATCCAATTAAAGCATGATTCACACTAAGGCGAGGCCATAGAAAGTACTGCAAAATTAATACAAAAATGACATGGAAAAATAAAGAAATCAATTCACTCATCGTCTCTACTCTATGCACAATAATGTATGTAGGTATGTGTATTTGTATGAGCTAGTGGCTTAATTTTGTTTGTGTGTGTTTGTGTGTCTGTGTGTGTGTTTGTGTGTGTGTGTGTTTGTGTGTGTGTGAGTGTTGTGTGTGTGTGTGTGTGTGTGTGTGTGTGTGTGTGTGTGTGTGTGTGTGTGTGTGTGTGTGTGTGTGTGTGTGTGTGTGTGTGTGTGTGTGTGATGGCTTAACGACTCAAAAGCCGGGATGGACCGGTACACCCCCATAAAACTTCTAATTATTTATTTCAGTGTGGTGTATTAATAAATTACAATCAATTAGGTAAGTAAATGAAGTTTTGGGTATGAATAATGCATGTCAGTGTAACGCGATATTCTAACTAAAGGTTAACTGGTACACTTGCGGACAGAAATACAAGCCCACGCGAGCAAGTCAGTCATGAAGAATGCTGTTTTTGTGTGAGATATCGCGATTCGGGTTTCATGTTGCTGATAATTCAAGTAAGTACTCGTTTCTGTGTTCTATTTTTATTTATTTACTAGCTGCTGCCCGCGGCTTCGCTCGCATGGTACCCGCATAAAAAGTAGCCTATGTTACTCTCCAGCCCTCCAACTATCTCCATACAAAAAATCACGTCAATCCGTCGCTCTGTTTTGACGTGAAAGCAGTACAAATAAACAAACAAATAAACACACTTTCACATTTATAATTGGGTAGGTACGGAGTCATCGGTCGAGCCGTTCAAAGCTAAGTGGTACGAAACAAATAATACATCATGAAACTTAATATAGTTAAAACTTGTTGACATCGGACAAGTTTTTGTAAAACCTGAACGGATCTTAAAAGCTGATAAAAAAGATAACTGGCCTGTTAAACTCTGTAAGCACAAGACATAAGAATTTATTTGAGAAGCAGCTTCTCTCGAGTTTTGTCTATGTTCCCTCCCATAGACAACGTAGCTTTTCCTGCAGTTATAGAGGAGGAGAGGAAGAGGAAAAACAAGGATTTTTTTTCTACTATCTTTACTATTCAATATTGAAATAATATATCATACTTGAAATACGTAGTTTTTGATAGATAAGAGGAAATCATCTGTTTGCTGATACACGGCAATATTGACGTCAATCTGCACTTGAAGGTGATAAGATAGGACAGTGATAATATGCAGATGAATGATGCATGACATAAATGTCCGATTTTCAGGGTTTTATATAGTGAAATTCGTGTGGAAATTGTCAAGAGATGGAAACAAACGCAGCTAGTATAGAGTGCATGTTAATAAGCTTTCAAAATGTTCATGAGCCTAGGTAATAAAAAATAAACACGAAAATTGCTAAACTTGAGTTTTTCTCTTAGATGGTTTCTCCGAATATTAATGTAATCACAGAACTATGTAATAATGGTGGATTATTAACTGTTGAGTGTTTGTGAACGTGCGTAAGCGTGGGCAAATGAAGCAAAAGTTGATTGCATTGCATTTCGAGTTCTCCCTAAAAGTCCTTGGTGATGTTTCAGTAAAGCCCCACATCTTTACTGAGGCACAACGGCACAGGGATGGGATATTACAATTATGTTTACATATCTTGTGTATTTATTATCTTGAATAATTACTTGACACTGGCTAAATGTACGAACCGTGCGTAGCCAAAATGAAGAAGAAGAAAAAACCTTCGGTGCAGGGAGAACTCGCGGTCGCGTCTCATATTCATCGGATAAATCGAAATTCGAAACATTGTCGGAATTGAATTCTACAATAGTTTAACATAATTTCCGTACTATTATTATAATGTCTAGTAATATTGATAGTGAGTATCGATTTACACATCCGCGTTGCAACAACCCGGCTGCAGGCCCCTCATCCGCCGATTACCCATCGTTCTACCGTGCTAATGATAAATGGCGTACATTAGTGTATGCGACACCTATTATATTGGTACTTACCACGTGCGGCTTCGTTTTGGTACAGCCAGCGACAAAAATCGAAAAACATTTTTTATAAATCTGCTGCTCGCGTGGTAACCGGATAAAAATGTAGCCTTATGTTACTCTCCAGCCCTCAAACTAAAAAATCACGTCAATCCGTCGGTCGCTCTGTTTTGACGTGAAAACAGGGCAAATAAACGAAAAAATAAACACACTTTTACATATATAATGGGTACGGATTTTAAACAAAAGTTTGTTTCAATTTGACAAACTCATAACAGTCATCGATTTTTGTTGCTGACTGTGCCAACATTTTAAATAACCTATAATGCCAAGCTGCGATCTACAGCTTTTCAAAGTTTGATTTAAATCGGTTAACTGATTTATTAGCTGATCCTATACATAGAATAGACGTTTCAAGTTTATCAATTTCAAGTTCATATAAAATTGGCATAGGTGCCATAGGAACTTTTCCTGGAGATTACTTCACTAGCATAAACTAAGCCATGCAAGCTTAAATATTTTGTTTTAAGATTGGTGATAGGTAAACCTATCTTAGCTAGGTCAATAACATTCAGGGTGGCCAAGAAACTACAACACATGACATTCAAAAAGACGAAAATGCCAATATTTTGTTAAAAGTCGCATGGTTACGTTTTGAATAAAATGCTATGCTAATTTGCATTGTGTTTTGTTCCGAGCGGAAATCATCAGAACTCAATGACTTCCGATCCGTTTAATAATTCGAAGGATACTTTTTGCGAACAATATAGGTAAGTGACCGACTGCGGCTTCGCTGAAAAATTTAATTTAATATTTTAACCAGGAAAAAGACAGGCTCACGCTGACTGTGTCTCATTTACTCCAAAAACTACATTCGTCAAATACACAAACCCCGAGTCAGAGAGAAACCCCCCAAGCTCTATGCATTTATTTGAATCCATTTTGTGAATTCATTTTTTTTTATCAATCTTCAAAAAAAAGGAAGAGGTTCTCAATTCGTTTTTTTTTTGTGCTTGTATGTATTTTCAGCGATCATCGAAGACACTTGGACCGATTTGGCTTTCCGATTTGTGCCACAAAAATTTGGTGAGGATCTGTCGAGGAGTCTTCGGAGTTATGAACAGAAATGCACCTCGAGAGTGCAGAAAACTGCTCTTTATAACGTTGAAGTCGGTTTTTTTAATTTTGTATAGATCTAACACTTGTTAAGGTAAGTAAATATAAATATTGCTAGTAAGGTAAAAAAGGTCCTGCCTAGTAGGTAAGTTTAGGTATCAATGACGATTGAAAAATAATAATAGATTATCAAAAACGGATAGGTAACACAATTTCTTTGTAACTGAATTTATGTTCAACGAAATTATTGAACAAACTTGATAACATGCATTTATTTTTAATAACGGAATAATTCGACTCCAAACAGTCTGCGATTAAAATTATCAGCAGAATATCGTTACGTATGTAGAATACTTTTATCACTCATAAAACAATAGAGGGATTACAAGATTAATATTGCATTCCGTTATCGATAAGTGATTAACGATTATCGATAAGTTATTATCGATATGCGCAGTAGTGATGTATGGTTTTCCCTTTGATCTTGATATTCTCAAGAGGCCTTCACTACTAAGTTATAATTACATTAGCTCATAAATTGTGTAGTAAAACCCTGTCCCATTTTAGGTTTCATTATAAATCAGTATTTGATTGTAACTATATTTATTTCATCATTTTCAGAAAAATGTGTGAAACGTTATCCCGAAATATTATCTTTATTATTTATTATAATTAGCCCAATGTGTCCCACTGCTGTTATCCCGAAAAAAGGAAAATAAAATATCCTGGATCATTTCAAAACAAAGCGAGCGTGGTTAAATACATGGGAAAACAAAAACAAGTTGCCACTTAGTAAAAAGTACGAGGTGCATTTCTTTTCATAACTCTGAAGATCCTCAACAGATCCTCACCAAATTTTTGTGGCACCAATCGGAAAGTATACCCTTTAAAAAAAAGAGTTTTCCAAATCGGTTCAGGCGTGTTTGAGTAATCGGTGAACATACATAAAAAAGCACGAAAAAAATCTAACGAATTGATAACCTCCTCCCTTTTTTTGGAAGTCAGTTAAAATGTATTTAAAATTTTGGTACCAAGTGAGCGAAGCCATGGGCAGAAGCTAGTATAGTATAGTAACACTTTTTAACCGCAAAATAATTTGCAAGCAGTTTCTTAGTAAACGCCTACACTTCAGGTATTTACGTCTTTCATTATAGAAAAAGAAAGTCAAAAATTACAGCTGCGTGAAATATTTTACTGAAAATGCTAATTTTCTGCAGATTTACGCTAAAAATAATTTATTTGCAAGTCTTAATCGTTATAGTTAACTGTGACAACAATTGAACCATGGAAAGTATAGAAAGCGTGCGCAAGAGTTGAACCACAGATTACAAACCGAACGATGTGCTTAGCTGTTCAGTTACAGGTCGACTCACAGTACAAGTTACACCGATGGCTTTGGCATTGGTTGCGAAGGAACAGGAGTAAAATTATTTTAAACTTCATTTATCGTCATTATTTAGTTTTTAATGAAACAAAAAATCATAATCAGGATAAGAACTCACAATCTTCAGATCGGAAGTAGTGTAGTTCGTATAGTAGACAATAACATTATTTTCCGCGAATTTTTCAACTGGTACCGAACGAAAATATCAGTGCCTCCAGTCAAAAAGGGCACAACTCAAATTCGGCACTTTTCAGGAGAGCCAAAAAACCAAACTTTTAATGTTTTTTGCTATTTCGCAAGTGAAATCAAAATTTATTTTGATACAGAATTGTAGATAAAAAATAGCCCTTTCATTTAATGGTAATCACTTTCACGTTCGCTTACTATTTCTATATTTTTTTCTTATTTTACTTGGATTGTGCCTTTGTTAACGCAGATGTAATGGAATAACGTTAACTATTCTAGTCAGTTTACTCGTACTAAAAGAAATATTACGACTTGTGCCTTTTGAATAATGGAATAACTTTATCAATACTAGTCGATTTACTCCTATTCAAAGAAATACTAAGACATAATCCATTAGTAACGAATACTTATTATGACAATAACGGCTTATTTCCATCAATTACTGATGTCGAGAGCTGTAGTTATGTAAATAGAATCTAGAGTTAAACAATAATTATGATAAGTATTTTTAATATTTATTTCACATTATGACAAATGTTTTCAATAAGTAAATTCTAAGTTTTCCTCGGTATTTTAATTTACTTCCTCATTTTCTGGTATAAAGCACAAACCGGGGTCGTCTTCAGCTCTCTATGATTCAGAATTCAGTAAGTTGTATAAAAATCTTGAATTATGGTAGATCCTTTATGCGTGGGGATAACCTGACTCACTAGTTATAAAGCCAACTTAGCTTCTCCCAGAAGCTCCTGTTTCCTGGGGTCTTCACATGCTTCGAGGAGCGACCTCGGGTTGTTGAGGATATGCTGCCGTTGTGCTGCTACGCCCAGGTATTCCAGGACTACGTGGGCTGCTGATTCTTCTTCGGTTAAACATCCCCTGCAGAGTGGGATGTCCGTGGCACCGATGTTGTACAGCTGTTTATTGAGGGTACAGCGTCCCTGTGATTATTTTGATATCTTTTCTTTGTAGGTTCATCAGGCGACCGTGTCAGTCATGGTGTGGCTGCTGTTATCGCTGCTCTGGACTGTCTGTAGTCCGTCGTCCGTGTCCATCGATCGTTGTGAAGGTTTTGGGTGTGTTCTGTATCCAGGTGCGAAGCTGGGAGAACGTCAGAGGAAGGAATGGGGCTGGGTATTCCACTTGTGTTTCCGAGCCCCTTCTGGCTAGTTCATCTGAAGCGACGTTTCCCAGTGATCCACTGTGTCCCTTGATCCATTGTAGAGTTACCCTGTTCTTTGCGGCGATACTTTCAAGGGAAAGGTGACATTCGTAAATGCGCTTGGAGTTGCATTTATGGCTCTCCAGTGCTCTGAGGGTTGTTGTACTATCTTGGAGACTACTATGCCGTAGTCTTCTATCCCTCTCCGTTTGATAGCAGTGGCAGCTGATTGGAAAATGGAACTGCGTGAGCCTTGTGTCATAGGTAAGATAAGATAATATTAGTTTTCATGTGTTTGTATTTTGTAGTGTTTCCGGGATGTCGATTGTCTTGGAATCTTATCACACGATATTATGGTAGAATAAATAAGTATCTCGTATCATGTGGTGGTCATCAGAACTTTTTCTAAAACTTGAACAAAAATCGTCAATTTGTTAATACTGGAAGGCAGAACGAGATCATTTACATTAAAAAAACAAAAATTAAGACTTATTTACTTTATCACATTAAATAAATCAATACCAGCGATACACAGATTATTATAATATTTAGTACGTAAAAGATACATTTATGTCTCATTATTATCCATGCTTATAATCACCAAAAGCAACAAATAGAGATATTCCCTTAGAAACATGCATAACAAATGGATCAACTTCATTTATTTCTAACTCTGTTTATCTAATGCATTGGAACATCATGAGTTATGCCGTTTTGTTTCATTGTAATATTTTTTTAACTGAAATTATGCCTTCATGTTCGATGATGTTTTGGGCTTACTGCTACTTATTTCCTTTTAGTTGGGAAATTTTGTCGATAACTAAAGACGTTCCTTTTCTGACAGTCGAGTTATACCCTTGATGTAGTTGAAAAAACCAGGTTAGGATGCAGCTAGAGTTATGAATTTTTGATATGTTATGTAACTGGATACGTAGATCACGATAATGCAATAAAAACAAAAGGGCACAACTCGACTTATATCCTTTTTGACTGGAGGCACTGATATTATCAAAGAATTATGGAAACTGAACCTGACGATGCAGCCTCTACATTCTGCCGCAGTATACAAATGGAAAACGATTGTTCTACTTGACAATGTCACCAGATAGGATGTCTGTTATTTTCACTATATTTGTAACTTACTTACTTACATAGGTACTATATTTGAACATAAATCTACACTTCTACTATACACTATACATCCATACACTGATATTACAAAAAAGAAAGATTTTTTTGTTTTTTTTTTTGTTTGTTTGTAACGAATAGGCTCCGAAACTACTAAACCGATTTCAATAACTCTTTCTGCATTTGATAGCTCAACTCTTGAGGAAGGTTACAGGAAATTTTTCATCATC
Organism: Camptogramma bilineatum; assembly: GCA_958496255.1. Classification (NCBI taxonomy): domain Eukaryota; kingdom Metazoa; phylum Arthropoda; class Insecta; order Lepidoptera; family Geometridae; genus Camptogramma; species Camptogramma bilineatum. Next base: position 11,643,914 of record OY292471.1, read on the forward strand.
ATCACCATATACCATCACTACGAGGCCAACGCCGCGAGGGCGCTGCTAGTCCTATTTGTAATATAAATCACTATTATCTTTTAAGTTTATTAATATCATTTGTTTTCAGATGAAGGAAAAATTGTATAGGTACCGAAAAATAACAATGTGTAGTGTAGGTAGGTGACGATTTAAGTAGAAAGTTTTTTTATTTAGGGCAACACTTATCAGCCGGCATTTGTGACGAAACCAAATTGCAAAAATGGCTGATCTGTTGTTTTCGAACAAAGGCTTTTCCAGACGCTTGCACATTACAAACCATGAAGTAACCAGTGCAAGCATCATTAAACAGTAAAAACGTAATGCAATATGAAAAAGTACTAAAATTTGCCGCCACTACCGAGTTTCTATATTGGATTTTGAAATACTTTGTTGTTCTATTTTCAAATGTTTGATTTATAGACGGCGTGTGTCGCTTAGTGGTGTGATTTTTATCGATAAAAATAGGTTGTGTCAAATGTCGATGTCAATAACAGAAGTAGTAATAGAATAGGTAGACTTTAGGCTCTTTGCTCTACTATAGGTATGTAAGTAGATAATTATAATTACCTAAATCATATTATATTAAGTAATTAGAAAAAAATGTTATAAAGTAAACATTAAGTGATTGCGGGAATATCCAAACTTATCAGCAGGAAGCTCAACCATTTTATTTAGTTCATTGTCAAACAGAGTAAATCGTTTATCAACAGGAAGGAAGTCTGAGATACTCCATTTGTTATTCAAATTAAGAATGAAATCTATATTATTAAGGAAAAGGTTTTGTCTATTACCTCATGTTAATCGTTACTAACTAGTGAATTATACTAGCTAACTGATTTAGTTAAAAATATGTCTACCATAAATGTTGCTTTTTGGTCGAAAGATTGCATTAACTTAAGCCTAAATAAATCAAGTCATTCACAAGATTTTGGGGAATGCGCTGGAAATTATTGTTTTGGTCTATATAAGACAGTAGCAAGTATTTTACAAAGTATTTTAACTACTGTATAAGTGTCTGTATCCCACACGCACTGGCGTGAATGAAGTGGCATTGGCAAAACGCAAGGTTTCATTGTGTAACATGAAATTATTTTTTTATATGCTGGCAGCACTGATAATGGCTATTATTCTAATTTCGAAACGATGGTTTTGTTTTTTGTATTTGGAGCTGAGTTTTTTCCATGCAGCACTGATTCAATGGTGTTATTCTAATTTTGAAATGGCTTTGTTTTGAATTCAGAACTGTGAGTCAACGGATTTCGTTCTTTGTTTTGAGTTTTTGCAATGATTTAGGTTCGGGGTAGTGGACAAAATAAAATACCTAAAGAGAATGGACGGCTTTGCATAAAGTTTATGCAAAACCGTCCATTATGTATCATTATGCCATAAATCGATGGCAGCAAAGTAGATGCGGACATCTACAAAAACGCTACTTTACAGGAGAGCACATTTAGTAAAAACATGTTGCCTTTTTGAGAGTTATGAACCGATTAACATGAAATTTTCTGAGGTGCATTAAAATAACCTTCTTTATTGATTGTATAACAGATTTTTTTGATATATCACTGTTTTACTGAAATAATGTAGATGTACTTTTATACTCTGAAAAAACTTCGACGTAGAAGAAGACATTTGCCTGATATCCGTTTATACGTTGTGATAAAAAAAACCGTTCATTCCACCTAAAATATCTAATAAACTAAGATAATGAGCATCCGGTAATATTTCTAATTATATTTAAAGAAAATCTAAGCACCATGCAAACAGTATTTTCCTTTTTTTGACCAAATTTTGTAGATGTCTTCATTTACTTTGCATTTAACATTTCACTAAACTTCATCTACGTCTATCAGTTAAACTCATTTAGTTCCCAAAACTCACAAATTAGTATAGGTATTTATACCTTTTTTAAGAAAACATCATGAAATTTATTATTAAGTAGGTATTACATTTATACTTCTCCTTTCTGGCGATGCCTTGTGCGGAGGGTATGCCTCCTAACGTGTGTATATACTTAAATATTACTAACCCTAGTTTATAAGTTTTAATTAAGTAAGTACTAACAAGCTATGGACCATGTAGTTGTCTGAAATAAACAAATTTTAATTTTTTAATTTAAATTACACTAGATACCAGTAACTATCAACTAAAACAAAAAAAATCAAATACCCATCAAATTCTAACGTCTCTCTTTCTTAAAAAATCAGTCTTAGAAAGTTAGTTAGTCAATTAATTATAGGCCTTATTGGCCAATAGGTACATGGGAATTTATTAGTAATTCCCATTGTTTATCATCATTACCCAAACCTTAAAAATAAATCAAATACCTACTTACCTACTTCGTGTTACTTCGTCACTAATTTTTACAGTTTTCGCATGGGAGCTGCACATCTTTTTATTTTTTTATCAATATTAAGAAAAAAAATCTTCTTGTATCGATCGAATTCTCTTTTCTGCATTTTCTGCTTTACTTCCTAACGTCAACTGTAAATTTACATCGTTTTCTCCGAAGGAGAAAAGCTTTCATTAGAAGCACATTTGCTGATGATGTTGCACTAGAATCAGTGATTAAAATGTATGGTAAAGTGATTTGTGGATTGAAAGAACGTAAATGATCATCCTCAGCAATAAGTTCCAGCAAATGCGATTCTGTTTCAAATGAAATAAACCCATGAGGTATAGGTGTTATTGCGCGTGATTGAGGGCAAACAGTTAAATTGGCTAGACTAGCATTTGGCTTATAATGTATTTTAGCAGAAGCTGTAAGTGATAACGCTCTTTATCATCAATCAGACGATGTTCATGTGTGTCATTTCCTAAGATCAGTAAGCTGTAAATAATATTAACTTATGTAACTAGTCATATTGAAAATTTTATGGACACGGGATTTTATCGCGTAAATAAGGTAAATTACGCGATAAAATCTCGTGTCTATAAAATTTTCAATATGAATAGTGATCGCGAAAGTTTAAGAAAGACTATTAAGTACCTAGTGGTTTGATGTAGAGGAAATATGTAAAAATATTAAGGGAGGACCTAATAAACGCCACAGACGATGGTGTAAAGATGGCAAGGTTCTACACGAATTTAATTTATTTGTTGTAAACCTGAAGATGTAGTTGAAGAACATTCTAAATATTTTTTAAAGAACTTTTAATAAATGGTATTAACCTGCTTTTATGAAAAGACCCTCTAAACATATAGGTATCTTAATTGCCGTAAGTGTCTGCTTGTAGATCAATTAGCTGAATTAATTCATTTTCTGCATCTTAATTTGAAAATAAAACAAAGAATTTGATAAAATCAATGTGTAAAATAGTGTATCTACAGAAAAATTAATGAATTTCCTTAAAAAACACAGAATAGTAAATTAATTAGATTGGGATAAATGCAAAAAGTACGACGGATAAACGGATAAGTGGCAGATGTCCGTGCTTACGTCGTACACATTTTTGGGCCACCTGTCGAAGCTCCGAAGTAAAGGCGGTCATATGTAAATGTCCGTTTCTACTGCGACGTTTTTTAAAATTCGTGTGTAGATGTCTTTTTATACGTGCCAGATTTTCTTCATTATTTTGAAATTCGAAATTATTTTAATGCAGACTTGTAGATAAGGTTAAAATAAGCTCATTTTTGTAAAAAAAGCATTATCGCAAAAATGCAGATGTCCGTTTCTACTTTGCTGCCATCGAAATAATGATATTCAACAACGAACCCACTCATGGATTCAAAAGCTTAGGTAGATAGGTTCTTGATCCACTTCATAGATTACTTTGTACTTGAATCCTCCTACATAGTTCTTGGTAACGTACCTATGTAGGCAGCACTTGAAATTCAACAAATGTTTACTTAAATAATTCGTGACTTTAGAAATTTACATTATGAGAAGCAAACTTGAGTGACTAAAAATCGTTATTACAAAGGCATTTTAATAAATACTTTAAAGTAAGTATTCTCAAATTAGAAATATTATTGCTCTTACGAGAAAATGTAGTTTTGACAAAAACAGTGTGGGAAACCTTACAAAACGAACACTAGCCAACATAATTGACCTAATAGCCGGCCAGCTATCCACTGAACCAATTTCTGATTGCAATACAACTCGGACACATTACAAGTGCTTCATGTAACTTTAAACTGCAGATTACAAATCACTGCTCGAGTGTTTGATTTCACTACGAATAATACTAATAGCGAAAATCGGATTTAATCATTAGTTGGTGCAAGTCGATGTCGTGAAATCGTTAGTAAAATCATTAGGTGCAGTAGTGCATCCTTATTTCACTAATGATTTCGTGACATATCGATGATATTACATTTGACACGTTTTAAATGCTACCGAATACGGATCACGAAATACCTATAATTTAGCCTTTTTTGGCTACCTATTCATTTATTTATTGGTTATCTGATTTAGTCAGACGTGTGAAAATTCCCTCTTCAATACCGTCAGCTTTACTCAAGCTAAAGGAAAAAACTTTTAAAAGATTCTTAAATGCCTAAAGATCTGAATGAATGTTAACCGCACCTTGAGAATACAGTCGTGATCATAATTTCATTTCTATTTCACAATATAAAATGAGCTAAAGCTAATCGCATCTTTACCGGCATTGGATTAGATTTTCTATCAGATCGGAGCAAGGTGAAGCGCTCGTTACAATGGATTAAGCAATTTTGCACACTTGGTTTTACGTATCTAGTTTTAAGTACATAGTTTTCGTAATAAAATAATAAAGGTTAGAAAACAAAAAAAATAAAAGAAGCAGTTTTGCGGCATGACTGCTTCTTTTATTTTTTGAAATAAAAATTATTGTTTGTATTTTTGTCCCCTGTGCGTTCCTAAACCATTGATCAGATTATGATGAAACTTTGCTTGGATCTCCTGAGGATGCCCGCGAGGGTTTCTGGCCTAAAAGTCTGTATAAAGTGGGAAAACGGTTAGGTACTTGCTCCTCCTCCATGCATCGTTCTCCTCAGTGCTAAAGATCGTAACCTCCAAGGATCACATTTTCTGCGAATGATTGTTCTCCAGCCAATCCGATCTCTTGCGGCTTGTATGACATCGTGGATGGAAAAAGACTTCCAAACATAGTCCGACCATCGTGTTGGGCTGTGGCCTCTTCCCCTCTTTCCTTCCACAGAGCCAGTGACTTTCAGGTTAGGTTAGGTGCTTAGAAACTTAAGTACTAAGGTATAACTTTTAACCCACCAGTAAGGCCGTATATGGCGTTGGTGCTCAACAGGCATTCAAGGTTGCATATATCCCACGCGGTGGGTCCATCAATGTGAATTATCTTCTTTTTATACAGGGGGTTATCTTACATCCAATTTCATTTCTATCTGTGGGTTTGCTTGGAGTAGTAAGATATTTGATATTTTTAATATGGAAGTAATGTCAAATATCTAACCACAGTAAGCAAAATCACAGATAGATAGAATAATGAAACTGGCTGCTAGTCATTAACTTAAGTATTTATTTGAGAAGACCATAGGAATCACTTTGAAATGTTGAGCTATGTGATATCTGGGATCTTTCGCGACCTTTTCTTCTGACCTTTTATTCTCTTTGCGTGGTCTTTGCCTACCTTAATAAAGATCTGTGGCTCTGCCTAACAAAAAACGTAAGTAATCGAATGTAAAAACAACGAATCAAACTATATATTTTTGAAACTTTACTTTAGCATTATAGTTGATTTAAAATTTTGTTAATTTAGAACGTAATTATTTTTTTAATAGCAATATAAGAGTAAAAAACGATTATTGTTAATCATATACATATTCCTAAAACCCAAATCAAAATGCTTAATATTCCTAACTCAGACTTTAATTAGACCTTCTCAACGCCCTCCGATTTTAAAGTTACAGTGTGTATCGTGAAAACCTTATACACAAAACACAAGATCACCCTGTACATCAAGTTCCATTACAAGTACACAAACAAGTTATAAGCAAGTTACACGTTTTTATCGAAGGATAACCGTTATCGGCATCGGCGGGTTTAACAACGACCTGTTACCGGTTAACTGGTGTTTGAACTTGGAATGAATGAATGTGATGTTTAAAAATAGAACTTGAGTGAAAGACTCTACATTATGAAAAACTTTGCAAAAATAAAACGGTGGAGTTATGAAACGAGACAATATTATAAATAATCTAATATGTCTAATAACAAGCTGACAAAAATAATATGATTCCAATAAAATATAGAGCAGCTTTTTTAAACTAAAATTGGTTCGCGTTTGATCACACCATGCCTGATTAAGCTGATAGAAATACAGTCGATAAACGCATCCGTATCTAGAGAAGGTTCGTTGGAACCCCTCTAGAGAAAAATAATATTTCATGAACTAGTATTTTCTATTATATTACTATCAAGTGTTTAATTTGATTTTTTTTTTATTTCCATCACATGTGACGAGTGAACTAAAAAAAATTAATTATTAAAAAAAGTGATCCTTGGAATTCTAATAAGTCGGAAATTATTAACTATTCGACATTTACTAGTATAATGGTAGTAAACGATAAAATGTGATGCGGAAAAAGAAAACGATTAAATAATTATTAAAAGATCGTTTAGATGTCTCACGGAAACAGTGTCAAAAGATTGTCAACTTGTGTCAATCTTTCTGACATAAAAGAACATCGATGCAGTATAAATTAGCATTGAAGATTCAATCAAGACGTTACATAGAAAATCCATTACTAAGTGTGAAACCTGCATGAACGTTTGCGTGACAAAAAATGACAGTAACGCGCAACTAACTGTGATTAAGTAACGTATATTTGTCACAAAATAGATCAGTAAATTATAACGTTACAAAAACACGTTAATTACAAAACAGTTATTGTCAGCAATAAATTAACTAATGTAATCAGAATGTTTTTATTTGATTGAAACTAGTGTTAGTAGAGTCATCTGTTTTTGGTTGCACATTTTTCTTCTTAGTTTTTTATTGCATGTTAGTCTTATCAGTCTTATCGAAGCAGTAAGAAATACCTATTTAATTAGTTTATATTTATATTACCTACCTATATCAAAACTTCTATTTGGATATGATATTTTGAACAATAAATAGAATAGAAGTTAGATTTTGGATTATGACTTCCTACTAACACCTAGTACCTACCTAAATATTTAGTAGGTACTTAATTCTTAACATTGTAAAAAGTAATCTGAGGTTTCATTTTAATCGTTTTTAAATGACAACAAAATCGATCTACATTCTTACTTAATCCAGTTTAGCATTAATAACAATAAACCAATAATTAGCAAACATGATCACGACTGTAACTATTTCCAAATTGCAATCATTATAATAAGGTTTAGATTTTTAGGTTCCGGTATGATCCTGAAGAATTTAATGAAGAAAGTAATTACCTAGAACTTCAACCTCCATAATACACGAAACAAATTACTTACGAATTGCACAAACCAATATTTTGCTGTAGTGAGCATTCCGTTGAAAGATAAATCAATTAACCGACAAAACACGAAACACATACGTAATTGCCTTTCCACGCATCACTATTAAATATTATTGAATGTTAGAGATCAATGAAACAATAAATCCGGTCGAATTGTACCTATGTCAACTTTCTACAGTGCTTTTTTTTCTAATATTGCATTTTCTCGCCAAGTCAACGTTACGAGATTGTACGAAAGCCTTTATTTGCATACCATGTAGGTAATTGCGAAAATCATACTACGCTCCGAGAATTTACCTTAATTAAACAATCAAATGAGATGACAAAATAGAGAATTTTAAAACAAACCAAATAAATTTCACCAATTTCCGAATAAATATTTTTCATCGATATTTTATTTGTTGCACTAATCACAACACTATTTTGATAATCCACTGCTTCCAAATTCAAAAGCAAAACACCGCACTAACTTTTTAAACTTTTTTTTTAAATTTTTGTAGCTGGCCAGTGTGGTTCACCGGGAACAATAGTCTTTTTTTAAGTTTTTTTTTTCTTTCAAGTAACTGGCCAGTAAAGTTCACCGAGAAAAATAAAGTCTCGATATTTTTTTTATTAACGAGTTTTATTTTGGCCTACAACACGCGTAGCTCGATCTAAGGCCGCGTTAAGACTGCCGATACCGCGTGGGGGTGTCAATCGTGTGTGGAAGCCTTAAATGGCAATGTATGACGCAGTTTTTATGCTATTATGCCTCGCCATTCAGAGCTCTGCGTATGAGAACTATTTATGATATTGTCTATGGCGTTATCGAAAGTGTTCTTTGTTTAAAATTAGATTGATCATGTAAAATGGCTCAGTTTAGTCACAAATACAATATGCACACAAATGCATGGTTTTGTTGCGTTATCAGTTCGTGAGGTCATTTCCGTAGGAATGAAGTATTTTCGTTTAGGTAGGTACTTACTTACGTTGAATCTTACACAAAATATCTAGGAAACTATTGTACTTAGTAGAAAGTAATTGGTCGTTGCTTAATTTTTGATAGAGCATTAATAATAGAAGCTGTTTTGGCTTAGTGAGTGGGATGTTTACTATCAATTTGAAGTTTGTGGGATCCCGAGCATCAATAAATTACTTATGTGATTCAATCTTAAAAGGTGAAAGAAAACATTAGTTTAGTTACTAGCTCCACACTTAAGCATTTAATGAAATAAATAGGTAAAGTAGGTAGGTAGGTAAGTATGTGTTTCTTTCTGTGAGGGATGGTCTCCCTACGTTCTGGTCAAGTCTTCTCCATCTCAACAATGCCCCAGGCACTACGCACGCCAAGCGAATAAGACGAGGACGCGTCCAAGACGGGGACAGGGCGCCAGCGAACAGTGTTGCGCCCGCGCCCCGTCTCTTCTGTATGTTTTGCGTCGCGACGCTTCTATACATTTTGTATGAAAGGGACGCGGAAGAGACAAATGTCCGCGCTCCGTCTGCGTCTTACGTCTAGTCAGTGTGTCCGGCGCCTTAGACTTTTACATATTTACTAGATGATTTACTTATACCTACATTGTCAGGAGGCAATCTTTGCCTACACTTATCGGGACACTGTAGTGCCTGGGACAATGTTGAGATGGAGTAGGATTGCACAGCACCTACACCATCCTTTCAGCTTAACCGGCCATATACACAGGAAAGACATGGTCAATAAGTTTGGGGCTGACTAAGCCACGGGTTTCCTCACGATGTTTTCCTTCACCGTTTAGAGCTCTATCTATGTAGAATAGTAGGCAAATTGCCTGTCATCACAATCAATAACTGTTATTGTAAATGGAGCGTAGCACAGGACATTGACCATATAGTAGACCATGACAGAACCAGTACCGAAGACACAATAACAAGTGAAGTGAAACCTATTAAGAGTAGTTGTAAATATTTAATACTTGGCCTCGACACTGGACAAGGCTTTGTGGCGTAATGACGGTCTTAGTATCGATCACATGGGTAAGAATGTACCTAATACTAGCTTCCGCACGTGTCTTCGCCGCGTGGCGCATGTAGTTTTTTCTCAGATATCATAATCATAAATCATATTTATTGAGGAACAGTCACAGAGGCTTACAATATATGAAACGATATTTAAATTAATTTAAAGTTACAAAAAATATATTGAAACTAGAAAAGTACCTACAACTTAAAGAAAAACATAAATATTGATCCTTATTATCCACACTATCGGATGGTACCAATAATACCTACAGAAAGTGTTTTATTTAGATCCAGCGGCTCGATTCCTGGCCAGGAAAATTATTATTTTTAAAATCTAATGACACAGTTTTAGGTACTTTTTAACAAAATCGGTTACGAGACTCCTTTGAGTGTTTTTCGCAATTGCTAATAGTTTTAGATTTGACCCTAGAGCATAGAATAGATAATAATAGATAATATAAGTATATAGTAATAGATACTTAATAATAATACCTAGAATAGATTGTTATAATGTATAGAAAATAGCTTTGTTCATATTAGATTTAAGTGAAGTTGTAATGTCTTAGGTTTAAGAACCTGTAAAGTTACATACTTTTTTAAATAAATAACTTTAACTTTATACCTAAATAAATACTAGAGGCACTCTTGAAAAACCCACCCTGTATAACTCTGTTCTGACTAAGAGAAGATTGTATACTGTTCTCACAAATATTGTTTGTTTATACTCATAATTATGTTTGGTTGATGGCCGCGTGAAATGAAAAAGGCACCACTTTCCGGCATCATAGGCTTTTATGGGGACAATAAAAATGTTGTACAATGCCATCTATTGAATTAGCAAGTGAGCTCGTATTTCAGTAGTTTATGATGAGAATCTGTTCTTTGTAACTAGATGGCACTGTAAGCAGCAAAAGTGGTATTTAAAATAATAATTTATTTATTGAGACAGAGGGGCTTTTTGGCGGGAATTTGAGAAGTCAAGTTTCATTTTTGTTTTATTTTCCAAAACTTGTGTTTCTTCGAATGTTAATGTGTAATAATGGTGGATTATTAACCGTTAAGTGTTCGTGAACGTGCATAAGTGTAGGGAAGTGAAACAAAATTGGATAACATTGCTTTTCAAGTTCTCCCAAAAAGTCCTTGTTGATGTTTCAGTAAAGACCCACATCTTTACTGAGGCACAAGGGGAGGGGTGGGATATTATATTTATGTATTGTAATATGTATTTATATATCTTATTTATCTATAAACTTGAAGTTTATTTAATTACTTGACACTGGCTGAATGCACAACCGTGCGAAGCCAAAATAAAGAAAAAAAAAAAAAAAAAAAAAAAATTTATTTATTAACAAAAACACGATTTTTAGAAGAAGCTTATGCCGTAATATCAGAAAACAAACTAAAATGGTTTAACAAGAGTAAGTACCTACCTACCTACTTACATCTCTCTCTTTACATCAACATTGAATTCAATTTATGGTGAAGAAATTTAGCTTTTCAGTTTCCAAATATGAAACAGAGATGTCGCTACTGGTCTAAAAACACAACCGCCCTTGAACTTGAATGGAAACCAACTGTTGATTTCACAACAAGCGTGGTAGCTGTACTATTTGAGTTCGCGTAAAATATGTGGTTTAGTCTAACATGGTCTAACTAACGGATTGATATTGTAATTTGTTATTTATGTTTTGTTTGTTGCCTTTAGTCAAGTCAAAAGAAGAATTAGTGCCTCTGACGAGGAGGGTGCTTAGATTTCATAAATTATCCTAATTCCTGTCTACTAAAGCCATAAACCTTCCTTAAACCCTAGCCCTGTTATTTTTAATGGACTTACAGGCTTCCTAAAGCTCATATGGTGGCTTTTTAGAGCTCAGATGATGGTCCATCTGGCAGCCTGTCAGCGTCATGGCATCAGCAAGGGCAGACCAGCCCCTGATTCAGACCTTCTCGGAATGTTTGTTTTTTTTTTCTAGAAAATAGATTTATGTTTGGACACCAACTCGCCTGATGTTAAGCGATGGTGTGGCCGAGGATGGATCACATCGATCTATAAGAAATCTATTCACTCTAGCCTTGAAGGCACCTAGATTATAGTTTTCAGGATACAAGTTCCTAGGGCACAAGTGTATTGAATTCATGAATGAATTCAAAAAGTGATGTTTCTTCGCTGAAAAAACGTCAACTTTCCGACTTAAATCGGATCTTAATCGAATCGGATGCTAATTGCAGGTGGATAGACGATACCTATAGAAGCCATAGAGGGCAAGAGTATGGATGAGAACGCCAATTTTAGTGGTGTTTGGAGGAGGTTATAGCCATCAGTGGGCATTTGAGCTGGAAATAATAGCCAATAAACAGTAGTTACCTTGTCAACCTTGTCTGTGGGGGGCGAGGCGGGCGGGGAGCGTGGCAAGCCGTCATCCTCCTCTTCGTCGCTGTCTCCGCGGCCGCGCCTGCGCACCGCCGCCACTAGCTCCGCCTGCCGGGAAATAACGACAACTATTATAATTAAAAAAAAAAAAAAATTGTTACCCAACCTTTTCGTCCCACTGCTGGGCAAAGGTCTTTTTAGGGTTCCGTACCTTAAAAGGTAAAAAAAGGAACCCTTATAAGATCACTTTCTTGTCCGTCTGTCCGTCTGTCCGTCTGTCCGTCTGTCCGTCTGTCTGTCCGTCTGTCCGTGTGTCACCATCGATTATCTCAGGAACGGGTAGAGCTAGCAAGTTGAAATTTATACCATATACTAAGGTCTATAGTCCCTACTGTGAGTATAAAAATCAAGGTCCTGAGTCAACACTATAAAAAGATATAGGCAAATTTAGGTTTTCGTGAAAACTTGTGAGTACCAAAACTTACCTTAATTATCAACTTTTTTTATTTTTCGGAATTTTTCCTTTACTTGTGCTGTAAGACCTTGCTTGTAACCAAATTTGACAATTCTAGGTCAACCGGAAGTACCCTAAAGGTTTTGGGTTGAAAACCTAAATGGTAGTTCCCGTTGACCTAGAATCACGAAATTTGGCAAAAAGCAAGGTCTTATAGCACAAATAAAGGAAAAATTCCAAAAAATTAAAAAAGTTGAAAATTAAAGGGTGTTCCCATACATACATAGTTGACGCCAATTAAGATTGTCCTCTGAGTTGTATGGGCGCTCATACAAATAAGCGGGCTACAATAACATAATGGGTATAATGGGTAGGTACGGAACCCTCGGCGTACGAGTTCTACTCGCACTTGACCGGTTTTTATTTTATCTAGATAGACCTTTGTTTAGCCACAATCTCACCTGATGGTAAGTGACGATGTGGCTGACGATGGATCACAAAGGTCTAGAAGACACTTATTCACTCTCCCCCAAACTCTTCCAACCGTCCCTATCCTTCGCCGAGTCCCACCATCGATAGTCGAAGGTGACAAGATCGTGCCGCCAACGTTTTCTCGGCCCCAATCATGAATCAACAAAATTTAAAAATCATTTATTCAGTAGGACCTCTAGGATCACTTTGAAAAGTCTTAATAATAATAATAATAATAATAAATAATAAATCATTTATTTCAGGCAACAATAGCAAGTAACAGATGTAAAATACTTAAAACTACGGCCCAAATAAAATATATACCTTAGAGTCTAACATACATAATTTATATAAACCAGTGGTTCTTAACCTATGGTCCGCGGACCACTGGTGGTCCCTGGAACCACTTGAAGTGGTCCGCGAAGCTATCCAAAAAAATTAAACAAGCGACAAAGGATCAAAGTTGAAAGAGAAAACTTACTGTTGGTGGTCCGCGGCAAGTCAGAAAGTTTATCAAATGGTCCCATCACTAAAAGGTTAAGAACCACTGATATAAACTTATCTACTAGCACGTAATGTCAAACGTAATGTCTTAAGAACTAGGTGATTCTACTCCTGTTCTTTCGCGACCAACACAGTGAAGAATCAGGGCAACAAACACGGTATGGGGCCTAGCTTTCTTTTCTCAAGCTCCAGTGGGGAGGCAGTCGAACAAAGTGAGGCTTGTCAAAGTCGACAAAAAACACCTCAACAAAAAGTGAGTTATTTTATTTAGGTCCTAAATAAATAAACTAATTTCTTGGATGGAGGTCGGACATCCAGACATTACGAAAGCATTTTTGCACAAGCTGAAAACGCTTCGCGCTTGCTTGGTCAATTATAATACCTAACTTATAATTATTTAGTGCAAACGGATACGAGATAGCCAATACCGTAAAATACGCCAACATTGCCCGCTTTTTTCGAATAATTTCAATTTTTGTAAAAAATTTCTATGGGAACGTAAGTATTTTCTTTTATCATCTGCTATTATAAGATTATGTGCATGTATTACTTTATCAGATTTTATGATGCGTCAATATTTAATTAAGTATTTTATACATTTTGATGGCGGGCAAAGTTATCTGAACTTTTAGCCAACATTGCCCACGTTGATTTTTGACGCAAATATAGCCTCTAGAGAGATGAAATAAAAAGCCAATACAAGAATTTAGGCAATAATGGCGTTTACTTTAGGTTTTAAAACGATACTATAGAAGGTTTCCTAGCAAAGTGGCTGGGCAAAGTTACCCTGACATTTTTTGTCTTTTTCATACAAACCGCATTTCACAAATTAAAAGTGCTAGGGTTGGCACTTCTTAGTTAACTGATCTTGTGATCGTAGTTGTTGTAGGTATAAAAAAACTGGTTATTTTTCATTCAGGTATTTATTTAATAAACTTTAATCAACATATTTATATAGGTACCCAAATGAAAATGAAATACTAATTGAGATCAAATGATGTTAGGAGCTAAATTAAAATAATTACTAAACTATTAGACATTTTCAGCTAACTGTCACTATTATTATTGCATTGTCACCGAAGACTCATAATTTTACCTAAATTCAGCTCAATTTGACACCGGGAAGTAGGTCAAATTAAGCTTGCAAGAATTGACTCGGACAAACATACTTACAAACATAGGAACTTACAAACATACAAACATTGCAAGTTAATTAAAAGCTTTAAAAAAAACAAGTTTCTGAAGTGCCAACCCTAAGCTTATTTTGATGGCGGGCAATGTTGTCAATAGTAGATCGCTACATTGCTGGATAACTTTGCCCACCGCTATAACTCTTGTTTGAAAAGACATTCAGCAACGATAATAACATATTAATACTCCTAAAATGTTCTTACATATCATAATATTAATAAAACTAACCTGTGTTTTCGCCATCACTCACAATTCATTTATGAATTTGCACCAAAATTTGCCCGCGAAAATACGCACCGTACTCGAAGAGTTCCAACAAGTTACTGAGTGAAGCTAGCGACACACCAGATAGACAGTGTTGCTAGACACATAACCTATTTTCTATCAAAGTCAAAAAATGTTAACATATTATTCAAATATTTTTGCAATTTAAAGATTTGCTTAAAAATTGATCTTCGGGCAAAATTACCCTTGGTGGCAATGTTGGCGTATTTTACGGTATCAATGCTGCTCGGTTTCCTTTCAGCAAATATATTTGATCAGCATCGGTCAAAGGTTGCTTCAAAATTATAAAAATGATCATAATATCCATAAGGTAGACATTTCTCTCAGACCATCATTTAGGATCCTTTTCAAATATCCTACTATCCTACTATTATTATAAAGGCGAAAGTCCGTATGTGTGTGTGTGTGTGTGAATGTTTGTTGCCACGTATCTCCATAACTACTAAACCGATTTTGATGAAATTTGGAATATAGATAGATAATAACCGGGAATAGGACATAGGCTACTTTTTATCCCGAAAAATGGCACGGTTCTCGTGGGATAAAAAAAATAGTAGTCCACGCAGGCGAAGCCGCAGGCGTCCGCTAGTTAAAAATAAAGCTCCTACGTATGCCCAAATATATATTTGGTACATGCCCACATTTTGCAGTTGGCTTTCCATACTGATACGTGACAGGTTGCAAGCTCACCGCCGCTTTTAGAAAGCTAACTGGTTTCCTCACGATCTTTTCCTTCACCGCTTAGAGCTCGTGTTGATATCGCAATTAGTATAGTACTTTATTTTTTTAAAAGTAAGTTAAACATTGTTAATTTTTTAATGTCACTTTTTAAATGATAATTCATAGAATTTAAATAAACATTTCCAAAATAGACTTCTAAGTAGTTCAAGATTTTTAATATTTTTCACACATTTGAAAATTACGGTTTATTTAAAACATACCCATAGCCTTGACACCCTCTTTCTCCAGCCGCGAGCCATTTTACACACATCAGCACTTATTGTTCACTTTACATTTGCAGTAGGTAATTTCATTAAACATTCACTGATCACTTTTACATATTTTCACGTTTTCGTTATTCTGTTCAATTGATCATTTTTATTATTCAATTTATTTTTCTGATCACCATTTACAAAAAAGCTTGCTTGATCATTTTTACGCAAAAATATTTTATTGATCACTTTTCGAAATTAATAATTTTTTGATCACTCTTTGAACAAATCTTCGGTCACTATGGCATTTTTTACTTAGGTAAGTAGTTGTATTTCACTAATTTTAAATTCACTGAGAGGAAAAATAATTATTGTTATTATCCTGTTTTTGCATACCGCAGGCTGATTGAAGTAATATACAGAAATGATGAGTTATTTCAATTAATTATTATAAAGGAAATCCTACATAATGTAAAAGGAAAAATAATAATGAATCACGGCACGTTCATGTTGAAAATATGAAAACTTTGTATGGGTGTAGCAGGGAACTGTTGATCAAATCTTACCATTAACATTTTAAATCAGTTTTTTCGAAATATCAAACATTAATAAATGAAAATTATACATAATGAAACCACGCGGATGTACAAGGAAAGCACTCAAACAGTTGATTATTATTTTGTATGCAATCTTAGCTTTTGAGCATAGCGCATCCCTTGATGAAAACTCCGGTAACTCGAAAAACCTACTTTTTCAGAAATTACAAAAAACTGCTTTAAAAATTTATGACAGACTATGAAAAACGTTAGGTACTATATTTATGAAATTTGAACAAAACCCTTGAAGGTACTTATAGTTAAGTGAGTTATATCACCGTATAGGTAATCAGTTTAGGAATTCGAAAACGCAACTAACTCCATTTGGGCACATTTTGAGTTATCGGAGTTTTCATCTAGGAGTGCGATAGGTATTATTTTGGTGAAAACTTTTTAATATTAAAATGTGTCCTAGTTTGTAGGTACTCGTGATCACTCTGCTAGTGAAATTGAGTAAATAAATGCATAAATTATTATTCCATCATCAGGTTAATTTTAGTACTATGAGGAAATTCCATGAGTTATTGTTCAGATATTCAGACCGGGACAAATAGTTTTATTCTTATGAATTTCAAAGGTTGGTCTGACTGGTATAGAAAATATTTGTGGTATTCTATCGTAATACAGTCATTCTAATCTAATAAGCAAGCAAGTTCGTATTGAGCAGGTGGCAAACTCTGGTGACGGAGTTTTTGGGCCGCCTAAAGGCCTCCATCATGGCTTAACGACTTAAAGCCGGGATTATCATTTAACGTGCCGTCCGAAGCACGGGAGCGCTCAGCTCGTAGGTACTTACCTAATATCACTTGCGGTCACCCATCCAAATTGTGACCACGCACAACGCTGCTTAACTTCAACGATCAATCAAGAACGTCGAAGCAAGCTACGCCACGAGCGCTTCAGCAATCTAAGCATTGTAACATTTAGCAGTTACCCATCCGCTGTGACACGTTACATTCTTTCAAGAACTAATACATGAGAGCTTCATAACTATGATTACATAAAATATCATAATATGGTTATGTTAAGGCATTTACTGTTCGCCACAAAAAGATAAAAACAAACCAGATTTCGCATGTGATTGTATTAGAGGTACAAGTTACAGGCGGTAGCGGGAGCGATGTGAGTAGCGGAACGGGCACAATTTCTTTGGACAAGAGTGCTAAGAGCTAACACAGCTTTTAACTATTTGAGAATGTCAATAATATTTTTAATTTCAACATCCAAAGAGTTTGTTAAACACCGAGCTATTTGAGAATGGGCGTTTTTCCACTAGCCGGCACGGCACCGGCACCGGCACCGGCCGGCGCCGGTGGTGGGGATGCAAAAATGTATGAAACCGTGCCGGTGCCGCCGCCGGCGCCGGCAAGTGGAAAAACGAGCAGTACATTTTCATACATTTTTGCTTCCCCGGCGCCGGTGCCGGTGCCGTGCCGGGCTAATGGAAAAACGCCCAATCTAAATAACGAATGTTATGGTGGATTTTTTTGGTCACAGATATTTTTTATAAATGAAGCACATAACATAATTGATAAAACTAACAAACTAGCTAGATTAATGTAATGGTAGTAGACAGATGCGCACTCAGCGACATGTTTTTTATAAGGCAGAGTCATAGGTATGTTTAAATACATTATTTGGGTTAATCTACTCTTCAGTCTATGATTTAGATTACTCAGCATCTTCCTTATAGCTCTTTACGTCTTTCACTTCGCGATAACACATCGCGAGCACGACAGGGAACCAGAGACTAGGTTATCTGTAAAGCGGTCGTAAAATGAGCTTTATTGCGATGAGATACGATTTATTACGCCCTGGATAATTTTTTA
Organism: Camptogramma bilineatum; assembly: GCA_958496255.1. NCBI lineage: Eukaryota > Metazoa > Arthropoda > Insecta > Lepidoptera > Geometridae > Camptogramma > Camptogramma bilineatum. The sequence continues at coordinate 11,661,970 of OY292471.1, forward strand.
TTACTTATTCAACATATTGCAAAGTCGCCGAAAATATTGCCTTTCAGAGTAAAAGGTTTGGTAATGGGATTGTAGCCAATAATAAGTGTTTAAAATTGTTTAAATGTGGGTAAGTACTTAAGTACTTATTATAATAAAAAATACTGTTGATTATGTGGTGTTATTAAGTTAACGAGATTCAACTACTTACTTATATTTTATGTCATTACTTAAATTTATTTATTTTATTTATATATTTTAGGAAGACCATCGGCTTAAAAGTAACAAAATAGCAACTAACTTAGGCCACTGAGAAGCCATTTAAAGGTCTCCACGGATAGTGACATATTAGGTAACATGAAGAAATTTACATACTTACCTACCTGCTTAATACCTAAGTTTAAAAAAACGATTTGATTCCATGAGGAAACACACCATTGGTTCTTCCCTGGCCGACTAAAAAAAAACGCGCTCTAAGCTCTAAGCTAAATTTTTAGCGAAGAAAAACAAGGATTAAAGTGTCAGGAGGTGAGGAGGCATTCTGTGCCTACACTTAACTCACTGTAGTGTGACACTGGTGATGCCTGGGACATTGTTGAGATGGTAAATACTAGCTTTGGCTTGCCCAGCACCTAAATTATCCTAACATCCACAAGAAAGACATGATCAATAGGTACGTGTGGTAAACGATGGTAGGTAAACAATGCTTCAAAAAATTTTGAATTCACGAGCAATGGTATTTTTACTGATCGGAGAAGTAAACCTACCCTACCCATTCAATCGTGTTTATAAATAAACAAATTACCAGAAACAATTTTGCCTCCAAAATCCAGGCGAAACACCACAACTCCTCGAACGTCTTTTTGAATGACTTTCCCATTCTGCGATAAATCTGTATCATTCACACATTCACTCACTTTTCACCAAAACAAGTTAGAACGTTCTAATTTCAAAATCGACTGTCCATTGCGTGCAAGGAAAAACGTTGAAAAAAAAAAATTAAAACTTTCGTTCACAATATTGTCTGGAAGCCGATTTTTAATTAGAATTTCCTAAAAATGCGCTCGTTTCTAAAGAGAGCACTGAGATCACTGTAGGTACAATTAATTGCAGTGTTACACACAAGCATTTTGGAAAGTAGACGCAAGCAGCGAGACGATGTGAGGCAATTTATTGTAACAAGACTGATGCATAGATGCTCCGCAAGTCGAATGACTTCCTATGATTTATGAGTCAAAAATGTTTAAATTCTTTTATAAGATATCATAATATCTCAGCTATAGGACGTCCAATGTTGGACAAAGGCCTCCCTCGAAGATTTCCATGTATTTCTGTTGGAAGTGGCCTGCATCCACCGCCGACCTGCAGTTTTTACAAGGTCGTCTGTCCATCTTGTCGGTGGACGTCCAACGCTGCGCTTGCTGGTCCGTGGCCTCCATTCGAGAACTATTCGGCCCAATCGGTCATTTGTTCTGCGTGCTATATGGCCTGCCCACTGCCACTTCAACGTGCAAATCCGTTTGTCGGTGACCCGAGTTCTTCTACGTATCTCCTCATTTCTGATTCGATCCCGTAGAGAAACCTAGCCCTCTGCATAGCTCGTTGAGCGACTCTGAGCTTATTCATAAGGCCAATAAAAGAAAATGCTAAAATGCCCACATTTTGCGGAAGTAAGTCTTTTTTATACGTGACTGGTCACTGCGAAACAATTGGAAGACCATGAAGATTCTCGGGATAAATCAAAACATTGTCGGTATAAAATCGACGATAATTTCACGATTGTTACCTTTAGGGACATTACATTGATTTCCCAAAATGTTAAATTCCTAAAAATGTTTATTCTCATGACGTAAGTAAGTATAATCCCATCCCATAATGTTGAACTTCCACAAAGTTGAATTTGAATTTTCGAACATGTAGAATTCCCAAAATAAGCATTCCTGATCAGAATATAATTAAGTACTTATGTCAAAAATAACTAAAAAGAACAGATTATGTTAATAGAAGACCTATATTCTAAAAGTAAAACTAAAAATTTGACAAAAAATATTATCGAGTTCTTACTTAGAAGATCTTTAGTTGACTTCAAAGCTACGCCTACACCAAATAAAATCTACAGTTAACTACTTAACAGTACTTAAGTGTCGGTTTTATCCATACAAATAGCTCATCAAATCCGAATTAGTTTTTGTTAGCAGCAAAAGGTTACAAGACGCCCCGCCCACGTGTAGGCTTTACCATATTTGGAAAACGGTGATCGTAAATGACTAGTAATCACAGAAAACAGTAATTTGATGTCCAATAGATGGATAATGTTTTACCATCGAATATGGCATTGATTGGTTACCTCCTAAGGTAAAGTAAGTTCGTATGAGCAAGTGGCCAACTCTGGTGACGGAGTTTTTAGACCGCCTAAATGCCTTCGTAATGGCTTATTCCTACTCAGGTTAAGAAAAAAACCCGTTGAAGAAAATTTAACAATTATTGCCTTTCTTTATCACGATTATAAAAAGGCCAACACCATAACAATAAAAATAATGCTGAAATTACAGGTCCCCGATCAATTTCAAGTTTCATTCAACACAATGTTTCATTCATTCAGACCGAATCAGTCATTATTTTTCTCTTTAAAATATCAGTAGAAGAATACCAACCAACGTTGATATACTTAAACTAGAATTTGAAATAAAAGTTATTCGAACCTCAACTCTATTACAATCCGCGTTCGAATGTTCCTAGTTTGAAATTCAAAACCATGAGAAGGAGACTATCGAAAAGCGCGCCTTTTTAAATTCAGTCGGACTTTTAAAGCCTCGCCTCCAATGTCAAATAACCAGTTATTGATTGGATGAGTCACGAAATTGCCTTGTTTGAAGAAGTGCCAACACATCAGAAACATTTTGATAGTGAGCTCAAATCATAATAGTTCAAGGCTGAATGCATCAACCGACCGTTGTTGCATTAAATTAAAACATCCATAAAAAAAAGCATACATACAGCCAAACATAGAACCTCCTCCTATTTTGAAGTCGCCTAAAAAGCAACTGGCTGGATTTAACACATTAAACTTTCGCGACTTGAACACATCTAATATTCTAAAGAAGACTGGCGAAGTTCTTTGAAGCTACGACTCAACTATAATCTGCCTCGTTCATGAACGAAATAAACCTAGATTTGTACAACCTACCACCGCAAACAAAATAATACTAAAAGTTCCCCTCTAAAAGTTGGGATTACAGAGATATAAAAATAATAAATAAAGAAGTTAGGTTAGGTTAGTTTTTGTTATTTTCTATAAATGCAATGATTTTATGACTATAACCTAACTCGTAAGTCTAAATCGTAAGTCCGGGAAACACGCTTAGTCGTTAATAAAAATAAATTACTCTAAGAACACCACGAAATCTCTGCGCAAACAAACACGAACGAAATCGAAGTGAAAAACTGAACTCAATGCTACTAGCTTAGATAATGTCAGTCTGACTGTGACATTTGACACTTATTTTGATGTTGAACGTTCCATTGCTGGCATTTATTTTATTTCTTCTGCGGTTTGTCTAGAAAACTATAAAAAACCTATAAATAGATTAAAAACTGACTATAAGTCTGATATTTTTTTGTAATAAATTCACCATTAATCTAGGTAATTAAAACAATGTGAAAAACAGTTTTGCACCAAAACGCAAAACGCAACAAGTGTGTGCGTATAACGAAACGTTTTCTCATAACAGATAAGTTACGTTTAGTTTTCGCATCCTTGAAAACGTTTTGTTGTCAATCTTACACACATTTTTGAAAATCATTAATTTTTTATACCCAGCTTTAAAAAATCACTAGTTTTAGGATGAAAGTCTGACAATAAAATAATATTTATATTTTATGTTCTTCACCATGCACGGTTCTATAAAATATTGGGTCGACTTTCGCCCTACTTCTTTAGAATATTGGACTTGAGTCAACTTCAACTTCAATTTCTTCTTTGTGGCTACTGTGACTAGGGTTGTCATTTTGCCAGTGTCCGTGTCATGCTAGTATCATAAACTTTTCTGAAGATTCGTGAAAAAATATGGCCGGTGTTGCATACACCGGCCATATTTTTTCACGAATCTTGATGATGCCCGGGTTACACGAGGCTAGTTTTTCAAGCTAGGATAGCAAGCTAGTGTTAGTAAGCTAGCAAGCTAGTACTTCTAGCTTCGTGTAGACACAACTAGCTTCATTTCTAAGCTAGTACACGAAGCTAGAAGTACTAGCTTGCTAGCTTACTAACACTAGCTTGCTATGCTAGCTTGAAAAACTAGCCTCGTGTAACCCGGGCATGAGACTCTAATAAAGATTTGTCCACGATGATCTAACTAAGGACTTGAGTCTGATTGTGACCATGGTGTCTGTAATGTCATCTGTAACGTCGAGGTAAATAGAATAACTTAATTACTAACGGGAGATTATAATTGAAAAATGCAAAATGTGGGCACGTAACAAATATGTATAGGACGTGCTTCTGGCTACCCCCTTAGACAACTTCAAAGGATCTTGAATGCTCACTAAGATTTGAGGAAATTTCAACCGCGCTATATGAATATATCACAGAATACATTATTTAACAATGGCTGAATGATAATTTGCTCTAGAGCTGTTCCTTGTTTAAATATTCTTTTCTATTTTTTTTTTAGACGAATTATGTAAGTTTTGAAAATGGAACTTATTCGTTACGCTACTGGATTTGTTTGAGAACAGTTATTTAATTAAAACTTCAGTTCTGGTCTGAATATTTTGTAATAATTGTTAAGTCAATTACCCTAGGTAAGTAGACTCATAATCTAAATAAAAATGAATGTTTGTATGTTTGTCCTAAGCGTTCCTAAACCATTGATCAGATTGTGATGAAGCTTTGGTGGGGTCTTCCGACAACGCACGTGAAGCTTTCTGGACAAAAATATATTTACTTATAAAATAAATAAAAATATAAAGTGGTAAGTATGTACGAAGTTCGCGGGATCAGCTAGTTTATAATAAGTATAAATAGTTATTAGTCCATAACCCATATAAATGCGAAAGTGTGTTTGTTTGTTTGTCGTGCTTTCACGTCAAAAAAGAGAGACTAAATGACGTGATTTTTTGTGTGGAGATAGTTGGAGGGCTGGAGAGTGACATAGGCTACTTTTTATCCCGAAAAAATGCATGTGGGATAAAAAAAGTAGTAGTCCACGCGGGCGAAGCCGCGGGCGTCCGCTAGTTTCATGTATGTATATAAATCTGCTAACGTCTAAATACTTATGTATTTCTTGCTAAATAACACTGACACCTTTTTAATATGACATCAAAAATAATTGATGAGTCAATATTTTCTGTTTGCTTATTGGTTATGTTCACCTGATAACGCACTTTACTTAGAAAAATATCAGAAGCAATGCCGTTTTAATTCGCTTTGTTTTAAACGTTTACCAGTCATTCCTATATGAGTCACATGGACATATTCTCCATAAACGGTATTTTTATCTTTATCCTTTTATTCCTCACTTGTTTGTTACCGTGTCACAAAGTAATTTAATTATATTCTCAATTCTCAACACTCAGTAACACTACGAAAACTTTTGATTAAAACTTTGCACATGAACTCTTTGGTTACAAATTAATGTTTAAACTTTTTGGAACGCTTCTACACACTTTTTAAAAATTAAAAACAAAATAATCAGCCGTCGATATGCAAAAACACAATCACTTTTTAATATGTTCGATTTTCAAAGTTCGAGCGTTCAGCCAGTACTGGCTCGACCGGTCTCGACCGACAGACTGCGATCGCGTCTGTGATTCATCCCATACTCGATAGAGGAAAATAAATAAAAATAACTAAGTTATACAGTATGTAATGAAAACCCTGAGCGATCCGCGAGGGTGTTATTAGGTAAGATTGATTTATGTGATCATTTTCGAAAACAAACTTAAAAAAGTATTCCAAAAATAAAATTGTGAAAATAAGGAAGGGGGCACACGGCGAGTTGTAATGTTTTGTTTCTTAGTAGAGTCGATTCTCGACTTTAAAGACATGACGGAGGCCTTTAGGCGGCCTCAAAACTCCGTCACCAGAGTTGGCCACTAGCTCATACGAACTTCGAGCAATAAAAGAGGTTTAGAAGTTTTAAAATAAGAACTGGAGTTAGCGGAACCGGAACTTATGTGTGGTTTCAGATTACCCCAGTTTTGCTAGAGTTACGGCTACAGGAAAATAAACTATCACTAAAAAGACCCCACCAATACATTATTACTTCCTACTAATATTATAAAGGCAAAAGTCCGTGGGTGTGTGTGTGAATATTTGTCTCTACGTAGCGCCGTAATTACTGAAGGGAATTTGTTAGAAAGCTTCGGTTCTGGAATACCGCTAATCTAATTTTAGAAGTGAAAAGAAATCCCTTTTATGGATCTTTTTAATGCGTAAGTAGTGCTATTTGTTTGAAACTTCGTTTGAATATGTAAAATAAATTCAGGGTTTTTTTTCAAAATAACTCTCAAAAATGGGTAAAATGGGGTGTCAAAGTATTTATGGGAACTTTTTAACGGGGGTGGTGCGATTGGCTTGAAACTTGGTTTGAATATTATCTCTAATTAAATACTTAGGTACTTACTTACGTAGGTAAATACATTTTTTCTACAAAATAATTATGTTCCTTCACCGTTTAGAGCTCGTGTTAATTCGCATTTACATTTTTCGAAACGAAAAATCCATTGATGCACGCTTGGGGTTGAACCTGTGACCTTCGGGACGAAAGTCGGGGCACTCATCCACTCGGCTAACACGGCTTTTCAACGATGTAGAAACGATGAAGTGATCGTATTGAAGATAAGCTTAACAAACTACAGATCGAGATCGCTACGATGTACAAATGAGGCAATAATAACCACGAGAGCAGAACCACCGGCCTAGACGAATGCCTATCATGTCTACAATCAGTTTCACTGGTACACTCAGCTTTAGAAGTTGATAACGCTCCAACGTCCAATAAATTACAAAAGAAACAGATCAGAAGGACTTCTATTTAATAGTCAAGTCCTTCTGATAAATAGGTACCTAACATTACAACAGCAGACGAGTGATTCCTCTGGTGTCACTGGCGTCCATTATCCATAGACTGTGGTAACCGCTTACCGTCAGGGAGGCCGTATGCTTGTCTGCTATAGTTCACGTCGCGTAAAATGAACGGTGGCAGAAAGTGGAGGGGGTGTTTTGTCTCTTGTTTGCGCATGGGTTACCTATTCGCAAACATGAGACAAAACACAACCCTCCTCTTTCTTCCAGTGTTCTTTTTACATGACGCGAACTATACCTTAGTACTTATGTATTAAAAAAGTATTATTCATGAAGCTAATACTCACTACATTTTTGATCAAATATCAAAAATATTTAATTTTCGTCTAATTACAATTTTGCTTGGTACCTGCTGGCATTAAAACTATTTTTTTATTTATTCATTGCCCATCAGCTTTTGATGTTGATTGTACAATCTAAGAACATTTCACTAACAGACAGCCAGACCATTCCGCTGGTATTAATATTTAAGCTATGCGAAATGGTTTCAGTGCATGTGCATGTGCAACCTACAGGGTGTAACAAGAAAAGCCGCGCGGAACGCTAGGGTTCACAAAAAATAACAATAGTTGATATTTATTTCTAAAAACTGGACAAGGTAGGCACATAAATTCAAGGAACAAGCTATTATAGCTATAGCAGAAACAGAAGACTTTTAAGTCTTTACGCCATGACGAAGGCCTTCAGGCGGCCTATAATCTTCAGTTAGTCATCAGAGTCAGCTCACACGAACATACAGTACATACGTAAAGCAGAAAGTGTGGAAAATCCACATTAAAGAAAAGGTTTCTGTTCAACTTCTGAAAACTCAAACAGAGAGTATGTTTCTCAGAAAATAATATAATCTATTGAACATTTTAATTAAGTTTTCATAATATATAATGAACATAATAATTTTAATTGACTTTCTAAAGGTTTTTACGGCTATTGATAACCTACTCTTTCAAACACTTAAAAAAATATTTTTTAAGAAAATTGTAATCACAGTTGTAACGACTGCCATACACGTTCCAATCGGTATGATCAGATCATGCCAATTTGATTTTTCGTTCAATCGAACGGTCATGCCGATCCACGTCCACACACACGGTCCATTCGTCATGATCAAACTGGCAGTATCCAATCGATTGGACGATAGAATTGATCGAATATTTCAATTTTCTGCAGTAGTTTTAATACACCCAGTAGAATAATGCTTTCCGTTGTACAAAATGAAAACCAGACGCCTGCATCTTATATTTAAGATCTAAGTAATTGCAAACGTCTGGATTATTTAACAGAAAATAATTATACTTATCACTAGTCTGTTTGTACACTGACATTATTTTAACACACGGGAATTACTCACGTGAAGTTATCGTCGATTTAGATACCGACAATGTTTCGATTCATCCGGAGATTCTTCATCTGGGTAAGGAGGAAGTTGCGGCAAGGTTACTCCTCGCGGTCGCGTCTCATTTGTACTCTCGTTTGTACTCTTTCGATTTTAGACTCCAGCAGGGAGATTTTAGTGAGGATTTGTCAAGGATCTTCGGAGTTATGAACAGAAATGCATCTCGAGAGTGCAGAAAATTGCTCAACTTTGAAGCCGGTTTTTTTTTATACATATACTTACCTACTTATCTAAAAAAAATTTAAGTTAATAATATTCCAATTCGGTCCAGCCAGGCTCCGAGTAATCGTGGAACACACTTACATAAAAAAAGCACAAAAAAACATTCCGATGAATTGAGAACCTCCTCTTTTTTTGACTGCTTCACTATGCCAATACAGCTTTAAAATAGTGACTAAGATAGCATCCCGCACAACAGACTCGATTGTAAGGCTCGCGCCACAAATAGATGGTTTCCAATTAAGATTATTACTCGGAGCTCATATACATAACATATCGGGACGTCTGTCTGACCGTGACTCAGTTGTGAGTCAGGGCTGAAAGCTCCTTTTGGTTCCTACATCATTTGTGTTTAACTAGATTTTGATCAAGGACATAATCTACTTCTTCCTCCTTTTCTTCTTAACCGACTTCAAAAAAAGGAGGTTCTCAAGTCATTGGAATCTTTTTATTGTAGGTACTTTTTTTATGTATGTTTACCGATTACTCGAAGACGCCTGGACCGATTTGAAAAACAAGTGACATAATTTGGTGAGGATCTGTCGAGGATCTTCGGAGTTATGAACTGAAATGCACCTCGAGAGCGCAGAAATTGGTTAATATTGTTTGACTTATTTACCAATACAATATTTTATTTACTGACAAAAAAGGATGACAAAAATACTTTTTACGAGATTTTTGTATGTCATTATACTTATACCTTCTATTAGACATAGTAAAGGTGGCTGGAAAACTCTGGCCTAGAATGGCTAAGGTCATGGAGTCACTTAGAGGAGGCTTTCACCGCCAAAGGAGGCCCATACTATATTTTTAATGTAGGTAAAGGATATTAAAGCTCTTTTTATTTTATTTTAATATACATTTCATTTATTTTTTCTCGATAGGTACTAACTTTAGGTAGTATACCTTTCACAGATCGAACAGGATTTTTATAACATGCTGTATTTACTGAAGAGTTACTGACATAACCATTCATTTAGAAAGTGGCGCGTAAAACTAAATGTCATCATCATCCAGTCATCCTCATTGAATAAATACTTTTAAAATGTTACACGCAATTGCACAATGTCCGTAAGTCACCGTATTCGGTAAAAGCTTATTAGATATCTGTCGATTTAATGTGGAGATAACATCTGTTAGGTGACCCCAAGAGTAACCCTGTAGCGGTGAATGAAAAAAAAAACATGTAAGCAGGACCGAACTGCCGCGCTTACGATAAGCGCATTAACTAGGTTTTGACACTTCTTGAGAAAAACGCGTTTAAAGTTTTTATTTTTATTTTTCTTGTATCTCCGGAACTAAATGAGATACCAACATGAAAGATATACTCAAACAAAGAGAAAAGTGTCAAGAATACAAAAAATGCAAATACATATATTATGAAAATACTTTATAGTGTACCTACCTACTATATAATTTAGCTTCATATACTTTTAGCCTATGCATACAGGTCATAAGCGCACCAACTTACCTTACTTGATGCGCTTATGCTTAGTAAATCAATATAATGCAATTTTGTCTAGCATGCTGAACGCTAGAAACAATTTGTACTAACTAAAGATGATGCGCTCTTGTTATGTAAAATTTAATCGAAGTCTTAATTAATGCGCTTATGAAAACTGAAAAACTGGGTTGCTGAAGAAATCATGAAATGTCTCTTTGAGAGGTTTGTAGATCTCGTTTTCCTGATACCAGATATAGTACTAACTCAATTTCACCAAAAACCTTAGTTAATGCGGTTATCGTAAGTGCGGCAGCGAAGTAGTCGCGTCATGTAAAAAGAACGCTGAAAGAAAGTGGAGGGGGTTTCGATTGTAATTGGTTCGAACGTTTTTCGGTTTACGAGACGGCTGGAAGTCCGAGGAATCAGAAAATTAATTTTAGCCAGAATTAAGCCAAAGTTAATTTAAGCCAAAGAGCTTAAGCTATCAATCCGACCATGGATAATCTTTCTCTGAAATATATTTGAATTTTTACTGATAAATTGACGTCAACTTGTGACGCCGGAAAGCAAATAAGCTTAGTCCGACACCCGTGTATATCGGTTTACAAGCTCTGACGTCACTAAGAGGATTCTATCGCCACTCATTTTTGTTAGGTTTGTACTTTAAGCTGATTTTCGTAATTAGATCTAAATAAATTAGAGAAAGACCTAAATGAAGACTACTAACCTAACCGTATTATTTATCATCATGATGTCATTTAAAATGCAGTGTAGCGTAGTGTTTTGTTCTTGCTACTCTATGTACACTCTCATGTTAATGACTTCTCGGTGAAAACTGCTACCTACTAATGTAATAGCAATAGCGATTTAGTACTACATATTTACATACAATAAGGCGCCAAAAACAGAAACAGCTCAACGGGTTGTGTTTGATTGCCTCCCGATCGATCCGACAGGCCGACCACATACGTCTTACTTTTTGTCTGACCGGTCATCCGACAAGACTGTCCCCGCCATACATTTGCTTCCGACTGTCGGATCGGACGTGTGTTGCATGTTCAAACAAATGTACAGCGGGCTTAAAAAGGTCGCTATTGCAGAATCGCAATGAAGGAATGGAACTATTACCATCTCTTTTCATTGACTGAGAGTGAAAAGAGACGGCATTATAGTTCATTTCATATTTGTGATTCGTTTTAACGACCTTTTTAAGTCCGCAGCACCAACGCCTTCAGACAATCGGATCGGACAGTCGGACCGACAAAAAATCGGACGTCTGTGGCCGGCCGTAACAGATAATACATACCCTATGCGAGGCGACATGAGCCAGAGAGTGCGCCGGGGTTCCCCGCTCGTCGCTCGACTCGTCGCCCGACCGCTCGCCCGTGAACACCGAGTCGTGCGACACTGACAGCCCGCTGCCGTACACGCCCTCTCTGTGAACACAACGAACAAATCTATACCAACAAATGCATAAAACGGAAGATTAAATGTCCGACGCCTGGTCCGACCATCGCTTTGGGCTCCTCCCTCTGGAGCTTTTGCCCTCTATTTTGCCTGTTATTATGAGCTTCTTCATGTTGTCGGGGTTTCTTCGTGCGATGTGTCCGCAGTACTGATCAATTAGTCAATTAGTCAATTATTTATTTACTATAAATTATCATGGTACTGGTAGTACTCGCTGTACGGAAATAGAGGACAAGCGTTTGATTCGTCCGAGTTTAAGCTCTTTTAAAACTGAAACGTTGGTTCTTCTAGTACTTAACTGGTAAGTGTACTACTTACTGCCTTCTAGCATGTCTCTCTGCATGCAGCAGCTCGCCTGTAGAACTGCTCTTGGGGTCGGGGGAGGCATCAGCGCGGGTGCCGCTGCCTCGCCTCTTAAACATGCGCCGGAGACCGCGCAGGAAGCGACCAGTGCGCCCTTCGCCTGGAATACACAGAGGAAACTGATAAGAAGCTGAACTGGAGATTTCAAGAGGATCCACTTATATGGGCACGGTGGGCATGCCCACAACCCTAATTAAGCTTATTGAGGAATAGTTGAAATTTGATTCGAAGAAACGAAAGCATGAATTCGTTATTTAGATACCTACCAAGTACATACAAAAATATTTTTTTAGGAGCTTTCAACATAACGATATCGTACTTCAGCCACACCCCGGAAACTCGACGAAATCTCTATGCAAAAGCGGCGTCTAACTACCTATATTTACACTGCACAATAACAGCTTTGTACACAGTAAGGTTGTCACCGTAATATGAATAATGTACACTGTGGTCTCGGTCTCGTCTACCTATGCGTCTGCGCGTGTGGCGCGTTCCGTGCTCAAAGTCAGCTCCTCGCCAGCTCAAACTACAGTGTCTACGTAGTATTATTATCTGTTCTGTGCTTCGGCTCGCACTTGGCCAAGTTTTGGGTGGCTGTGCCCACAACCTTTTTTTGAGGGCTGGTTCCGCGCCTGGCTCATAATGCCACTTGCAGTCAAGCAGTACTAAGTGGGTAATGTTGAAGATACATACCATGGTTGTGTGTGTCCGTATGAGTCTGGGGCGGGCGGTAGGGCGGCTCCAGCGAGCCCTCGCGCACACACGACATGAGCCCCGCGCCGCCGCCGCCCGACATCCGACGACACCTGCAACAAACAACCAGCTGTTTTAACACTCACTTTACCAACGTTTAGCCATACGAAAAAAAACTTAGGCCTTTACATCTTTACTAGATGACTTATACAGTGTCAGGAGGCAATCTTTACCTACACTTAACGGGACACTGTAGTGCCAGGGACAATTGAGATGGAGTAGGCTTGCCCAGCACCTAAACCATCCTCTCAGCTTAACCGGCCATATCCACAGGAAAGACATGGTCAGTACGTGTGGGGCTGATTAACCCGCGGTTTTCCTCACGATGTTTTCCTTTAGAGTTCAATGCGCCTATAAATTTTTCGAAACGAAAATACACGGCCGGGATTCGATGCCACGACCTTCGGATCAAAAGTCCAGGTACTATTCCCCTCGGCCAACACGGCCATACGAGATGTTGGGTTACTCTTGCTTTAGCAGCGCTTATGCTGCAAGAAGATGCTGGGATACTTCAGCGTTAGCAGCGTTAAGTCATTCGAGCCGACCGTTCTCTTAACATTTCCGCCCAGCTCACGATTTTCTCTTGTGGTATTAAGGTATAATTCCGATCTCAGCTGTACGCAGCAGTGCTGCCGCAGCAGTCCTGCCACTGTGTTGTATTTGTTCTGCCTTGCTGCCGTGGCATTGCTGCTTTGCTCGGAATGTAATCTCCATATAAACCTATAGAGAATATATGGTGACCAGTAGCGCTGCTTTGTGCAGAGGAGTTCGAAATCATACCTTTAAAGCGCTTGTAGACGTCCGTTTTTTTCGCCGGACATTCATTACGCGCCATACACCACCGCGAATCCGGGTGAAAAACACGGTGCGTTGTCTGGCGAAAAAAACAGACGTCTACAAGCGCTCTTACAATGCGTTTGTCTGTCAAGCCATTACGGTGGTAAATAAAATGATTTCAGTACGAATGTATTCAAGCGCTCGCGATAGCTTAAAATGTGTTATTTCAACTAGATTTATAAGTAGTCGCTTTTTTCATTTTTTTTTTAATACAAACAATAAACATCCCTAAATCCGGCGAAATAATCCCCGGCTCACCACAGTATAACAGGATCATTATACTTTTAATTATCTCATTCGAACCCTCTGCTTGGTACTAATTAGCAGAACCGTCATACTGACTGTTGTTTATGCTGTGACCTACTTAAATGATTACCTTGGATGAACTGGTATTATCTGTAGATTAAATTTAAACCAAAGTTGCGCTTATTTTTAATTTATACTACCGTTATTCTTCATTTACTTGCTTATTAAATATCAAAGTTGCATAAAATAAGACAGCCAAGTGAGTCCGAAAAATTAATTCAATTAGGTACTTACCTACATTTATTTATCAACTTTCTAGATCCTTCATTGCTAATATAAATTAGAATTTCGCTGTACCTACTTCGTCATCATCCACAGCCCGACTTTACCCACTCCTGGGTATAGGCCTCCCTAATAGACTTGGGTAGCTCGCGAGGGAAAGATAAAAGTGAATACCATCATCCCATATTACTCACCTTTCTTTTCAATCACTTGAGACAAATATACATCTTGTTATCACTTTGCTCACTTACTCACATAGGAAATGGGAATGGGAATCCGAGTTTCACCGAGATACCGCGACGTTATACATAAGTGTATAAGTAAGTAAACGATAGTGTAAACCATTTTTTAATACTTCTGTAGTTTATGTACCCGATACTTATTTACATCAGCTTTACAAGATTATCTAGATGTAGATCAAGCATCTCTTTCACATTACTCTTCTACTCTTCTTTCATTTCAATCTTATGGAAAGGGATTGAACTTTGAATTGATGCACTGAGCAAACTGAGCAAAAAGATAAGAAGATAACAAAGAGGGATATGAATCTTTGTGTGAAATGAAATGTATCTTTCTTTTCTCTTCAGTGACGCATTTTTCGCAAGTCTACTCCCTAAGATTGTGCCATCCACCACGATCCTGTGCCAGTCACATCCACTGACGCCCCGCGACGTGAACTATGTCGTCGACCCACCTCGCCACTTACTTACAATATTTTTTTATACTACTAAGGTAGCAGACAAGGATACGGCCCACCTGATGGTAAGCGGTTACCGTAGCCTATGGACGCCTGCGACACCAGAGGAGCTGCTGACCCTTTAAAAGAGGAATCACTGCGCCGACAACACAATGGACAAGACTGGTCCACCAGTTGTCACCGCAGCGCTTCCTCGCAGAGCTCTGGCAACCTTACCACAGGAACGCAAAACCATTCGAAAATAATGATGTTATTTGGCTGCAATACTCTGTAAGTTCGTATGAGTAGTGGCAAACTCTGTTGACGAAGTTTTTAGGCCGCCTAAAGGCAGCCGTCATGGCATGGCTTTATTCTGTAAAGCGGGAGTCATCCCTAACGTGAACATTTATTTTTTGTGTCAAAGCGGGACTCTTACGACTAAAAAATATAGGGACATTTCGGCTCTCGCTGGGGACAGCGGGACCGAGAGCCTCAAAGCGGGACAGTCCCGCCCAAAGCGGGACGTATGGTCACGTTACATCCCCTAACTCTTATCATCTCACACTTATTTCATATTTTATCTCTTAAAATGTACCTACCATCAAAATAAATCTAACAAGAATCCACCCTTTTGCGTAAAACAAACATAAAACGCACTGCATCTTCCTTGCAAGGTTTCATAGACCAAGGTCACAGGGGTCAAGGTCACGAGGAAAATCGATACGGATGCTGGAGAGAGGGACGCCAGATGCAACAGCTAGGAGTGATAGAGAGGGGAGATACGCAACATTCTTCCTTGGTTTGCGTTTACAGATATCGTAACTTGAATGGTTGATATCGCTTTGATTTTGTTCGTTGAAAATGGCTTACAGAGGCATTTTTTAGGGAATTATTAAAAAATACTATATGGCACCTAACAGTCACAGAGGTAAAACTAGCGTTCACCCGCGGCTTCGCTCGCGTGGTATCAAGAACGTCTAAGCAAGCTAGGTACGACATGAGAAGATAATTCTCGATATCTACGGTATCTTTGAGGATATAGTCGTGAGCCTGTTTACATTATACTTTAACAAGAAAAGAGACAATTAATATCCGTCCGTACCCATTACTATATTATAAATATGAAAGTGTGTTTATTTGTTTGTTTATTTGTCCTGCTTTCACGTCAAAACAGAGCGACGGATTGACATGTTTTTTTGTGTGGAGATAGTTGGAAGGCTGGAGAGTGACATAGGCTACTTTTTATCCGGGTACCACGCGAGCGAAGCCGCGGGCGGAAGCTAGTAATTCTATTTTGTTTTCTGTTTTCGTATTATTATAATAAGAATGTTAATTTAGGAAACGCTTCAAGGATTTAATTATAAACATAGGATGGCATTTAAAATGAATGCAATTTTAATATTTGTTGCTCTTTTAATACGGATGCATTAAACTCGTTTACAAGGAGACGCTTTGTGTCGCCTTTCTAAAAGAATTGATAAAAAACAAGCATTTAGTAGAACGTATTGGTATTATTTTCTATTTCGATAGAACAGTAATAAGCACTTAGAGGAATATCGAAACGAGCGAAAAAGGATCCCGACAGAGGTTGCAACCTTTATAGGTAAGTATAGGTAGTATCTACTTAATACATACATAAGTAGGTAGTATCTACTTTTTTTTTAGTCTTTTCGTGACCATGGCGACTGTAGGTAATGTCGCCGAAACGTCGAGGTAAATAAAATTATTTCATTAAGTCCCGTTTATAATTTAAAAATGTGTTCAAGTCGCGAAAGTCTAAAATGTGTACTTATCTACTTACCTGGTATATTAATCATCACATTCATCACACTAATATTATAAATGCGAAAGTTCGGATGTTTGGATGGATGGTTGCATATTTGTTCCTCTATGACTCGACAACCACTGAACCGATTTGGCTGAAATTTGAAATACAGATAGATAATGACCTGAAATAGGACATAGGCTACTTTTTATCCGGGTACCACACGAGCAAAGCCGCGGGCGGAAGCTAGTACACAATAAAGCTGAGTTTACGCTCCATATACCCCAAATAAAGGTTCACACGAGTCAGTGATTGATGACGTCACAAAAACCCGGCCATGAAGTAACAAGTCCAGAGTCTAATGAAGCAGAAGAATGAAGCGACCCTCGTCTCAAATACTATGGGATAAAATAAACATTTACTCTGTTGTATAAGAAAATAACGGCAAAACTTATACCATACAAGCAAGTTGAGATAAATAACTAGATGCGTCCTCAGCGACTGTGAGAGAATGTTGTCATCATAATGAGTGAGCTCACACGTTAGGAGAAGATTTAATGCTATTATTCGGGAAGAAAGAGAACAATACTATTTTGACTGTCACATGCAAAAAAAAGTCGTAAGTAGATTTATTTTTTTGGAAAAGATCGAGCTAATGATGTCCATTCCGAAATTCATAAAAAGCGTTTAGCCATTATCAGCGTCAAGAAGCATACAAACTTACGCATTTATAATAATCAGTGTGATCATGACCAAAATTATGTGTTTGGACATACCTCTGACTACCCCCTTAGACATCTTCAAAGGATTAAGTTCTAAGAGAATGTCTACCGCGCCTTCGGAATACATTCTTGTTTCGTTTTCATTCAAGTCAAAAAAAATTGCAAAATATTTTCTTTTATGAATGAAACCTCTGATAAAGTTTTGTAAAACGAAATGAAACCTAATTATACTGCATCAGGAGTGGGATTACAGTAATCATGCTTGGTAACAAGTTTCGTACGAAATCACCACGGTCACACATCACCACACAAATAGTATTTGTGCCTTTCACATGTGAACGGGTGACGTCTACACGCGGTGCTGCAATTTTATTTTTATTTATTTTTAATTTAAAAAATTCAAAAATCATTTATTTAGTAGAACCACTAGGATCACTTTGAAACGTCTTTAGATCTAGGTGAATCTACTCCTGTTCTTTCGCGACCAACACCGTGAAGAATCAGGGCAACAAGCACAGGGGTCAAGCTAGTGTCGAATATGACGTGACTGACGCGGCTCGTTTGTCCCGTACAAAATTCAACTTTGTGTGATCGGCTCATTTTCTAAAAAAGTCATGCTTCAATTCAAATGTCATGTGACAATATGACAAAATCATAAAATGACGTTACTCTTTCCTCAAGCTTCATTCAATCTTCAATCACACCTCGCTTGACAATGGCAAGAAAGAATTTTGAACTGATCGAACAGATTGTCATAAGAGAATGAGTGAGTAGTTCGCCAAAATAATGAACAGTCAACTGAAAATGACCGGCTCAAACGAACCGGCTCACGGTACCGGCTCAAAATGAAAATGAGCCTACTCTGACAAAAGTCAATCTAAAATCATGTCATACCCAACGCTAGGTCAAGCTCCAGTTGGGAGCCAGTCGAACAAAGTGAGGCTCGTCAAAGTTGTCAGGTAGGTACTCAATGTTTTTGTGTAGATACACAAAAACATTGAGTACCTACCTACCTGACTAGACTTCCCTAGACTTTATGTCGTGTTATAAATTCTCGTGTTCTTTTTTGGGTTCTGCTGCCTAAGTAAGTGTAAGTCCACACTGGATGCGCGGTGGCCTAGGCCTATGGCGGGCGCGGCGGCGGGCGCGCCAGGTGGCCACAGTGAACGTGCGGGCTGTTGTAGCGTTTAGACATATTGCAGGTGTTGCAAACCATGGCCGAGGATTGTATTTTTAATAAACAGTTCGATCCTGAGATGGGAGGTGTTGAACGCAAGAGATGGTGTGCACGAAATAAATAAAAAACAGATAAATACATGATACATGTTTTACTTTGTATGAAAAAATTTAATTGTATCCCACAAAATTCTTTGATTACACTCGAATGCCCTTGTCAACATTTGACTACATCTTGGGTAAAATATCACCCAACACACTTAACTATTTATCGCCATTTTGCAAAAAAAATAAATTCAAAACGCGTTAGGCCGAGCGAAAAGAGCCAACTGGTTTGATACCCCTGTCACCCGCTCATTAGGTCGCTTGTTGGCTAGACCCGTAGTGTGGCCAGGGGCTCGATTCCGGTACCGAACTTTTTATCAACCTCAACCAAAACCTCAACTAAAGCGACTGTTTCCATGACTACTAATAACAAACGACTCAGTTGTGGTGAGGTTTTGAACTTTGGCAGTACAAATTTTTGGCCCAGGGCCTGTATTCTATTAAATGACAACCGCTTTGGTTTTGGTTCGAACTCTTAAATGTCAGCCATTTGGTGAAATAGTAGAATAGCTTTTCAAAAATTTGTACTGCCAAAGTTCAAAACCTCACCACAACTGAGTCGTTTGTTATTAGTAGTCATGGAAACAGTCGCTTTAGTTGAGGTTTTGGTTGAGGTTGATAAAAAGTTCGGTACCGGAATCGAGCCCCAGAACGCGCGGATAGGAACGTTTAATAAATACGCGTGCTATCTCGCGCAAGCCGGTCGCGCTAGGCGCCCGCCTTAGTCACTTTACTATGGACACTAACGGCGTTTTCATATGTTTGATAATTCGCGCCCGTCGTCGCCGCCGCGCTAGGCCCGCACTATGGACGAGGCCTAATGCCGTTTGGCTTGCCACTGGAGCCTCTATCAGCAATATTAGACAGAGATTTGAAAAGGCTTAAAAACACCTTTGATTTCTGTTTCAATTTTTTTTTATAAATTAGTGAACGTTTACTTACCAAATGTTACCTAACCAGTTTTCCTATTAAAAAAATGAAACAAATAATTTAATAAAAAATATTTAACACGCGTAGGTATTTCATTTTGTCGAAGTCGAAGAAATTGTATAACCTTAAACAATTTCTTCACTATGGTTTCACTTTTTGGTTATGTTATTCAATTAATTATTGCTTTACTGTTGTAAAGAACTCGTGCATCTTTCGCACTTTCTCTCTCATGAGAAAACAAAAATTTACCTACTACTACTCCGTTCGGATTTCTAACGCCTGATGTCCTCTTGTAGTGATGGCCATATGCATGTTAAAAGGCAACTAACCATTACACAGCCTGGGAACTAGGCTACACCGCGGGCAGACTCGCTAATAGTTACCATTGCAACATTACATTGTCGGACGATCCAACATTACATTGTTGGACGATCCATTTCGTTCAAAAATACATTTTGTAAAGTTTCGGCTGATAAATGAAAGCTATGGCCAAACCCACGCTGACTGGGTTAGGTTGTGGTTAGGTTCGAAGCACTAGGCGAACCACCAGCCAAAGGGTCTTATGATTGTAAAGGCAACGGGTAAGCATTTGACACTCAAACAACTATTAGGTAGTAAGAGAACAAGATGGCCGTCTCATAATTCTTAAAAAGTTAATTTAAATTTAAATAGCGTTCGAGAATGCCAATGGGACTTATAAATCCGCCAATAAACTTACAGGCTCAGGTGTTCGGTCTGCCCGAGTTATAGCGAGTTAAAGCAAGTGATCAAAAACTAGAACTCTCAGTAGCGTCTTTATGTCTGTAGCACACCTCCGCTGCGAAACAACAACTGCGAAACCGCTGAGCGAGTTTTGCTGGGCAACAGTACTTCGGTAAATAGCGGACAACGGGCGGAGATGTAGTAGGCGCCTGAGCAAATGAGCGAAATCATGTTAGAAAGAGACAACATCATAGTCAGTTTTGTACGTTAGAGCAGGGAATTTCGCTACTGTTTCGCCGTCAAAGAACTCACAACTCACAGCGAAACTATTGCGGTTTCGCCCATTGAGTTTCGCAGCGAAGGTGTGCTACAGGCATTAAAGGTTTGTTTGATTGATTGTTACTTCAATTCACAACTCTACTCTACTGGCTGCGGGCTGATTGTCTAACTTTGTCTGTCTCAAACTTCAAATTGGTCTCAAACTGTCAAAATGATCGTGTAGGTATCTTTTGTCGCGTTCGGTCTCGTTGAGATGAGAGTGATAGAGCTAGTTGAGTAGTAACAGAACTGTCATATTTGAGAGTTTGAGACCGATTTTGGTCGCTATCAAAGATAGACAATCAGGGGGCAGATCTCTGCTTAAGATCGGAATCTAGTCTCAAGCAAAAAACACTCTACTTTCTTTAATATCCATTTTTCTGAAAATTCTGTCTCAAGCGTATATTGTTGTACTATGAACCACCTCTAAGCTATGTGCTATATTATTATAGCGTAGTCTGAAATGCGCTCACCTTTAGCCACTAACTTACAAGACATTTCAACTGAATTTCCGCGCACAATCTGGCAGACAGGTCCTAAAATAAGATGTCAGGTCCTACTCCATTAGAAACAAAGTCTTATTTATGGTCCCTACACTTGAGCCATTTACTCAGTAATTGCTTCAGCTTCATAAATTGCGAAAATTGATTTTTCATATTCTTAAAAGCTGCTTTATTTCAAGGGTATAGGGTGGAAAATATCTGTTCTAGACTTTACGGTAAGTACTTAACGCCAGTTATTCAATTTCCTACTTTATTTTAAGGAAATAGAGTCGACAGTATGGGTTATTCCGTGTTTACAAAAGATTTTAGGGTCACTTCGTTCAGGTATTTTGTACTTTTCAGTTTTCAATAGAAGTCCCTGGAAATGAGATGTAATGAGAATTTGTTTGACATTTTTTGATTTGATACTTTTGTGTACCTATTTTGAGTGCTTCTTGGAACTTAGGGAGATGATTTACCTTTTTTATTAGGGTTCCGTAGTCCTGAAAAGGAACCCTTATTAACCTTTGTGACCTAGAATAACGTCCGTCAGCGTAATGGGACTAGGGCATCGAGAACCGGGCATTATTTAAGAACCGGTTTTTTCGGTTCCAGTTTCAACTCAGAACCGGGTACCCGGTTCTTTCGGTTCTTTCGGTTCTAGTGATAATTTTTATTCGAATCGAATCGATGTTTGTTCTTTTGCACAAAAAAGGCAAAGAATGTGGAAATTACCGGACCATCGCTTTAATAACGCACGCAAGTAAGGTCCTCCTACCCTACATTGCATTAAAAAGACGTCTTAGTTACTTTTTAGCCCGAAAAATACCTAAAAAACAGGCAGGTTTGTTAAACGCAAGGATACGCGGGAATCAGAATCAACATTTGCCAAATAATAGAGAAGAGTAGAGAATTCAACAGCCTAGTAATCCTGTGCTTTATTGATTATACCAAAGCTTTGACTGTATGCAATTAGATAAATTGTGGAATATACTACTGGAGATGGGAGCTCCTGAAAACCTCATCAGTTTACATACAGAAAACCGTTCTTACATCAGGTTGGGCTTCGAATGCTCTAGTATGTTCCAAACCAAGAAGGGAGTGAGACACCGTTGCATCCTATCCCCTGCTGTTTAACATTATATGAAGAGTACATATTTCGTAGGACCCTTGAAAACTGAGGGAAAGGTTTTCCGACAGGCGGAAAGAGGATATCGAAATTCAAAAATCATTTATTTAGTAGGACCGCTATGACCACTTTGAAACGTCTTAAGAGCTAGATGATTCTACTCCCGTAGAAACCTTCGGTACGCCGACGATACCGTTCTCCTAGCAACATTCGTGGAAGATATGGAAGAATTCTTCCAAAGTCTAGAACTTGTCTAGTCCGAGTCAACAGGGCGAAAACCAAAAAAATTGGTAGTGGATCGTGCGAGGAAACTAATAGATGCCACCCGCAACATCTCAAGCATCGACACCATTGACCAATATATACCTAGCTAGGGCCACAAATACTGTAAGGATGGCAGCTGTGTCCCGGAGATAAAGAGGTGTATTGGAATGGCAAAAGATACAATGACCCCGCCTAAATAACATCTGGAATAACAGAGAAATAGATATCAAAACTAAGATCAGACTGTTACGGGCATTGGTATAAGTATTTAGTATTCCCTGTATTTATGTATGGAGTGGAAACGTGGACAATTCTGGCCAGAGAAAGACAAACGATCGATGCATTCGAGATGTGGTGCTAGAGGCGACTGCTAAGAATACCCTGGACCGATAAACGCACCAATGTGGCGATCCTATCCCAGCTCCAAATTAGAACCCGATTGGCTACTTTGAGCCACCGACGCACTCATTAATACTTTGGCCACGTGGTGCGCAGAGGCGATGAAAGTCTAGTAAAACACAAAGTCTAGTAGTACACGGTTGTAAGGGACGCACTAGATAGAAACGGGTGGAGGTTGATCATCCGTTCCGAAGATAAACCCGAAGCTGACCACAATCCTTAGATATGAGGGAACGACGAGAGAGAGAGAGTTAATTTATTAGAATTTTGTAAGTAAAATCTTACAAAATTCTACAATGGGATCAAAAATCAAACAGAGAACTTATAATCACAGCTATAATTTAAATATTTTAAACAATCACTAATAACAAACAAGGTACACTATGCTGCCTGTACACACCTAAGAACTATGCACGCTTTCGAAGAGAACTTTTTAAAAGAACCGAAAACCCGGTTCTTCATATTTTGAGAACCGGTTCTTGTTGCAGCCCCAAGAACCGGGTAATCCCGGTTCTTTCGGTTCCGGGTAAACCCGGTTCCTATGCCCTAAATGGGACCCGAGTGTGTTTGGTAAAAGGATTGTTGACGTAATTAGTGAATTCAACACTGTTTACCATTTAGGGGCTAAAATAGCCGCTATGCAATCCGTACCCATATTATAAATGTGAAAGTGTGTTTATTTGTTTATTTATTTGTCCTGCTTTCACGTCAAAACCGAACGGCGGATTGGCGTGATTTTTTGTGTGGAGATAGTTGGAGGGCTGGAGAGTAACATAGGCTACTTTTTATCCGGGTACCACGCGAGCGAAGCCGCGGGCAACAGCTAGTATCTTATATGAAGCAAATTAACATTCTAAATTCAAATTATACTGCACAATTCGCAATTCGTCGGTTTCATATAAAGCTAAGGTCGGCGCAAACGGGCCACCAACCGCAGCCACAAGTGGCCAGCGACAGCGACATTTCATAATTTTGTAGCTGTAGCCAATGGCCGCCACCGGCTACACATGTACTGCGCTTCTATACAAAATATATGAAAACTGCAGGAAATAGAGCGTTTTGTGGCTCGTATACGATGGCCCAATGACGTGGGCTTTATCAAATTAGTAGAACATAATAACAATCCAAAAAAACAATTACTATGTGTGTCAAACAATTCCATTTCATTGAACAACATATGTTTTGAAGTCCGCATTAGTAGGTGTGCATAACACATATAACAAGACTACGTTTTCTACTAATCCTATTAATTTTATAAACCTAACAGTTTGTATGTTTGTGTTTAAATACTTTCAATCATGCTTTATCAAAAACAGTTTTTCTCTTTAGTACCAAATTAATTAAATAACCCAGAGAAAAATTACGAACAAATTGAAGAAACCTAATATAAAATTCAGAAATATTGTATTGTTATTGAGATAATAGCGAAATAGTATAAAAGAGATGGGAAATGTCAAAGAACAGAGATGGTTGGAGAGATGGTGAGATTTTAAGCGGATGTATCACCGAAAAGAAAGCTAGGCCCCATACCGTGTTTGTTGCCCTGATTCTTCACGGTGTTGGTCGCGAAAGAACAGGAGTAGAATCACCTAGCTCTTAAGACGTTTCAAAGTGGTCATAACGGTCCTACTGAATAAATGATATTTGATTTTGATTTGATTTTGATATGGAGACCTTTGCCCAGCAGTGGGATGACATAGGTGAATTAAAAAAAGTGTAAATCGTGGTCTGGAATAAATAGGCTGTTCAAAATGTTGGTACCACAAATAAAACTGCAGACAGTCGCTATAACGCATACAGTTGGAATGTAGATCTGTTTGTACAGATGGGAGCGCGGCATTGCTAGGACGCGTGATGACCTCGTTTGACGAACAAATATCTACCTGTGTGGTAATTATAAGTGAAATTATATGAACAGTGGAATAGTCTTATCAAAATTTTCAATTCCGGCGAGATTCGAAACCGCATTGATACAAGCGATCCTGCTGCCTTAACCAACTCGGCCACGGAATCCATATTCATCGGGTCGAAAATCTTGACCAAATCGTGTTTGTTGCCCCAGATTAGTTCTTTTTACGACGCATGACGTGTCAATGCAATCCCAGAGATTCTACTGAATAAATAATTTTTGATTTTACATTGATATTGATAAAATTAGGAAGGTACTTATCTACTTATATGTATAAAATTCACGAGATGAACAAAATCTCAGGAGACATCGAGAGACTTTCAGTATTGTAAATACAAATACCAATTTTAATACAATCCCGGGCAAGACAAGACCAACACTTTACTTAAAATAACACCACATTATAATTTCAAATAGCGTTGTAATGTATTCGGTTTTCTCTCGCTTAGAAACGCACTTGAAATAATTACGTATTTTGATGAAAAAATAATGATTGCGATGGAATATGTAACGAGAAACTTGTGGAAACTCGTGTTTATGTAACATCTTAATGTACTTTAAAAAAAAATAGTTTGGAACAAAATTATCAAACGTATATTTTACCTGTCCAATACCTCAAATGAGCGCCAAATATTTATGTTACTATCTCTCTCATTAATAATGCGACTGACAAGAAAAAAAAATCTAACGGTAATAATATAATTATATGTATTATCAATATTATCTTAAGTACATTGGGTAATATTTATGATAAATCAATGTGTTTGGACATACCTCTGACTATCCCCATAGACATCTTCAAAGGATCTAAAAATGCCCTATGATCTGAATATATGTATATGTATGGTATGTAGTGAATGTACTCCTAAAATGAATACGATTTCAAAGATTTTAAAAAGCATACCAAAAGTTGCACCTGGAAGACAGGCAGAGTTGAAGAGTCTTTCATAATTATGTAAATGGGACCTCATCTGAAGCATGTTCCAGCTGACCCAGTTACAAAGAGTAGGGTTCAAGGTCGGGAATGGAAGCAATCAATAAATCCCGGCTGACGCAATGCAATTGACATTAACCTACATACGATATTATTTTCCCTTTTTTCCCTCATGATGATGGAAAATAACTTAAGTATTTCCATCATTAGATTGGTACTGACTATGTCAAGAGGTATGCCTATAAAGGGACAATGTATAGCTTAGAACATTGTTGGGATGGAGTAATCTTGCGTTGTACATGTATTGCTTGGGTTGGGACATTGTTGAGATGGAGTAATCTTGCGCTGTACTGCCTCTTAGCTTATTTGGCTTCACCCACAGAAAGGTATGGTCAATACTTGTAGAGCTATGACTTTCCTTACAATATCTTTATTCACCGTTTACTAGCTAGTGTCAAAGTGAATTTACATTTTCCAAAACAAAAAAAAAATTAACTACATTGACATGCTACGCACTACGAGCTTCAGTAAAGATGGCGACACAACACCAATGTCTAGATCGCACAAGTGGTAATTTCAGCAGCGATCGTATAAGACCAACCAACAACAACTGTTGGTCAAAAGACCATGGGCAAGTGGGCCAGATGGGCCGGCCCGTTGCAGAGGAACCACCTACTCTGCCTTTGGGGAACAATTCCACCACGTTCCTCAAATTGGTGACCCCGACGTGATGGAATGACAACACTATGAACAAAGTTGGTTACATTACACCCTAAGTTCAAGTTCACATTGGATGCACCTCAATACGCAATAACTATGCAACTGACATTAACCTAGATCCTCCCCAATGGGGTGTCTATTTCTGTTGGCTCGTGAACCATGGCCTCGATCTCTATGATGAGATGGCCGTATAGCATTTGCAGGACAGTCACTAGACCTTTGTAAATGCGCAACTACGAGTAATCATAAAATATTTAAATGACAAAGATGAAGCAGACGGTTTTGTAAATTTTAATGAACTATACTTGTATAGTGATGATTATTATGACATACAGGCAGCGAACGCTAACCAAATGGAGTATCTCTAAGGCGACTGTAAGTGAATGAGAGAGACCGAACAAAAACTGAGTCTCGACTCGCGAGCGAGAAATTCAACTCCTAGGAAATAAGGTCAATTTTGAACTGCGCTTACATTCAATTTGAAATGACATACTCGATCTCTAATTTCCTTAATGCTTAGATGAAGTGTTACAATTTTTGCTGCCGGTTACGAAAATTCCTAATCAACTTTTTCAATCTAAATGAAATGAAATGTTCATATGAGCTAGCGGCTTAACTCTGGTGACGGAGCTGCCTGGAGGCCTCCGTCATGGCATAATGACTCACCCATCCAACTTGTAACCGCTCAGAACATCGCTTAACTTCAACGATGTTTCAAGAACAACGTTACAAGCAACATCACGTCACGAGCATTTTATCTTCTTTCCAACTTCTTCCTTCATCTAGCTAGATTATTCTATATGGTAAGAAACCAGGATTCTGTGTCAATCCATAAAATAAGGTCAGTCTGAGAGGATGGTGTTGATAAGTCTACTTCATCTAAAATTTATCCAGGGCACTAAAACCTCCCGTGGAACCGACAGGTCACCACGCGTCGTGACTGTGCATAAATTATCACGAATAGATTTGAGTTTTTAATATTTTAACCTGAGTAAAGTGGTCACTAAGCTCATTATGGAATTCACAATAGCATCCTGATCCTGACCAACTTCGACCGCGTTCATATTGCCATATGCCCATCAATTGTATCTTTTTAAACGGTGAAAGAAGTTTTGAAATCGGAGAAGATTATCTATACAATTAACACAATGACAACTTTAGTTTAATAAAAAAATTAGGATGGTAACCTATTGATTTATTTATTAAAGTAACCAATGATTTATAAATGGAATTAAGTAAGAATGAGGATGGCACGTTGGAATGTGGGAACGATGACTGGAAGAGGAAGAGAGTTAGCGGATACGCAAGTAGAGGAAGGCCGAAGAAGAAGTGGTTGGATTGTGTGAAAGAGGATATGAATGTGAGAGGAGTGGATTCTGAGTTGACGAATGATAGAGGTGAGTGGAAGAGGAAAACATGTTGTGCCGACCCCACTTAGCATGGGATAAGGGCAGGAGAATGATGATGATTTATAAATGGAATTACATATAGCAGCCGTTTTGATCCCTGGTTTTGGACATGATTATTATCAGCAGATCGATTCAGACCTTCTCGGAATGTATTCCTAATTCGGAAAGTGACGTTTCTTTGTTGAAAAAATGTGAACTTTCCGAAGAAAATCATCGAATGGGATGCATTTTCGGAAGTCTGAATCGCACTACAGAAGCGGTTATGTCGGACGTAATATAGCAGTGGAGGAAAGTTAGATGAGGTATCTATATCAGTCGACTGGACAGCTTGTGGCGATGTTTGTGACGTCAGTATTAACATGAGATGCCTTTCGTGACGTAGGGTAAGGTTTCGGATACAGTAAATTTATGTTTCAAGTTTATGATCCGATCAGGCATAAAATAGAGCC
Organism: Camptogramma bilineatum; assembly: GCA_958496255.1. Taxonomy (NCBI): domain Eukaryota; kingdom Metazoa; phylum Arthropoda; class Insecta; order Lepidoptera; family Geometridae; genus Camptogramma; species Camptogramma bilineatum. Next base: position 11,690,129 of record OY292471.1, read on the forward strand.
AATTTTTGAGATATATGAAGACCAAACCAAGGTATTTGAGTTACATTCATGGATATTGCAAATACTGCAACTCAAGCAGCTTGATTTAGGACTTTTTTTGTTGAAATTTGGACCAGAACAAAAAAAATACTGAATGGGTGACCGATGGAAGACGACTGCGAGGCAGACCACCTCGAAGATGGAGAGACGAGCTAGAGATGTATTTACCGGACTTGCCAGTTATGGATAGGGAGTAGGTACAAAAAAGCACGGAAACAGGAGGGACGCCCTTACTATGCAGTTAGACTTAAATAAGATAAGGGCTAAAAGAAACAACATAAACTAATAAGCGTAGGTACTTTCAATAAAACTTGAACTTACAAACATGTCTTTCGGTTTAAGATTTACACCGAACTAACAAGACATAATTTGAGATGTTTGTTATTTTGAAAACTCTCGAGAGTTCGGAAAGTTTTAACAAGGTTCCTGTAACTCTGAACAAACATGTTCCACGAGCGGAACTAGGTAACCTAGATATTAGGTCAGGGTTGTAGCCTACGGGATGAAGGTCAGTTCCTGACGTAAGTGATGTAACCGGACCTTGATAGTCTGTGGCTTTATTGCCTAGTATTACAGTTTATGGTCTAGCCTACAACACTGCACTAGCGGACACAGTAGTCAAATGTCCTGCCACAGAATTCGATAGCCAAAGCAAAAAATATCTTAACTGGATATCGATAACAAAAAATTGAATTGATAAATTGCAGGAGATTCTGTAAAGTTCCATTTTTTACGCTTTTTTCCGTATGAATAATATGCCGTGGAGAACAGTGGCCCAGCTAAGGCATACTTTACTGTTGGATGTTATTTACATGAAATACTACTGTAGACCTAAGACATATGACCATTCTATGTTTATATACTGCACAGGAAGTGGTGTTAGGTTCTTGTAACTTACCGCTAGTTTCAGGGGTTTGTTTCAGTCCCGGTTGTCATGGTAACCGTCGACCCCGACACGACCTGCAATCAAGGATAATCGTTGTTACTGTTAATCTAAACCACCTACTTACCTAGTTATCTATAGAGTATGCTGCTAGCTGCTAGCACAAAGGATATTGATCTTGGACTGACTTAAAAAAATTAGTTTAAATTCCTAAATAGATTTTTCGCTTCGCTCACGTAGTAGGTACCAACTTAATGCAGTTTATACCCCATTTCCAACTCGATCCTAGTTTATTATTATTACAAACTGTTTTATTTAGTTACCTAAATTAATATAAAACAACAGTTTATAATTTATTTACCGCAAAACGTACAACATAATCCATTATATTATTTAAATTAGGTTCTTTGTAAGTCCATCTAATACCCCGTACCGAAACTCCGGTTTTGTCAATTAATCTCCCTCAATCCTGGGGTTTTATTGGAAAGCATTAAATCCAAAACTCGGTATCTCATTTCTGATTCAAGTCTCAATTATTCTCGTCTTATTTACTGAAGTTAAAGTAAATAACTTGACCTTGTAATCTGAAATCTCTACGTAATTGGATGGGCGCTTCTGTATTGTTATCTTAAGGTTTGGTTTGATATCCATAAGTCCATACTCAATTCCTTTCATTTCAACAATATCTTATGCCTTTACTTTGGTTATGATAAGTACCTACTAGTAAGAATGGGAGTATATCAATACAAGTATATTTAGTTGTCGAAAACAAGTGTATAAGAGAACAATGCATGTTTTTATAATACTATAGTCGTATTGCTCATTATACGGACTAAAATTGAAGGAAAAAATGTCATTTTTCCTTCAATTTTGATTAGTTTTGATACGATTTATGTCAAAATTGAAGGCAAAATGACGTTTTTTCCTTCACTTTTAGTCCGTATAATGAGCAATACGACTAAGGTAGCAGACAAGCATACGGGCCCCTGATGGTAAGCGGTTATCGTAGCCTGTGCCACCAGAGGAGTCACACTCGCGCTGCTGACCCTTTAAAAGAGGAATCACTGCGCCGACAACACAATGGACAAGACTGCTCCACCAGTTGTCACCGCAGCGCTTCCTAGCAGAGCTCTAGCAACCTTACTCACCGCAGAAACAACATCATTCGTGAAGGATGAAGGCTGCGATATTCTGTAAGACGGATGTTTAATTAAGTAATGTTTCATTATGAGGCGAAGAATCGAGATCGTTGAAAGCAGAAATCTGTGGTACCCGGAAAAGCCTCTTTAGGTAATCATTGTAGTAGGTAGTACAAGTGGAAAATTAAAAAAAACACACTTCAATGTTTTAAGCTGAATTTTCTGCCCACTCGATGTGCGTTTATGTTCATAGCTCCGAAGATCCTCGACAGAGTCTCACCAAATTTTTATGGGACAATTGGGGGTAAATATCCTATTACCCTTTTAAGTTTCGGACTAATTGAGAACTTCCTCCTTTTTTGATGTCGGTTAAAAATGATGAAGTATAGGGCATCAGAAAGAACAAGTAGCAGTAAGAATGGGATAAAACAGTCATTCTTGCAATACCGATAGAAAACGTCTCAAACAAAACAACAAAAAACATTTAAACAATGCACGTGCGTGACGGAACCCACTACCATACCGGTTTTTGCTGAAGCCAATGAACTACAAAACTTAAACATGCAATTTACTACTCTATCGCAATTGCGTAAGACAGTAATTTCTATGATATTATTGCTGTTGAAGAGCAAAAGAAAGGCGCTTTGCGATCTCTATCACTGACTAGGGCCTATTTTAGAGTTGGGAAGTTTCTGCAATTGGAACTCTATATGTTATTGCCATGGTATACTTTATAATGGCAAGGAATGGGTTAATAATGTTGTTGCAAAAGTTCAAGGTTCGTTATTGGTGTTTTTGCTTGTCTATCAGTTCTATTGTAATCTGATGGAATATTGGAAGTATTTTGCTGTAGTAAAATATTTTATAGTCATGAAGGAAACTAAGCTTGTAGTAAATATCACTACTTATCAATGAAATACTCGAATAGTGAATTTAGAAACGAGAGGACTCTATAGTTTACTCTGAGACATTTGAATTATAAGAAGATACGTAAGTACCTACAACTGTTTCGTTAACAGGGCACATCAATACTTATAACAAAACTGTAACAGGTCAAATTCTGTACATTGAAGATATTTTGAAAAAAAATTTTGGAGGGCACTCTATAATCGATACTGAAGCCAAAACTGTAATTTTTTTCACTTTTTGCAGCCACGTCTGGTAAATAACTAGTAAAGTAGGTAAGTGCATTACAAGAACTAAAAACAACTATGTCCAGATTTAATAAACGCTAACTGCAGAACACTGTTATTCTGTAAATGTTTAATTAAATTGCCAACTTGAGAATAACTGCAGCTAGTTCCATTTTCTTAAACAACTGTAAGGATTTTCTCAAGAATTTGAATAATTTAGCAGTTTTTTATTTTATTGCACTACTTTTGATATTATGGACGTATGCAATCTTTCCAGCAGAATAGTTAAACAAAGAGCCTTGTTCGCTGAGTGCTTGAATGTTTTCGTGGGTTCTAATTCCGGTCATGCATTAATTAACTTCTAAGTAGAACCGTACTTGCAAGATGTGTGTATGCGCCAAATATGTTTGACATCTTTTGACGTGTTAGCGTCTTATAAATCGATGAACGCCGGCTGCACGCACGAAAGTGTCACGTTCCGCCTACGAAACGTAGCGCTGCTACGAGATGTAGCGAGAGCTACGGTTCTCGTAGCACTAGCTACGAAGTAATTTATTTTGGTAAATAATCCGATCCAATACATTAATATAAAGAATGTTTTATAATTTCAACAAAAGAAAATTTAAATAAATTTAATATATTTGTCAATTTTTCATGAATGTTTTCTTATAACGTTATCACGTAAAATTATCGTCCGTAAACCGACTTTACAGACAACCATTTTTGTCTACTAGATATCGAAGGATCCTATACATTTTTATAATATTTATAACAACCAGACACAGAACAAACATCTGTTTTCATCACACAAAAGTTTGTCCTGGGTGGGGACCGAACCCACAACCAATAGCGCAGAAGGCAGAGCTACTTCTAGGCCATGCTGAGAGGCCTGTCAAATCAATACTCAGTAATTATTGTACTTTGTTATAATTACAGCATATTTTACTGACAAGGAATTAAATTAACTTTGACATACTCTATCACAATTTAATAGTGACGAAAATTCTCAATTTTCGCTCCCACTTTTCATCAACATCACTTCATTTCACACTTTAAAAGCTTTAAACTGCAAGAGGCACGCCATTCAAAATATAAAAGCCGCTTGCTTAAGAGGGTCGACGTGTAAGTTATGTTTTTAACCGACTTCAAAAAATGGAGAAGGTTCTCAATTTGTCGGAATCTTTTTTTTTTTGCTTTTTTTATGTAGGTATAGGTATATCATGGCGTGTTTAGGAAAACAACGATGTAGTACAAAGTGCCTATAAAATTGATATCAACTGAGAAATATAAATTGAGCATAAAGATTTTTAAAATTTTGATGCATTATAGCAGCAAAAGTGAAAAGCTCTCCCGCTTTTCCTCTTAAACCAAAAGTCTTTCCTATTGGAAACCCGTCACGGTAATCTAGTAAGATATCCCCAGGACCCGAGGGAAAGGATTAGATGAAAAATGAAATTTTGTTTTCCTCATATTTTGTAGAGCGGCAAAGAAAATAAAATTACAGAAGTAAAAAAGAAAAGTGATCCTATAACGGTATTCAATTTACACTTAATTCTGGTGCCGTGTGGTGGAATGTACCTACTCTAAACATTTGACTCATCACGAGTTTAAACTACAGCATCCTCTCATTTAGGAAAACTTTTGAAGAAAACATTGTGACAAAACCAGTAACTAACTCTGGTGACGGAGTTTTTTAGGCCGCCTGAAGGCCTCCGTCATGGCTTAACGACTTAAAAGCCGGAACCGACAAATTAACGAGCCCTCCAAAGCACGGAAGCGCTCAGCTGTTGCAAATTCCACTTGCGGTCACCCATCCAAAATATGACCGCTCATAACGTCGCTTAACTAATGCTTACAGCGGGCTTAAAAAGGTCGCTTTTGCAGAATTGCATTAAAGGAATTGAACTATTGCCATCTCTTTTCATTAACTGCGAGTGAAGAGAGACGGCATTATAGTTCATTTTATATTGTGATTCAGCTTTAGCGATCTTTTTAAGTCCGCAGATCTCAGTACATGTCTACCATACTACGGAATACAGTCGAGAACCTGTTCACGTTTAATTCAATTTACCGAGTAATGCTGCATGAAATAATTTGAGCTGCATTTCGTATCTGGCTTACCAGCGGATATATCCTCTGTACATTGATAGCTCGATAGCGAAATATACGGTTGTAGAGATTCATACGGTTTTGATATCAGAAATCGGAAAAGTATTATTGAAGTTGGATGCCTGCTTGATCCTTATTACGTTGTAAAGTTCATTTCATCATAATTTTCTCATGACTACCGTCGACGTGTCTACTACGGACTGTATTGACTTTCAAAAACCTTCTATAAGTCACAAATAAAAATACAATCTTCTTCTTCTAAATGGAATTCGTGTAGAACCTTGCCACCTTCACTCCATCGTCTGTGGCGTTTATTAGGTCCTCCCTTGTGCAGGTGGTAGGGCACAAGGGGCAAACAAGTAGGTGAGACATCGTAGTGACTACTATAAAGATACAATAATAAACCTAAAGACTGAGCGAGAACCCTCTCATTTTCTCGGAACTGATACAGAATTACGTAATTCCACATGCAAATTAGAATTCTATCACGTTCGAACAGGTCACGTGGGGCTGGCTGGTGGAAATACAATTACTTAGAATGTTACAATTCGATTTTAGAATGATTTTGACAAATATAAACATTATTTTGTATTTGGAGAGCCGTGTTGGCCAAATGGGAGAGTGCCCCGACTTTTAATCCAAAGGTCGTGGGATCGAATCCTGACATCAGCAGGATGATTGTTTAACTGACCTTATCTTGTCTCGAACCTCAAACTGTCAAAACGATCCTGTAGGTATCTTTTTTCGCTTTCGGTCTCGTTTCGATGAGTGTCAGAACTACTTGCTTGGTCACTGAACTGTCATATGTGTTTGTGACCGATTTTGGTCTCTATCAAAGATAGACAATCAAGGAGCAGATGCCTTCAAACTGATAAAATACACCTATAAATTATTACCTGGTAGGTAAGTTATGCATAGAAGCTTGCCCAACACTTCCGCAGCGGTCCCCGAGTTCATTCAATCAAACTGGAGCTGTGATGGTAAATGGCGGGGGATTGGACTAGCCCTTCGAATCTACAGAGATGTCATGTCACCGACCAAGCTATATTAACTGACTAGCTGCGGCGTTACACGCGTAGTGATGGTATATAGTGATTATGATGATGAAAAGTAGCCTAACATTCCTCAAGAATTAAGCTATCAAATGCAGAAAGAATTTCTCAAATCTGACAGCAATTTTCTGAGATTAGCGCCTTCAAACAAACAAACAGCCTAATATTGTTACGAGCTGAAAGGTGTCTAAGTGTGTCTAAGCTTCTCGAAGTTTCTACAAACTTTGAGATTCTTGTAGAGTTTTCTAGAAGCTCTCTATAATGCACTTGGGCGTAGAATAGAATAATCCAGACAGATGGCGTAACAATATTAGCATAGATTAGTATAAAACTAGCTAAATTGACTAGATTTTAGCGGTTGTGGAAGACCTGAAGTAGGCAAGTGAGGAGGGGTGAGCATAAAAGAGAGAGGGAGGAAAAATAAGAGTTGAAGAGCATGAAAGGATCCCGTAAAGTACGATAAGACTAGGCTTTAGAAACAAGCTAAGTTAACATAACTGAAAAAACTGCATAAAGCAAGTTGCACCAGTTAAAGAGCCACAAATGAAAGGATTGAATATCGAGATAAGACATTACGATCTGCAGTTTTTCCAAGTCGTTTGAAAATTCCCAGGGATTTACAAGTAACATATACCGTGTCGGCCGAGGGGTATAGTACCTCGACTTTCGATCCGAAGGTCGTGGGTTCGAACTTCGAACCCTGGCTTTGCATCAATGGATTTTTCGTTTCGAAAAATTTATAGGCGCATTAACACGAGCTCTAAACGGTGAAGGAAAACATCGTAAGGAAACCCGCGGCTTAGTCAGCCCGACACGTATTGACCATGTCTCTCCTGTGGATGTGGCCGGCTCAGAGGATGGTGTAGGTGCTGGGCAGGCCTTCTCCATCTCAACATTGTCCCAGGCACTTCAGTGTCCCAATAAGTGTAGGTAAAAGATTGCCTCCTGACACTGTACAAATCATCTAGTAAAGATGTAAGGGCTTAAGTTTTTTTTTTAATACCGTGTCGCCTCTACCACTCGCCAGCTCTACAACAGCGAATCAATTTCCGATATGGAACACGTCTGGACAACGAGTAAAATGTACTTTTTGGTCGATTGCCAATCGACGTGCGGTTCAGCGTTACAAGCTGGTACAGTTTTTGAAACTGGCAATTATGATATGGAACAGTGAAATTTTGAACATCTGGCTAGTGGTCTTTGGTTTGGGCAAAATAGACATTTTACTATCATCACGATCACTACATAGTATAAAACAATTTCGCTTCCCGCTGTATGTCCCTCGAGAGTGACTCGTCCCGATAATGCTGTTCTATTAAACAAGCAATATTTGTTTGTTAGTAGATACCTACTCACGTTCTCGAAAATGGCTCTAACGATTTCGATGAAATTTTCGGTGCTGGGGTTTACGGGGGCGAAAAAACGACCTAGCTAGATCTCATATCTGAGAAAATTCGTTTTCTCGGCATTTTCACGCAAAAACATTTACCAATGCAATGTGGTTCGTAATTTCAAGCAATTTGTTGAGACTAAAGTGGCTGAGTGGTCGGGTGTTCGCCTTTAACTTTAACCGAAGGCAACGAGTTCGAATCTCAGCCAAAGAAAGTTTATTTTATGTACGTTTTCTTTTTCTTTTTTAATCTTTCTCTATTTTGCACCCGAGCAGAGCTCGGTCGCCCAGATATTATTTTAAAATATGCAATTCGCGAAAGTTTAGAATGCATTTTAGACGATATAAACAGGGACGACATAATCAGTCATGTAAGTAGTTCCCATAACACAAGCTCTGCTTACTTTGGGGCTAGATGATGCTGTGTGAAAGTTCCAGCATTATTTAATTATTTATTAAAAAATCTTTAAGATACCGAACTAAAATTGACGATGCTATTCTCAAAACAAAATACCTGTCTCGTTTTGTTAAATTAAATTTCAATTCTAGCAGCCTCAAAACATAATCGTTTTAGCAAAGTCTGCTAAGTACTTTCATTAATCCTATTATCCTTCTAAAACCAGTAAAGCGTGATCTGCTCATTATTCCCAAGGTTCCGTACTGACATTTATTTAGAATATGAGCATACAAAATACATTTTAAGAGATATTTTAAAATGTATGATTTAATTTGTGATCCATTGAGAAATCAGATCATCAACGACAATATATGAATAACAATAAATATTAAGAATATAATTTCAAGGTTTACGTAAAATCTATTCTTAAGAAAATTTCTACACTTTTTTTAAGTTTTAAAATCGCTGCATAAGAAGCTTTGTAGTAGTATTAGGTGCTATGAATAAATAATTTAAGTTATCAAACTGAAAATTAACCGGTTAATTCATGTGGTTCCCATAACACAAGGTCTGCTTAGTTTGGGGCTACCTTGATGCAGTGTGAAATGTCCAGCATTATTTATTTATAATTACTGAAACTGGGTCAACTGAGAGGATGGTGCTGGGCAAGCCTACTCCATCTCAACAATGACCTAGGCACTACACTACAGTGTTCCGTTGTAAGAAATTTTTGCCTCCTGACAATATACCTATAAATCATCTTCTAAAAGATGTAAAGGCTTAAGTTTTTTGTAATTACAATTCCATTAAAATACTTGAATGATGATAATGCCAAATTGACAGACAAATTACCATAATTACTTTTCACAAAGGAACCCCAAGCCGAGACGAAGGCTGCAGGAACAATGAGGGAGAAAAAAGAAATTCCCGAGGTAGTTCATTCCTTTCCCATAATACGAATTCTGAACGAGGTTATGGCGATCTACAGAGTTATGATGAAGCATAGCTGACGATCTTAGTGGCAATTTAAAGGTAAATTATGTAAAAATAATATAAATTTCAGTAGTAACACTGCTGTCCGTGACTTCGCTTATGAGTAATAAAATGTAGCTTAGGTATACGCTCTACCGTAACAAGGCTCAATCGTTTTCTTTTGATCTACCCTATGCCCCTCTATTTAAATTTTTCTGCTATCTATTAACAACACTGAGAAAACACGATTTAAAAAACACTGTAGGTATTACTTATACGAATTCTATGAGGCTTAAAAGTTTATGTGCGCGATTTCTCAAAACGCAATTTTTCAACTTACAGTGGCTCGCATAACACGCACGGCAGAGGAGCTACTAACTACTCTCAGATTACTAAGAGAGTGTCTACCGCACTTTAGGGGATATTTGATTAGTCTTGATCATATTTCGGTTTTGTTTTAACTTGTATTTTTTCTTCTCGTTCTCATCATTCTCCTGCCCTTATCCCACGCTAAGTGGGGTCGGCACAACATGTTTTCCTCTTCCACTCACCTCTATCACTCGTCAACTCAGAATCCACTCCTCTCACATTCATATCCTCTTTCACACAATCCAACCACTGCTTCTTCGGCCTTCCTCTACTTGCGTACCCAGTCACATTCATACTCATCACTCTCTTGGTAATATGGTTTTCATCCCTCCTCATAACATGTCCATTTTTCTTCTCGTTCTATTTTGTTCATATTCCGACACCTCCCGTTGGAAAATTGGAGAATTCGGAATAAACGGTAAGTTAGTATACATCAAAAAGCAGAGTATCTAAAGACAAATATTCGGAAACGGTGAGTCAGTACATCTAAGAGTATCTTTATACGACACTTCAAAACAAATAGGTAAACATTATCAGTTAAACTACAAGCTAATGAACTCACAATCAACAGTACCCCATCTGTGCACAATCAATAGCGAGCTACAAGTTCAATGTGAGTCATTGCTTTGCAGGGCTTCTATTCACGGCGCGACTTTGACACGGAAACTACTTCTTGTTATTAAAGATTTGCTTGCGGCAATTCATTTCAAAAGCTTCTAATTTATTTATAAAGTCTAAATAGAAATTTACATCATCATCATCACTTTAACACGGTACGGTATCACCCACTACAAGACTTAGGCCTCCTTTCGCTGCAGTCAAAGTTTTTGTTACTTTGCGCCCCCGATCCAAGGTTTTACAGTGTTGCCAGAATCTAAGGAAGTTTTTCCCTCGTCTGTCGGGATTTCAGACACAATAGAAAATCAATTGTGTCTCGAGCGGATCCGTCATAAAGCAGACGAGCGGTTAAAGTAGTCTTAATAACATCTAAAACTTTGGTATCTTAATAAAATCACTGTAATTGATTAATACGGATTTATTTAGAACTCACAGACGCGCACAGCTTAGTGGTGAAAATAGAAGAGTGCATGAGGAGTGTGAACGAATGAAAGAATGAGTCCATCCATAGATACAGATACCACAAAAACCAACAAGAATTAATTCGAAAATTACAAAGCGTGCGCTTAACTTTACAGGGATTCTTGGAAAATCCACCGAATCGACTAGATGAGGTAAGAACTATTTCAGTATATTTTGTGTAGTATACATTTACGTAGCTAAGGTTAAGCAAACAGATCAAAATACTTGAAGACGCGAGTCGACCCGTGAATAGGACGCTTCAGTCGGGCGAGAAGCCAAACAATTAGATTGGGTTCTTGGAAGTTAGGGCGCGGACCAACCGCGGTCCACGTAGAGGCTACGGCACGTGCGCCAAGCTTCGCTTTGCAGGGACTGTATGTAATTGTGTCCACTGCAACCGAAGAACACGCTACGCATGAATTGACGTCATTGGTACACGCGTGGCATGCTCGAATACGGCGACCACGCAGCTCAACGCTGTCAACGCTATGCACACGGTACACGCGGTCCACGGTGAGGCTACACACGTGCATCAAGCTTCGCTTTGCAGGAGATGGATTATAATGGCACGTGCGTAGCCTTTCCGTGCGCCCCCGTGATGGGCCACGCTACAGTTGTACATAGTCGTTGGTTCATATTCGTGTACTGCAGTGGAAACGTAGACCCACGCTGTCAAACAAATGAACCCACACAGCTAAAATACGCCGCGTGCCCGTGCACAGTATGCGCTGCTATAGGTCCGCACCTTTAGGTCTGAGTCAGTCAGTTTGTTTACAATATCTATGTCAAATATGTTTTGACTTATCTATGTTTGTTTAAAGCTATTACATTTGTGTTTGACCCTAGTTCTGTAGATTATGACATGTTCAATAACAATGCACTTGGAAATCACAAATCAAACTGACTCATAGGAGTTTTATGATCTCATGGAGAGTTGGTGATTAATTTTACTTGTAATTATATATCTCATGTCATGACCTAAAATTACCTAGATTTTCTCTCTTTAAATATAGATAGATATCTAGACTTGCCCTACATCATCTTCAAAAACTAAATCAAATCAATCTATGACTATCCTATCCACATAAAATCTATACTAAATTATAAAAAGTAAAAGTATTTTGGTTATTAATAGGAACTCTAAAACTACTGTTCCATTTCTTAACATTTTTTGTAGACGAAAAATCCCTAACCTGAGATTCGAACCTACAACGAAAGTATACAACGAAAGTGATACCTAGACGGATAAAAAGTAGCCTATGAGTTCGGTATTCCAGGTCATAAACTGTATTTATTCATTAAAATCCGTACAGTAGTTTTCACCTGAAAGAGTAACAAACATCCATACTTACATCTATACATCCATACGTCCTCACAAACTTTTGCATTTATAATATTAGGATAGGATATTATTCAGCAGACGTCTACTGGTCTATGATAATGATGATCTTCATGAGTAAGAGACCGAGTAGCTTTCCCTCACGGTTGGGTAATTGCCGCGGATGAATAGGCGCGGTAGACACGGCCAAGGTTATGAGAACCCGCTTCTACTTTGAAATTTGTTTAGAAAAACGAAGTTTTTAATACAGTTGCTCAAAAAGTGGCGTATTGCAGGGACGTATAGCGTTCGGGAAGTGGTCTATTACACACTCGTGCTTTTTTTTTTACCTTTCCCGCACTCGTGCGTTCTCTTTCCCAACTGTCAAAATAATGTCTAAGAAAAACCAACCATGAAGTTTTTACTAAAAAAAAATCATAGAAGTTTTAATGATTCATGCAAATACGTATATTTCTAAAAAGAAGCTACTAATTTGTTTCTATATCAGATTTAATGATTTGATTGAATGAGTTAGGTTAGGTTTCATTTCATTTCATCTCATTAAATTTCATTTTCATTTCATATCAATAAAAAAATTCTACTGAAGACTTGGCTGTATGTGTATGGGCATAGTTCCCTTTGCCTACCAGAATCGGTGAAAAAAATATATCTTCTTATATTCTACGGTTGGCGCCATTTTCTAGATTAAATTGCTTAATTTTTTCGCAACTGTATTAAAAATAGTCGTTCAGTATACGTTCGGAACCGTCATTGCAACTTGTTCCGACTGTCAACCCTCGCCTTCGGCTGCGCCTCGGCTCGGGTAGACATTTGTCGGAACTCTTTGCAATGACAGCCTTTCCGAACTTGTACTGAAATATACTATTTACTTCCAACTCCTACTTTAAAACGAGTTTTATCAGTAAAAAAAATATTTCTTGCTTTCTATTTCTTTCTTTAAAACAAAGACAGATTAAACGGATTAAAGTATTGTGCATCCTACTTTTTTCTTCCTACATTCGACTGAACTTGGGAACTTGGCAACAGTTAGGATGAAAAAAAAAATGAAAAACGAAAAACGATAATTAAAGTAGGATGCAAAATTCGCAATTCGTAGGCCAAAGAGCGAGATAGGGCGATGTTTATAGATAGGTTTCCTACAAATTGGATTGTGTAACCACTAGGAACACCAATTTGTAGGAAAGCGATCTAGGATCGAACCCACGACCTTGGGATCGTAGTACATCCCATGGCACGCGAATGTTCCAATAAATGTCCTGTATTCACCAAACCGTACCAGAATTCGAGTTACCGCACTTTACCGACAAATAACCTAAAAATCTCGAGGAAATCCATCAAATTTCTAATATCACAGTCAGCGAGCCCATCTCACGGATATCATCGGATTCCGTGTAATGCTACGAACTAAACTATTGAGCGTTTTTCCACTTGACGGCACGGCAACGGCAACGGCGACGGCACGGCAATCTGGGACGCAAAAATGTAAACGCCGGGCCGAGGCCGATGCCGGTAAGTGGAAAGGCATTTTCATACATTTTTGCGTCCCAGATTGCCGTGCCGTCGCCGTTGCCGTTGCCGTTGCCGTTGCCGTTGCCGTTGCCGTTGCCGTTGCCGTGCCGTGCCGTCAAGTGGAAAAACGCCCATTCGCTTCGTGTTGGCCTTGGCTGAGTGAGTAGTGACTCGATTTCCAATCCGACGTGGGCTCGAATCCCAGTCGAGCATCAATGGATTTTTCGTTTCGAAAAATGCAGGGGGCAGGATTTTAAACGTCACTTAATTTAAAATCCGTATTGCCAAGGAGACTACATTTTAGAGAGTAGAGCGGTCATTCTCAGGCGCAGCATTTTTTCGGTGGCACAATTTTTTTTTAGAATTTGGATGTTTTGACATGAAATATCAAATCTAGATTTAATTTAGTAATTATTAGTACAAGAGGGAACTCTTAAAGCCTAACGGTTAAAAAGTTATTTGATTTTGAAAAATTGGTGCCCACCGAAGTCAATATTCTAATCACCGAAATCAAATACATTAAAATTTGGTTAAAAAGTCAACAGTCTTTAGTTCGATCTAGAATTATTACATAAAAAATTAGGTATTTTTAGATAAAAAATCATTTCAAAAGGGGGTTACATCATTAAACCCCTTGAAGGAGTTCAATTATGTTTCAAAGTTTGTATGGCGATATAATACTAGTAGTTCTCCCCGAACTGAGATCTCGCGCATCGTAGATGGCTTACTTTTGGACTTTCTTCTAACTACCCCTATACTTTCAAGTGCTACTACTGCTGAGTATGCCTATTGTGCTAGCTCGTCATGGTAAAATTACTGGTATGCATGCAATAATAATGTCGTTTCTAATTTTTCATTCATTTCATATTTATGAATTCTCGTCGTATTTCAAAAAGTATACGTCCTAGAATAAAAATAATAACTATTTTGGAATTTTCAAATAAAAAAATTTATTTCAAATTTTTTTACCCCCCTTGGGAACCCAATAAGCTCACAACCCCTTCATCGATTAAGCTCATTTATGCTCCACCGTATATTTCCATACCACAAACTATTGACCTACCAAGTTTCATGCAGATTGGATGAACAGTTCGACAGTTATGCGAGAACAAGAATTCGTGAAACATACAAACATACAAAATACAAAGCAAAATCGCCCAACTTGCCACCAAGATCTTCGCTCGCTCGATCGATTAGATAGACATTTTGATTGGATGGTAAACGATTTCGGCTGTCCAAAAGTCAAGAGCTAGGAACACGTCCTGGCTGGCATCCACCCGAGCATATACTACTTAAAGTTAGTCTCTCTTGTAGAATCCAGCCGCTTCAAACCTTGTACTAGGTACTACTACAGGTGCCTGCCTGATTCGGCATCAGCTCCTCTCATTCACATACTGACGGATGCTTTCCTCACTAGTTGTCGGGTCTAGTTGGGATATATTATAAACCAATGGTCGTTTCAACAGCCTGCAGGGCGAACCTGGCAGAGCGGAGGGCTATCCCACGTCAGTTGGGGGAAGACTTCGCCTATGCTTCTAATCTACGAGAAAAAATCCATCCGCGTCAGTCCTCCTCACATCACAAATGGGTATTTCCTGTTGTTGCAGAATTTGTTCTGTCGCTTTCACCGCGTCAGGTGCCGCTTTAACGCTTGGCACCTGACGCGGTAGCAGTCTGGCGGAACAATCAGTGGACTCCTGTTTCCGCATTTGGACTCGATGGTGGTCCTCTATGCGTGGGGATAACCTGGCTTGTTAGGTACGTAGCCAACCTAGCTCTCCTAGAAGCACAACAGCTTCCTGGGGTCTTCACCGGCTTAGAGGAGCGACCTCGGGATACTGAAGATTTGTTGCCATTGTGTTGCTACACCCGCACATTCCAGGACTACGTGAGCAGCTGATTCTTCTTCGCTTAGACATCCCCTGCACAGTGGACTGTCCGTGGCACCGATGTTGTACAGATGTGTGTTGAGGGTACAGTGTCCTATCAATGGCCCTAAGATTATTTCGAGGTCTTTTCTTTGTAGGTTCATCAAACGACACTCTGAAGTGTCGGATTGTCTGTCTCCAGCGATAGTTGTGTAGGTTTTGGGTATGTTGCCGCATCCAGATGCGTAGTTGAGAAAAGGGCGTAGGCAAGAATGAGGTTGGGCTCTAACTCTTTAGGTTGAAAGCTGCAATTGAGCTGTTCTTTTATTTTTTATAGATGCCGACACTAATCTGGGGCACCTTTTTTATGCCAGCTTTCTCTATGATTCAATACAATTATCATAAATCAGGAAACAGCACTATAAGTGCTATGAAACTGTCTTTACCCTTCATATATTTCCACGGAAAACACTGAAATCAATACCACCGGAATCAAAATTATGAGCAAAATCCTAGATATTTTTAAAAGTAACCAAAATTTTGAATATTAGTCTGCATAATGGAAATCTAGTATCTCTAAGATACACTTTTGTTATAATTTGAAATTAATTGCTTGAATGGATTTGAAAAAAAATATTACACCGAATTCATCTTGGAGGGTATACCAAGCCACCGAAAACTATTTTGTTCCTCAATAAAAGAGACACACAGAGACCCATAGACCTGGTTGTCCTCTCCACCAATGCGGAGGGGCTGATAGTTATTCTTACTCTAACAACTGTTCTTGCAACTATTAGAGAACAGGGTATATGCGTAGATCGGTGCGCGCCACCGATATCAATTCAAAACCTCGGACGCGACTAAAACTACTTGTAACTTATCAACGAAAGCCTAATATTTATTGGGAATATTATAAAATAAGCTAGTAATTATCTGGTGTTTTGTGAACACATTCAAAGTAGCGCCACGTTTTATAGAGAAAAAGATAAAAAATAATTTACATCGCAAAATGTGCTTGGGACATGCCACCGAGGCTCAAATTTCAGCGGTTTTTATTTTTTTTAACTATTTCAAATTTATTTTATCTAAAAGAAAACATAGACTTCTTCTAGTATTTGATCATAACTATCATACAAAAAAGAATCAAGCTTTTAGAAATCTATTTAATAGAGGTTTTTGGCCCGGACGGTTTTTTTGAGCCGTTTGCGAATGGCCCAGAGAAGTGCTGACAGGATATTACAGATTTCAATTAAATGCATTAGGTATCCTTTTTTTTTACTCTTGGTCTGTCAGATAATGACTACCCAGCCAGGGCCTTACTTATGAAAGATGTTTAAAGTTAAACACTGGTTAAACAACGTCCTGTCTTTATTTGTGGATAGTGATAAACAGAGACAGGACGTTGTTTAACCAGTGTTCAACTTTATACATCTTTCATAAGTAAGGGGGCCAGTCATTATCTGATAAGTATAAAAAGATCTGATGATAAAAAAATACTATCTGATGATAGCTCGATGATAGAATCCCAAGTCCAGAACTTAAAAGTTTTCAGTTTTTTAACCGAACTTCAAAAAAAAGAGGTGATTCTCAATTCATCGAAATATTTTTTGTCTAAAATCTTATTTCCTCTAAACCGTCGCAATATGAGCAGATTCTCAGTAACCTTGGCAGTGGCAGCCAACCGCGACACTTACCCGACCGTGGGGGAAAGTATCGAGCATTCTGTTCACAACATCTTGTCATTCGAGCCGGGAAATAGTTTGGTATGCTGCTGGAAAGCTTTACGAAATTCTGTTGATAGCCTTTGTAGGTACATAACTAATGTTTGCCATGGAACTATCGATGTCAGTTTTAATGGACTGTAAAATTGTCTGAAATAAGATTTAAGTAATTCAAACAAAGGCACAAATTGCAAACATAAAATGCAACGTATTTTTACTATATAAGACAATTCAAATAGTAGTGAGTGAACCTATTGTTATGGTAGATAGTATAGGATTTATAGAATGAATGGTTGATGTCCCTAAATGGGCTCAAGATAACACAACATGCCGTGACAAAAAGTGAGAACGCACAATAATGATAATGAACAAAAACATACGATTATATTCATTAAGCATGTCGTAATAATGACATTCGTGACAAAAACGATATTTCCATCAATTTGCAGTTTGATGTTAGCAAACAAGATTCGGATAAAAAGTTGGTGTTGCGAACGACATTTCTGTGAATTGCAGCAGAAACCAATAGGGCTGTACTATCGCTAGTGATGGGGTTAAGTCAAGACCACAGCCTTAGCACAAAATATCTACGCATTAACAGTTTCATTAAGAACATCATTGAAGGAAAAGTTGAAGGAAGGAGAGGAAGACCGAGGATAGGCTACATGAGTCAAGTGAAGGAGAAGGTTGCTATCATATCGTATATGGAGGTCAAGGAGGCCCTGGAAACAGCTTCGTGGAGAAAGAGGCATCAGTTATGCCGACAAGGGGTAACCCCTTAAATTGAAGAAGAATATTTAAATAATCACAGTTTATTGAATTAATATAGCCTCAAACAGAGAAGACTGAAATGAGGTTGCCTCCCAGCAGTAGATCATAAACTGCTGAAAACTATAATCGTCAATGCTGTGTGTGGAGAAGACAGCACAGAACCGAACGGTGTGGCGTAACAGGAGGCCAATTCTCTGAAGTGGTTGCAACTGAGCTGAATATTACAGTGCGAATAGGCAAAGGTTAGTCAAGAGACTTGACTCAAGAGCAAGACTAACCAATCTCGGTCTTGCAATGTACATAGGTCAGTTACGCCGCGTTGAGTAACCAGACTCAATAGATAGACAGGATTCGACTAGCTCCCCACTGGAACTTGACTATTTACAAGAGGATGGTTCACCGCACATCCACATGACGGAGGCCTTTAGGTGGCCTAAAAACTCCGTCACCAGAGTTGGCCACTTGCTCATACGAACTTACTTACTTACCGCACAAAAGAAAGCCCCATACCATGTTTGTTGCCGATTCTTGGTCGCGAAAGAACAGGAGTAGAATCACTTCTCTTAAGACGTTTTAAAGTGATCCCAGATGTTTTCACTTTTTTTTAAGGTAGGTAAGATAAGAGAAGATAAGTTTATTTGACACACACACGGAGGATATAGAACAGTAAAAGATACACGAAGAAAGTTATAAACATTAAAAACAGACAATAAAAAGGTTCATATAGCAGTGGTGCCAATAAGGCTCAGTCTCAGCTAATGCTGGGTACTCCCATGAGATCCCATGGGAGACAGTGCTGATTTTCAGACGGTGCGTCTTTTTTTTAGGTAGTGTGAACTGCGAATATGAAGTCAAGACTGACCAGTCTTGCAAGTTACATAGCGTCACGGTCACGCCGCGTGGCTGCGTTAATAAGCGCGTGATGCGGCTGATGACCGAGTGAAACGGGTTCGATGACAACTCCATACCATGCTGTAAGATTTTGAATAGCATGCTATTTATCGAACGCTTGTAAATAAGACAGAGCATATAAGATTTCAGTGCCAATTAGACAATGTGCAAATGATCATGCGATCGCGTTACTAATGTTCGTATTCGTATGGGCTAGTGGCCATATCAGCAGGTGATGGAGTTTTTAAGCCGCCTAAAAGCCACCGTCATGGCTTAACGACTTTAAAGCCACGACCGACAATATAACGTGCCTTCTGAAGCACGAAAGTACTCAGCCGTTAATGCGAATAGCAGTCACCCATCCAAATTGTGACCGCTCAGAACGTCGCTTAAGACGTGTCAAAGTGGTCTTAGTGGTCCTACTAAATAAAAAAAATAAAAAAAACCAAGCAAACCTCATCTTTTCATTCAATGGAGTCTTTTTCTCACTTCTTTCACACTTCCTCTTATAGAAATACTAGCGGACGTCCGCGGCTTCGCCTGCGTAGCCTATTATTTTTTATCCACGTGCATTTTTCCGGGATAAATACTTTCAACGATCTATCAAGAACGTCTAAGTAAGCTACGCCACGAGCGCTTCGGTAACGGTAATGCAAAGGCAGTAGTAGTAGTAGAGCACTTGTGGGAACTTTCCACAAAAACTCGTAAATCCGTCAACGATGAGTCTGTGATCTGTTAATTCACACATTAAAACGTAGAAAATAGCGTGATGGTATTTCACGATTGTCTAAATGATAATGGATCTAAAGAATTTCTAGCGAATATATTTTCGTCGCTTGAAAAACTTTGCCGACTCCTTATCTGATGAAATTCTATGAATTAGTGTTACTAATAAGATGCTTTACAAATATCTGTCAGAGAGGGGGTTCTGGGCGGTCATAATTGATGGGTGGGTGACCACAAGTGGCATTAACCCATTCGCTGACCAGCCACCACGGAAAAGGAGAGAAAAAGGCAGGTTAAAGAGTTAAACGGGGTCATTGCGGCCGAATGCATGCTACATCTGCACATTGTGTCTTGTACACTGAACGCGTTAACATCTGAAAGCTTCCGTGCTTCGGAGGGCACGGTAAATTGTCGGTCCCGGCTTTTAAGTCATTAAGCTATGACAGAGGCCTTCAACTAAAACTCCGTCACTAGAGTTAGCCGCTAGCTCATACGAACATACGTACATTAAGCTACACTAGGAGCTGGGAGGGACACATGGCGAGGCGAGGTCATGGCAGGTGGAGTAAAGCCATAAGTCATAACTGAATGGTGGCCGAGACAAGGATACAGAAATGTTGGTCGTCTGGCGGCAAGATATGCAGATGACATCGACAAAGACGCGGGCAAAAAATGGATTGGACTGGCGCAGGATCGTGACGAATGACACAAACTAAGGGAGGCCTATATCCAGCAGTGGGTGAAGTCAGGCTGCGAATGATGATGATGATGGAGCACATCAGATTCGCTAAAAGTATATAAAACCATACTACACACACGGAAGGATCGAGTCTGAATGACAGTCAAGGCTAAGGGGACAGGGTGATTCAGTGAATTGATGAACTGGTGATTACGTCGACATGATAGCTGCATTTATTGATACGAGCTTGATGAATTGATTGCCATGAACAGCGGGGAACATTTATAGAATTCCATACAAAGAATACCTACAGCTATAACCTTAATCTGCGATTTGTCTTAAGTAAGCAAAGCCCAAGGAACTTTATTCCTGGCAAAACCACAGATAGATTAATCATTTATCCAGAGTTTAATCACAAATCGTCTAAGGTTACATATCCAAAGATGGTAATCAGAGATCTGTTTTTCCCAACCAGATAGAGTTACATCAGAGTCGTTCGTTTAAAATGAATTCTACTGGTCTACCAGACCGAACGGTATATGAAGTAAATCCAAATGAGGTTTCCAGGTTTTGGCTTGCTGCCAGGGTGCTCCAACGGTATGCATTGCGAAATCAGACATAAGGTACCTACTGCTTCTAACAAACAGATGCGGAAATGCGCCATTTGTACATGGTTGATATTACCAGTGTTCGTACTAACCTGAGTCTACATTTTTCATACGCACTGCGAGAATGTCCTTGTCTGTATTTCCAGAAAATATATAATTTGAGTGTCTTCAAATCGAGAGTCAATAGGTTCCTTCCAGGTAAGCGTGCTCCATCTTACTTGACCACACTATTGCTTTACATCAGGCAGGGTATGGTCAAACAAACCTAATTTAGTTTTAAAAAAAATATGCCGTGTCTATTTCGCATCGAAATAGACATGGCATATTCAACAGACATTATGAATAAGAAACAGACGAGACGAAGTCGGAGGAGGGGGGGGGGGGGGGGGTTTTGCTAGTCTTGTATAAATAAAAATCAATTACCGGAAGAAAGATCACTTTGTATGATTTTTTGCATTCGTTATTGCTAAGACAAGGATTCTAAAACCCATGCATGCTTGCAAAAACTTGTCAGAGCTCCAAAGTCTTAGTTTTAAGAAGTCGCGCTTGTAGACGCCCGTTTTTTTCGCCTGACAATGGACCGTGTTTTTCACCGGATTCGCGGTGGTGTATGGCCCGTAATGAATGTGTACACGCGCCGGATATCGGTCCAGCGAACAATTTATGCCGTTTAGGATATCCGTTAATTGACGGTCCGTTGTCCGGCGAAAAAAACGGACGTCTACAACCACACTAAAGAGCTAATGATGTGAAAAATACCTCGAAAAATACCGACTTTTGCCGATGGAGAATGATGACAGCGCTGTTGTTGATAAAACCGCTGACCGTCAATCGATTGAAAGCAACAAGTCCACGACGGAATGTCTTCAGTTCATTCAATTGTGTAAGGAGACAATGTTTATTCGATTTGTCAAATCGCTGATTAAGACTCGACCTTCAATTGTATCTGGTTTCAATTCAACTGATTCATCATTTTAAATAGCTTGGACGTTATTTAGTATTAGGTACTTAGGTAAGTATGTATGTACCTATGCTTGTATGGGGGGTTTGATTTGATCGATAAAGATAATTAAATAATATTAGTATTATCTAAAGACCCTATTTTGATCATGAAGTTAGGAAACTACATAATAAAACCACAAAATACTCACTCTTCGTATATTAATTCCTTTTCTCTTTTTTAAATTCACAGTTTTACAATCCTTTTTCTCTTTTTGTTCCTCGTCAAAACTTCCATCTTGTTGCCGCGCTTTTTTTCTCCTTTTCTTTTTGACAACCATCAGTTTTCCATTCTACCAATCAACGATGATAAAAACTTACATAGCAGCGCGGCAACCCGGAAAATAATAGTTTCACTAAGATTTATTATTTAAACAACATTGAGATAGATTTACAATAATAACTTAGTAAATAAAGATGACAGATTCGGCCATCTGAATAACTCCGTATGTCCTCATACGTTATTTATAAGTACTTAGGTAGGTACCTATTAAATCAGTTACAAAGCAAATGAAAAGTAGATCATATAACAATTTTTAAGACAGTATTAAACTTAAAAGTCTAACAATATTATTCAACCTAAGAAAACCAAAAGTTTATCAACCATAATTGAAAACCATTGTTGTATTTTTACAATTATTGATCATCACAACTCCAGTTAAATGCCTAATGGCTTTATGTTGTAGTATCGTTGACCATCAATTCTACATTTTGATTATAGATTTTACATATTATCATTTTTATTGTTGAATTGAGCTATTATTTAATAGTACCTACATATAGAAGTCGAACATAACAAATATTACATCAACTTATTTTATCTTTATTTTCTTAGCATTGATGCTATCTTGTTGTAAGCGGGGTGGGTAGGTATATCACATCCTAGTTATAGTTTTGGAGTCAAATAAACTTGATTGAATTGAATTGAATTGAATTGATCAAGACCAAGTACCTACCCACCAATCATTTGAAACTCACTATAAGATAAACTAGCCAGGTTACGGCCTGGCAGCTAGTTTACCAATCATTTGAATCTTACTGTTAGATAAACTACCCAGATCCCGGCCTGGCAGTTAGTTTATCAATCATTTGAATCTCACTGTAAGATAAACTACCCAGATCCCGGCCTGGCAGTTAGTTTACCAATCATTTGCATTTCACTGTAAGATAAACTACCCAGATCCCGGCCTGGCAGTTAGTTTACCAATCATTTGCATTTCACTGTAAGATAAACTACCCAGATCCCGGCCTGGCAGTTAGTTTACCAATCATTTGAATCTCACTATAAGATAAACTAGCCAGGTTACGGCCTGGCAGCTAGTTTACCAATCATTTGAAACTTACTGTAAGATAAACTACCCAGATCCCGGCCTGGCAGTTAGTTTACCAATCATTTGAATCTCACTGTAGATAAACTACCCAGATCCCGGCCTGGCAGTTAGTTTACCAATCATTTGAATCTCAATAAAGATAAACTAGCCAGGTTACGGCCTGGCAGCTAGTTTACTAATCATCTTTGTCTCAGTTGCGTCTTGAGTAACTGACCATCAGTATATTTGTCAGCGCTCTAGGTATTTTATTTTTTTCTTCATTCTTGTCATCGAACTCAGTCAAAAAATTCTTTATTTCAGCTGTAGTGCAGCTGAGATGCAGTATTTTGTTTCGCTTGGTTTCATAAATTGTCTGCTAATTCATTAACATAGTAATTTGGTTGAGAGTTTTGAGGATGCAAGTATTGAAAGTCTTCCTTTTTATGGAGATACTTAGTTCATCACTGTACGGGCCAACCCGCACATTCAGCATTAAATTCATTTCACAGCAATACTTTATTTTCTTTCCAATAAAACAGTTCAAAACTCATCCCGGCACCGAGCGGTCGTTTTATTTGTCATCTTCTCCCAATCAAAAACAATTTTCAATCAATCAATCAAAATATATGTAGGGATCAGCATAGGACCCATACAATCACTCTTCATGATTTCTTTTAGTGCCCAGTATTTTTTTTTTTTTTTTTTTTTTTAGCCATGACTATCCTTTTATTAATTTCTTTGGACATTTGATCACTGGGAGCTATTATTTGATCTAAATACACATATTCTCCGACATATTCTAGGCTTTTTCCATTTAGTTTTATCTCTACCTCATTAGCGTTAGTCATTACTTTTGTTTTGTTTATATTAATTTCGAGACCCTAAGGTTTGCACCATTGCCTGCATTTTCTTAGGGTCTTCTTCAATCAAGATAAGATCATCAGCAAATCTTAGATGATTTAAGCAGCTGCCATTGATGTTGAGACCATAATCTTCCCAGCCTAATCTTCGAAGATACTTTCTAGTACAGTTGTAATTAGTCTTGGAGATAGATCTCCCTGTCTAACACCTCTGTTTATGGGGAATAGATCTCCTTTTGATTCCAGCTTTATACGGCTCTTACTTATGCTATAGATGTTTCCAATAATCTCGATGTAGGTGTTTTCCACTCCTTGCTGTCTAAATGTTGACCAAATGTTATTGTGGTGCAGACTGTCAAATGCTTTGAAATAGTCAATAAAAACTGTATAAAGTAGCTTCTGGTATTCAAGGTATTTTTCCAAGATTTGTTTAAAGGTATGGATATGGTCAATCGTGTTGTAATTTCTTCTAAACCCTGCCTGCTCAGCTGGTTGATTTTCTTCCAATATTGTTGTTATTCTTTCCAGGATTACTTTTGAAAAGACCTTATATATGTTTGATATGAGACTTATTGGCCTGTAGTTTCCAATGTCTTCTTTAGGCCCTTTCTTGTGCAGGAGAATAATATTTGATTCTCCCCACTGGTTTGGTATAACACCTGATTTAACTATATCGTTGAACAACTTGGTCAAAACCGGACTTAACTCTTCTGCTGTGCCTCTCAACAGTTCATTTGGTATGGTGTCGGGCCCTGGGGCTCTTTCTAGTTTTTGGGAGTGGATGGCCCTCTGTATTTCTGATAGGTGTATTGGAGGCACATCGTTGGGCATACTTGTTGGTTTGCTTGCTTCAATTTCGATATCATCTTTATTCTTGGAGTAGAGAGATCGGTAGTACTCAGTTGCTACTTTCTGGATTTCTTTACGCTGTGTCACTTGACTGAGTTAGTTTCTTTTTAATCTAGATATCCATTTATTACCTCGTTTCCTCAACTCTTTGAAAGCTTTTCTTGTCCAAGTGATTGTATTTTTCCGGTACGCTTAGGTCAGAGTTGACTACTCCGAGTAGCGACTTAGTGAGAGATGCTTTGATTCTTTTGGCATACTGGTCTGATGGTGCTTGACGCAGATACGATAATTAGTGTTGAAGTTTAAATTTTGAATAATATGTGTATCATTAAAGTACTTTACTCTGTTTGTTATAATGTAGTCTATTTCGTTTTTGTACTTCCCGTCTGGGCAGATCCAAGTCGCTTTTCGTCTTTTTCTTGAATAGTGAGTTGAGTAGTGTTAGGTTATTTTGGAGTAAAAATTCTATTAGCCTGCGTCCATTTGCACTTTTCTTTCCATAGCCATGCTTTCCCATAATATGTTCTTTCCCTAATTCTCGGTAGCCGACTTGTGCGTTAAAATCGCCCATGACTATGAGGTTGTTCTTGTGGTATTTCTTTACGATCTCTGATAAATTATTGTAAAAGTCTTGGGTGTCATCTTTCGATGCCTTTTCAGTAGGCGCGTATGCTTGTATAATTGTCCATACTTTCTCGTATCCTGGTATCTAATGTTTAGTATTGCTCATCTATCAGAAATTCCGATTAACTCCAGAATATTACTTTTAAGGGATTGTTTAATCAGAAATCTAACTCCCCATTGGCCTGCTACTTCTCCTTTATGATATAGAATGTAGATTTTATGTTCTTCAATTTTCTCATCTCACTTATGCCTTTGCGCAAACTTGAATTGCTCACATTGGCTACAGTTAAGCCAGTAGTTCACTTGACTCCTTCTGCAATTGCATAAGTACCTGCACTACCAAGTGCGCGACTCGCAGGATGCCAAGCTCCGATCTCTCGAAGGCGCCCTGATGAGGTCCCGCGTCGAGCGGGGTTGCCAGGCGCCGATCTCGCGAAGGCACCCTGGTGAGGTCCCGCGTCGAGCGGGGTTGCCAGGCGCCGATCTCGCGAAGGCGCCCTGATGAGGTCCCGCGTCGAGCGGGGTTGCCAGGCGCCGATCTCGCGAAGGCGCCCTGGTGAGGTCCCGCGTCGAGCGGGGTTGCCAGGCGCCGATCTCGCGAAGGCGCCCTGGTGAGGTCCCGCGTCGAGCGGGGTTGCCAGGCGCCGATCTCGCGAAGGCACCCTGGTGAGGTCCCGCATCGAGCGGGGTTGCCAGGCGCCGATCTCGCGAAGGCGCCCTGATGAGGTCCCGCGTCGAGCGGGGTTGCCAGGCGCCGATCTCGCGAAGGCGCCCTGGTGAGGTCCCGCGTCGAGCGGGGTTGCCAGGCGCCGATCTCGCGAAGGCGCCCTGGTGAGGTCCCGCGTCGAGCGGGGTTGCCAGGCGCCGATCTCGCGAAGGCGCCCTGGTGAGGTCCCGCGTAGAGCGGGGTTGCCAGGCGCCGATCTCGCGAAGGCGCCCTGGTGAGGTCCCACGTCGAGCGGGGTTGCCAGGCGCCGATCTCGCGAAGGCGCCCTGGTGAGGTCCCGCGTCGAGCGGGGTTGCCAGGCGCCGATCTCGCGAAGGCGCCCTGGTGAGGTCCCACGTCGAGCGGGGTTGCCAGGCGCCGATCTCGCGAAGGCACCCCGGTGAGGTCCCGCGTGCAGTACGCGGCCTGCCCGGCGCCTCTCTCGTGAAGGCACCCCGGTGAGGTCCCGCGTGCAGTACGCGGCCTGCCCGGCGCCTCTCTCGTGAAGGCACCCCGGTGAGGTCCCGCGTCACAGTGTGGGATTTGACGTGATTTTCGGACAT
This sequence comes from Camptogramma bilineatum, assembly GCA_958496255.1. Classification (NCBI taxonomy): domain Eukaryota; kingdom Metazoa; phylum Arthropoda; class Insecta; order Lepidoptera; family Geometridae; genus Camptogramma; species Camptogramma bilineatum. Next base: position 11,716,715 of record OY292471.1, read on the forward strand.
GGTCTTTTTATTGCAGGATTCGTTAGTATTAACGATTTAAAACATTAGAGTAGAACTCCCGTGTTTCAGTTAAGTTTAGTTTCAGAGATGTGAATTTTTGAAAATACCTATATTTTTTGTGCCAAAAAATTTTAAAGTGTTGGTGCGCCTACATTATAGGATTATTTAAAAATTTGATTTCTGTATACCTAAGAATGTCTCAAGCTGCAATTTTAGAAATTATTTTGAATCTTCTATATGCTGTAAAACTCGAGTAATTAATTATTTTATGTTTTTGGTTTTTATTTTTTTACTCTTAAATTAGGTCTTAGTAGCACATAATTTCTTCATAACACATAGCCCCAGATCGTAAGCAACAATGTGGTAAAAATACGGAAAGCTAATCTCGCGTGGATTGGAAGTTATTAAATAATAACGTTTTTGCCGAAAACTTTACAGTCGGGGTTGTCACTTTTTGAATCATAATTTTTTTGCCAAAAATAAAGGATTTTTTTTTATTATTATTTTCCTTTAGATCGTTTACAACGATCCTTAGATTATGCTATTCTCAATTACATTATATTATTGTGCATATTATTGAGGATAACACTTTTTTACATTTAGAATCGCTATATCTCAGAAATGGTGAATCTTAGGAAAAAGAATAAACGGCAAATTTTGTGGAAAATAGCGTGATCTACATTTATATTAATAAATAAATCTGTTTTTCATAAATACCTCGTTTCGTTCTATGACCCAAAAAAAAAAAAATTACCCTGCAGGGGTAAATAAATATCCACAGGCACGGTATCACTAAGATTTTCAGCTCTATCAATTTTTTTTAATTTTCGGCCAAAAACGTTCAAAATTTGACAAAATATTTGTGACAACCATAACAAAAAAACTTAAGTCACTGTAACTTCCAATCCACGCGAGATTAGCTTTCCGTTTTTTTACCACATTGTTGCTTACGATCTGGGGCTATGTGTTATGAAGAAATTATGTGCTACTAAGACCTAATTTAAGAGTAAAAAAATAAAAACCAAAAACATAAAATAATTAATTACTCGAGTTTTACAGCATATAGAAGATTCAAAATAATTTCTAAAATTGCAGCTTGAGACATTCTTAGGTATACAGAAATCAAATTATTAAATAATCCTTTAATGTAGGCGCACCAACACTTTAAAATTTTTTGGCACAAAAAATATAGGTATTTTCAAAAATTCATATCTCTGAAACTAAACTTAACTGAAACACGGGAGTTCTACTCTAACGTTTTAAATCGTTAATACTAACGAATCCTGCAATAAAAAGACCATGTCCGAAAATCACGTCAAATCCCACACTGTGCGCGTGCAGTACGCGGCCTGCCCGGCGCCTCTCTCGTGAAGGCGCCTTGGTGAGGTCCCGCGTGCAGTACGCGGCCTGCCCAGCGCCTCTCTCGTGAAGGCACCCCGGTGAGGTCCCGCGTGCAGTACGCGGCCTGCCCGGCGCCTCTCTCGTGAAGGCACCCCAGTGAGGTCCCGCGTGCAGTACGCGGCCTGCCCGGCGCCTCTCTCGTGAAGGCACCCCGGTGAGGTCCCGCGTGCAGTACGCGACCTGCCCGGCGCCTTTCTCGTGAAGGCACCCCGGTGAGGTCCCGCGTGCAGTACGCGGCCTGCCCGGCGCCTCTCTCGTGAAGGCACCCCGGTGAGGTCCCGCGTGCAGTACGCGGCCTGCCCGGCGCCTCTCTCGTGAAGGCACCCCGGTGAGGTCCCGCGTGCAGTACGCGGCCTGCCCGGCGCCGAAAAGCATTCGATCGCTGCTGTTGGTAGATTGTTAACCCGAATTCGTCGGATTCTACGAAGAAATGGACACGGATCTCCAGAAGTTTCCACTGAAATCACAAAACAAAACAATCGGACAGCAATCCATTCCTTTTTTAAATGTCAGCACTCTTAGCAGTACCTACTTATAGTCAGATAATCTTAGGTAAATTGAAATAAAATTTGAAACAAAGATAGGTAAGTACTTAAACAAAAAAAAAATGTAATAAAAGTACGTGTACCTAAGTAGGTACTTACCTATTTATTTTGTGGCCAATGAATACAAAATTATGTTATGTAGGTATCAATAAAGTTATTTTACGCAAATAAGATGTGTAACTTGTCTTATAAAAAGGTAAATAAGTACGGTAACTACACCGTATTACTTGATGGTAGATTACCAATGCGGCATAGGCGTACGTAAATTCATTCGTTGCCACTTCTGAAATATTATCTAAAGACCCTATTTTGATCATGAAGTTAGGAAACTACATAATAAAACCACAAAATACTCACTCTTTCGTATATTAATTCCTTTTCTCTTTTTTAAATTCACAGTTTTACAATCCTTTTTCTCTTTTTGTTCCTCGTCAAAACTTCCATCTTGTTGCCGCGCTTTTTTTCTCCTTTTCTTTTTGACAACCATCAGTTTTCCATTCTACCAATCAACGATGATAAAAACTTACATAGCAGCGCGGCAACCCGGAAAATAATAGTTTCACTAAGATTTATTATTTAAACAACATTGAGATAGATTTACAATAATAACTTAGTAAATAAAGATGACATTAGTTTGAAGCTCGCTTCGCTCCCATTTTAGCTTCATGAGTATTTTGCGAGCAAAGCGACTTTGTCTGACCACAGAAGAACAAATAAAGTGTCACGTGCATTTGACTTTAAAAAAATTGACTCTTGCTGCACTATTCATGAACAATATGTATTCCAACGCTTACCAAGTCGCGGGTAACAGCTAGTAATAAAATTTATTTATTTGTGCCACCAACATAATATACATTCGATCATGCAAAATATATGAAAACTAGTGCTAGAAGACAAGTATAGTATGAAATAATAGAAATAGTATGAAAGCCTTTGATTTTTCTAATAAAACAAGCTTCATATATCAGAAGTGCGATGTCAGAGGGATAATAAAGGGGGTAGTTACTCAACTATCATTCGCAAAGCCGCGGTAAGCCGGCCCCGGTAGTCGCCTGCAATCTAACTATGAGGCTATGAAAACGGCGATATGATCATTTCAACCTTTTAACTAACTTTAAAAAAAAATCGATTTAAATAATGTTCTGTTTTTGTAATTTCTAATCTTGGGGCTCTGAAAAATGCGGAGGTTTATTTTGTGTGATCCCAGAGGACTGAAATAAATTATTTTTGACTCTGATTTTGATATTTATTTATTTTGGAACAACTTTGATGTGAGCAAAAAGGTGGTTTTAAATTTCTACATTATTTTTACTTTTTTATATTCTAGGGGCATCTGGGGAGTATTTAAAACAAATCCAATGCCAATTCCATTTCATCATTCATGTTTGAGTTTGGTTGGTTACAAAATTGAAAATTGATGTAACATTGAAATCAATTGGCACAAATCAAAAATCTGTATACTTATAGCGGAATTTAAAAACAAAGGTGCATGCTATAAATTACTTTTAGATTTTACTATTTGTATCTTGTGTTTTATTTAGATGAGCAAGTGACTAAACTTATGTATAATTTTTTGACGACGTTTTACGAAAAATGTTGGCAATAGTTGGTATGGTAGGTACTAAGCATGAGAATCGATAGTCGGATTTTAGTTAAAAAATCTAATGGAACACATGTTTCTACTCGTACATCGTAACTAAAGTAAAAACTAAAGTAACTAAACACTCCAGAACGTTCAGCTACTTTTGCAACAACTCTAGTGGCCCAACGTGTCAACTCAGCTTGACACTCGGCTGATCTCACTTTAATTGCTTAGCGATAAAGATCATCGGATCAGAACGACTTTCACTATTTGTCTCAGTATCTATTCCGATAATGAGATTCATTCTCATTCTAATCTGTTTCAAAAGTTTAAGTGGACTTATGTGTTTGAAATTGGAACGAAGGATGGAATATGATTGGACATTTCAAAAAAAGAATAAACAGAGAAAAGAGAGTAGCTATGAAGTAATGAGATGGACCGACCTAATCAAGACTGCATTGGACGGTCCACTACATCATCGGTTCTCAACATGGGCGATTACGCCCCTTGTGGACGTTTGTGACTTTCAGGGGGGGGGGGCAGTAGAAGACTCAGAGAAAATTAGGGGGCATTGAGATGGTGCATTCAGATATGGGGGGGGGGGGGCTCTTAAAAAAAACTATATTCTCAAAGTAGGCGGTGGGCGAATTATGGTTGAGAACCCATGCACTACATGAATGCACCAGAAAGGCTACGATTTGGGATGAATGGCGTAGGATCGTCAAAGTCGCCACAACCCCCATGACGACCACGACCACTCTGTCAAGAGTGTAACGAAAGAGAAGAAGAAGAAGGATTAAGTAACTATTAGGTCAGATATTATAATAAATCTGTCCGCATATTAGATAGGTACTACATGTTAGTTAAAAGATCACAATGTGTACCTACCTATGTGTAAAGCCAAAAAATATGTACCTACCTACTTAGAGAGATTTTTTTTACTATTGGTCCACAAATAAATATTAATATTTTCATGATCAATTTCGTCTAGTTTTGTTGGAGCAAATATTTATCATCAAGCGTAATAATGATGGTAAATCATACCATATTTAGAGTCCTTTCGTCAATCATCATTATTTGTTGTTGTCGACACGTACCTGAAACAAGAAGAAAAAAAACATTATAGATATTATTCTATTATAATTAAACATGACATTCATCCTATCCTATTACCCATACTTATATTATAAATGCGAAAGTAACTCTGTCTGTTTCACGCCTACACCACTGAACCAATTTTGATGAATTTTGGTAGAGATATTTTGATATTTGATTGGACCTTGGAAAAGGACATAGTAGGCTACTTTTTATCCCAGAAAAATTCAAATTCAGGATTCCCTTAAGCTCCTTTAAAAAAATCAAATTTCCGCGATAAAGGGAGCCCCTCAAGCTCTGAATGTTGAAGGAAAACATCATGGGGAAACCAGCGTCCAGGTATAAAGTCTTTGTCAGCGTCTTAGTCTGCCCAACAATAAATTTTTCGAACCCTTCGTATCTAAAGTCGAAGTTCTATGGTCGAAGTACAACCCCACTCGGCCAACACAGCCTCAAGAAAATAGGAGTGAATATTATACATGTATGTACAATGTCGTATAGTCACTCCCTAGGAATAGGAACCCTGGACTAAGAGCTTGAATATTTCAGTGCTTGCGAAAGTTGCAAAGTGCCTCGCACTAAAACGTGTCAAAACTTTTGTTTGCTTCAGTAGCATGTTAGTTTCGCAGTTTTCTTCTAAGTCCTTGTATTTGTTGGTAGCCGTCCTCTGTAAAATACTTTTTAACCGACTTTAACTTACGCATTTTAACGGTATACTTCCCGATTAGTGCCACAAAAATTTAGTGAGGATTTGTTGCGGATCTTCGGAGTTATGAACAGAAATGCACCTCGAGAGTGCAGCGGACTTAAAAAGGTCGTTAAAGCTGAATCACAATATGAATTGAACCATAAAGCCGTCTCTTTTCACTCTCAGCGCTGAAAAGAGATGACAATAGTTCAATTCCTTTATTGCGATTCTGCAATAGCGACCTTTTTAAGCCCGCTGAAAATTGCTTAGCTTTATAACATTGGAGTCGGTTTTTTTTAAATTTAAATTTAGCCACTTGTACCCAACCCAATATTAGCTTTAATTTTTTTTTTGTAAGTGAGGGATCGAAGAGATTTCCACAATTTTCTTTGCAATTTCGAGTTTAACTATCCGCTAAAACGCCATACTTAACACGTAAATAGTATTTCCTAAGGTTACATAATCCAAAGCACTCGCTACAAATTAGCAGCTGATGAGGACTAGTGAAGCTTAGCTGCTCCAAGCTTAGAAGAAACAGCTGAAGTTTGGGCAACACTCGGGAACAGCTCAAATACACTAAAGTGAGCTTACGATCTTTGACACTTGAAATCCATCCTACATGAACCGAAAAACTAGATGTTTGGTTGTAAACACTATCAACGGGATATTTAAATTTTCCATGATTTTTGGATTTTCGAGTTTCCTGACATTTCGGCAAAGTTGCATGCGCCATGATCACGGTAAACTTACATTATTATGTAGATGTTTGGTTGTGGTTCTATTATGACTGAGCAGATTTGAATGAAATTAGAAGCTTGCAAACCTAGAAATAAGCTGAATTGCGCTTATCACAGAATGGTTAGAGAGATTTTTTATTTCTCAAAGAAATTTTCACTTACAGAGAAACTTATTCTATCGTAAAATAAAAGCTTCGAAAACTCTAAAAAATAAATAAATAGCAACTGTAGGTAGGTTGTTATTTTGAACAAGAAACAGTCAAACAAAGTTGTTGGTTTTACCCTCAAAATTGTGCACAATCCTATTTAGTAATACTTTTTTGACATTTTGAAAGTCGATCGAAAATTAGTAATACGTGGTAATACGTTTGCTGAAAGAGACAAGCTTATGTATGGTTCAGACGATGCTGAGCAAGAATGCTCCACTTCAACAATGTCCCAAGAAAGGCAATATAGCGTCCTATGTAGAGGCATACTAAACCTTACCAAGTACTATATACTTACCTTACTTTACTAAGTACTTAAATCAAAAATTCAAAACCAAAAAGATTTCGTTGAGGACTCTTATAACAGCAGCCTCCCAGTTCTTTTCTAATCGCATTCTCAAATGTTATTAAACTTTCAAAAAGATCACTATTTCAGGTAGCCTGAAGCAAAATAGTTAGTACCACAGTGCTAATGGGCACATTTCGCGAAACGTTAATTTCGCCGGGACTGTGCATGTGCACTCTTGCACGTCCGACCATTTGTGAAGTAACAAGGCTAAGTCCAAAATCCGGTCACTGTTATAACGCAGACGTCATATTAAAACGCGGACTGCACTGTCGTCTTGGTCTCTTGGATGATATTTTATGTGGATTTAGTAATTTACATTGTACAATTTAGTTGAATTGTGATGTAACTTGTTAAACGATTTGTTAACATTGTCAGCAACATAACCAAACCCAGGATATTTTACTTCATAATAATAGCTACATATTTTAATTATTATTAATTTGTATTAATTTATGAGTCAATCACCTATATTTTAATTAATACTTAAATAAATTGTTAGTTTGAATAGTTGCTTTAAGACGGAAGTACCTACTAGCTGTCATGGCGGGCCGCCCCTTCGACCAATTTCGGCTCGTCGGCCGAGATTGGTCGATTAAACCCGATCACCCGATCGAGGTTTTCGTGGAAAGTCGAGCCGGCCCGCTCTGGCAGTTGCATTTTGCTCTTCAAACTAGAAGGACGTTTTCTACTACATTAATTACTGTTTATTGGTGTATATTATAGTGAATATTATAATATCGTTATACATGTGAGTACCTACCTACTTTTATTTGATCCTAGACTAGATTATTTACCCGGTCTTTAAGAATATTAGGCTCCTAAGCTCCATCAAATGAGATGTCGCTCACATCAGAAGCGGGATATATACCTAACATACGCTTCACATAAGTGGCCGCATTTTTTAATTTGTTAGTCCATCCTGTTAGCAGATTGAAGATGAGTCTCTTATAGGACATCCCTGGTCCTACTACTATATTGGACAACCCTGGTCCACAATTAATTTTAAAGGACATCCCTGGTCCTACTACTATTGGACAACCCTGGTCCACAATTAATTTTAAAGGACATCCCTGGTCCTACTACTATATTGGACAACCCTGGTCCTCAATTTATTGTAAAGGACATCCCTGGTCCTACTACTATATTGGACAACCCTGGTCCGCAATTTATTGTTAAGGACATCCCTGGTCCTACTACTATATTGGACAACCCTGGTCCGCAATTTATTGTAAAGGACAACCCTGGTCTACAATCTATACAGATATTATAACTGAGGAAAGCCGTTTCCTCGACATTTTCATGCAAAAAGTGCAATGTGGTTCGTAATTGAACCACTAGATGGTGTTCGTTGGTTGCCACCGAGCGGAGCTCTGTCGCCCAGATATTGGTATTTATGTGAATTATGTTGCGCTTATGATAAATCATATTTATTATTATCGGTCGTCCGAGGTCGTACGATGATTTTGGATGGCCGACTGTCAGCAACATAACCAAACCCAGGATATTTTACTTCATAATAATAGCTACATATTTTAATTATTATTAATTTGTATTAATTTATGAGTCAATCACCTATATTTTAATTAATACTTAAATAAATTGTTAGTTTGAATAGTTGCTTTAAGACGGAAGTACTAGCTGTCATGGCGGGCCGCCCCTTCGACCAATTTCGGCTCGTCGGCCGAGATTGGTCGATTAAACCCGATCACCCGATCGAGGTTTTCGTGGAAAGTCGAGCCGGCCCGCTCTGGCAGTTGCATTTTGCTCTTCAAACTAGAAGGACGTCTTCTACTACATTAATTACTGTTTATTGGTGTATATTATAGTGAATATTATAATATCGTTATACATGTGAGTACCTACCTACTTTTATTTGATCCTAGACTAGATTATTTACCCGGTCTTTAAGAATATTAGGCTCCTAAGCTCCATCAAATGAGATGTCGCTCACAACATAATGATAATTTTTTAACATAATGAATAGGCGTGTTTCATAATTTTGAAAAATGGTACTACAATGTTCAGAAGTTGCTTCTGATTGCTAAAAATAATATATTTCACAATAACTAATGAGATTTACAGAAAAATAAAACTTTTAAGTTTAATATTTAAAATTCACGCCAAAACGCTTCAATATGTCATGGCGTCTCCTGTGACGTAATCATTGTCACAGCCTTATGTAACCTATTGGTTACATACTATATATTGGTACAAAGTGATGTTGGTGAACAATTTTCTAAATAAATTCATTTTAATTGTGAATTCCAAAGGATATAAGTGGTGTGTAGTGCCTAAGTGCGACAATAATTCGAAATAGACACCTGAAAAGTTGTATAAAAATGTTTCACGGAACAAAACTATCTGTAAAAAGTGGTTTAGGTACTCTTGCACGGCGGATCTAAAACAAAGAAATATATTATGTAGGTGCTTAGTAAGCCTGCTAAAGGAACAAAGTTATTAACATTATATTTTTTAACAACAAACAACAAATTTAGTTTCCAATATAGCTTATTTTCGAGATTAATACCTAAGTAGAAGGTATGTATGAAAAAATCTTTATTGTGCTTTTAAATTGATTTTATGGAAAAAACTTTTCCTAATATCTATTATAATATGTCTATTTACGCGGAAGCCTTCACATTTCTGAATTCTGCCGAACAAAAATCATTGTTTGTTCTCAGAAACTCTCCCAACATTAGAACATTCACTATAGGCAAATTAGACGAATTTGCCGTGGTAAATCCTAGTTCCTCTATTGTATCTTTTGAGAAAACGACGGACGATAAAATAGATATACCTAAATTAAGCACTAAGAACAAATTAAAACCAAAAAACGACTACCTACCAAAACTTGAAGAGTTATGCGATTTGTATGAATGAAGTTTGTTCTGTTCACTGACAGTAACACTCATGACGTAATTCGCTCTGATTGGTGTTTCATCTATCATGGCGGATAGCCGTATTTTATGGTTTTATTTTATCAAAAATAAAATTAATCTCACTATAATTTCAATAATAAATATGTTTTACGGAATCTGTGAATCTTAGTTCATTAGATTAATGCATTAATTTAGTGATTACGCATTGCAGGAAACACGCCTATTGTGATGATCTGAAGACATCTGATTCAAAGTCAAAGTTATTCAACAAGTCAACTACTGGGATAATTTGTTGCTACTATACCAATACTGCCAAAACCGTAAAGAACCATGGCAACTAACGTGTTTTGGAGCCAAGTTTGTGTTTTTTAATGATTTGACGCCGGAATCCAAATTATCATCTGTCATATCCGCAGTCACAAGCTTTTGACGAGGTAAACATTTTGGTTTCTCCCTTGACACGAAGAAGAAGACTAAAAGAGATTCCCTAATCGTTTTCTATTTTTGCTTTGCGTAGAGCTCAAAATATGATAGTAATAAAAACAGAGATAGAAGTCAAAGTGAGAAGAAGAAATAAATAAATACCTAAAGAAAAAATGGAGTAAAGCAAATACGGACTGGCCGACAAGATGGATCGACGACATAGTGAAGTCCGCAAGTCGTACATATGATTGGCGCAGGATAGAGGTGAATGGCAAAAGCGAAGAGAAGCCTAAGCCCAGCAGTGGGATGAGAAGGGCTGATAATGATGATGAAAGCAATCATGGCAGATAGATGACGGAGGTAGATTCTAAAGAAACCAAGACCTAAGGGACGTCTAGAAACTAGGTGACGATAAGTAATACTTGGAGACTAAAAGTGTGAGGGAGAGCATGGACAGCAGAAGATGTATGATGCTTGTCTTGAGAACTTGTTTACTATAACAAGATACTTTCATATCTCTAAACTTTAGTACCTATATTAAATATAAAAATAACCTGTTTTTCAAATGGTAATAAAAAAAGAAACCTAAATATAGAGGAAGGAAGCCGTGATTTCGATTAGAGACTATAGAAAGGAAACTGCCTTATGAAAACCATTTGGAACCATTTGGAACCAAAACCTTGATTGGATTTGTTGTTTTTACTAAAAATCTTAAGTTCGAAATTGAATCATCATCATCGCTCTGCCATAACTTACGAAGCCGGGTCGGCATAACAATGTTTCTTTTGTTTACTTTACTTCTATTCAACATTGAAACTCAAGTTTTGAATATAATATAGAAAATAAATTAGGCAATTCTTTGTTGTCAGTTTCAAATGAAACTACTATATTAAGTAATTTCGCCAGATAGCCAAATATTAGGTAATTTTCAGCTAAAACTTATTTCATAACATCATTATAATCCACAAGTTTATGCAAAAGTTACTCACACGAGTATTCCACAGAGCGCATAAAAATTCCCGCCATTTCCTCCTCTCGTTACATGCATCGTTTAATTCAACCTCAAGAACTGTTTTTACTATTTTCCATTCCGTTCAAATCTGTGCCAAATGGTAAAGGAGTAAGGTCGGTTTTTGAGAAAATGTTGGAAAAAGGTTGAGTGCACTATCCACAGGTGCTCTGCCTTTTACATTTACAAGTGTGAGGGAGAGGGGAAATGTCCTAGATAGAGCAAAGCTCATTATGGAGATCGTAATTTCGTTCAAACGTAGGTCAGGGATGGCAGAAAATGACGTGGTTGTGGGAAACATGGCTTTCAAACTTCGTGCTTTTTGTTTAGCAAAGGAGGTAGATAAATAAATAAATAATGCTGGATATTTCACACAAGCTGTAACCGCTTACCATCAGGTGGGCCGTATGCTTGTCTGCTACCTTAGTAGTATAAAAAATTAATCAATAAACATCCGATCAATAAACAACAAGACACAATTGATTTTCTATTGTCTGGAATCCCAGAATAGGAGAGGTTAAAAACACGTTTATTCCCCTAGAGCAGTGTTTCGCAAAAGGTGTGCCGCGGCACACTGGTGTACCGGTGGTCAGTAGTTGGTGTGCTTCAGAAATAGAAAGTAAGTACCTATCTCAAATTTGGACCGCTTATGCTCAACTAAACAAGCTCATGTTTCGCATTATAAAAATGATTTTTATTTATGGTGTACCGACCTCCAAAATTTTCAGAATTCCTAGATGTACTAAGTATCTAGAACACAAAAAGTTTGCGGAACACTGCTAGAGGGCCTAGAGGTAGGCAGATATCCTGACACAAATCTTTCACCTCATTCACAACATTTCACCATAATCTGAATCATGAAAATAGGCGCTGTAGTTTTAGCTTCGAGTGGAGCTTGCACAAAAAGCTCATACATTTGCATGGAGATGCAAAGCGCTTGTGTGCACTGATCCATATTCATTGCCCTTTGTGACGTCAGAAGGCATCGCTCGCCGGTTGCATCATCAGCTAAGGAGCTGTGAATAATTATAGTGCTTTTCGCCGGTCGTTTAAAATACAGGCCCATGTTTGTTTCTGTAGGATGTCAGTCAAATTGAAAATTATATGGACACGGGATTTTATCGCGTAATTTACCTAATTTATAAATCCCGATGTTTCGGCTATGTTACAACAGCCATGGTCGCGGGCAGACGGGAGTATGTTTTCAAGGTCCATTGTGAAGCGGCGGTAGTATCCAAAATAAGGTAAATTACGCGATAAAATCCTGTGTCCATATAATTTTCAATATGAATAGTGATCGCGAAAGTTTAAAAAAGACTGATGTCAGTCAAATCAAATCACGACAACAAATAGAAGAATTGTGAAAAAATAAATAGAAAGATGAATAATAGTCTCTTACATTACACCCTATACCATAATACTGAAACGCTACCTACTTAGTGTGGTGCTTATCATTGACACGGTCATTTTTGCATACGATTCTGAAGAGTAAGAACGAAATAGATAAGTAAGTAAGTTCGTATGAGCAAGTCGCCAACTCTGGTGACGGAGTTTTTAGATAAGATAGGTACGTCTCAAATATTTAAGTAGCATTTCAATATTCGAGCATTAGCATTCTATACATGGTGACAGTCAGCAAGCCCGTCCCTAGACACGCGACTGAGAGACCAATATAACTCGGGGTCGGTGGCCTCGCATCCGATATCTGTTATAACTTTAGATTCTATCTTAAGTTTTGAGGAATCGTCCCTCGAGTATTTGAAGTTATGTACATTTTTAACCGACTTCCAAAAAGGAGGAGGCTCTATGTTCGGCTATGTTTATGTTTTTTAGCTAAGTGAAGGAAATTTTTTTTTCTGCCTGAATTGTTTTTGTCTGTTTCTGTACCCCTGACAACTTGACAACTTCTATGCATTTCAAGATGGTGTTGAGTAGTTAGGACGTGACAAACAAACAAACTTGCATTAGAATAGGACGGACATCTGTTTGCTTTGACACAATTTTGAAACATTTCATAGAAGATCCAGCTAGTGTGAAAGATCTCATTCACAGTTTAGTGCAAAAAGATCTTATATGGCCTTGGTAACTCCTAAGACGGACATCTGTTTGCTTTGACACAATTCTGATACATTTCATAGAAGATCTTGTTAGTGTGAAAGATCTCATTCACAGTTTAGTGCAAAAAGATCTTATATGGCCTTGGTAACTCCGAAATAAAGTTCAATGTTCGACTAACCACCTTTGTGGATGGTCAAACGAGTTTTTATTGCTTTGGTGAAAGTATTTCTACTGTGATAAACTTTGGGATAAGTAATGAGATTGAAGCGAGATAATATACATTTATAGAAAATGCAATATTTGAGTTACGTGCTGTTTTAGTGGTTTTATAGAAATACATATTTTTGTACAACGCGAATAGGAGTTTCGCGTTCACTATTGCTTGTGATTATTTCATGACACGATCTTTCGACTGTTTAATTTAATGTCATGAAATAAGGTAAATTATGAAATAAATTGCCGTGTTATTAACTAAATATAAACTGTGATCGCTAAATCTTAAGAAAGACTAAATTATTTTGTATTTTTATAAAAAGTTTTGATGCGTTCAGAAGTAAAAACCGTTTTTCAAGATATTTGAAACTTAATGCTATCCATAATAAGTACCTACATATGATGTTCCACATTTTCATAAGTATGATGGGCAATAAATCCAGTCTATGATCTCTTCTACTTTGTACCACAAACATCGTGTACGAAATATCAATCAAGACACCTTTCGACTCGTTTTATTGCTGCACACACATCGAATAGTAATGAAAGGCCAGCCACAGAACACACAAGAGTTACTACCACACCTGACGTAGAATACGTAATAGTTACTACAGAACATACTCTAGAATACACAACAGTTAGTAAGACTGTGAAGAACAAGCACAACAGTTACAATACAAGCGCTGTCCCAGAATAACTAATAGTTAGTATCTATGGGGAATACGCCACAACATACGCAACAGTTACTACAGAACATGTCACAGAATATACAACAGATTGTATAGAAATTCAAGGAATAGTCCATAGATTATATGAAAGTATTGGAGAATATGTTTGGGATCTTGGGTTGTTAATGGTTCCTAACGGAAGCTGAAGGGCTTACTTATAGTGGTTCTGTTTGTTTACGGTTTGTATTGAATGTTAGTGAAAGGATTTTAGATTTATTTCGGCTAAAAAAACTAAAGGCTTTTTCTTACGTTCTCCGTGACTAGGTTGGTGTGTTGGCCTGATCTAAATATATTTTAACTTAGCTACGATTTTCTTCTTCAAGAATTGTCAGAACGATGAACAAAAAATCGTGTTGATTATTCCGTTCACACGTAATTGCAACCTTGGCTTTGATAGCAAGAGTAGTTATGACCGAAATGTGGCCAAAAACAAAGAGCAGTAGGGATCGTCTGATAGTGCGATATCAAAGGTCAAGGGTAATTTGAATGCTGCAAAATACAAGATTAAGAAAAGTAGCATTTAAAATGAAATATTTTTTGAGAGACACGCTTCATAATACCTACTAGTGCAACTGGAAAATATTGACAAAGGTAAATTGGCATTGGTAACAAAGTGTAGGTACGATACCCGCTAAAGAACAGCAATTGATTAATGTGGATGACGATGGTACTAAACGTTAGTACGATGGTAGGTATAGTTAGCGTCATGTAAAAAAAAAACGCTAGAAGAAAGTGGAGGGGTGTGTTTCAAACACGAGACAAAACACACCCCCACTTTCTTCCAGCGTTCTTTTTACATGACGCGAATTATAGTCGTATTGCTCATTATACGGACTAAAATTGAAGGAAAAAATGTCATTTTTCCTTCAATTTTGATTAGTTTTGATACGTTTTATGTCAAAATTGAAGGAAAAATGACATTTTTTCCTTCACTTTTAGTCCGTATAATGAGCAATACGACTTACACTAAACACAGATTCGAGACATCTGCCATACTAAGAATGTAATTTGTTTTTTTAGTACATGTCCAAAATAAATGATGTAGAACAAGTGCAGACTACACTGACATGATCGATGATTGTGTTGTATTATTCAGGTGTAGGGTATTGTGTATCGGAAACATTTTGCCGCAAATCGAAACCAGGCCATCGTTGTCCTCAATAATGGCACAATGGCGGTGGTGATGCAGCTGTTACAACAATATACGCTGTGTTTTTACAATTTTTAAACAAAATATTGGGAAAATTATGTAAAAGTATTTGGGACTCTTTGGTACCTACACTAGTTCCATCGTGTTTAAAATTATTATCCGCGCGTCAGGCCAAAAGGAGAAATTTACATTTGAAAATGAAAAATCTTATCAAAAATTTTCAATTCAGACGGGATTCGAACCCGCTATGATGAGTACCTTTACCAACTCGGCTACGGAATCCTTAGTCGTCAGGTTGAAAATCTTGTTTCATTTTCAAATGTAATAATACCTAAGTGTGGTTTACCATTATAAAATTAAAAATTATAGGAGAAATTTAATTTAAATACTTATGTATTAGCATAATTCGTTTCTGCAAAGCTAAAATTAAAATACTTACAGATGTTGCATGCCGTCACCTTTTAGAATTCTAACTGGTTTCCCGTGAAATGGTTACGAGGTAGATGTGCATATAATGTCGCTGACTATTTAAACCTCTACACTAGTAATCTCAAACGCGGATTCTCTGATAGCTTAGTTTCGCTATTCGCTTGAATGTCGAAGCTTTGAATACCATTAGTCTATGGAATTGCCTCAAATTATGGTGATTACAAGAATGGTGTCACAAATGATACGGTATTGTCTACGTGTTCAATGACAACTGCTCGGTTACTCAGGGATTTGAAAGTTGTATGTAAGCATTATTTATAAGGAATATTTCCTATTTCTACTAGATCTAAAAGATTTAAAAGAGATTGGTTGTAAACTTTGCTGTAAAATCTTAAGGAATCTTAAAAAAAAACTTAGGCCTAGTCATCTTTACTAGATGATTTATACAGAGTCAGGAGGCAATCTTTGCCTAAACTTATCGGGACATTGTAGTGCCTGGGACAATATTGAGATGGAGTAGGCTTGCCCAGCACCTACACCATCCTCTCAGCTTAACCGGCCATATCCAAAGAAAGACAATGGTCAATACCTGTGGGGCTGACTAAGCCGCGGGTTTCCTCACCGTTTAGAGCTCGTGTTAATGCGCATATAAATTTTACGAAACGATCAATCCATTGGGTCCAAATCCAAATCCAGGCCAGGATTTGGACACACGACCTCCAGATCAATAGAGATAGAAATATCGGCACGAAATGGTACCCAGCAACGCAGAGGTTAATCATGGGTTCAAGAGACACGTGCAATTGGAGTCCAGTCACAGAATAATGAAGATGTAATGGCCTTAGTATCAGAGCAGAGGTCATGTTGGACGGCTGGGGAATTAGGACGAACAGATTTTCGTGATAAAATGTTTAATGGAATTAGTGTGAGGTTAACACTGTAATAACCCTTATGACTTGATAGTCAGCCGGGTAAAGATAAGAAGTAGCAAAAGGGCATCTACCTACACCAATATATTAAAGCGGAAGAGTTTGTTTATTTGTTTGAACGTGCTAATGTCTGGAACTACCAGTCGGCTTCGGAAAACTATTTCTGCATTTGATAGCTAAACTCTTGAGGAAGGTTATACGCTTTTCAGCATCATCATCATCACTACGGGGGCAAAGCCGAGAGGGCTTAAAAGCTTGTTGTTGTTTTTTTATTTGTAATTAGTGCTCATGTAGTGATGGTAACATTTTTATATGTTCAGGAGGTAACATAGCTCAGTTTAACATTTCGTATAATACCCATATTAATAAAAACAAATGGTCTTTGTTCTAAATGTTGAATTCAGTTTCCTAAATGTTTAGTTTCCTAAATCCGACTGCTATTATTCAAATTCATAATTTCCGTTTTATTCGGAAGTAGAAACATTAACCAACAAATGCCTAGGAAATGTAACTTTTAGGTCGCACATAAAATTTATTATTAGGACTTACAAATACCTACCTACTTCAACTCATATTTCTGCAAAATACAATCCTGTCCTGCACACAGTCCTGCAACAGTCCTGCATACAGTGGTAAACAGCAAAAAAAAGATAAAAGAGTTCTGACGACGACAATGAAGGGACAAAGAGAAATAACCCAGTTGTAGGACACTAGGAGCACAGAAACTGAGCAGATATCTATTTATCTAACGTCTCAGGAGATAGTTTCGTGAGCATGTTTACGTTTTTTGAACATAAAAAACTTCAAAAACAAACTTGAGCCATCTCTTCAAGTGTTTAACGAGCAATAACAGCTAGGACTAGAAATAGAACCGTGTTTTGTTTCTCAACAAAGTGGAGTCCAAAGCTATGCTCATGAACAGACTGAAAATACATTGAAGTTCCTTGTTTTGTTCGCTGGAAATAGAGCAAGTGGCAGTCGACTGGAAGGAGCTGAGAAATTCTACAGTTCTTTTTATACTTTGGTCTTTACTGAGCACAATAAAAGAACATGAGCAGCTATCGAAGAATTAGGAACTATAGGCAAATATGCGAGGTATTCAGTTTTAACCTGCAGGCCTATAAAGGTCGCTATTGCAGAATCGTCATAAAGGAATTGAGCTATTGCCATCTCTTTTCATTGACTGAGAGTGAAAAGAGACGGCATTATAGTTTATTTCATATTGTGATTCAGTTTAGCGACCTTTTTAAGTCCTTTGAACAGTGTCAGTATTATAAAAATTATACAACAATGTGGGAGAGACGATTAATGATGTTCCTAAAATACTTTTTCAATTCAAATATTAAAGCACATCGTACTTAAAAATAATCATTGATTTAAAACGAATTTAAAAGAAATAGCATGAAACCAGTTGACCCGTGGGCTGATTGTCTAACTTGTCTCAAACCTCAAATTGGTCTCAAACTGCCAAAACGATCGCGTGGGTATCTTTTGTCGCGTTCGGTCTCGTTGAGATGAGTGACAGAGCTACTTGCGTGGTCACTGAACTGTCATACTTGACAGTTTGGGACCGATTTTGGTCGCTATCAAAAATAGACAATCAGGAGGCAGAAACAAGTGTAACTAGTTTGAAATTCAAGTTCACACTCGGCCCCATTAGAATCTAGATCGAGCCTAGCCCATCTAAGCCATGTGGAGACCTATTGAACCGATAAACACCAATTTGACGCTTCAATAAACACAACTAACCTAGTTTGGTGATTGGTTTCAATGTTTATTATTCACTAGCTTCCGCCCGCGGCTTCGCTCGCGTGGTAGGTACCCGGATAAAAAGTAGCCTATGTCCTATTCCCGTTCATTATCTATCTATAAGTATTTTAAACAGCCAAATCGGTTTAGTGGTTGTCTAGATAAAGAGGAAAAGCAAACATCCAAAATTCCAAACTTTCGCATTTTATAACATTAGCGTGATTTAAAGAAGTGTCACAACATACACACATTCTTAGATACGTATACTAATGAGTAATTTGTACCCTATCAAACGTAGCTTTGTACAGCATTTGATTGCGATGAAGCCTTTTATTTGATGCAAGAAAAGAAATGACGTCATAATTGGATTGATTTCCCGATAGGTATTGTCAATGAGATAAACTTTATGCAATTCGCTGAACAAGTTGCGGACTCACACACACATACAATCTCGCACACACCAAACACTCTCTCTCACCTATACACCAAAAACACAATCTTGAAAAAAAAATGCCCTTTTGAAATCTAGTACTTGCTAGGTACTTACGAATTTATTTCACTTCAAACATTGTCGGTATCTAAATCGACGATATTTTTACGTGAATTATTCCCGTGTGTTAAAACAATGTCTAGTTACGTACGAATCAGTGAAGAATAAAATCTTCTTTCGTAGCTAGTTAAGAAAATGGACCAAAGGGCTTTATTATTCAAATTAATAGGCTAGGTGTTTGGAAACGTTCTTCATTTCATCATTCTCGTAAAAATGAAACCAGCCCCATCTTTGATAGCGACTAAAGTAGATCTCAAACTGTCAAATATCACTTCAGTTACCTACCACTACCACGCAAGTAGCTCTGTCTCTCTCATTTCAACGGCGTCCACAGGCGTGGCGCGGCTCGGCCTCGCCTGTGATAACACGCGCCGTGGGACCCCAGCATTAGACAATCAGCCTGCAGATTAATAACCCTCTCCCCCCACCCCCTTTTAGATATATCCCGAGTTTTGTAAGGCCATGGGCAATCTATATCAAATAAAATAATAATATTAAATATGATAACGACTGTATCCCCAAGGTGCGGTAGACATTCTCTCAGATCTTTTTTAGGCATTTAAAGATGTAATTTAAAGAGGCATTGAAAATGTCTAAGGGGGTAGTCAGAGGTACGTCCAAATACATATTTGGTACATGCCCACATTTTGCAGAAGCTAGCATTCCATACGTGACAGGTTGCAAGCCCATCGACGCTATTATAAAGCTAACTGGTTTCCTCACGCAGTCACGATGTTTTCCTTTACTGTTCAGAGCTCGTGTTAATGCGCATATAAATTTTTCGAAACGAAAAATCCATTGATGCACGGCCAGGGTTCGAACCCACGACCTTCGGATCGAAGTCGAGGTACTAATCCTCTCGGCCAACACCGCTCTATATCAGTCAGTCAGTATAAATAAGTTTAGTTACATTGTCGGTATAAATTGACCAGTGGCATTTTATGGAGCAGCCTAAATTCTACTTTCCATACAATCAAGGTCAGGTGATTCACAGTTTACTCTTGCTGCAATAAATATTTATACTTTTATGTTTACTACAAGAACATACCTACGAGAAGTTTTAGTAAACATTTGCTAGGAAAGTAGGTTAGTTGCCGTGGTAGCAATATTAAGAGTACCTACTACTATGTAGCTACTAAAACACATCTAAATTCACTTGTTGAAATATTATCTACACTACACAGTACACACACACATAGGTACAGATATGAAAACATTTGAAAACAAGGGACATTTGAAAAAAAGAGGTGATGGAAAGATGAAGAGGCACATGGTGTCTAAGAGACACGCAGCAACGAAGAGGTAGTCCATCAGACAATATTTTAACAAACATACTTTTGATGTTATAAATTATAATACATAAATGTATCCGGGTAATTATGAAATGTTCTGATCGCGATTAAAAAAGAAAAATAGAAGAAAGAAACCGAAAAACAAGTTGTGACGGGAGATAATGGATTTTTGAAAGTTAATTCAGACCTGATGGTCTTTGGAGGTGATCCTCCAAATATAATTTTCTCATTTACAATAATCCGATAAATCTGTATGTATTTGATATGAACCTTCCATTCAAACTCCTGGCTCCATCAAGCCGTGAACCAAATACCCACCGGAGTGTGAACCATGTTCCGACGCAATTTGCTATTTAGAGCCTTAACCTTGGCATTATCATCGCTGTTAATAACTTAAAAATGTTATATTACAACCAGCAAGCAGTGTCTGTATAAATAAATAAATATTGGTAATCATTTCACACCATCTAGACATCTAGCCTCAAACTGAGCAAAGCTTATACTATGGGAACCAGATAACTGATAGAATGACTCAATATATTTTAGTAAATACATACAATAATATACTTTAAACACCCAGACACAACAAGGATCTATGTTCATCACACAAATGTTTGTCCTGGTTGGGAATCGAACCCACGACCTGCAGCGTAGAAGGCAGAGATACCTACTACTAATACCAACTGAGCTAAGAGGCCAATCAACCTTAGAATCAGTCTACCACCAGCAGACGTTCTTTTTGGATGGACTTCTATTCAGTAGGTCACTATTCACTGACACTATGACCGACGATTCAGCTTGAACTGTGAATCTCATCAGCTCTGAACCTTGGTATTTTTCCATAAAATCGATTGGAAAGACACCATGGTTTGTTTTCTAAGAGGTGGCGATTGACTTGCAACTTGTCGCGTATGGAATACAAAATATGAGCACTTTTTCGTGCCTCTGGCTACTCCCGGCATCATCAAAGGATCTTAAAACCATCCATTTATCCATCTTGATACATCTAGCGTACTTTTTTTTACCCTCTACGAGTTTAAGGATCATTTCATGTCACGTTTCTGTATTAAAACCAGCAAAGTCATATACAGTCGCTACTTAAAGAATGCTGAATCTTTGTTTACGCCATTCTGTGGTTACCTGTTCAGGTAACTAGTTACCTACCTAGCTTCTGGCAACAACTATTATTCTGTGGCTCCAACAAGATCAAGAGCGGTATGACGTAGTTCGTAAGGAATCTTACTTTAGACACAGTAATCTTTGTTAACAATACAGATGATGCTGTAGTCAACAACGAAAGGAATATTACAAACCAAGACACAGTAGTCTTTGTTTTCAGTTCAGTTGATGTTGGCAACAATAAAGTCATAATAGCAATGAGGTACTTTGATGTTCTGTCAGAACTAGATCTAGACGTTTAAGGGGTTAGAAGCAAGCACACATCTGGTGTCACAGGCGTCCATAGGCTACGGTAACCGCTTACCATCAGGTGGGCCGTATGCTTGTCTGCTACCTTAGTAGTATAATAAAAAAAAAAAAAAAGCAAGAAAGTTGTAGGAGCCTAAGGGGCCTGCGACAAACGAATTGTCCATACAAACCTAATACCGAAATCATTTAAAATTTGAGTATATTTTCACCACTTTATTCTATTATCTATGTAGGTTCTATCGTAACTTTATTTGTAAATATTTTAAATATTTTGTACTTAAATAAATTTGAAAAGGTAAAGTTATTGAATCATCAACATCTAAATAATATAAAAAGTGGAAGATAAAAGCAATGTACTCACAAAAAAGGAGAATTGTTTGCGGGATTACAAACCTCACACACAACACAGTGAGGTATTTACTTTTTCCGATGACGGGTCTTACCTGGAAATAAGAAAAGAACCAATAAGATACAATACATAAAGTTCAAAGAAAGTATAATCAATACGTTTTCTTCTGAAAAAATAAAAGAGATGTTCCAGTAAGATTGTGGATATATTAATGTCTATCTTTGTCTAATAAAAAATAAAAAATAAATGTCTATAGAGTAACTAGTTTAGGTGCTAGGCAAGACTACTACATCTCAACGATGCCCCAGGCACTTCATGTGGGCATAGGTTGCTTATTAAAGCATCAGTTTATTCCAAGACTTGATTGATAGTTATTCCTAAAAGTTCCGAATCAACATATTGTTAATCTCGCTGGTAATCGTAGCTAAATTTGGAATGATTGTAGACCATGCACGCCAAGCAAACCCATTTAAAGAGTTGTACTGTACAGGCAAGGCCACTTATTGTTTGTTTACATGACGCTGACGCATCGCTCGAGCCATAAAGTCGGTTCTCTGTTGATATGAGTATAACGAGTGATTTATCTTGTTTCCATCGGGTTTTTGGTACTATATGGAATTAGATGATGAATATTCAGGGTTTAGATAAGCTTTATGATTTATAAATTGAAAGCTTTTTTATGACTACCATGGATAGAATTAGAGTAATCCTTCCTGCAGTCGTTTTGGCAGCTGGAGATGGACGGAAATACGGAGCATAGATAAGAGTAGCAACCGAGTGGTATCCAAGAGATCACAGATTACCAGTCAGATCTAATGACCTTGCACAAGTTGGTGGTAATAAGTAGTGGATGCGACTGGCGCCGGAGAAAGAGGCAAGATAGTATGTTTGTACAAGCTAGTGGAGTGGCTAAATCTGGTGACGAGAGTTTTTAGGTCGTCATGGCTAAACGACTTAAAAGCCGAGACCAACCAAAGCACGTAAGCCCTCAGCTGTTATGCCACAATCTGTCACACAAACTGAGACCGCTCAGAACATCGCATAACTTCAACAAACGATGAAGCTATGCCAGGAGGGCTTCGAAAGTACGAGTATAATGAGCCTCATCCACATCCAGCCCACATCCACCTCATTAAATGAGGTGGATGTGGGCTGAAGTAGAAATGACTATGACTGTAACATAATACATTAGCTGTGGTCCGCGGTTTAGGTTAACCCGCAAGGATATTCCCACAGAAACAGGTGATTTCCGGTATAACATAGCATATGACATTCAGTAACAGTGTAATTTTCGATCATCATAAAATAATAGGATAGTCCTACTATTTTTCCCTGATTGAAAATTAGAAAAATAGTGGTTTCAGATATTATCTACAAACTTAAAATACGAGTGTATGTGTGTTTCTAATAGCGTCGATAACCCTTTGTCTTTGAGACTAGGTAGGTACTTAGCATTGCATAAATAATTGTTTCTGTCTCCTGCAAATGTAACAAGATAACTCGAACAGTAATAACTAATAAGCCAAACGAGTAGATAAGAATATTTAACCTTTACCTACTCATTATAGTATGTCAGTCCTCAAACAAAGGAAGCTTGTCCATATAATCCTATAGTCAGCTTTGTTGTAATCCACAAAAAGCATTAGATAAGTCTAAAATTGGACCGGAAAGAAGTAAACGAGATAAGAGAATTGCACTATCGCCGGATTTGAACGGAAGGGATGGTACGATAGTTAGGTAGGTTAGGCAGATGACAAGCGATTATTTAAACAATATCTGGGCGACCGAGCTCTGCTCGGGTGCAAATAGAGTAAAATTAAAAAAAAAAGAAAAAAAGAACTTTCAATGGCTGAGATTCGAACTTGCGGCCTTCGGCTGGAAGGCAGACACCCTTCAGTCTCAACAAATTGCGTGAAATTACGAACCACATAGCACTGGTGAATCTTTTTGCGTGAAAATGCCGAGAAAACTAAGTTTCCCAGAGACCTAGCTAGATCGATTTTCCGCCCCCGTAAACGTCCGTAGTGAGTACAGACAAACAAACAAACAAACAAACAAATATTGATCGTTTAATAGAATAGGATATCTGTCAGTAAGTCGCGTAGCGCCGTTTACATGGTGCGAATTTTTTGCCTGGAACATGCGAAAAACTCGCTCCATAACAATTCAGTGACACACGATTATCGTCTTTCCACGTACGTTGTCAATGTTTAGTTTACATTGTCATGTTTTGAATTTACTTTCGATAGTCGCATCATCGAGGCGAAAAAGTCGCACCATGTAAATGGCACGTTAGGACTTACCTTGTTTTGCTCTTTAACGCTTGAAGTCATGAGTCGATGAAGAGCTATGAGTCGATTTATACATAGGTACCTATGTTGTGTAATACATGGTGTTTAACACTTTGATATTTCCCACTTAAAATAAATCGCGCAACCAATTATAAATTCACCATTTTGGAGTATTCGTAAAACCTTATTTTTATTTCGATACAAACCAATCTTCAAACTATAGAAGCACCATTGCTATTGCTATCTATATGTACTCACTCATGATATTTGCTTGTAATTTTATCAGAGCTTTATAAAATGTTTTGTCATTGTCGATTAAAAGAAATGAGTTACTACCTAATTTGGGCAACACATTTCAGCTATAATTGGCTTGGTCATAAAAAATATAACGAACATGTTCAATGTGCATTTTCTCTTTAATTATGTACAGGCGTGTGAGTGACAACCCAAAGTGAACTCATATCTAAACTATTAAAACAATCACCACGTAATTTACAAGTAATTAACACGCAGTAATCCTGACACTCGTACGTGATAGGCATGTCTTGTCTAAACTCATTACTATTCACCTCATGTGGTGCAATAGGATTATCCTAGTCACGTGTAACGAGGTCCTTACGATTGTGTAGTGCATTAGTTAAAACTAGAACGACTATTGTAGTACAAACTGTTATTGCATTTGCTACTTGCTCAGCACAGCAGAAATCAACCTTATATTCTACGATTTAATGAATACCATTTGAGCGATTTTTAATATACAATTCTGATGTACCTTCATAATCTTCGGAATCTTCTTTAAATTCAAACTAGAATTTGGCCATTCAATCAATAAAACGAAGAGCATGTTACATGATTGACTGTCATCCTCTTAGAATAACCAACGATTTCTCTTTAGCATTAGAATTCAGTACATAATAAAACGATTTATTGGCTATTCTGGTCAATGCTGCTGAAGTGCTGACGTAATAAGCAAGCCTCCATTTTCTGATAAGTTGTGACCGTAATTTCACATTACTATCCTATCATCGTCTATTTCTTTACCAGCTTTATCAGCTCTTTTAGCAACACTAGACAACCTAGTACGGAATAAATCTATCCCAGAAATTAGAAATAATTAACTAGATACTAGAAATATTTAGTCTGATAAATATAGACAGAATATCGACTAAGGAGATTTTCATATTGTGTGCAAAGATAATAACATTATTAACTATTCAAAGGGCTAACAATCTGTTCCAGGTATTACAGTCAAACATGAAGCGGGCATGACTTCTGAAGATTACCCTTTGGACTGTCCATTGCACTTTAAAAACTGACCGGTATATCACAGAAACAGTTTTCTGAGAAGCAAGCTCATGCGGAATAGGAAGGTTTACGAATGCATGGACTGGACGGAAGCAACAAGCCTAGTTATTAGGCTTGCATTGGCGAGGAAATTGAGTAGATCTAAGCACGTAAGCTGGCGCAAGAGTGAAACGAAATAGTCCTGTTGAACTATTTTGAAGATTCCAAGACATTCAACAAAATCACGTATGTGTGTAGGCTCAGAACTAAAAAAAAAAATCTTATCTTTAATCGAGCAAAGATGACGTTTTAGTAACTTTTCTGGTTAGGTTTTTATTGTTGTAAAGTAAGTGGTCCACCAGAGTTAGAATTTTAGGCCTCCGTCATGGCTTAACGGCTTTATAGCCGTAATTGACAATTCGTGAACGCTCAAGCATTACTTTAGTTTAGAAGAAAAACTAGGTAAATTATATCTTCCACATAAAGGTCAGTGTATGATCTAATTCAAAGTTATTCGGCCCGAGAAGATAACGTGCAAGTCGTCTAGCCATTAGCGGCTGATTATCCACATTTTTATGGTAAACCATGTGACTGGCAGATGTGGACGCGAAGGTCATTGACAGTGACCTTTGGGTGCACGTGACCTTTGGGTGCACTGAATGACTTGCATCGTGTAATCAAATTGCCATAATTTTTTTTTTTTTTTTTTTTTTCTTTTTTTCCGTTTTTTAGTGTAAAATTAAATAGTTAATTATACCCTAATAAAATTACAATCTAGCCAAGTAGGCCAATGAGCAATTTGAATTTGACTTAGTTTTATAAAGTTGCTTATATCTAAGAATGTGCCCAACGGCACGTTTCTTACTGTCTCTATTTAAGGGGAAGACACTTTGTTCTTGTGTTCTTTATATTATGTAGCACGTATTCACTAACACTTTCATATAATTTTACACTACACTAACTCAAATGGCTTAGTTCGTTTGAGTCTTCTCACTAGGTCTGTGTTATCGAGGAGCTGGATGGCCTCGACGTTCACATGGTGATGAAGTCTTTTTTCGTGAGCTTCTGCGTATTTTTTTATAACTTTATCAACGAAGTCTATGTTAAGGTCCCGGTGAAGGTCTTCGTTTCTTACATACCAGGGGGCATTCACGATACCCCTAAGAACTTTATTTTGAAAACGTTGGATGATAAGAATGTTACTTTTTTTGGTACAGCCCCACAGCTGTATACCATAGGTCCATACTGGCATTAGGACCTGTTTGTATAAGATAATTTTGTTGTGTACTGATAGAGCGGCTTGTCTGCCAAGCAGCCAGTACATCTGTTTGTAGCGTAGCTCCAACTCATCTTTTTTCTTCTTGACGTGAGCCTTCCAGCGCAGCTTTGCGTCAAGCGTCATACCCAAATACTTGGCTGTATTTTCATGCGGAATGAGCTTATGGTTTAAGAATACTGGATGATATTCCTCCTTTTTGTTGGTAAAGTTTATATGGATTGATTTTGATTCATTAAGGTTGATTCTCCATTTCTTTGTTTGTCATATGAAATTTGCCATAATGAAGATACACAAATTGAGTCTTTATGCAGAAAGTATAGTTATCGTAGAACGTAATGCAACACAGATTGATCTTATTTATACATATTGCGATCTTATCATAAATATCAATGTTTAGTAACTTAACGCATTCATCGCTGATAAGGCAATGAGGATGGGAGAGGCCGTGCTGGGAAAACCTACTCCAATCTAAGCCTTGACCTGGCCATAATCATAAGTACCTCGTACTTAATAGGAATAGGAATATTTTTATACATTACAAGATTTACAAGAAACTTGCTTTCAAACCGGTTTTAGTATCTAGGATATAGACCAATATAGAAGTAAATACGAAGCCAATATATAGCATTACCTTTATTAACTGCAAAGACGTACGTACGGAGCTAAATTATTATTATCATGCTCTACTTGTATTCCAAGTTAAATCTATACAAAGAGACCACCATTAAATTTGCCATAATTTACCAAATCTGGCCGCTCGGTCGTGATCTGTGAACAATAAAACTTTCGAAGAAAGTCGAATGAATGAAATATAACATTAACCTACATATCTATAACATTTATATTACAACAATGAGCGATCACGTGGGATAGTATAAAGGTAATTTGGAATAATTTAATTTAAATACTTAATATGGAATAGTTAATAAATGTAATTAAGAAAGAAGCTATTAAGAATGCAACTGTGGGGGGTGACCGGAAGTCCCTTCTATGTGAAAATTTGCTGGAGAAATCGAAAAATGGTCTGTATTCAAATCAACGATGTTATACGATGTTATATAGGTACGAGGCCTAAAAAAAACTCCATCATCAGAGATGGCCACTAGTGCATACAAACTTACTTCTTTACTTATAACGTGAGTAATTCCCTTGTCTCATGCCATCCATGTTCACTTTATTGATGACTCCTAGAGGACCTTTTTCTTCTCGCTTTATATAATGGTTTCTTTAATATGTACGTATCTTCCTGAAAATAAACCTATTTCAGCTATTTCAGCTTCTGGTTAAGTATAGACGTAGATTGTCCCTGACGTTTTCTAAATGTTTGAAAAGTTAGGACCAAAATTGTCCTTTATTACCTTAGAACATAAATCTGTTTAAATATTTCATGTTCATAAATTCACGGATTCCACAACAGCATGGGATGGGATTGAAACTATCGCTCTCTAATTGCTGAAAGTCCCATTCAAACAAAATATTCAACTCATTTCAAATTCTTCCCTTAATTCATGGCGTTTATCATCTCCGATTTATCTTTGAAAGTTTTGAATATGTCTTTGCTTTCCAGTTGTGTTTTTATACTCTGTTAAACCTCTTACATATTCAAAGTCTGTAGAATCAAGAACGTTAACGGTATTTGGTTAATATTACCGTTTTAGCAGTACGATTGAACTAAAGGCTGCTTCATTAGAGCATTTTGCTCTTTCATCAATGATAGCTACTACAATTTTGAAAAATAAAACTGAACCGCATGAGATTTGATCTATCTCCTACGTTCAGGAGATTCCAATGATGCTAGACTTGATTTCAATTCGAATTCCACTAGAGATTTTATACTCATTTAGTAGGATTCATAATCAGTACGAGTTATATCCACCAATGTAGATAAAATTCTTGCGGTTGTAATAAAAACAGTGAGTTACAAAATCCAAAGCAAGATAATTACAATAAAGTTTAGTAACAGGGGTAAGTCCTCTAAAATAAACTCCTTTTATGTCTAGTTTGTCAAATTTTATTCCACGATGGTTTAATATTCTAACAACTTATCACAAGCTTCAAAGACAGTCAATTTTATTGAAGTTTTACTAGGTCAGACAAGACGCCTAGTAGATTATCCTAAAATTAAGTGTGTCGTATTTTATCAACAACTTGACAGCTAGTTTAGTACAATCACAGCCAACGCAATTCAATTGTCACCAAAATCTAATGCAAATCTGACCTCTTTCCCATTCAAGTATTGTTTCGCTCTTATCATCTTGTCTTAGAGTTAACAATCGTCCAACTAGTGACTAAACTTACTATTTTATCTGAATCTTACTACCTCTTGATAAAGTGCTGAATTGCACCGATTGTTTGGGGTTCTAGGTCTCCAAATGCTGCAGTAGCATGGCCCCTTTTCCGTTGTACTAAGGTTCACAGTTGCTAAGAACATTAGGATCTCGGGTAGTCTCAATTTAATTCAGTCAAGTTTCGAAACGACTCCGTTTGGTGAATTGGGATTTATGAAGTGTCACATAAAGCCCCTGTTATGAGTTGTGATATTTAGTTTAACCCGAGGTGTAAATTAACTTTGATATGAATAAACAAATATACCTACTCAATTTATCATGTGTATGGTATTTTTATGATGGGAGTTGAAGTCTTTTGTTGTCTTTCTGACTATGTAATGTAGGTACCTATATTTTTTTTTTATATTTGGGCAAAAGTTCACAAGAACGGAATTCAAAGGGATTTAAGTACTTACCTACACAACGATCAATGTGATTTTAATTAATGAAATGAATGTTTTGTTGTCGAGATAGGATGTTAAAAGTGGGTCAGATGAAAAAGATTTTAGAGTTGATGAATATTCAACAAAATTAAGTAAGGTTCATGAATTACGAAACAATTTTAAACAAAGCTCCTTTTAATGGTAGACCTAACAGTTAGTGGATATAGTTGTTTGCTTAGTATAAACCCTTTGATATTTTGTTTGCATAACAAAAGTATGGACTGCACAATTTACTAACTTTCTATAGTTTATAGCATATTCGATTCAGCCAATATGTAAATCTTCTCCAATTTTATCGATAAAATCAACAATGCCTCGTAAAACCGGTGTCGCAACACTACTCTCGCTATAACCGATCGTTAGTGATGTAACGTGATTTACCGATAGCGAATGTGGCGCTTAATTTAATCGACTTCATAGTTGTATTTTGAAATCGGAAGTTCAGATGTTCCTTTTAACAGTTATAGCCTGATGAATTGAAAATTACCGTGCTAGATTTTATTTTAATTATACAATGATCTACAGTATGTATTTCAATTATTTATCCTATGATAAAGGTGTCTTTTCAGCTAGAAAGTTTTGCTTTCGTAAGCTGCTTCTTTTTAAAAATTGTTTTTATGTTACTATTTTATATCTAGTCTGTGTCGTCCCATTGCAGGGCAAAGGCCTCCCTATCCCCCTTCCACCTTTCTCGGTCTAATGCTGTGGAGGACCAGTCTTCTAAGAATGAGTCTAGCTCATCCCGCCACCTCAATCTGGTCCTGCCGCGTCGTCATCTTTCGCCATTGGGGGCCCACACGGTCGTTTGTGAAAATGCATAAGAAAAGATTAAATAGCGTAAAAGTGGAGAGAGCTTCGTGGTGAAAGAGGCATCAGTTATGCCGACAAGGGGCAACCCCTTAAATTGAAGAAGAAAAGTGGAGATTAGCTCCATGTAAAAGTTAATGTTGAGAGATTAATGGAAAATGGATAGCATCATCGTATTTGGCACAATAAGTTAATAAGTGCAAGAAGTAAAAACTGATGGAAAGCATAATAAGTATAACAATTGGAACAATAAACCACCATTAATGATACAAAACATATTATTATAAGAACTTATTGTGTGATATTGAGTTGCTAAGATTTTTTTTTATGCTCAACTTTTAAACTTAGAAAAATAAGAGCAATGCTCTCATGCTCATTTCTGAAACTTGCAAATTGAATAAGACTAAGATGCAACTGCAGTTTAGCAACACGATGCGATGACGTCATCCATTGTTCACCAAAGCATTAATGGCAGCTTTTGCAACGGTTTAGACAATTGGATGTGTGGTGTTGCGTAATCCGTGTCAAGTTTTGGTCTTCAGATGATGCAGTATTTCTCAAGTATCAAGGTTTTTGTGGTGAGAAAATTTAAATTTACAAAAAACTAGAAACGAAAGCTCTACCGTTGTGGTCCATCTGTGGCTTTTCGCTTCAGTTTCTCTTCAGCAAATCATACTTTCTGAATGCAAATGATTGCCTTGGATAAAAAAAATAGCTATATTTATTGAGTATTTCTCTCGTTTTGACCATGTTAATCAATGTATTTGCATAGTTTGATTCATCTGAATGAATGAAATTTCTTATTTATGCCTATATACTTTCAGTTATTTATGCCTATAAAGAGTGACCAACACACAGTGAGGGTAAAGAGGGCGGAAAGAGTGACCAATGAGGTTTTGCAAAGAGTGGAGGAGGGAAGATCGTTGTTGCAAGTTGTCGAGAATAGAAGAGGGAAGATGATTGGCCATCTTATGTGACATGACAGTTTCATTGAGAACATCATTGAAGGAAAAGTGGAAGGGAAGAAGAGGAAGACCGATGATAGGTTACATGAGCCAAGTGAAAGAGAAGGTTGCTGTCATGTCGTATAGGGAAGTCAAGGAGGCTGCCTGGAAAGAGCTTCGTGAAGAAAGAGGCATCAGTTATGCCGACAAGGGGCTACCCCTTAAATTGAAGGAGAGAAACTTTCAGAAATTCACTGAATTTCTCATCGATCCCATCATGGATCCAACATCAAGGATCTAATTACTTACTTTTCTTAATAAAAGTTTTTGAGGTCTTCCGCATCATGCATACGAAATAAGGTTTTCATTTTTTATTCATGAAAAGTCGAGACTTCCTTCTTAAAAATTTGAAGGGTGCTAAATAATTACGAAGCTTACGACACTTAGCATTTTTTGGATACCTCCTTATGTCGAATAAATTTTTGGTCCCACAATATTACACTATCAGTCCTGAAAAATCTTATCTTAGCAATTTCAAAACTAAATACTCTCATTATTCATATCGCAGTACGAGTAATTAATAAACGTCGAGATGGCATATTATTTATTAAGTTTCTTGTATTTATTAAGATAATGTAGGCCGCCTACTAAATAAATACAATTAACTTTTAAATCACCTACGGTAGACGAATTTAAAGGGCCTTGAATGTCTGAAGATCTACCGTGCCTAGGGAGTAGGCCTGTTTCTATTTTTATTAGACTTCAGACAATAATCCCGCTACGAGAATTTCATACAAGCCCTCAAGATAAATAAATAATGCTGGACATTTCACACAGCATCATCTAGCCCCGAAGTAAGAGCTCGTGATATGGGAACCACATGACTGATACCTAAACAACTTATATAACCTTGTTTTTAAAATACATACCTACCTACATATTTAAAAAAAAACACCCTGACCAGAGACAATTTGTAGACCATACAAACATATCGCGGCGGGAATTGAACCCGAAATGTTTCAGGGAGCCTTCGCCTACTGCGTCACAGAGGTCTTTAATAATATGGGTCCAAGTTTTTCCATTCATAAGAATATGATGTGAGTCGAATCAGTCCCTATCCTTACCTACAAGTTAAGCTATAGTAATGACAAGGTCCTAAAAAAGGCCAATGCCATGTTATTTTCGTAGGGTCTAAAACATTCTCAGTTTTTTATGGATTTTGTCAACTGGTTGGGTAAATGCCAGTCAAAAAGAAAGCTTATGTTCAAGTAGCAGAGTTCAAAAGCCCCCTTATCTGCTAAAGTTCACAGTTCACAAAGGTATGGGATCCTCGCGATTTATTTTGGAAACCTTGAATAATGTGTTACCCTACCCGACCCATATCAATAAGGTACCTTAGACCTTTACATCTCTACCTAGATGATTTACGCAGAGTGTCAGGAGGCAATCTGTGCTTACAAACGGGACGGGGTGTTGCCTGAATGAATCAGTCGACTACGTCCCGAATTTTCCCAAGATGTTTTGTTGACCACTTGTTAATTTACGAAACAATTCCCTGATAAGCCACTGCGCAGCTCTTTGCATGATGGCCCCACCCTGTTGCCTAACCCGTACCACAGAGTACGTTCCTATTTATTCTGTGCCTGTACACCGGGTCTAAAAAGTTCGCTTTAGCTGAATCATAACATGAATTGTCTCATATGCCATCCCTTTTCATAGACATGAGAGTACCTAACAAGAAAAAAACTTATTTCAAATCATAAAAACCATAATTCGAATCATACTATGATTCATACTCGTAAAAGGTTTAGCGCTTTAGCGGGTGTATTAGGCTCCCATGTTTCGAATTTGCCAACGCGGATCTATGTCAAGATTTGTATACTGAACTTAAGTAGCTCTATGCTGCTATAAGGCACTTCCATGAATTAGGATCATTCGGTAAACTAAAAAGTAAATTCGGTAGAAACTAGCGATCTCTAATCAGGCGCTGCATTCCAACAATCAGAACAGACAGAATCAATTACCGATCGATATCGAACAACTGGCGGTCCGTGAACTGGA
Source organism: Camptogramma bilineatum (assembly GCA_958496255.1). Classification (NCBI taxonomy): domain Eukaryota; kingdom Metazoa; phylum Arthropoda; class Insecta; order Lepidoptera; family Geometridae; genus Camptogramma; species Camptogramma bilineatum. The sequence goes on from OY292471.1 coordinate 11,749,940, forward strand.
AGAAAGTACTGTTGCTTCTCGAAACATTGTCGCAAGATACATTGTAGATAGGTATCTATTGAGAGCGAATGTAAGATTTTGTGTATGTGAAGAGTTACGACAAAAACGTACGAGAAAAACAAAGAAACGTAGACAAACAGTGGAAGATAAGTAATGATTTGAGAGATATCATCACTAAAGGTGGCGGTTCGCGCCCGAGACCTAGACAGAAGACTGAGACCGACCAGAGACCAAGACAGGAGACCGTTGTCATATAAACTGACGGTTCTCTGTCACGTGTCACTTTCAGACGCCCCTACAAAGCTTGCTGATTGTCTAACTTGTCTCAAACCTCAAATTCGTCTCGGTCTTGGTCTCCTTAAGAGTGGTAGAGATCAAGCAAACTAAAACAAGTCACGTAAGAACGTCAGGCATTCAATGGTGTGTAGTCAAAGGTGAATGAATGTACGATATTTTTTGGCATGCTTTTTCTAAATAATCGTGGACCGTAAAATATCCCAAAACCTATAAAGTTATGCAACATTTCGTTACCCGTTAATATTTTCTTGTAACTTGATTTTTTTAACGTAATTTAGGTACAAGTAAATTAAACTACAAAAGAAGCACCTAAAATAAGCCATGAAATAACCATTGTTTCCAAACTTTTATCACTCGAAGTTCGCAAATAGTCGCAAGTCGTAAAAGAGTTTTGTCGAAAATCCCTTTGTTAAAATGTCAGCCATATTTGCCTAGAATTTTAGGCTAATAGTGATTTGCATTTTGAAAAATTGCATTAGCTATGAAAACAATACGTACCTCTACCTACCTGCTACTATTGAAACAACTTTTTTTTGTAAAAGGATACCCTGTCTTTTGTGAACGACCGGAAGGAAGACGTAGAAATTAAGGATTCCGACAAGTATTGACAAAATGTGCCTCACATTTAAAAAGAGCAGTAAAATGATGGCAAGAAATAATCAGCAGAAAAAGCGAAATGGCATCTTTAAAAAAAAAGCTGCAGCGTAATTAGCCTAAACGAAAACAACATTATACCGGGAGGGTAAAATGCCCGTTAGTGCAATTCCTTTTAGGAATCATAATAATTCGTCATCATTTTCTTGTCACCCTCGTGACTATATGGAAAGAGACGGCATTATAATACAATTCTTATTATGATTCAGCTAAAGCGGCCTTTTTAGACACGCTGGACGCATATTCCAAAGGCTGGCCAGTAGAATCCTGGAACCATGATAAAAGGAGAAATAGCCTTTTACAGCGGGATCCAAAAGGCTTATGTGTTAGGTACCTACCTATTTTGTGTTATTGATGGGACAATAGATAAATTTGTATGGTATTGTATTGTATGTTTGTTTAAGCTAGTGCCCTGGTGAAGGAGTTTTCAGACCACCTCAAGGCCTCCATCATGGCTTAACGATTTAAAAGCCGTGACCCACAATTTAACGTGCCCTCCGAAACACGGAATAGGCTAGTAACATTAGTCATGAAAAGTATACTCAAAATGTCGATTTACGATGTGAGAAAAAAGTGAGTTTACTATTTATCAAATAGCTCGTAGTAAGAACTCCTCGAAAGCATGCCTGTTGCTAAATGGTGCTTCAAATGTCGAACATCATGGACAGCAGAGAAAATAAATCAGAAGCTAACTAACCTACCATTTCGTTTACATTGAAACATTTGTTAGTCTGTTTACTGTTACTGCCTTTCCACATTAACATACTTACTCTTTTCTTTTGTAATTATTCTAAGTGCAATTCAAGGGCGTACTTTTATGTAGGTACCCACTACTATCAATTCCTATATACTTTTCGAAAAAAGCGTAAGATTGTTTGAAAGCGCTAATCTCAGGAAACTACCAGTCGGATTTGAATAATTACTTTTCCATGAGATAGCTAAACTTTTGAGAAGGGGTTATAGGCTTTTCATACTTTTACTATACTATACTTTTCATCATCATCATCATCACGATATACCATCACTACGGAGGCAACGCGGCAAGAGCGCTGCTGGTACATTTTTACCGTTACGTAGCATTATTTTGGCCAAAATACTACTTGCTTACTATTATTTTATTTTGTATCAAACAAATTCCGTAAAAACTAAAAGCTACATTGTTGCGGAATTATATTCAGTCTGAATCTCCTACTCTTGAAAACAGCAGAGCAATTATGTAATTGTAACCAGCACTTTTTCATTTGGTGAACCGTCTACTCGACCTGTATCACCCTGTTTCTATTGTTTAAATGAGTGCGAGCAGACTAGACAAAGTACACCTTAGTTTGATGTGGGTTTCCTAAATTGGAATGACAGATGTTTTCGAGACTCGAGTGACCTTGAACCTATTGTACCAATTCTCTATTTTTCGGGGTTTTATACTGGTCGGTCTTGGTCATTCATCACAGAACCATTCCAACTTATTGACTCATGTTTTTTAAGAATGAAAGGTCTCTATGAAGAAGGCGTGTTGTGCCTGTATAGACCTTTCGACGAAGCGTTAAATCCCTTATGATTTTCTAAATCATGAGATAATACCCAACTTTTGCTAGATCTACTTTGTTCGGGTTCCACGACATTTGAGTAGCTAGGGCTATTGAAAAAGAGCCTAGGAGAGCTAAAGAGAAAACTGGGCTACAACGCGTATTTGTTTCCATTAGTCTTCACAGTAGGTATAGATTGATAGGGAAATACAGGAGTAAACCATCTCTTAAAGCTCCTAAAGTCATTTCAGTGGGGCTGTGCTCTTATTGAATAAAGGACATGTATCCATGCAGTCGGTTATCGAAAATATTTGACTACATAGTCAAATATTTTCGATAACCGACTGCATGGATAGATTCTTTGGGGAACAGGGTGGAATAGTTCCCCAAAGGCAGAGGTAGGTGGTTCCTCTGCAACGGGTCGGCCCATCTGGCCCACTTACCCGTGGTCTTTCGACCAACAATTGATGTCGGATAGTTGTATACAAGCTTCAATTCGGTAGAAACTCCGCTTGCGAGATCTAGGGAATTCCGATGTTATTCCGATGTTGCGTGTGATTCCGTTGCTCCTTTAGCCTGCAATCTGGTCTGAGGTCTGATACTGTCCAGCGTGTTCTTCTTTTTGCAGTAGAAGTTGCTTTGGAGTAGCTTGGAAGTTCGTTATCCTTAAGAAACTCAGATATGAGTCGTTGATGTCGAGCGTGGCGCCATCTGTAGTGCGTAGCATGTTTTCTGTAGTTCATCTAGCGACAGGTAGATGTCGCTACATCACTCCCTTTCCAGACCGAAGGTCGATATGATCTTGTCACCAGCATTGTACGTGTCCACGGTGAGTCGGGACGAAGCGGTGCCAGGCCTGTCTCACTTCTCACTTTAGGTATTTATCGGACGCGCGCCGCCTCGGGCGGCGCGCGACATAGGTTGCCACTTGCCGCTCGCTCGGCTTGCGGACTAGACGCATTGTGCGTAATTATCGTGATCTCGTATACATCGTTTCTTGTGATTTTTGCACGATAACTAAACGATCTAATCCGTATAAAAGATACTGCTGTGGCTACGGGTGTCTAAACAAAAGGAAAAGCAATGAATGGACATTAACATTCCACAAAATTCCGGAAGATATTGAAAGGTTGGTACCTAGGTACCTACTAAGCTTTTCTATAATTTGTTGTAAGTACCTATTTAAATAAATCATCAATAAATACCTAGGTAGGTACTTACTTTTACTCTGTAACTGTAGGTGCATAATGAAAACGAAATTTTATAGGTACTTATTCGATTCCTTTTTGATTGAATAGGTACCTGTTTGCAAATAAACAAACATAATACACCTACAAAACTGTAGGTAGGTAGGTACCTACAGTTTTGTTTATTTATATATGTACCTAAAAGTAACTTATCCATTAAGTAGGTACCTAACCTACTTAATATAATAATTGTAAGTGTTTAGAAGTTACATTACATTCATAGAGCCATGTTGGTCGAAGTGATTAGTACCTCAACTTTCGAGACGAAGGTCGTGGGTTCGAGTCCTGGCCGTGCATTAAATTGCAAATGTGATTGCAAACCTAACATTAAAAGGGTGATTATCGGATAACGGCTCCCGGTCTAGTTGTGTGATGATGATGATTGTGTGTGTCTGATCGATGTCTAGGTAGGTATGAAGGTATAGATATTTTGAAATGCAATTGTTTACAAAACGAACGAGATATCTACCTACTTCACCTACCTACGTACAATACGTAGTACCTACTTACTACTATTTATTCTGTGGTAACGGTAGATTAAATTATATTTAGGCGACTTATTTTAGAACTTAAGTAGGTACTGTTTTTGTGACAGATAAAATAAATTAATTTATTTGTGTTGTCGCAAGCGAAAATTCGACAACCCTTACGAGTCGCGTCACACCGCGCCAGACAGTGACACAGTTACGCATTAGAGCAGGATGGGAATGTTTAGGCAAATATCTCGATAGGTAATAGGCCCATAGGCGAGTTGAATTGCACTTTATAGCTTCGCCGCGAGAGTCTCTATTTAAACAAATTTACTCGCGAAGTGACCCTTCTGTACGTAGTACTAGTATTCTGTGGCGGTGCATCGGTGCGTCTACGGTGAGTCGAGACGTGTCCACGGTGAGTCGGGACGAAGCGATGCGTCGGATGCGTCTGCGGTGAGTCGAGACGATGTCTGTCCACGGTGAGTCGGGACGGAGAGGTGCGTCGGGTGCGTCTGCGGTGAGTCGAGACGGGTCCACGGTGAGTCGGGACGACGCGGTGCGCCGAGTGCGTCTACGGTGAGTCGAGACGTGTCCACGGTGAGTCGGGACGATTCGGCGTGCGGTGCAGTGCTCTGGGTGATGTCCACGGTGAGTCGGGATGAGATACCCAGACGATGCTGCGGTTGAGATATCTCCACGAAGCGTATCGAGGAGCGGAGAGCCTGCAGAACCAGGAAGTCGGGGCGGCTTGCGATGGAACTGCGGAGGCTGGAGGCTGAAGATTGCTGGTGTGGTGAGAAGCTGCTGGTCCGGAAGGTATGCTTGAGAGAGAGAGAGAGAGAGAGAGACGAAGGTTGATGTGCTCGCTGCTGATGATGATGATGGCGCTGAAGGTGCTGCGTGTTGAGGGTTCCAGTCGTCGGGTTTCGGCAGGAGTCGTCCGAGGTAGTCGACGGCTGGATCACGTCGGGGTCACCAGTTTGGGGAACAGGGTGGAATCGTTCCCCAAAGGCAGAGTAGGTGGTTCTCTGCAACGGGCCGGCCCACTTGCCCGTGGTCTTTCGACCAACAGTTGATGTCGGATAGTTGTATACAAGCTTCAATTCGGTAGAAACTCCGCTTGCGAGATCTAGGGAATTCCGATGTTATTCCGATGTTGCGTGTGATTCCGTTGCTCCTTTAGCCTGCAATCTGGTCTGAGGTCTGATACTGTCCAGCGTGTTCTTCTTTTTGCAGTAGAAGTTGCTTTGGAGTAGCTTGGAAGTTCGTTATCCTTAAGAAACTCAGATATGAGTCGTTGATGTCGAGCGTGGCGCCATCTGTAGTGCGTAGCATGTTTTCTGTAGTTCATCTAGCGACAGGTAGATGTCGCTACAGATTCTGTAACTAGAAACATGCATGCTTTACACTAGGTGTGAAGCATGCATGAAAATGAAATGAAAATGAAAACAATTTATTACAGTGAAATAGGATGATCAGATACAAGTTACTTAAGGCTAATACACAGATAACACTTAAACTACAGAGACGAGGTACCTGTCAGTTTCCTCACTAGGCTAGGCCTGTATCGAGGAAACTTGCATACGTAACAATCTTAGTGTTGATTAGCTATGGAGACAGTAGGGTAAAAGCGGGTATCCCCGGTCAGGCGACAATGCCGGTCACCTCATTATCTTCCAAAATATAGCGTATATTCTCACATACGCATACATAGAGGGTGGCGTGAGTATTCCCTGCGCCAACGCTTCTGCCCCCGCTCAATTCCGAGCACGCGTTTGGGAGTACCATACGTTAGTATGTTTCGCGAAGTATCGTTGTAACTTTTTGGTCGCGGAACATAAGAGGTGAGTGTTTTGATTTTCATGTTCCATTTATTTTCAGTAGTGATTATAGCCGAGTAGCTATTTATCTACCCATGTAATCACAAGATTCAAGCACTTTGCACCAGGTTTTCGTTAAAATTATTTTTAATCTGAAAAGTATACGTGCGGTTAATGCCGGTCATGCTGACCGGTATTTCCAGCAAGTTAAGTTTGCAAGTTTCTAGATGATATTTTTGACTTTTTTATCTGTTGTAACTAATATTATTATTACCCTACTGCCCGCAGAAAGGATGGTTATGTTATTCGAGTGTTTGTATGTATTTAAGTAAGTATGTTCTTAGGTATGTATACATAAATGTATATTTCTTTGTGCCGCTCTGCAGTTCAATTTATTTTAACGTATTGAGGTGTCATTAGATTTGGCTTGGTTGTGGGAGTGCTTTAATGTTATTTAGGTTATAAAAAATTCGTCAAATTTTGTTATGTTAGGTTTTTCGTTTTAATTAATAATTTTTGCTTGTTTTCTTTTACAGGATATCGGGAATTAAAGTAATACTTAAGTCTCGAAGGGGAAACGGAGCCAAAAAGCACAATAGTATGCGATTGGTGCCGCTGAAAACCTTGACCGGCATTGCCAACCTACTGACCGGCATTACCCGCCATGTCGGGCAATGGCGGTCAAAGCCATTTTATTTTAAAAGTGTTTTTTTTTCCAAAATTTGAATAGTTCTGATCTTAATGGTTGTGATTATGTTAGAAGAATACCTAAAGTTACCTTTAATAAGAGTTTTTTTAATAAACATCAATTTTTGAATGAATAGTAGTAATTCTTGCTTAAGTGACCGGCAATACCCGTTCTTACCTATGTCGTATGTACCTATCTTAATTTAATCAAGAAGTAGTTTTAACTAAGTAAACAAACTTACATAAAATATAAATTTATAAGTATACACCGTTAATTCTGGGTCAGTTTAAAGTTGTGGTCAGTTTAATGAATAAGAAGATAAAGTCTTCATCTTCTTACTCATTCATTCATCATACAAATGTGAAGAACAAAAAATTACTTCTACCTAGATACCGCTTCCAAATTCTTTTATTGCATTATTATCATATTTTTGCCGTGTTGGCCGAGGGGTATAGTACCTCGACTTTCGATCCGAAGGTCGTGGGTTCGAATCCTGTCCGTGCATCAATGGATTTTTCGTTTCGAAAAATTTATATGCGCATTAACACGAGCTCTAAACGGTGAAGGAAAACATCGTGAGGAAACCCGCGGCATAGCCGGCCCCACACGTATTGACTATGTCTTTCCTGTGGATATGGCCGGTTAAGCTGAGAGGATGGTGTAGGTGCTGGGCAAGCCTACTCCATCTCAACATTGTCCCAGGCACTACAGTGTCCCGATGAGTGTAGGCAAAGATTGCCTCCTGACACTGTATAAATCATCTAGGTAGTAAAGATGTAAAGGCCTAAGTTTTTATCATATTTCATTGTGTTAACAACTGTCTAGAACAAATAAATAAAGTTTTGGCGAATATGCAAATAAAATCACCAATTCAGACCAAGGACACAATAAATATTCCACTCGACGTGGAGTTCTGTTCTGTAGTCCTATTATAGTCCTTGGAAGGGTTGTAAGGAATAAACTTGGAACGTGCTTTGCAATTATGTACTCACTAGACTATATTAAGCTCAAACAGTGGAGGAAAACAACGAGAGGAGACCAATCGGTACAAGTCTCATGGAAAAAATGGACGCAAATCTTTGCATTGCAGAGGAACATGATAAAATAATCCATACTTACTCATATTATAAATGTGAAAGTGTGTTTGTTTGTTAGTTTGTCCTGCTTTCACGTCAAAACAGAGAGACGGACTGACGTGATTTTTTGTGGAGATAGTTGGAGGGCTTGAGAGTGCCATAGGCTGCTTTTTATCCCGAAAAAATGTTTCATATAGGGATAAAAAAGTAGGTACCTAGTAGTCCGGGCGAAGCCGCGGGCGTCCGCTAGTAATACTATAAGTAGGTACCTACTTAGGTACTATAGTTATTGTTTCGTCCGTTATTAAACTTCGCTGGTTTTCTTTGTTGCTTATTTCGCACTGAATTCCTCATCTAATAAGACCATACAAAGCCAAGGAGTCATAAACACCCTTCAACGAATCACAATCCTATTGAGCGAGTTTGAAGTTATCGCCTGAAGACTTCGTTACAAAGGCATAACTTCGTCTTAATGCTCTCCACGAGATTTACTTATGCTATTGTATTCTGACGCAGTTTAATCGCTGGTTCGGATAAGCTAAGATTAAAGATTCAGTAGCATTTTCTAGCAGCTAAAAAAACTTAGGTCTTTACATTTTACTAGATGATTTTTACAGTAGGTAAGTGTTAGGAGGCAATCTTTTGCATACACCTGTAGTGCCTGGGACATTGTTTTTTAAGATGGAGTAGGCCTGTCCAGCACCTTAACCAACAGGAAAGACATGGTCAATAGTGCTGACGCCGCGGGTTTCCTCACGATGTTTTACTTCACTGTTTAGAACTCGTATTGCTCGTCTTGTTTTCGGCAAGAAAAAGTAACCAATTTCTAAAAAAAGGCTGACACTGGTTACTTTCAAAAAATTTGAAAAAGTTTTTTACAATACCATACTACCCATTTACCTACCTCACTCAGGGATGAGAAAACATGCCCAAAATCACCATCTTAGTTCTGCCGGCTGATTGTCTAACTTGTCTCAAATCTCGAATTGGTCTCAAACTGTCAAAACGATCGCGCAAGTATCTTTTGCCGCGTTCAGTCTCGTTGAGATGAGGGTGACAGAGCTACTGGCGTGGTCACTGAACTGTCATATTTGGCCGATTTTGGTCGCTACAAAGACAGATAATCAGAGGGCTGGTCCCACACTAGCGACGTAGCAGGCTGTTTATCAAAACTCGAGAGCAACCACTTCAATCGATGTTTTGTAATCGGAGTCGGGCGTGCACGCAACAATGGCGCCCAACAATGGACTAGGATTGAAGGTTGGACGGACATCTGCGTTCTGAGTGTACCTACTTACAGGGTTAATACAAACAAGAACACTAAAATAAATATTCTTGTACTTTGTAAACATTTGTTTACATAAACTAAACTACTAAGTAAGTAAGTTACCTATTTAGAAGTTAAAAAGTGAGCAAGTGCCCATTGAACTTCTATAGTACCTACCTAAACTAACTAACTAGGATGGCGCAGTGACCCAAAGTGAGTCTTGGCCTCCGACACTATGAGCCTCCACTTCGATCTATAGTAGGTACCTACCTACATTTAATATAAATCAAAGCATGGGCCAAATTAGATACCTACTTATATTGAATAGTGCCTCTGATTTCATAATAAGATAGGTCTATTTTAGAGTCCTCTAAAAGTTATCCAATAGAATCCTTATCAGAATCTTACTAGAGTAGGTATTAGAAACTGCACGTCAGTATACAGAGCAGCACAAAATGCAGTTCGTCCGGTAGACGTAGAACTTCTAACTCAGTTCGAATTTCGAACGCTCGAAATAGGGTTCGCTTGGTTTGAAAATCCAATCAAAAGTTGTCCCAAGTGTTCGACAAACTACACAAATGGTACTGTAGAATCAGGCGCAAAAGTAGCTGAACATTTTTATTTTTATAACGAAATGGGTTGGCTAGGTTAATAAAAAAATACTTGGACCGATTTAACAAATCAAGGCAAATTATGCTGTCTACACAGCACAGTACACGTTGGCCTTCGCTCGCGTTGGCCTGGGCTCGCCAAACATGGCGGCTTAACATTTATAAATTTACCTATGAATAGGATTAGGTAGGTACCTAATAGATTCTGCAAATATAAGTATACAAAAACATAGATACATGTGCATCCCCATAGATAATTATCTAGGTTTGAGAGAATGTCTGCCGCGCCTTATGGATTTAATCGTGGTCCCGTTTTTTTTTCTAATGACATCATAACATAACCTAGGTTACCCAGGTATTAAAGCAATACCTTTTGCAGCTGATGGTTCAAGGACCAAGAATAGCCGCATAACACTGCGGTCATCGACCTACATAAGTAACATAGATTTTATGGTCATGTTTAAATTCTCATATTAGGTACTTCGTTTACCCATCTCCTCGGTATCCATTATTTTTGCGCGCATTCAATATTCTGTTATACTTATTCAGTTTCTGTATTTTAATAGGTAGGTAGGTATTTGAATGTAGGTAGGTAAATCTAGGGTCGCCGCGATAGCTTTTCTAATAAAAAATAATTTAATTTCCAACAAAATCCGTAGGTAGGTAAGTACCTATATTATAAATGTGAAGGTGTTTATTTGTTTGTTTATTTGTCCTGTTTATTTGTCACGACAAAATGGAGCGACGCATTGACGTGATTTTTTGTGTGGAGATAGTTGAAGGGCTGGAGAGTAACAAGCTAGGTACCTACTTTTCATCCGGGTACCACGCGAGCGAAGCCGCGGGCAGCAGCTAGTAAACTATAAATCAAGATATTTTCTAAATAATCACTTCCACCTATCCCATGTCACGTGAAGATCGTCTATTCATAAGAATTTCCTATAGGGTAGGTAACCTCCTATAAATTACTTGAATTAAAAACAAACTCTGCATTTTCAAAACTTTTGCGATGGCAATAACAACTCATAGGTAGGTATTCTATTCATCATCTACCCTGCCCTTTTCCCACTTACGTGGTGTCGGCACAACATGTATTCTTCTTCCATTTCCCTCTATCAGCCGTCATCTCCAGCATTCACCCCTTTCTTACTCATGTCAACTTTCACGAAATCCATCCATCTTTTCGTTGGTCTGGTCTCATATATCCATCCACTTTCATATCAAGCACTCTTCTCGTAACATGACATTCATCCCTTCTCATGACATGCCCATGCCATGCTAACCTATTGCTCCTCACCTTTTCATTTATTGCACCACTTTCAGACTTCCTCTTATCTCATTCCTTGTTCTATCCATTCGCGTTATTTAGTCACTGACCAGTAATTTGAATCTTCCCACGACCACTGAACACGGTTGGGAAAATAATTAGGTAAATCGCGATAAATACGCGATAAATGTCAACATAATCTGCCTACACAATAATACCCTACATTTCGGTATCTTGGTGAAAGTTGAGCAAGTCTGATTTGTTTATTTTCTCTCTTAGTACTAGCCAATCAATCAGCGAAGCCATATAATTAAGCGGTTCGTGGAAAGTTGCTTCTGAAGCCGTTTTGGCAAGTCTTCGGTCAAGGTTTTGCTTACATAAACTACAAAACTACACACCAATTAAACACCTAGGTAATGTAGCTGAAATTGATTATAAAAGACAAGGATTTTTGGAAATAAGTATAAAAAATAAAAAACGAACAATTTGAGCCAGTGTGCTTTGGGGCTGGCCATGTGTAGGTTAACCAGTAGGTGGTAGCTCTTAGGAGGATAAACAAAGCAGATAAGGGGAAGACTTAGTGTAAAAAAACTGCGAATGTGTAGTAGGTACCAGGTACCTACTAGACCACTGTACTTTGGTAAGTACCTTTTTGAAAAACTCTTTACCAAAGGTACCTACTTATTCTAGGGTGGACATCAGTCATTGACTCGGGGAAAGTTAGGACGAAAATTAAATAAAACAAACTAAAGACAAGTTTGTAGATCCATAAAACTTTCAAAGAAGTTTTGCACCATAATTTATTATGACGAGTTTTAAGCACCATTGCCAGTTGTTTGACAACATGTGGTCGCTAACAATGGACGTAATTTCATAAACGAATTGCAGTATGTTACATAACTAATGGAGGTAGGTATAAGTACTTGGTTTCCGTAATGCTGAGTGTTTTAGCAGGAAGAGAAATCTTACTAGAAGCATGGCAACATCGTCATCTGACAGTCGTGCCTGGCGGGCAAAACTTCTAAAGGATCAAACACACGCTGGGCCAGCCTAAGCCAGCGCGAGCAAAGATGACGACGCGACACAAGGCGAGTGCTACCGTCCACCCACATGCTTGGCGAGTCTATGCAAACCTAAGCTGGCGCTCGTGTTCACTCGGCCAGCTAGGCGAGCGATGGCGAGGCGAGGCGAGTGGTGCTGCTCACACGTTGGCACTGGCGTTCACTCGGCGAGACTGGGCCAGCGTGCGTTTGAGCCTTAAGCCCCATCCACACGCTTGACAAACAATGGCAAAAAGCCAACAGCAAACAGCAAACACGGACGTGTGGATGGGTGTTTGTCGTTGTTTGCCTGTTTGTGTTTGTGTTGGGCAGTGTTCGGCATCGGTGTCGGTTTATCTTGCCAGATCAAAGGATTTATGTTTGCCGATTCGGAATGTTATGAACGTTCGCCAAGCATGTGGATGGCTGTTTGTGTTGGGTGATTGTGGTTGGTGTTTGGGACTTCGTTTGCTGTTTGCGGTGTTTGTGACAAATGCCCCTTTAGAGTTGCTACTACATGCTGGCGCAGGCTCTCAACGCAGGGGCACCAGGTCAGACAACCTTCACGCGAGCCCAAAGTTGCTTGTCCCTTTTGGATCCATCCCTCCCCATCGAGCTGCTACTCTTTGGGGGATCCGGGGGGAACGGCAGCTGAGGGACGGTGTGCCCTGTTAAGTCCGACAATAACTTCTCTCATCCCGGGATCTTATTGTCGGATAACCAATGGTCTGACAGGGGGGGGTAGCATCTCCGCGCGTCCCTCTGAATAGCAGAGGGCGCAGTGGATGAGGCTGGGACGTGCTTGGCGTGCTTCCTCACGGCCGCCGAGTAGGCATCGGGAGTGGGTTCTTCCGTGCCAGCGTCCCGAGCTCGGAACTCCGAAGGGTCCCTAGGGCCTTGAGGAACTGAGGGCCTAGGCTGGCCTTATGGCCACCCGGGCTGCGAGGAAGACAACCTCTCTAAAAAATTACCCTGGCGGACGTCCTCCGATGGTTTTGGGATGTGGGTGGCTTGGTGACTCGGTCGTGGTGGACCTTCAGGCCAGGTCAAGGTCGACTGACTTGCCTTGCCACCAGTCTCTTAACTGTCTGGGGGAAGAAGCTGCTGAGGGGGAACGGAGCGAGGCCGGTCCCCTTCTAGCGGCCCAATGAAAGGCGAGTCGTGCGGCGCACCCGCAAGGGTTGTGCTTCTAGAACGAGCCTGTGGGCTGCATGAGGAAGAAAACCTCTTTAAAAAATTACTTCTGGTGGCGGAAACCTCCGACGTTGGGACTGGGCATCTTGGTGGCGGTCGGTTGGTGGTCGGTCATGCCCATCGGCAGGCCGGCAAAGCCTTGTGCCCGTCCCGTATGTCTGGAGGAAGAAGCTGCTGAGTGGGGTCGGTGCGAGCCGGTCCCGCTCAACGCAGCCGAGTGGAAGGGCAAGTTGCTGAGCACACCTGTGTGATGCGACGAGCCCTTAGCTGGGTTGTAGGAGGAAGAAGCCCTCTTTAAAAAATTACAACTGGCGGCAGGACACCGGCCGCTGAGTGGGTTCGGAAAAAAAAAAAAAAAAGGCTCTCAACGCAATTGAGGGGAGGTGAAGGTGGTGAGGGGCGGGGCTAGGCGGGCTATGTAGATAAAGTTTACTGTACCTATTCTATTGCGTTGACTGTGTCTGCGCAAAGTCGAATCTGCCGCGCACTTCAGCCGCCATTAAGTTTGCGGCGCACTCTAGTAGCTTGCTTTGACGTTATTGATAGGTACCTAGGTACCTAAGGTATAGGTAACACCTAAAGCGGCCTATACAATAGGTACCTACATAGTTCACATGTTTGGCCCGCGAGCCTAGGCCAACGCAAGCGAAGGCAAATTGATGCAAGGCAAGTGCTACCGTCCAGACGTTTGGCAACCAATGCAAACCATGCGCTTGTACTCATTCGGTCAGCTAGGCAAGCGATAGCGAGCGATGGCAAGGCGAGGCAAATATTGCTGTCTACACATTGGCCTTCGCTTACGTTGGCCTAGGCTCGCAAAACTAATGAACAAAAAAAGCTCTATCTACCTATTATGTGTACCAGACTGTACCTACATAGGTAGATAGTAATGCCAAATCAAAGCATTTCCATTTGTAGCATCTTATGTGGGAGGCATAGACCCACCAACATCTTTTCTTTCGCACTCAATACCTACCTAGGTAGGTAAGTCCCTACCTAGGTAGGTTTTAAAACTCTTCTGGCCATAGAATAGCTGAATAGGTAGGTAGGTAGGTATAAACTCGCATCGCATCCTTTAACATAGGTACTTACCTAGGTAGACCTACCTAGTCTACCTAGGTAAGTACCTATGTTAAAGTTAGATAGGTAGGTACCTACCTAGATTGTTGCCAATTAAAGGCATGAAGTCAGTCAAGCAAGCGAAGATAACGGTGTTTACCTACTGAGTCTACTGAGACTCATTTGCTTTGTGTGTGGGGAAGCATCTTATCAATTCTCAAAGATAACCTTCTAAGACTGTTTTCAATGAATGTGGGCAAACCTGACATATTTTTTCAGTTGGTCGGAGAACCGGCTTGACAGGGAACCGCGACTCAACAGGTAGGGTACATACGAGTACAGGGCACTGACCTACAGTCGGCAGTGCATAGCATGAATGGCACCACCTTACCAACAGCTGGATAGGCACTAAGCAGTGATCGAGAGATAATAATGTGGCAGAATAGGAATCATGCTTTTGCATAGGCAAAAGCATGAATATAGAAGTAAAAAAAAAGTTCATCATTCATTGTGGAACAGCAGTAAAAAAAAGGTCATTCTCTTATTGCACGTCGAAGAGGCGAGTCGAGACCTAGCCAGTTCTTTCACTGCAAGAGAAAATATCTATCCACTTGCAAAAGTGAAGAGAAAGTCGATATTGTCCGTAAACTATTTGATTATGTTTCAAAGACGTGATCAACGCGAGGAATGTTAATGAAGCAGATAATTAAAACAGTAAGCTCGATGAGACGTGATCCCGACGCATTGATTAGCACGAGACCGAGACGAGCTGAGCTGCGTGATGGCACAGAGCATAAGTAGGTAGGTACCTACCTAGGTATAGTAGGTAGGTGATGATGGCCAGCCAACCTAATGGGAACCTCTAGGCAGGTAATCTTAATCTAGGTTACATTATGTCTAGCTTACTTTTAAACTGGTAAAATACGATTATTTTACCTAATTACCTATGTATCGAACATAGGTAAGCTTAGAACATAGGTGCTGCACATATTGAAAAGGTATAAATTCTGGAGTAGGTAGGTAACTGATACCACTCACCTCGCAAACTGCAGGCGAAACGAGTCGTTTCGAGCTAGTTGCAACCGCCCGTGTCCTTATGAACTTAACAAAGGTCTACTTTCACCGGGCGACGTAGCCCCAAGATTCAACTCTACCATATACGGCCCTCTGCGAAGATCGCGACTTTGCTTGCGCGCTTTTTATTGAAAACAGTAACGTTCAATAAGAACGGTAATTTGCTAACGTAACGCAAACGCACTTCACTAACACTGACGACTGAACACTTTTACACCACACTGTAGTCCGTAAAATAATGTCTCGAAACTTGAGCGCGTGCTGCAAAAGTTGGTAAACTTTTCGAATGTTGGTTCGTTTTCGAACGTGAAGACACGTCCGTCGAGGTGCGAGACCGCCGCGCGAATGGCCGGCTGCCCGAGCCGAGCCGACTGCGGGCGACGGGATGACACGATCGCGAGAAGCAGAGCGTGCGCGAGCGATACAAGATAGACCAAACAATCAAGAGAGAGCGAGACGGATTTAAAAACCGTTTGGTTTGTTCCACACCGCACACCCCCTCACTAAAAAGAGGGAAGTAAAAACACCTGCGTATTTTTTTTATTAAATTTTAATCTGCATCATTCTGGTGATAGGTATAAAATTATTCGTCTGGTCGGTATTGTTTCAAAATACCAATAATTTTGTGTATAATTGCATGGAACATAATTTAAAGATTCGGCTAAATTGAGAGGGGAGGGGAACTTGTGAACTTGAAATAAATTATAATAATATACCTGCCCTCTCCTTCATACAATATGAATATTACCTAGGTATAAATTTTTGCATATAGGTAGGTACTTAGGTAGGTAAAACAATTCATAGGCACCTTTACATTCATCGAAGTTCATAATATGTAGGTAATAAAATAGTCACATAAAACTAGTCTAACTAAGGGAGTGTACACATTGCGTTTTTTTGCAGCGCGTTTGTATCGATACAAACGCGATTCGAACGCGATGCGAACGCGCAGCCCCTCCCGGTTCGCTTTTGTATGGAAAAAAACGCGTTGCGAACGCGCGTTTGTATCGATACAAACGCGCAGCTCAAAAACGCGCTGCAAAAAACGCAATGTGTACACTCCCTAAGTACTGATAAAAGTAAATACAAAAACGAGCTTATTATAACAGAATACAACAAAATAGATAGGTAACAAGCATAATAAAATTAGACTTAAATTAAATCTCAAATAATAAAATCATTAAATTATTGGTAGATAGGTTTGCAAACCGGCATTTTATAAATTAAGTGAGACCAAACCTACCAACACTGACTAAAATAAAAATTGCTACCTAATAATATTATTATAATGTATACTCTCTTATCAAGTTATCACATACATTTGAATGAAAATTGTAGAATAGCATATTAAGTAAAGTACTGTGGTAAAATAATTGCATTTCAAATCCAGTTATCTACCTACCTATACCTACCAACAGTCACTGTTCTTTGATAAACTTGATATTATTATAATTTTGACTGGCCTCCTAGCTCAGTTGGTAGTAGCTCTGCCTTCTGCGCTGTAGGTCGTGGGTTCGATTCCAATCCAGGACAAACATTTGTGTGATGAACATAGATATCTGTTCTGTTTCTGGGTGCTATAAAGTATTATAAGTATGTATTTACAAAAAATAAGTATATAAGTAAGTATTCTATCAGTTATCTGGTTCCCATAGTACAAATATTGCTTAGTTTGGGGCTAGATGGCGCTGTGTGAAATGTCCAGCAATATTTATATTTATAATGCTAAAGAATTAAATGTTAACTTGCACAATACTTGTTGGCTAGCAACACATAAGCAAGTAATGAACAATATAACAGCAGTTTTTCTACTTTTAGCCTGTTACATTACAATTAATATAATTTCTGTAGGTAAATTCTTAAAAATTATTACGTTATTATAAAAAATAAGTATTCATTACTATTTTTTCCAAGGTAAATGTGACCCATTATGAGCTTTGTTATTTACGGAATAACTTGCTCTTTAGAATTAGAATTTTCCTAATGTGGTTTAGGTAGAAGTAGAAATACAATTTATTCTGAGGTAGAAACCTGAAGGTTAATAGTAGGTGTGTAGTACATTCTACAGTGTAGGAAAAGTTTCGATAAAACTTTATCAGAAAGGCAAGGTTGGATAGTTTTACAAATTGCAATTAACTACCTACATAACACTGTACATTGTAAAATTGGTGATAACACCTCAAGCTAGTTTGTTATGTTCACATTGTATAAAAATATTATTCTATTCTTTAAAAAGATCTTGTCCACTGAAATATATACTTAATGTAATTGCAATAAAAAAATTGATTAAAATATACATTATAGTCTAGTTGGTATAAAGAATCTCTTATATACAAAACGGTGTCCCTACAAACTAAGAGCCAAATTCTTAAACAATGCAAGTACTAAGAGCTCGTCAGCTTAGAAGGAATCCAGTCCATTAGTACTAGTTTCTTTAGTACTTCTTTTAAGAACCAGGTTGGACATTTGTCTAGATTAGGTGCTTAGAGCTGTACTAAAATGGTTTAAGAATATGGCCCTCATTAACTATCATTGATTTACAAAAGGAACAGTTAAGTCTGGCATGACTAATAAGGGGTTCGTATGGTATGGATTTTTGACTTCATACGTTGGTTTTTGGGGCGAGACTACTGGCGATCTCTTAACATTAGTTCTCATTGTCAACACAATTGTATTGAAAATACCGACAATAACATAAATGCCTCCGATGATAGCGAACAGTCTTAAGGTGAATTGTAAGAGGCTTTCTCTTTCTTGGAACACCTTTACTTTTAATGCGGCCATGTCATATTTGAAAAATATGCCCGGCACACCATGAGATCCTTTTGTGTGGCTGATTGGTCTTTCCAGCTCCTTAACTGAATATTGGAATGTCTTTATTGACTCAAATGTTGTGTCTACATCTGTTGGCACAACCTCCACGAAGTATTGATACAGCATGTTCTCATCGTTGGTAATTTTTTCATCACCTTCTAACGGGTAAATGATTCCATTTGCGGGACTGCCAAAGCTGAGCCGGTGTATTCTGTGGCTAAAGTTCTGAGGAGTGTCGTCAAAAAGCATGTTTAGATGTATGTGTCCTCGAGGTAAGTGCAGACTTTTCCCTGCAGTAATATGGAAGTTTCCAGCAACCTTGTTCAGTGTAAGAACTCCATGGAGCCGACATGCATCTGCTCGTCGGTTTGGTTTCGTTTTCCTCGGCGGTATAGTCGCCCTGACTGAGCCGTGACCTTTTTTCCAGAGCAATTGCCACACAGAATGGTATTCCTCCCTCAAATAAGAGTTTAAATACTTCACAGCCTCGAAAGAGTCCTGTTGCTCCTGTGTCAGTTCAAACCACGTGTCTTCCTCTTGTAATTCACCGAATCCGAATACACTTTGAGAGGTAGAGTCTAGGATATCAGCACCGATGTTTGAGCACGGCATTGCAACCGTAATATCTATATTTATTCGCAGTTTTTCGTCCATGTCTGTATCAGGCATGAATTTAAAAACTAAGTTACTATCCAGGTAGTACGTCACTTCACAGTAAATAAGCCACAAAGTTAATAACAAGGTGACAACAGAGAATGTTCCGCCGACCGGGGTACTGTCCACGTACTCTTCTGGAACTTTAGGAAATGCGTCCAACTCCTTCATCTTTTCTAGAACTTTCTTTTTGCCCCGGTATCTAAGCATTTTAATTCAGTAGATAGTCCAATACAATCTACAATTTTAAATAGAGAGCAAAGAAAAACGATTAATTTAAAAACTCCTACATTCGGCCAGCAAAGCAAGCGATTGTTTGTTTGTCTTGATTTGATTGATTTGAGCTTCACTGACAGTGACGTGACAGTGGCAGACCACACCACAGAGCACCGAACAGACCACCACAACTGACGTACAAATAACGGACTTATTTTGTTGACATTGGCAAAGACAACTAAATCAACTGACAGACAAATATTTCATTTTGACTTTGACGGCTTTGACGTTTCTCGCATTGCTGTTTGCTGCTGTCTTCTCTGTTTTGTCGTTTTTTGCATTCCTTTGATTATTGCTCGTACAGAACGGTATTAACTATTTTTAACTGCATCGGCAGATAATTTATACAGCCAGTATGCAGTCTGACGAGGAGGAAACGCCGCTGCATTCGTGCTTCGGTTCGCTCAAGACTGCAGTCATGGGTTGCTGCTACAGTTTATGCCACAAAGAAAACGACCCACAGGTACCTTTACGTTGTAATTTGTTCAACTTGAGGCGAAACATTACGATTTTACTCTGAATCATCGTCATTTCATTTTTCATTCCTACAACTTTCTCTACAAACTTTGTAAGGCAAAGATTTTGATGATTAATTTTCACTTCCAATTGGTCATAGATTCGGTAGCATTGGCACATTTTGTTGGTTATTGATAAGCCTAAGACCGTTTCTTTTATCTCTGTTGGAAGCAGTCAATGAAGTTGATTGTTTTTATTTATCGTATATTAGGTATTGACGTTCGGATAAACATTGCTTTGTTGTGGAAATGTACCTTCCCATTTCCGCCCACATATTACCTATCTTTACATTGTTTTCGCTTTCGTTTTGTAATTCTTCCCAGTGATCTGGTACTTGTTCATTATAGTTTTTATAAAACAAACTTAGATAAAAACAGGCTAGAGTTGTCCCTTTTTAAGTTGGCAACTGAATTGGAGCAAAACCAATAAACTTTGACTCTGTTTGTTTTCATAACAAAGAGTTCTTATCTCAATTTCCTTGTAGTTTTAGCAAATTGATGTCTAATCATGTAAATTATTGATAAACCTACTTAAAATACTTGAATTTTATAATAAGTGGGTATATTTTGTAATTTCAATGTGTTCACAAAATAATTTAAAAATAATTTACTAATATCATCATCATCATCATCTCAGGCCTTTTCCACTCACTGTTATGTTGGGCAGCTATTTATTTACTATCTTTTAAATTCTATCCTTCACGAGTCCAATTCACTCTTTTTTAATCAACTTCAAAAAAAGGAGGTGCTCAATTTGTCACAATCTGTTTTTTTAGTTTTTTTATGCACAATATTGAAGTTGGTTTTTTTTTTATTTTTAATTTAGCCACTTGTTGACTACAACAACCTGATCCTTACACAACAATTATAAAGTGAAAGTTTGTGAGGATGTTTGTAGAATCGTGCATAATGCTGAATTAATTTGAATAAGATTTACATCTTATCTACAAATAAGGCCATGAGTGGTCGCAAGCTGCTTAATTTTCATCCTTAGAGTTGACTTTCAAATTATACAGTGTAACATTTTTTTGATGTTGACTTTTGATGGAATGCTAACTTCTAATGATGTTTTTACAGTTTCAAAACCAAATATGGGTTTTGATATATCCTCTACCTCTGACTACCCCCTTAGACATCTTAAAAAAATCACAGTTACAATATAGTTTTGAGACAATGTCTACCGATTGTATCACAGTATCTTATTACTATTATAAATGTGAAGTTTATAATGAAAACTTTATTTTTATTTTTATTGGAGCAGTCTTGTCCATTGATAGATAGATAGATAGATAGATAACAGCTTTATTGACACACACTTTGACAGTACAGACACACAAAAAATTAGGTAAGTAGGTACAGAAAGCATTAAACATTAACCAAAGAAATAGACAAAACGAGAAGGAACGAAGAAGAGACGAGTTACAAAAATACTTTATAAGTATAACATAGGTAGGTAGGCACTAGGTACACAAATCGAGAAGGTAGGCGGGTGAAAAAAAGGTCTGCGCTGTGGTGGGTCAATAGGAACCAGTCTCAGCTTTTTGTTACTCTGCGCCATCAGAAGCAGAGCAACGCTGATTTTCAGACTGGGCCTGGGAAGTGGTGACTCCACGAGCAAGGAGAAGTGAAACATCTTAAAACTGAATAAAATAGGTAGTAAAAGGGAATAATATATAATACACACATAATTATATGTAAGTAATAAAATGAATTAGGAGATAAACCGGTTTACACTAAAAATACACAAATGTCTACATATAAGGTAGGAAGTAGGTAGGGGGTGATACAGAAATAAATAATGATTACGGTAAATAAATGTAGGGTGTGTTTTGATACTTAGCGTGAAAAGCCAAAAAAATATTAAAAATAAAAAAACCAGTTACTTGTCAAAGTCACGTAGTACGCCATTGACTTTGCCATTGCTTTGTCGGTGTAGTGATTCCTCTTCTAAAGGGTCAGCAGAACTAGTGTGGCTCCTCTGGTGTCACAAGCAGATATTCTATAGGCTACGGTAACCGCTTACTATCTGGTGGGCCGTAAGCTTGTCTGCTACCTTAGTTGTAAAATAAAAAATAAAAAATGTTTAAAATCTGGAATAACACTGGCTTTTATCCGGGTAGGTACCACGCGAGCGAAGCCGCGGGGGCGGAAGCAAGAACTCCCTATACCTTACAACAGTGGCTCCTAACCTTTTCAACCTTGTTACCTGTCATTACATGTTTTACCCCCAGCAGCAGATTTTACCCCCCTTACAAATCTGTTATGAGTATAGAAAAACTATTTTTGTCATAAAGATCTCATTTCGTTCTAATACCCAAAAAAAAAGCTATTTTACCTCCATGGGGGTAAAATAGCTTTTTTAAATAGCCCCACAAGTTCGGAACCACTGCCTTAAGCCGAGGTCCCACGGCCTGTAAAATAAGAGGCCAGATCGCGCCAGACCAGACCGACAGGCCATGGGAACCGTTGCACCCGATAATGCCTGTCGTCGATCAGCAGTCAAATCAGCCGTACAAGCATCCTCAGGCGTGGCGCGATCCGGCCTGGCGCGATCCGGCCTGGCCTGTAATAGCATGGGCCGTGAGACCCCGGCTTTACAGTATGTTTTGTAACTTCCAGGAGCACATAGTGAACGAGCGGACACACCTACTCGAGGTGGCAGAGACCCAGCAAGAGACGCCGGCGCCGGCCGCGTCCGCAGCGACGCCGCCGCGCAAGCCGGACGAGCAGAGCGCACTCAACAGGATACTCTCGGAGACGGCCACGTGAGTAGCTAGTCACTTCGAGACATTCAACTTTTGTTTAGTACGCACAATAATAAATAAATATTGCTGGACATTTGCCACAGCGCCATCTAGCCCCAAACTAAGCAAAGCTTGTACTATGGGAATCAGATAACTGATAGAATCCTACTAATATTATAAAGGCGAAAGTCCGCGTGTGTGTGTGTGTGAATGTTGGTTACCACGTATTTCCATAACTACTAAACCGATTTTGATGAAATTTGGAATGTATATAGTTTAGGTTCTGGAATAACACATAGGCTAATTTTTATCCCGGTAAAAATGTATGGTTCCCGTGGGATACAAAAATAATTGAAATACTATGTTCATCATACAAATGTTTGTTCTGAGTGGGAATCGAACCCACGACCTACAGCGCAGAAGGCAGAACTACTACCAACTGAGCTAGGAGCCCATGAGCCCAGGAGAACAATGGATCTAGGCATTCGTGAAGTAAAAAAATTGGTCAAAACTATCAGCTCATAGTGTTGTTTAACCAAATATTTTACCTATCTTCCAAAATAATTAATATCTTTTCATTCCAGTAACGTAATAGACGTCGGCGCGCTCGGTCCGTACGCGCTAGAAGCGGGCGCGTACAGTGAACGAGTCAGACTGTACACTGCGAGGGTGGGGACGGGGGTGGTAGCGGGGGCGGGGGGGAAGGCACCCGCCCCGCGCCTGTTGGCTGACTTGCCGCCGGCTGAGCGAGCGGCACTGTTGGCTGCGCCGTGCCTGCCTTATAGTGAGAAGGACCTAGTGAGTATTGTAGCTAGAAGAGAGAGACGCCTGTTGGCTGACTTGCCGCCGTCTGAGCGAGCGGTACTGTTGGCTGCGCCGTGCCTGCCTTATAGTGAGAAGGACCTAGTGAGTATTGTAGCTAGAAGAGAGAGACGCCTGTTGGCTGACTTGCCGCCGTCTGAGCGAGCGGCACTGTTGGCTGCGCCGTGCCTGCCTTATAGTGAGAAGGACCTAGTGAGTATTGTAGCTAGAAGAGAGAGACGCCTGTTGGCTGACTTGCCGCCGTCTGAGCGAGCGGTACTGTTGGCTGCGCCGTGCCTGCCTTATAATGAGGACCTAGTGAGTATTGTAGCTAGAAGAGAGAGACGCCTATTGGCTGACTTGCCGCCGGCTGAGCGAGTGGTACTGTTGGCTGCGCCGTGCCTGCCTTATAGTGAGAGGGACCTAGTGAGTATTGTAGCTAGAAGAGAGAGACGCCTGTTGGCTGACTTGCCGCCGGCTGAGCGAGCGGTACTGTTGGCTGCGCCGTGCCTGCCTTATAGTGAGGACCTAGTGAGTATTGTAGCTAGAGGGAGAGAGAGAAGGAGGGAGAGAGACGTAAGGCGTACGCACCGCGCCCATTGGTTGATTTGCCGCCGGCTGAGCGAGCGGTACTGTTGGCTGCGCCGTGTCTGTCTTATAGTGAGAAGGACCTAGTGAGTATTGTAGATAGAGGGAGGGAGATGTAAGGCGTTCACACCGCGCCCATTGGCTGATTTGCCGCCGGCTGAGCTAGCAGTACTGCTAGCTTTATAGTGAGAAGGACTTAGTGAGTATTGTAGCTAAAAGAGAGAGGGAGAAATAGAGAGGAAGGGGAGAGAGAGACGCCTGCTGGCTGACTTGCCGCCGGCTGAGCGAGCGGTACTGTTGGCTGCGCCGTGCCTGCCTTATAGTGAGGACCTAGTGAGTATTGTAGCTAGAAGAGAGAGACGCCTGTTGGCTGACTTGCCGCCGGCTGAGCGAGCGGTACTGTTGGCTGCGCCGTGCCTGCCTTATAGTGAGAAGGACCTAGTGAGTATTGTAGCTAGAAGAGAGAGACGCCTGTTGGCTGACTTGCCGCCGTCTGAGCGAGCGGTACTGTTGGCTGCGCCGTGCCTGCCTTATAATGAGGACCTAGTGAGTATTGTAGCTAGAAGAGAGAGACGCCTATTGGCTGACTTGCCGCCGGCTGAGCGAGTGGTACTGTTGGCTGCGCCGTGCCTGCCTTATAGTGAGAGGGACCTAGTGAGTATTGTAGCTAGAAGAGAGAGACGCCTGTTGGCTGACTTGCCGCCGGCTGAGCGAGCGGTACTGTTGGCTGCGCCGTGCCTGCCTTATAGTGAGGACCTAGTGAGTATTGTAGCTAGAGGGAGAGAGAGAAGGAGGGAGAGAGACGTAAGGCGTACGCACCGCGCCCATTGGTTGATTTGCCGCCGGCTGAGCGAGCGGTACTGTTGGCTGCGCCGTGTCTGTCTTATAGTGAGAAGGACCTAGTGAGTATTGTAGATAGAGGGAGGGAGATGTAAGGCGTTCACACCGCGCCCATTGGCTGATTTGCCGCCGGCTGAGCTAGCAGTACTGCTAGCTTTATAGTGAGAAGGACTTAGTGAGTATTGTAGCTAAAAGAGAGAGGGAGAAATAGAGAGGAAGGGGAGAGAGAGACGCCTGCTGGCTGACTTGCCGCCGGCTGAGCGAGCGGTACTGTTGGCTGCGCCGTGCCTGCCTTATAGTGAGGACCTAGTGAGTATTGTAGCTAGAAGAGAGAGACGCCTGTTGGCTGACTTGCCGCCGGCTGAGCGAGCGGTACTGTTGACTGCGCCGTGCCTGCCTTATAGTGAGAAGGACCTAGGATTTGATAGGCACTACAGTACATTGTTGTTTTCCTAAAGCGATGGTGATTACCACGTTACATCAAAACAGCAATGTACTGCATTGTGCTTATCAAATTGATGTCACATAGATAGCAATTTAATAAATTATCGATACATTAAGATTATGATGACATTATAAACGTAGAGGTTATTGCATCAGCCCCCGATTGTCTATCTTTGATAGCGACCAAAATCGGTATCAAACTCAAATTTGACCGTAAGTAGCTCTGTCACACTCATCTCAACAAGACCGAACGCGACAAAAGAAACTACGTGATCGTTTTGACAGTTTGAGACTGTTCAGACCGCTACCTACTCCTAACGCCATCTAGCGAGCATCGTGGGAGCTAACCATGATAATTCGTTTTTCCTCCACTTAACCATTCGTCTAATAAATTGTGATTACATTTTATTCAAAAATTATACGTTAAACTAATCAAAATCAAAATTATTATTGAAGACGTTCCCGACTACTTACATACCTATACGAATAGGAGATCGTAGGCTCAAACAGAGACCTATTTCAGGTTTGAGACAAGTTAGACCTGCAGGTACCTATAATGTTATGTATTAGAACAGAATACTTATTGGTATTAGTGACTTATGCCCTGTTAGTGATTTTATTATCCTATGTATTGCAGATAACGTCGGCGGTGAAACGCGCGGCGGCCGCCATTTCGGAACTACGAGTCGAGCACCACGAAGAATTGGTGGTGCCTTTCCGGGTGCCCTAGCGGCAACTATTGTAAGTAATGACGTGTTTGCCTTGTATAGCACTACACTACCAGTTAGCGTACCGCCGAAAGGGACAAAAAATTAAGTGAATCCATTGTTTCGTCGTACATAATTCGGAACTTGTAAGTTCCGACCTAAGAAAAAGGCGGCACGCGGTAAGGGAGTGGACACACTGTGTTTTTTGCAGCGCGTTTGTATCGACACAAACGCGATGCGAACGCGCTGCCCCGCTCCCGGTTCTCTTTTATATGGACAAAAACGCGCTGCGAACGCGCGTTTGTGGGACAAAAAATATTGCGCATCGTCTCTTTTTTCACAAGAATTTTGTATATACGAGTATCCTTCTTGGTTTTGTGTGAGTGAGAAGAAACGTGTCCAGCAGTCTATATCTATACTAGGTTCAATCTCGCGAGCCAATTTGAATGTTACCTTGACTTACTGCTCAAGTAGACTTGCGACCAGCCTCGCGAGGCAGCCTCGCAACCAGCGACCAGCCTCGCAATGTCGATACGCCTTAAAAATATTTAAAAAAATAAAATGTTTTAATTTTTTTCAGGTCGATCCAAAAGCCACCTTATTTCAACGAACACACCGAAAACCATCTATTATAGGTATAAATATTCTAATTAAAGTAAGCGAGCATCAATACTGTTCAAAACCCATGACTAAAGGCATTAAACCTAGATGCTAAGTTATTTTAAAGAAGTTTACGTTTATGCTATAATCTTTTTATTTTAAGTAAAACTTTTTATATGCAATCTTCGTTAAATTAATATTTCGATGACCAAAAATTTAGGGCTATTACGCACTATCGACTAATCGCCGGTAACTCGACCTTGTCTATCTGTAGTTTATTTATCACACTAAAATTATAAATGCGAAAGCTTAGATGAAAGTGTGTTTGTTCCTCTATAACTCGACAACCACTGAACCGATTTGGCTGAAAGGAGATTGACCATTTTTGTATGGACGTTGGACCAAGTGCTGCCCAACATTGAATCATAGTGCATAATGTTCCTTAGACTAATACTAGTCTGTAACAAAAAGCGCTTCAGAATCTATCCGAGGAGTATTGAGAAAAAAATATATAAGTATAGGGTGAATTTTTGAGACGGGACAGTAGGGCAGCTACCTTAACCGTTGTAGCTAGAGGAAAACGTTCTTAGGAGACTATCCTTAGTTTTCGAAGATATTTCGACCTGCTTTCACAGATTTTGAAAAAAATGTACAGTCAGCGAGAAAATGGGCAATTTACACAAAAACTTTTTTTGATGCCAATCGATCCTGTTTCATCTAAGGATTAAAAGGCTCTATCAAACCAACTGAAGTTAGAGTACTAGAAAAGTCAGAAAACGCTAAAATGGATTTCTGAGACAAGACAGTAAGGGCTACCTTAACCGCTGTAACTAGAGGAAAACGTTCTTACGAGACTATCCTTAGTTTTTGAAGGTATTTCGACCTGCATTCACAGATTTTGAAAAAAATGTACAGTCAGCGAGAAAATGGGCAATTTACACAAAAACTTTTTTTGATGCCAATCGATCCTGTTTCATCTAAGGATTAAAAGGCTCTATCGAACCAACTGAGGTGAGAGTACTAGAAAAGTCAAAAAACGCTAAAATGTATTTCTGAGACAAGACAGTAAGGGCTACCTTAACCGCTGTAACTAGAGGAAAACGTTCTTACGAGACTATCCTTAGTTTTTGAAGATATTTCGACCTGCATTCACAGATTTTGAAAAAAATGTACAGTCAGCGAGAAAATGGCCAATTTACACAAAAACTTTTTTTGATGCCAATCGATCCTGTTTCATCTAAGGATTAAGGGGCTCTATCGAACCAACTGAAGTGAGAGTACTAGAAAAGTCAAAAAACGCTAAAATGTATTTCTGAGACAAGACAGTAAGGGCTGCCTTAACCGCTGTAGCTAGAGGAAAACGTTCTTAGGAGACTATCCTTAATTTTTGAAGATATTTCGACCTGCTTTCACAGATTTTGAAAAAAATGTACAGTCAGCGAGAAAATGGGCAATTTACACAAAAACTTTTTTTGATGCCAATCGATCCTGTTTCATCTAAAAATTAAAAGGTTCTATCGGACCAACTGAGGTAAGAATACTAGAAAAGTCAGAAATTGCTAAAATGTATTTTTGAGACGGAGCAGTAAGGCCAGCTACCTTAACCGTTGTAGCTACAGGAAAACGTTCTTAGGAGACTACCCTTACTTTTGAAGATACTTCGACAAAATGATGAAAAATGATGGCAAATGACAAAAGATTTCGTACGAAATGTATGTATAATCAAAGTTTTTTGCATTTTCTGATTTTTAGTACCTACTCTTGCCTCAGTTGATCCAATAGAGTCTTTTAATCTTTAGATGAAACAGGATCGATTGGCATCAAAAAAAGTTTTTTTGTAAATTGCCCATTTTCTCGCTGACTGTACTTTTTTTTAAATCTGTGAATGCAGGTCGAAATATCTTCAAAAACTAAGGATAGTCTCCTAAGAACGTTTTCCTCTAGCTACAGCGGTTAAGGTAGCCGTTACTGTCTTGTCTCAGAAATACCTACATTTTAGCGTTTTTTGATTTTTCTAGTACTCTCACCTCAGTTGGTTCGATAGAGCCTTTTAATCCTTAGATGAAACAGGATCGATTGGCATCAAAAAAAGTTTTTGTGTAAATTGCCCATTTTCTCGCTGACTGTACATTTTTTTCAAAATCAGATGATGCAGGTCCAAATATCTTTAAAGGTTAGGGAAAGTCTTCTAAGAACGTTTTCCTCTAGCTATAACGGTTAAGGTAGCTGCCCTACTGCCCCGTCTCAAAAATTCACCCGTATGAACCCGTGGATGTTTTTTTTTTAAATATTTTTTTTTTAATATCTCTTCATGTAAGGAAAAAAATAAAGGTATACCCATGCCTGGGCAGCATTTGGTCCAAAATGGTCAATATCCTTTAAAATATAGATTAATAATGACCGGGAATAGGACATAGGCTTTTTATTCGAGTACCACGCGAGCGAAGCCGCGGGTGGATTATAGTAACTTTATATACGAGACGCGATGTGTATGAACACCAGAAAGCCGGCCGTATATAATTCGGCAACTAGTCGTCAGTGCGCAATAGCCTTATACAATATGATTATATGACATCCGTTTGGACCAAATTTATTTCTCGGCTCATGAATTTTGTATAAAAAACTACTTGAATCGTATCCTCAAGTAAAAAAGATATCGTACACATCTTCTGACATTCTCTAAGATTTGTAAGGGATCGATACAAACGCGATGCGAACGCGCCGCTCAAAAACGCGCTGCAGAAAACGCAGTGTGGCCACTCCCTAAGGGGTTAGTCAGAGTTCAGACATTTTGTTTATTATTTCATGAATATAAATCAGTATTTTTATTCATTGTTATGTATTATTTGTCTTTAGCACAACTATTCACTCACGTATCAAGTTTAAATATATTTAATTTACTAAACTTAATATTATTAATAGTGTCCGTCTAATACGTCCGGAATTCATACTTATATCAAACAATTATATCATTAAAATACTGTTATTAATTATTTATATTGTTAATGTGAGCCAAAATTTACCAAATATATTTGAAATCGGGAGTTTAATGGTGACTTGGCGGACATTTTGTTGTTCCAAAAATATTTCTATTGAATTCGCTGTATGCCTTAAGTGTGTGTGAAATCTGCTGGGATATTTTGTTTCACACGTAAAGTCGTTAACTCGGATTCGTTCCAACAAATTGATTTATTACAAACAACATTAGAGTTATTTAATGCAGTTAGGTATGTAAAAGCCGTGTTGGCCGAGGGGTTTAGTACCTCGACTTTCGATCCGAAGGTCGTGGGTTCGAATCCTGGCCGTGCAACAATGGATTTTTCGTTTCGAAAAATTTATATGCGCATTAACACAAGCTCTGAACGGTGAAGGAAAACATCGTGAGGAAACCCGCGGCTTAGTCAGCCCCACACGTATTGACCATGTCTTTCCTGTGGATATGGCCGGTTAAGCTGAGAGGATGGTGTAGGTGCTGGGCAAGCCTTACTCCATCTCAACATTGTCCCAGGCACTACAGTGTCCCGTTAAGTGTAGGCAAAAATTGCCTCCTGACACTGTAAAAATCATCTAGTAAAAGATGTAAAGGCCTAAGTTTTTTAAGTAAAATATTACATATAATATTTTACATAACAAACATGTCTATCACTTTTTTCAACCATCTTCTACCCAAAGTATTCATCGTAAAAAACAATTTTTGTTGGAATGAATCCGAGTTAGCGACTTTACGTGTGAAACAAAATATCCCACCTGAACTGACTGATATAGTTAGTTGTGTAAATAGGAAATGTATGTATGTAAATTCATTATAATTGGACAAAGTTTTCAACTTTTAACTCAATTTTTTTATTTTCCTTGCTCTAATAAAGTATCTCTTTAATAAAAATACTTTTTGTTGAGCAGTGGGGCAAAATATAAGTATTTATTTTTAAAATTATTTCTAAAATATTATTATTGTAAAAGTTCAAAATGTTGTCCACATAAGTCTATCGCGGGTATTCAGTCAAAAAGAGCTGAACATTCGTATATTTATATTTGCTGAAAATAAGAGCTTATTGAATCTATAAATACGTGTGTATATAAAGCCATGTTTGTACGGATAATATTTCGAACTAAGGTCTATTGTAAAATAAAATTTATTTCTCATTGAAAAAGTGCATCGTAAAGGGCATCACACACACAGCAGATAATATAATAATATGTTATGAAATATAAATATTGAGATCGCGCCCATACAAATTCTATGGAGGACCACACACAGCGAATATAAATGACAAAATATATTTGGTGCGATCTGTCAAGATTTATATTTCATAAGATATATTATCTGTTGTGTGTGTGTGGTGCGCTTAACAGAGAGATTCTATTTTGAATTCTATTTATTTCTATTTTCTGATGATGATTTTGAATAAGTGAAAGAGTTTTTAGTTGTCTTTTTGCCTGTGCTCGATAATATAAGAATTGTTTTCATTTGTATATAAGGCTGTGCCTAATTTTTATCGCCTATGTTATAAACTTTATTAATTTTCATTATCATAAAATAGTAAATGATTTATCTTGCGTTTAACTGCCGGAACAAGATATCAACACTCGTGTAACTGTACAGAATAATGTTGAAAAACATTTTGAAACGGATTTGTTTTACTTTGAAACAAAATGAGAAACATTTAAGGTTCCAAACTTAAAGCGCATCACGCACAGCAGATTATATATTATGAAATATAAATCTTGACAGATCGCGCCCATACAAATTCTATGGAGGACCACAAACAGCGAATATAAAATATATTTGGTGCGATCTGTCAAGATTTATATTTCATAAGATATATTATCTGCTGTGTGTGGTGCGCTTAGAGATAACAAAAAAAAGAACTTAATAAAAACATATTCTGTAACTTTTGTTTATAAAATTGTCTCAAAATTTTAAATGAAAAAAACGTTGCAGCAGTTTCGTTTACCAGTCTTATTTAAAATGTTATTATGTTAAGCATAACAGAATTAGAGGCTTCCTAGAGCTCAGATGCCTGCTAAATCTGTTGCCCTCTCTTTCATTGACATAAGAGTGACAAGAAGAAAACATTTTGTGCCGTTCAGGGCTAAAAAAGCCGCTATATATAATAATAATAATAAATCATTTATTTCAGGCAACAATAGCAAGTAAAAGATGTAAAATACTTAAAACTACGGCCCATATAAATATATACCTTAAAGTCTAACATACATAACTTATTTACTAGCACGTAATGTCGGTGACGTGTTACACACGTGTGCTGTCGGTAAACGTCCTCGAAAACGCCGGAACAGCACATTCTTCGGCCAGAATTCTTCCTTAGTGTAGGTCGAAAGATTTATCAGTTGGAATACGCACCACGAAAGATTTAAAATCTCTATGACGCGACTCCAACTGCTCGAATAAATATATGCCGTTCTTGTCACTTTCAGTCTATGAAGAGACGGCAGTTCAATTCCTAATATGATTCTGCTATATCGGCCTTTTTTATTCCACAGTGCAGTGACCGCAAGTCAGTACTGTCCATTTTCACTAAGCAATTCTATACAATCTTAGGTACGGTTACGCAAACTAGCAACTATAGTTTGATATAAGTACATTATAAGAATACGATTTTTTCCCTATCAATAGGCTACTTGACTCTTAAATAATTTGAAGCAATAAATATATATTTCCTGCATTATTTAACTTACCTATAAAAATATATCGGAGTTGGTGAAAGAATAGTCCTCAAACTAACATTGGTTAGTGACAATGGACATTACTTATTTTATTGAAGTAATTTGAGTTATTTTGTTATGATTGCACATTACCTAATAAAGTGATACAAAATTTATATTAAATTATGTTTTTTATTCTTACCAAAATTAAAGTCTAAGTATTTTTGATCTCTGCAAGTATTTTTGCTAAACAAATAAACTTTTACAAAGAAAAGTTTATTTGTTCAGCTTCGTTAAACGTGGTTAAACTTGTGTACCTAGGTACTTCCCAAGTAAAAAAATTACAATCAATTAATTTTAATGAAGTACCTAAAAGAAGTAAAGTTCACTTTGAATAAATCCTCAAAACATTTTAAATTGATTGATTGATTATAATTTTTGACGGTAGAGGGATTTAACGTCGCTATTTTAGAAGGTCAACATTTGATCAATAGTAAATATACAAAAAAATCTCCGCTAGGAGTAATATTTTTCTATGATGTCGGTTTTCGACGGTGAAATAGAGTTCCAATCGGTTTATATGTTAGACTATGCGAAGAAAAACAAACCGTAAGTTGTTATATGGATACGACGAGCGGGATATCGAATAACCCATATTCTTAGGCAGATTAGTAACTTATGAGAAGCCTGTAAGTAAGTAAGTTCGTATGAGCAAGTGGCCAACTCTGGTGACGGAGTTTTTAGGCCACCTAAAAGCCTCCGTCATGGCTTAAAGTCAGGACCGACAATTTAACGCCAAGCAAGGAAGCACGGAAGCGCTCAGCGCATCTCTACCAGACAACCTGAAATTTGCTAACGGATAATCTAAAAAGGAGAAAGAAAACTAGTGGAGCCAAGCGGTAGTGTCTAAGAAAAGAAAGGAAAAAATTCATAAAGCACAACTAATGATCGAAAACATCAAAAAGCTCCAAAACGCCCCAATTATTCTCAGCTTAGTTGGTGGAAGCGTCCTAGACTTATCAGACAGGGAGGTTCCAAAGTCCGATACACTTCGGGACCTCCCCGGGGCCCAAGAAACTCCCGTATCGGAGGGGTTTCTCGGGCCCTAACTATCAAAGTCTAAGACACAACCAATAGTACATTTCAACAGATTTCATACAAGCGTAAACGCAGAGAAAACTTCTCTTGCGCGATCTAGGACATGCAATATGATTGGCTAGCGCGGATGACGTTTAAAAATGTCAGGTTCTTGCGAAATTGTAAGTATCCCCGCTCTCGTTTATACCTAACATTTTAGAGTGAGACAGGTAAACAGGTCAGTCTTGTTTGTCGATAAGCGTATTGTATTCAAATCGCATCGAATGACCTTGAAAAGTGCAGCAGCAGTTTTTCAATACAAATACAAGACAAGACGAAACAGACAAATAAAATAAATAAGTACCTAAGTAAATAAGAAAAGTCAAAGGGCCATAAGAAAGATGTTTAAAGTTAAACACTGGTTAAACAACGTCCTGTCTTTATTTGTGGATAGTGATAAACAGAGACAGGACGTTGTTTAACCAGTGTTCAACTTTAAACATCTTTCATAAGTAAGGGGGTAAGTAATTAAAATCCGTTCGTGTCACTTGACTCTACTAGTCCCTTCTTGTGACATGTCCTCATTACGTTAGGTACGCCTGGAGACCTCCGTCATGGCTTAATGGCTTAAAAAAGCCAGGACCGACCACATAACGTGCCCTCCGAAGCACGGAAGCGCTCAGATGTTAATGCCACTTGCAGTTTACACATCTATAGTCGTATTGCTCATTATACGGACTAAAAGTGAAGGAAAAAATGTAATTTTTCCTTCAATTTTGATTAGTTTTGATACGTTTTATGTCAAAATTGAAGGAAAAATGACATTTTTTCCTTCACTTTTAGTCCGTATAATGAGCAATACGACTATAGTGACCGCTCAGAACCGCGTAGCCACTTAACGCGTTCAGTGCTCAAGATTCACATGCAGATCTTATGGGTTGAACACACCTAACGAGTACAGTGGCGAGTCAGTGCCCTCGGCCGAGCGCTCGGTTGGTATAAACACTTTAACGAGTACTCGGCCGAGTGCTAGGTCGAGCAGAGAGGCGAGACAGTCACTAGAATCCCAATCTGTTTACTAGGCCGAGTACCCACCTCCCCGCTTCATTCTTCTGCCCCCGCAGCGACTCGGTATCCCACTCGGCACGCATGAACACGCACTCGCTTGTTACTCGGTCACTCGCCACTCGTTCGTTCGAAGCCGTTTGTATTGTTTTTGTTTTTAAAATTTTAAAATAATTATTATCTCAATTAAAATGTCTGCTAACAAATGGAGCTTGGAAACAACAATACAATTTATCCAGTGTAGCAGTTCGCCTTAACATCCATGTTCTGGTCCAAATTCTACGGTCTTCATCTTCTAATAAATCCCACAATTCGTTAATAATGTCTGGTAACAGCCGGTTGAAAACTCTTTTAAATTCCTTTTTTTTTTCGATCCATTGCAGACGTTGCGTGATCAAAACTGAACTGACTCGCCACTATATAAATACGTGTAACCACCCACTCGGTTCGGCGACTCTCTCGGCCGAGAGCTCATTTACTGACTCGCCACTGTACTCGTTAGGTGTGTTCAACCCACGAGCAGTTGGCCACTCGGTGGCTGGGCAGGGCAGGGAATTTGTTAAAGATCTATGAAGAGCGTCTAATCTAAGCAAGTTACGCCATTAGCACTTCGTACTAAACTGATTCTGATAGGTATAGGACGATATATAGCCTCTATCAGAATCACTTTACCTTAAATCATAAGGTCCTTATTCCTTCTCTTAGGCTTGTTTTACTGTTCAGCTTGTCGCCGGTCGCGTCCGCGAGTTGACCATTCACAGTTCACAGCACAGAGAAATTGAGAATTTAATTTTGGCGACACGCTGAAAAGTGAAACAAGCCTTATGGCCGGTGCAGATTGACGGCACGTCATGGCCAGGTAGGTATTTAATAGGCGACGAATAAAAATATAACATTGAGGTACAATTACCTATGTTATTTTTATTCGTCGCCTAAAAAATACCTTGCCATGCTGTAGCGTGCCGACTGCCGTCAATCTGCGCCGGCTCTTGATTCATTCTTGCCACTCCATTATGTGGTCCTCAGTAAGAGTCCTCGTCGCAAGGCCGTGGACGATAACTGCCTGATAGTGGGTTTCAATCGCGACTCGCTGAAGGCTCGGGACGCGCCGTGCCGCTCGCCTGATGTCTTGTGTCCTATAGACCACGAGTACTACAAGGAAGCCGTCAAGCGGGTGAGATTCAAAAGCATTATGTTGCCTAAACCTAGGTAAATACCTACAGCCTTAATCTAAATCTATACCCACTAATATAATAAAGCGGAAGAGTTCGTTTTGTTTGTTTGAACGCGCTAATCTCAGGAACTACCAGTTGGATTTGAAAAAATATTCTTGCATTTAATAACTAAACTCTTGACGAAGGTTATTGGCTACTTTTCATCTTCATCATCATCACTATTTACCATCACTACGTACGGGGACAACGCCGCGAGGGCGCTGTTAACATAAAGTGGCGAAAGTTTATTACGTTTGTAAGGACAATTCATTCTCCATTGGCCTCTTTAGTTGAACATGAGCTTTCCTCCTAGTTCACCGAAGATCATCCCAAACTGGCCAAGAAGTACATGTCAGGGGTCATTGACCACGTGCCCATTGAACACGAGATCCAGGACTTGAAACGGACGGAGTACCTAACAAAGTACTGCTCAAGGGGTAAGCAATAAATACCTATGTAGAAATACTTGGACTCGGGATTTTAACGCGTAATGCCAAGATCTTGGCATTCGTGAAGTTAGCCGTTTCGATGCGCAGTGCAACTTTTTCATACAAAATTTTCTACTGCGCACCGAAAAGTAACTTCACGAACGCCTAGATCCATTGTGACAGCTGTACCTATAGTCCAGTCAAATTAGGATTTGACCTCGGAATGAGAGATAATAAGCTGAATTTTCGTATATACCTTCATTTAGGCGTCCTAAAAGTTGTCTCAAAAGTCTCATGAAATCTCGTGTCTGCGTCTTAAGTTATTCAAGGTCAAAGGTAAAAAAAAATAGTTTTTCGCGAATATCTCGGTTGTTATTGGTCCAGTGATGTTAACATCTATTATGAAGTTGTAGAGCTTAAAATTTGCGACCAATTCATTAAAAAAAATTTCCATGCGCTCAACCATTTTTGCGATACAGGGCCGTGAGCGCAAAGGATTCAGTATGTGTATTTCAAAAACTATACTTCCTAGAACAAAAATAAAAACTATTTCGGAATGTACAAATTAAGTCCTTTCATATGACACCCCACTCAATATATCTGTCTAACTTTTATCTTTTTTACCCCCTTGAGATCCCAATATCTTTACAACCCCTCCATCGATTACGCTCATAATGTCATTATATCAAATTTCCATAGCACAACCTAGTTATCTACCAAGTTTCATATAGATTGGATTAACGGTTCGATAGTTATGCGAGAACATAAAAATTACACATACAAACACACAAAGCAAAATCGTAAGATCTTAGCTCGCTTTGCTCGCTTGGTCAATAATTAACTGATAAATAAAACCAATTAAGTATTCAAAATTCAAGGTATTCACAGATATTCACGTTTGACTTTGCGTTACAGTACCTACGCGTATGGCTGAGCCCTGCGCACTCACCCTCCTCTATCGCGGAAACGGTTGAGCGCATGAAAGAATGTTTTATGCAAAATTGGTCGCAAATTGTATGCTCTACAACTTCATAATAGATGTTAACATCATTGGACCAATAGCAACCGAGATATTCGCGAAAAACTATTTTTTTTTACCTTTGACCTTGAATATCTTAAGACGCAGACACGAGATTTAATGAGACTTTTGAGACAACTTTTAGGACGCCTAAATGAAGCTACATACGAAAATTCAGCTTATTATCTGTCATTCCGAGATTGAGCCCTTTTTTATGCTAAGCTGACTGGACTACTACCTACGTACCTTATTTACATCCAGACGTTCCGGTGTGAAGAGGTGGAAGTTTTCGAAATCAAAAATTGAAACAGTCGGAATTTTAACCCAGGACCGAAATTCGAGGCACTATCCTATCCCAGCCAACACCGGCACCATTTTCATCATCATCAAAGCGAATGATATCAATGTTTTCAGAGCTACTTTCATGTCTGTGAACCTGTAGGTCTAACATGTGCAACGTCGAGAGTCGAGAAACCAGATTTCTCGATCGGTTAAACTAATAGGTAGGTACCTACTAATGTACTTATGCGTTAGAGCAGCTCAACCGATCGAGATGTCTCTCGAATCGAATCTTGATTAACCGACACATGTTAGGCCTACTGGACTTCCGCGTCCACGCACTCCAGATGCCATTTTGGCATCGTGGTGCATATTTATACGAATGTTTTCAGAGCTTCCCTTCATGTCTGTGAACCTGGCCCGCCGCGCCCGCGCGCTCCAAACCCTCCGTCTGCCAGACGACGTGGACATCCCCGACACGTCCCAGAAGGGCTCCTACAGACACCCTCGTCCGGAGAAGTACGCGGAGCCGCCGTCTGCGATGTCTATGAGACCGAAATATGATGACTCGTTGAGACGTAAGTGATTAGTGATAGATTCTTTATCTTCAATTTGGCTTCGCAAGGTATGTGCAACTCATTTTTAAACCTCTGGTTTGTGCAGTAGGTACTTTATCAAGACTTGGTAGACATTCTCTCAGATCTTTAGGCATTTAATACTTTTGAAGATGTCTAAGGGGTTAGTCCAGTTGTCTTACAAAAAAGTCCATTGGCAAATATGGAATTTTTGATATAACATCTTGAAATCAAAACAGAATATTTTTGTATCTTTACTCTTTTAATTAAAATACAATATACTTACGTCGCAATATCTCGCTGCATGTCACAGGGTCATGGTCACAAATCATGTTTCGCATTGTCAGCTAAAGCGGCCTTTAGACCCGCTGTTCTGCTCAAACGTTCTATGACACGCCACCACAGCAAGAAGTTGAAATTGCAGTAATTGTTTAGTATAGTTGTCACATTGGATTCATTGCATTCATTCGCGAAGGTAGACTTTTCGCTGCGCAGTAGAAAATTTTGTATGAAAAAGTTGCACTGCGCATCGAAACGCTTGGCTTCACAAATGCCAAGATCCGCTGGAAGAAGTGTAGGTATAGATTCGTATTTTGTACCTTGCAGAGGAGCTCCGCAGAATCCTGCGCATCAGCACGGGTGAAACTACATACGGCGCGTGCCACGGCCTGCTGGCGAGTGTTGTGCTGGACAAGAACCCCTTCGGCCCTCCGAGGGAAGAGCCGAAATTCGGCAAATGGAGGAATCCACACACCTACACTTACAGGATCGACTGAGCTATTGTCGCCAGCTTGTTATTTGCTTTTAAATTTCGTTTTGTTGAATAAAAGCTTTTTTTCGATTTAGCAATTTTAATGACTGTACCTACCTACCTATAAAATGATGATGATGCTAGCCGTGGTCGTCAACTATCTAATCTAAGCAGATCTACAAGCATTTGAATCTGGAAAAGATACCTAATCAGAAATCAGAGAGGTAGGTAAGTTAATATGCCACTCTAGTGGGATAAGAGCAGGAGATTATTATAACAAAATTAATGATGAAGTACTCGTACCCAGAAGATAGGATTTTTTCATCGACGACACTGACCCATTTTTTGCTCCGTCTTTCAAAATGTCCTCTTTAACTAACTGAGACGTACGTAACATGCTAACATGCAAAAGTATGAAAATAATGTTGGCCTTTTGTGCAAGTTAAGTAGTAGGAAAGATAAGGCTTTTTTTATTACTATTTATTTGTACATCTGCTTAGACCTTGTGCTGTGACCTTGTGTTGGAGGAGTTGAAATTAAAACCTCTTTTAGTTATTTCCTCAAACTTCCAGGAAGGTTTTCGTTAATTTTGACAATTTTCATCTAATCTGGATGTCAACGACATCAATCCCAAAATAAATAAAACTAACGAATAAAAATAAAACCACAAAATTACCAGTGATGTGAATCAAACCAGGAAATTAAATACCAGGAGAGCAGAAGATAAGAGAAGATGGACCATTACCTGACCACGTATCGGAAAGACTACCTATGGCCCAACCTGCCTGGGGGCGGCGGCGGGGCGGGGGGCATGGCTGAGTAAATACACCTTTGTACTTTAAAAATAAGAACAAGTCAAATAAAATGCAATAATGTCAAATAAATAAAGGTTGCCGGCACAAGTGGGATGCGTCAAGCTGAAGACAGGGCGCGATGGCGCTCATTACGGGAGGCCTATGTATGTCCAGCATGGACTGCTATAGGCTGACGATGATGATGACAAATAAAATGATACCAAGCCGTAGGCTTTCAGGTGAAAAATTAGTACCTGGTGAGCAAAGCCACGGGTGGAAACTTCTATACTTAAACATAAGAACAACCCAAAAAAATTATTGCCAAGAGGTGAAAACTCCGCCTTGATTTGACCTTATCATCAGGATCCCAAAGCTGTCAGGAGAAGAGCTGGCGTTCTACCAGGCTTGCATGCAGCACACGAGGCCTCCTGACTGTCGGTGCCCCCAGAATGCGGGGGGAGAGATGCCCCAACTACCCCCAGGGAAAGAGGGTGGATGGAGTCGAAATGAGGTCTCGTACTACATGATCTTACTGAATAAGTACTTAACTGATTTAGATTTCATTGAAAATGAAAAGTCGTATCAAAATTTACGGTTCCGAACGGATTCGAACCCGCATTGATACAAGCGATCCCCCTCAAGCCGGAGAGCCTTCAACTCGGCCACGGAATCATTCGTTGGGTCGAAAGTCTTGAAAATAAAGTAAGACCAGGATTTGTATGCTAAGTATCAAGTGGGTGAAACAATTGTGGAACTTTGTCACCCCATTTCCACATTTCATTTCGTTATTAGCTTTTTGGTAACAGATCATGGGGCCTATGCTGGATCCGAAGCTGTATCCAGTGAAGGTCGCAGCCAGCCCAGAGACGCCCACGTCTCGCTACGACCAGCCCAATGCCTTCCTCGACAAGGTACGGTAACTCATTCACAAGATCTTTTTAAACAGTCGATGTCGTGATTACAATTCTATTCATATTCAGATTTCTAGCTCCTACCGAACCACAGAACATTATTACCTATCCTGCGTACCGTACCGAACTACAGACCGAACCAAAATCAAACTAATGCTAACTAATAGGGCTGTATAACTACATTCCTCAGATCATCGTTCCATCGTTTCCCCTTGCAAGTTCACCAGAAATGAACAGTTACTTAAATAAAACGACTGTATTTTCAGCTCCAATCCAAATATCCGATGCTATACAGCATTCTGCAGAACGAGGCAGGGCCGGAGTTGAAACAGAGGATCGACAGGGACAGGAATAAGACCACTTACCAAGTGGACTACTGCGAATCTGGTGCGTTTATAGATATTTAGCGAATAACATGAAAATCTTAGAGATCTTTAAAAAATCCCAAAAAAAAATGCAATTGTTCGTTTTTATTGACTTCTACCACCAGGTCCCGGAGCCAAGTTCGAGGGTCTTCAGAGAGCAGCCGACGAGAGCGGGAGCGGCCCTTGTGCTCAGCCGATGCACCTGCCCGGCGACCCATGCCGTGTAGGACCTAAGCCGAGGAAGGCCGCGCCGAAGACCATCTCTAAGCAGGCTGGCGCCGGTGCTGGGAGCGATCCTAGGGCTAAATGTGGTGGGTAAACATACCACCACTGCTCAAGTCACTTATAAACTTCCACCATGTTAAAATGAATTTAGCTTATTTTTATCTTATAGTCATATTGCTCATTATACGGACTAAAATTGAAGGAAAAAATGTCATTTTTCATATATTTTTATTCCGTATAATGAGCAATACGACTATAAACACTTCATTATGGTCCTTCGAGCCGGATCCTAAGCTTCAACTCCTTACAGAAACAACGTCTGCGGTGCCACCTCTCGGCAAGACAGAGTACCAAGATGGCGTGTCCAAACTCGGAGCCATCATCATGAGAGACAAGCTACACAGGAAATAGAAGCTAAGCACAATACACACAATCATGGAATAAATATTGGGATTAGTCAAAACTACCGTCTTTTAACATGAGCTTAGCTTAGCTTTCTAATAGCAGCGATGGACTTGCAACCTGTCACGTATGGAATGCTTGTGCAAAATATAGGCATGGGGCTTATTCCATAATACTCCCACATATCAGTGGGATCATACCCAGTGGTTTTGTATGATCCCACTGGGATGACGAGAGTGGGAGTATAATGGAATAAGCCGGGCATGTTCCAAAACTTTTGAACATTGCACTAATTATTTCAGTGAAATGTTAGCGTTTCTTGCAGATCTCCTTCCAGAAGTCTCATAGCGATCTTTGTCACAAAAAAACTCAAAATGATAAATAGACGTTTATGTATAAAACAAGTATTACAAGTCATGTGGGCGGGGAGCGCGCACTCGATATCAGCTCCCCTCTCTTATACAAAGTACCCTCCTTCCGTTCTTCTCTTCTCATGGTCTGCTCCTCTCTTCTGGAGCTGTGCTCTTCTCTTCTGTTGCCGTCATCTTTCCGCGTGTGTTCATCCTTACGGTTTGTCTCGTGGCGGGATGAGACGCGGGAACGAACAGCTGTAGTTGTCTCATCGTGTTGGCGTAGGACTACGGCGCGGGCATCGGAGGTATTGCGCTCTCTGAGAGGAAAAACATTATAAAAGTGGGAAATCTTACAAGTATTGTAAATGGGTTTATGAATGTGAATGTTTGGGTTTCATTCAATCACGTTTGAATTCCCGGACTGATTGAGAAGAGAACCACAGATAGTGGAATTACAACTAATAGGCTGCCTATCTTGCGAAGTTGAAGAAAGAAACGAATTTAGAACAAAAATGATCAGACCAAGTCCTCTTTGATTTGATTTTGTTTTTTGACACTAAAATCACATGAAATGATAACTCTATTTTTAAAATATGAGGAGTAATACGTTAAAGTAGTACGAATAATTCACATGTTCAATACAAAACTACAATATGCCTATCAGCGAGAACCTGTAATTGGCTTTCTGAATCTAATCAAAGTGTCTATTGATAGCTTTAGCTGTTGGTTTTCCATAAGATAAATAAATAAATAATTACGAGGAGAGATGAAGTACCTGCCAAGACCGACGAGCCTGTCTATATCCGTGGTCCGATGCCTGTCCTCCGTGGTCCGCCTCACCTCCCCCGCCGTGACGGTGACGCGCAGCGGCGCCGCGGGGGGCGGCGGTGGGGGGGAGCCGGGGGGGGAGGAGGACGATGACCCCACCGCCGAGTCACGCTTCGAGCCCTCCGAGCCGGAGGTGGAGCGTCGCCGGGGGGGCGCGGAGGGGGCGCGCGGGGAGGGGGGAGAGAACGCGGCGGGGATGTGCAGTGATGCTGTGATCACGCAGTCGTCGTCCGATCCACCTAGCGTCTGGGGAGAGAAATTAGAAATTCTATCTCTTTGTCTTCCTCGAGGGACCAAGGGAGTCCGCTAAGCCGAACGTCATAGTGCAATGGTACTGATGGTTTGGGAATCGTAGTGTAGGGTCCAGATTTGTTCCACTGCTTAGATTAGCTGCATAGCTGAGATATAGTGTGGGAGTCTTGTAGTGCAATGATTTCTGTAATTTAGGATCTGTTCCAAAAGCTGATACTTATTGGTTTTCCTGAAAAACCCTTGATGTAAAAAAACACAAGTAGACGTTGGACCACACAGTGCTAGTAGTTTTTGATTCCAACGTCCCCGTTGGAATGTGGTGTGGGATCTGGACCAGTTCTAATAGCAGCCATTTGCTTTCCTTGTTTAACCTTGTGGAATTGGACCACATAGAATTCTGATAACCATGACTGATAGGTACTTGTTTTCCTGGATACTTTTTGATAAAACACATGTTGGTGGACACAAACACACGTTCCAAATCTGTGATTCCACCACTTGTTTTTTAAAGTCACGCAACAATATAACAAGCTAAGCAGGTGCAAAGATTTTTAACAGATTTTCACAGGTTTAAAAAAAAATGAAAGCAAGCGTGCAGTACCACAATATTAAATTATTGTTCTTAGTAGTTTCTTTGTAGGAAGAATTTTTCAACTTTTGAATGTTTCTGTCGATCTTCAGCCGGTATGGTCCAGCTATTTGAGGGCTTAAAATGTACAGATTAACTCTTCTCTTTACCAGAGCTAATTCTTCTACTTCAAAACTCATCTTAATTGGCCACTAGTTTGTCCGAAAGAAACTACTGAGATTCTGTACGGTCATGCTTTTAATCAGCAGTAAGAACAGCTGGCTGTAAGTGCGCACTCACCCAACCCACCTCGTTATAGTCGGAGGCGGAGTCATTTGAGTCGGCGGTGGAGTCAGTACGCGGCGCCGGTGTGGAGCATACTATTCCACTACTGCCGCACTCCTCGCTACTGCGTACCCTGGAACAATCACCATAACATTACACCTAACAGATCCTGATTCAGGTCCTGATCTGTAGGATTCTCCTGTCGACGGAGTGGCCACGCGAAGGTCACAAAATATCAGGCAGATCATAGACCATCAGCCCCATGGTTGGAAGATATTGATATGATACAATCACAGCATGCTACTATAATTTCTGCTTAGCTTAATCAAGAATTGGCGTTCTAGTCCCTGTATCTGCGGGACTACAGAGATATTACTTGCTGTAAGACACCACTGCGGGCTTGCAGCATTGTTCTGCACTGTTTTTGCGGAATGAATCTTACCGAATAAGAAGTGGCGCATACATTGACTATAGAACCATTCACACGTCGCTTGTATCTACCTACTGCAAAAAAACGTTTATGATGTTTCGGTGTTTGATAACGGCAGCTATTCGTTGTTTTAACGAATAAAAATGTATCGTATGAACGGCCCGTTGGCTTCCTTTTCCCAGAGTTTCCAATATTCACAAGGAAAAAAAATCTCGTTTACGACAAGGTTGCCAAGTGACAATGGTCATGGTTGCCTAGTTGTCAATGGTCATGGTTACCTGGTGACGATGGTCATGGCAGAGGACAGCGAGCCCGAGGATGTGTCTGAGGCAGCGTCGCGCGCGCGTCTACTGCGCGCGTAGCTCTTCTCACTGCGTCTGCCGGCAGAAGGCAGAGGAGTTAGCAATCATAAACTACCAGGTATGAACAATGCACTAAGACTAGCAAGCTCTTCATGCTCAGTGTAATATCCATAAACCACTGCGTCTGCCGGCAGATGACAGGGAAGGCAATAAGAACCAGTGAACTAGCGTTGAATATGACGTGACTGACGCGGCTCGTTTGTCCCGTACAAAATTCAACTTTGTGTGATCGGCTCATTTTCTAAAAAAGTCATGCTTCAATTCATGTCATGTGACCGTACACAATATGACAAAATCAGCTGATTTTGTCATGCTGATGTTACTCTTTCCTCAAACTTCATTCAATCTTCAATCACACCTCGCTTGACAATGACAAGAAAGAATTTTGAACTGATCGGACAGAATGTCATATGAGAATGAGTGAGTAGTTCGCCAAAATAATGAACAGTCAACTGAAAATGACCGGCTCAAACGAACCGGCTCACGGTACCGGCTCAAAATGAAAATGAGCCTACTCTGACAAAAGTCAATCTAAAATCATGTCATACCCAACGCTACAGTGAACTAACTAGGAAGGACAGGCGATAATCTAGAACCTATTCATCTGATATTTCGTGAAGAAATAAGATGATAATACTGGTACACGGAGAGTGCCCCTGAGTGTTCTTTTGGTT
Organism: Camptogramma bilineatum; assembly: GCA_958496255.1. Taxonomy (NCBI): domain Eukaryota; kingdom Metazoa; phylum Arthropoda; class Insecta; order Lepidoptera; family Geometridae; genus Camptogramma; species Camptogramma bilineatum. The sequence continues at coordinate 11,794,736 of OY292471.1, forward strand.
GTCTTAGTATTTTTATTGATACAAAATCCACCATGAAAAACAGCCTACTAACATAACTAAAGAAACCAGGCTTTGTAGCATAAAAAAAGCCTATCTATAGTCGTATTGCTCATTATACGGACTAAAAGTGAAGGAAAAAATGTCATTTTTCCTTCAATTTTGATTAGTTTTGATGCGTTTTATGTCAAAATTGAAGGAAAAATGACATTTTTTCCTTCACTTTAGTCCGTATAATGAGCAATACGACTATAGATACATACGTTCCGGGATGACTGGTGGGATGAAGTTAGCGATCGAAAGGCTTGAAGGATGATGGAGTAGACCTTTGACCAGCAGTAGGAGAATATAAGTGGAGGGACCCTGGGAGGTGGAGGGTCACGGTGGTGAGCTTGTCTTCCTGGCCCTTTGCATCCTAGGTAATCTGCTGATACATTGTTTACAACACCAGCTGATGGTCCATATGGCTAAAAGTGAAAGGGGACTCACCCGAGAATTTTCGCGTGCCCTGGGCTTTCAGTGGCAGAGCCCCGTGCAGACAGGTCTCGCGCCCTCTTGGTCCCTGCGTTCTTCTCTACTGCCACTGTTTACAACAACTAATGGTCTGTATGGCTAGAAGGCTCACCTGGGCGCTTGTATGTGCCCCGGGCCGCCGGTGGCCGCGGCGCCGTGCAGACAGGACTCTCGCGACCAGACGCGCCGCATGCCTTCTTGGTTCTCCGCATTCGCCTGCTCTGCTGCCACTCTGTCCACAAAACCAATTTCAATTTCAATTTATTTATTCTGTCTGTGAATCTAGGTATATACAAAGGGTGTTTAAGCTTAAATTAGAGTCACTAGATTCTGCGTATTGGCATACAAACAACCAACAGTCCATGAAAATTTGATGGAGTTTTAAACTACTAAGCGGCTGATGGTAAGCGATCACCGTAGCCTATGGACGTCAATAGGAACAAAGCTTATTGTTTAATCAGAAAACAATTTAAATAGGTACTTCACATAAGCTCACGTCTGTAGCCATATGGTTGACGTTATTAAGGGTGTTACCACACCAATCGATCGATCGTCGATCGATGGCATCGATCGATGGTAGAATGGATTAGTCGACGTCAATTATGGTGACACCAATCAATCAACTTCGATCGACGTCGATCAACGATCGATCCATTTCGATCGATTGGCGTGGTAACACCCTAAATCTTCTTTCTTAAGATGGGTCAGAGAAAGTAACTACTTACTCTGCTTTCCTCAGCAGCAGGGGATCCAGATGCGCCGGCGCGCTGTGCGCTAGGTGTATATACGCCTCATGCAGCAACTCTGCCGGCAGGGTCCACAGCTCCGCCTGCCTCTCCACCAGCTGCCGGACCACGTTGATCACGTCTGCTCGCTCCGAGAGCTGCTCGGCACTGGAATCGGAAAATACTTCATTTAAATTAACTGCTTTCAATTTTCCATGGGAACCCATAATTTTAGAGGCGAAAGTTTGGATGTTTGGATGGATGGATCTTTGGATGTATGTTTGGTCCTCTATAACTCGACAACCACTGAAACGATATGGCTGAAGGCGCTAACTCATGTTGGGCCAGCCTAGGCCAGCTTATGCGAGTGCGAGCGAGAAGGCGAATTGATTCAAGGCGAGAGCGATAGAGACGCAATGCGAAGCTGGCCTAGGCTGGCCCAGCGTGTATTCGCAGCATGATCTTTAAAATATATTTACACCAATATTATAAATGCAAAAGTTTGGATGGATGGATGGATGTTTGAATGTATGTTTATTCCTATTTCATTCGACAACCACACACCGGGTTTTATTCGGGTACCATGCGAGCGAAGCCGCGGGCGGATGCTAGTATAATAAATCGGAATGGTTGTGTTTAAGTAGTCTGTTAATATTTGGGTGAAAAGAGATGAACGAAAAGTATACATACTTAGCAGCCTCATTCGGTTTATTCCTATGAAGAATATTGGGCGCAAAGACAGTGGCCAGGTTGGCTGCGTCCATCTTGTTCCCGGGCTGGTGTCCGTCTTCAGCGTGTGACGCCAGTTGTGCCAAGAAGGACAGTAGTGCGTTGAGGGTGTCCCGGTGTGCCGCGGGTAGTAGCTGGATGATGAGCCGCATGGCTTCCCATTGGTAGTGCCGGTTGTGTAGTTCTGGAATTGAAGAGAACTTTCATATAGGATCCATAAACTGATAAGATACTTGTGAAGAGATTTTTGTCTAGGATCGACCTTTTGCCAATTCCTCAACGTATTTTCTTTGATAGATTTTGTCGCTGCATCGTCTACGAAAGCAAATATGACAGGGCTTAACCATGATAGTTTTTAAAGCTTTAAATTCACAGCTGTTTAGATCAACTTGACACCAGCACCGCGCCGCATCGCCTTGTGCTGTTAGGTATTCTTTGATGTAGTGAGCGTTGGTTCATAGAATTCCATTCAAAGAATACCTAACAGCACAAGGCGATGCGGTGCGGTGCTGGTGCCGAGTTGACCTAAACAGCTATGACCTAAGGCTGCGTTTCCATTGACGCGGCGGAGCTGTGCGGAGATGAGCGGAGAATAGCGGTGAAAAGTGGTGAGTGTTTCCACTGAACCAGAACACCGCTTCGCTCTCCTAGCTACCCTCCGCAACGCACCCCCCGCTGTCCTCCGCTCCGCATCACCTCGCTTATTTTATATGAATATCCGTTCAGCTCTGCCCCGCTCCGCTCGTGCTGTTTCCATTGAAGCGGAGCAGAGGTTTCGAGCATAGTGATTGGTCAATTCATGCACCGCTAAGCATCGCTCCGCCCAACTCCGCGACAATGGAAACGCAGCCTAAGACTACTACGTCAAAAATATGAAAGGGTGCTTGTGGATAAAACTGACTTTGTGTCTGTAAGAACACGGGGTAGAGGTCCCGGCAGAGCAGAGGGTCGGGCAGGTCTCGCAGGAACTCCTTGAGCAGCGTCGCCACGTCGTGCGGACACACCGCGCCGTCCAGCGCCACCTCCTGGCTGCGCTCCCAGTCTTCGCGGAGCTGGAAACAGATATCAATCGGTCAAATCTAAAAATACATAATGGGGATATATTTCGTTATATTGTTGTATTTGTAACTCTAACCATCCAATGAACTTGAGCAAGCTAGGTAATTATTTCATACTAGCTTCTGCCCGCGGCTTCGCTCGCGTTATACCCGGATAGAAAGTAGCCTATGTCCTATTCCCGATTATAACTCTATCTACCTATATTTTTAATTTCAGCCAAATCGGTTCAGTGGTTGTTGAGTTATAGAGGAACAAACATAGGTAGGTACCTACATCCAAACATCCAAACTTTCACTTTTATAATATGAGTGTGATGTGATGATGTGATATTGTTGTATTTGTAACTCTAACCATCTAATGAACGCAAGTTGCAATTCAGATTTTTATTATAAACCTAAGTTCAACCTATGAACAAAAAGTTGATTAAGCTAATAGCAAAGTAATCTACTCTTCTATTAAAATTACGCCACCTTCATTCAAGAAATTTAATGTTTTATGTCATACAATATTAACCTTTAGCACCTATAATAAGAACATTCACCTATTCCAATTCAGTAAACAACAAAATCGGCACGATTATACCCACACAAAAATACATTTAAATCTAATCATCAATGTAACATCTCGCAATCGAACCCGATCGACAGAATTAGATGTTTTGTATCGGTAAGTGGCCACAGTGACCCACTTTGGGGATTTATCGCAAACTTACAGCTTACACTCTTGCTGACCAAGATAGACTGTGACGTGTACTCCGTATTGTTTTCTAGCTACAATGTAATCGACCTTGAGTGAAGCTTGAACAATTCTTGCATTAAAATTTCTTGCATTATTTTAGCAGTTATCTGGTTCCCATTGTACAAGCTTTGCTTAGTTTGGGGCTTGATGGCGCTGTGTGAAATGTCCGCCAATACGTATTTATTTACTAGCTTCCGCCCTTGGCTTCGCTCGCGTGGTATCCGGATAAAAAGTAGCCTATGTCCCATTCCCGGTCATTATCTATCTATATTTTAAATTTCAGCCAAATCGGGTCAGTGGTTGTCGTGTTAGGCTGAGACTCCACCAAAGCGGAGACGAGAGGAGATGTGTTTAAACAACCAATAGAACTTCGTTATTCACACATCTCGTGATGACATTGTCTGAATAACGAAATTCTATTGGCTGTTCAAATACATCTCCTCTCCTCTCCGCTTGAGTGGAGTCTCAGCCTTATAGAGTAACAAACATCCATCCATACAAATATCCAAACTTTCGCATTGATAGTGTGATTGAAAGGGTTTCGAAGAGACACCTCACCTGTCTCACTCTCTTCTTGGAAGACGACACCCGGAACAGTCCGAGGGTGTTGAGGCCGTGTCTCCGGAGGTGCGCGAGGCAGGCGGAGACCAGGCCGGGCACCCGGGGCCCCCCGCCCCCCGCCTCCTCCAGCCCCGCCCAGCCCCACTCGCCGGAGTCACAGGAACCACTCTGGAACCATAATGTTACATTGTTACATAAGTTTCGTTCAAGAAAAATAGTATAATGTATCTACCAGCAGCGCCCTCGCGGCGATGCCCCCGTAATGATGGTGATGATGATGATGATGATGAAAAGTAGCCTATAACCTTCCTCAAGAGTTTAGCTATCAGATTCGTAAATAATTTTTCAACTCCGACTGGTAGTTCCTGAGATAAGAGCGTTCAAACAAACAAATAAGTTCTTCTGTCCAAAATCCTGAAAATGTAGATTTTTTCGAGGGAACAGCCTTAAAATGAAACCCAAACCGTTCACGATGAGGCCGATATCGATATTACCAATCTCACGTGGCACTAAGTTTATCCTTGTTTATCTCACGGAGCTTGTTTATTTGGTTCCATCAAATCTTACTAATTTGTGTCACAAGAAATAAAGAAGTTTTTGTTATTAGGTATAATAAAGACAGAAATAACTTAAAAGAAATTGTAGTTCAAGAAAGTCTTGTAAACATTTACCTAAGTATCTATATTAAATGATCAGACAACGCCGATACTCCAAAAATAGTAAAAACAAGATAAGGTTAACGAGCGATAAAACGTGTGTTTAGACGAAAGTTCCTCTATGTTAGCATCCACTTCAGATTAAAAGCATTATAAGTTTACACGAAAGATTCCGGGAATGCTACTTTTGGGATGTTGTTGATAGCTTGCGAGTTAGGGGCATCGGACACTGGAGCGAAGCGCGCATATTTTACGGAGTTTGGATAAGTTGCTGAAACATAAATAAAAATAAAATGGTCACGTTAAGCATACCGTATGCGCAATGTTAACGCGATTACAGATGCTTATAACCGATGATTTGAATGAAGACGAATGTGAGTACCTAGACAAACCTGGGTTTCAATACAAATTGTATCCCTGTACATTCTATGTAAAACAAACAAATAAATAAATAAAATCAAAAAATTGTGTCTGGTGAATCACTTTTATCAGTGATAAGTTTTATTAAATAAATACCAATACACTTTCACTTTATTTATTTATTTTTATTTATTATTAATAACTAGCACGGTTACAAAACACCAATTACGCTAATTACAAAATGTCAATATGAAATACAATAAATAGGAAAAATATTATAATAACAATGTCGTCAGGTAGGCCGAATGTCAAATGAAAAAGAAAAATAAAAAAAATAAGAAATAAAAACAAAACATGCATGGAATAAAATAAAATTAAAATTAAATTACAATATCTAATTAAACTCATTTATCTCTATATTTTCGCTGAACGCCAGACTAGTCCTAAGGACCTTTGTCCATTCGTCCGCGAATAAATCGAAGTCTGCATTAGTTGTCAGGAGATCGTTAAGCGCGGTGAGGGTGCGCGGTAAGGGCGAGTTGGCGCGCGCTACAGTGCGGCAGGAGGGGACTGCGAACAGTTTATGTCTCCGGGCCCGAAAATAATTATCTGGGGTATAAAATTGAGCCAGCTTGTTACGAATGTCCGGAACGTCAATCATGCCTCGCAAGATCTTACAGGCTGTAATAATTTGATCATATGCCCGCCTGGTCTCCAGTTATAACACAACATTTAAGTTCACTTCGATTCGAACTTAAATGTTGTGTTATACGAACTATTGTGAGTTGTTAAAAACGACGGAAATATTAAGGCAGTATCGTGGTAAAATCAAGCGTAAACGCGTGAGAACTTTTTATTAGGCCGGACTTACACAAGTGAGTATTTACGTAAGTTTTACTCAGGCAAGTGACAATGCAAAAGAAATAAAGCAGTTTTTTCTTTGTCACTTGCGTGAGTAAAACTTACGTAAAAACTCACTTAAAACTTACGTAAAAACTCACTAGTGTAAATCCGGCCTTAGGATTGACGCTTCATTGGACAGTGCACCTTAGTTACATAACTACGGATTGATCGTGTTTTGATAGATCTCCACCGTTAGCAGAATATTATGACGGATGGGTGCCACCGAATGCAACTGAATTCTAAATGCCGCGCTGAAGCAAATATGTAATTGCTACGGTGATAGATTTAGGTTAGTTGTGGAATAGTTTAGTTTGGTGCCAGTTTATTATGAAGACATAATTTCGAATCTGTTTCAATTTCGGGATATTCTGTTTAATGTATTATAACGAGACAAGAGACGACGAAACTTTGTGTAGAGTGCGCGCAAGATAACTCTGTGCGCGTAAATTATCAAATAGGCTTGTGTAGGTAGTTTTATGAACTAAAAAGAACTATTTTTTTTTTTGTGTTTATGTTTTTCTTATTTGTTCCTACTTATGTACCTACCTGTGTTTTTCTTTTAGTCTATCCCCGCCCTTGCTTCTTTTTCTTCTGTACTTTCTGTTTTTTACCGTGTGTGCTGAAAATAAATTTCTATCTATCTATCTAATTCCTTTCACTTTTACTCGTTCCAAATAATACTCTAGAGTGCGCGCAAGATAACTCTGCGCGATTTTATTATTTCTTTATTCTTTATTCTTTATTCTTTATTGTACACAGAGTAAACACAAAACAATAAACTTACACAATGAAAGGACATGTACAAAGGCGAGCTTAACCCTAAAAAGAGTTTTCTTCCAGCAAACCTTTGAGGCTAGAGAGAGATGATTAGAAGCGCAGGGTCGTGTACACAAGAAAAATTAGGCGTAAAGGAATAATGATAATAATTATGTATATAAAATTAAAACAAAGGCATAAATAAATATATCCATATATAAGTACCTATATTAAATGCATATCTAGTATTTATAAATACATAAACTAGGCCAATAACTACATGAATACATAAACTACCATACAATAGTGATGCTATCTACATAAATATAAATGATATATATATATACCTACATACAATCTACAAAATAATAATTTTATAGCGATAGGTAGTGCTCTTTAACTTTACTTTTAAATATATTTAGAGATTTAGTGTCTCGTATGATGTGGGGAAGGTCATTCCAAAGTCTTACCGCCTGAACAGTGAACGAGTCACTGTAGCAGCTGGAGGAGTGAGAAGGAGTTTTGAGAAGAAGTGATTTAGAGGGCCTACACGGTACCCCACGTGGGACAAGGAATTCAAAACGTTCACGGAGGTAGGGGGGAGAAAGAGGACTATGAAGAGTATTGTAAAGAAGTGACAACACGTGAAGGTCACGTCTGCGACGTATAGGGAGCCACTTTAGTTGAGATCTGAACTCCGAAACATGATCGAACTTGCGCAGCCCAAAAATGAATCTGATACACAAGTTTTGGAGACGCTCGAGTTTGTTCAGGAGTTCTTCAGTAGCATCTAGAAAACAGACGTCAGCATAATCTAGATGGGGCAACATCAAGGCCTGAGCAAGAGTTATTTTGGTCTCAAAGGGGAGAAACTTCTGGAGTCGCTTGAGAGAGTTGAAGGAATAATGCATTTTTTTACTGACTTCATTGATGTGACTGATCCATGAGAGCTGATTGTCAAAGATTACACCAAGGTTTTTGGCTTTACTAGAATAAGGAATCGGTACACCATCAAATAGTACGGAGGGAATAGTACTCTGACCAATAACGTGCGTCATGTAATAAGGGTTACCTATAATCAAGGCCTGAGACTTCGAAGGGTTAACAACAAGGCCAAAAGTTTTGGCCCAAGCACAAATATGGTTAAGGTCAGTATTAATTAAATCGACCCCCTCCAATAAGTCCTGGGCCTTAAAGTGGCGATAGATCTGGAGGTCATCCGCGTAAAGATGACAGTGTGAGGCAATGACTTTAGTTATTGAGTTGATGAACACAGAAAATAGGAGAGGAGAGAGGACGCCACCTTGTGGTACGCCCGCAGTGAGATCACACCATTCTGAGTAATCCTCATTCAGGCGGACACACTGCGAGCGTCCCAGGAGGTGGGATCTAAACCAGGAGGTTACATCTAGAGAAATGTTAAGGGAGGAAAGGATGGAGAGAAGAATATCATAATCAACAGAATTAAACGCACTACTGAAGTCTAAGAGTACCAACAGAGTGAGGCATTTGTTGTCCTTGGCCAAGCGAATATCATCAGTAACTTTCGTAAGCGCACTAACTGTACTATGACCAGGACGGAATCCCGATTGAACAGGACTCAGTAGGCTATGCTTGTTGAGGAAGAGAGACAGTTGGCGATGGACAACATTTTCGAGGACTTTGGACAGGACAGGCAAAATTGAGATAGGGCGAAAATCGGAAACAGAAGAGGGGCTAGTGGTTTTAGGAAGGGGAATGACGTAAGCTTGTTTCCAAACTGAAGGGAAGGAGCTTGTGGAGAGAGAGTGATTCAGGATATGGGCGAGGACAGGAGCAAGCTCAGGTGAAAGAAGCTGCAGCATCTGCACATTAATGCCATCCATACCTACGGCTTTGGTAGATATGGATTTAAGAGATACCATAACTTCTTTCTCTGTAACTCTGTTATTTATGATTATTCCCTACGATTCTTTATTCAATCACGCGCAGACTTATCTTGCGCGCACTCTAGCCACTGAATTTCCAGTTGCTTAAAAACTTGTTACACTTAGCCCATGTCAGTAACAACACCTTTCGGAAAAAACACCTTTCGGAGGGTGTTTTTTTTTTCTTACTAATTTGACAATTCATTTTAATAAAAGTACTAGACTGGAATGAATAAAGGGGTTCTACACTACTAATGCTTCAAGTATAGGTACTAATCTCCGTCTAGCAACAACGTGTTTATCCGCAAAAAAGCGATAACAATAACACTCGAACAAAACGCCCAGTGATGATGGAGTTATTGAAATAAAATCATAACTACTTTTCATCACACTGTCACTTTTAATAACACGAAAAAGTTCTAAATCACCTTAGGTGTTTTTTTTTTTTTTTTCGTATGAGCTACGAAAACTTTCGTGTCTCATTCTAGTGGCGGACTTTTTAGGCCGCTTCAAGGCCTCCGTCATGGCTTATCGACTTAAAAGTCGGGACCGACAACGTACCTATCCTTCGAGGCACGGAAGCACCTGTTTTGTTTTGGTCACACACATGACAGATAAATAGATAGATAAATTCTTTATTGACACATATTACAGCACTGACCTACAAAAACAAGAAGGTACCTACAGAAAGAATAGGTAACCAAAGAAATTGAACTAATAAACATAAAAAAATTATAACAAATGAGAATAAGAAATTGGTTAGGTGACAGATTGCAAAAAACAAAAAACAATAGGTACAGAAACAGACGAGAAGTTAGGGGGTTAGGTAGGAGAAAATAGGTCTGCGCTGTGGTGGGTCAAAAGCCACCTGTCTCAGCTTTATGTGCTCACATGTACTAAGGATAGCACGATTAGCATAATTATCTATCACTCCTCAACGGAATTTTGACTCTAACCTACTGTTAAAGTCGCGAAGAATCTTCCAACTTTCCACGCCATTCTCTCCCTTATCTCATTGTAATAAAGCCTAGTACTATACACGGCAGTTCACATTATACCAGCTATTTTAGTACTACTGGAATACACGCGCGTAACACGTCATACGATAAAATTATCTCGGGCTTAATGAAAGCAAGAAGGCCAGGTAATCGGACACCCTTGGCGTAGTGACGCGGTGACCCTGATCAATAACCGTCCAGACCCTTTGACCAAATAATGGTATAAAAAACAACCGTTTCAATTTCCCTCCAAGACATTCTTTTAGATCTTTTTAACCACCGACGCAAAGGGTGTTGGAGGGGTGTTGGTGCACTGGAGCTTGACTACTTAGATTTTAAGCAGATGGATCACCGAAAAGAAAGCTAGGCCCCATACCGTGTTTGTTGCCCTGATTCTTCACGGTGTTGGTCGCGAAAGAACAGGAGTAGAATCACCTAGCTCTTAGGACGTTTCAAAGTGGTCATAGCGGTCCTACTGAATAAATTATAAGTATTTGAATTTTGATTTTTGTTTATAAGTTTGACCGCTGTGCTGTGTGTGTAAACGGGTAAACCGATTTGAATGCGTTTTTTTTTTATTGAAAGCAGGTTTTTCAGTGATGGTTCTTAGACATGTATAATCAAAATCGGTTCAGAAGTTTGAAGCTTTTTTCTGGTTTTTGAAGGGGATGAATTTTGAGTTTGGGTTCATTGGAATGGTCTCAATAAATAGGTTATAGATGGTATTCAGGGTCTGATGATGGAGCAGGAAAGGATGCACTGAAATGAGCGTAAGTGTCGACGGTTTTAAAAAGTCAAGGAAATAAAATGATTTCTCGATATAAAGAATGTGTTCCAGTCACGAAAGTTTCAAATACGGAAAGGGAAGTCTTTATTTAGACAAGCGTAGTGTTGGACGTCCACCGACAAGATGGACAGACGACCTTGTAAACACTGCAGGTCGGCGGTGGATGCAGGCCGCTTCCAACCGCAATACATGGAAATTTTTGAGGGAGGCCTATGTCCAACAGAGGACGTCCAACGGCTGAGATGATGATGATGATGATGCAGCTTTTATTTGATGATTGTCCTAGACTGTACACTGTAATGTTGTTTTGACGTCACAATAATGTACTTCCGCGTCGATTGTTTTGATATGGCGAAGGTGAACAGACTGTTTGGATCCGGACCTAAGGACGTATAATTATAAAACTCGGATAGACGAAAACATGTGCATGGCTTTTAGTTATTGAAGTGTAAGCTGGCTGGTGAGCTTGGATAAATGTAACTTGCTGCTGCCCGCGGCTTCGCTCGCGTGGTACCCGGATAAAAAGTAGCCTACGTTACTCTCCAGCCCTTCAACTATCTCCACACAAAAAATCACCTCAATCCGTCGCTCTGTTTTGACATGAAAGCAGGACAAATAAACACACTTTCACATTTATAATATTATGGGTACTACGGATTGTAATGAGAATGAGATGTGTAGGTAAAGTGATTATTAGTATCCAATTTTTAGGAAAGTTAACTAGGAGTCATCACTCTGTCTCGCTCTTTGGCCTACGAATTGCGTATCCTACTTTTCTTACATCCTACTTTTTTCATCCTACTTTCTACTGAAGTTAGCAACAGTTAGGACAGTAAAAGTCGGATGCACTATACGCAAATCTTAGGCCAAAGAGCGAAACAAAGCGATCGGTTTCTTAAAAATCGGATAGAACCACTTAAGGATCGTAGCAAGTGGAAATAGTGGAAATCTTTTAACTATGCCTACGCTTGCAAGAAAGAGGTGTGATTGTGTGAGTTGGCCTAAAAAGTTTGAGGTGTCATTCTTATGCAGGGCTTACACGCTACGAGAAATCGTTACGATCGCACTGTACCAATTAGGTCTGCATCGATAAATCGAAACGTGTGTGTGATTGAAACTTAACGACCACTACGATTTTATTGATCCTGATACGAGCAGATCGTCGAATTAAGAAACATTCTGGACTGTTAGCTCATGCATTTTTACAGTTCTTTATGGAAGTGTCATTTCTACAATTTGATTCAGACTTTCTCGGAATGTATTCCGAATTCGGAGAGTGACGATTCTCGGCTGAAAAAAAAGTCAAATTTCCGAAGAAAATTATCGAATGAGATGCGTTTTCAGAACTCTGAATCGCACTGCTCCGGGGTTAAAAAGGTCGTTATTCGTAGACTAAGTAAAATAACATCTTGTAACTTATTCTAATGTTGCCTGAAATAAAGTTTATCGATCGAGCGAGCGAAGCGAGCGAAGATCTTAGTGGCAAGTTAGGCGATTTTGCTTTGTATGTTTGTATGTTTGTATGTTTGTATGTTTCATTTTTATGTTCTCGCATAACTATCGAACCGCTAATCCAATCTGTATGAAACTTGATAGGTCAATAGGTAGTGCTATGGAAATTTGCTGTGGAGCGTATGAGCGTAATCGATGAAGGGGTTGTAAAGATATGGGGTTCCCAAGGGGGTAAATTTTTTTCAAAGTTACCCAAATATATTGAGTGGGGTGTCATACGAAAGGGCTTATTTTGTACATTCCAAAATGGTTTTTATTTTTAATCTAGGATGTATAGTTTTTGAAATACGACCAAAGAACAAAAACTACGAAACCAGAGCTGCAAGAGCTCCCGTTTCATAGAGTTTCGATGTCTTCGTAGCTCATTGACTGGTCGGTCTTAAAAAGAGAGTGGCATCGTTGCGGTTTGGTTTGCAATGATTTTAGATGCTACTTGATTTATTTTCATGATAAAAAAATTTTTGATAAAGAATGAAAATAATTGGGGTAAAAAAAGTTCAATAAACAAATATATTGAGTGGGGTGTCAAATGAAAGGTCTTAATTTGTACATTCCAAAATAGTTATTATTTTCATTCTAGGACGTATACTTTAGAAATACGACGAGAATTCATAAATATGAAATAAGTACCTAAATGAAAAATTAGACACGACATTATTGTATTGCATGCATGCTAGTATTTTTTACCATGAAGAGCTAGCGCAATAGGCATACTCGGCAGTAGTAGCACTTGAAATTATAGGGGTAGTCAGAAGAAAGTCCAAATGTAAGCCATCTACGGTGCGCGAGATCTCAGTTCGGGGCGAACTACTAGTTATTATTATTATTATTATAGCAGAATCACAGTAGGAATTGAACTATATGCCGTCTCTTTTCATAGACTGAGAGCAACAAGAACGGCATAATGTTGCAATTTCTATTGTGATTCTGTAATAGCGGCCTTTCTAGCCCCGCCATTTTAAAAGATTGCCTACGTGACCAGGTATGTGTAGCATCAGGAAAAGAATAGAATGTGATTGTTTTGCTGCATTCCGATGTAATTTCATAAACTATCGGGCGTCGGCTCCAGACGAACCGATGTTTACTTACACGCCAGACGATTGTCTTGTCTGTAGGCGACTTTTTACGAGCACACGTCGGTGCTAACATTTCTAAATGAAATGAAATGAAATGAAATGAAATGAAATGAAATGAAATGAAATAATTTATTTGCGTGAAGTATGGTAGAAAAAGTTCTTAAAATAAATTATAAGTAGCACATACATAAACGGTGAAGGAAAACAATATGAGGAAAACAGTTAGCTTTCTAATAGCGTCGATGGGCTTGCAACCTGTCACGTATGGAATGGTAACTTCTGCCACTGCCCACGTTTTGCAGAAGTTAGCAAATTTGTATTTGGTCATACCTCTGACTACCCCCTTAGACTCGAAGGATCTTAAAAAAATGCCAAAAAGATCTGAGAGAATGTCTACCGCGCCTTGGGGATACAGCCGTGATCATATTTATTTTTTTCATTTCATGTCGTTGCTACCGTTGTGTAACATTAATACGAATTTTTGAACCATACTTTTTAAATGAAATAAATCTAGTCGGCATCATTGATTTAAATTACTAGATGCTCTAACTAAGCTTTGAACTACCGCGTGGAAACGTTGTCAAAGACCAATCAAAAATTTTGTTAAAACTCTAAATTAGAAAAAAAGTGAGATAAGAGAGAAGAGAAGATTTTGGTTAAGTACTGTCTCAAATGAAAATGACAATGCCGTCGATTTTAGGCATGAGTGAGGGTGTTTATCTAAATTCACTGTTATTCAAAATTGTGATATAACTATGTTTACACAGGTACCTACACTACATCGCTAAAACGAGTGAGTGCAGTTTTGCATAGCAACGGCACAGACATCTACCGTTTGCATTTGAAAAGGCGACTGTGTTTACTAGTCAATCTAATCTCAACAGATCAAACCATGACGTACCGACAACAAAAGTAGACTAACCAATCTTCGTTTTTGCATTTATCAATTTTCAAAATACAATTAAGTCACCCAATTTTACTGAAAAATGAAGACTGGCTATCAACATCTCAGCCGTAGGACGTCCAGTTGGACTTATGCCTCCCTCAAAAATTTCCATGTATTGCGGTTGGAAGCGGCTTACATCCACCGCCGACCTGCAGTTTTTACAAGGTCGTCTGTCCATCTTGTCGGTGGACATCCAACGCTGCGCGTAGATTATACAGATAAGATTTTCAGAAAGTTTTGTGAAAAAATAATAAGAAAAAACAAACAGTTTTGGGTATTTTACTAATGTGAAAAAGTCGCCCTAAATGGAAAACAGGGGTTAAATCTTTATTTTACTTTTTACTCTAATACTTATTTATAATTTCAGTAGCCCTATTGGTTTTCTTTTTGCTAAACGACAAGTTATAACAAAATATGTTACCAAAACGTCCATTGATATGGTAGGGGAACCTGTTGAACCTCGGCCACACGATCTTATTTAATTTTTTTTGTCTATAAAGATTGGAATTAGGTTTACCAAATATGGACACATGTAAAGATACACTATTTGACTACATATTTATGAAATAAATTTTGTATTTTTAATGATACTTTAGAAGATAAGGAGATTTGAACAAAAAATGGGATTTTGTCGAAGGTACAACACACCAGATATACCTTGGTCACTGCAAGATGTACCTTGACCTTACCAGTCTTTTTTCATGAAAATATCATGTTATCGAATCAATTATCACTTTATTTTTAAATTAATGGAAAGAACATTAAGGTATATACTTTAGACAAAAAATAATAACAATTTACATTTTTATCTTAAGTTATGCTAAGATACTAAAAATAACAATAAGTTCTAAAAAAATTTGTGATCTTAAGATCATTATCGCGTCCTATTATAATAATTTATCAACAAAAATCCAAATACTTAACAGCTTTTAGAACAAGATAGACTTCTCTCTTTGTATGAACCTTCTTCGGTGTTTTTTTTTTCTGTTTGATATCTTGATACAAATTTGTACGTGAGGCCCTGTCCAAAGTACAAAGCAAATATGGTGGCAAAGGTACAACATTGCCTCATTTTAAATTAACGAATTTTTAAAATGCACTTTGAGTTCGATTTGGGTCGATATTTCTATGCCTATCTAAAGTCCATTTCACCTATATTTGATTGCACGAAATGGTTATCTTGTAAGTATGTACTGTTATATATAAATTAACTTAAAGTAAAGTTAAAAATACCCTCTTTTTGAGCACTTTTTTATATTTTTAATGCGCACGCCTCACTCACTCCACGCTGGTTTTTCGATTCTAGCTTCATGTTGGTGTTGACCAATGACGATTATAATGCCACAGACAAAAACAAAAAAACTCGCACAGATTACGAGATAAGCCTTGGTGGCCGAGGGATATCAATGGACGAGGTTCAACAGGTTCCCCTACCTATAGATCGCAGAAACGCCCTGATTCCTGAAACCCAAAATGCGTGTTGGGTTGACGCATGTCATCACAGACAGATTGTAATAACAATTATGTAGTAGCAAATCTGTGTACAATATTATAGTGTATTTTCGTCTGCTCTGTGTCTGCATTATGGCGTAATTTGCCATTTGCCTGATCGCTATAGATATCTTATGGTTTAGAAATAACATACAGAGCAGAGAAATATACTTAAGTATTTAGAATAGAATAGAAAAAAGTTTTATTTTCGCCACTACGATACCTACAACACAAATCAGAAATGCTACATTACAGTGACAAGAAAATAAGGCTACCCCTCAGCATTTGCTTCAGCAGCGGCATGGCTGTTAGAGCGCTGGTTTTCAGTGGCGCCGAAATGAGTAGCGCATTAACTACTATGACACATATTTCTCTTAAAGGTAGCTTATTTCCACATCATACAAAGTTATGTACATACTTAATAAAATGTGGCATCATAAGTATCCAGATCAGATCGGAATGTTTAATTTTGAAAATGTTTTAATGAAGCTAAGTTTCGATTACCTTTAAAGTCGCTTTAAATGTAGGTACTTATTCCAAAAAATAATGAAATATTAATTTTATGAAACAAATTTTTATAACTGAAAAATGAAAAAATGAATAAAAAGTTTAAGTACTTAATAAATATTGACTTCAGCAGTGCGATTAAGATTACTAAAAATGCTTCCGATTCGATGATTTTCTTCGGCAAGTTGATGTTTTTTCAGCGAAGAAACGTCATTTTCCGAATTTGGAATACATTCCGAGAAGGTCTGAATTGCACTGCTATGTATTCTGCTGGTATGTACTTCGCCACCCAAGACAAATAACTGATATCTTTTAACCTACAACTATTTAAACGCAAACTTACAATAACATTAGTACCATAAAGTCGTATTACTTTAGCCCTGTGGAGTAACTTTGACCCATACTTGGAAAACGTTTTAACTTCCCGCCATGCTTATTATTTGGATGCTATCAAAAAAAATATTACTAGGTACAATCTGATTGTTAAAACGTTTTTAACAATCTTAATATAATAAGTTGGAAAATTAAAACGTTTTCCAAGTTTGGGTCAAAGTGCTAAAGTAATACGACTTTACCGCTATTTTTTTTCGGACAGCGAACCCTACTTGTCTGTTACTTTTACCAAAAAATGCACAAGCCATACGGCATTATAGGTACGACGTAAATTCAATTTATTATTACATGTTTGTAATTTTCCACCGACGTGAAAATTGTGAGTTTCCCAGAAACATATAACAATGTCGGCGGCAATAAATTACTTTGTTAGCAACAACTCATTTTGCTGTATTTTTACTTTGGAAACTATGGTAGTAACTGGAGCATTCTCCTTGCTATATTGTTGCCGAGATGGACCAATAGTTTGTGCTAGAAGGATTGAATAACGGTTGAGAAATGTAAGGCGTGGGACACACAGAAAACACGTAAGACGCAGACGGGACGCGGACATTTGTCTCTTCCGCGTCCCTTTCATACAAAATGTAGAGAAGCGTCGCGACGCAAAACAAACAGAAGAGACGGGGTGCGGGCGCAACGCTGTTCGCTGGTGCCCTGTCCGCGACGCGTCCTCGTCTTACGTCTCTTCTGCCTAGCCTGCACCTTATAGTTCTAAATATTGTGAGCATAGAATTACTAGGATTCAAGCTTTTATCGACCTTATCCATGGAAAAGACATCGATACGCGTAGAGTTGACTAAGCCACGGGTTTTCTTACGATGATGTCCGTCATCGTAGGGACAAGATTGTTAGGTACCATACTTCGATGCTTCTCTGACGATGAATATCAAGGTTTCGAAATAGTCAATTCATGAACTTCACACACAACAAGTAAGGCCTATAGTGAGGCCACAATAATCACTATAGGCCTTACTTAAAAACTTGAACACTAGTTAAATAACGCTCAAGATTCGCCCTGTCTCTATTGGACACTATCTAACAAAAAAGGATGGAAATTGTTTAAACGGTGTTTCAATTTTAAGAGAATTTTATAAGTACTTAGAGGGATATAGGTCTAGTTGATACTGTCTAGTCTAGAACTTAGGAAATGCTGACAGTGTTTTCCGTGTGCCATATCTCTGTGATTTTAAGGGCAAAGCCGGGGCGGGTCGGTAGTTAACAAATGGGAGGGCCTTGCTGATAAGTTATCAGTGACACGATCCATCCCAGGTGCACGGCGCGTCACGCGCTTGGCGACCACTACGCGAACTATTTCTGAACGTTCAAATGTCATGACAAACGCTTCGCTATTACCATTATACTAGTGTATAATTACGCTTGATACGAGATATATTTTTGGGATTTGCTAGGCTGGTATACTACGCTACTTTCGGTCAGTTTCAATAAACGAAACAAATACAAAAATGATTACGACTGCGGACTGTATTCTTAAGGCGCGGTAGATCCTTTTAAACATGGCTAAAGGAGTAGTCAGAACCACGTCAAAATAAACTTTTGGTACATGTTCAAATTTTTCAGAAGTCAGCATTCTATAGTTGACAGGTTGCAAGCCCGTTGCCGCTATTTGAAAGCTAACTGGTTTCCTCACGATGTTCGAAGCGGAAATTAAATTGATGCCTGTCGAAACCAACCAACCAACCCACTTATATAAATAATAGGTACTTTTAAATTCAGTAGACTATAGATAGATTTTATTGTGTATTTTTATAGACACCTTGATCAGTGATATAAATAATTTTGTTATAAAAAGAGTGCTGGCGTGATGATAACGGATTTACATAAGGACATGGTTCTGGGAAGGTTTCCTTTTCCGTTTTCTCACCACTTCAGTGAAACCTTCCTTATCACACGGTCCCTTCCGGGGAGCCACGATAGGTGCAGCGCTGAGGAGGGGTCCACAGACAAAGATAAAGACATATAAAGGTGACCAGTCGATGCCCGCACCGCATCGCCTTTTCGGCGTTCACTTGTTCCTTCACTTTTGGCTTGCGGTGCGGCGATCGAGACGTTTACGAAGTTGATGTAGTGAGCGTTGGTCTATAGAATTCCATACAAAGAATGCGATGCGGTGAGGTTCGGGAGCGGCGGCGACTGGTCAGCAATAACCTTTAGGTTGTAAATTTATTTGGATTCGTTTGCAAATTAATTTTGCTGGAGTAAGATTAGTTGGGTTTGGCAAATCGTTAGTCCACATGATGTACTGTCTCAACACATCATTTATTTTGATTAATGACTCAAATATGATCTGATTGCGCTCGGAAGGACAAAGTTATTTAGATCTTAGGCTGCCTAGATCCCTTACTGAAATAGCTGTACTAAAATTAGCCATACGCTTTGGCAGTTAAAAATAATTTGTCATTTGTAGAGATACTACTACATCAACTCTTATTATTTTATGTTTTTTTTTTACCCAAGTTTTTACAAACTTTTATTTAATTATATTTTAGTGTAGTTATGCGGCCGACTAATCTTCCATTCACAACGATTCCTCTCCATCCAAAGGCCATAAAGAGATCGCTTCTTAGCGTCAAGGCTCGTAGTAATTTTTTACTTAGTAACCTACATTATTTTATCATTTGTTGCATTACTTTTTATAATTATACTGGTCTGGGTTCGTTTCTTACATATTTAAGAAGTGCGTTAAAGAATTTTCGTTCTTTTAACTGTGTAGGTACTAATATCGTCTGCCTTCTCTAGCGCGCCCAGCGAGGCTAGCGAGGCGCGGCTGCCGCCGTGCTGTTGTCTGGGCAATGCTCGCTCTGTTTCAACGCACAGCGCTAGCAACACACATGAAACTATGTACTCACATCGTCTGCCTTCTCTAGCGCGCCCAGCGAGGCTAGCGAGGCGCGGCTGCCTCCGTGCTGTTGTCTGCGCAATGCTCGCTCTGTTTCAACGCACAGCGCTAGCAACACACATTAAACTATGTACTCACATCGTCTGCCTTCTCTAGCGCGCCCAGCGAGGCTAGCGAGGCGCGGCTGCCTCCGTGCTGTTGTCTGCGCAATGCTCGCTCTGTTTCAACGCACAGCGCTAGCAACACACATTAAACTATGTACTCACATCGTCTGCCTTCTCTAGCGCGCCCAGCGAGGCTAGCGAGGCGCGGCTGCCTCCGTGCTGTTGTCTGCGCAATGCTCGCTCTGTTGCGACGCACTGCGCCAGCGGCACGCCGAACACACTGCCGCTTGTTGACTCTGGAATAAATAAATAAATATTGCTGGACATTTCACACAGCATCATGTAGCCCCAAGCTAAGCAGAGCTTGTGTTATGGCAACCACATGACTGATATACTACTTATATACATTTTTTTTGTAAATACATACATATTATACATAGAAAACACCCAGACCCGAGACAAATATTTGCAGATCATACAAACATTTGTCCCGCGGCGGGGATCGAACCCGCAACCTCCTGCGTCACAGGCAGGCCTTCACCCACTGCGCCACAGAGGTCGTCAAAGACCAATGTTTTAATACAATTTATCGATTTTCACATGAATTAATTTTTTGTATAGGAAAATTTATATGCGCCATCAACACGAGCTTTATACAGTCCTAAGTAAAATTTGGGAAACGCTTTTTTTGACTGAGAAGATGATTTAAGTACTGGGCTAGTTCTATCCGGACAAATATGTGCTTTGTCGCCTAGATTACCCTCTAAATATTTATTCTTGCTACGAACAGGAATTTTCATAGAATGCGTAGATATCAAACAGAATTTAGGTAAGTATATAAAATAAACTTAAAAATAATAAAAAGAGGTCTCCATACATACAAGAAACATATTTTACTAAACTATATATACCGTGTTTGTTGCCCTGGTTCTTCACGGTCTTGGTCGCGAAGGAACAGGAGTAGAATCACCTATAGTCGTATTGCTCATTATACGGACTAAAATTGAAGGAAAAAATGTCCTTTTTCCTTCAATTTTGATTAGTTTTGATACGATTTATGTCAAAATTGAAGGAAAAATGACATTTTTTCCTTCACTTTTAGTCCGTATAATGAGCAATACGACTATAGCTCTTAAGACGTTTCAAAGTGGTACACTTGTGATCTTATTGA
Organism: Camptogramma bilineatum; assembly: GCA_958496255.1. Taxonomy (NCBI): domain Eukaryota; kingdom Metazoa; phylum Arthropoda; class Insecta; order Lepidoptera; family Geometridae; genus Camptogramma; species Camptogramma bilineatum. Next base: position 11,815,482 of record OY292471.1, read on the forward strand.
ATAAACAAATTTGACTTTTGACTTTTTGACTTTTATTAAATAAAATATGCAATGAGTTGATCGGTTTTTAACAGACTTAAAAAAAAGAGGAGGTTTTCGTCGTCAGAACCTTTTTTTGTGCTTTTTTTATGTATGTTCACCGATTACTCGAAGACTGGACCGATTTGAAAAATTATTTTTTGTTTGAAAGGGAACTTTCGTACCATACAAATTTGGTGAGGATCTGTCAAGGACCTTCGGGGTTATAAACAGAAATGCACCACGAGAGTACAGAAAATTGCTCAGCTTATATCACATTGAAGTCGGCTTTTTAAAAATTTAGCCACTTCCACAGAAAATGTTCATGAACCAGCCAGTTAAAGTTTATGAAAAAGTGACGTGCGCTGTGTAAATAGCTAGGAACTCCTATTGTGAGCCACGAATAGGCGGCCGGGAATAGCTGGCCTTTGTTATATCGGGCGGCTTGCAGTTTTACACAGCTCTAATAACATTATAATGTGTTTCGTCTGCTTGTGTTTGTGGTTTAGCTATCTAGGTGAATTTTGTTACCTGATAACGTGATATTTAAATTTCGGGATCATGATTCTATGATTACCTCTATAATCTATATATTCCTCATTTAAGATGTAAGATGGCCTAAGGCTGGATTCGACCAAATTGGATTAAGTTTAGATATATAGAGTAAACTACTAGCCGACTTAATTCGAAATAGAATTGTTTAGAAAGCGCAACCGAACATTATTATGTGCATACAAATTATCCTGGTTATACGGTGTCAACTTTACAATGGCAAAATATTCAAACAAACAGTAGTTTACTCTCGAGACTAAACTTAATCCAGTTTGGTCGAATTCAGCGAAGTTTTTTAAGGCGGTACCTATTCAGTAATGCTAAGTACATGAACAGTTACTTTTACATTATTGTTTCTTATTAAGACGGTCCTAGGAGTAAAAAACATTCAGAATAGAAGGAAAAAACATTTTTTGCAATGGAAAACCCAAGTCGTTAATTTTGGCTATATAGACGTAACGCGTCACTTATTCTCATAAAATAATATTCGACTTTACGACATTTTGATGTGACGCGAGTCGTAAAGCTTTTTTTGTGAATGAGCCAATACTAGCTGATAAATGTTTGATTGGCCCATAAATAAATATGGCTGTTAAAATTTTATGGCGAATAAATTATAAAATCCTCAGAGTTAAGGAAATATTTCGATTGTAGAGTTTCTGAAGAGTACAAACAATTTTAAGACAACTTTTAGTGCACTAGCTTTTGTCTGTGGTTTCTCTGCGAACTACATCCATACCCATATTATAAATGTGAAAGTGTGTTTGTTTGTCCTGCTTTCACGTCAAAACAGAGAGACGGATTGATGTGATTTTTTGTGTGGAGATAGTTGGAGGGCTGGAGAGTAACATAGGCTACTTTTTATCCGAGCAGCTTGTAGTATGATAAAAGCCACATGCTATTCTGAACAATACAGAAAATAAATTGTGAGTTTATCGCAATTCGCAATGTCGCAATAACTTTGAAAAAAAAAAATGCACGACGATAATTCAGCGTGATGGAACAAAATATTGAATTAGCGCACGTTTATCCGATTCGTTCCCAACTGGTCCACCCCACCAGACGGGTGTTAGGATTTTTTTTCCCAACGACCCTACTGAATTAAGTGGTGGGGTCGTCCTTCCCAACGACCCCACTGGGAAAACAGCAAACGAATCGGAAAACGAATCGTTGGTCTATCTCGATACAATTTTCGTCCGCTAGGTTCAACTTTGAACATTTTTTCGTGCGAAATCCCGCTGTAACCTTCAAATTACCTAAACTTATCCCATTTATCTCAACATATAAAAGTATTTATAACCGATAATGTAGCCCTTTACATTCCGCTCTAACAGTCTTTTTGCGTGCAATATTGTAAACAAACTCGGGTATTTACGTTAATATTATCCACGTAGTGACAAAAGCATTCCTGTCCGGTGACTCAGCCTTCGCACGAGTATTTTTTGCTACAAATCTGTTATGGAGGGGATTCACTGAACGCGAACTGAAACACGTGGTACACGAATACGACCAATGTGTAATCTATACAAATGAAATTAAAGTGTCTGCTTGTAATGTCATAATAACAGCTTTTTACTAAATGCATATAAAAGTATTTACGGTAAATAGGTTCTTATTGCAAAAAAAAAATTGAAAAAAACACTTTTGTTTAGATCGATTGATTGCGCAGTAGAACCGTTCTGGATGAACTGATGTTTTTTTTAATAGTAAAAAAAAATAGAGCAAGAAGGTGATAATAAAATGCTCTATAGTCGTATTGCTCATTATACGGACTAAAAGTGAAGGAAAAAATGTCATTTTTCCTTCAATTTTGATTAGTTTTGATGCGTTTTATGTCAAAATTGAAGGAAAAATGACTTTTTTTCCTTCACTTTAGTCCGTATAATGAGCAATACGACTATAGTTGGGAACTCAGCAATTCAACATTCAAAATTAAATATCATTTATTCAGTAGGACCGCTATGACCACTTTGAATCGTCTTAAGAGCTAGGTGATTCTACTCCTGTTCTTTCGCGACCAACACCGTGAAGAATCAGGGCAACAAACACGGTATGGAGCCTAGCTTTCTTTTCGAGGATCCATCCGCTTAAATCTAAATAGTCAAGCTACAGTGGGGAGCCAGTCGAACAATGTGATTTCTCAAAGTATGGCACGAAAAGTCCTGCAATGACTAACGCGGAATATTTGAGCTCGACCTATAGCAAAGTGTCCACTGGCAAGTAGCTTCCACAATTTCTTGCAGATATATTGACGGACGACAGTAGTTTCCACTAACATCAATTTTTCTATTTGCATACACTTGGGACTTGCAGCAAGTTCGGCAAGTCAATAAAACGTGTAGTCCACTTGCGCGAGCGTTTTCACGTTAGAAGTCGCTTGCGCAAGTCAACTTGTGCAAGATTTATTGCCAGTGGACACTTTGCTTTACAAAACGATACAAACATGACCCATTTTGTTGAAGAAAAGTCTTAAAAAAAATTGGCTCAAGTTCAATTAATTTATTGAATTTATGCAAATGTGTCTGAACTTGAACAGTGCTTAAAGTATTACCATCTTTTACCTTCGTATGATTTTAGAGAGTGACAGTATAGGTAGCTACTGTAAAATTATTTGATTTTAAATAGCGTTTGCAACAAGATCACATTTAAAAAAAATGTAATCATTGCATATGAATTGAACACGTTAGACCGAATTTCGTCTCAGAAATTTTCTTTAAAGTTATCTTCTTCTATATTTTAGCAACAAACATGACGTTTTGACAAATCATAGATACATTCAAAAAATTAATTATTTTTAAAGGTAAAAAATACTATTCTGCTAAATTATAAACGCGAATGTTTGTAATGATGGATGTTTAGTAACTCTTTCTCATTACTACTAAACGGATTTTGATAAAACTTTACAACTTCCAAAGGAAGTCGCAGACGATTATAGAGCGTAAAAAAATCTATATTTTTTCTCGATTTATAATGATTTTGTAAATCAACAGCACCTGTCGCGTTAGGCCGCGTGCGTCCACAAGGACGCGTAGATCTCTTGTATTAAATTAAATTATTTAATTCGGATGTTGTTTTCCCTATAAATATTGGAGATATAGGGTTATTAATGTATTTGAAATGATCGAGGAACTGTCAGTAATACTTATTTAACACATAAATAGCTTTGGAGGTTGTAGGTATATTTTTATCATTATTTTAGTTAAAGTCGCCTCGACATTTAAAATTATAAAAACTTTGAAACTACTTAAAAAGTAAAATGCTAATCGTGATAAACCACCTTCATAAAATATAGAGGAAAATTTAATTATCAGCTTACTTTATTTATTTTTTATTTGTTTATTACCCAATTATTTATCATCTGAATGAGGTAATCAAATTCAATCGAAGTTTTGAGCTATAGAAATCAAGACAACTCTCACAGTATTATATTTACTTATCTCATGAAAAGTAAGTTTGTATAAGCGAGTGGCCAACTCTGGTGAAGGAGTTTTTAGGCCGCCTAAAGGCCTACGTTATACCCACTAGTATTCTGTGGTTATGGCTTATAGACTTAAAAGTCGGAACCGACAATTTAATGTGCCCTCCGAAGCACGGAAGCGCTCAGCTCGTAATGCCACTTGCGGTCACCTATCCAAATTGTGATCGTTGCATCAACTAAGAACGTCTAAGCAAGCTACGCCACGAGCGCTTCATGATGATTTCCTTAATAAAATGTTTGTGCCACAAGCGAATCAGCCTGTACATCGTCAGCCGACGACGGACACTCCACAGAACACTCTGTACACAGTGACTACTACATATTCCATGGCATAGTATACTCTCCGACTATTTTTACCCGATTACCGGACTAGCGCTTACAAATTTCATATTCACCGCAAATTAGCGCCAGCGTTCCGTTTGTTATGACTGAGATTTTGATCGGGAGTATTGACAGTGTTAGAGAAACAGCTTTATTGCGAAGGTTTTAGGTTCAAAGTGGCTAGAATTTAGTACCTAATTTGCGGATATTGTTTTGTTTGTCAAATTGAATTGAGCAGTAATTTAGTGACAATAATGTTGCTTGCCTATTGTTATTGTGTTGAATTTATCTGATTTATTTGATTTGATTTGTGAAGGATAGTCTCTCAAACACATGCTAAATAATGCAAGGAAATAGATTAAAACACATGCTAAATTATTATTATTATATATTATTTATTTCAGACTATGTCCATAATTATTACACAGATTAACAACATTAAACAATACTCTATAGAAAAGTGACAGTAAAGAGAACATTAATAATAAATAAATGAATAAATTAAAAATCAAATTAACAATAAATAATGCAAGGAAATAGATTAAATTTTAAAAATAAAGTAAGTACGTAATCTTCTTTTCTTATGACAACAACACGTTGAATGCAGATATTGAGGGTTTCACCTGACGCCACAAACCCGTGTCATTGTTTTTTTTATATGACACAAAACAGTGCCTCTCTCGTTTTCTCTCATCTCATACTTTCTAACTTGTGAGCTCACATTTACTATGACAACTTTTCCACGCGGTCGTTCAATGCTCGAGGCGAATCTACTAATGCCTAAAAACCAAAAACTTTGCCTATTTATACGATACAGATTCATGTGTTGAGAAAGTGATTGGTATTTTATGAGACTAAAATTAATTAGCTTTATGACCGCCAGGCCTCTTCAGATCAAAGAAATCGAGGTTTAATTGATTAACGACGTTGTTGACGCAGACTAGCCCATTTCGTTACAAGCATCATGTCGCACACCATTTACTGTATTAGAGGTAGCGTACTGACTTATGTGTTAGGACGAAATAGTCGGGTTCGCAGTTTGGCCCAATAAAAATGTAAGTTCGTATGAACAAGTGACCAACTCTGGTGAATGAGTTTTGAGGCCGTCTAAAGACCTCCGTCATGGCTTAACGACTTAAAAGCCAGTACTGACAATTTAACGTGCCCTCCGAAGCACGGAAGCGCTTAGCTCGTAATGCCACTTGCGATCAATCAAGAACGTCTAAGCAAGCTACGCCACGAGCGCTTCACCTATGTTATGAAAATATTTTCATAACTTTACTTACTTTCTTTGTGCGAATTGAACATTTTTGATAAAACTCGGAAATTACTTATTTGGATTTTCCGCTTACCGTGTTCCGTGTTTTCTCAAAAAGATGTAATTTCAAATAATGTTATTATACTTAATTTTGAACTTTACACACGTAAAGTTTTGAAAGTGAAATAAATAAGTAAATCTTACTTCGAGAAAATGAAATGTAGAAAGTTCACACTAAGGCAAACGAGCGTTTTTTTGTGAGTTGTGAGTCGCGTAATTTCGGTTGCGTAATTTCTGCTGCATTTGTTTTCATAGAAAAGTCCTGTTTGATTGACGCAAAATGAGTTGTCTGTTTTTGTTGAAAGTAGATTACGCGACTCATTTTTCGCGACTCACAACTCAAAAAATTACGCTCCTTTGGCCTCAGCCTAATGGGTTAAGCAGACGAAATATTATGTTGATATAATATTATGTTGAAACCATTGATATAAATCAGATACGCCCTCAATCCCTGATGCCAAAAATCCGTGGCATTGTTTTTTCGTATATGACATCAAAAGTGTCGGTATCTTTTTCTTGCATGTCAATTGCATAATTACTTTCTCTTTCTAATCTGATATGTCAGGTGATCGTGAATGAGGTGACCTATTATAGCTCACTAGGTCACTCATTCACGATCACTTTTATCACGCTCATAGCTAGTGAGGTACCGGTGATTAATATCAATAGTTGAGTTGAAACATATTACAAACATAGATTTATGTTGCTGTTTTTGAGCGCTATGAAGTTTGTTGATGTATTACTAGAAATAATTGAACGAGCGAGCGAAGTGAGCGAAGATTTTAGCGGCGACATGGTCGATTTGGCGTTGCAAATTTGTGTGTTCAAGAAATGTTTGTTCTCGCATAACTATCGAACTGTTAATCTAATCTGCATGAAACTTGGTACCTAAGTACCTACGGAAACCTACTGGGAAGCCTAGAAGCTTAAGCCATGAAGGGTGAACTTCTAGTTATTATTATGTTTCATTAAATCATTGCCATCGGTCATTGATAAGCAAGTTTCAATTTAATCCAACGTTTTGAAGTGGGTCAAATTACGTTACAAGATTCAGTTACATAAAAAAACTTAGGCCTTTACATCTTTTACTAGATGATAAATACAGTGTCAGGAGGCAATCTTTGCCTACACTTATCGGGACACTGTAGTGCCTGGGACAATGTTGAGATGGAGTAGACATGTCAGCACCTACACCATCCTCTCAGCTTAACCGGCCATATCCACAGGAAAAACGTGGTCAATACGTGTGGGGCTGACTAAGCCGCGGGTTTCCTCACGATGTTTTCCTTCACCGTTTAGAGCTCGTGTTAATGCGCATATAAATTTTTCGAAACGAAAAATCACTTGATGCACGGCCAGGATTCGAACCCACGACCTTCGAAACTAAAGTCGAGGTACTATACCCCTCGGCCAACACGGCTATATTTCATAGATAGAAATAGGTGAAGTTACTACCTATAGCGTGTTAAAAAAAGAACGTACACTTTTTGAATATCAATGAGTAATATTGTTGCTAGCTGTGCTGCCACTCTAGGCTCCGGATTACTCACTAGGCATCATCAATTGGTATTTTATTTGAGGAAATAGAGGCAATAACCTTTGAGACTGCTGGAGATCGTATCTGCAACGATCTATATAAATAAAACATGACGTAGCCGTAGAGATTAGACAACTGCAAGTTTTAGAGAAAATTCTGCTTTTTTTCCGACACATTTTTCAAGACAGAGTAAGATTGTAATAGTGATAGTATGTGGTGATGATGAGCATGATGAAAAGTAGCCTATAACCCTCCTCAATAATTAAGCTATCAAATGCAGAGAAGAATTTTTCAAATCCGACTGCTAGTTCCTGAGATTAGCGCGTTCAAATAAACAAGCAAAATCACAGATAGATTAGAATAGAATATTAAAACGGGCCGTGTAAAAGCAAATTCCAGTAATGTGTGGTAACATAGAGGTAACACTTACAATACGAGTTGAATGTCTGGTACGAGTAGTTTTGTTGTGACTAGTGACGGACAAAATTGTACGATCAATCGGTTTTCCTCAACGAAAATAGTTTCCCAGATAATGGAAAATGGCAACAAAATATGCATTAAAACGTTAATGCTTCCTAGTTCGTAGAAAAGTGAGTTATTACATTTTTTATACGCTTCAACGAAACGTGTCGGGCGAATGCCAGACTGGGTGTTTAGTTTTGAATAAGACAGGTTGTAAGCTCGTCACTGCTTATCAAAATACAGTTTTCTTACGATGTTTTCCTTCAACATTCCAGCGAGATTTCTAACCTATGCCCTTCGGCTTGTAAATCAAAATATTAGGCAAAATTGGAATACATGAATGACTTCAATTGTATAAGAATATGTTTCAATAAATTTCGTAAAGAAGACCTCTATGGCGCAGTGGGTGAAGGCCCGCCTGAGACGCATGAGGTTGCGGGTTCGATCCCTGCCGCGGGACAAATGTTTGTATGATCTCCAAATATTCGTCTCGGGTCTGGGTGGTATTATCAAGTGGTAGTCAAGTCATTACCGAGGCTAGATGATTATTTCTTTGTTCCCTGTTTTATCAATAAATGATTTTTTATTTATTTATTTATGTTGTGTGAAATATCCAGCATTATTTATTTTATTTATTTTCGATGAGTAAAGATGGTTGCCGTAAGTAAATTACATGATCATTTTGTTTATCCTCTATTATAATCAAGAATGTTGATGATAATGTAGTGATATCCGTGTTTTTGGCAAGCCTTCAGAAATAGACGGTCTGACTTCAGTCTGCCCTCCCCCGCACGCTTTTAGTCAACTTTCTAATGTTCTAAATAAAATTCTGCTACTTTTACATCATTATAATTTTGTCTACAGCATTTTGGATGAATTCAAACTCTTTCTAACGGCGCACTATGGGTCAGGAGCGTAATTATCGTCTCGAAATTCTGTAACTTCCTCAGTTTTTAAAATATCTTAATGAATCTTTCGCTATTATAATCTCAGATTATATAAGCTTTAAATTAAAACAAAAAAAATCATAAAAAGCCATTATTAATATGAAAAAATTACCACTTAAGTAAATAAAACTTAATTTTTATATATTTTCGTGGATTTTAACTACTCCAATGGACATAATTAAAACAAAATTCTACATTAACATGATAGAAAATAATACTTACACATAAAAAAAATATTTTAAGTATTTTTTGCGTTAAATTAAAACTTAGGTAGGTAGGTACCTACTATTTGAATGAGTAGTAAGTTACTTCAATAAAACTTATTTTAAACATTATAAACGACAAATTGGAAACTAATATATTGTAATATTAATTCCATGCATCGAATCCACGTATGCAGTGTTGATAAGCCATACTGATAGGCATCTTGATTTTCAGGCTTGGATGCGACCTTACTTAAATCGTTCATTTCAGTTGGTCTAGCACCACAAATAATACACTCACTGTTCCAGAACTGGTATCAGTGAGTTTCTGAGTGACTTTCCCATCAACCATTGTTATAAATAATTCAACAATTGATCAAATAATGCGGTTATTCTCTATTTGCGGCTAAAATAGTTATGAAATAAATATCTTCATAATTTCTAAAATAATTACATTTAATTAAAAGTTAACCAAGCAATACTAACATTAACGGCATCAAGTGAATAAAAACGAGGATAAATGCTACATTTTAAACCTAATTTTACAAAAAAATACCTTTTTATGAATTTTCAGATTTTTCCACCATACACATTTTTGCCTCTGAGTCAAAAAGGAGCAAATTGGAGCAGAATTTTATTTTACACCCTATTACTATACAGACTAGGGAACGTTATGGTAGTCATATCTCCTTGTCGGGGGACAGCGGTAAATATGAAAAGTCGATTTGAATTTTCAAAACCCAAAAAATATTAGAACTTTCGAAAATTGACTATAAAAGCTAACTTTATTTATCATAAAAGAATATACTTGGATTAAGTAAAAAGCGTAAAGTACCACGCTTTTAATGATGTATAATAAGTAATAGTTTACTAACAAATAATTAATAAAAAACGATCTGAAAGTGCCATATCAAAAATTTTCCTAAGTCTATGAATCTACTTTCTTACATTCAAGTTCTTGATATGGCTATTAAAATGTGTTAATGTCGTGGGCTCGAATCCTGGCCGTGCATCAAAGGATTTTTCGTTTCGAAAAATTAGCGCGTTCAAACAAACAAACTCTTCCGCTTTATATTGGTATTGATAAAAGTAATTCGCAAATTTTGTAAGTTTGTGTGTAAAGACAAGTACCTACAAGATTTTGTAATTTCAAAACCTACTTTTTTACTTACAGAATATAGATATTTAATTTGTATTTTTCTAACTACGTACTAAATTCTAATTAAAATTAGAAGATACTAACGTTACCTTAAATCAAATCTCCAAGGTAACCGAAATCAAACGCACACATTCAGTAAATATATAAATCAATGTGATGTATTCATTAGGTTATACTCAGAGTATATACAGGGCTATATATCTCAGGACTGATTTAATCGAGGTTTGGCTTTGATAGCTTAATAAATGCTATCAGTATTTATCTTATCTGTTTGATGAATTAATTTTCTAAAAAAAAATACAGATTAAAGAAATCGTTGTAATGAAGAAAACGTTGCAAAAGCCTAAAATCACCATGGTAACGCAAGTTGTTCACGTGCATATTCGTCACGTTTTTGTGAAAATGAAAACTTATTTTTCTACCACCATGTACTATGTAACTACATGTAGAACACAATACTAGATGTAAGTATTTTATACTAGTATTTTTGCAAATAAACCATTTCATCATACAAGCCAACATACTTTCCTAAGTCGAGACTGAACGCGACTACTCGACTCAAAGTCAAATAGCATTGCGATAAGTCGATTCTCAAGAAAAGTTTACAATAAGCTACGCCTAGAAATGTCAACTTGCTACGCCGTAGACCGTCTACGGGGCTAGTTAAGAGCAAGTGTAGCACGTCTACATTACATGCTACGATGCAAGGTCGCTTTTCGAAGAAATGACCCATCTTCCATAATCCATACCTCCATACCCATATTATAAATGTAAAAGTGTTTTTATTTGTTTGTTTATTTGTCCTGCTTTCACGTCAAAACAGAGCGACGGATTGACGTGATTTTTTGCGTGGAGATAGTTGGAGGGCTGGAGAGTAAAATAGGCTACTTTTTATTCGGGTACCACGCAAGCGAAGCCGCGGGAAGCAGCTAATAATAAAATAACGAAATTTTCAAGATAAAGTCCCGTTAGTTCGTTTAATTTAAAGTGATGTGTACCAGGCTAGAGTTACCAGGTTGCATGAAAAAGTACCTTTCTCCTTGTCGTCCTTGGCGCGGCTCTGGTCGAAGAAGCCGGTGGTGAGCGCCTTCCTCTTCAGCAGGTAGGCACGTCTCTTTGGCTTCGTCGCCACCGCATTCTCTGCGATAACATAACACTGTTATACTTAGTAAAAATAATTTGAACTACCTACTAAAATTTGATTAAAATTGGATTTCTGTGACGAATGTTAAACAGAGTTTTTAATAGTGCGTTTCGATTTTTTCGACGGTAAGTTGTTTGACAATTTATCAAGAACGATGAAGCAAAAGCTATGAGCTCTTCAAATGATCAATCTTTAAATTATAAAAGTGAATTTACTCTAACATTTTCGATAGTATTTTGATCGTAGTTTTCTGCGGTCTCAACAAAAACAAACGCGGTAAGCCGAGGTGAGGCGCACCTGCCGCGCGGCAAGTTACGATGCCGTGCCAATCAGAGCATTCTTCACTGTCAGATTGAGTACATATTTCTTTAAATTTATTCTAGATAGTGAACAGAGGACAGTGCCTCGAGCACGAGTATGCACAAGTTTACTATTCTATCCGTTACTGTAGTAAAGTATCTCAATTGTTTGGCATTCAGTGCAGCGCCTCTAACGGTAACTTGACTAAACTAAGGTCAGTCCATACAATTGTCCATACTTTACTATAGTCACGGATAGAATAGTAAAGTGCATACTCGTGCTCGGGGCACAGGTAGCGACGGTACCTCTGCCATGAGTTTTGCTAATTTACACACGCGTCTGTAGTAAGGTGTAAATTGAATATGTATGAAAACTTGTACAGAGCCTCTAGCTAGGTGAAATAAGTAACAAACTTTAGTGGTTTAAACTAGCTGAACGCTTCCGTGCTTTGGAGGGAACGTTAAATGGTGTATCCCGGCTTTTAAGTCGGTAAGCCATGACCGAATTGACCGAGGCATTTAGGCGGACTAAAACTCCGTCACCAGAGTTGACCACTTGCTCATAGGAACTTACTTACTTTTACTTTTAGTTTAAACTCTCCTCTTTTCCGCCAGTCACTACAATCTTGTCGCAATAAATATACTTTGACTTTGACTTGTGCTATTCCACTCCCTCTCGTAGGCATAACTTATCCCATTATCTCATGCGTGTACCTATCACATTTATAAAAACGAAATTTAGTTTAATAAAAAGCGAGCATTTAGTGTTTTATTTTTCGGGGATTGACCTTGTGAATTAGCGTCAATGGTTTCCTCAATCTAGATGGTCATTAATCTAAATAAACAGGTGTAAACAGGTAACCGTCAGACGAGGTGGGCTGCAGCGCAAATAGCCGTATCGCCCGGCGCCATCCTCGAATATAACTTTAATAATGCGTACGATGTTGCTGCGAAAGTGTAACAACCCATACACGTTGCAATCGGCATGATCATGCCAAAACTTAGGCCTTTACATCTTTACTAGATGATTTATACAGTGTCTGGAGGTAATTTTTGCCTACACTTAACGGGACACTGTAGTGCCTGTGACAATGTTGAGATGGAGTAGGCTTGCCCAGCACCTACACCATCCTCTCAGCTTAACCGGCCATACCCACAGTAAAGACATGGTCAATAAGTGTGAGGCTGACTAAGCCGCAGGTTTCCTCACGATGTCATTGCTTAGAGCTCATGTTAATGCGCATATAAATTTTTCTAAACGAAAAATCCATTGATGCACGGCCAGGATTCGAACCCACGACCTTTTGATCAAAATCGAGGTACTAATACCTCTCGGCCAAAACGGCTGTACTATGCGAAAAGAATTGAAATTCGATTGTTTCGTCCAATCGAACGGTTATGCCGATCTACGTACACACGGTCCATTCGGCATGATCAAATTGTCTGCATCCAATCGATTGGACGATAGAATTGATTGTGGGTGGTCACTATCTACAAATAAAGACAGGACGTTGTTTAACCACTGTTCAACTTTAAATGTCTTTCATAAGTAAGGCCCTTATTATCTAAGTAAAAGTGTAAAGGCATTCTCAATAATCATGTTGATTAATAATTGTCCATTTATTTTATTTTCAGACATCGACAGTAACATCTTAATGTAATAAAACGTGCGAGAGGTGTGTCTGCATATTGAACATATTTTGGGAATGTATAAATCTGTTATCCGCAAAGATTTGCACGGAAATAGCCGGCCGGAATTCAATCGGCTCGCAAAATGGCTAAAATTGAACACAATAAATTTTCAGAGCATGAATGAAGTTTTCATTGCGATATTTTCTACATACAACTGTAAATAGATACTTGGATATTAGAAAATCATTTTGTTTTTTTTTTTGCTAAATAAAAAGCTTGGAGAAGTTTAGGCATTTGTTTGTGATAATCCCCAATTAGAATGGAACTTGAGTTATGTGATAAAGGTTAATCATTGCGAGACAACGAGAGTATTTGAGGAGTGTCTTATCAAAGGGCTTACTTTATCACTAACACATTTTTCAGAAAATGTAAAAAACTAAAAGTATGGTTTGATTAAAAGGGGGAAAATGCTTTAGATAAAAGTCTGTTTGTATCGGAAGGCTCTTTTTGAAGTCGATTTTCTACAGGAATTAAACTGTTTAGAATCGAATGTGGTTGAAAATCATAGTCAATAGAGTTTTTGGACCAAATTGCATTAAAAACTTATTAAAAAAAAGTTCAAAGTTTTTTGAAAAGACACTGCTCAGTGGTTACCACGTAAGGGTCCCAGAACACCAGGCAGACCACCAGCCAGATGGTCTGATGATATTGTTGCGGCGGCGGAGAAGTATTGGATTAGACCGGCATGTTTTTTTAATAATTCCAGGTAGACCTTGTAAGAACACAATCTTTTTTTTACTACTAAGGTAGCAGAGAAGCATACGGCTCATCTAATGGTAAGCGGTTACCGTATCCTATGGACACCTGTGATACCGGAGGACCCACTCGCGCTGCTGAACCTTTAAAATAGAAATCACTGCGCCGACAACACAATGAACAAGACTGGTCCAGTTGTCACGCAGCACTTCCTCGCAGAGCTCTGGCAACTCACCGCAGGATTACAACACCATTCGGGAAGAATGATATTCTGTAAGGTGGAGGTATTACTTCCCCAGTCGGGCTGCTCGAATATAGAGTGAGAGAAACCCACTATGCCCTTCCTCCTATGTAATCTCACCTGACGGTAAGCGACGATGTGACCGACGATAGATCACAAAGGACTAGAAGACACCAATTCAGTCTTGAGTTGATGAGACTCAGGTTCAAGAAAAGTGGAGTGAAAGTGAGGCGGCCTTAGCAGTGTAGATGTGGGCTGATAAGTTACAATGGGACAACCCTAGATACCTAAATAAACTCAGGCCTTTACATCTTTTACAAGATGATTTATATAGTGTCAGGAGGCAATCTTTGCCTACACTTAACGGGATACTGTAGTGCCTGGGACATTGTTGATACCTAGATAGTTGTCTCACATTTTGAAGGCCACTAATGTTTTTCATCATTACTATCTGTGCTACTACGTCCATAAACACATTTCGTAATGTAATCCAAGGAGCGGACATTACATTTTACATTTAATTTGATTTATAATAGACTTGAGATTATCAGCTCGGCCGTGTCATAAAGCGTTTCCTACGAAATCTAAAGGGCTATGTCCACTGAAGCACATACTCGTATGTAATGAGGACTGTAAAATTGTTAGGACCGTTTATTCGGTTCCGAAATTCAATGAAAAAAAATTACTTACATATATTCCGCCCTTTCCTTGCATTGCTTACGATCTGATAACGATTTATATCGGAGCTAATGAGAACTAACGGATTTTAGTTTTTTCGTAGTTATTTTCGTAGTTTAGTAGAATATGGAAATAGTGCGATTAGTATATAATTGTAGATAGATGTATTATTATAAATTATTTTTATGTAAGTTAACTGATATTATACCCATACGTTTAACCGATTAAATAGGCTTTTATCTTGTTACTTTTTTGAATGTGTCACAAGTCCGCGTTGCTTCAGTAGACAGATGGCCTAAAATTTCTTAAAATTTATTTACGACGGGATAGCCTACTTTCTATGAACATTAATTTTGTGACATTTTGTTTAATGTTGATGTGTGAACGCTTTGTGCGTCACGCCCGATATGAAATGTCTCTTTGTGTAGAAAAATATTGTTGTTTTTCTATTTCTTTTGAGATATTCCTTATTACAATCAATTTCAGAAGTTTTTTATGCTATTTTAGTTTTGGATCAGAAACCACTGCAGGCTTCCTCAGAAGACCCTACTAAAATTTCAAAACAATCTGAATGGTTTAGGAGAGGACAAACAAAACTTCCAGTTTATTTTTATAGTTATACGATCTTATGCATAAATAGTGCGCCGAATATGCTCATTAGAGTGTTTTTTGCAAAAAAAACGTCGCTCTGGCGAGCCTGGTCGGCGCACAAAAGGCCTTACCTACTTATAAACTTGAACAATGGTTAAGGAATGCTCAAGATTCACCCGTCTCTATTTGACACTATTTAACAAAAGAGGATGGTACCTAATTTTTTAAACGGAGTTTCAATTTTAACACAATTTTATGAGTAGAGCGGTAAGCTTTTATGCATAAGACCAATAATAAATAGTTTTGTCCATGCGCTAACTCTCTGGCCTGTGGCCACCACCATTCGTCGCCGTCAGGCAGTGGGAGATAGATACTATCTTCCACAGATCAGGTACAGATTGACTCAATTAACAAGTCGAAGTCAGAGTCAAAAGTAATTTATTCAGTAGAGCCTCTGAGATCAAGAATTGTGATTCTACTCTTGTAGGTATAGCCCCACTGAAGGAGTTAGGTACAAAGTCAAAAATTGAATTGAATCATAAACATTATGATTCAATTCAATTTTTGACATTGTGATAATTTTTGAGTTTATTGGAAAACAATACACTTTTATGGCCACTTTTAATATTGTTCTAAGCTTTTTTAATTGTTAAGTATTTTCTTTATTAAGTATCAGTTAATTATTAAGTGTTATTTCTGCTTTGTGTCTTGCTGTACATAACATGCAAGCTTATATTAGACTCTAATAATTAGAGGTATGTATAATATGAAAATATATATAATATGATTCATTGCAACTGCATCCAAATTATATTTTAATTGCTAATATATCGTAAATAAGATATTTGGCACAAATTAGTAGCGTATCATTCTACGACTGCTGAGTATTAGTTAAACCACCCACTTCTAATAGTCACTCAAATACACCTACTATAATATTTAGTAAACTCTGTACTATTTTTATACTAATATAATAATGGGAAAGTGTTTGTTGAACTACCAATAGGATTTGAAAAAATATTTCTGCATTTGATAGCTTATTTCTCGAGGAAGGTTTAGGGCTTAAACCTTAAACTTTAGGCTATTGAAGGTAAAATGAAATAAAATGAAAAATTGAAAAAATTTTATTACTTACCTACAATAAAACAGAGTATCCTTAAACTAACGCTTAAGAAAATAACAAAATTAAATACAACACTCATGCAGAAGACTCATGTTTTGTAGAGAACTTTTTCACATGAAAGCCATATGAAAAAGCCATTGTTGACTTCCTCACTAGGCAGGACCTGTATCGAGGAAGCTGTGTTCCAGTTTGAAAGTAACTTGTAACATTCAATTTTTTTTGACGTGGTAAGGTCTTATAAATTGACGAACGCCCCGGCTGCACGCAGAAAAAGCATGACTCATTGTCACGTTCCGCCTGAGCCGAGCGTGCAAGCGAGAGCGCGGAACGAGCGATAGAGAGGCAAGATCGTTCATCAATGTTTTCTTATTGACTTTACAGACAAAATTTTTTTTTAAATAGTAAAAGTGCACACAACATTTCTATATAAAGTTGGAATGGAATGTGGCACGTCAGTGGATTGTCGCCGCACATGCACTCGCGGTCATTGAAATAATCGTTGGATGTGCTGTTACCTACTTACGAGTATAAACTTCACTCAACTTCTATCAAAACTGAAACACCGTTTAAGCTATTGCAATCATTTTTTAAACCGACTTCATAAAAAGGAGAAGGTTCTCAATTAGTCGGAATTTTTTTTTTTGCTTTTTTTTTAAGTATGTTCACCGATTACTCAAAGACGCCTGAACCGATTTGAAAAATGCTTGTTTTGTTTGAAAGAGTAGGTATACTTTCCGATTGGTCCCACAAAAAAGGTGAGGATCTGTTGAGGATCTTCAGAGTTATGAACAGAAATGCACCTCGAGAGTGCAGAAAATTGCTCAGCTTATAACATTAAAGTCGGTTTTTATAATTTTTTTATTTAGCTACTGGTTGTTAGATACTTACCGATCCAAGAATAAATTCCTCTCAACTTCTGTCAAAATTGAAACACCGTTTATACCTGAGACGATACTTCATCTAGGGTTTAAACTATCGCCATCCTTTTTTGTACGTCCCTACTCTGATCAAAAGAGGATTGTTTGAATAGATTAAATTATAGAATGGATGGAAACTATTATAATATGCCATTATTATTCACATTTTCTTGGCAAGCTGTATTATAATCAAACCACATGATGTCCAACTTTACTGTGAGACTGATAAAGCCTAGTTTACACTGTGCCAGTAACATACTGGTACGGTTGATGCTTTAAAATCTTTTCGGTATGTAAATCTTATTACGACGATAGATTAATTAAGACGAAATTTTTACGTGAGCAATTCCCGTGTGTAACAATGTCAAGTAACAACTTTGGATTCTGGATACTCTGTAAGTTTTTACAGAGTGGTTCATTTTAATTGGCATGTTATTTTTAATAGTTAGGAGTGTCGAAGAGAGAAGAAGAATCAGCACAGGCTCTTCTTTGGTCAACCCAACTTCGGTCATACTCACTGCACGTCTAAAAGCTCATTGGGGTTTTAGTTACCCGCCCTTTTTTTAGTCTTTTTACTTTAATGTTGCCAAAGTGTTGCCTTTGCGCATACCTCTGAAACCTGTGTGTGTGTCTTTAATGATCTTTTAGCTTAATATATTGCATATCGCATAATTATTAGTACCTAGGTGACAAAAATTATACTCTCAGCATTTACTATCTTTATTACCCGACTGCGCAACGCAAAGGAAGGGTAATGTGTTTGTTTATTTACAATGTAGACACAACAGTTTACAAAAGAGTCGCATTATCGACTAATCTGCCAGTAACTGGCGCCGTCAAATATAAGCCATAGTACTGCGTGGGACCAAATCATTGTGTTATGTCACTTTTGATGGTATTTATAGCAGGAAACAATGCGACATAGGTCGTTTACATCACGCTAATGAATGTACTATAAAGAGATGTCAATTTATTTTTGCTCTGTCTAGCAATTTATGACGTCAGATAAATGGATATTTGGATGATGTATCCGTAATATTTTCACGTGGTCTAGCATGACTGGTCAGTTTTTGTACTCTTACTCCCTTACTTATGAAAGATGTTTAAATTTGAACACAGGTTAAACAACGTCCTGTCTCTATTCGTCACAAATAAAGACGTTGTTTAACCAGTGTTCAAATTTAAACATCTTTCATAAGCAAGACCCTTACTCTTTAGAATAAGAATTAAGAATAGCTCCTAATGATTTAAAGTCTGATATTAAGAGCTCCCTGTGACTTAGCATTACCTGTCTAAATAAACAAAGGGAAATACATTAGCATTAAGGATTTTGTGTCCGTCATAAGTAGGTATACCTATGTGACCAGCTCTGTAACAGATCTAGTAGATAATTTTAAATTGATGGTCTATGTCAATGTCAAAAATGTAAAAAAAATGGTTTTAAAAATTTTAACAGGCCCAGATTGAGTTGGCGGCATGAGTTAGACTCATTTATGGAAAGTCCTTCATAACTGTGAAAGCTGCATAAAGAAAGTATATGCTTTGCAAACAGGCAAGTTATAATAAAATAATAATACAATTGCTTGTAGCTCGTCGCAATTACAAGCGAAAACTCAACTTCATCATTACGACTATAGTAAAAAACAAAGTTATGTTTTATGGCGATCATTTTTCTATCAAATAAGTATATAAGAGTCTTGAGGCCGTATGTAGCCTTCGTCATGGCTGAGCAACTAACCGGAACCAACGTAACCAACGTGCTTCGGCTAGACCTAAAAAAACCGACCTCACGGTGTCATAAATGACGTTCCACTGACGTCACGCTTGCGTAACGCCGCCGTGTATTTTCGGCAGCCATCTTTGAAAATAGAAGCGTATGTCTTGTCTTGTATGTGTCAATGTATTTTTAGCGTCACCTGTAAGGTTGCGGGATGTGGGTCACATTTGGCACGTGCGGGGGTTAAGCTAGGTCATATAGTAAGGCCATAGAGACCATGTTTCTACAGTAAGACAAGGCCCTATAAAACTGGTATACCGTTTTAAATAATTTATCGGGACTAAGGGCTGATTTTTCAATCGATAAATAACTTTTATCTGAGGAATAAATATGGCGTTATGGTATATTTTCAATACAATATCTGTCAAATTGCATATTTATTTCCTCAGATAAAAGTTATCTAGGTATTGAAAAATCAGCCCTAAATCGCGTAAAGAAATCGTTTTATTTACCTTGACGTTTCAGATAACATTGCAGTTACGAAGTCTACAGAATAATTTAATTATGACGTGTTCAAGTCACAAAAGCTTAAAATGTCTATGGTATAAACCGATCGCAGAACACCAGCACAATAGTAGCGTACCTACTCACTAATTTATTACACTTGCTGAGTGACTACCATTTCCTTTTGTCTCTGCTTTAATATAATTTTTTGGAACACGAAATAAGCTTTTTTATAATTATCATTCAGCTATGCGTTGAAGATGTCAAAATCAATTACACTTCGTGAGAATTAGGTCAAATCATACTCAGACTTTGATTCTGTTTACTTACAACCTAGGGCTGGGATAACAGTACTTTAGTTGAATTCTAATCATAACAAGTGGCTAAATTAAAAATTTTTAAAAACCGACTTCATTAAAAACTGTTATTGGGTAAGGCTAAGGGTGGGCTGATTAAAATGAGCCCAAACATGGATGTACCACTGTTATTCACTGAGAAGTTCCATTGAACAGGTCCTGACTCCATCATCAGATCAGCTAGCTGTCACCATATTATTACATTGTAGTCGGAACTTGACCGACATGCTGAGTTCCAAGTTTCAACTCAATCAGACTATTTACTGAGGAGTTCTGTTGAACAGCTTCTGACTCCATCATCAGATCAGCTCAATGTTACCATAATATTGCGTTGTCACCGATAACCTATAAAGCTTTTAAAAAATACCCTAATCCCTTCAAGTGTGCCTATAAATTTTGAAGAGTTACCTCGATTTCTCCAAGATCCCATCATCAGATCCGGACCTGATGACCAAAAGGACCAATTGGAAAGTGTACCCTTTCAAACAAAAAAAGAATTTTTGAAATCGGTCGAGGCGTCTTCGAGTAATCGGTGAACATACATAAAAAAAAAAAAGCACAAAAAAAAAAAGATTCCGACGAACTGAGAACCTCCTCCTTTTTTCAAAGTCGGTTAAAAAGGTGGCTAGGTGCCATAACCATACAACATTCTGCCTATTAACTAGCCTTACACGCCCGGATTCACCCGACAGCAGGGCTAGTTTGATTCACACGTAAAGTGGCTAACTCGGATTACTTCCTACAAAAAATGTTTTTTTACGATGAATACTTTGAAATTGTAAAAGATGGTTGAAAAATGTGATAGTCATTTATATTGTATAAAATATTCAAAGTAATTCTGCATTCTATAACTTTAATATTGTTCGTAAAAATCAATTTGTAGGAAGAAATCCGAGTTAGCGACTTTACGTGTGAGTCAAAATAGCCCTGCAGATCTGTCTGACAGTCGTGCCTGGCAGGCTTAAATAAATAAATAAATAAATAATGCTGGACATTTCACACAGCATCATATAGCCCCAAGCTAAGCAGAGCTTGTGTTATGGGAACCACAAGACTGATATACTACTTAAATACATATTTTTTTTGTAAATACATACATAATATACTCGTACATAGAAAACACCCAGACCCGAGACAAATATTTGCAGATCATACAAACATTTGTCCCGCGGCGGGGATCGAACCCGCAACCTCCTGCGTCACAGGCGGGCCTTCGCCCACTGCGCCACAGAGGTCGCTTAACTTCAACGATCTATGAAAAATATCTAAGTAAACGTCAACGAGCGTTTTTTTCTTGTGATGTGTCAACAATTTTATATGTTGCGATCACGTGCATTCGTAAACGTAGCATTTTATTTTATTTTTATTTTTAATTTATTTTTGCTATAAATTATTGTTCGCGAATCAGTCACATAAATATCCCCAACAATCTGCGCTATTTTTATTGCTCTATTCATAGATTTGGGCAATAAACTCTAGTATACGAGACCGATGCGATAGACATAACCTTTGTTATTTTGAATTCGACTGCGTAAAGAGTTCATGTTTCGGAAAAAAACTACGGACAATGATCAAACTAATGAAAAACTACGGACAATAAATAGTGATGTCCTCACAACGTTTCACTCTTGACTTACGTAGTTAGCTTGACTTTACTAAGACTTGTTTTGACGTTAACTTTTTTAAAAGTAGGTACCTACTTTTTTTTAAATATATTGTTTCGTAAAGTCTAGTCATAAATACTCTCTGAGACCCTTCGTGTGGATCATAGTTTCTCAACCTTATTTTGCCCATTGCCCACTTTGAGAAAATATTTTTTCGGGAGCCCCCCCTCCCCATATCCTAATGCGCCATTTCAATACCCCCTAATTTTCTCTGGGTCTTCTACTGCCCCCCTGAAAGGCTCAAACGCCCACAAGGGGGCGTTATCGCCCACGTTGAGAACCTACGGTGTAGATGTATAAGTACTGCTATTTTGGAGTCACTTAAGTAAATATATTCTAAACAGCATGTCTCTGTGAATTGCATGGGCACACTATCGGATATATGGAAAATTGCATTCGCTCTAAAAACAAAATTTCATCAATAGGATCATTTTGAATCAGCTTGAAATTTTGAAACATCATGAGAGCTTTCTGATTGCTGGAAGGAAAAACTTAGTTAGGTACATTTTACCATAAGCAAACCTGAAACAAGTCTGAATCAAAATGACCGCATTTACGCATGTTTTTCGCAAAATGTTTTCACTAAACGACCGGCCGTCTAATCACGTAGGTAACTTGCAATAGCAATAATCGCACAATTATTGCTTCCAAATCGCTAACTGACAGCGATATCAGAGTAATTAGCAATCGGTCTCGTGATACCATTTTTTTACGTTAGCGATCGATCGCACGATAACGCAGCGATATTTATGCAATTGTTGCTGTCAAATTTTAGCTAATATGCCTGCGGATTCAAAAGTAGTCTCATTACAACGTTGGCGAGCCACCAAGTTTCGTAACCGGCCGCTCCAAACAGTTAAATATTAACTCATATTCTCTTAATCTATTGAGTGGTCGGTTGGTCTCTGGAGGGTCGGCAGAGTCAGCATAATTGCAGTCTCAGATCTTCAAGAAAGATCATCTTACGGATGTCTGAACGGATAGTTAGATGTCCATCTACACATTAGGTACTTCAGATATGTGCAGGACTGTAAATATCAGTTATAGAGATAAGAAATCACACTAATCACACTAATAATATTATAAATGCGAAAGTTTGGATGTTTGGTTGGATGTTTGGATGGATAGATGTATGTTTGTTCCTCTATAACTCAACAACCACTAAACCGATTTGGTTGAAATTTAAAATATAGATAGATAATGACTGGGAATAGGACATAGGCTACATAGGCGAAGCCGCGGGCGGAAGCTAGTAGACAAATAAGTTACAACAAGATAACTACTCGTACAACTCATCTGAGGCTAATCCCGTTCAAAGCGTAATAAATCTAATCGAAAAAGTTACAGCTTTGCCCGTTCGAAATCCGCTCAAATATTACTTATATCAAGTACGATTTTAGGACAGTTCTGTACGAAAATTTAGCTTGAGACATGTTTTAAGTTAGTGCTGGCTCTATATGCAATAACTGCTGAGTTACCTACTCATAATTAGCTAGTCTAGAATCACACTGACTGTAGTACATATTTATTGTTAATGTTAGTCGGGATATTACGTCCAAAAGCCGGTCTTATTCCGCCTCTATTTGTTTACTATCTGTTTTAGTGAAAACGTATGACGTTCTGTGATGAATACGACCGTTCGCTGTAAAACGATCAAACTGCACATTACTGACATTACTATTAGTGGTTAGTAGCTCTGCTCGTTATTACACACGACTCGCTGGAAATTGATGGTAGCTTAGAATCGTATATCATTCGTGATTTAAGTGTGTGAGACGAGATATAAAGTTATTTGGTAGGTTTATTTTCTACTAGCGACCCGCCCCGGCTTCGCACGGATCACATCACACATCACATTAGAAACCTCTAAAATTTTTTTTCTTTACTATAGTATGCATGTATAATACTCGTACATATAAACCTTTCTCTTGAATCACTCTATTAAAAAAACTGCATCAAAATCCGTTGCGTAGTTTTAAAGATCTAGGCATACATAGGGACAGACAGCGGGAAGCGAATTTTTTATACTATGTAGTGAAGTGATAGTGATGTGTAGTATGTGACGATTTTTGTGGCGCAGTGGGTGAAGGCCCGCCTGAGACGCAAGAGATTGCGGGTTCGATCCCCGACGCGGGACAAATTTCTGTATGATCTGCAAATATTTGTTCTGGGTGCTTTTTGTGTAAGTATGTTGGCACAAGCCTGTGCCCAGCAGTAGGATGAGTTGGGCACGTGATGATGATGATGATAACTAAAAACCTAATAGCCTACTTCAGTTTTAAAAAAAATAAGAGTATCGACCTTAATTAGTCACCTCAAGAGTCATATTTAAATGTCGTATAACTGAGATCAAAGGCAAGATTTCTTTAAGAAACTGGAATCAAATTGAGGTATTTTTCACAACCACCCACTCGACTAACAAACTGGAGTAATCCATTGATATGAATCACTAGATGCGCCCGAAGTTTTGAGCAGTCGCTTGTAAATGTTGACATCGTGAAAGAGCGAGTTAAACGCAATGAGATTTTACCAATAGAGACGTTATACTCATTATAAAAAGCTCTAAAACGCGGCGAAATTTTGTTATAACTACTTAGGTAGAATTTTGTATAATATCAATCAAGAAAACTAAAAAATATCAGATAATTAGAAAACCCCATTGTCAGAAAGAGATAAATTATGTGCGTGCTGCGTGTAAATGCGTGTAACACCGGAGCAAGACAAAGTGCGAGTTGACTCAAGCTACTAAGCTTGACTTTTGTTCGCCACGCAGAGCGGGGTACAACGCATCTTCCTCAGTTTATATAGAAGATCATTGGTTAAATGTTAGAAGAAAAATGATGCAACTGATGTGGGAGATAAAGAGGAGAAAACTGTTTTGTTGACAAACGAAAAGCAATGGGTTTTAAGCATCAGGACGTATCTATGTTAATATATCAATGGAATTAACTGTTTGTCATGAAAGAGGCGTGTTTTGGACTGACACACTTCTTCGTCAGTCCTAACATTATCTAATGCTGTGACATACGGACAGACGGACAGACAATGGGATATTGTTTACGACTGGATGCTACAATATTGCTTAATCACGCTGACTGAATTTCAGAGTTATTTCAAAGATTTTATTAAAATTGTTTTTGGAGATCTTTTCTTTTAATAAGTAGTTTTTTTTTTGTTTATCTTATTCTGAAATTTTGAAATATTTTATTGTATAAGTACTTATAGCTTTTTTTCTTTGTGTAGAAATAACCATGGTTAGTTAGTTTTAACAAAGCATTCTTTTCATAACATTATCAATAAAAGCTACCCAATAAATATTTTTTGTCCTTTCCAGACAAAAATATTGCATTCCTCACCCGTATTATATTAGGTCGAGTACGAGTAGGTAAGTATCGTAAGATCAGAAACGAGAACTGACCTTTGAATTATATTATACCTACATCACCTACCTAAACTCATAGGGTTAAGACACTTGTTACATCATTTATTTTTTATTTTTAGTGATTTTGTGTTGGATGTCCTAAATAAATAAAGTAGTTTCAGAGAAAAGGGCTAGACCGTCTTACGGCCGTACTATTAGGATAAGTTTTCCTTCTGACTGTGATTATATTAACATTAAACAAATCACTCACCATCAGGTAACTTGATAGTAGTCCCAAGTATCTGCTGCAGCCTAGCCAACGCCGCCTGCTGCAGCGCGCGCCGCTCCACCTCGCTGAGCGCCAGCAGCGACGTGTCCGTCAGCCGCACGCAGCGTCCGCTGCCGTCGCACCACACACAACTGCCCTGCACATAATGCGTGACGTCATCTCACCACACAACCTGCCCTGCACATCATGTAATCTTATCAAACACAACTACAAATAAACCACACTAAAAGCTAAACGCATAGCCACACACAACTGCCCTGCACATAATGCGTGACGTCATCTCACCACACAACCTGCCCTGCACATCATGTAATCTTATCAAACACAACTACAACTATGTAACAGTTTTATATGGTTACATCGCCATCTATTGGCGCATTGCAAAACTAAAACCTTGACTTGTTTGTGCGCAAGAATTCATCAGCTAACGAGTGCCAAACTTTTCACCTAGATGGCGGTGCGCTTAGTTGTACATCTCTCAATAACTTTGACCTTTTGTTAGTAAATATTTAAATTACAAAATTATTAGCTGAATTTAAATAATTCATTTGCGATTTTTGGTGCATTTAAAAAAAAAATCAAAATTAACTTAGTAAATAAATACCAAAGACTAGATTTTTTTTTGTTTGTTATTATTTTTTTGTTTTACGGATGTCAACGTCTTGTCAATATGGCTGTCAACGAGGAGGTTAGTGTTGGACAGAGGTCGGTGAACTTGGTATCGAAGATTCTGTTTGAAAGTTTTGGAAAATCAAAAGTTGTTTTTTTTTACAGGCGAAATCGTATTTTGTTGCAAATTTTCTATAATAGGTGAGTTTCAGGCGATCGTTGTCTTTTTCATGTGTGCTACGCCTCCCGACATAAGGGGTTTTTGAAATAATAACTAGGTAGACCCAAAAGGTCAAGGGTCACATCGAACCAAGCTATGTCTTGGATGTTGGCGAAACGACGCGCCTCACTAAAGAATTTAAAAGTCCTTTTTCATGCTGGGGGCCGCTGAAGATGGCGGTCCCTGGAAAGCATTCTGAATTTTATTGTTTTTGACTCGGTCTGGTGGATAGATCCTCTTCTATTTTGAAGAATATAAAACTAAGGATTAATTGCGAGAGAGATATTGGTGAGTATAGGCAAGGGAGCTCCAGGATCGAAGGGATTGAGATCTTTAAAATAGACGCCATGTGGCATATTTGTAAAACGTTTTATCTTTGTTTTAGAACACTTGGTAGATGAACAATTTGAAGAAACCTAATTTCTATTGGACAATAGCGGAGTACATTTTGAGGAGTTCTGAAATGTTGCAGTATTAGTTTATCCGGGTGAGTGTCACGTGTCTGTAATCCGGAGTTGTCTCAATCATCATGTTTTATTTTAATTTGTCTGTAGCAAGCAGGTGTGGTAGGTGCACACATGAACGCATGCTTGCATTTAGTAATTTAGTAAATAACATTTCAGGTTGAGGCTCGGTCCTTGGGTAGGGACAACATCTTACATCCAGCACATCCCGGTCTGCAAGTGGTGAGCCGAGATGTGTCATCCAGGACTGTGTTTTGACGATCATGTCCTCGGCCACGGTATCCCACACCGATTAGTTATCAGGTGACTTTGTTCTATTATTTTGGCTCCGTTCTATTGAAATTTATTTAGCCTTCGGTACCGCTCCATTAGAATTTTACAGCGGATTTAATATAGGGAGAGTTTTGTGCATAAGACAAGGTTAGTAGGTATTTTGGTTATTGTCTAAATTTAATTGTCATTCTACACATAGATCTATGGTGTTAGGGTTTAATTATAGTTCAGGTTTGAGACCTGGTTGTTGTTTATCTAGGTAGGTAGTTTTGTACTTAGTATATGATAGTTAAGTTGACATAATAGTTTAGAGTGTTCAATATTTCTCTCACAATTTTCATTTTTTTGGTGCAAGCTTTGTTGCACACCGTGGCTGCCCTCTTCTGGGGTTATTGTTATACCTGTGTTTAGTTGCTTCCAAAGTCATTAGAATTGTATAGATTTTCTTGTTTGCATAAAAATTTTCTTTTGTCATTATTTGAACTTAACTTAAATTCCTTATTTGTCATGTTTAGACTCACTTTGTTTGCTTCACAAAATTAAAATTAGAATCATAATCTTACTGCTAGAAAATAAAACAACGTGCTTATTGCATATCTCGCTTCATTTAATAAACAGGTTATATTGTAACAACATCTGTATCGTTTCATTCTACTTTATCATTGTGTTTAGGACATTCGAGCTTTTGTCCTCATAGGTATCCAAAGTATAAAGCTCGTGGCGCCCATACCATACTTCCTGTAACTTCTAGCATAATTTAAGAACCCAGACTAGCCAGGCATACCAACTTTGAAAAACCAGACAGATCACTTTTATAGGTTACAATTGGCGCCTCAACTAGAGGGCTCAGGAAGATTTGGTTGTTTAGTTTAGTATATTGTTTTTGAAACCTTGTATTTGAAGCCTTGTATTGGAAACCTTGTCTTTTGCACAACTCTCATTTAGTCTCAGTATTGTTGACAGCTAATATTATAATACTAGCATATTTTTGATGTAGTATAATGTTGGAAATTGTAATTTGTAACTTTTATTTAGCCGTAGTATAGTTATACGGATACAGTTATTTTATTTAAGTGGAATTTGTTAGTATTGGATACAGTATTGCAAAGCTGTATTCATGAACATAAGTTTATTATGTAGGTACGTACTGCACTCTACTCTCTCTATTTATTCTCGCTTAAAATGAGTACTAATTTAGACGTTTGATTGTATTTTTTTTTGATCAAAGAGAAATTTGTCTTTGAAATTTAACTGGTCTTGAAATTTTAACTGGTTTTGAAATTTAAAATATTTTTTTTAAATTCATAGTTGTGATTTAAATGTGGCGGAACATCTTAGGTTGATGGTTCGAGATGGTTTGTTGTTGGTTTGTTTGGTTTTGGTTTTTGTTGGTTATGTGCAACTTTGTTTTGGTTGTTCAGTTCGGACATTCTAGGTACCGAACATGGTATTGTAAAGCCGTGTGTATAGGTTTGAGCTTAGATTTGTTTTGAATTTTTTTTGGGTGTTTTGTACTCAGTATTGTCAAAGCTGTGTACTCACACATAAAAAGGTTGTCGGGTTCTCTGTCTTCGGTCCTTTGTGAGCTCTGAAGAATCACATATTGTCAAAGTGTGATTCTGCATATAAGGAGAAGAGGAGGAGAATCAGCGCCGTCTTTTGATGGTGTTGGACATGGCACCTTGCAGATTTTCATTTGTTAGTCTTTGTTTGTTTTTTTTTGTTTTGGTTATTAGGTTTTTCAAACAAAGGAGCGGTGGAAGTAACTCCTTCAAATAAATAAGCCTATGCTAGGGCGGTTGTTGGAAACCCTTTTACAAAGCCTTATTCCAACATTCTCACCTAAATTTTGTTTTTGTTTATTGTTTGTTTGGCATTTGGTTAGGTACTTCAAACAAAGGAGCGGTGGAAGTAACTCCTTCAAATAAATAAGCCTATGCTAGGGCGGTTGTTGGAAACCTGTTTACAAAGCCTTATTCCAAAATTCTTGTCTAAATTTTATTTGTTTTGTGGATTTGTTGGTATCGTGTTCGTTTGCTTTTATGTTGGAATGATGAATCATAGGATAGCAAGTCACTGACAATTTTAGTAGCTTACCCATAGAAGACATGTAAAACTCTTTTTTTTTTTTTTATATTTTTTTTTTCTTTTGTCCTTAGCAAAGCGGTAATGTAACAGTTTTATATGGTTACATCGCCATCTATTGGCGCATTGCAAAACTAAAACCTTGACTTGTTTGTGCGCAAGAATTCATCAGCTAACGAGTGCCAAACTTTTCACCTAGATGGCGGTGCGCTTAGTTGTACATCTCTCAATAACTTTGACCTTTTGTTAGTAAATATTTAAATTACAAAATTATTAGCTGAATTTAAATAATTCATTTGCGATTTTTGGTGCATTTTAAAAAAAAATCAAAATTAACTTAGTAAATAAATACCAAAGACTAGATTTTTTTTTGTTTGTTATTATTTTTTTGTTTTACGGATGTCAACGTCTTGTCAATATGGCTGTCAACGAGGAGGTTAGTGTTGGACAGAGGTCGGTGAACTTGGTATCGAAGATTCTGTTTGAAAGTTTTGGAAAATCAAAAGTTGTTTTTTTTTACAGGCGAAATCGTATTTTGTTGCAAATTTTCTATAATAGGTGAGTTTCAGGCGATCGTTGTCTTTTTCATGTGTGCTACGCCTCCCGACATAAGGGGTTTTTGAAATAATAACTAGGTAGACCCAAAAGGTCAAGGGTCACATCGAACCAAGCTATGTCTTGGATGTTGGCGAAACGACGCGCCTCACTAAAGAATTTAAAAGTCCTTTTTCATGCTGGGGGCCGCTGAAGATGGCGGTCCCTGGAAAGCATTCTGAATTTTATTGTTTTTGACTCGGTCTGGTGGATAGATCCTCTTCTATTTTGAAGAATATAAAACTAAGGATTAATTGCGAGAGAGATATTGGTGAGTATAGGCAAGGGAGCTCCAGGATCGAAGGGATTGAGATCTTTAAAATAGACGCCATGTGGCATATTTGTAAAACGTTTTATCTTTGTTTTAGAACACTTGGTAGATGAACAATTTGAAGAAACCTAATTTCTATTGGACAATAGCGGAGTACATTTTGAGGAGTTCTGAAATGTTGCAGTATTAGTTTATCCGGGTGAGTGTCACGTGTCTGTAATCCGGAGTTGTCTCAATCATCATGTTTTATTTTAATTTGTCTGTAGCAAGCAGGTGTGGTAGGTGCACACATGAACGCATGCTTGCATTTAGTAATTTAGTAAATAACATTTCAGGTTGAGGCTCGGTCCTTGGGTAGGGACAACATCTTACATCCAGCACATCCCGGTCTGCAAGTGGTGAGCCGAGATGTGTCATCCAGGACTGTGTTTTGACGATCATGTCCTCGGCCACGGTATCCCACACCGATTAGTTATCAGGTGACTTTGTTCTATTATTTTGGCTCCGTTCTATTGAAATTTATTTAGCCTTCGGTACCGCTCCATTAGAATTTTACAGCGGATTTAATATAGGGAGAGTTTTGTGCATAAGACAAGGTTAGTAGGTATTTTGGTTATTGTCTAAATTTAATTGTCATTCTACACATAGATCTATGGTGTTAGGGTTTAATTATAGTTCAGGTTTGAGACCTGGTTGTTGTTTATCTAGGTAGGTAGTTTTGTACTTAGTATATGATAGTTAAGTTGACATAATAGTTTAGAGTGTTCAATATTTCTCTCACAATTTTCATTTTTTTGGTGCAAGCTTTGTTGCACACCGTGGCTGCCCTCTTCTGGGGTTATTGTTATACCTGTGTTTAGTTGCTTCCAAAGTCATTAGAATTGTATAGATTTTCTTGTTTGCATAAAAATTTTCTTTTGTCATTATTTGAACTTAACTTAAATTCCTTATTTGTCATGTTTAGACTCACTTTGTTTGCTTCACAAAATTAAAATTAGAATCATAATCTTACTGCTAGAAAATAAAACAACGTGCTTATTGCATATCTCGCTTCATTTAATAAACAGGTTATATTGTAACAACATCTGTATCGTTTCATTCTACTTTATCATTGTGTTTAGGACATTCGAGCTTTTGTCCTCATAGGTATCCAAAGTATAAAGCTCGTGGCGCCCATACCATACTTCCTGTAACTTCTAGCATAATTTAAGAACCCAGACTAGCCAGGCATACCAACTTTGAAAAACCAGACAGATCACTTTTATAGGTTACAACTAAACCACACTAAAAGCTGAACGCAGCGTCCGCTGCCGTCGCACCACACACAAATGCCCTGCACATAATGCGTGCCGTCATCTCACCACACAACCTGCCCTGCACATCATGTAATCTTATCAAACACAACTACAAATTATCAAACACATCTTTTTATTTATAATAATATAGCCTCATAGTTTTCACTGTTAATGCTAGTCTATAATATATTCGCAAGAACCTTTAATTGGCTTCCAATAGCTAATTCGATGTTAACTCCTAGTGTAAGAAGGCTGTTGGATCTCCAATAAATAAATAAATAAAAACTGCCCTACACATAATGCGTGACGTCATCTCACCACACAACCTGCCCTGCACATAATGTAATCTTATCAAACACAACTACAAATTATCAAACACATGGACGTGGACACTTTGCTTAAGCTCTGGCTCAAACAGCAACAAGTAAATAAAACTTTGCAGGAAAGGTGCAAATTCTAACAATATTGTTTTCAAGTAACTTGCATGCAAGTGTGTTGTGATGTTGTGTGTTGTCATGTCATGCTATGCAAGTACATGCACAATGAAAACGCGCCTCGAACGCTGAATAGAAAACATTAATTTATTTTAATTTGACGAATGGAAATGCATTTTATTTACTGATAAATAATGTAAGCTTGTTAAAATCTATTTGGATGTGGCTCTGCCTAACATTAAACCTCTACAAACGATCATGAATACCTAATAATCTGTTTTTTTTAAGCAACGAACAAGAACGAAAACATGCTCTTCCAATATCGGCCAGGAATCAGAGAAAAGTCAATCATTTCAAAACAAATCAAAACTCTCATACAACAAACAAACACAGTTTTCATAGCGTAGGTACTCATTGCTAATTCGGTCTAGTAGCGAATATACAAAAACACTTGGGTATTTACTATTTACGATGAGTAGGTGATAGTTGGCACTGAATTAAGTAGTAATCGAACAATCATTTTAAACTACTAGAGGTTAAAATTATCATTGACTGACATGTTGTTTTGCCATTTTTAAAAAGTATATAAAAGTCACGAAAACAAGAAATCTATGTGACCTTTTTCTTTTAGCACAATATACGAGTACGTAGTCTCAGGTTCATCAAATAATCAAATTTATTTTAAAATATCAAGGAAGACGACTCAGTGGTACTTTCAAACACTTTAAAAGTTAGAATTTTAGCAAATCTATTATGGAGACGACATGTTCCCTAATTTTGATTTTATGAAAGTAAATATGCAGGGAAGCTAAAGTAACTAGGTTGGAGGTCAATGTTCGCAACGCTCACAAATTCATTAGTTCGTAGCTCCACTGCTACGAAGTGCTACGTTCTATGTACCCAAAGAAGCAAGAAATTAAGTTTCAAACTTAAATCAAAAGAAACATCTTTAGAGGCTAATAATAGTTCCTACTGAACTTACTGGTAAGTTAATTTTATAAAATGTTTTTTTTTTTTAAAGATCACTGCTTATTTTTTGTTTTGGTTATTTGTTAGTAGGTATTGGTCACACTCCGACACATTATAACTGCCCCTGATTGTCTATTATATTGTTTATTAAATAGATTTTTTTTTTATTCCAAAAATCTAGTATCTACTCCTCCGCTAACCTATACGAAAAAAAAATTCGTCAAAATTTTCACGCTAGAGCCTAACCTAACCCAACCACCCACTTTCCACAGCCTAGCCTTACTATGCCAGGCTAGTCAGGGCAAATCCGGTATTAAGCAAATATCAATTCACTACTTACTGAAAGGTAGTAAAACGCTTATAATGAGTCAGTGTTAGTAAACATGCTTTGACTCAACACACCACGCCTACTAACGTCGATAGAATTGGGAGTTGCACGACACTAGTGAAAGATCACTCAAATGAATGCTGGGGTTTTCTATGACACTTTCTTCTTTCATTTTAGGGCTGATTTTTCAATCGATAAATAACTTTTATCTGAGGAATAAATATGGCGTTATGACATATTTTCAATACAATATCTGTCAAATCGCATATTTATTTCCTCAGATAAAAGTTATCTAGGTATTGAAAAAATCAGCCCTTAATGAAGTTTGAAATCTCACAGCGGATTCAGCTCTTCGACGTTCAAAGTGAGTTTACATAATGACTCTGCTGATCCTTTACCTAATAATAATAAATAAAAAAATAAATAAAATCTTTTTATTTCAGACAACAAATGGGGTCCATATTTAAAGAAACACAGCTTATAATAAAATATTTTCAAAAAAAAATACTCAACCGACTTCAAAACATCTTGCACTGAAAAGCAAAAAATAAGAATATACTTAAACAGATTTATTTCATTACTAATTATATTATTTTTTGTTATATTGTTGAAATCGGTGTGCATAAAATTTAATATTCTTACTCATTGTTTTATTTACACCGACTTCAACATTATAACATAAATAATATAATTAGTAATGAAATAAATCTGTTTAAGTATATTCTTATTTTTTGCTTTTCAGTGCAAGATGTTTTGAAGTCGGTTGAGTATTTTTTTTTGAAAATATTTTATTTTTCCATTTTTAGTGTTTATTTTTTATTTAGAATGACGTCACCTTACTTATTGTGTTGCGCTCATCAACCCCTTTCATTTGATACCCATGTCACTAAAAAGTTCCATGGAACCGGTCCTGACTCCATCGTCAGATCAGCTCGCTGTCACCATTATTATTACCATATTATTATTACATTGTCGTCGGAACTTCACAGATATGCTGAGTTCCGAGTTTCAACTCAATCGACCAATTTATTGAGGAGTTCTGATGAGCAGCTCTTGACTCCATCATTAAATCAGCTCGCTGTCACCATAATATTACATTGTAGTCGGAACTTGCCAAATATGCCGAGTTTCAACTCAATCGGCCTATTTAATGAGGAGTTCTGTTGCACAGCTCTTGACTCCATCATCAGATCAGCTTGTTGATACCATAATATTTCATTGTCATCGAAAATCTATAAGTGTGCAAAATTTTAGCCCGATAGTTCTACAAACACAATAAATAACGATAAAATTTGAGGGTTTCCCTCGATTTCCATGGGATCCCTTCATCAGATCCTGATTTGGTGACAATGGGACCACCTCGGGAGTATACCCTTTGTAACAAAAAAAGAATTTTTAAAATCGGTCCACAATTGACGGAGAAATCGCGTAACACACATACAAAAAATAAAAAATAAAAAAAAAAAACATACAGTCGACTTGAGAACCTCCTCCTTTTTGGAAGTCGGTTAAAAATGCACCACAACATAAAAATTAAAATTAACAGAACCTGTAACACTAGGAAATGTAATGTGCCAGAGGCGATCAGTCAAGGAAGTAGGTTCCTTCACTGATCACTCTCTGCACAAAACACTTCCAAAGTGGAGATACAGTTGAATCTGCCACAGTTCTCAGGATGCTGTTGCGACTGTCCCGTACTCTGCGCATCAGAGACGCCGTCTTTTTGCGTATAATAGCATAAAAGCCATCAGTATGGTAATGACCTTTACACAAATTTTAGTTGAGTTGGCTTTATAACTCAACTTTTGACCCGAAGGACAGAGGTTCGACGAATATAAAAGTTTGAGCAAATAAGATGCTCGGCAACTAGTTACAGATTCCACCTCAGATTTCAGGCACATTCATAATAAACTCTCATATGCCGGAACGTGAATCTCAACGAGACACAATTGTTTTTCTGTTGTGTCTGGAATCCCGGCACAAGATAGGATAGAGCCATTACTCACCAGTCGACTTGCCGACTAAGTTTACGGCGGCTAAAGTAAGAGCCACCACGCACTAGCTTGGGCTATTTAGTTGTGCTAACTGGTTAGAATCATTACGCACTGTCGACTAGTCGCCGGCAACTTGATCGACGGCGACTAAAATTATATGACAAGTCGCTTAAGCGGCCAACTTTCTCATGCATGCACATTGCATCTTCTATGAACTACAAGTAGTCCAGCGACTAGTCGACAGCGCGTAATGGCCCGTAAAGGCAAGCATAGGTACTTCGACTACGTTTGCTTACACACCGCGGGCCTTACTTATGAAAGATGTTTATAGTGAAACACTGTTTAAACAACGTCCTGTGTTTATTTGTGGATAGTGACAAACAGAGACAGGACGTTTTTCAACCAGTGTTCAACTTTAAACATATTTCATAAGTAAGGGGGCGCGTCTCCTACTTATAAAAACTGACGTGATTACCATCACGGTCAGTCGACTGAGTCGCCAGCGTCTAGTCGACAGTGCACTACTAAAAAGCCCAAGCTCCAACATAATGCTCGTCACTTCATTACACCGCAATGGGCGTGTCTAAGCACTTAACTCGTGCCAAGCAAACGAAAATGTACCTTATCACTAGCACCTAATGTTTATTTTACTTTGAGCATATCACATGTTTAAGGAGTCATCGACAGATCTCACTCAGCGTACAGTTACGAGCCGATTTATGTGTTTTCACGAATTATTGGATAATTTGTATGGAAATTAATGTGGTATGCCGCTTTGAGCTCTTCTTATTTATTTGTACGGCTATGAATGAAACCTGAAGGTCGGACGAGGAATGTGCAAGAGTACAAAGGTTAGCATGTTAGCTTTCGACTCTCGCCTCTTTATTTTTCTCGCTCAGCTATTATCGCAAAACAAAGTTCAAGTATTCGAAAGCTAGAACATTCAAACTTAGTATCTAAGGGTCTCACAAAAGAATATCTCCAAACTCAATGTAAACATTCATCAACTGATGTTGGTTCGTTCTAGTGCCATATTTTAGGTGGAAGGTGACCATGTAACCGGTACATCCATGTCGCTCAATTTTATGATTTTGCAGAGCACGCATCAATCAAAACACGAAAAAAGCAGGTTTATGTCATTCACCAGCATGCACACAAAGAAGACAGGTCCTTACAAAACACACAGAATACACTGACCTGAGGCGTCCATGAGGCGGCAGCGCGGCTGGAGGAGCGGCTGCGCGTGCGCCACAGCCGTTTGGAGACGCTCTGCACCACGCTGGAGGAGGAGCGCGACTTCTGCATGCCACCTGTGGACACCGCACAGGTCACCGACCCCGCGCCGCGCGACAACAGCGTCGACAGGAACGACGTGTTCTGCGTCGGCGACGTCGGCGTCGTCGCCGTGGACGCGAACCGCAGCTCCCGATACGTCAAGATCCAGTCCTCCGCCGTCTGACAGCCCTTGTTCGACCCGTCGTCGTCCACGTCGGACGGCGTGCGCGGCTTGATGTTCCGCAGGTTCTTGTCGTAGTTGATCCGCTTGAAGCGGTCCTTGTCCGTGTCGACGCTCTTCTTGCGCGCCATCCGCAGGTACCGCATCACGTGGTCGGTCACCGACTGTCGCACGTCGTCGTGGTCCACGCTGGAGCGGCGGCGGCCCGACTTGCCCTCCGACGGCGGGGACGTCGGCGACGTCGGAGACGTCGGCGGCTCCAGCCGAGCGCGGTACTCGCGCTCGAGCGCCGCCAGCGTCTCCTCGCCGAGCGGCGCCGTCTGCGTGCCGCGCTCCTCGCGCTGCTCCTCCAGCGACTCGTGCTGCACCTCGATCAGCGGCGGCGGCGACAGCGGCGGAGAGCGGGCGCGTCGCGACCCATCCGCGGAGACACATTCCACACGCGAGCGGCTCGGGAGCCGCGGCGCGCCGCCCGACGCGACGTAGCTCCCGGAGCCGAACCCCCCGGACCCCCCGGCACCACCGCTCCCACCTCCCCCGCCCCCGCTCCGAGCGCCGCGGTACGGCTTCGGCTTGCGGAGGTCCTGATACAGTCTGCGGAGGGAGGCCTTGTCCGCGAGCAGGTCCCTCACGGCGCGCTCCGAGTGCGCGACGCGGCCGTGTCGCGCGAGGTGGTCGGCGAGCGCGCGTCGCGCTGGCTCCGTGTCTCCGTCTGACGGTCGCACGTCACTCGCCGCGCGCAGGAACACGCGCAGCGCGCGCACCAGCTCCTCCGGGTCCGCGCCCTCCGGCTCCTCCTCCACGCGCAGGTGCCGGCGCAGCAGGTCCACCAGGTCGGAGTCCTCGGACGCGGGCGGCGTAGGCGCGGGGCGGGGCGCGGCCGCGACGGGCGGGCTCGTGAAGAAGTCGCGGCGCAGCTTGGCGAGGTCGAACCGGCCGCCGGAGGTGTGCCCAACCAGCAGATCGGCGGGGCGGCGCGGCGCCGGCGGCGGCTCCGGCGAGGGCGCGCGCACGGAGCCACCGCGCGTGCGGCGCTTGCGGCGCGGCCGCGGCAGCGCGCCGGGGTAGGACGCCTTGCGCCACAGCAGGAATCGCGGCTCTCGCGCGCACGCCTCCTGGAAGAGCGCCTCGAGGCGCGGCAGGTCCTCCTGGCGCGGCGGCGCGCCGTCGGGCACGAGGCGGCGGCCCGCATCGCTCATGTACCGCCAGGTCTTGCGGGTGAGCAGCCATCGCTCGCGCGGTCTCGCGGGCCGGCGGCGCGGCGCGCGCATGTCGGGCGCGGCGGCGAGCGCGGCGCGGCGCTCCATGCCGACGGGAGCGCTCGAGCGCTCAGACGGGCGCGCGGCGAGGCGCGGGACTGCCGCCGTAAACAAACGCCGGCCGCCGCCCGCCCACGTGCCGCCCGCGCGCCCCGCGCCTGCGCAATGCGCGCGCACCGGCCCCGCGCCGGCGCAGGCCCGAGGATGCGGCGGCGCATCCTCCGCCTGCAGCGTGCGCGCAGCTCGACCGACCGGGTCGATGGGACATTTCGAAGATCATCCGACCCCGAGGTCTACCGTTCTCCTCGGCCGCTGATCTGTCGGCCCGCCGTTCGAATGCTGGTGATGTATCACTTCAGCCCATTCTTCGAACGTATGGATGACCTTGATCCGGAGGAGCTGACGTAGATCTCGATTTGATTGATTCGATCGCTTTTCAAATCTACATCGATCAAATGCAGCTCCGATGGTTGAGAGTTGTCCGTTCGTAATTCGTCATCTCGTCGGGTCATGGATTGGATGGCTCCGATGTCCCGTTTACTAATCGGGCTCGAGGTATCAGTGAGATCGAACACTAGTTCGCCAACGTTCTGGTTCCACTCGATATTACATCGATCTCTCGGCCGCCTTCACCCCTCTGCTCCAGTTTATCGGTGAAGTGACTGGGAACTTTCCTAGAGCGCGGATCAAAACAATATTGAAACGTTTCATTACCATCAATAATTTTTTTAGAGTAGAGTATTCGTAGAGAACCGTCGAGATTGCAGCGTTCATTCGGCACATT
Organism: Camptogramma bilineatum; assembly: GCA_958496255.1. NCBI lineage: Eukaryota > Metazoa > Arthropoda > Insecta > Lepidoptera > Geometridae > Camptogramma > Camptogramma bilineatum. Next base: position 11,853,784 of record OY292471.1, read on the forward strand.
TTGCACGGCCGTAGGTACTTCCTAGGCCACTTATAAAACGCTCAGTTTTAAAAATAAACCAACGACATAACATAAACAACATTATTCGAGAGCGTTGCGGCCAACGTGTGGGTGGTGCCACCTGGTGCACGCGCCGCGAACTAGGAAAACTCACGAGTCAACCTACGCGCTTTTCCACAACGTGGTTTGAGTCTGAGTGTTCCACAAGCACATGATTCGATAAATCTGCAACAGATGGCGTTGCATGTTGGCACGTCCAAAATAATTGAGTTTAATAATACTCGTTTATTATTGCGCCTGTTATTTTTGCATTCAAGGCTTGCTTTATTTTGGTAGTTTACGTAAAAATAAACCCAGTACCGCAATTGTAAGGTTAATTTGACACCGAGATGTTACCAGCATTACATCGTACGCGCAGTCGATTTCTGCACGTTTCCAACTACTTTGATCTAGTTTTGAAGACACTTGTGGAAATTCATAGGAATGCACAAGGATCGATAAACTAGATCACATTTTTGACCACCATCATCCAGCTGTGTTACCTTAATCCGATTCAATGACGAGATCAACTATTAATTTAATTCAACGATTTCAATTTAGATTTCAAAAATATAAACGACATAGACATTAAAAATTTAAGGAATCTTTGATTCCTGTAATTTTTGTACTGTAGATCTAAAAATATGTGTTTCTACTACGATACAGTGGTGAACTAGTTGCCGTAAAATTTTCAAAGCATCGGCAAACCACTTTCATTCTTCATTAGTGTTTTAACAGTCAAATATTTGGCATGCGCTAGCGCATTGTCTCACGCGTCCTAATTTTTACGATTCATTTATGGACACTGAGTTGTATTGTTAGGGGCAACAATAGCAATGGTTCCTTGCCAACAACATCATTCCATGATTCTGTGACCATTTGGAATAGAAAACCTTCAAAATAATCAGAAACTTAGGCATTTCTTTACTAGATGATGAGAGTCTCGAAAAGCTGGTCATCGTTGGAAACGTCGAGGGAAAGAGCCCGCGCGGGAGATCCCCATCTCGATGAACGGACCAGCTCCAAGAGAAGAAAGCCATGTGGTCCACCTAGCCACTAATAGAACTCGTTGGAGGCAAGCTGTCCACACTATCACGAAGACAACCAGTGGTCACGATCTTCAGACATGAAGAGCCGACCACAGAGAGAGACTAGATGATTCATACAACGTCGCCAGGCAATATGTCTACATTAAACGGGACCCTGTATAGTGCCTGGGATGTTATTGAGATGGAGTATAGACTAGCCATCTTCTCAGCTTAAATGGTCTTATTCTCAGGAATGTATGCCGTCAACAGTGAACGCATGGCCGTCAATACCATATAAAAAATCATTTCACTAAACTATTTATAGCTAAATAATGGTTTTCCTAAAATAAATAAATAAATAAAATAAATAAATAATTTTGTTGAAATGTACGGTGTTTTTATGCAACTATCCCTCGATACGGTAGACAGTCTTTAATATAAAGTGGTCATGTTCGATATTTAAGTAGCTAGAGATAAATAAATGTAACTTTTAGTTAAATTTTAAAATATAAATTTATATTTATGAGATGTGTCGAACGATTTATAAATCAATTAATTTCATGTACTTTCTAAACGGGTCATTCAAATTTAAAAGTGACGTAAAAAAAAAGAGAACTTTAAATTGCGAATCGAAAAGGTCGTTGGTCCCGCGGTCATCACTCGAGTTTTCCCGTTAAATTAATATGAATTTCCTCGTTAAAATAATTGAGACAGGGTGATTTATCTTCGCTGTTCAAACTGTAAGTATCTATCTCTTTCTTCCACCTTTGAAATTTCCGCTTTAATTTAGTTCAGTGATCATTACCAGAAATCAGTGTTGTCTGTTTATTAGAAAAATAAGGGAGTGTCCACATTGCGTTTTTTGCAGCGCGTTTGTATCGATACAAACGCGATTCGAACGCGATGCGAACGCGCAGCCCCCCGCGCAGACCCTCCCGGTTCGCTTTTGTATGGAAAAATACGCGTTGCGAACGCGCGTTTGTATCGATACAAACGCGCAGCTCAAAAACGCGCTGCAGAAAACGCAATGTGGACACTCCCTAACTAGGTATAGTGACGTACTGTGTCAATTGATTTGTGGTTGGTATTTATTTTTAAAAGGTTATAAACTGTTTAAAACGATCTTATTATACTTTAAGATTAAACTATAGCCTAAAGAATAGTTAATTTTCTGTAATCTTTAACCATCAATTTAAATTATTTAAACTAATACAGTACATTTTCTTGGTCTCTAAATCCAAGACCAATTCGTAAAACTTCTTTTAAATGCATCATGTTAAAGGTTACACAAATTGGAGAAACCTTTTTCCTATAATTTACTTATCGTAATGTTTTTACAATTAATTTAAATTAAAAAGGTCTTCATTCATTTTTTAGGTCTCTAAAACCAAGACCAATGTCGTGTTAGAACTTTCTTTTCTAGAAAACATATTTTTCCAAATGCAGCATTCCCTTTTCTTCTGAATTAAACTGTGTCTTTTTCTGATGATATTTTTCCTCTTCATATTCAGTCTCTTGTACCACTTTCTCAGAATAGGTTGTGACGAAACTCTATTTCTTCTCTTTCTAAGAAGTAATAGGTTAATGGGTAGGCATGTCAAGGGCTGATGTTCTGTAATCAACAATTTCTGGGTCATAAACAATTGCGATATTCCGAAATGACTGTCATAACATAGTGGATATAGCGGATCTTGACGTATGTTTGTCTTTCAAATACATGTGTTGTGTATGTATGTTTCAACACGGGAGTGCGATTGCGCCGGCGCACAATGGTCCCGAATTTGGTGCTCCATACACATAGAAACCAAAACTCGATTTTTCAATTTTTTTTTATTGGGGATTGTTCTAGTACACAATTCTTATTCAAATATGTAGGTACAGTCACCATAGCAAGCTTCATGACGGAATAAAAAAATATTTAGTTTTTTTTTGTATGGAGGAAAACACTTAAATTGGATTATCTCTCGACTCTTAGAAACTCAAAGGCTGCCGCTTATAGGGGAGATACACCCACATGAGGTCTTCCTCATAAGCCACCAATCTTGCATGGCTGGGCACGGTTTTGGCGCCCAGAGCAAACTGATTATTCAAAAATTTGTCAACTACACTAGAACTAGACTTTCGTAAATGTTTGCATGGTAGATTGTTCTAATTCACTATTTTTATCTAACTATGTAGGTACAGTCACCATAGTAAGCTTTACGTAAGAAAAAAAAAATATTTAATCTTTTTTTGTGTATGGACGAAAACACTTAATTCGGATTATCTCTCGACTCTTAGAAACTCAAAGGCTGCCGCTTATACAGGGTATACACACACATGAGACCATTCTTATAAGCTATCAATCTCGCACGGCTAGGCACGGTTTTGGCGTCCAGAGCCAAATAACTTATTGTTTGAAAATTTTACAACTATACTGAAACCAGGATTTCAAAAAAGTTTGCATGGGGGATTGCTTCAATACACTATTCTTATTCAAATATGTAGGTACAGTCACCATTGTAAGCTTCATAACGGAATAAAAAAATATTTAGTTTTTTTTTTGTATGCCGGGAAACACTTAAATTGGATTATCTCTCAACTCTTAGAAACTCAAGAGCTGCCGCTTATACAGGCTGTACACCCACACGAGGCCTTTCTCATGAGCCACCAAACTCACACGGCTGGGCACGGTTTTGGCGCCCAAAGCAAACTGATTTTTCGAAAATTTGTCAACTACACCAAAACTAGAATTTCGTAAATGTTTGCATGGTGGATTGCTCTAATACACTATTTTTATCTAAATATGTAGGTACAGTCACCATAGTAAGCTTTACGTAAGAAAAAAAAAATATTTTGTATTTTTTTTACTTGGATGAAAACGTATAACTTGGATTATCTCTTGACTCGTAGAAACTCAAAGGCTGCCGCTTATACAGGGTATGCACACACATGAGGCCGTTCTCATAAGCTACCAATCTTGCACGGCTAGGCACGGTTTTGGCGCCCAGGGCCAAATAACTTATTGTTCGAAAATTTTACAACTATACTGAAACCAGGATTTCAAAAAAGTATGCATGGGGGATTGCTTCAATACACTATTCTTATTCAAATATGTAGGTACAGTCACCATTGTAAGCTTCATAACGGAATAAAAAAATATTTAGTTTTTTTTTGTATAGAGGAAAACACTTAAATTGGATTATCTCTCGACTCTTAGAAACTCAAGAGCTGCCGCTTATACAGGGTGTACACTCACATGAGGCCGTCCTTACAAGTCACCAATCTCGCACGGCTGGGCATGGTTTTGGCGCCCCGAGCCAAATTAGTATTTGAAAATATGTAAACTACACCGAAAGTAAAATTTAAAGCTTGCTGTCGTGACTGTACCTACATATTTAGAAAAGGATAGTGTATCAGAGCAATCCCCCATGCAAACATATATAAAGTTTTGGTTTTTTATGAAGTTTATAAATTTTTGAATAATCATTTTGCTCTGGGCGCCAAAACCGTGCCCAGCCGTGCGAGATTGGTAGCTTGTAAGAACGGCCTCATGTGGGTGTACATCCTGTATAAGCGGCAGCTCTTGAGTTTCTAAGAGTCGAGAGATAATCCAATTGGAGTGTTTTCCTCTATTCAAAAAAAAACTAAATATTTTTTTATTCCGTTATGAAGCTTACAATGGTGACTGTACCTACATATTTGAATAAGAATAGTGTATTGAAGCAATCCCAACTAGCAAACTTTTTTGAAATCCTGGTTTAAGGATAGTTGTAAAATTTTCGAACAATAAGTTATTTGGCCCTGAGCGCCAAAACCGTGCCTAGCCATGCAAGATTGGTAGCTTATAAAAACGGCCTCATGTGTGTATATACCCTGTATAAGCGGCAGCCTTTGAGTTTCTAAGAGTCGAGAGATAATCCGACTTATGTGTTTTCGTCCATACACAAAAAAAGATTAAATATTTTTTTTTTCTTACGTAAAGCTTACTATGGTGACTGTACCTACATAGTTAGATAAAAATTGTGAATTAGAACAATCTACCATGCAAACATTTACGAAATTCTAGTTCTAGTGTAGTTGACAAATTTTTGAATAATCAGTTTGCTCTGGGCGCCAAAACCGTGCCCAGCCATGCGAGATTGGTGGCTTATGAGGAAGACCTCATGTGGGTGTACCTCCCCTATAAGCGGCAGCCTTTGAGTTTCTAAGAGTCGAGAGATAATCCAATTTAAGTGTTTTCCTCCATACAAAAAAAAACTAAATATTTTTTTATTCCGTCATGAAGCTTGCTATGGTGACTGTACCTACATATTTGAGTAAGAATTGTGTACTAGAACAATCCCCAATAAAAAAAAAATGAAAAATCGAGTTTTGGTTTCTATGTGTATGGAGCACCAAATTCGGGACCATTGTGCGGCGCAGACGTCGAGTTCACTGTCCACTATTCCATAGATCACTCATAAACACATATATTTACAGAGAACTGCTGTCGTATTACCAAGTCTTAGAGCAATGTCAAAGTAAGATTACTTTCGTCCGTACTTAGATAAGACTGAAGTAAGACTGACGCAGGCATAAATCAGGCCTAAATCAACCTTGTTTTAATCCTGCCTTAGGACGGAAACAATCTTAACGCAGGGATGTTTTGGTGACATGACCAAGGAAGTTATATACCTACGTAACTGGAAGGTTAATTGAGACAGAAAACGCGGTCCGCTTGAGAGATAAAACTTGTGTGTCTCTTTCTAAAGGGTGACCATAATTTATAAACTAAACATCCCTAAAGTCCCTAAGGGGCCTTTTACATCATTTTCTGATTTACGTGATGTTTCAGAGCATGATTTTTCAATTAAAATACTGATACAATTTTGATCCTTGATTTTGATTTCGATCCTTGGTTTCGATCCTTGAATTCGATCCTTGATTTCGATCCTTGATTTCAATCCTTGGTTTCGATCCTTGATTTCGATCCTTTATTTCGATCCTAGATTCTTGAATCTTGAATCTTGATTTTTGAATCTGAAAACTGAAATCTTGAATCTTGAATCTTTGAAGTGACAGCTGTCAAACTTAAAACCGCCATATCTCGGGAACTACTCGTCCTAGACTCCCCGTTCTTAGTTCAAATGAAAGCTATGACCAAGATCTTCATTTGAAGTGACAGCTGTCAAACTTAAAACCGCCATATCTCGGGAACTACTCGTCCTAGACTCCCCGTTCTCAGTTCAAATGAAAGCTATGACCAAGATCTTCATTTGAAGTGACAGCTGTCAAACTTAAAACCGCCATATCTCGGGAACTACTCGTCCTAGACTCCCCGTTCTCAGTTCAAATGAAAGCTATGACCAAGATCTTCATTTGAAGTGACAGCTGTCAAACTTAAAACCGCCATATCTCGGGAACTACTCGTCCTAGACTCCCCGTTCTCAGTTCAAATGAAAGCTATGACCAAGATCTTCATTTGAAGTGACAGCTGTCAAACTTAAAACCGCCATATCTCGGGAACTACTCGTCCTAGATTCCCCGTTCTCAGTTCAAATGAAAGCTATGACCAAGATCTTCATTTGAAGTGACAGCTGTCAAACTTCAAATGGCCATATCTCGGAAACTACTCATCCTAGACTCTTCCATTTTAGCTCAAATGAAAGCTATGACCAAGATCTACATTTTCAATAACAGCTGTCAAAATGACATCTGTCATCTGAAATGAAGATCTTGGTTATAGCTTTCATTTGAACTGAGAACGGGGAGTCTAGGACGAGTAGTTTCCGAGATATGGCCATTTGAAGTTTGACAGCTGTCACTTCAAATGAAGATCTTGGTCATAGCTTTCATTTGAACTGAGAACGGGGAGTCTAGGACGAGTAGTTCCCGAGATATGGGCATTTGAAGTTTGACAGCTATCACTTCAAATGAAGATCTTGGTCATAGCTTTCATTTGAACTTTGAACGGGGAGTCTAGGACGAGTAGTTTCCAAGATATGGCCGTTTGAAGTTTGACAGCTGTCACTTCAAATGAAGATCTTGGTCATAGCTTTCATTTGAACTTTGAACGGGGAGTCTAGGACGAGTAGTTTCCAAGATATGGCCGTTTGAAGTTTGACAGCTGTCATTTCAAATGAAGATCTTGGTCATTGCTTTCATTTGAACTGAGAACGGGGAGTCTAGGACGAGTAGTTCCCGAGATATGTCCATTTGAAGTTTGACAGCTGTCACTTCAAAGATTCAAGATTCAAGATTTCAGATTCAAGATTCAAGAATCAAGGATCAAAATCCAGGATCGAAATCCAATATCGATACCAAGGATCGAAATCAAGGATCGAAATCAAAATCAAGGATCAAAATCAAGGATTGAATTAAAGGATCGAAACCATGGATCGAAATCAAGCGCTGATTTTGTCGAGCGCGATAATTTAAAAATATCCTGAAATTTAAATGACAAGGTCACACTACTAATCCAACAACGAGTGTGAAATAGACAAAGCTACCAAGAAAGCCTCTTAACAAGACCAACAATCCTTATAACCAAGATTAAATTATACCTAATATATCGTTGTGTAGTCGTGATAAGGTTCAAAATCATTTGTACATTAAATGTCAGGTAGCATTCCTGTATGTATATAACTTCCTTGGACATGACATCGACTAGATGCAGGACTGCGCATGTCCTGCTCGGTGTCATCGAGCAAGACATGCGCAGAGAGAGCGGTCAAGACCAAGGCAGGAATAAAATAAGATTGTTTTCGGACGAAAACAATGTCAAATCAAGCTTAAGGCAGGAATGGATTTCACCTTATTTTGACATTGCTCTAAGAGCTCATAGTACGGTTACTGTCTACTAAATAGAAAACAAATATCATTCATAATTGTTTTTATATTGAAACTAGACTAGTAGAGTAGTATCCAGAAATTAATTAAAAATGCATTATCTTTACAATGCCCCCCGTTATTCATAATCGACTTGGCTTTCTTTAGCTCAAACTTCTGTCAAATCTATTGACATTAGTTGTGGCTCCCATAACACAAGCTCTGCTTACTATGGGGCTATAATGATGCTTTGTGAATGTCCAGCATTATTTATTCATTTAAGTATTATTATCTACTTATTTATTAATTATCTCTTTTCATTGTCATGAGAGTGACAGGGAAAAAAAATATCTAGGACATTTCCTTATTAGATATTTCCACACTTTTAATTATCATAATACTGACAAATGATGAAAGGGTTAGAATGCAAGCACTTTAGTGGACATTCTAAAATTAAGTGGTGTGTCGCCATTTTCAAAATGAACGCTAATCTTTCAACCGTTACAGCCACTCTAGGCCACACGACATTGAACTTACACTAAATTATATTTAGAATCGGAATTTCTGAAACAGAAACGTTTAGAGGACAAGGATGGCAGATAGTTTCCTGAGCAAAGCGTAAATAGTCCGTTTTAATTTTAGGTAAAGTTTATCTTTAATTAGATGCAGTAAATTGACAGATTGATTGACTCAATGTATATTTGGTTTATGTTGAATAGTTTCGAGATTTTTATCAGAATTTAACAGCGATAGCATTGAAAAAAATGTACATATATTATATCCGAAAAACTACATTTTTTTTAACGCATTGTCATCGAGTTGTGAGCTTGAAATTTTAGTTGCAAGATTCCCGGAACTACAGATAGACAGACAAACAAGTGACTTTTAAAAACGTGGTAGTAAATATAAGTTTTTTTCAGTTAAGTAAGTAACTATGATTTGTTTTTTCTTTTTTCAGCAGACGAGATAGGTCTTGTGATAAACATTTTTACAAAATACTATTGTGAGTAATTTATTCACGTCAATTATGACGTAGGTACGTCTTCATGTTAGGTATAGGTAGTAATATTGCCATACACTATCGGTATAATAAATCTCATTCATTTAACGTTTATAATAATATTTAAACACCGGAAACTAAACGAAAATGTATATTTAACTTGAAGAGCAAAAACAAGAGTTTCTCAGAAAATATAAATTACTGGGTCACGAAACAACAAACTATCAGTTATAAATTAGAACCGGAAATGTAGACAAGTACTGCCTTTTCCGATTTTTTTTCAAGAAAAATATGTTGCAAAAATAAAGTTACGTTGATAATTAATTACTATGCAGTTCACGTCAGCTGATGTGGCATATTCACCACTAATTCAAAATTACAATCATCATCTCCCTGCCTTTATGCCATTAGGTGGGGCCGGCACAACATGTTTCCTTCAAAATTACTATCATTAAAAAATATTGTAAAATTCACAAAAAAATAATAATAATAGAGACATGTAAGATACGTAATAGCAAAGCTAGGTATTCTATCTAGTTTTTTCTCTGCTGTACATTTGTGACTCTGACGAAACAGAAAAATAAGTAAAATCAAACATCTTATAACTTTTACGATATTTACCGAATATTTTGGGAGTTCGTACAGATTTAAAAACACAGAAGATAGGCAAAGATACGAATTTTCATTTACTACGATTCTGACATGTACGTGGATGAAGATGTGCCATACAATTGCTGATAACTGTAATATAAGCAATGCCCGCCATTCATATTTCATCGTATAGTAACTACATAAATATCTTTGCAGACATAGCTCAAACATTTATCTAATAATTCAATCTGCGAGTGAATTTGAATAAAAACGGGCTGTTTTATTATATTTTAAAGAAAATAAATTCTTCATCATATTGAACTACTTAAACAAGCTTAGCTACTTAGCTAAAGAACTAGTCATTAGTTATACATTTTACTTCAACCGATAAATATGATCGTATCAAAAATACGGAATCAAAAATTTTGATATAAAAATTTTCAGTTTCGAAATACTTCAACATCGATTAAAAGTATGTTATTAATAATGGGCTTGAAGGCTTCCTATAGTGCAAAGGGCTAAATCTGTTGTCACCTCTTTTCACTGACATCTTTATAAGAAAAAAACATTCTATAAAGTCTCGGTAAATCAATAATACGAAAAAAATTGTAAAAATTTTACGTGAGCAATTAAGCAATTTTGTAAGTACTGGGCCTGTATTCTATTAAATGACAACCGCTTTGGTTTTGGTTCGAACTCTTAAATGTCAGCCATTTGGTGAATAGTAGAATAGCTTTTCAAAAATTTGTACTGCCAAAGTTCAAAACCTCACCACAACTGAGTCGTTTGTTATTAGTAGTCATGGAAACAGTCGCTTTAGTTGAGGTTTTGGTTGAGGTTGATAAAAAGTTCGGTACCGGAATCGAGCCCCTGGGGCCATACCATGAACTCTTAGAGCAGTGTTAAAACAAGCTTAAAACAGTCCTACTGCTTTAGAAATGTCAGTTGTTGTCATGTTTGAAGCTTGTTTTAATATTGCTCTAACGCCCGTATTTATAAACAAGCAATTACTTGCTGCTAAGCGATTTCTCAATAAAGTCATTACTTGAGGATATAATTCTTTCTATAGCCGAGTAATGTCTGTCAAATCAAATGCAAAATGACGAGTTCTCAATGCTCAAGTAAAGAAAATGGTGACTATTACTTGGCGAAGAATTCTAACTTCAAGAGTATAGAATAAAAATCATAACTAGAGTAATTGAGTAATTACTTTTACTAAATCAGAATCAGAATCAGAATCAGAAATATTTTATTGCAGAACTGTTGTACAAGGGTAGGTCTTAGTCTAAATAGGTACAAGTTTGTACAGTTTATCCATTTCGGATGTGCAACAATAATTGGTTAATAATAACCTAGACGTAAAGTAGGTAAGTACTATACATTTCAATGTTAGGGACTACCTAAGCAAGTAAATGTATGAGGAAAAATAAATTATTTTAATTTTTCACTAAGTACTACAATTAAAAAGTGAAGAAAATCATCTATCATAATACTCATCCAGATTATAAAATACACTATTTATTAACCATTTTCTAAGCTGACTTTTAAATTTGTTACCTTCAAGAATTTTAAGGTCAATTGGTAGTTTATTATAGATGCGTTTATTATAAAGTAATCACTTTCACTTGTTTATAAATATGGGAGTAAGAGTTCATGGTACGGCTACTGAAAACGGAAAAACGAAGTTCAACGGTTTCGATGTCGAACCTAATTTCAGTCTACAAAAAAAATATAATTTGTACCGATACTAGTTTAGGCTATTTACGCTTTGCTTGTCTACGAAAGCCAGGGTCGTCCCCTGCACTGTCTCTATAGGGGACAAAATAGAAACCACATGATCGATCTGCTCTCCTATTGGTGACGGAGCAATAAGTAGGTAGGTACATCTTTCTTTAGCCTATAATATCAGAGTATCAACGTCATTGGTTTCTCACTTATGAATAGATTTATTAGGTACCCTATCAATGTCTATAAATAACTTATTTTCAAGCTAATTAGTTGTAAATAAATTACTCACATGCACTACTATTGTAATCCACTGTATTCTCCACCTGTATGCCCATGGTTCCTTCTCACTGCATCACTGTCTCACTCGCTCACTGATGAGCTAACTCACGGAGCTAACTCACTGAGCTCACTCACTGCTGAGCCCACTCACTCACTGAACTCACTCACTGATGAGCTCACTGATGAGCTCACTCACTAACTGGCACTTCACATCACTGCACTGCGCTCTCTGTTCTTCTCATTTTAGGTTACTCGAACGATGTGAACTGGAAATATAGAAATCCAAAGTTAATTTCTTCAAAATGTGGGTATGTATATCACAATTTCAGAAGGTTGTGGGTTCGATTCCCGCCACGAGGCAAATGTTTGTATTATATGCAAATATTTGTCTCGGGTCTGGGTGTTTTTCAGATATTTACAAAAAACTATTGAAGTAGTATATGAGTCATGTAGTTCCCATAACACAAGCTCTGCTTACTTTGGGGCAAAATAATGCTGTAAGTAAAGTAAGTTCGTATGAGCAAGTGGCCAACTCTGGTGACGGAGTTTTTAGGCCACCTAAAGGTCTCCGTCATGGCTTAGCGACTAAAAGCCAGGATTGACAATTTAACGTGCCCTCCGAAGCACTGAAGCGCTCAGCTCGTAATGCCACTTGCGGTCAATTATCCAAATCGTGACCGCGCACAACGTTGCTTAACTTCAACGATCAATCAAGAAGATAATGCTGTGTGAAATGTCCAGCACTATTTATTTACTTATTTAAAAATCAAAATTTCAAGTCTATTCAAAAACAGTGCCTCGAGCACGAGTACGCACAAATTTACTATTCTATCCGTGACTACAGTAAAGTATGGACAATTGTATGAACTGACCTTAGTTTAGTAAAGTTACCGCTAGAGACGCTGCACTAAATGCCATACAATTGAGATACTTTACTACAGTCACGGATAGAATAGTAAACTTGTGCATACTCGTGCTCGAGGCACAGAAGTCACTTATTCCAAATTAGTTCAAAAATTCACCTGATCAAAATCTTCAGTCCCAGCACTCAACCACCAACATCACCAACACCAGCACAGTGCCACAGTAACATGAATGAACAGTGGGCCGCATCCAGCCGACCGGGTGTTGCACCCAGCACCGCACCAAATGCACCAATTGCAACACCAACACCGACACCAGTATCACCTACACCAACAGTGCCAAACACAAGCGCGTGCGTCGCTATCACAGCGCGATCTGAAACGAACAAACGATTCGGTTTATTTATGTTTAGTATTAGAACGCGGATTTTGGGTGACAGAAGATATTTGTCACGATTCGCGCATGATAGGAATTTTTCGGTCTTGTTCTCATTTTTTCATGAGTGAACATTTCATACAGCGCGCTGTATGAGAGCGTAGCGTAGCGTCATCTAGCCTAAAAATAAACAAATTATGGGAACCAGACGGCTGATAGACTAGATAATGAAATTTATTATCAATGCATACTTATTACTTTTATTAGGTAGGTAAGTAGACAGAAGACCGACAGAAGTTATTTATCCTGTCCAAGTCTAAAACATACTTATTTAATTTATTCCTGAAAGTAACTAACATTAAAAGAAAGAATTAGTCATATATAGGTACCTACATAGATTCTGCAAATACGGAGTCGGTCAAGAAATAAAAATTGAAGATTAATTACCAAGTACCTATGAACCTTTAATAATGAAGCGGTTTGCAGGTATAGGTAACTTAATTACTTAGAGAGCGGGCACACATCGTTTTTCGTAGCGCGTTTGTATCGATACTAACGCGTAACGAACGCAAGGCAGTCTGCAAGCTGTAAGAGAGTGTGCACACTAATTTTTCGTACGCGCATTTGTATACAAAGGCGCTGCTCAAAAACGCGCTACGAAAAACGGAGTGTACCCATTCCCTTGGGTACCTAATCCTGAAAACTAGGAATTCTATCTTTACCCCTTCTCTAAGACACCTACGTGATCTGACGTCACTGCCCTACATCGCCCAAAGCCAGTAACTCACTTTTGACGATAGTCTGTGACCGATGATGATCATTTACCCAGTCATGAGTGTGTCACTTCGAATTAGCTGCCAAAAAAAAATTCAAATACAATTTTCCATTAATGTAGAGTTGAAAATGATTATGATAAACCTCTTAACGTCATCATCATTCCCAACGCAGTATGATTCAACTCTGCCCTGTCCCGTCTAACTAAGTTCTACTCGTATAAAACCAGGGCCTCAATTCCTCTATTTTACAACGTCAACCATTCAAGTATCATTGCCACTGCGTTTTGTTTCGTTCTCCAAAATGACAGTAATTTGCTAAACCTCATTGGTGAAAACGTCAACACACCAAAGTAAACCTAACCTCATTGGTCATTAATTAGTTGTTTATGAAACAAAACGAAACAGTTGACGTTTTGCTTTAATTGAAAAAAAGTTTTTTTAGGAGGATCGAGAAACGAGATAAGTGTCTCGATCGGTTAAACTGCTTCGTTCGATTCCAAGTTCGTTGTTACTTCGGGAAAAGTGTTCCTGCAGTGCGATTTAGATTTTCATAAATGCATCCGATTCGACGATTTTCTTCGGAAAGTTGACGTTTTTTCTACTAAGAAACGTCACTTTAAAATACATTCCGATAAGGTCTGAATCGACCTGCTGATGCTGTGCTGTTGGGAAATAGAGTCGATTAAGATTAGCTCGTTATTTTTTTGATAAAAGCTGTTTTATCTAACTGGGCTTTTTTTCAAAAATTTAAAGTGCATTTTCTTTTCAAAATTAGTCAATAGTGTCCTATGAATAAAACTTTCTAAGTAACTACAAGAGAAAAGTTACCTATTAGCTATTTTTAAGGGCCCATAATTTTTCTTAAATTCTTAAATTCTTTATTGTACACAAAACAATAACATATACAGAGACAATTAGATTAAAGGTAATGTACAAAGGCGAGCTTAACCCTGAAAGAGTTTTTTTACAGCAAACCTAGGTATAAAGAGAGAGGTTAATTTTCCCCCATCCCTTTTACTATTAATTTAACAGTGTAGGCCTCGCGAATTCAGCCAGGCAACTCATTCAGTATTTGTAAATGTGCATTATTATCTATCATTTAAACGTTGCCATAATCAATTACCAGATGTGGACTATATATGTATTTTTATAACCGTATCTCCTACTATAGGTAAGTACTTATTAATACCTATATTGTGAAAATTCACGCGAACTAAACGATGGATTATGTTATGTTATGGACTTATGTTTGTATGATATGTCATTATGTTAGCAGATCATTAGAAAATATGACAAAGATGAGTTTCCGACCTTCATTCGGAAATGGGCTATTACATAAGGGATTGAAATAAACATGCTCACCACATGGTCGCTGCGACTGTGACAGATGGACACAACTCATCAATGTCAATGTCAAGATTTTTCAATTTTCGAACAGACTTCAAAACAATTCCATTGTTTACAAAACCATCTGTATTCTGTTCTGGGCCTGTATTCTATTAAATGACAACCGCTTTGGTTTTGGTTCGAACTCTTAAATGTCAGCCATTTGGTGAATAGTAGAATAGCTTTTCAAAAATTTGTACTGCCAAAGTTCAAAACCTCACCACAACTGAGTCGTTTGTTATTAGTAGTCATGGAAACAGTCGCTTTAGTTGAGGTTTTGGTTGAGGTTGATAAAAAGTTCGGTACCGGAATCGAGCCCCTGACCGCGAAAATTCAACCTTCAAGCAAGGATTTGAAATGTTTTTTTTTGTTTGTTTGTTTGTTTGTACGCGCTAATCTCAGGAACTACCAGTCAGATTTGAAAAATTCTTTCTGCACGTGATAGCTTAACTCCTGAGTAAGATTATAGGCTACTTTTCATCATCATCATCATCACCAAAAACCATCTCTAGGCGTACCTAGTGATGGTTTTTGGTGGTTGCCCCGTAGGGCAACGCTGCGAGGGCGCTGCTCGTATTTATATTCATGTCTCTACACGTAGGTATGTTGCTAGTAGATCTGGCTAATATTCGACTCAATCGAGATTAAAATATTTCCTGAATGACTGGTAGTTTATCGGCAGCGGGACGCGGTGACGTCATGTTATCAGAACTAAAAATACTTAATACTTAATCTTGTCTGTACGATCTATGTGCGTTTGTTACGTGAATGAAGTTCAAGAAGAGTACCTATCCTTATTTAGATTTTTTTTCTGAAATTATTTAGTAAGTACTTAATGATTTTTTAATTATGAAAGTCGAGAATTTTCTATTGTAAAGAAATTTTTAAATTGCACGTAGGTACCTACTTGAGTTAAGCTGAATTGTCATGATTCGACAAGGTGGTGGCTCACGCCAGAGACCGAGACAGGAGACCGAGACTAGAGACCGAGATAGGAGACCGTTGTCATATAACTGACGGTTCTCTGTCTCCTGTCACTTTCGCACGCCCCTACAAAGCCAGTCTCTGGTCTCGATCTCCTGTCTCGATCTCGGGCGCGAACCGCCACCATAAGAAAGCCTTAAAATTAAAAAAAAAATGTGAGACAGATGGGATGCGAGGACGTAGTTAGCCAAGGAAATGTTCGACCTCAACGCTCTTGAAAGGACTTGGTGGGAAATGTAGAAGAACAGAGATAGTTGGAGAGATATATAGGGGAGCCCAGCTGTGGGATGGGATGACATAATAAAAATGAGAAACAAGGAAAACTTTTTTCAAAAACTTGTTTTTTTAGTAGATAGATTAACACTTTATTGTACACCAATGGACATTAAAACAAAATTAGGGATACACGCAGGACTTTAGGAGCGAATCTAGCTACTTAGATCGTCAATCAAAACACAGAATCACTTTAAGAAGTCACACAAGTCTCTGCAAGTTTCTCACAATCTCACAAACAAGCTTAGAAGTCTCGGCCATTCTAAACTCACGTGCGATTGTTTTTTCTAATATCTGAAAGTGCCATGCGCGCTCCATAGATTATTACTTCTTGGCAGAGGAATCACTGACAGAAATAATATAATATCTTCCTACTTACGACACGATCGCAGCTCGTTTACATGTCAGCGAGTATCGTGTTCCGAAGAATCGGATTTTAAACGTGAAGAATTTCAGCTTCCTTATTCTCAAATTATTATTTTTATCTTAGGTGCCATAAAAAATTGGTGAGGATATGTCGAGGATCTTTGGAGCTATGAACAAACATGCACTTCGAGAGTGAAGAAAATCTCAAAACATTGAAGTCGGTATTTTTTTTTTAATTTAGCCACTTATTTGAACTATTCGGAACTACTAGACAAGTTGACACCGCCATGTCTTTTCCAGTCGTATCATGTCCAATTAGACCCACTTTTTGCCCTCAACATCTACTTTTATCTGACATCGGGGAGCTCTTTGATGTGTCACCGTAAATCATAAGGACGGCTAATTTCATTAGTAATAGGAATAATTATGGTGAGATGTGTTTGAAAACATCAATTATTTCTTTATTTGTTGGTCAACAGGTCGCCGGATATGCTGTGTGTTTTTTCCTACTATTAGTATTATTTATTATTTTAGAATATTTACTGATGTATACCTACCTACCTATTATTATAAGAGTAGATGTAGTACTTCCTTATTTTAATAGAGTGCCATAAAGATATGAAGAAATATGGTTGTTCATTTATTAAGTGTTATAAAAATATGAAACGGTTTAAAAAGTACTTTACTAATTAAAGGAATTAAACAATTCATGTTTAATTTTACTTTGGTCTCGAAAAACCAGCTACAAACCCTCTACGAAGTCGCTACGTCGTAGAGACCTCTACAGCTTCGAAGGATGGAGAACTAATTAGATCTATGCCACACGGGCGTTTAAGATTATTCTGTCAACGCCGTCGTTTTCGCACCGTGTGGCATATCTCCCTCGATCACACTAATCACACTAATATTATAAATGTGAAAGTTTGGATGTTTGGATGTTTAGATGTTTGGATGTAAGTTTGTTCCTCTATAACTCGACAACCACTGAACCGATTTGGCTGAAATTTGAAACATAGATAGATAATGACCGGGAATAGGATATAGGCTACTTTTAATATCGAAAAAATGCACGGTTCCCGTGGGATAAACAAAATAATAGTCCACGCGGGCGAAGCCGCGGGCGTCAGCTAGTTTTTTATAAAAAAAACTTTTTATCAACCAAAACTCAACAACTGTTTCGTTTTGTTTCATAACCAATGACCAATGAGGTTAGGTTTGCTTTGTTGCGATGACGTTTTGAAATAATTTACCATTGAGGTTTTGCAAATTACTGTCATTTTGGAGAACGAAACAAAACGCAACGGCAATGATACTCGAATGGTTGACGTAGTAAAATAAAGGAATTGATGATGCCCTATGGAAAGCAACGTGGAGTAGAATCACCTAGCTCTTAAGACGTTTCAAAGTGGTCATAACGGTCCTACTGAATAAATTATATTTGATTTTGATTTTGATTTTGAACGCAGCGTCACCGCTCCGTCGTTGCAGCGTAACGTAGGTAACGCATCCGTGTGGCATAATCTCTTATAATGAAAATTATTTTCAATTTTTTTTTAAATATTGTTTACATGATTTATAACATTATCTGTAAAAAGTAGAGCTAGCCAAAAAGAATAACTCAGGAAGATGGAAGATGACGCAAATTAGCTGGATAATATAAATAAGATCTGAACCCACCCGTAGGTACTTTTAATGTGACCGCTATCATATTAATATTATTTATTATTTGGGCAGCAAACGCGTGTTCATATTAATAATAATCTTTAAAGTAATGACAAAGTGTATACGACATGCCTCAAAAGATGTGGCCTTCTTAAATACCGAGTAGTGTTTCTATTAGAAAACACGGTCAATAAATCTATCAAAGAGATCTTCAAAGAATTACAGGAACACTCATTTTCATTTAGACAACAAAAAGGAAATTAAGCTTTCGTAGAATTCATGATGTAAATGTTATGATATGTTTTTATTTAGGGAATAGGGCCTCTGTGATGTTTATCTGAGGAGAGAAGTTCATATGGCTAACTCAGGTGACAGAGGGTTTAGGCCGCCTAAAGGCCTCCTTCATGACTTATCCTATTAGAGGTTCTACTGAATAAATGATTTTTGAATTTTGATTCTTTACTTTGTAACTTATTTTAAAAAGTAGTGATGGGGGTATATACGTACACTGTACAATAATACTTATTAAAATAAGTAGCTATTTCTACCATTCTAGATTTCACTAGTTCGAGGGGCGGAAAACGCCCATACTGCTCAATTTTTTTGTCAATGGAAAGATCCCAGCGTGCTATTTAAGTAGGTACTTAGTTCTACTTTAGTTTAGTAATGGTCGTCTGGATGAAATCACCTTTTGCGATAAGATTGCCTTTTGCAACCTAGATATGTACCTAAATGTATTATTATTACAACTACCTACTTAATCTAATTGTGTTGCAATAAAGCTTTTTTCATTTCATTTCATTTCATTCCTTCTTTCTCATAGTGTGTTCATGTGTAGCAATGACTCATTTATTGAAAAAGTTGGAAAATCACCTTGTTATTAACTTGAACAATGTAACGAGTGAGTCGTTAGTTTGATGTTTACGTCAAGATTGAGTGACGCCCTGTCATAGGAAGGTTAGGAGTTATCTCTGGTTACAATCTTGTTTTTCAGTCAATTTTATATTTCATCTATTGAAACCAACAATCAAATTGAAACTAACTACAAAACAACAAGAACTTTGTAATCTAGCACTACACCGATACTTGTAGTGTATTTTGTAAAGTTTTGTAAAGTTTTGGTAGTTACCTACTTATTAGTAGTTTCTGTAAATATCTATGTTTTTTTTTCTTACACTATCAATACCCCTTAAATTCTATTCCCATGTATTCACATACGCCGCCCACCGCTGGCCTAAGGGCTATTCGTCACGGTGACTCAGTCGGCGTCTGCTCGCTCGTGCGTAACGCGCCTTATTTCCGGAAACCGTGCGCGCGCGCCATTAATTTTGTTTCTCATTCTCAACGCATCATACGCTTTCGAGCGTTTCATTGGTTGACGTTTTTAAGGTTGTAAAGTTAAGATGTGAGGATTAAATAATGTAATAGTGTTACAAAATTTTCTTTCATTGTAAGTATTTTTTATTACTTACAAACTTTTAACTTGCCGTGTTAGTTAGTAGGTATGTTAGTTTGGGTCAAATCTTAGAAGTTAAATTTGACCCACTTCCCAGTGTCCAATTGAGCTGAAATTAGGTACACTTATAGATTTACGATGACAATGCAATATTATGGTAACAACGAGCTGATCTAATGATGGAGTCAGGAGCTGTTTGTTCAATGGAACTTCTCAGTGAATAACAGTAGAACATCCGTGTTTGGGCTCATTTGAATCAGCTCACCCTTACCCAATAAAAGCTTGTGTTTAAAATAAATAAATAAATAAATAAATAATGCTGGACTTTTTCACACAGCATCATGTAGCCCCAAGCTAAGCAGAGCTTGTGTTATGGCAACCACATGACTGATATACTACTTATATACATTTTTTTTTTGTAAATACATACATAATATACATAGAAAACACTCAGACCCGAGACAAATATTTGCAGATCATACAAACATTTATCCCGCGGCGGGGATCGAACCCGCAACCTCTTGCGTCACAGGCGGGCCTTCGCCCACTGCGCCACAGAGGTCGTCAAATCATCAGTTTTCGACAGAAAACTTATTATTAAATAAAGTTTTGGACTTGAGATATCTCGAAAGACAGTGATGGTTGGAGAGATACGTATGGGAGAGATCTTTGCTCAGCAGTGGGACGACATAGGATAAATAAAAAATTTTTTTAATGTAAAGGTAAAATTTTTCAAAGATTTAAGAAAACTACAGTTTCAGAGCTGGACATTGTTAACAGAGTAAAAATAAAGATATTATGTTAAAGTTAAAATAAGTAGGTTCTATTTGAATATTAATTATTTTCAAAGAAGAGTTGTACTTCCCGACGAATACATCCTCTACTCATGCTGTAAAATTCAGAAGGAAAGCTACACAAACATACATAAGCATACATGTTGTAATAGCCACGAAACAATGTCCAAGAATGCTATAATCATTCCCTGTTTGTGTCCCGTCTGCCAAATTGTCCCGAAATAACAATAGGCAGTATAAATACCCCATGCAAACCACCGCCCAATGTTTACGAGGCTCATAAAAGCGTGTGACGTCATCGGTGATGTCACGATGTGACTTCAAACGTGTCGATTTCAGGGCGGTCGTAAAGTTGCTCTGATAAAAATGAAAGAGTTGTAAGAATTACGGTTTTACTAGACGCCCACGGCTTTTGACACGTGTGAGAGTAGCCTATTTGGAATACCAAGTATTTTCCTTCTCTTTTCCTCTCTCTTTTTTTATTCTCGGCTCTAGGTACTTATAAAATTCTGTTAAAATTGAAACACCGTTTAAACAATAGGCAATATGCGTCTGATTCAAAAGCGGGTTAAATGTATTTTATTATGAACATTGTTGCTTTAGAGGTATGTGTGTGTAATTATTTTTTAATATTAAACCATTTTCGATTAGAAAATAAATTTTAAAAATTGCAAAAAATAGTAGGAATTTCAAAATACTTGAAAAGGATGTGAAAGGATGTGACGTCACGAGTTCATAAGAAAAGTCAAGGACGAGTCAGATATGACGATCCATAGATAAGTTTTTTTTTTAATTTTCTCAATTCCTAAACTCGAACTTATTGTTGTCACAGATTACTGTTGTACTTAGTATCAATTTGACGTCACACGTCAAAGTTCACAAATTGTTACTACAACAGTAATCTGTGACAACAATAATAATCGTGTTTCAGATGCGTGAAAATGTTGGTAAATTTCAAAAATTATTTTTGTTATATAATTTTAGTATTTCGGCGCTGGAATTTTTATTACGGTTATTTGACGATATAACCTATCGTATAAAATCATAAAAAAAAATTGTGGGAGTTCCCTATTGCCATCCTTTTTTTGCAAAGGAAGGGTAATGTGTTTATTTGTTAGATAGTGTCAAAAAGTGACAGGGCGAATCTTGAGCATTATTTAACCAGCTTTCTGTCTGCTGCTAAGGGCTTGTTTACTATCTTTAAGTAGGTACTTAAGGTATAACCTTCGCGTCATGTAAAAAGAACGCTGGAAGACAGTGGTGGGGTGTGTTTTGTCTCATGTTTGCGAATAGGTAACCCATGCGCAAACAAGAGACAAAACATACCCCTTCACTTTCTGTCAGCGTTTTTTTTTACGTGTAGGTATACCAAGTAACGTAATGACAATTAAAGCGTCTACGGCTCACACGGTTCTCTCCATCGGTAAGTACGTTTACCTATAACCAGCTGATATTTGTAACACTTTTTGATGATTTAGGTAGGTATATTTAAATAAGTATATAAAGAACAAATACCGAAACATCCTCAAAAACATTACCTAGTATTTTTTTATTGCTTAAAAAGAGGATTTATTCAGGTAAGTATATAAACAATCAACCAAATATGCGACTTTAAGACAAAATTATATTCTTACTAATTTTTGGTCCAAATATTATAGGATAGAATCAAACCCGCATTTGATGTGTCCTAGACAACCACTCATCAAGGCCAGCTCCCGCAGTAACAAGACTGTCTAGCTTCATAATATTATGTGTTATTTCACCCAAAACTAAATATTTAGTAGTTACAGAACATTCGTATTCGCCTACTACATGTTTACTTTACTAAACTTATCGAGAAGTAACGTTAGATAACACCTAATATCCTGGCCACTCGCCAAGGCGTGTTATTTCAGAATTAATATTAGATAATAATCGTTCCTCCTATCTCTACAGTAATGAATAATGAGATGAGTAATTATCAATTATCTGGGGTTGTTTATAACATGTAAACAAATGAGACTATAATAGAATTGGATTATTTACTGTCTAAACTAAACTATCATGTCTTGTATAGAGAATAGGAAGAATCTCGTTTGTGTAATCAATAGCATAAACCTGTCAACATGAATTTTCTTGATGGATTTATGATAAACTAGCTGCTGCCCGCGGCTTCGCTCACGTGGTACCCGGATAAAAAGTAGCCTATGTTACTCTCCAGCCCTCCAACTAGCTCCACACAAAAATTAACGTCAATCCGTCGCTCTGTTTTGACGTGAAAGCAGAACAAATAAACAAACAAATAAACACACTTTCACATTTATATTATGGGTACGGATTTAAGATTTATTTCTTAGTTAGCTTTAAGGTTTAGGAATTTCACTCTCGTGGACTTATTTTCAATTTTCTTAAATGCACATAGATTACTTACTCTATAATCAAAATGCTCTTTAAATCTACTTACATAAGATACATTAATTTTCTTCTCAATCAAGGTTCATTTGTAAGTTAAATATACTCGTAGAAACTCTCTCTCTCTCCTAAGCCTTATTCCCATCTGATGGTGGGGTCTGCTTTCCTCGTCATCGTCTTCCACTTCGCTCTGTCTAACGCGTCGTCTTGGGAAACATTGCAAAAGTCAAAAGTCAAGTCAAAAGTCAAATTCGTTTATTCAATAAGATCACAAGTGTACCACTTTGAAACGTCTTAAGAGCTAGGTGATTCTACTCCTGCAGTCCTGTAGATCTTTTTTGATCACGTCTGTCCATTTCTTTTTTGGTCTATTTTCTCGTAGAAACATTATAGCTTATCATAGCAACACTACTATAGTAAACATACATTTTTTTGAAAAACTAACTCTTGTGGGCAACACCAAGTAAAAAAAAATGTAATTTTAGATCTAGTGAATTCTAGTGGAAGTTCTCGCAGTATTTCAATAACCTAACATTGAAGTCCTTGGCAATACTGAAACGAAATTTACAATTCGGTAAAAATATGATTGATATTTCCGCTATTTGCGATCATCGATTCTTAAAATCAGTATCCGGAACAAGTTTGTGCTGAAAATTGACTGTTATAAATAGTGATTTCTATCTACTAGACGAGGTCTATGATGCCGTCATTTTTGTACTTTAGATTTTTTTCTTTTTGTTTTGGGTTATATTATATCCCACGAATTTACAAGGCCGGGAATGAAACCCACGAATTTATGAACGTAATTTTACAAAACGTTTTTGGTTACCTATCCTTCTATTAAGTTTTTGGTTTTTGGTTATCGGGAATTAAATTCCCGGCCTTGTAAATTCGTGGGATATAAGTAGCCCAAAACAAAAAGAAAAAAAAAATATGTTTTCGGAAAATTGAAACGCGCATCACTAGCTCTAAATGGTTAATAAAACATTTACCTCATTGTACTATTATGTAAGGTACGTACCTACGTGCCAATTTAGACACATCATTTTTAGGAACATGTTTTGTTCTTGTCACTCTCATGTTAATGAAAAAAGATGGCAGCATATTTAGCAGACAGTCGATCTATCTCTTAGCAATGACAGGAGTTTATTAAGAGTCTCGACGAAAAAAGACCCTTCAAAGCGGCGCTAGTATCTAGAGAACATAAATTGCCATAGGTTTTTCGTTAGTTCTGCAAAATTCCGCGGGACTTCCTTTGTGAAACGCTCTACCAACATAGTTAAGAAGGATGTTACTATGCCCTTGTTTTAAATAAAAAGAAGTAAAGACTAGGTACTTAAATCTGCTATATCACAGTGATACTCAAGTACCTACCATGTGCTCTGTGATGGTATGATATAAATAGCCCGCTAATGGTTCGCGAAACCACGATATACAACTTAGGAATCGTGTTTATATCATTCGGAGTTGAGATTGAACTGTTTGTTTCAATCTTCGAGTACGGATCTTCTTGATTAAATATCTTAGAAGAATGTAGGTTTTTTTATTTTTAGATATATCGAGCTGAGAATAGAAATGCTCTACCAATTATTTTGTACCTAATCTTTGTTAGAAATCTCGAAGTCTGGACTAATGATGGATGGAGTTGCAGCGTTCGTTTCACAATCTCCAAGTAAGGATCCAAGTAAGTTAACCATCAGTTAAAGTGAGATTGTTGTGAATCTTCCGACCGCGGCTTCGATAACTTTTTATACAACAATTTTTTCGAATCTGTCACACCAAAAACTCACTAACTTTTTCCTCTCTTTAAAATGCAACCTAAACCTAGTCCTTGTACAAGATTATTAGTTAAGTAGGTACCTACATCAAGTTTATTATTAAAATATAAGAGTTTTTTTATTTGTTATAAGTAATGTTAAACCACACTTAGGTGTTTATTTATTTAGGTAAGTATCGATGCTTAAATCGATAGATATCTATGGTCCTATCATGATTTTCAACTCTGGCGACTAAAGGTTCCGTGGCCGAATTGGTAAAGGCACTCCGGCGAAAGGAGGATCGCTTGTATCATTGCGGGTTCGAATCCCGTCGGAATTGAAACATTTTGATAAGATTTTTTATATTATTTAACACACGGGAATTACTCACGTAAAATTATCGTCGATTTAGATACCGACAATGTTTCGATTCATCCGGAGAATCTTCATCTGGGTAAGGAGGGAGTTGCGGCAAGGTTACTCCTCGCGGTCGCGTCTCACACTCAGTGTGAGACGCGACCGCGAGGAGTAAATCGGATTCTCCGGATGAATCGAAACATTGTCGGTATCTAAATCGACGATAATTTTACGTGAGTAATTCCCGTGTGTTAAATAATGTCTAGTACAACTCACGATAGTTTTGAAAGTGAAAAAGATTTTTTATTTTCAAAAATATAAGAGTTTTGTGAATGCGTCATATTCCTACACCTAAAGCCGGTCCTTCACTTCGTCACGAATGAGAATTAAGACGACAATTTGTGATATAGCAAGCTTAGAATCAAATAAATTGATGAACACTGTTTAGACTTCGGTCACCAGAATAATAATCTTCGGTACAAGATCATCATTTGTGTTGAGGTGGTAGACGGTTTTAGAATGTGGTTTATTGTAGCACAAGTGTTTCCTTCAGACTTGCTGACGACTTCTCTCGGCTTAGGAAGAACATTAACCCAATGTAATGTAAACAAATAATCTAGGTAAAATGTAAATTCGTATGAGTGACCAGGGCCTGTATTCTACTAGATGACAACCGCTTTGGTATGGTTCGATCTCTTAAATGTCAGCCATTTGGTGAAATAGTAGAATAGCTTTTCAAAAATTTGTTCTGCCAAAGTTCAAAACCTCACCACAACTGAGTCGTTTGTTATTAGTAGTCATGGAAACAGTCGCTTTAGTTGAGGTTTTGGTTGAGGTTGATAAAAAGTTCGGTACGAGAATCGACGCCCAGACCAACTTTGGTAACACTTTCCTGAACTTTATTTGACCTAGGGCTGATTTTTCAATCGATAAATAACTTTTATCTGAGGAATAAATATGGCGTTATGACATATTTTCAATACAATATCTGTCAAATCGCATATTTATTTCCTCCGAGATTTTCTCAGATAAAAGTTATCTAGGTATTGAAAAATCAGCCCTTAGTCACTAATACATATTTGAAGAACTACACACATCAAAAAGAGTTTGCGATCAGTTTGAAAACAAAACATATTTTTAATTGTAGAAATATGTTATAAACTGTTTACTTTACTTGTTAAAAATACATAATTAAAAAATCAATTAGGTACTTACCTAGTAGTTTTTAAAATATTTTTAGAAATCAAAAAATATTTCAACTTGTTTTTCAGATTGAGAGAAATTTCAAAGTGATCGCAATCTTTTTTGATGTGTTCTTTGATCACTGTTCATACATGGTTCGATTGATGGGCTTCATTATTGATATTGATTGATGGTGACCTCTTCAGTCATCAAGCGCTTCCTAGTAGTGTTCTGGCAACCTTACTCTTCGTACAAGTTCCCTATTTTTAGTACAATATATTCAGTCTACGGCTGCAGATTGTAATGAAGCTACACAGTTGCACTGAACATATAATAATAACTAAAAGCGCAAGTAGTTATAAAATAAACAATTTTCCGCGAATTTGTAAATCGCATCTTAGACGATTCCGTGTCTGTTCCATGTCTGGTTGTATTCACCTTAATATCTAACGGTGACAGAAAACATCATCGCAGTTCTATTGAATATTAGATATATTTTCTTGTTCATTTATTTAGGTAAGTAAGTCTATTTCATTTCAATTAAAAAGTTTGTATTATAAATCACTCTCTTTTCGTCTTCATTCACTAACTTTTCAAATGGCAAAGCATTGAAAGCCTTACATTTTGGTATTGAAAGTCTTTAAATAGAGACATTATTAATTTAATTAAATACCTAATTATTATAAACATTAATCAACTATTTTTTTGTAACGCTAGATTAAAGAAAAGCAAATGTCATTTTGATATCAGAAGGTACCTACCTACTAAAGAACGTTAGATGTAACATGTCTTGGCAAAATGTGCCACGTTTTTTGAATAGCGTGCGATATAATTGATAGTAGTTCTAATCCAGGCAATTTTTCAATCAGCATAGTTTCGGCTCCGTACAGAAATAGCTTAATTTCGTGCAGCCGCGTGATGCTGAGCAGATAGGCCCGGCCCGAAGGTCTCTGCTGCAGAAATGGGTTTATGAGCCACATTAAACTGCATGCGATGCCGGGTTTGGTGCGACTGCTGGCGACCTCTTCTTATTAATGGATAAATTAAAAACTTAACCGAAACGAAAGTTAATGCCAGTAGTGATCTCAGTAGACGACAGTATGAAAGCTACTTTAAAAATTAAAAAAGAAACTGCCACAAGAAAAGCTTTTAAACAGACAATCTGTGCAGTTAGGGCATTAACAACAGTAGGTACCGATTCTAAAAATATGCAGAAATAATTCATTTAAAAAATGCTAAGTAGGTATCATTTATTTTTTACATTCAAGCACTGAGAAAAACGTTTTGTGAAAATTGATTTTTTTCGAAAAATGATTTGAAATGGAAAATAAATGGTAGAAAAAAGTGATATAAATTAGTACCTACCTATTGTTTAAAATAAATGTATTTACCTAACTCTGCATGATATAAGTAACCAAAACTTCGTAAAAATCAATTTGCAAAAAGTAATCCCAGCTAAGAGTGCTTTGCTGAATGCTCCGGGGACCGACAATTTAACATGCCCTCCGAAGCACGGAAGCGCTCAGCTTAATGTGTGAAAAACGCTAGTCGCTCATACTAGCGCCATGCCGACTCGACTGCCACATCCTTTGACGTCACTCGAGTGGCCGGCTAACGCAAGGCAGACGTATCGACATCGTCTCTCTGATCTAACTCAACCTGAGAAGCTTTTTTACTGAGAAACAAATGTGAAGCAGCCTGTACATGTTTGGCGAGCCTAGGCCAACGCGAGCGAATGCAAATTGATGCCATCTTGGTCATTCCGCGAGAGATACCTACAATACAATATGAAAGCTCTACTACTCAAATAAAGTTCAGAATGCTTAGATAAAATAATTGCAGATTTTGTAGCGAGTACTCACTAGGACGCGGTAAATCATTCGTTGGGCGGTAAGCCAACGCTAATCAAACTGCTCGTACGGTCGGGAAGGAAACTGTACTATTTCTTTACGGAGATATTAGGTAGGTATAGACATCATTTTAATATTGGAAGATCATCGAGTTTCTTCCCTGCAATGACAGAAAACAGCAAAGAACCAAAATTGGTTGGATTACATCAGTCAATCACTAGTATAAAATTTTGGGAGCAAAATTACCAGCAGTTTACTTTTATTGGCCGGTCGTGATTATGAGAAGATTCAAAAGAAATTATATACAAGTGATACACAAGTGTAAAATATTTGCTAGTTCAAGAACCACGTTGAAAAAAACAATTACATGCTGATTGGAGGAATCGTGTTCCATTTTCCTGTTCATTATAAAAATAGGTCAAAAAATATAAGTAGGTAGTCGAATATAGGGCCGCTTTAGTTTTTGAAGTCGGTTAAAAAAGAGCCAACCGGTGCTTATAGTTTACCGACTTCATAAAAAGGAGGAAATTCTCAAGTCATCGGAATCTTTTTTTAGTTCACCGATTACTTGAAGACGCCTGGACTGGTTTGAAAAATTATTTTTTTGTTTGAAAGGGTATACTTTCCGATTGGTGCCATAAAAATTTAATGAGGATCTGTCGAGGATCTTCGGAGTTATGAACAAAAACGCACCTCGAGAGAGCAGAAAATTGCTCAGCTTATAACATTGAAGTCGGTTTTTTAAAATTTTTATTTTAGACACTTTAGTTTATGAAAATACACCGCAGTAAATCTACTTTCTGCCACGACTGTCCCGCATGGTGCTCGTATTTTTAGCGACAGCGCGATTTATGACTTTTTTCCGCGATTGTCCTTTTGCTTGAATCACGCAGACATTGCTTTTATTGGTAGCAAATGTAGCGGCCATGTTGCGGCTCAAATTAGATCGGACAAAGAAGCCGCGATACTCAAATAAAGAATCCACTAATTGAATAAAAGTTATTTACAACTTTTGAACAGCTTTTGATCAATCAAATGGGTGTCATCAAAGTGATCAATGGAATGGGTGTCTGAAGCGAGCGCTTCCGTGCTTCGGAAGGCACGTAAACATTGGTTGGTTGGGGTTCGGCTATAAGCTAAGCCATAATGGAAAGCTTCAGTCGGCCTGAAAATACCGTCATTAGCCTATATTATGATCTTACTTATTTAAACAATGATTATTGTCACCTTCGAATGCATTTTCGGAATCGCACTGCTGAACGCCCTGTAGTTGTAATCTTATGATCATTATTTTACCGTTATATTTTCCGTTTACCGTTATCATTACCGGACCATCATTATTTTGAATTTGAGACTGGACTGTTGCAACCACAACGCAGTCGTAGTAGCACACTTTGTTCATAACACTACAAGTTAATTAGTAGCCAACAAACTAGCCAGGTATCGACCCTTGGGCCTATTAATACCGTACGACAGACTTCCACGAAGCGAGTCAAGAGTACGCGCGATAGAAATAGTGCGCACGCGCATCGCGATGTCACGGCTTGCAGACTGTGACATCACAATAGTAACGACAATAATCATAGGCATAAAAGAAGGCGACCTCTGTGGCGCAGTGGGCGAAGGCCCGCCTGTGACGCAGGAGGTTGCGGGTTCGATCCCCGCCGGCCGCGGGACAAATGTTTGTATGATCTGCAAATATTTGTCTCGGGTCTGGGTGTTTTCTATGTATATTATGTACGTATTTACAAAAAAAAATGTATATAAGTAGTATATCAGTCATGTGGTTACCATAACACAAGCTCTGCTTAGCTTGGGACTAGTGTTACCAGGTGTCCCGAATTTCGCGGGACGTCCCGCTTTTCAGGGGTCTAGGGACGCGTCCCGCGCGACCCTTGCGCGGGACGCCAAATGTCCCGCTTTTTGGGAATCAAAAAATCACTGCACTAGTTTACACGTTTGAACACAGTACAAGCAGTACGCAGAGTTAAAATACGAGACAAACAAGTTGTTCGTGACGTATGGCTCTATCTCGCTCTTTGGCCTATGAATTGCGTATTGAGCATCCTTTTCACGTGGTTCGCTAAGAGGACAACTTGTTTCTTGAGTACTATATGTCGCAGTCACAGGGCGATAGAGAGAGAGCTATAAAGCTGTCCTGTTTTACGCGCGATCACTTGCTTTGCCATGCCAGTTTCTTCTCAGAAATTGATCCTTATTATCCACACTATATGGATGGTATAATAAAACAGATTTTTTTATTTTTACTATTCAACAGGTTCGATTCCTGGCCACGAAAATTGCGAGCAAAATAATTCAAAGTTAGGAACCGATAACCATCCATCTTTTTCTTAGAGCACTGTTAGCAAAATCAAGTGTCACGTGTTAAATTTTTTTAAAAAAAATTCCGCTCGCTTCGCTCGCATATTACTTTCATGAGCAGGGGAAGCTCGCTTCGCTTGCTAACTTCGATGCTCGCTTCGCTCTCATATTACTTTCATTAGTATTTTACGATCAAATTAATTTACTGTTAGGAACCGACAACCATCCATCTTTTTCTTAGAGCACCGTTAGCAAAATCAAGTGTCACGTGTTAAATTTGCCTAAAAATTTTCCGCTCGCTTCGCTCGTATATTACTTTCATAAGTATTTTACGAGCAAATTAATTTACTGTTATGAAACGATAACCATCCATCTTTTTCTTAGAGCACCGTTAGCAAAATCAAGTGTCACGTGTTAAATTTGTCTAAAAAATTTCCGCTCGCTTCGCTCGCATATTACTTGCATGAGTATTTTGCGAGCAAATTAATTTACTGTTAGGAACCGACAACCATCCATCTTTTTCTTAGAGAACCGTTAGCAAAATCAAGTGTAACATGTTGTATTTGTCTAAAAAAATCCGCTCGCTTCGCTCGCATATTACTTGCATGAGTATTTTGCGAGAAAAAGAATTTAATGTTAGGAACCGACAAACGTCCATCTTTTTCTTAGAGCACCGTTATCAAAATCAAGTGTCGCATGTTGCATTTCTCAAAAAAAAATCAGCTTCCACCGCGGGTAACACCGCGGGGCACAGCTAGTAAACCAATAATTTTTTAGGAACAAAACTTTCTAACTACAAGAAAAAAGGTACCTGCCCTGAAATGCCCAAAAATTTGTTACACCCTTTATAATTTTCCAGATAGGTACTTATTACATAAATATTAAACTTTGATTATACAAAGCTTGTTTTTTTTTGTCGTCCCGAATTATAGCACAAAGTCCCGCTTTTTGGAACCTGCTGTCCCGAAATATGGCATAACACACCTGGCAACACTACTTGGGACTACATGATGCTGTGTGAAATGTCCAGCAATATTTATTTATTTATTTTATTTAAGGCCGTTATAGCAGAATCACAATACGAATTGAACTATATGCCTCATTTCATAGACTGAGAATGACAAGAACGGCGTATGTTGCAATTCCTATTATGATTCTGCTATAGCGACCTTTTTAGCCCCGCAGGTCTATGAATTCTATGATTGAGTGAAAAAAGAACGAACATTTTGGCATACCTACTCTTCCGCCATTTTGAAAAAATCTCGATCTTGTAGCCAGTGATGAAACATGTGTCAATCGATAGGGGAAGTGATTACAAACAAAATATATTCAGTAATAAAATCTCGTAATCTTTATACTTTCCGAGATATTTGAGTTTGAAAATATAAAAATTAAAACTTGAAAATGCTAATTATGCTGCCAATAATAACCGGTAGGTATTTGAATATGTCTACTGTGACTGGGGATAAAATAGTGAGCCAATTTCGTTTAATTTTTAGGTAAAAATTTTTTTTTTATTTTGAAATTATACAGGTGAATTTTTGAGACGGGGCAGTAAGGACAGCTACCTTAACCGTTGTAGCTACAGGAAAACGTTCTTACGAGACTATCCTTAACTTTTGAAGATATTTTAACCTGCATTCACAGATTTTTAAAAAAATGTACAGGCAGCGAGAAAATGGCCAGTTTACACAAAAACTTTTTTTGATGCCAATCGATCCTGTTTCACATAAGGATTAAAAGGCTCTATCGGACCAACTGAGGTTAGAGTACTAGAAAAGTCAGAAAACGCTAAAATGTATTTTTGGGACGGGGTAGTAAGGGCTACCATAACCGTTGTTTTCCTGTAGCTACAACGGTTATGGTAGCCCTTACTAACCAGGGTTGATAAAAATCATGATTTTTTTTTAAAAATCAAAAAAATCCGATTTATTTGATTTTAATCGGATTTTTTTGATTTAAATCAGATTTTTTTGATTTTTTTACTTTCTGATCTCTTTAAATTTGGAAGTTAGTTAAATAAGAAAAACACATTACATTTATTAATAGTATTAACAAAAACATTTTATTTTAATAAATAGTTCATTTATTTAACAGAATAGTTCCACATATTTGGCATATATATGTGACAAAATATAAATTAAAATTATCAAAAATTAAAAAGTTCTTCTAAAGTCAAATCACTTTTTTAAAAAAACATTGTCATTATAATGGACATTTTTTTGGACTGTTTTTGATGGACTATTTTTTTTTCTTTAAAAAGCGGCAACATTGGATTTGACATATATGTCATTTTTAGTTCGTACAATGAGCAATCCGACTATAATCAATAACGAATGGCCGGGTCAAAGGCTAAACAGGCTCATTCAATCGCAAGTTTAAATTTCGGGGAACCCCCGAACGGTGTAGGTAAACAGCATTGGACACATTTTCGTTGATTTGGTCGCAGTAAAAACGTACTGATTTAAATCATTGATTTTTTTTGAAAAAATCATTTGATTTTAATCGCGATTTTAATCACTGATTAAAATCAAGTGATTTAAATCATATCAACCCTGTTACTAACCCGTCTCAAAAATACATTTTAGCGTTTTCTGACTTTTCTCCTTTTAACCTCGGTCCGATAGAGCCTTTTAATCCTTATATCAAACAGGATCGATTGGCATCAAAAAAAGTTTTTGTGTAAACTGGCCATTTTCTCGCTGCCAGTACATTTTTTTAAAAATCTGTGAATGCAGGTTAAAATATCTTCAAAAGTTAAGGATAGTCTCGTAAGAACGTTTTCCTGTAGCTACAACGGTTAAGGTAGCTGCCCTTACTGCCCCGTCTCAAAAAATCACCTGTAGGTATAATTTCAAAAAAAAAAAAAATATTTTTACCTAAAAATTAAACGAAATTGGCTCACGATTTTATCCCCAGTCACAGTAGACATATTCAAATACCTACCGGTTAATATTGGCAGCATAATTATCATTTTCAAGTTTTAATTTTTACATTTTCAAACTCAAATATCTCGGAAAGTATAAAGATTACGAGATTTTATTACTGAATATATTTTGTTTGTAATCACTTCCCCTATCGATTGACACATGTTTCATCACTGGATGCAAAATCGAGGTTTTTTCAAAATGGCCGACAGTAGGTATGCCAGGCTCCATACAAAAATGTTCGTACCCTTTTGGCACGTGTAGGTAAAATATAGGTATCTGCATCCTCGTAACCACCGGCATCGATTAAATAGCGTGACGGGTTGCGGTCGCGTCAGTATTGTAAACAGAGCGATCGCGAAATGGCCCCGGTTTTAGATCTTCCGGGATATTGTAACATGTCCACTCTATCGCCAATGTATGGCTGCTTCTATTATGCACAGCCAAATAATCAAGATGGTTATAACATGTTATAGATTGTTATGTTATTAGAATTATGAGTGTTCTAGAAGAAATAAAGTGGGTGATCGACGTGCGAGCCTATACCGCGGTTTTAAGAAATCGCTTTAAGCGATAAGGCCGCCCATTGTGCCACCATGTTAGTATTTAAGTTTTTCTAGTTAAGTTAAATAATCTGGTGTAACAATAAAGAGTTCATCTATCTATCTTTTAAATAACGTCTGTTTTACTCGTGGCTCGTTGATGCTGATCGACTAGCGAGTGAAACAGTCATATCGTAGTTGAATTGAGGTTTTGAATTTTGAATTTGATGGAGCTGAGTAAAAAATGAAGCAAACATGACGAGCCGCGAGCCAGGCTCGTCAACTCACAAAATCGCGGTATTGGCTACAATGATACACCGGCGAGCTTTGCCGACGAGCCATAAGACCGCGGTTTTACTCGCTCGTCGATCAGGGCCTTTAGAAATACGATGTGAGGATGTGAGCTTTTAAATTACTACAAATAAAACTTGAAAAAAACTACCTACTCCCGAAGGGCTCTATCATGTTTTTTGGTTAGCTAGCGTGAATGAAATAAGAGCTTTTGGCTAATCGATCGAGCGAGCGAAGCGAGCGAAGATCTTAGTGGTAATCGATCGAGCGAGCGAAGCGAGCGAAGATCTTAGTGGTAAGTTGGGCGATTTTGCTTTGTATGTTTGTATGTTTGTATGTTTGTATGTTTGTATGTTTGTATGTTTGTATGTTTGTATGTTTCACGAATTGTTGTTCGAGCATAACTGTCGAACCGTTCATCCAATCTGCATGAAACTTGGTAGGTCAATAGGTTGTGGTAAGGAAATTTACGGTGGAGCATATGAGCTTAATCGATGAAGGGGTTGTGAAGATATTGGGTTCCCAAGGGGGTAAAAAATTATGAAAGTTACACAAATATATTGAGTGGGGTGTCATACGAAAGGGCTTATTTTGTACATTCTAAAATGGTTTTTATTTTTAATCTAGGATGTATAGTTTTTGAAATACGACCAAAGACCAAAAACTACGAAACCAGAGCTGCAAGAGCTCCCGTTTCATAGAGTTTCGATGTCTTCGTAGCTCATTGACTGGTCGGTCTTAAAAAGAGAGTGGCATCGTTGCGGTTTGGTTTGCAATGATTTTAGATGCTACTTGATTTATTTTCATGATAAAAAAAATTTTGATAAAATATGAAAATAGGTAATTGGGGTAAAAAAAGTTAAGTAAACAAATATATTGAGTGCGGTGTCAAATGAAAGGTCTTTATTTGTACATTCTAAATTAGTTATTATTTTTATTCTAGGACGTATACTTTTAAAAATACGACGAGAATTCATAAATATGAAATAAATGAAAAATTAGACACGACATTATGTATTGCATGCATGCTAGTATTTTTTACCATGAAGAGCTAGCGCAATAGGCATACCCGGCAGTAGTAGCACTTGAAATTATAGGGGTAGTCAGAAGAAAGTCCAAATGTTGGCCATCTACGGTGCGCGAGATCTCAGTTCGGGGCGAACTACTAGTTAAGTCAGTGTTTAGAAACACCAGCAGCGTCAACAAACACGGTGTAGCCCGACGCCGTCATTTCGGCTGTAAACCAGTAATGTGCCTCTGTTTACTGATGTGGGCTTTTTACCCGACTGCGCAAAGCAAAGGAAGGGTAATGTGTTTATCAGTCTATGTATGTATGTTTGGATGTTTCTATGTGGCACTCTAGAGGCCAAACGCGTGGACCGATTTTGATAATTCTTACGTCAATCGATTCGTCTCAACCTTGGAAGTGCTACTAAAGACATGACAGTAAACAAAATTCACCAGTGCCACAACCAGACGCCATATTGTCAAAATTAAAAAAACCAAAATCGTCACACTATATCAAGTGGGGTATCGTTGAATAGGTATTTCAAAATCAACTTTAGGTTTCTTTTACCATTTTTTATTTTAAGTAATAGTTTAGGAAAAATAACGGTTTAAAGTTGATTAATAATAATTCTCGCTATGGATGTTTCTATGTGGCACTCTAGAGGCCAAACGCGTGGACCGATTTTGATGATTCTTACGTCAATCGATTTGTCTCAACCTTGGGAGTGTCACTAAAGATATGACAGTAATCAAAATTCACCAGGGCTACAACCAGACGCCATATTGTCAAAATTAAAAGAATCAAAATCGTCACACTATATCAAGTGGGGTATCGTTGAATAGGTATATAGGTATAACTAAAAAGTGTTAAATAAAAAAATATTTTAAAAAAACAAAAACCCGACTGCGTCAAAACTAAAAAGAAAAAAACAAGCCTGCAAAGAATTACTCACAGTCGGGACCCATAACATTGGGAAGATTTGATTGGTAATAAAATGAATGGGTACCGACTGTGACTAATTCTTTGCAGGCTTGTTTTTTTCTTTTTAGTTTTGACGCAGTCGGGTTTTTGTTTTTTTAAAATATTTTTTTATATCCTCTTTTATTGAGCATCTTGAAGGCCGATCTCAAAAAACGTATCAATCGTTCCGATTTAACTTCAAACATCACTATGAAATGTTATGAGGTTGTTAATTCAACAAAAGACAAAAAAACGAGTGTTCTTTATACCACACGTCTGATCACACTTTTCGTAACGCTCTCGCTCGTCACGCATCAACCATCTTACTCCCCAAGTCAAGCTTTTTGCTCTTATTCTAAGGTGTGCAATAAATAATTTTCATTCATTCAATCGTGCGTAAAGAAGTATTATTTCAAATAAAAACCGGTCAAGTAAAGGAAAAATTCCGAAAAATAAAAAAGTTGATAATTAAGGTAAGTTTTGGTACTCACAAGTTTTCACGAAAACCTAAATTTGCCTATATCTTTTTATAGTGTTGACTCAGGACCTTGATTTTTATAGTCACAATAGGGACTATAGACCTTAGTATATGGTATAAATTTCAACTTGCTAGCTCTACCTGTTCCTGAGATAATCGATGGTGACACACGGACGGACAGACGGACAGACGGACAGACGGACAAGAAAGTGATCTTATAAGGGTTCCTTTTTTTACCTTTTAAGGTACGAAACCCTAAAAAACACAGACAAAGTTTGTCTGTGTATGTAGGTCTCTACTCCCTAAGCCTAGTAAGTGTACAGTTAGGTGTATGTTGTCATAACAGTTCTGGTATCAAAATTGGCGGTGTCAGGCGCGACACCCGTGTTTTGTAAACACGCGTCCCGTGGCCGCCGCCGTCACGTCGGCTTGTGTTTCATAGCGCCTATACACATGCAGCATAATTATGCGATAAGCGCCGTTTACATGGTGAGAGTTTCTCGCCTCGAAGATGCGATTATCAAAAGCAAATGTCAAAATATGACAATGAAAACTAAACATTGGTATCATACATAGTCATGGAGCGAGTTTTTCAAATTTTCGAGACAAAAAACTTACACCATTTGCTAAATTGCTACCCATGAATGGAACTCCCTGCCGCCCTACTTGTTTCCTAAGTACAAACTATAATCTAGGTGCATTCAAGGCTAGAATTAATAGATTTCTTATAGATCGATGTGATCCAACCTCGACCATCGAGTTGGTGGCCAAACATAGATCTATTTTCTATAAAAAAATGTATAAACGGCGCTCGTTTCTGTTGGCGGCGTAGTATGACTTCAATCAAAGAGATCGGAGATCATTACAGTTAGTGTTACGTAGCGCCTTTACACATGGAGTACAGCGATACGACTGTGTTTCTTTGACTTGTGTTGTGACTGTGTCGTAAGGTGGCTGGAACTGGTTGAGGGAAGTCGAGGTTTGAGCTCAGTGGCGAGCAATTGGAGAGGCATATATCTCACAGCGGACTGCTACAGAGTGATAATGGTGATGAAGTTAACATAGTTCCACCAAAATGTGAAAGCAGGATCAGCAAAACTTTCAATATCTCGCGAAGGATTCTCTTACTAGGTTTTCGAGGAGATTTCTGCGATTGCCGTTTGTACTCTGCCGTATGCATGTGAATAGCACTCAGCACACACTGTTTACTGTTTACAAGAGTTTTACCGTGTGATTGGAGTAAGATTAGCTATTCATGTCGGTACGACAATACGAAACCTATTTTTGCTGTTTATTTCCATTCTTACTCCGTCTCTGACGCTATTTTCGTAACAGATTTATAGTTCATGAAATACCTCCTGATAAGTACTACGTTCTTAAGTTTATGAGAATAAAGGCTTCATTGAAAATGATTTGATTTGACTATCTAAAAAGGTGCCGAGTAAGCTAACTGCCAGGTAGAGTGAGGAGTAGGTACTGACAAGAAGACGTTTTCTATCTCTGAAAACTTACTTAGCAGTAAAAAGGAAATTTATATAGCAGTCATCAATTATTTTTACCTTTCCAATGACTCAAAACCTTTTGTTTATTTATTACTTTGGTCATTAAGGTCATATTTGGGTCACCAGGAGATAATACGAGCATTTTAACATTCACATTTGAACCAATTCTGGTTCCCGTATATTCCACTTATCTACCTACTTAGTCAGTTCCCTTGTCAAACAAACTCGATTGATTAGAAGAAAACTCCAATCAAGTTCTGTTCGCCTGGTACCTACTTAATTACAATCCCATCCAAGGAAGGCACTTCAGAACCAGACATTTATTTCACATTTTAATGGCCTATCACGTGTTTTTATGTCTAAACCGAATTGTTTGTTTTACAATAAAATACGCTGAAAGTACAACGGCCTCTTCGCCATTAACTCAGTCATAAATGATCCTAACATCGAACAGAACAAAGACAAAGTCCGTAGATTTATTCAATAGGATATTAAGATCACTTTGAAACGTTATCTGAGCTAGGTAACTCAATACGTATTCCTCGCGAGCTGAGATGGAGTGAATAAACTCTGAGATGCTTCTTATGCCGCCTATACATGTTGGGCGAGCCTAAACCAGCGCGGGGGAATGCAGAACGCTTGCGAATGCAAGGCGAGGCGTCAAACGTCTGAACGGTAGCCCGTTCAGACGTTTGACGAGTCTATGCAAACCAATGTAAATTGGCGCTTGTATTCGTTCGGCCAGCTAGGCGAGCGATGGCAAGGCAAGGCAAAGGTGCTTCCCACATGTTGGCATTGGCATTCACTCGAGCCTGCGCCAGCGTGAGTAGCGGCTTTACATTTTTAAACAAGCGCGCCGGCTTACGGGATTATGCTTTCGAGAGTTTGTTTTTGATTTCGAAAAATAAAATTATAAACAAATCTGAGTAACATGCTAAAGTATGAAGCTCAAAAGCTTATTGAAATAACATTCATATCGAGGTGTCGATGTGTACAGAATCGAACGTTCGCGAGATCAAAGGGACTCGCAAGTCGGTCAGTCATGTAAGCCACAGGGGGTCGACATCGGAATGTCTTTATGATTTGGGGGCATTGCCATAAGCTGCTGCTTGCCAATGACCTAATCTTACCTCCGATGGTACCATTCCGTACCAATTTCCTAGAAACGAAATCTTGTAAGCATTTACGAAGCAAATTACAAAATACATATACATGTATTTTGTAATTTGCTTCGTAAATGAGAGTAACACTCAGTTTTGGTTAGTTTATCTCACAGTTGCTTCGCTTCAGTTATTTGCTCATCGATATTTCAGACTTGTAGACTAGACTCACTCCAGCTTTATTTTTAGTCAATCAATGACAAATGACGAATGCAAGTCTGCGCCATCACAGCTAACTTTGCAACGGCTTTTCCGAAAAAATTTTTTGATTGAAACTTGAATAATTAAAGTTTCTGAATTGGAATAGCGATAGCCATTTTTATGTGGATAAAATGCTGTTAAAAGCTAAGTATTAAGTAATTAAATGTTGATGTGTTTGTGATCTTGATAAGGTTAAAATTGCTAGGAGAATTAATTACCTACTTAGGTTTTTATTAAACGTAGTCAATACTCAGGCTGGTAGCTATAGCTTTGTTACGGGGCAGGGCCCAAGGGTTCCAAAATAAATAAATAATAAATAATAAATAATGCTGGACATTTCACACAGCATCATGTAGCCCCAAGCTAAGCAGAGCTTGTGTTATGGGAACCACATGACTGATATATACTACTTAATTACATTTTTTTTTGTAAATACATACATAATATACATAGAAAACACCCAGACCCGAGACAAATATTTGCAGATCATACAAACATTTGTCCCGCGGCGGGGATCGAACCCGCAACCTCCTGCGTCACAGGCGGGCCTTCACCCACTGCGCCACAGAGGTCGTCTAAATACAAAGATTGACTAGTTTTCTCCTTCAAAATACTTCGGACCCCCTAACATGTCCCCCTTATATACGTCCCTTATATACCTACTTCCCTTATATACGTCCATGTCAATACTAGACTGAGTCCAAGACCGACAATTTGACATGCACTCCGACGCACGGAAGCGCTCATGCAAATTGTGACCGCTAATCAAAACGTCGTCGATCGGGGACGCTTAACTTCAACGATATACCAAGAACGTCCAAGCAAGCCACGCCACGAGCGCTTCATATAGCAGTAATAATGGCGAAAACTGAATTTATGTTTGTACCATATGTTTGCAACGGATTACTTCAGTTGTTATTTTCGTAGGACACTCGCTCCCAATCGGTAAGCACTCGGGTCATAATTAATAAGTAGGTTCCTACCTACATGCCAATGTGCATTCATCATTATCCTAGCGCTTTCCCGGTTGCGTCCTTTCGGAGCCCGGGGTCCGCTTTCCTACTTTTTTGCATTATGTATGAATTATTATTATAATAGATAACTACTACAGTTGTCACAATTGATCTAGGCATTCGTGAAGTAAGGCTTTTCGCTGCGCAGTAAAAAAAATTGTATGAAAAAGTTGCAGTGCGCATCGAAACGGCTAACTTCACGAATGCCAAGATCCGTTGGAAGAAACGTACTTTCTAGTCATAAGTCCGTCTTGACAGATGGACAGACACTCTGACAGACGAAGAAAAATATGTGATCCTATAAAAGTTCCTTTTTTCTTTTTCATTTGGAACCCCAAAAAATAAGAATCATGCCGATCCCCAGTAAAAATTAAATACCTAATGGTAGTCGATGAAGATGTTCAATCAATCAATCAATCAAGTTTATTTGACTCCAAAACTATACCTAGTACAAAATGTTAATGAGTTCTAGCAAAAACAACAGTTTTACAAGTTTATTCACCTACATTTGGCTATATCCATAAATATATAGATTATACCGGCAGCCTCTACAGACCAATAAAAAGGATTAGATCCATAAACAAGAACTTACACATTTCTATAAGGGAGTGTCCACATTGCGTTTTTTGCAGCGCGTTTGTATCGATACAAACGCGATTCGAACGCGATGCGAACGCGCAGCCCCCCGCGCAGCCCCTCCCGGTTCGCTTTTGTATGGAAAAATACGCGTTGCGAACGCGCGTTTGTATCGATACAAACGCGCAGCTCAAAAACGCGCTGCAGAAAACGCAATGTGGACACTCCCTAAAACTGGCTACATCATAGCGAGCAGTAAAATTTAAATCGAACGATTTCGGTTTAGTTCTTTGATGTGAAGCGTTTGTTTGGCGGTAGAGATCACACAAAAACCTTTAACTTATTGTTGGGAAATACTGATACTGTGCACTTTAAACATGATCTATTTTTACAAGCTTTTATTTAACTTGCAATGTTTATACTATGTAGATTGTCCGTTTCAAGGTTTGCAAGCTAGATTCTTGCCACTTCGCGATGTCTAATTTAGCTGAAAGACACACTAATTGATTCTCGATGATATTGCAATATTAAAGTGACAGCGACATCGGCAGGCTGATTGTCTAACTTGTCTCAGACCTCGAATTGATCTCAAACTGTCAAAACGATCGCCTTGATCGACCTTTTGTCGCGTTCGGTCTCGTTGAGAAGAGAGTGACGGAGCTACTTGCGTGGTCACTGAACTGTCATATTAGAGAGTTTGAGACAGATTTTGGTCGCTATCACACAATCAAGGGGCTGATAATGGCGTCAGGAACTTTTTTAATAGAACTGCTCAGAAAATAAAGTTAAGGTTTATTTGAATAAGGTTAAAACCCACCAAAATTGTTTTGTTCTAAAGGTAAATGCTACGAAAAGCATAGGGTCGCGTAGCACGTGCTACGAGCGTAGAGGGCGTTCGTTAGTCTTTATCCCGTAGCATTGAGCTACGTGAAAATTGTCGCTTGTGAATGAATCCTTTATTATGCATTTAAGTATTAAATAAAAAACCGGTCAAGTGCGAGTCGAACTCGTACGCCGAGGGTTCCGTGCCTAGCCATGGTGCCAATTAAGCTAGTCCGCTTAATTGTATGAGCGCCCATACAACTCGGAGGACAATTTTAATTGGCGTCAACTATGTATGTATGGGAACACCCTTTAATTTTCAACTTTTTTAACTTTTTGGAATTTTTCCTTTATTTGTGCTATAAGACCTTGCTTTTTGCCAAATTTCGTTATTCTAAGTCAACGGGAACTACCATTTAGGTTTTCGACCCAAAACCTCTAGGGTACTTCCGGTTGACCTAGAATTGTCAATTTTGGTTACAAGCAAGGTTTTCCAGCACAAGTAAAGGAAAAATTCCGAAAAATAAAAAAAGTTGATAATTAAGGTAAGTTTTGGTACTCACAAGTTTTCACGAAAACCTAAATTTGCCTATATCTTTTTATAGTGTTGACTCAGGACCTTGATTTTTATACTCACAGTAGGGACTATAGACCTTAGTATGTGGTATAAATTTCAACTTGCTAGCTCTACCCGTTCTTGAGATAATCGATGGTGACACACGGACAGACAGACGGACAGACGGACAGACGGACAGACGGACAGACGGACAGACGGACAAGAAAGTGATCTTATAAGGGTTCCTTTTTTTACCTTTTAAGGTACGGAACCCTAAAAAACAAATTAGATCTTGATTATTTTTAATAACTTCATTGCGTAGGTACTTTGGTCTGTGCTTGTATATTTTATCATTAGATAAGTGATATAGTGATATACTACAACTATTGAGTAATTATCACCTAGAAGACAGTAACGTTAGGCAGCGAAAAGTTTCAAAAATAAAAATATGTATGAAATGAAAACCAATAGTTTCCGAGTTATTTTCGTAAATTGTCATTTCCCAGTTTGCAACCTTGAATTTTCAATAGCGCGTAAACCAACGTGCGTTAACTCTCTTTTGACATTTCTATTCAATTGCTCTACGGATTAATATAGTTGGGGATATTCTATTGAGACCATTTATTCCATGCATGGCAAGTGTCAAAAGTCAATTTAAAAATCAGTAACGATTTTTTTCCTGTGTTACCTAGACGTTTTAGATTACTCTACCATCACAGGATAATAATAAAAGTAGGTAAGTACCTAATGACTCAAACCGCTTTGATGCAGCATCACCCAATAGGATGAATCAAACGCTGTTTGTTGACGCTAACGCTAAAAATCAAAACGAAATAAAATCTTCAATTAAGTACAGGAATAAGTATGCTTCTGGTCTATAAGTAGGACTTGAATTTCTAGTCATTAGTCATGCTTGAATTCCGGCTGAAATGCTTAAATATATACTGTAAAAATTACCGTAGCTTCCATGGAAAATCTTCCGGACGCTCCACCGGACACTACAAACAATTGATAGTTTCAGTCACAGTAGAATATCGATCCAATTTCATTCACTCAACACTGGCCGCTCACAAAATCACTGCTCGTAAACAAGATGATTTATGAAAAAATCTGTTGCACGGTTTCCAAATTCAAAATATGAAATGTCACTCGCGGTCAGTCGCGGGAAAGCTGGGGCGGTCCGGCGCACGCGCGCTTTAAACTGAAACTGGCGGTACAGCCCGCAAGCACTACGTCACACCGACATTTGGCAAACGCACAAACTTCCCCAACCAATTTCGATATGTACACATTTGTTTATATTGCAGTTAATAAGACAAGATTTCGCGTTTTGTCGTCGTGTTGTGACGAGATGTTTGAGCGGAGCCGTTTCTGTTGGAATTGATGGCACATAAAACTGTGTTATTTTGATATTGTTCTTGTGATGGCGGTAGAGACAAGGATCGCAGCCCTGGAGGCGAGGAGACAGGCCCAATGACAGTACGATCGCTTGAGTATTTTCGGTGACACGCCTGTCGTCTGCGTTTTCTCTTCTATGAAAAGAAGTGACATAATTTTTATGTGATCCGATTCGTGGCCGCTCTAATTATGACTCATAGCA
This sequence comes from Camptogramma bilineatum, assembly GCA_958496255.1. Taxonomy (NCBI): domain Eukaryota; kingdom Metazoa; phylum Arthropoda; class Insecta; order Lepidoptera; family Geometridae; genus Camptogramma; species Camptogramma bilineatum. The sequence continues at coordinate 11,897,670 of OY292471.1, forward strand.
TCCTGGTTTTAACTCAATTATCTTGTTGCTATTTTTGCCGTTAGCCTAACCATTTTTTAGGTATTTTACTTTAATGCGAGATAAAATTATGTCGTAATCCGTAATCTCTGCCTACAACCCCAGTTCACAAGGAAACAGGCGTGAGTTTTATATATTTCAGAAACAAATATGAGTAGGTACAAATAGCTAATACCTACCTCACATTACTTCATCTACCAACTCATTTTACGTAGGTAGGTAGATAATTTAATTTCCGACGTTAGAATTCCAATCAACTTAGTATCGGGAATTGATTTTCCCTAAACATTCTCCTATTTCTATATTTTCAAAATGATTTATGGCCGAGTGCTATTTCACCCTTTCCTTGAATTCTGCTTACGCAAGGTTCTTCGAATTCTCAATGAACTTCAGAGTGCTTTGGCCCGCGCCAAAGAAACTTCTTTTACAATGATTTACTGCAGCTTTGGTCGAGTTCCCACTCGAAATTGTAACAAATCTTCGTGGTAATATGTTACAAGTCTAAAAAGATGTTCACAGAACCAGGGCGTTGAAACAGCGAAACCAGCATGCTGATTCAGGCTTCCGAATTGGCATCCGATTCGATGATTTTAGTCGGAAAGTTTTTTCAGCGAAGAAAAGTCACTTTCCAAGTTCAAAATACATTCCGAGAAGGTCTGAATCGCATGTTGTCGTCGTGACCACTCCTACCCACATCTTCAAAGATTCTCTTTGAGGTCATGACTTCACAACTCCTTGGAGATACAATCCTAATGTTGATTTTTATAAAGCAAAAAGAGCAACATGAGAACGCTTTAGTGGACAGAAGACCTTACGAATCTAAAAAGCTGTTCAACGAACCAGGATGAGTGAGGTAGCTTCACAGATTTTCGTGGAAATAAAATCACCGGTAGATGATCTTCCTGAAAACCGCGGGTGGTCACCGGCAGGTTATAAAGAACATTTCCTCTTGTTCACAACTTTAATTTTAATAAAAACTCAAAATAAATTTTTCAGAGAAAATTGTAATTGTACATACCTACTAAATTGCTGAAAGGAAAAGAGCTAAGTAGGTACTTACATTGATTTAATTTTTCCCGGAAAATTTAATTTTGACTTTTATTAATTTAATCTGGTCACGAAAATATTTAAGTAATGATTTTTCAAACGACTTCGTAGAGTTTTTACAGTAATAATTTACTTTAACTACAAATCGGCAAAAGCTCTGAACAAAATTTTCCGACATAAACTTACCACAAATTATCTATCGTTTGTCGCTTAGTGTAGGTTAGAGCAGGCAAAAAAGTAAGTACTTATAGTACCTAACAGTACGCACAATGAATTTAGGCATTTGTGAAGTTAGCCGTTTCGCTGCGCAGTAGAAATGTATGAAAAAGCTACACTGCGCATCCATTGTGCCTACCCGTACCACTGAGGGTATCGTCGGTGGTACGGTGGAGCAGTCATGGTAGGTCGGGACCAAACTATACCAAGAGTAGGTAGTCCTACAAACGATTAGCTATTATTAGGTAGGTAAGTATATAGAATGTTACAACCAGTAAAATTGTAGAGATGACTAGATTTTCCTGACTCATCATCCGTCCATCATCGTCACTTAATCCGAAGAATACACAGTTACAAATCTCGTTAATAATTTAGCCAATAAATATTTCGTTTATTAGTCACTATAAACACTTCAGCCCATAACAATCTGATGAATCACCCAAGGGTGGGTAATGGGAATGTATGATTTTATCTCCAGAAACAATCTATTGGCAAAAATGCAATAATTATGCATCTAGTAGAGAGGGATGATGCGGATGACTTGGCAGTGGCAGAGACGGCTGTTTTTTACAGCATTTGTGACACATTGGCCGACGAATATTAGCTAGGAATGTCCAATGCCAAAGACAACTAAATCTAATGTGAACTAGCTCTGCCTGGCGGTTTCACCCGACATTTAATTTAAAAAAGTTTTTTAAATTAGACTGGAAGTTCTAGTCTAGAGAATAGCGCGTTCAAACCAAAAAATAACTCTTCTGTTTCGTACTTAGACTACCTACCTTTACATTTTCAAAATCACATTTACTTATTGAAATTAATAATTGTTGAATTGAAATCGGGAATGGTTCCTTTTGTTTGTCGGAAATTAAAAATTTTAACCCTTCAAAATGTTAATGTTTACACAAAAATTAAAATAATTGTCCAGAATTACAAGAAATACGATAAAAGTAAAAGAAATAAAATATTGTAACACGCACAAAGAATATCCCTTAATTGGCAGTAAAAAAAATAACGTCAATGATGAGTGAGTACCTCGTAAAGTCCCCAAAATATTTATTATTCGCAAAACAGATGTAACTGAAGCTGCTCGAAGAACTGAAGGTACAAGTTGGCCGATGCGAGGCCAACGACAGATAACAATCAAAATGTCGTCGCGAGCGCCAGTGCTTCCAACTCTGAGCTTTTGCGTCAAACGTGACGGCACTTTTTAAGACGGACCTTATCGGATGCAACGAAGAATAAGTGCGAGATAGTTGCAGCCAATGTTCTTCGATTTACTTAACTCTTCGAAGATGAGATGAATCATGCCATGATGATTAATCGATTATTTTAATAGGTAGGTAGGTAGGAAAATCCGTTGATTTCTTAGATTAAAGATTTTCTTGGCTTTGCAACGTTATTTAACCAACTAGTGCTGGCAGCACCGGGTAACAATGGCCCAGCATTGGCAGAGCTCCAGCTGTCAGCCGCCTTAGATCAACTCTGCACGTGTGTGGCCCTTTGTTAGCTTCCTCAATGGATTGCTTTTGCTCCTTTTCGCCGAAAGAACAGATGACAGATCCCTTTTCTCAGATCAGGGCGTCGATTCTGGTACCGAACTTTTTATCAACCTCAACCAAAACCTCAACTAAAGCGACTGTTTCCATGACTACTAATAACAAACGACTCAGTTGTGGTGAGGTTTTGAACTTTGGCAGAACAAATTTTTGAAAAGCTATTCTACTATTTCACCAAATGGCTGACATTTAAGAGATCGAACCAAAACCAAAGCGGTTGTCATCTAGTAGAATTTAGGCCCAGACTGTATTCGTGGTTCACCTAGGTGATTTATTGGAGATGAATGTTTCATTGTGGGAAATAGGGTAAGGGTAGGAAGGAACTGTATCTTGATTGAATGATAAAAAGTAGTAGGTAAACCTAGAACCCCTCTACAAGAGTTTTGTCGTTAAACGATCTTTTGTGTAGACAAATAAAAGCTAGTTGCTCTTTATTACTCTACTTGTGGTTCCTACTCCCTTTTATGAACAAAGGCTGCGATCGGACACGATCCTCCCAGGACTCTAAGGGAGTGGCCACACTTACGTTTTTCATAGCGCGTTAGCATCGATACAAACGCGCATACGAAAAACGTAGTGTGCAACTGCTCTCAGCTTGCCGACTGCCTTGCGCTCGCTACGCGCTTGTATCTATACGAACGCGCTACCTACGAAAAACGAAGTTTGCCCAGGTGCCCACTTCCTAAAATCCCTAAATGAAGCCTGTAGGTACCTACCTGCCTTAATAGTCAGTAGTAGGTATAAACGATTGATCTAAGCATTCGTGAATTTATCCGTTTCGATGCGCAGTAGAAAATTTAGTTTGAAAAATCTGCAGTGCGTATCGAAAAAGCTAACTTCACGAATGCCTAGAGTCATCGTGCGTACTATACCTAAGTACTTATTTACTGGGCATTACATACAACCCACTAGGTAATTAGAAAAGAAAAAGAGTAGGTACTTACCTAAACAAAAAATTAGGTACTAATTCGATCAACGTTTCTGTTTCTCACAATGTAACACTTTACTTCCTGTCTCATACAAAGAATCCTAAAAAGATTCATCAAAGGGAGATAACATTAATTACACCAACAATCAGGTTTCCAAATGACGTAAATTCAACATCTGCATTCAGCACCGGCCAAACAAACAGGGTTCATTCCATTTCAAACATTTGTTTATCCTTCACTGCTGACATACACGTAGTACCTACCTACATGACGAGGTTAGGAATCGGTCTAATGAAATAATCTCAACCGAGCAGTTTTACTAATCCAATTCGAAAAGTAAATTGAAATATGACCATGACTGTATTCCCGAGGTGCGTAAGACATAGGTACATGTACCTACTTTCAGATCAAAGACCTTATAAAGGTACCTATAAGGTCTTTGTCTCAGATCTTTTAAGCATTTGATCCTTATGAATTCTTCCAACGGGGTAGTCAGAGGAGTCTGCTGCTTTCAGGCTTCTGGTTCGATCAACTCAAAAAAATAGGAGAGTCAAATCAAAGTTTTAGCACATTTTTGCTAACAAATCTAAATCGATAGGTACATAGCTGTAACTCCTTATTGCATTGCATAATAAAACAACTTATAAATTAAGTATGTCTGTTTACTATGGTTAATATGCTAGTGGAAGCAAAAAAAAAATATTAACATTATCATATGTAGGTACGAGTATTTATCTAAATTAAAACAATCTAAAATCCCTCTATACTTAAATAAAATCACGTTATACTGGTCTGTTTGACTGTCTTTCCAGCTAAAGTCATTATTGAAGATAATATATGAATACAACGGGTTACAATGACCGAGACGAGACATCAGAGAAATTACAAGTACGTTCGGTGCCACCGATGGTTGTATATTTTTCTGATTTGATATCCAGAGATCAGCTTTTGAATCCGGTACAGCAGAATGTTCTAAAACAGTCTTTCCCCATCATAAGGCGCTCCGTCCAGCTCCGGCTGCCTCACGCCCTCAGGAGGCAGGCCCCAGCGCGGCCGGCAGCCGTTGTGTTTGTGGTAGCGAGGTATCCTATCGTCACGGATCATCTCGTACGCTAGCCGGGCTATGCTCTCCTGGTAATCGCTGATACCAGTCTTGTAGAGACACGGACGTACGTAGCCGAGGACTGGAAAGGATTTCGCGAATGATAAAATCTATATACTAAATACGAGTATATTAAAGCGGAAGAGTTTGTTTGTTTGAACGCGCTAATCTCAGGAATCACAGTCCAGTCGAATTTGAAAAATTATTTCTGCATTTGATAGCTTAACTCATAGGTTCTCAACGTGGGCGATAACGCCCCCTTGTGGGCGTTTGAGACTTTCAGGGGGGCAGTAGAAGACCCAGAGAAAATTGGGGGGCGTTGAGATGAAGCAGAGGGGGCGATAATGTAGTCTAAAATAGGCAAAAAAAACACCCTAATCCAATGGTCGTCAAAGTGTGGCCCGCGGACGGTATTGGTGCAGCCCGCGGCCAAGCAAACAATTTTGATAGATAATAGATAATGATGATAGATAATGATGCTACCACGTTAGAGAAAATGTTGTGCCGACCCAACCTAGTTGGAAAAGGGCAAGGAAATGATGATGATGAATGATACTACCTACGTTGCTACAATAATAATTATAATTGATTATAAAACTTCGAGATAGGGAAGGTCACTTTGTTTGCTTGGTTTGGAGCTCGCTTTTCTCGCATCTAGCTTCATGAGTAGGTATAATACGAGCAAAGTGAGTTATGTCTGACCACAGAATAGAAACCGACAAGCAGCGAGCCTTTCTATGAGCACCGCAAACAAAATCAAGTGTCACATGTTACATTTGTCTTAAAAAATTTGACTCGCTGCGCTCGCATTTAACTTTATAAATAAGGTATATTGTGAATAAAGTGAGTTAAGTCTAACCACAGAATATGAACCGATAAGCAGCGAGTTTTTCCTTTGAACACCGCAAACAAAATCAAGTGTTACATGTTGCATTTTTCTTAAAAAATTCGGCTCGCTTCGCTCGCATTTAACTTCATGAGTAGGTAAAGTATATTGCGAGTAAAGAGAGTAAAGTCTAACCACAGAATAAGAACCGATAAGCAGCGAGTTTTTTTTTATCACCGCAAAGAAACTCAAGTGTCACAATGTTGCATTTGTGTTAAAAAATTGGGCTCGCTTCGCTCGCATTTCACTTCATAAGTAAGGTATATTGCGAGTAAAGTGAGTAAAGTCTAACCACAGAATATGAACCGATAAGCTAGCTTTTCTTTGAAAACTGCAAAAAAAAAACAAGTGTCTCATATTGTATATGACTTATAAAAATTCGGCTCGCTTCGCTCGCTTGGTTTGAAGCTCAATTCACTCGCATTTTATTGCTTCATGAGTAGTTAAATAACGAGCAAAGTTAGTTATGTCAGACCGCAGAATAGAAACTGATAAGCAGCGAGTCTTCGAGCCCCGTAAACTTATGATAAGTTTCAAGTTCGTTAGTACCTACTAGGATTTTAACCCCTTTAGGAATTTCGAAAAATCGTCAACTAAATAATTCAAGAATGTGCGGCCCGCAGTGATACCTCACAATGTCATATGCAGCCCTTGACCAGAAAAGTGTGACGACCATGCCATAATCACTATCACTAAAGTACCTAAAGTTAAAATTAAAACAGGAAAACCACATATTGTTGGGGAAGATTTAATTTTAACAGCAGTTAAAGAAGTAATAGCCACTGTGTTCCAAAAAGGTGTTTAAAATTCGCGACAGATGGTATGAAAAATAAAAAGTAGGTAAGATAGGGGGGCTTTAGAACAAAATATATTTTCAAAGTGGGCGGTGGGGAAAATAAGGTTGAGAATCTATGGCTTAACTCTTGAAGAAGGTTATAGGCTACTTTTTATCATCATCATCACCATATACCATCACTACGAGAGCAACGCCGCGAGGGCGCTGCTAGTAAACGATAAACCTGAACTTCTGAAACCACACGCTATCATTTTCGATCTAGCATGCAAAGATCAGTGGCAACTTGGGCGATTTTGCTTTTTGTATGTTTGTGGGTCCGTGATTATGCAGTGGTTGCCATTTTTTTTTTTTAATTGAATAAAAATTAGACAGGATATGCCAGTATTTTTGACCATGACGAGCTAGCGCAATAGACATACTCGGAAGTAGTAGCACTTGAAAGTATAGAGGTAGTCAGAAGCAAATCCGAATATAAGCAATCTACGGTGCGCGAGATCTCAGTTCGGGGCGAAAAGTGCTTACACAAGCATTTAGAATTTGCCAATTTGCTACTTGAAACAGTTGTAAAACTCTTCTGGTTAAGCTGCGTAAGCGCAATACAAAATTAGTTGAAACAAAAGTGAGTGGCAGTAATTTCTCGAATTAAATCATGATCAAATTTATTATTAATTTAGTTCAGACTTTCAACAACAAAATATCATTGTTGTCTTTGTAACAATCTAAGCAGTGCAAAGCCAAAATATTTATCTTTGTGCATTGTAAGCGTTTGTTTTGCAATAACTTACCGTCATAACCGGTCCGAGGCAAAACAAAACGAATAATCAGATGTAGTTGATGCTCTCATAAATTAAGTATTTAAGACACGTGCATAAATATGTAGATTTTTAAAGTACCTACTGGTGGAACTTATTGACTTTGGCAGATTATTTTTACATGGAAAAGCGGTTTGTGTTTTACTTGTCCAATAATTCTAAACTTACGACCTTATTACAGAACCTGTAAGTTAACAAGTTTAGCTTTTAGCCATCATGATCCAAAACCTATTCTTGCCTATTTTTAGCCAATAATATAATAGTAACACCCGATAAAAGTAACTTCTTAAGGTGGAATCAGACGGTTCACTCAAGTGAAAATTCATTCGAATGAAAGCTGGGGTTTTCTATAACACTTTTCTTTCATTTTATGTTCAGACGCTCCATTCCTAGTGAAAGATGCCAAATGAAGAACTGCGGGCTTAAAAAGGTCGCTATAGCAGAATCGCAATAGAAATTGAACTAAGTATATGCCGTCTCTTTTCACTCTCAGTCAGTAACCGACCTTTTAAGCGCACAGAAATGAACAAAAAGTGAACCGCCTGATTCCATCTTTACCATCAGGCACGCATTACGCTTCTATAACACTGTAGGTTTTATTGGTACCTACTGTTTTATTGGTTTTTGTACCTACTGGTACAAAACCAATAAAAGGCTTGTACAGTTCAAACCTCTTTTCCGGGTAAACAAACTTTAAAGTGTAACTAACTCCTAAAGTGCGTCTTCAACGGCTCCAGCGTGGGTTTATCCATATCCTGTTCGTACAGGTCCCTGGCTACTTTCATCAGCTCGGTATCCTTTATGGCTAGTTTGGGGGCCGCCGGTAAAGTCATCACCTCTTTCTTCGTGACCTCTTCCTCTTTGGGCACGCAGGGACGGAGCTTCTTCACGCGAGGCTTGAAAGGACGGGTTTTGAACTCTATAAGAGGAGCTTTGGTTAAGAGCACACTCTTAGCAATAATCTTCGTAATTTTCGATCGAGCGAGCGAAGCGAGCGAAGATATTAGTGGTAAGTTGGGCGATTTTGCTTTGTATGTTTGTATGTTTGTATGTTTCACGAATTGTTGTTCGAGCATAACTGTCGAACCGTTCATCCAATCTGCATGAAACTTGGTAGGTCAATAGGTTGTGGTAAGGAAATTTACGGTGGAGCATATGAGCTTAATCGATGAAGGGGTTGTGAAGATATTGGGTTCCCAAGGGGGTAAAAAATTATGAAAGTTACACAAATATATTGAGTGGGGTGTCATACGAAAGGGCTTATTTTGTACATTCCAAAATGGTTTTTATTTTTAATCTAGGATGTATAGTTTTTGAAATACGACCAAAGACCAAAAACTACGAAACCAGCGCTGCAAGAGCTCCCGTTTCATAGAGTTTCGATGTCTTCGTAGCTCATTGACTGGTCGGTCTTAAAAAGAGAGTGGCATCGTTGCGGTTTGGTTTGCAATGATTTTAGATGCTACTTGATTTATTTTCATGATAAAAAAAAAAAATTGATAAAAAATGAAAATAATTGGGGTAAAAAAAGTTAAGTAAACAAATATATTGAGTGCGGTGTCAAATGAAAGGTCTTTATTTGTACATTCTAAAATAGTTATTATTTTTATTCTAGGACGTATACTTTTAAAAATACGACCAGAATTCATAAATATGAAATAAATGAAAAATTAGACACGACATTATGTATTGCATGCATGCTAGTATTTTTTACCATGAAGAACTAGCGCAATAGGCATACCCGGCAGTAGTAGCACTTGAAATTATAGGGGTAGTCAGAAGAAAGTCCAAATGTTGGCCATCTACGGTGCGCGAGATCTCAGTTCGGGGCGAACTACTAGTTATTACAGATTCGTAATGGATTACGTAGATTCGTAGGTACTTACTGTATCTATATCTAAATACCAATATTATAAAGCGGAAGAGTTTGTTTGTTTGAACGCGCTAATCTCAGGAACTAAAACTACCAGTCGGATTTGAAAAATTCTTTCAGCATGTGATAGTGAAACTCTTGAAAAAGGTTATAGGTTACTTTTCAGCATCATCATCACCATATAGGTACCATCACCACGGGGGGGCAACGCCACGAGGGCGCAGCCAGTATTAAATATTAGGTGGATTCTTCTTACTGTCTTTCCTAGAGGAACATAAGTAGGTATAAAAATAGAGTGCAAGCGTGATAGAGCTCTTACCAGGTGACAAATGTGCGCAGTACTCGTTGTAATAAGTGGACTGTCCCCGTAAGCTTTGCATTGTCTTCTTTATAAACTCCTCAATTTCTTCTTCCGTCCATACTTTCTAAAACACAATAAACTTGATCAATTATCATGATCATGGGTAGCTGATCAGCAGTGATAAAACTTACATCCTCTGATCCTTTTTTAGGGTCCAACCATTTTCCTTCAACTTTCGCCCATCTATCTTCTGGGCGACACCTGGAAATTTAATTTTGGTTCAAGGAACACCGTTAAATTTATTAAATGAACTACTTGTTCAAATAAGCAAAGTTAACTCTCATTAGGTATGTAAGGTACAACATACTAAATATACTATCACGAAGAGATTGATTTCTCTTGATTAGTGCAAATAGGTACAAATGTTCCAAGATTACTTACCTACCAGTTATTTTAGCTCTTCACAAAATACCAACAAAATATTATAGGTACCTTCGTAACTTCTTAATAATGTTTTATGAGGTTTTATGTAGGTATATGGTAACTACTTACGCCTTGGTTTTCCTGATCGGATGCTGCCGGAACTCATCGAAATATTCCGTTAGAAACGACATTATCAACACACTTTTTTCTTTTTCAAGTTTTTATCGTTTATTTACAATGTAAAATTTCAAAAATAAATTGCCATGTCATATCAATCATTGATATCATAGAGAATTTGAATTAAAATTTAGGTAAACTTTTGCTGAGAAAAAGTTTGACTCGAGAAGAAAATTGTCTATGGTGAGTTTTCCCGCGGTTTCGTATTTTTTCATCCGTATTGGTTCGGTAACCTTAATCGACTGAAAGCCGTAATTTTTCTTTATAAGTTGCTTCGGTAATAAGCTCCGAGTTATTGCGGTTTCTCATGTCATGCGATACATTTTTTACGGTGTCGTCAACATTTTCCGCAATAAAAATTTCGACAATAAACATTTCAACACTTGAATTAAGTACCTACCTAAGTACTTTCCACCGGTGAGTTTTTTATTTTTTAACAATGTCAAGAGATGGTCAAGCAAGAGTAGGTAAGTATAAAGTACCTAAGTACCTACCTAATTAATTTTTTACGCTCTTATTTTTTTTGAATCAATCAAAACAAAGAAACACACTCATTAACATAAAAATTCACTCATTAACTAACTTCCAACTAAATTAAAAGGAACTCTGTTTTCTATCTTTAAGTGACTAAAGATAGAAGACGTTCAGATCACCGACCGCAGGTAAAGTGCCCAAAAGGCTGGCTTTTTTGTGATAAATAACATTGAATGAGTTGTAAAATTGTTAAAAACCATTTGGGGAAAAAACAGACATTTCTAATTGCAGGTGCATGTCTTTATGAACTTGATATTTTTACGTTAATTCAAGTGAAATACACAAGTGAAAAAGTTTTTCATAAAACAGTTGTCAACCCCCCAACGACTCAACTTTTCCCTCACTTTTCCATACAACATTTTGTGCTGCCATTAGCGTGACTGCGCCGTATAAATCATGTATAAATCAAGTGCTCGTATTTATAGACTTGTCGTAAACTGAACTACATTTTTATGAGACTGCTATCTGCGCGAAATTTTGCTAAACTTCACGTGATCATCAGTAGATAGTGACTAGCGGTACTTATATGATCGAAGGTGACTACATTTTATACTGTTTTACTGTTTGCTCCAATAAGAAGCCACCACATATAGAGCTCTAGGATGCCTTAAGTTCATTATGTATGGTACGAGTATACAATTATACATTGTATATTAAATTAATTGGTTTGCTCTGAAATAAAACAACATAGTAATAATTTACGATAATTATTTATTTACTTATACTTATCTGATCATGTCAGTCATTTACACAATGATATTCTTTTGTGAATTTACATTTTCAGGTAATTATTACCCTAACATAGTTATCCAGTTTAAATTACAATGTGTTTACTAATGTTTTTAATATTATAAATCTTCCTTAAAATAAATGAGTTATTATTGCGACCGATGGATGTAGAGCCTTCACTTGGTGGAGGCATTAGGCTATTTGACAATATGACAATAATAAATGAATTATTAATTGTCATCCGCGTAGATTATGGAATTTAAAAGCAATTTGCACTAAAACACAAAAAAAAATTAATATAATAACCAAAACATAAACATTATTTTCATTTAAGTATTTTAAGTATTTCGTTTAAAAACATTACAATCCATACCCATATTATAAATGTGAAAGTGTGTTTGTTTGTTTGTCCTGCTTTCACGTCAAAACAGAAAGACGGATAGACGTGATTTTTTGTGTGGAGATAGTTGAAGGGCTGGAGAGTGACATAGGCTACTTTTTATCCCGAAAAAATGCATGTTTCCCGTGGGATAGAAAGGAAGTAGTCCACGCGGGCGAAGCCGCGGGCATCCGCTAGTATACGGTCCATATACAATACACAACTAAATCATGTGAGACGGTTTTTAGTAACTTATCAAATAGCCTATTGAAAACAGTTTAGGGAAGCCTGCACCTAGATGTAGTCATGACCATTTTTCTCTAAATGGTCATGACTTGGACATGACTAAATTTTAGTGAATACCATAAGGGTGTATACAAGGAGTCGAAGTTGGCTACAGTTATTTCACGAATCTTACAATTATATTACAAAAAATATTCGGAATACTCTTTATAGGATAGAAGAAAATAAATATTTTACTAAATGCTTGTAAGATTTTAGTATATGTACCTCTCATATTGTATGAAATGTAACTACACAGTTTGTACAAAAATACGCTATCATTTTAAACAATCTTTGCCATCAGTAAAGTAAAATTTGGAACGAAAATGTCAAAAAACAGAGACTAACTTTGCTATAATAAAACCCAAAAATTTTTTGATGCTCGGTCTAAACTAGCGTAAAGTATAGAAATAATTTGACAAAGAAATATTAATTCTAGGTAGTACAGAAAATAAGACAAAATGCAACAAACACCATTGCGCTCAAACGTAACAACTAAACTAAATTTTAGTGCGCCTTAACCGATTTAGTGATAACACTCAACTTAAACTAAAATTATATTAAAATGCTCATAGTTCTATTTCATTTGTTCACTTAAATTAAAAGTTGAGAAATAATCTTGACGCCACTATTTTTTAGATTTATATTTTTACTAAGAGATAAAAAAAAACCTGATTTAATTTATTTTTTGCTAATTTTAGATTCAACTCTAGAATTTTTTTGAAAAATATCTAAATAAATGCTTCTTAATAGCACACAATGTTTAGGAAACAACTTTGGATAGCAACGATAGATTTTGAAAGATAAAAAATAGTTTAGAAATTACAAGTATATTTCGATTCACAACTGAATCAGTGTCATATTTTATAGAAAAAAAAAAACAGATTTTTAATTTGCTAAAATAGTCTATCATGTTAAAAGTTCACCAACACAGTAATCGGATATTTTGATCTAATCAATCGATTACTTAATCGTTTGAATTTATAAAATTAATTTTCAAAGAAATTTTCAAATAATTCCGGCCATTTCCTGTCAGGGCCGGTATTTATCAAAGCGGAGTGAAGATGTGTGAAATCAACTAGTAGAATCGTACCGTGATTGTATTGGTTGATTTCAAACATTACTTCTCCCTGCTTTGGCAGATACCGGCCCTTTACGAAGACATCAAGAAACGACAAAACTTCCATCATAAAGCTCAATGACCTCACAAAGTGATCAAAAAAGGATACTTAATCATTTGACATCGATTCTTGTCGCCTAACGTAAGACAAGATTTCAGTCAAGAAACACCAAAATAATTGCAAACTAATGATTTTGAGAACTGTATAAGGTTGCATCGGATGATTCTTTCTGGTCATGGTCCTACACTTGATGACATTTAAGTGTTAACATACTATCCAACAGGCTGCGCTGTCTCACAAATGCCTAAATTCTAGATATACTTACCTTATTCCTGGTAATAACGAAGTGTGAAGTTACTTTATACAAAGTTGGAAGTTTTTTTAAAGTAAGATAATTACGACGTAAGTCGAATAAAAGTAAGCTTTAACTTAAGACGCTGCTGGCGACAGACGAATGTCTTGTATGGAAAATTGGTCTGTCGCCGGCTCCTTAGCATGAAAACAAGATTTCGAGATTTAATCAATACTCATTTATAATTTGTTTATTGATAAATAATTGTCTTGTATGGTGATTTGAGAACCAAGATTGTACATTATCCTTGTTCAGTATAATATTTCAACCAAAAACATTGTCACCATTTTCACAACAAATGGGCATAAACAATAATATTTTTTTATTTTAAAGCTTCTTTTTTACCGCGTCATATGCTGAACTTGTTACTCAGTTTTCATAGAGAACCGTCATGAAAATCGTCTTCGTTCTGTGTTCATATATGAAAATTTGAATTACCGCTGAACTTACTACTGAGTTACAATGACGTGTTACCTGCAGGCTGACTGTACTTGTCTCAAACCTCAAATTGGTCTCAAACTGTCAAAACGATCGCGTAGGTATCTTTTGTCTCGTTGAGATAGGAGTGACAGAGCTACTTGCGTGGTCACTGAATAGGCAATATGCATCATTTTTTTTATGGTTTTAAACGATAGGTTATATCGTTAAATAACCGTAACAAAAATTCCAGTGCCGAAAAACTAAAATTTTGTAACAAAAACAATTTTTAAAATTTACCAACATTTTCATGCACTTGAAACGGACGTGACGTCACAAGTCACCAAAATTACACGCGCTTGTAGGTAGAAAAAAAAACTTTCTGTCGAGTTTGAAGGAGTGTGACGTCACAGCATACGTGACAAATAGCGTTGCTTATATATATTTCCCACTATATTTTTGCACTTTTTAATTATTAATTTCTAAGCGAAAATGAAATAATATTAAAAAATAATTACACACACATACCTCTAAAGCAACAATGTTCATAATAAAATACATTTAACCCGCTTTTGAATCAGACGCATATTGCCTATTGTCAGATTTGAGAGTTACCGATTTTGGTCGCTATCTAAGATAGACAATCGTTTGGAAATATAGTTTTTAATAACCTCACATCTACGTATAAAATATGTTCACACCTCGTGTTTGTGCAACTAGAACCTAGCTCGGATGTAGACGGCGGCGACGTCGTGGCTGGCGTACCCGAGGCGCTTGGCATGCTTGAAGATCTCGTTGGTGGTGGCAGTCAGAGGCAAGGACTGCTCGAGCGCGTCGCCGAGGCCCAGCGCGAGCTTTAGGTCCTTCTGCATGTGTGCCAGGGGCTGTTGCGTGCAGTATGAGGACTCGACCATTGCTGGAAGGAAAAATACATGTTAGAGAGAGAGGAGGGGGTTTCTGAAGCGCGTTCGCAGCGCGTCTGTATTGATACAAACGTGCGTTTGTATCCATTCTAAGCCCAAACCGTGAATAGGCATATTGCGTTTTTTGCGTTTATGAGCAGAGCGTTCGCAGCACGTTTGTATGACTAAACGTACTAAACGCGAACCGGGAGTGAGCACACTGCGTTTTTTGATGCGCGTTTTTGAACAGCGCATTCTCATCGCAGTTGTTTCGATAAAATGCGCTTCAAAAAACGCAGTGTGCCAAGTGCAGTGTGGGTGAGGATTAAAAATGTCACTTTCGTGAGCTGTATTAGAAATGATGAGGCGCTTTTAGCGCAAGTTCCTTAGACGCTCTTGATCGTTGAAGTAAAACGACGCTTATGTGCTTCGGAGGGCACGTAAAATTGCCTGCAGCAATTCTAGCTTCATTATTCATTGCCAGCCGCAAAACCCTCCTGCGGACCTAAAAAGGTCGTTAAAGCTGAATCACAATATGAAATGAACTATAATGCCGTCTCTTTTCACTCCCAGTCAATGAAAAGAGAGGTAATAGTTCAATAACTTTATTGCGATTCTGCAATAGCGACCATTTTAAGCCCGCTGGCCATGGTGGACGACAGGTTGGACGGCTGCTTCATGCGGCATTGGACAGGGGCGCATTCAGTGCTGACAACTTACACCTGCCGCTGAGTGCGCTTCTGTCTACTGCCATTACATATCTCTAGCTAGTTTATAATGTCGTGTGTGCCTAGTTTATAATTACTTATATGGATTGTACTGGTCTGAAATAAATTATTTTTGTTTTTATTTTTTTATTGATTACCTCTTCCCTTCAGTATGAGGTGAGGCGAGGCGAGCGGTGTCAGCGCCAGCACGTCCAGTAGGTCCGCCTGCGAGAGCCCCGCGCGGTCGGCCAGCGCGAGCCCCTCCGCCAGCGCGGCCAGCGACACTCCGCCTACAACTGTCAGCACGCGGGTCATCTTACCTCTTCCCTTCAGTATGAGGTGAGGCGAGGCGAGCGGTGTCAGCGCCAGCACGTCCAGTAGGTCCGCCTGCGAGAGCCCCGCGCGGTCGGCCAGCGCGAGCCCCTCCGCCAGCGCGGCCAGCGACACTCCGCCTACAACTGTCAGCACGCGGGTCATCTTACCTCTTCCCTTCAGTATGAGGTGAGGCGAGGCGAGCGGTGTCAGCGCCAGCACGTCCAGTAGGTCCGCCTGCGAGAGCCCCGCGCGGTCGGCCAGCGCGAGCCCCTCCGCCAGCGCGGCCAGCGACACTCCGCCTACAACTGTCAGCACGCGGGTCATCTTACCTCTTCCCTTCAGTATGAGGTGAGGCGAGGCGAGCGGTGTCAGCGCCAGCACGTCCAGTAGGTCCGCCTGCGAGAGCCCCGCGCGGTCGGCCAGCGCGAGCCCCTCCGCCAGCGCGGCCAGCGACACTCCGCCTACAACTGTCAGCACGCGGGTCATCTTACCTCTTCCCTTCAGTATGAGGTGAGGCGAGGCGAGCGGTGTCAGCGCCAGCACGTCCAGTAGGTCCGCCTGCGAGAGCCCCGCGCGGTCGGCCAGCGCGAGCCCCTCCGCCAGCGCGGCCAGCGACACTCCGCCTACAACTGTCAGCACGCGGGTCATCTTACCTCTTCCCTTCAGTATGAGGTGAGGCGAGGCGAGCGGTGTCAGCGCCAGCACGTCCAGTAGGTCCGCCTGCGAGAGCCCCGCGCGGTCGGCCAGCGCGAGCCCCTCCGCCAGCGCGGCCAGCGACACTCCGCCTACAACTGTCAGCACGCGGGTCATCTTACCTCTTCCCTTCAGTATGAGGTGAGGCGAGGCGAGCGGTGTCAGCGCCAGCACGTCCAGTAGGTCCGCCTGCGAGAGCCCCGCGCGGTCGGCCAGCGCGAGCCCCTCCGCCAGCGCGGCCAGCGACACTCCGCCTACAACTGTCAGCACGCGGGTCATCTTACCTCTTCCCTTCAGTATGAGGTGAGGCGAGGCGAGCGGTGTCAGCGCCAGCACGTCCAGTAGGTCCGCCTGCGAGAGCCCCGCGCGGTCGGCCAGCGCGAGCCCCTCCGCCAGCGCGGCCAGCGACACTCCGCCTACAACTGTCAGCACGCGGGTCATCTTACCTCTTCCCTTCAGTATGAGGTGAGGCGAGGCGAGCGGTGTCAGCGCCAGCACGTCCAGTAGGTCCGCCTGCGAGAGCCCCGCGCGGTCGGCCAGCGCGAGCCCCTCCGCCAGCGCGGCCAGCGACACTCCGCCTACAACTGTCAGCACGCGGGTCATCTTACCTCTTCCCTTCAGTATGAGGTGAGGCGAGGCGAGCGGTGTCAGCGCCAGCACGTCCAGTAGGTCCGCCTGCGAGAGCCCCGCGCGGTCGGCCAGCGCGAGCCCCTCCGCCAGCGCGGCCAGCGACACTCCGCCTACAACTGTCAGCACGCGGGTCATCTTACCTCTTCCCTTCAGTATGAGGTGAGGCGAGGCGAGCGGTGTCAGCGCCAGCACGTCCAGTAGGTCCGCCTGCGAGAGCCCCGCGCGGTCGGCCAGCGCGAGCCCCTCCGCCAGCGCGGCCAGCGACACTCCGCCTACAACTGTCAGCACGCGGGTCATCTTACCTCTTCCCTTCAGTATGAGGTGAGGCGAGGCGAGCGGTGTCAGCGCCAGCACGTCCAGTAGGTCCGCCTGCGAGAGCCCCGCGCGGTCGGCCAGCGCGAGCCCCTCCGCCAGCGCGGCCAGCGACACTCCGCCTACAACTGTCAGCACGCGGGTCATCTTACCTCTTCCCTTCAGTATGAGGTGAGGCGAGGCGAGCGGTGTCAGCGCCAGCACGTCCAGTAGGTCCGCCTGCGAGAGCCCCGCGCGGTCGGCCAGCGCGAGCCCCTCCGCCAGCGCGGCCAGCGACACTCCGCCTACAACTGTCAGCACGCGGGTCATCTTACCTCTTCCCTTCAGTATGAGGTGAGGCGAGGCGAGCGGTGTCAGCGCCAGCACGTCCAGTAGGTCCGCCTGCGAGAGCCCCGCGCGGTCGGCCAGCGCGAGCCCCTCCGCCAGCGCGGCCAGCGACACTCCGCCTACAACTGTCAGCACGCGGGTCATCTTACCTCTTCCCTTCAGTATGAGGTGAGGCGAGGCGAGCGGTGTCAGCGCCAGCACGTCCAGTAGGTCCGCCTGCGAGAGCCCCGCGCGGTCGGCCAGCGCGAGCCCCTCCGCCAGCGCGGCCAGCGACACTCCGCCTACAACTGTCAGCACGCGGGTCATCTTACCTCTTCCCTTCAGTATGAGGTGAGGCGAGGCGAGCGGTGTCAGCGCCAGCACGTCCAGTAGGTCCGCCTGCGAGAGCCCCGCGCGGTCGGCCAGCGCGAGCCCCTCCGCCAGCGCGGCCAGCGACACTCCGCCTACAACTGTCAGCACGCGGGTCATCTTACCTCTTCCCTTCAGTATGAGGTGAGGCGAGGCGAGCGGTGTCAGCGCCAGCACGTCCAGTAGGTCCGCCTGCGAGAGCCCCGCGCGGTCGGCCAGCGCGAGCCCCTCCGCCAGCGCGGCCAGCGACACTCCGCCTACAACTGTCAGCACGCGGGTCATCTTACCTCTTCCCTTCAGTATGAGGTGAGGCGAGGCGAGCGGTGTCAGCGCCAGCACGTCCAGTAGGTCCGCCTGCGAGAGCCCCGCGCGGTCGGCCAGCGCGAGCCCCTCCGCCAGCGCGGCCAGCGACACTCCGCCTACAACTGTCAGCACGCGGGTCATCTTACCTCTTCCCTTCAGTATGAGGTGAGGCGAGGCGAGCGGTGTCAGCGCCAGCACGTCCAGTAGGTCCGCCTGCGAGAGCCCCGCGCGGTCGGCCAGCGCGAGCCCCTCCGCCAGCGCGGCCAGCGACACTCCGCCTACAACTGTCAGCACGCGGGTCATCTTACCTCTTCCCTTCAGTATGAGGTGAGGCGAGGCGAGCGGTGTCAGCGCCAGCACGTCCAGTAGGTCCGCCTGCGAGAGCCCCGCGCGGTCGGCCAGCGCGAGCCCCTCCGCCAGCGCGGCCAGCGACACTCCGCCTACAACTGTCAGCACGCGGGTCATCTTACCTCTTCCCTTCAGTATGAGGTGAGGCGAGGCGAGCGGTGTCAGCGCCAGCACGTCCAGTAGGTCCGCCTGCGAGAGCCCCGCGCGGTCGGCCAGCGCGAGCCCCTCCGCCAGCGCGGCCAGCGACACTCCGCCTACAACTTGCAGCACGCAGTTCATCTTCGACGCGTTGCCGATGTCGCCTGGGAAGTTATATCGTGGTGAATTATTACTTCTTTTATCCGGGGTAACTGTACCCTTCAAATTATATTGTGATTCTTGAGTCTAGTTTACACGAGGCCATCGCCGGCTGCCAGTCTCACTGGCAGCCAGCGCTAACGTGGTATGCCTTGTGTAAACAGTTTTTCAAGCCAAGCCAACGCTGGCTGGTGAGAATAGAGCGCCCGTCTATTTTTCAAACCAGTTAGTGTAGACGCATCACGCCAGTCACTGGAGAATGTCCGTAGGGTGTGTGTGTCTGCACACCCGAAGAAAAATCCGAGAATGAATGGCCTCGTCTAAACAACAGGGGCCAGGCCAACGCTGGCTTGTCTACAGGACTGGCGTCAGCATTACTGGCTTCGTATAAACTCTGCTTTATGGTGCGTTTACACGCTTCCGAGCAAACAGTTCAACCAGCCACCTGATTGTCTATCTTTGATAGCGACCAAAATTGGTCTCAAATTCTCTAATATGACAGTTCAGTAACCACGCAAGTAGCCCTGTCACTCACATCACAACGAGACCGAACGCGACAAAAGACGCCTACGCGATCGTTTTGACATTTTGAGGTTTGAGACAAGTTAGACAATCAGCCCGCAGTTCAGTTCACTCTTACCTCAACGAGACCGAACACGACAAAAGATAAAGTGCTCGCTTTGGTTATGTCCTGTCTCGTTGAATGTCTATTTGCTCAGAGGCGTGTAAAACGCAACATCAAAATGTATTATATCAAAATAAATATGCTCTCAAAAATAAACTTAATTTGTAATCAGATGATTTACAGTCACTGTGATTACGAATAGGCTAATGAGGTAAATAGAATGATTTCATTACGCGAATTATAGTCGAACCCACAATATTTTATATTTGACTTTGACTTTGAATATTCACTGATAATATTTAAAAATATGTTCCTGGTCACGAAAGTTAAAGTTTTAAAACCCATTTTTTATTCAGTTACTATAAGACGATATTTTCCTTCAGAATTTGAGAGCATTATTATGAGTTGTTTTATGATAATGTATGATTGAAACATCTACAAACTTGTTACACTACTTACTCCATCAAATATTATAAAATCTGGCTCAAATCAAAAATAACAAAGCTGAAATAAAACATAATAAACATATAAAATTACTATTAATAAATAATCATAAGCCTTATATTCTAAGGCGCTCGGATTTGATCGTTGACAGAAAATTAAACATTAAAGCGTGCGCGGTCTAAACAAATTATACTTTTAATAAAAATGCAGAAATAAAAAAAATTGTGAAACTAAGAAAAAAAGTGCTTATACGGTACAAACTTTTATAGAGTATTTTATTAGGCAAGCTACTAGCATTTCAATGATGTATGAAGAGTGAAAGTAAGAAGCAATGGAGTTTTATTTTGTAAAGTGTAACTGATACGAACCGTTTTCTGAGATAATTTTAGAGAAATCTTGCTATTTCTAGATAAAAGAGAAGAGTTTACTACTAAATAAGTATCTCAATATCATGGAACTTCGAAGTTTTCATTTGCTCTTTTTGTATATGTTACGGGCAATGTGATAAATCCGGTCATTATGAATAATGACCGGTCCGTATGCATAATGACCGGGTCAATTGGGCAATGTGATAAAAACTGCATGATTAATCACTTTGCCCGGTCATTATGAATAATGACCACCCTATCTTGGGCAATGTAATAAATTAGATGAATTGCAGTGTTTTAATTGATTTACTACATTTCTGGCGCTTCGGCGGCCGCTACCGCGGCACGCTACGCTCGCCTCGCGCGTAGTTTTTTTACTAACCTAACATAACCTAACCTACAGATTTTAATCCAATTTATCACATTGCCCGGCTAGAAGTAGGGCACTATTCATACTGACCGGTCTAAGTGATAAATTCAAGCCTTGATTTATTAAATGGACCACGGGCCGTCGGGCATTATGAATATGGACCGGTCAAAGTAATAAATTTATCAAACTGCCCGACGCTCTTGGTCATTATGCATAATGACCGGTCCATATGAATACTGCCCGATTAATCAAGTTGCCCGTAACATATACAGGGTGTGGCAAATTCTTGGTCACTGAAGGGTAGCTACCTTTTCACTTGTAGTTAGAAAGTTTTGTTCTTAGGAAACTTCAGTTTTATTTTGAAGAAAAAAATAATTGCATTTTTAGATTTTTGAAAAAAAGTACAGTTAGCCTAAAAAATTACATTTGTCAAAAAAAAACAAGTTGGTCTTAATCGACTCTATTTCCCACCAGGAACACTTCTCCCAAAGTAACTTATCAAATCAAATCGTAAGTTTTTGCAATAATTAAAAAAAAAACACATCCCATACATTTTCTATGAAATTAGTAGTTTTAACATTATAGTGCCACTTATTCGATGGTTATTAATTTAAATTCGTAACTGCTTCGGCATGCTGGGAGGCTATTGTAAAGCCTTAGGCGCCTAAGACAGAGCCGCAAGAGAGAATGGTATGCATGGAGCATACCATTAGTACATCTGCAGCCTCTGCAGGGAAGCACTTTGTTCTAAATTTAAATACGCCTTTTACAATAGCCTCCCAGCATGCCGAAGCAGTTACAAATTTAAATTAATAACCATAGAATAAGTGGCACTATAATGTTTACAACTACTGATTTCATAGAAAATGTATGGGATGTGTTTTTTTTTAATTATTGCAAAAACTTACGATTTGATTTGATAAGTTACTTTGGGAGAAGTGTTCCTGGTGGGAAATAGAGTCGATTAAGACCAACTTGTTTTTTTTTGACAAATGTATTTTTTTAGGCTAACTGTACTTTTTTTCAAAAATCTAAAAATGCAATTATTTTTTTCTTCAAAATAAAACTGAAGTTTTCTAAGAACAAAACTTTCTAACTACAAGAGAAAAGGTAGCTACCCTTCAGTGACCAAGAATTTGCCACACCCTGTATAAATATTTACTTACATCACACTAATATTATAAATGCGAAAGTTTGGATGTATGGATGGATGTTTGGATGTTTGGATGTTTAGATGTATGTTTGTTCCTCTATAACTGGACAGCCACTGAACCGATTTGGCTAATATTTGAAACATAGATAGATATATATAACAAACATAGAATAGAGACCGGGAACAGGACATAGGCTACTTTTTATCCCGAAAAAATGTGGGATAAACAAAATAGTAGTCCACGCGGGCGAAGCCGTGGGCGTCAGCTAGTATATTATAAACTAGCAGCGCCCCCGCGGCGCGGCGTTGCCCCCCTAGTGATGGAACAAAGATAGTGATGATGATGATGATGAAAAGTAAACCATAACCTTCCTCAAGAGTTTAGCTATGAAACGCAGAAAGATTTTTTCAAATCCGACTGGTAGTTCCTGAGATTAGCGCATTCAAACAAAGAATCTCTTCTGCTCTCTATAATTAGTATAGATATAGAAATCACCTAGACCAGAGACAAATATTTGCAGATCATACAAACATTCGTCCCGTGGCGGGGATCGAACCCGGAACCTCCTGCGTCTCAGGCGGGCCTTCAACCACAGCGCCACAGAGGTTGCTTGTATTAATGCGCCTAAAAATAGTTTTGACTGCCCTATAAAAGTCCGTCAAACAGCACACTAGTCTACGGTCAACGTCCAAGTTTCTAAGCGCCAACAACCGGAGTAGCTGACTACTACCAAGGTAAAAGGAGTTCTTGCTCATCGCCTTGAAGCACGATTGGCAGTCGTCGAAGAGGGTGCGGTCGCCGGCCGCCAGGATTATCAACGTGCCTTCCTCAGCTTGGGTCTTCGAGCCTTGGATCTGAAAGCATTTCAGTATAACTGTTAAGCTGGGTATCCATTTGAGGCAGCCTCGGGCCGAGTGGCTGTCTCGACCCGAGGCAGATCTAGTGGAGACCGTGCCGCGAGTCGAGGCTTGCCGCGACTTGAACCAAACGAGGCGGCCGCGCAGCGAGCCAAAACGTGTCGGTAAATGGCCATGCTCAAAGACGCCTCGGTGTGAGCCGTGCGTTCAGTGGAGACGTACGTAGTACGTGTGCTCGGTACGCGGCAAAATGGATAATGTGTTAATGAGGAATTGAGAAAATCGTGGCTCGGGTTGAGGCTTGTCGCTCGATACGATATTATGTGAGCTCAAGTGGAGACGCATGTACTTTCCGCAGCCCGCGGCACGCTCAGGATGAGGCAGCTCGTCACGAGGCTGCTCAAGTGGATGCCCAGCTTTAGAATATGTGACAGTGAAGTGAATGTGCAACTTCATACGTACAATGACGAGTTCAGATTCTATTTTGTACTCGCTTCCGCCCCCGTCTTCGCTCGCGTGGTACATTTCATTATAATCCGTTCAGTACTTTATGCGTGAAAGAGTAACGAACATCCAACCATCCATCCTCACAAATTTTCACATTTGTAATATTAGTAGCATTTTTCATAACAAACAAGCAACGTGAATACTATGAAAACTTGGTTTAGAAGCGAGTTGTTTCGACCAAATGAAATCGCTATAATGGCTCATTGTACTAGATTAGTGAAACTACTTTAAAATTTTCAAAACATAAACAAACCAGTAACCCCGAAATGTCGGTTGAAAAAGTATCTCTCCAATCAGCAGCAGCGTACCTGACATTATTTAACACACGGGAATTACTCACGTAAAATTATCATCGATTTAGATACCGACAATGTTTCGATTCATCCGGAGAATCTTCATCTGGGTAAGGAGGGAGTTGCACGAGGTAGTACAACTCACGAAAGTTTTGAAAGTGAAGCAGCGTACCTGTGCCTCTAAATACCGGCCTCCCTTCCCGCTGATGGCTTCCACGATATCGTGCGAGGTGTCGGCATCGATAGACGTCATCTCCACGTAGCCCTTCCCCTCCAACGACGGACAGTGCAGCACGCCGCAGTTACCGAACACCATCTGTAAAGAAAGTGATAAGAATGGGAGAAACGTGATGACTTGCATGCGACTTGCTTTGTCGTTTCTGATAGAAGATTTAGAAGCTTTGAGACCCCGCTGGTACTCCTGCCCCCTGATTGTTTATCTTTGATAGCGACCAAAATCGGTCCCAAACACAAGTTCAGTGACCACGCAAGTAGCTCTGTCACTCTTATCCCAGCGAGACCGAACACGACAAAAAACAGCGATCGTTTTGACAGTTTGAAACCAATTTGAGGTTGGAGACCTGCTGGTATCGTTAAGCACAACATCACGTCGGGGTCACCAGTTAGTTAGGTACCAGCTTTGGTACCTAATAAATAAACTTAATAATAATAGTGAGGTCACCTACAGACAAACAGAAGATAAACGGCGTTTTACACGACCACAAAATGGCTGCTAGTGGATGATGGATCATCTAAAAGAAGGCTAGGCCCTAAACCGTGTTCATTGCCGATTCAGATATAGTGGCATATTGTAGGTTCTACAATTCCACCATACAAACATATCAAGCTACATACTTACACAAAAATTAAAGTAAAACGAGAGTAAAACACACAAGGTATCGTATCAGCATGACCTCATTGCAGTCTAGTTACACCTATTTTTAATTGACCCACCTGAATGTCGATCTACCTTTCACCTACATTCTTATCAACACCTGTCTATTCATTTCCGTGTAACAAAGGTCAGGTCACATTAAGCTCTAAGGTCATGTTGTCTGACAAGGCGTAAAATGTTTATGGATCTTAGCGGGATGTTTACGCGTTGATAGACAACATAAAAGGTTTAAGGGATACGTTTATTAGGTGATAAACGTGGAACTCTTCACATGCGGTTTTATTTTCAGTGTCAGCGAATGTGGTTCCTATTCATTTATTCGCATTCTCAAAAAAAATATCTCCTTCGTAATGCGGTGCTAAAAAGGTCGTTAAAGCAGAATCATAATCTGAATTGCACTCTATGCTATCTCTTTTCATAGACATGAGAGTGACAGGAACAAAAACATACTACGAATCACAAATTGTATTCTGCTATGACGCCCTTTTAGCCTTGGTAAATTTATGTCTTCCCCATAGTGACGGATTTCATGCACAAAGGTATGTATAGTCATACGTTCGGCATGAACATTTCATGGCAATGAACGCGTTATACATTATACACTAGTTTACCTCCTTAGCTGCCTGCGGATCTGCAACGCATGAGAACGTGATGTCCGCTTCTTCGACGACATCGCACGGCGTCACCGCTATCGTCGCGCCCGCCTTCTCGAAGTCTTTGCACTGAGGACAAAAGAAAACTATATTAAATTTTTAACTATGTAAATGTAACTAACTATAAAATCGAATGTAGGTACCTATCAAAAAATCATACATACAGCCGAACATAGAACCTCCTCCTTTTTGGAAGGCGGTTAAAAAGGGTAAAAATCGCTACTCAATGACGGCGTGGGAGACCGAGGAAAAGATAGTTATGTTGATCTGCTAAATAAGGATTAAAAAAATCATTTTGCACTAAATTGTGCATGGCAAGGGTTCATTTTTCATCATTGAAATTTTATTGAAACCTTTCCTTACAACATTTTAAACAGCTCCATCTATATTTCCTACCTAACAACCACGTTGTTCAAAACCACCGCAAGATGGCGACACCAGTCCGCCAGTCGCCAGTTGGCTGTCCTACGAGCTCGCGCGATCAATACGCCACGACGACCGACGACGCGACGCGACGATGCGCGTCAACGACCCCGCTCCGCCATTCGCCGCCATTTTGATAACGGCTCCGTATCTGGCGGGAAACGCGCGAGCAGCCACTGTGACCGACACCAACCGCTGTTCATACAATGTTCATACTCGACCCTTTTTACATGTTAAGCTCAAAGAAAGAAGACTTAACTTTTGAGCGAACGTTTGTCGTTGAAGAATGTGCACCTGGCTTAGCTTAGGACTCGTTAAACTTCATTCCTTGTTTTTTGTGTAGAACATTTACACTAAAGGGCAAAAACGCGCAAATCTGTACACTTTCTCAAAATTGTGGTTAGATTTTTTTTTGTGGAATTTCATTGAAATGTTTATTTATATGCTATCTATAATTATTATTCTATCTAAAAACGAAAAAGTTTTCTTGTAAAATTGTTATTTTAGGAGAAATTAGCAAGTTTAGTACTGTAGGGAGAAATTTTAATCCAATTCGTTACCGCTGGTTTTTGGTTTTTTGTGATAGTAAAACTCAAAATTATTTTATTAATTTATTTAGTAAAGAAAGAGGATATGTTTTTAATTATTAAATAAATAAAATCAGTTTGTTATCTTAGAAATACACGAGTTTTATCTACTTTTCCTTTCCAGTGCGTTACCTATGCTCTAAAATGGCCTTTAAAGTTTTAATAAAATTCCCAAAATTGACTATTTTCTTAATTAACTATTTAAATTTTGAGTATTTTGAGAAACCACATCATTTTGCTAAACAATGTCTACACTTATTTTAAACTTTTTAATACAAACTTAACATTTTTGTAACTTGGATTTGGGGGACAGACATCTAAGGTTAGGTTTACATAGCGCTAAATTCTAAATCTTTTTGAATTTTTATTTACTAGCTATGAAATCGTTGAAATTAATAATTTTAGAAGTAAACTAGAACTTGTGAAAATTAGTCTTAACTAAGTAAAGTAACTAAGCTTAATAATTTGTTTCGCCACAAAAAAAAAATTTTTGAACAGTGGTACCTACTGATATTTAACCACTTTTTCTTCGGAACATAGGTCTAAAACGAATAATTTTGATACCTATGGTGGCCGTAGGTTTACCAAAATAATTCATATTTTGACCTCTTTTCCAAAAAAAAGTCGTTTAATATCAAACACTAAGTAGGTAGATACGTATCCGAAAAAAAAACAAATTTTGCTCATTTTATTTAACTTGATAACTCATTATCAAAATCAGTTTAGTAGATAGATCAATATATGAATGAGATACAATGAAAGATTTCGCTTACAATTTACCTACCTACATGCACACAGTACAATATCTGCTAAAAACAATACCTTCTTTTGCCTTCGCACAGTAGGGTTATAATGGGTAAATAATAATAGATAAAATAAAGTGTACGCTATGTAAACCTTGCTTTACGTGATTACCAGCTCTATGGTATCGAATCGGAAGTAACGAACTTAGGTACCTGTTCACAAAAATATGAATTATCTCAAGTTGCTGATATTTATCACACGATTTTTCACACTAAGTTAATCTTGGATAGTTTATTTCAGTTCTGAAATAAAAATATGCATTGGAAATACGTTTTAAACATTAAAAAAAAATTGAATACCCACCGGACAGTGCCCGAAAAAACGCAACCTCTCACTGACGCCGAAAATCAAACAATTATTTTGAATATTTTGACTTAAAAACTATAGACATCCCCTTTACTTTTACGTCTGTCTCGTTGCAATGTTGTTGTTTAAGTAAATAAATAACTACCCCTCGGAACAAAAAAACTGTAAAATCATTCGAAAACGCGGTAACGGAATCCGGACATGTCCAGTTGGCCCAAATCCCGGGGACAGGATTAAATATTACTTATTTAGTAGAAATTCTGGCTTTTGCAGCAAATGGTACATTTAGAACCCTAGGTAACCCACTAAACTTCAAATGTATAGCTAAAAGTTTGCCAGTCTAGTGGAATTATTTTTAACCAAACGCTGCTAAAGGTCGGATTTTGTTTAGGGGACAGTACTACAGGCTAAAATTGCGATTTTTTAAACTTAATTTTCTATATCATAATGTTGTTTTAAGCGTTACATTTTAATAAATATGGCATGCCAATTTCACCATGAATCAGATAATGTGGTTACAACTCCTGTAAAACTTATACAGAGCTGCGTAGCAGTAAATTTTACCTGGGGACACCTCGAAAATGCCAATGTACAGATTCTCGCGTTTTTGCCCTAAAGATTAAAATAGAGGAACGAACAGCGGGGTTAAAAAGGCCGTTTATAGCAGAATCACTATAGGAATTGAACTCTATGCCATCTCTTTTCATTAGACTGAGAGTAACAAGAACGGAATATAAGAAGGTAAGGTCAATGCGGGGAAGACCGGCATAGTTTTTTCAAAGTTCAGTTTGATTTATCCTATCTCAGTCACTATGCATTTTTCTGTAAAGTTAAAGATATTCATCGTTAGAAAATTTATCCAAGAATCAGAAAAAGCTATTAAACCTTTAAAACTATATAAATTTAACAATAAAATCGGAGGTTTTTTAAAATTCGGGCAGTAGACGGTCTTCCCCGGCTAAATGAGGGAAGTCCGTCTAGGAGTTATTGTAGGCGACAGGAGATGTTTAGAAGAGTCTAAAGTAACTCACAGCATGTATTACATCTTATCCATGAATTTTATGTCTTCGACGATTCGAAATAAGGTCCCAATCCAAAGATATTGCCAAAAATGTGTAAAACGGGGTAAGTCCGTCACATTTTAGGATTCAGGGGTGGTGAACATTTTGCAACATTTTCTTGACATTAAGTCCCTACCAAAGCATCCGATTCTTTGGTAGGGACTTACTTTCAAACTAAGAACCATTATGTTTCTTATTAAACATTTAAAGAAACATTATTTCTATAAAAATAATGTTATTATTGTAAGATAATTATTGTAAGAAAAATGCACGGTTCCTGTGGTGTCCATAAGTAAATTGTAAATTGTAAATTGTTTATTGAGCACCTTAAATAACAAAAGTGTAACATTATAGAAATACCTAGGTATACATAATTTCTTAGCGTAAGGAAGTTACAGGTTCACAATGTGATACAACTGATACCTAAACTAAGATAAAAATAATCCTGTGTGATAGGTATCAGCGCCCACCCTCAATATAGGTGTATTTCAATTTCAAGTTAGAAAATTTAAGTAGGTACATAACAGAAAGGTCATTGACTTAATAATATTAATAAGCACTCTTAGATACGGTTTAAAGGAGTTAGTATGAATCGCTTAAAAAAAAACTAATCAAAAAGAGACAAGAAGACAACAAGACAAAGGTTCGTGATTACTTAATTAATTAATTAATTAATATATGAATACTTATGATTTTTTGTGTTAATCACTCTATTCTTATTTCAATTTATTAAAATTATTAAAGTAGATAGGTAGAGTACCTGAGTAAATTAAAAAAAATTAGTAAATTTAAAAATCTAAGCAGCACTATAACATTCTACTAGAGCAAGCAATCGCTAATTTTAAAGTATTTTACTAGGTTTGTGATTTTTATGTGTTTACCTATCTAATAGTAGGGTAGGTACATAGCTAAAAACAGAGAAAAAAAATATAAGTAAGTAAAGACTTTCTAGTTAAGTAGTTTAACACCTATTATGATAGTCAACCCTCTACTATATCATAATTTCTTGCAGGGCCAAACCATACAAGATAATAGAAAGAAAATAAGGAACAGTTATTACTAATTTTAAAGAAATAAAAGACACCGTCAAGGGGTCATTACAGGTCAAGGGGTCATGTGAGGTCAAAAGGTCATCAAGAGGTCATATCCAATATACACCGTTTATTTTTGGTCAGTTTAAAGCCGGCGCCTACGTAATCTATATCGATAACCTTACTCAAAAATAATAATAAATATGAGATCTATTTTTTTGCAATTAATAATATCACGAAACATAGGCAGGATAAATCACGGAGATACGTGCTCTGTGCTCAGCTGTTGCTACGGCGTAGAGTCTATGCTACGTCGTAGTCATACATACATACCATGGTCATTAGCTCTGCGCGCCTACGACACCTTACCAAGTGTTTTCCTCACTTTTTTTAATCTTTTCAACTATTTAGTTTCGTATGAAATACTTATCAAATTCAAAAACTAAACCAACGACACGAATACGATTAAGCAATACAAGCAGTGGGTGCTGGCTTTAAACTGACCCAGAATTAACGGTGTATTTGGAATAAAAAGGTTTACGATTTCTGATTTGAGGCAAGGCCGGCATATGCCGGCGTTGCCCCGCGTAGAGTAGACGGACTTCCCAACTTGAACTTTTGGAAGGTAGATATTTTTGGATGCGATTATCTTAGAAGATATGGCGTTCATTTGAAATTCGATAAGAGAAATAGGAGGGGGCAATATTATTAAAAAACTCTTATCATAATTAAATCCGACAACTTCACTCTTTATATTTAAAATATTTGTTTTTGTCACCACACGTCTATCTCGATAGTCGAGTTAAAATTACTCGAAAAGTTTGTGAACGTTTTTTCGCGAACTGTTGCGACATAGAAACATCTATTAGATTTAGCTGAAACCAGATGGATTTGATTGATTTGCCAATATAGGTAAAACATGCGTAAGGTGCATAGTTTCGTCAAAAAGCTCAGTGTACGGTCTTGCCCCGCAGACGGACTTCCCCGCATTGACCTTATTGCAATTCCTATTGTGATTCTGCCATGGGCGTATATAAGGAAGGGGTTTAGGGGGTCCGGACCCCCCCCCCCCCCCCTTAGCCCATTAAATTCGGAGGAAACCTAGTGAATTTTTGTATTTTGGAACCCTTGGACCCCCGCTTTATGGGGCTATAGCTTTGCGTAGCTATAGCATTGTCATCAAAGCTATAGCTACGCCCATTAGGGCTTGAGCTCCGGAATTCCGGAACTGACTCAATTCCGGAATTCCGATGAAATCCAATATCGTTTCCAATTCCGGAATTAGCGAGAGCAGTATCGGAATTTCGATATTGGAAAAAATATTATTACGTGGCTTGAGGCGCGGCGCCCGCGCGCAGCGCCATACTTCACGCGCTTCTTTTTTTATTAAAGTTCAAAAACTTAATGCTTTTATTTGTTTTATTTATTTATATTTCGGATACCTACTGAGGAAGTAAATCCATAAATCCATATTTAAATAATTAAAAATTTTTGAAAATTTTGCAAAATTAGAGTAGGTAAGTAAAACTTTTAACTAGATATTTCATTTTAATTTATTATCATTAGTAGATACAAAAATATACTTTTGAGTTCCGGAATTCCGGAATTCCGGACATGAAATACTGAATATCGAAACACAATTCCGGAATTGAAAAAGCGTCCGATATTCAAGCCCTAACGCCCATGGATTCTGCTATAGAGGCCTTTTTAACACCGCTGTATAACAAATAACAATTAAATATTAGTTAAGTATTTGAATTTTTATGAAGAAATGTATTATTTTAGACTGAAAGCCGCTGACAACATTGATGAACGCACTTATACCTAGTACCTAAGTACTTCTAAAAAACATTCGTGGTATCTGGTATGACTATATGAAATGGATTCATGGCACATAAAGTTTTATTTAATTCAGGTTAATTAGTAAAGATAAATGAATGAAAGCAAGCTACTGATAAAACTTAAACAATATGGAAAAGAGCTAGCATTCATTCGCTTCTTCATTGCCGTTTTGTTTCATTTTATCAGTTGAATCGTTTACTACTCGATGTTTAGTATCAATAAAATGTGCTAATCATTTGCATTCCAAGGTAGCTCCTATGCATATGATCAGAGAGGTCGTTATAGTTTGGCAGTTGCAAATGTTATTTCACAATCGTGGCAACAAGTAAGCATCCATCATTCGTCTCTCATAATTCGAAACGATGCCGCGATGTAAAGAAACTCAAATTAGTTCGAACTTGAACAGTTCATGGACTGTCGAATATGAATGGTTCCTACAATGAGATTTTTTTACCAATAGAAACGTTATACTCATTAGAAAAAGCTCTACATCATTAGAAATTTTGTTAAAGCTACCTAAGTAGAATATAAGTAATAAAAAAAATTAAAATAAAAAAAAAAATTATAAAGCCCCGTTGTCAGAAAGAGATAAATTAATGTGCGTGCTGCATGATAATTCATCTAACAACGAAGCAAGACAAAATGCGAAAGTGCGACTGAGTTAACTCAAGCTAATTAGCTTGACTTTTGTTCGCCACGCAGAGCGGGGTACAACGCATCTACCTCAGTTTATATAGGAGATCATTGGGTACCTATCGATTCACTAGCCTACTTTTTGGAGGACAAAAGAGCATGAACAAACAATGAAGCAATTATTTCGTAATGATGATACGGCGATTTTCAAAAAACTATTTACACCAACATTTAGCTATTATTACCTCGTAGTACAAAGTAGCTCAATGCAAATGTACATAAACAATGTATTTAATGAAGCCTCTATTTGCTTTGTTGATGTCAGCAGAATTATAAACTACAAAGCACTGTGGCACAAATATATAATATAAAAATAAAAATATTTCTTCAACTTAACCTAAAATTTAATGTGTATTAGGTACAAAGAAAAATTTTAAACAGAGAAGGAAGAAGCCAATATTTCTCTATCATCAATGCTCTAATATCAGTAGAAGATATTAAGATCCAAAATATGATATACCTCCTTAAACAGATACGCCAAAGGAGTCACGTCGTAATAAAGAAACTGATGCGTATACAAAATTGAAGATTTTCTCCATTATCCGATCTAAACACCTTCGAACTTCAAAGGAATCTTTTCGGCTTCTGTTTACGATCCATCAAAAGATGTTTGTAATAAACCAGTGTGGAATGGAAATTCGCGACAATACCTATGAAGGTCAATGCTTGCAGATGCCGTAGTTCAAGGTCGGAGCTCGCAGCGAACATTTTATTACACTTTAGTTTTAATTGGAAAAGGTTGGAATAGCTGTAAAAGAATATTTTTAAATCGAACTTTAAAATTGAGATTATGTTTACTTCCATTTTAAATAAACGTGTTTTCAGTAATATTTCCGGGATCAATCATCATCATCGTCATCATCCGCAGCCCGATTTCTCCCACTGCTGGGTATAGGCCTTTGTTTTTGCCATTCGGAATAAATAAGGCTTGAAAACTGATGGGCCCGTGACCGTGGAGTATGGTGCGAGGCGAGAGGTCAGTACAGCAGTAGGTCACGAGACTGATTGATGTGATGACGATAGTGTAATAGCAAGCTATAAAGGTTGGATTAATAAAAATATGGTGTTACTAGCGAACGCCCACGGCTTCGCCCGCGTCGACTTAGTACTATTTTTTTATTCCACGGGGATCGTGCATTTTTCAGGATTCAAAAGTAGCCAGGTCATAAAATATGTAACTTCATTTTCTTCCAATTTTCAGCCAAATCCGTTCAGTAGTTTTTGCGTGATGCAAGTTTCACCCAAATCGGTCCAGTAGTTTTTGCGTGTTGAGTAACAACCATCCAAACATCTAAACTTCACATACAATTTGGCTTTGTCTAAAGCCTTTTGAAAAAACGTTTCTTTATGGACTAAAGTTCATGGTCGTTCCATCCCTCAGCGATTACTATCCAGGCATTGAATAATCAAATTCCAATTCGGATTTTTCAATGATGATTGTTTTTGTGTACCGAAAGCAGTCTAATCTGCACTGCGCTTGTTTGCCTTCGTTTTTGTTCCGAATCATAAAATCTACCAACATTCAGATAATATTATGCAGTGTCTTTAGTACTTGTTTAATCTGCATTGCGCATCCAATACACGACCCGGTTTAACGACAATGGACTCTAAGGAGCATAAAGTAAAATTGACTTTTGCTCTATCATGGGATGTCAAGAGAGATAATGAAGAACAATAAACAACAGTACGGTAACTCAGTACTCTCGAGTTTCGTGCCCCGATAGGAAGCCACCCACACTGTATGAAATGGTTCGACCCACATAAAGACCGTGGCTACGCCGGCACCGCGGACAGCTGATTGCGTCTGCAAGTGACTAGCGACGGGTTCTATTGGCGATCGGAAAATAAAAGTGTTCTGATGTTTTCGTAAGTCCAGAAGACAATCTACTCCTAATATAATAAAGCGGAAGAGTTTGTTTGTTTGAACGCGCTAATCTCAGCAACTACCAGTCGGATTTGAAAAATTCTTTCTGCAAGTCTAAACTCTTGAGAAAGGTTATAGGTTACTTTTCATCACAATCATCATTACCATAAACCATCACTACGGGGGCAACGCCGCGAGGGCGCCGCTAGTAGATGTGAAAGATAATAGGAGGATTCTTAGTAGATGCTTAAAATACCGATCAGATTGAAAATACCCCGCCTCTAGGTTTTAATTTCTGTTTATTGTAACATGAATAATGTGACGGAGCTACGAAATATTTTAAATAATTTCAGAGCATTACAAAATGTACATAAGTTCGGGCCCGGTGGACTTATCTTATTATCGCCACACGTGACGATAGCACGCGAGGCCGGCTTCGGATTTGTAGTTTTTGTCGCGAGTGGCGTCACTGCAGATATACGACCGTAGGCAACTAACCTTTTGCGTAGGTTATTTATAAATAGATGCTTTCAAAGATAAACGTGACAAAATTAATATGTTGTGATTTTTCTTTGATTTATTTCAAGATTTCTAAAACCGTAGTCACAGCCGTAGGAGTTGAATTACAAATGTACTTATGAATGGAGACGCTGAAACTGCCATCCGCCTAGTAATATAGCGTGTAGGAGTGCTATTGCAAGAGTTTGGCAAACATCCAGCGATTTCTTGCAGTTTGAACCCTACCTGGCATGCAATACCTGCCACCACGCATTTCATTATAACTTTGTTGATATTGTGAGCACTTGCAGATGGAACCAATATGAGATTGCTTAAATTTGACTACAAGGAGGGTATGGTACCTATGTCAGGGCTTACGATTATCCTTTCATACTTATCGCGACGGAAACTGATTGTCCGATTTAGGCTTATCGCAAAAACACATTAATTCCGTTCAAATTAATTTCAATAACCAATACGAGTACCTACTGATGTAATGGATCCGTTCTTTGTTCGCGCTACATTATTCCGTCCGATATAATTGTGGACACAGAACAAATATTGACTGCGACGATGAAAATAACTTATAGAGAACCGACCAAGAACTTCTGTTCATCAATATTCCACATCCAATTTAATTCTCGTCTCAAGGTCTTCGTTTTGTTCTCGCACCTAGTTTCCTAGGGGTTATTGTTACTTTGAAACAAAACAGCGTTTTTGAGCAAATGTAATGCGAGCTGACAAGGGAGTGCCGTGTTCGCCGAGAGGTATAGTACCACGACTTTCGATCCGAAGGTCGTGGGTTCGAATCCTGGTCGTGCATCAATGGATTTTTCGTTTCGAAAAATTTATATGCGCAATAACACGAGCTCTAAACGGTGAAGGAAAACATCGTGAGGAAACCCGCGGCTTAGTCAGCCCCACACGTATTGACCATGTCTTTCCTGTGGATATGGCCGGTTAAGGTGAGAGGATGATGTAGGTGCTGGGCAAGCCTACTCCATCTCAAACATTGTCACAGGCACTACAGTGTCCTGATAAAGTGTAGGCAAAAGATTGCCTCCTGACACTGTATAAATCATCTAGTACAGATGTAAAGGCCTAAGTTTTGACAAGGGATGCTCGTCTCTGCAGTTTGCAACTGCTATACCTGTTTTTATTACTTTCTTGAGAATATCTGTGCAATGTCAATTGATTCTCTCAGAAATTCAGGATCATGTTAACAATGCAATATTATCACATCCTATCCTCATTGAATAGATAGCGATGGGAAGATTTCGTTGTTTAGTTGTTAAGATGATGGGAAATGTAAACTTTCACGTAAATGCTACAAACGAAGTAAACAATGGGAGTGCATAATCTGCAAATTAATCATGTATTCTGATAACTCAGATAGGAAATTTTGAGCTCTCCAGGTTCTTTTGAGTCGAGAATATTCTTGAGGCTTGAAAACTGTAGAGTGCAAAGGCCAGCCGGTAGCTACGAATACAACCAAAATAGACCTACAGGAGCAATCGATATAAGGTCACAGTGCGCTCGGTGCTCGCGACCTCATCTTAGATCTTAGATTTCCTGCTTTAGGCAAGGGATCTCTTTTGCTTTCATATCCTTGTATTCAACTATTTCCATACATAGAGGTAACACAATAGCGAAATTACGTGAATGGTTCTAAATTCTGCAACATTTAACTTAGTTTTTAATACAGTTGCTCAAAAAGTGGCGTATTGCAGGGACGTATAGCGTTCGGGAAGTGGGCTATTACACACTCGTGCTTTTTTTTTACCTTTCCCGCACTCGTGCGTTCTCTTTCCCAACTGTCAAAATAATGTCTAAGAAAAACCAACCATGAAGTTTTTACTAAAAAAAATCATAGAAGTT
This sequence comes from Camptogramma bilineatum, assembly GCA_958496255.1. Classification (NCBI taxonomy): domain Eukaryota; kingdom Metazoa; phylum Arthropoda; class Insecta; order Lepidoptera; family Geometridae; genus Camptogramma; species Camptogramma bilineatum. The sequence continues at coordinate 11,933,955 of OY292471.1, forward strand.
TTAATGATTCATGCAAATACGTATATTTCTAAAAAGAAGCTACTAATTTGTTTCTATATCAGATTTAATGATTTGATTGAATGAGTTAGGTTGGGTTTCATTTCATTTCATCTCATTAATTATTACTGAAGACTTGGCTGTATGGGCATAGTTCCCTTTGCCTACCAGAATCAATGAAAAAAAAAAAAATCTCTTATATTCTACGGTTGGCGCCATTTTCTAGATTAAATTGCTTCATTTTTTCGCAACTGTATTAAAAATAGTCGTTCAGTACACGTTCGGAACCGTCATTGCAACTTGTTCCGACTGTCAACCCTCGCCGTCGGCTGCGCCTCGGCTCGGGTAGACATTTATCGGAACTCGTTGTAATGACAGCCTTTCCGAACTTGTACTGAAATATACTATACCAGTACTTCTACACAAAAATCACAAGTCGCGTTTTGATATACCAACCTTATTTTAACTGTATGGTCACTGACCTCAATCAGAGACCATAAGAGAATGTCAAACATAATAAAAAGTGCAGCTTCATTTGTTAGAAACAGTTGAATATTAGAAAGCATGATTCATCTATTTCTGTAAAGTTATTTCAAGCACAAATTCGCGGACAAACCAGGAAGCGGCCATTGTTCAACTTTTAGGTCATACGTGGTCTCGAGGCCTGATACAAGGCACAACAATGGGCCGCGGTTGTCAGACCTTAGCATGTTACTGTTAGATAACATCCTACATGCTCGGTTAAGAAACCAGAGGTCGCTTTATCGGTTTTGAGACAGATGCAATGTTCATGTGATATTTTTGTAATAGAATGTGAAAAACAGAGAATAAAGCCTTTGAGAGACGTCGCTAATGTAGTAGACGAGCGTTCGCGAATTAATCCTTTCAATAAAAAATATATGTTTCTAGTTATTTGCCTAAACAGTTTCAATAGAAATACTTTATAGGTTGAAAATGACAGCATCCAATTTTTTCCACGTAATAAGTTCGTATGAGCAAGTGGCCAACTCTGGTGACGTAGTACAACTACAAGATGCTGATTAGTTTACAATTCGAGCATTCACCAATTTTAAATACCGCGGTGATTTAAAATTGCCCCAGTTTTTCTTTTTAAGTACCTAAGTAGAAAACATTATAACAGCTATAGAGCTGTTGAAACTAAAGCATACTATACCTACGTTTCTGACAGTTCTCAATTGAACTTGAGTAATAAATGAATCTCTGCTAGAGATACACAGAGCGGTTTCTCAATACAGTCAGAGTCTAAAGGAAACGCTAAGGAATCACAACGAGGTCAGGGTTATATGGCACCACATGTTGTGATTGTAATAATTATGTCAGATCGGACGATTCCGTTACACAAGCGGAGTAAACCTGTGTGTGTAACTACATAATCGTCGATCACGTAAGTTGAAGATCCGCGATCCAGATTAACATAATAATTTTCCTCTTTAGGTCACAAACGATTAATTAAACAATTTAAATACAATCTTACATTTTTTATATACTTATATTTTCCATGTTTTATTTTCGATCGATTGTTTGGTTTAGATAAGAATTGTAAAAAATAATTCGTCGTCGAATATCAGTCAGTCAACAGGCGATGTGCTCGCAATCTTTCAAGTAGGGAAGATAAAACCTACTCCTTACATAACGCCAACAGAAATCTGAAAAAAATATCGTACGATGTAAACGTAGATTTGCTCGAGGGATTATTGATTTCACGCTCTTACTTTCCGATTCAGTTGTAAACCTTTAGTAAACGTAAGTTTTCACAAACTATCAACGTGGTACTCCATACAGTTAAAAACTACAAATCTGACCGTCCAAAATAAGTAGGGCAAATCAATGACAGTATTGTGGCAACAGGCGCCTCGTCTGATGCCCGGCGAAATATTGCTTTGCGTCACGTTATGCAGAGGAGTGGACAGCACAAACCACAATGACGCATCATTCAACATCAAATTAATTCACAAAACAATACAGAGTCGTCATCTAATAAAACTGGCCTTTGGTCCAAGATGAGGACAATGGTATACCTAGTGAATTACAATAAAATTCACGGGATATTTATGGTAATTTATACACGTGTCTAAGGATATTATTATACTCTATGAAACTTAGACGACTGAAAAAACATGACTATATTATTTGGCGAGTGTCCATAGAGTGCATTTATTAGGGGGCGACAGGTGCCTGGAGACATTGGCAGTAAAGATAATATAAATCGTGTAGACGAAAGTGTCAAGGTTACAAGTTTGAATTCAGACGCATTTAATTGATCACCTTGACAGAAACAGCTATTCTTTCTGATTCTGCCAACATAACATACCTTGTATATTTTATGAGGTAAATGCCTATTTTCTAGCCGAAGCAGCGATCACTCGTATCTACATACAAGTCCCTACTTAGTTAGAACGAGTAACTCAAAGCAGAATCTGGAACTAGGTCTCTACACCATTGTTATAAGGGTAATAAGGGCTTGTAACAGCAATAATATATTGTTATAAATACCTACTCATAAGTCTCTGCCCTAGTGTTTAAACTTAAGTATAAAGAAATATGTAACACTTGGTAAGACCTTTTCTGAATAAATATTCATTTCATTTCATTTCATTCATTCATTCATAAATAATTAGAAGTTCCTCAAAAGTACAGCCATGAAAATATTATTGTGACTATTGGAAAACCCATATCATAAGTTTATAGAGATATTTAACGCGCAATTAGACTTCACTAATAGACCTGCGTCAGCTCTTCAAACACTTTGCCAAAGGAGCAATTTGAATATTCATTTTCAAACTGTCACTTACTAAGCAGTATCAATACATACGTAGAAGCAGTGTGTATGTATACGAAACTAAATTGCTGATATCAAACAAGTTTTAACACGACCTTTACTCCATTACTAAGCAAATACAGCTAAAAGGCATAATTAGATACGCAAGCTAACCGAGCAGCCCCTCGTAAACAATGCGAGCAGTATCGAACTTGGTACACTTGTGCAATGAATTGCTTCATTTAATATACCTAAGTATGTCAGGAGAAAGGTCGTTATAGAAAGGGTTGTTTTAATGTTAGTTGCCTGAATGATATTGCTAATGGCTGATAGTTGCCAAGTTTACAGTGTTCGAAGCCCCATACATCCAGCGACCTTTCTATTCCATTAGAAATTACCCTTCATTCAACGAACTAAACAGAATTCGAGTTGGAATAACCAATCTTGCTACGCAAGATCCTTGAAATTGTACGGACATTTTGAACCAGTTAAAACGATAAACTGTACAAAAAATATAACAAGCCCGTTACCATTATTCGAAGATATTTCTAAAGTCGAAGGAAATTTTGAAATCTTCTAATTACTTCTGCTCCTAAAAGTAGGCAGGTAGACTCAAGGTCATGACATGACTTATGAAGTTATGACTCAAGACACTGGTCCAGTGCAGTCGTTCGGCTCTGCAGGCCGCCACTCATCTTTTGGGCTAGTTGCCAGTAGAATTTTTCTTAAAATCGCACAACTAATGCAAATTACGGAATTTGCGCCCAAAGTTCAGCAATTTATTACGCGGCACTTAAAAAGTAAAGTTAAAAAGTAAGCGTAGGCGGCTATGCTATCCTTGTTCTTATTTATCGTCGATCATAAGGCGTTTTATCTCAAGCGTGTAAACATAAAATTGATTGATGCCATGTGCGGAGGCAAAAACTAGAGCGATTAGACAGATCGCTTACGAACTCCCACTTGCATCAACTAACGCATTCACTATTACCTCCGAGATGAAGACCATTGTATACGCAACAATTATCCTACTCAGATAAAATTAGTCTGACGAAAAACCAGCAGATTTATCGGAAAGTCAATATTTGTCAAACTTCTATCGTTTCATGTTGTTGAACAGGAAAACATTCAAAGGCGATTAGGACTACCAGTAAACCTGCTTCTTTCTTAGGGAATGCATAATGTGTAGTAATAGGTAAGCAATTTATGTGGTTTGTGTGAATTATCTCGAAAATTACGTTAACCGTAGATACAAGTGGTCTCAATACAGAGAAATGAACTCACGCCACAGCAGTTCCCAACCTTGTTCTCGATAATAGACCTATTTAGCTTGATCAATGTGTTTAAGAAATTCTGTGACATGGCTATTTGCTTGTTTCTTGGCCATTTTCCTGGATGAACGCATGCTTGAACTGTTCAATATTTAACATTACAATATTGACAGCTCATTCCTTTTCGTCCGAGTTCCTCATGCGTCATCTGAACGACCTATCTCTAAACAATTAGCATTGAATGCATCATCGTGATGGGTATTCATGGAACATTCTGATTTCTATTTGCTTTTATAGGCCTAAAATAAAACAAAACGCTGAAGGACTGAAAGCAGACTGAACCTTGGCAAAATACTGAATGTTTCTATTTTAAGATCCTGAAATTGCAGGTATGCTTAAGAATGGTTAAGCTCAATTAATGCCAACGGACGAGGGAATAAAACAGAGTCTAGACAGAATAGTTTTGTAACAATCTAGTTCAAAGTTACTTCAAGTATTTTAGGCTAAGTATAACCAGACAAAGTTTTGCCGCTTTGGAAATACCTTTAACAGTTATGAATTTTAACCAGCTTGAAGAGGGAATACTATCAGGTAACTAAGATATGCCAATTTGTGGTTTGAGACAAGTTAGAGAATCAGCCTGCAGGTATAATTTGAGGTTTGAGACTATCAAAGATAGACAATCAAAGGACTGGTAGGTTTTGGTTTGAGCGTATCTGTTACGTGACGAAAATGCTAATGTAAAAGGAACGAGTAGACAGATGGCCAGCTCGATGTATTCATTGATTTATAAAATTTTAAATCTACGCTCTTTATCAGTGCGCACATGTCTCTTTCCAAGATTCTTGTCTTTGTCTTTCTAAAACTGGTGCGCAAGTGATGGAGCTTACCATTACCGATATTCGTCATCGATGACTTTTTGTCGATCTGATATATTATATCGATTGATAGATAAAGCGTTCATTGCCTATGTCGCACGCGTGCCATCCCGCGGCCCTCTCCTGCGGAAAGCACCGCGGTGTGGGACAGGAAATGGATTAAACGCAAGCTATATAGTATGAGCACCGATTAGACTACTCTGTGGTATAAGTGACCTGCAGTGACATTCATTGGTTCCTTGTTTCAGAAAACTTTGATTCGTCGTCCTGACTAAAAACCAAAACCGTGTCACATGATGTCTATTCAACAATTACCTACTAAATGATCTACCAGAGTTGGCCATTTGCTCATACGATCTTACTTACTTACTAAATGATAAGCAAACTGATTCTCAGATCCGTGGGAAAGCGTAAGAGAGGAAACATTCACCACACTTGTTTTTGCAGATTCTAATGAAAACAAAGGTGATGAAAGTTACTATCGCACAGAAAATAATGTTGAAATAACAAATATCACAACAGTTTTATATTCATTTGGTGAATAGCTGTCTGATTCCCTTACATTAACAACAAATTGAAATTGAAAATATAAGTATTTATTCAGACATAATAATCCATTTTGTTAGTAACATACAATAAAGCCCCTACCGTATAAAGTTTATACCTACATTTGATTATCTGAAAAACGTAGGAAAATTACTAATCAAAGTGCTAGACTTGTAAAATCGTTTAATATTTTGATAATAATTGATATAAGTCCATAAAATCTGTCTGTAGATTATAACGGCTGACGCTTTCACACACACATCAGAGCACACATACAAACAACGTTCAAGTGCAGGAATACTAATGTTACTAATGTTGTACATAACTACTATTACTTATACGATATATTAACTAGAAATATATATATACAGGGTGTGGCAAATTCTTGGTCACTGAAGGGTAGCTACCTTTTCTCTTGTAGTTAGAAAGTTTTGTTCTTAGGAAACTTCAGTTTTATTTTGAAGAAAATACTAATTGCATTTTTAGATTTTTGAAAAAAAGTACAGTTAGCCTAAAAAATTACATTTGTCAAAAAAAACAAGTTGGTCTTAATCGACTCTATTTCCCACCAGGAACACTTCTCCCAAAGTAACTTATCAAATCAAATCGTAAGTTTATGCAATAATTCAAAAAAACACATCCCATACATTTTCTATGAAATTAGTAGTTGTAAACATTATAGTGCAACTTATTCGATAGTTATTAATTTAAATTCGTAACTGCTTCGGCATGCTGGGAGGCTATTGAAAAGCCTTAGGCGCCTAAGACAGAGCCGCAAGAGAGAATGGTATGCATGGAGCATACCATTTGTACATCTGCAGGGAAGCACTTTGTTCTAAATTTGAAGACGCGCTTTGCAATAGCCTCCTAGCTTGCCGGTGCAGTTATGAAATTAAATTAAGAACGATCGAGTAAGTGGCACTATAATGTTTACAACTACTAATTTCATAGAAAATGTATGGGATGTGTTTTTTTGAATTATTGCAAAAACTTACGATTTGATTTGATAAGTTACTTTGGGAGAAGTGTTCCTGGTGGGAAATAGAGTCGATTAAGACCAACTTGTTTTTTTTGACAAATGTAATTTTTTAGGCTAACTGTACTTTTTTTCAAAAATCCAAAAATGCAATTAGTATTTTCTTCAAAATAAAACTGAAGTTTCCTAAGAACAAAACTTTCTAACTACAAGAGAAAAGGTAGCTACCCTTCAGTGACCAAGAATTTGCCACACCCTGTATATATATATTTCTAGTTAATATATCGTATAAGTAATAGTAGTTATGTACAACATTAGTAACATTAGTATTCCTGCACTTGAACGTTGTTTGTATGTGTGCTCTGATGTGTGTGTGAAAGCGTCAGCCGTTATAATCTACAGATAAAAATACAAAGGAAAATTCGAAGAAACGCGAATTAGAAAGTACACCTCCTAATCAGTCAGGCAGCCAATATACGCCCAAAGACCTGACCTCGCCCAAATATCAAGCGGCGGCCAAAAAGACTAAAGTCAGACAAAACTACGCACAAAAAGGTCAACTACGCTTAACAAACTTCGTACAAAAATGTAACGATACGCCAAATACATCGTACATGACGCCACTCTCCTCGGATTATGAATCTGGCGAATAGCAACGAACCCGGCCCCTCCGACATCTTCAACAGAACAGCGACTCTAGCAAAGATAACAACGGATACGAAAATTTTGAAAAACCTCCCCCAAGACGGTTAGTCACCGAGGGGGCAGTAGACTACAACCCTCCAAACATCCTCCTGAAAAAAAGAAATAAAAATGATTACTTAAAAATAGCTACTTACAATGTCAGATCCCTCTCGACCACTGAAAAATACATCGAATTGACGCACGCTATTCGAAACATAAACATAGATATACTCGGCCTAGCAGAAACAAGAAGAATGGGACACAAAATAGAAGAGTATAACGACCACATATTTTGCTACGTGGGTGAAACTCCCGGCCTATTTGGCGTGGGATTTCTCGTGAAGAAAGAGTACAAGACAAACATTATAAATTTCTGCGGTCTATCGGAAAGAGTTGCTCTACTTCAGCTAAAATTCAACGACACAGAATTGTCTATTATTCAAGCATACGCTCCAACAAAGGGTTCGAAGGACGAGGACATTGAAATCTTTTATCAAACTCTACAAGACGCTCATAATTTATCTAACTGCAAAAATATTATGGTGATAGGAGACTTTAATGCCAAGATAGGAACACCAAAATCCAATGAAAGCTTAATCATGGGAAAATACGGATACGGGAAAAGAAATAAAAGAGGAGAAAGGCTGGTCCAATACGCCTTCGAGCATAAATTATCCGTTATGAATACATATTTTAAAAAGAAAAACACTCGAAGGTGGACCTGGATATCGCCGGATCAAAACACAAAAAACGAAATCGACTTCATTATGTACAACTTTCCTAAACTTATAACAAACCTAGAGGTTTTAAACAATGTAGAGTTTCCCTCAGACCATCGAATAGTAAGAGCAACACTTTTCTTGAAAAACTCTAAAAAGTGTAGAAAACACTTCAAAAACTCGGTGGCATCATTGAAAACAGACGAAGAAAGGAAAACATTTCTTATTAACCTAGAAAACAACCTGGTAGGCTCTGAACACACCGAAAACGAGAACATACAAGAAATCTATGATAAATTGGAACTCAACATAAAAAATAGCCTGAAACAAGTAACCACAAATAAGACTGAAGGACATTGTTGCTATTTTTTCAGCGAAGCAACAAAACGTATGATCCAAAGACGAACTGAACTCATAAAAACCAAGAACAAATCGGAAGACATGAAAAAAGAGCTATCATATGTATTTAAACAAACTAACAAATCAATAAAGAATGACTACAAGCAGCATAGGAAAAAAATAATAGAAAATAGCCTAACACGTTACAGGAGCGCCAAAAGAGCATACAAACAACTGCTCACCCATTCGGACTGGATCAAAAGTTTAAAGCACGGACTACACGAAACAAAATCAAGAAAAGACATTATATCTTGCGCTACGAGCTACTACAAAAGACTATATGCCCCTGGGCTACACGACACGACACCTGTCGCTGAAACAAACGCCTTTGATACAAGCACGTGTGAGACATGTCATATCAAAGAAGAAGTTCTCAAGCACATTAGGAAACTAAAGGAAGAAAAGAGCCCCGGACCTGATGGCTTAAAGAATGAGGTGCTGAAAACAGGCGCTATACTACTCACCAAGCCCTTGACGCGCATATTTAATATGGTTCTAAATACAGGAAAAACACCAGAACAATGGCACAAGTCAGACATCATATTATTGTACAAAAAAGGAGACCCACTTGATATCGCCAACTATCGCCCGATAAGTCTGCTCTCAAGCGTATATAAGCTATATACTTCTATTTTACACGACAAAATTAGTCAGAAAATAGACAACATGCAACCGGTAGAGCAAGCGGGCTTTCGTTCCGGGTTTTCAACAATGGACCACATACAAACTCTAGAACAAGTAGTAGAAAAATACACAGAATTCAACAAAAATCTATACATAGGCTTCATTGATTACACTAAAGCATTCGACAGTATCTATCATAACTCTATTTGGCAGGCTCTACACAACTGCAATATAAACCCAATGATCACGAGAACTCTCCAAAACATATACTCAAATAGTGCAAGTAGAGTCAAACTGGAAACAAGAGGCGAAGAATTCAGATTGGAACGAGGCACAAGGCAAGGAGATCCATTATCTCCCAAACTTTTTATAGCGGTCCTGCAGAGTATATTTACCAAGCTAGATTGGGTCTCTGAAGGTATTCAAATTAATAACACACATTTAAGCCATTTAAGATTTGCGGACGACATAGCAGTTTTCGCCGAAACCCATCCGAAATTAGAAAAGATGATAAACCAACTCAATATAGAAAGTAAACGAGTCGGTCTGCATATGAATCTAAATAAAACTAAAATAATGACGAATAGCAAAAAGGGAAAAGCCATGCTAGACGGCGTCGAATTAGAGTATGTGGAAAAATACGTATACTTAGGAAAACAAATATCATTCTGCAAAACTAATAATGAAGACGAAGTTAACAGAAGGATCGCAAGCAGCTGGAATAAGTACTGGGCGCACAAGGAAATACTGAAAGGAAGTTACGATCTAGCCATGAAAAAGACTGTAATGGACACTTGCATTCTCCCTTGCTTGACCTATGGCTCCCAGACTTGGACCTTTACAAATAAAATAAAAAACAAAATAACAACTTGTCAGAGGGCTATGGAAAGAAGCATCTTGAGCCTAAGAAAAATTCATAAAATTAGAAGTGAAGAAATAAGAAAAAAGACGAAACTCACAGATGCGCTACACCAAGCACTAAAACTGAAATGGCAATGGGCCGGCCACGTAGCGAGGTACACCGAAGAGCGTTGGACTCTTAGAACTACTAAATGGGCCGGTCCACACGGAAAAAGAAACGTGGGACGTCCCCAAAAACGATGGGTAGACGACATAAAAGCGGTGGCGGGAAACAATTGGATTGAAGCAGCACAGGATAGGAAAAAATGGAAGAAGCTGGAGGAGGCCTATACCCTATAAAAGGGGTTTCTATAAAACACAACTAACATTCCAAACAAAGCTGTATAAGAACTTAATTAACTTTTATAACTAACTCTAGGATAAGCAAAACACTCTGTGAAACATTTTATAGAAAATAAAAAGGTTTTATTATTATTATTATTTATTATTACACTAACTTTGTTCATTAAAGCTTAGCCAATTTACGCTGTTTCTATATTTATCTATGGTTAGATATGGACATTACAGCTTCTATTAATAAACTCCGCTCAACTTGTGTCTAAGTTGCACCACGGATTTAACTATCGCCATCCTTATTTGTCACTGTCTAACAAAAAAGGATGGCAATAATTAAATCCGTGGTGCAACTTTGACAGATTTTGAGCGGCGTTTATTAATAGAGGCCTACTTCTTTAAAAAAAAATGTGAAATATCTAAGTTTGTGTAACTTAATACCCACAAATCCGCTATAAAAACTGTCTGCTCGCACAAATAGACCGGACGGCTAGTGTAAATACCGCGCACCTGAACAAATCGCTGCTGCACCCGAATCCGGGTCACGAAACGAAACGCTACTGAAAATATTATTGTAGCGTATTTTAACCCTGACTTTTAGGTGTGGGAATACGAACTCAAGCTCAAATTAATTTATTCAGTAGTATCACTGTATCACTTTGAATTGTCTAAAGAGCTAGGTGATTTTACTCCTGTTCCTTCGCGACAAACGAGCTTATCAATAGGTGACTCACTCCTGCTCTATCTCTTTCTTCATCTTCTATCAGTCTAGCACCAGAATTTGATTTCCGTCGTATCATTTTTAATCGCATCGCATTAACATTCACATTAACATCTCTTAAAGATCTTAGCCTACTCAACACAGTTTGTAACTAGCGCGGAGGTTAAAGAACTTTAACTACCTGTGAGTCTATTCTGTACAAAATTATAATGTGATATTTTAATTGTAGACACTTATTTTTTTTGGATTAATAAACTTATCTTGGGACCGTCGGAAGGGGAAGACCTAGGCGCACATTCCTGGACCAAATTGGCGGATTATTGGAAAAAGGCTAGGTCAAGAGTACCCTAAACCGACGAGCTTGCATGAAGAATGTGATGAGAGTGAATGAAGTCAAAGAAGTGTGTCAGGATCGCAGCAAGTCGAGATCTGTGGTCTCTGCCTACCCCTATGATGGGAAACAGGCGTGAGTTTATGTATGTACGTATCTTATATTATCGACAAACATCATCCTCAAAGGTCTTTAGACATTCAGGATTCTATCATCAAGAGTATAAGGTGTAAATCAAAATTTACGCTGAAACTATTAGGTTAACAAGAGCACAAAATATCCTAAATCCACTATTAAACGTGCGAAATTGATTTTCCAATAGCGCCTGATAATATAAGATAAGAGAAATTGGAAACGAATAGCTGATATCCCGAGATAATAGCGTGAATGGCGACGGCCGGAATGCTATCGAATATCAATAGACGAGCTCGGGCAAACCCTCCGTTCACCATTGCCAGACTTGGCCAGTCATAATTCTACTGAGTACTTGCATGGACTTAATATCGTTCTTGTAAGATTAATGGATGAAAATGTTAATGTATGTACGTAACTGATATTACTGAGTACTTGCACGGACTAAATGCTACTTGTGAGATTAGTAGTGCAAACGTTATGTAGGTACGTAACTGATATTAGTGCACTATCACTAGATAGCGGCAATATAATAAAGGTAACATCTAACTTTGACGCATGCTTGACGGTTTGGTTATGTGATGGACTTAAGCCAACTAGGCTTCAACATACCAATAAGTCTGACTACCTACACCTATGATGAGTTTCTAGCATAGTTTCCAAGAGCAGTATGAATTCCAGCAATAGCATTCGTAGTTTCTCTATAGAAATTGCTTTTGTTTGACTCAAACTAATTTTCCAATTTAATATGATGGAAACTGATTCCTTTTTGTGGCAGACAGTTACGACTAAGCGCACGTTCACACAGCAGCGGTCCGTTTTTCAGGTCCGTTTTATCGTATATGTTTTTATTCGTCGATGGCATAATAATGGTACTATTTACTGAATCGGCAATACTGTCGTGTGTGTGGTGAACACGCTCGTACGACCACATACGCCATTGTCAAATAAAAACATAGGTATACGATAAAACGGACCAGCTTGGCTACAAAGGCCGCTTTAGCAGAACCACATTAGGAATTGCAATATATGCCGTTCTTGTCACTATGTCTATGAAAAGAGAGGCATATAGTGCAGTTTCTATTCTGATTCTGCTATAACGGCCTTTTTAACCCCGCTGTAGCACGGACCGCTGCCTGTGTGAACGTACCCTAACAAACCAAAAGCTATTGCTTGAAACCAGCCAGTGAAACCGATTAGTTGAAGACGTTTCAAAATTTCTATTAAAATCTCTCAGTCTAACTAAATAGCTTCAACCTTGAGAAAGTATTCTCTTCACTATTACATTATTTCTGAAACTTTACTTACAATGTTTTAAACTAAAGAACTGATAAGGAAACGGCACTACTCAATTTCAGATAAGAACATAATTACACACAATAAAAACGTATTTGCTCTTGAGACGTGACTTAAGAACTTGTTATTCTAAAACGTAAAATGTTTATTAAGTAAAAAAATATTTAAATTAATAATATATACTAATTATATCCATAAGCGGAAGAGTTTGTTTTTACGCGTGAAGAGTTTGTTTTTACGCGTTTTTTGTTTTATTTGTTTGAACGCGCTAATCTCAGGAACTACCAGTCGGATTTGAAAAATTATTTCTGCAGGTGATAGCTAAACTATTGGGGAAGTTTATAGACTACTTTTCATCATCATCATCACCATAAACCATCACTACGGGGAAAACGCCTCAGGTAGCTGCTAGTACATAGATATAAGCCATGCATGTTAGTTGTAAGTTGGTGAAAGAACAGTCAATAACTTCGTCTCTCGGATCAAGAAATAGCAGTTCCCATCCTATATCTCATCTCCCGATGAATCCTACGAGACCTAAAAATTATTTCTTTCTTAAATTTTGATAATTTTTTTTGGTATTTATTTTTACTTACCTACTTACTTACTCCATTGGCTCAGGGACCCAAAGTGAGTCTTGGCCTCCGAAACAAGAATTCGCCACTTCCTTCTGTCCATTGCTGTCTCTAGCCAGTTGTCGCTATTTATTTTTAAGAGTAAATAAACAGAGAAAATTCTAGATTTCGTACGTAAAAGAACGTCGTAAAAGAACGGGACGTACTCGTACTAAAAGAAATTTTTAACAACAATTCCTTATCGATCAAAACTCAAGTTTCAACATTCTACCACATTCTACTGAGTGATTTCTTATGTCATAACTACAGGCGATAAAAATCTAAGTCAATATCGATGTTTATACGATACATCGCAAAAATTGTTAGTACCTATAACTAGTTCTTTTAGAATATCAAAGGAGAGAAAATGTACTGAGCCTTACTTTGTAGATTGGCTCCCCACTTGAGCTTGATTAAGATTTAGGAGGATGGATAACCGCAAAGGAAACTAGGCTCCAATCCAAACCGTAATTGATACCTGGGTTCTATTCACGAAATTGGTCGCGAAGGAACAGGTCAACAATCACCTTTTGAAGATGGCAATGTTAGCAGAGGTCTTCAACTGAACAATTTCAATGAAGCGTGTGTATATTATGTACAAAAATATGATCACGACTGTATGCAAAAGGTGCGGTACACATATTCTTTCAGATCTTTAGGCATTTTTAGATCCTTTGAAGATGTCTATAGGGGTAGTCAGAGGTATTCCCAAACACATTTGGTACATTTCCACATTTTTGCAAAGTTATCATTTCATACGTGACAGAAAAGAAAATAAATAAAAGGTACGCGATAAAATCACGTAATAAAAATTATCATTATCATAAGTGACAGGTTGCAAGCCCATCCTGTGTTCCATAAGTATTAATACTTTAGAATTGGCATTCTTCACGCGAGATTGTAAATTGATCTTTTCCGACAGACCGATCGGTTGATGACATTATCAGCATAGTGGGCCGGTGTGTACGTGAGTGAATAAAGTGCTCTCCAGTAAGAATGTGATAAACTGGTGACGCCTTCAAAATGTCGATTTTTCCTGACACTTTCCTTCCTCCATTATACGTGTCTACTTTATCTCACCTAGATTACGGCAACAACGCTGTGTAATCAATCTTATCTGTGGGATTTGTGAGATGCATTGACAAACAACGCTTGATTTGCGTCATTAATTCCGCTCGTTTAGCTCATTATCAAGTGTTTATGGAACTGTTTATGTTGTGGAGATGAGCGCTATGTTGAACTAAAATAGTTCTGTATTGATTTCAAGTCAAACTCATTATTATATACAATCATTTTAACAATTTTATTCAAAGCAATTATAAGAGCAGTTTGAAATTGGGACCTAGTAGTTAACACAACCTTACATAAACTAAGGGCAGACACGTATCAAAAACTGTTACAGAAAAAAAAAACTTTTAGCTTAGAAAACATAAAAGTAGGTTCTTATCCAGACAACCCAAATGACGCTAAAGGTTCCTTAACCTTTATTCAAGTAGGAACATCGAGATAAGCTACAAGGGCACAAGCACCTGATGTCATTCATATTTATGTACTCGTCTTCCTAGTGGAAAACTCCGCAATTTAAACACAAACTTGTTCCAGATTTTGCCACAAAAGCCCATTTCGCACGTTCCCCAGAGCGAGGCAAGGAAAACTTTTCCAAGCAATGTAAATCAAAGCATCTAGAGAACAAGAGATTCATACTTTCGCGGTTTGTACTAGAGGTGAGTGATAAATAACGTCACGGTGAAAAAATCACAGTGATCTGAAGTCAAATGATATCACTGTGACTCGTCGTAAAGGAATAACGTTCCACCAAGGATCGTCATTCATTCATTTACGCTCCGTTCTACCGTTCGGAACAATTTCCAGTCGCATGTATATAGGTATCCATACCCATAATTATAAATGTGAAAGTGTGTTTGTTTGTTTGTTTATTGATCCTGCTTTCACGCAAAAACTACTAAACTGATTTGGCTGAAACTTAGAATAAAAAACTTATACATAGTATAAGACCTGGAATAACACATAGGAGGCTACATTTTATCCCGAAAAAATGCATATTTCCCGTGGGTAAAAAAGTAGTAGGTACTTAGTTCACGAAGGCGAAGCCGCGGGTGTCCGCTAGTATTACAATAAAGCTTTAAAATTTAATTAAAAAAGTGCACACAAGAAATAATTAGGTTTTTTTTATTTAATAACGTAGGTATTTAGTTTCCTAGTATTTACTTATAGAAATAATTAACTCGAATAAAAAAGTGCTGATATTTTTGCGCACTGTTAATTTGGATCAAAAGACATCTCGTTTCACGATTACGCGTAAGGTAACCTATGTTGGTACATAGGAACGCCTAGTGCGACATTGTGATCGACGTGACAAAGTAACGGCGATTTTTCACAGTGACTTTTTTGGAACCGGAACGACAGTCACCGCGATACGAAAGTAACGCTTTTCCCCACCTCTAGTTTGTACGCGTTCAGTCTAGAATATCTAATGCGCTATGTTGTACTCGGTACGTTTTTATCT
The DNA here is from genome assembly GCA_958496255.1 of Camptogramma bilineatum. Lineage (NCBI taxonomy): Eukaryota > Metazoa > Arthropoda > Insecta > Lepidoptera > Geometridae > Camptogramma > Camptogramma bilineatum. Next base: position 11,949,640 of record OY292471.1, read on the forward strand.
TTAAAGCTGAAAACGAATACTGCAAAATTCTCTCCAAAAATCGCCGCGTCGCGACTGTAAATATTCTATCTCCTGTTTATGACTTTCGATGAAGTTTGTGAAACTCAATGCTAAAATTAAAATTTCCCGTAAATATTTTTCGGTGTTTAAAAATATTCCTGTCTTCAGATAAACGGAGAGTTGGGTTCCTGTAGCTATGCCGTCGCGAGTCGTATGTTGTCGCGAGCGGTAATCGACATTCAGAAACCCATTACCGGCACCCGCTACATTCGGATATTGGATCAGTTTAATTAAAACCGATATTCCGCAAAATCGAATTATCTTGTAGCATCGATACGAGGTACTCTAGCCCTAGCATACTCTGTTTGATGAAGGTTTTAAACACCATTTTTCACGTTGATAAGATGTCTAGAATTATTTTTTGGACATTTGGATCTGTAAAATCAGACACATGCGTAAACTGCAAAAGCACTGCTGACGCAGATAGCGTTGCTTCCACATTAGCACGTTGAGAGCCAACGACGCACATTTCATAAATCTTGGGCCGATGAATCTGTAGTACTAAAAGTAAAATTGCTTCAATTCTAGAATTGGACCTCACGACCTTCTTATCTGACGCCGAGGTATCCTATGCAAACACGGTTTTTTTGGTAAATACGCTGGAAAATTAATCGTTGCATGTGTGGATTGTAGTGCGAAACACCCACGCATCACCCAAAGGTCAGGGTGGGCGTCCCTGTCCTTTTCTGTAAATACGATACCACGATAACAACCGACGTGGTAATCGCATTAGGGCGAGACGCCTAAGGACGCCTTCATAGAAGCATTAAGCATTACCTTGGTAGCTTTATGTGAATTCTGTGGAAGACCTGCGGGCTTAAAAAGGTCGCTAATGCAGAATCGCATTAAAGGAATTGAACTATTGCCATCTTTTTTCATTGATTGAGAGTGAATAGAGATGGCATTATAGTTCATTTCGTAATGTGATTCAGCTTTAGCGACCTTTTTAGGTCCGCTGGGCGTACCGCGTTCATGATATATGCTATCAATGATCTCACGCAAATGAAAGCGATGCTTTGGAGCAATGCTGGAGTTACTTGAAAAATTGCTTAATAAATTGCACGCTGTTCCCCTTCCTAATGAATAAAACATTCTGTTAGCAGTCGATAAGCAAAAGCCGGTATCAATTTAAAAGCAATTAGTACAGGCTATTAACGCCGGTTTGGAAATGACGCACCACACCGATCACAGGGCGAGGCGGATGACTTACTAATACTAGCTTTGTTCGTACGTCACTGGTTCCTCCATGGACACAGTTCAGGTCGATATGGGCATGAAGCCTTAGTACTGCTGATAAGTCAGTTATGGTGCAAGATAAATATAATCATCATTCGATATGATATGGTTAAGCTGAGAGGATGGTTTAGGTACTGGGCAAGCCTACTCCATCTAAAACATTATCCCAGGCACTACAGTGTCCCGTTATGTGTAGACAAGATTGCCTCTTGACACTGTATAAATCTAGTAATCGACGGTGCTCCTCCCCTGTAACTTCATCGATATAGACCATTACCAACGAGTAGGTAAACAATTTTCAATTTACTCATCGGCTTAATGCAACTATTGCAAGTCTGCAAGTTAAAGACAGCTGCATGAATGATAAACGCAAACAGAGTGGCTATTTTAACATTCCCTTTTCTTTCAATACTTTTGAAAAAGATCCATAGCTCATGATTTAGAGATTTATCACCAAAATACCTAAAAAGATGTGGATTTCACGTCGTAATTTATACTCGGCACGTGTAGAATTCAGCTCTACGAAACGTTGTGTGCATAGTTAATTACATTCTGTTCTTGACGCGATAATGGCACTTATAGTGTCTTTTATTGGATTTTTTTCAGCGCTTGTAGGGTAAGATACACTTGACAGTAAAAGTAGATATTTGAAAAAAAAATTCAGTGTTTTGTGAATGGAAATCAGGTTAAGTTGTGTAAATGTGCAGAATGATTCTAGTGCTAGTGGTGAAAACATTTTATTTTACTCATTCTAAATTCAGAAAAAGCAGTCTATTTTCGAAACTGACGCATATTCAAGCTTGAACATTTCTGAATGAGCAAATTATTTGCGATTTTGCATACCTTTAACACTGAATAAACATCAAGCAGTAGTAGGTCTACAATAACTTGAATCAAAAGCAAAAACATAATGAAAAGCTTTTTCGTCTGCTACTTTAATTTAGTTTCACATCTCACTGTCTACTGTCTAGATAACAAACAAGGTCACTAAATCGATAACCGCTTTCTACTTGTTACTGGTTCTTTCTTGGTATGTATTAGGTCAATGACCAAGTGCCAGATGGCACAACTAGTAGTCAATACGTATTATTCTTTAGGACCGCATTATGCCACCCTTTCCGCTTACAGACGGCATTAGAAACAGCTTAGTGCCTAACTTCTTTTCGGTTCTTTTCTATTCTTAAAACATCGTAATGTCATCTCCAGATTCACCACCATTATTTCCTTGCCCTTTTCCCACTAGGTGGGGTCGGCACAACATGTTGTCCTCTTCCATCAATCCCTCCCTCCCTATCACTCGTCATCTCAGTAGTCACTCCGCACACACGCATTCCTCTCTCACACAATCCATCCATCTTTTCTTTGGCCATCCTCTATCATCTATGTTCATCTATGTTCCACATTCATATCCATTTTTCAAAAATTCAATCACGTTCATATGCATCTCTAGATTCACCATATATCTCAAATACATTAAAAAAAAAAGAAAAAAACTTACATATAGCCGAACATAGAACCTCCTCCTTTTTGGAAGTCGGTTAAAAACATAAATTTTATGATACACGAGATAAGTATTTCGATGACTTTTTATCTTAAGACTTTTTACGTGCAGGTAATCTAGATTATGTATACTTAATGGGACGCTAAATTGGTTGGGAAATTGTTGAGAGAAAGTAGGCTTGCCCAGCATTTAAACCTTTATTCATTTATAGGTAATGACGGAATTAGCTCGAAAATAAATAATTTACTTTACCTTTTACTTAGGCAACTTTAATTTTTAAAAAAGCTTATGAAACTATTACCTAGAGAATAAGCAAAAGTCAAAAGTCATCTATTCAATAAGATCACTAGTGCACCACTTTGAAACGTCTTAAGAGCCAGGTGATTCTACTCCTGCACACAAGCACAAGCAGATCGATATCCATTATAATGATAAGATAAATTAAGTAATCATTGTCCTTGTCAAATAAATAAATAAATAAAATACGTTTATTTCGAGCACACGACATAGAATACACACAACACATAGGTAACTTAAAAACTAATTGGGTTGCTGGACAGGTGTCGCTCGCAACAGTGCCTCGTATAGGGGCAGTCCACCCTGGCCGCAATCATTGCCAGGACGGTGTTGGAGCTGGCCCGCAACCTGCGCACCAGGGATGCGGCTCGCTTGCGCATAGTAGCATGGAAACAATCAACCCGCGCCGCCGCAAACATCCCCGATGCGCTGCAGTAGCGGGGCAGCCCCAACACCGCCCTGAGTGCATTATTGTACTGGACGCGGATGGCGCTGTACGTTGTTGCAAATGTCACAAATAAAAGCTTAACAGCAATGGCGACGTTGTAGGTCAGGTTCAATACTATGTCATTAATTTTATTCTCATTACCAATGAGGCAAATCATAAAACCTTGTAAAGCAAACTGGTTTACTCTCAGTTTAGCTAGTTCTAAATATCCTTGTTGATGAAATCACATTTAAATGTCACTTACATGGTGATTATTCAACTTCAAAACTGTAAATTGTTAAATTACGATTGTTTCTACACCTACAAACAAATTCTGACATGGTCTAAAACAAATATGAAAAATATTCCGACGAATTGAGAACCTCCTCCTTTTTGAAGTCTGTTAAAAATAATCGCTCATTCTTTTCAGTTTCTCCTTAAAAAATAAAAGTAGCCAAAATGGTGACTTATTCTCCTTATGAGTCTTTACTAAAAGTTCAAAATTTCGCTACAATCAGAAATATTACTCTTCGGCAAAGACAATGAATTAGGTACCTACTTATGTTTATGCCAAACACATAAATAGAATGATTAAAAATGAAAACACTACAAATATAAATATTATTACACTTATAGGTTACGAAACCACATTAAGAACGATAACATAGTCTATTATGAAGTTTATCTTGCGGAAAAGGTTATCGTCGTTCCGTTGAAGTTAATGAGCAAATACCCAACGAACTCAATTTTTTCAAGGACTTTTCAGTGTTTTGGTATCATGAGTTTTAGCCATTGATCACATAGTCATTATACTGAAACAACCAATCAAAAAAGGATTAGGCTTAAAGAGATTAGGGTGGCTATATTTGCTCACTGATCACGGTTTTTAGATCGCTCTAAGTTAGTACTTACTTTTTAATTAGCATTTCCTGTTTGTTAATTAAAGTAGTACGTTTCACACGAAGAGCGCCGTTTAATTTAAACGTGGCCCAAATAGATATTGAAGGCGCGTTTTTACTTTTTAGTAAGTATTCTCAAAGTGACAAAAAGTAACCTATCACGTATAGAATGCTAACTGGAACGCAAAAATGCGCGTGTCTCGGATTTAATATCGCCAAATTTCGGGTGCTAATAAAACGAGTTGCTAAGCAAAGATGGAATATCAAATACTATCGTACAGCCAGCCAGCGTTGCGTTTCAAGTAAATATGATAGGTGTGAGAGAGAAAGTCTCTGATTATGACGTTGTAAAAAATTAAATTGCAATAAGAATGAAAGTCAAAAGTTTGGCTGCAAGCCAGAAAAATTGTTCAAGTGCTATCAAAATAAAGCGAATGAACGTGTACTGTTTAATTAGGTGATACGCTGAGGGAATATAAAATGGCGCATACGAGGCGCGCTGATGGCGGATTGGAATAAACAAGTGTGAATTGTCTTCATTTACATATTTGCAAATTTATGCGATCTATTTCTTTTACGACTCTGAATCAGAAACAACCAAATGACACTATTACTTTTAAGTATCATCTCATCTACATTTTGGATAAAAAGTAAAAATCTGTTACAATTTCAATTTCATTTTTCTTTAGAATCGCAGGACAGTTATGATTATTAAACAATCTTCTCAGTGATTCAGCTTTAGACGATAGAATAGAGGATAATCTAGTGAAAGAACTACCTACTTAAAGCCAAGAACATAACTGAAGCGAGGAAATAAAGTGAGATAAAAAATTCGATAATATTATATGGCAAGGTCAGTCTTGTACAATGACGGGGCTAGTTAAGTCTCGTGAAGCCCTTCAGGTGACAGGGCCAAGAGCACGTCTACTCACGTGAGCATTACTACTGCCGTGCTTCTCTATCATATGAATAAAAAAAGAGATAGCGGTATTAAGGCTGAGACAGGTAAAAGAATCAAATGAATTTGTGTGAACGCTAAAACAGCTTGGTACACGTGAACTGGGTAAAAACGTGTTAGTATTAATAGAATCGTCACGTTGTCTGTGATTCCTTCTAAAATTAGAGCAACTTATCTAGTCTCCATGCGGTGGTTGCCTGAAAGAACAGGATGTCTAATTTAACTAGAAGGTCCTGATACTGGCTTTATAAAAAAGAGTACAGGCAATATACTCAGACAGATACTGTTTTCATGCTGTAATACGGAGTCAAAATCTATTGTGATTAGGGCGTCCTTTATCTCCGTCAACATTTATGGTAAACCATCACGATACGCTAAATTATGCTGATGGCGTTCGTTTTGATTAATGAAAAAGCCTAGGAATTCGCAAACAGTCGTGCTATCAAATAATCATACAGCGTAAGCAATTTCCGCCTTTATGTAGGTTGACCTAAATACTATTTTGGTTCCTAGTGGCTTTATTTATTTGGTTCAAATGTTTAGGTATAAACGCGTCGGCAGAACCTCTAGAATTTTCGGTTCTTTGAATTAGTTTGGCTAATTTTGTTCAACACGAAACCCCGCAACGTAGCCTTTTCAGCAACTATCGTACATTTGTATGTTTTCATCCGCAGCCGACTTTGATACAATTTATTAAAACTTTAGGGATATTTGTGATTAGATTGTCGGTATATCGTAGAAATTGTTTATGTGTAATTTTCCGCTCTAAAAAATTCCACTTCGACTTGTTTGAAATATGAAACTCAATGCTATATATTTTGTGGTTGATCTTATATCCTTATTGTTTCTTTAGTTTATACCGCAGCATTTATTCACATAATTCAATTGTTCAAAACCAGTACAGTATTTTCAAAACATCTGCTAAACCATATGGTGCTATCCCAATAAACAATTAACACTGTCGCCTGATCAGTCTTGTAATAACTGTAACTACTTCCAATTCCGTATGATATTTTGTAGTGAGTTATAAAACGAAAATGGCTTCTACTTCGCAAATAGCCGGCGACGATCCATCAGGGCTCCCGCCATGGGATCTTGGCACGCGATACGTTTCTTCTAATGAAGTCACAGATACATTTCTATTTGATTCCTGTTTTATGAGATAAGCGTCATCGAAAAAAATCTGAAATATTTGATTCTTCATGGCTTTGTCTCGAAATTATGCTTTGATATCTTAGATGGCTAAAATAATCACAAGCATGTTGTGGTGAAGTCAAAAAGTTTCCCTAACTCCTCTTTCGTGTATCGTTTGTTCAGTATTTTTATAGAGACATCGTCCATATTTTCATTTTCATGTTTACAGATTCCCGGCGGACCCGCCATGAAAACGCGTCGCTGGCGACAATTTAGTAGTAAACGAAAACGTTGAAAGCGGAGCAATTTCCGCTCGCTACTGATTGGCCGTGCATTGAACTGACTCAGTGATTTACTTGGAACAGAGAGCATTTCGTTTAGTCTGAATGTATTCTTTCTTTTGAAACACTAATATATTTGTATGGCTGGTTCCATAACCACCATTATTCATACGCATCCATAATGTGGCATGGGTCAACAACAATTGACGACCTCTGTGGCGCAGTGGGCGAAGGCCCGCCTGTGACGCAGGAGGTTGCGGGTTCGATCCCCGCCGCGGGACAAATGTTTGTATGATCTGCAAATATTTGTCTCGGGTCTGGGTGTTTTCTATGTATATTATGTATGTATTTACAAAAAAAAAAATGTATATAAGTAGTATATCAGTCATGTGGTTACCATAACACAAGCTCTGCTTAGCTTGGGACTACATGATGCTGTGTGAAATGTCCAGCAATATTTATTAAAAAAAAAAAAATTTGGCTTGAGATCCTCAAGCCAAATTGTCACCTAATCTTCTACCTAATTAAACCAGGGTAACACAAGGAGCACCACTGAGCCCGTTATTTTACATACTTCACAGTACAATACTATAGGACACAGCAAGTACATAAATACATCAGTGACGATTACAGCGGTAGACGGACTATCGTAATTCGGATGGGCATGTGACGACACTTGGCGGCTATTGTTTCAATTATGTATTGTTTCGTCGTTAGTACGAGTACGATTGACGGTCGTGAATTCGATCGAGTACATTCGCCTATCGGATAATGCGGACAGTGATTATTTTAGTAGCCAAGCTACGTCGGAAGAGAACGAAAGGACTTGGGTGTATTTGGCGAAATTTCGGTACAAGTTAAGTACGCACTCTCGTATAAGGCCAGGTTTCGAAACCAGCTCGGTACAGAAAGGCATCAGTGCGCGATAGGCCTTACCACATTGACAACAGCAATGCACACGCACCGTATCACCTATGATACGTGTGCCAATGATACAACGAATGTTCAAATGTCAAGATATTATAAAACTTCAAAATAAGAAAAAATATCAGCGAAATATTTGATAAAAAGCTACACGAATCGAGTCGTATTAGATTATTTAGCGGCTTGGTAACAAGGGATCGATTCAAAGATTATCTTCGAATTCTATGAAGAATGATATCATAAAGCACTATTTTAGAAACTTTAATAGAGTTGAAGAGGAATATGACATACATATCTTCGTAAATGGTTTCACCCGCGTGTTTATTACTAAGGTTACTTTTAAATGTAATACATTTAAAGTACCTACATACCCTATTGTGCTATTCCGCGACTTAGTCACTATTTATTTAGGATAATAGTGTTCTGTGGTATTTATATTTCAGGTTTCAACCATAACTGTTTACTCATCGAAGCGTGAATAATATTTGCATTGATAGTATGAGTAGGATACAGATATTATTTTGTAGTTAAAAACTTGCACAGAATTCTCAGTAGCGCAATAAATAAAGTTACAAGTATTTTATGATACAGATTATAAATAAAAAAATGTTCGTGTTCCGGCCGTAAAAGATTAAAGACCACGAGCCGAGCAGTGAGCACGTTTGATTTATCCTAGGGAATATAATGAGGATTTTAATATTAAAAGAAAAAAGTCCTATGGTCTTTTATTTCAACGGCACAGAGATTAAATATGAAAGATTTGGGTCGAACAAAAGAACCGGACGAAACGGCAGAAATATTACCTGGGAATTTCAGTGTCAGCTCAGACAATTGTGGATACACGAAATTATACAGTACAGTTACTGTTTATTACGAGGCAACATGTTTGAGATGTTTGCAAAAGACTACGACGTGGCATCACATCGGATACGAGACGAGTAAGTTTACTTTTAGTCACAGTAATGTTTATTTTTCGTAGGCTACACCCACACTCGAGTTTCTCTGAATTCCTTTTCGTTGAATGACACTATGAAAAAAACATTCTACATTTCTATAAGTAAAAGTGCTATGTAAGTATGTAGTGTTTTCAGTTTTTTATATGAACTTAATACAACTGCGGTCTACGTAATCCGTGCCTACGGTTTCGCATTTCGATGTGGGTGTAATCGAAAGTGCCAAGCCACAAGGCCTGCGGCATTAGACGGGCATGCAAATTACGTAGGTAAAAGAATAACATTATGTAGACAAAACTGTACCTAATACTAATAGCCTGTGACTCAGTTTTGGAATATGACGAGAACGGCATTTCAGCATCCAGGGCTATCGGAATCTCGAGCCAAGGACGAACTCTTGTCTTAAAACGTTTGCCTTGAAGTTCGTCCTCGGCTCGAGTAACCGACATGAAGTTAGCACTGATTAAGTGTGATTTGGATCGCAGTACGGCCAACGGATCTCGGCGTGCGTGAAGTTAGCCGTTTCGATGCGCAGTGCAACTTTTTCATACAAAATTTTCTACTGCGCAGCGCAGAGCCTGACTTCACGTACGCCGAGATCCGGCGGCCCAACTGTACTTTGGTTGGACTTTTTAGTTTCCGAAACTCAAAGCACGACCATAGATAAATTCTTATGCGATGGATGACCTAAGAAAAGATAGATAAATGGACTGTATGAGAAGAAGATAATGGAAGAGAGTACGTTGACTTTAGAGGAAAAACGGCAGAGAAATGATGAAAAGTTCTGACAAATAACCAACTCTGATGACGAAACACCCGAAGGTTATAACTGGACTGGTGACCCTCTAAAGTTGAAAACCATCATGGTTCATTGGAACATCCTACAAAGTGACCGCGCCTATCATTATATCATCATAACAAAATCCTAACTGAACCGGTATGACCACCTTTAGTTCGCCTACATTCACCACAATGATGTTCTAGTTAGACCATTTACGACCCAATATCGCTTGAATTAGGACTGGTCAACAACACCACGAAATGTTGGAGTTGAAATCAAATTAATACGACTATTCTCATGGTCCAGCTAACCTATTCGATGGATTGTCCGAGTAGACAATGCTGAAACTACTACTGATATTAAATGAACGCTTCCGTGATACAGAGGGCACGTAAGATGTCGGTTGTAAGGACTTAAATCATGATAGGCGGTCTTCAAACAGTCTTAAAACACACCCTGCTTCCTGGAAAAGCGTTAGTTGTGTCCCAGAAAAAGTTTACGCACAAATGAAGTTAATAAGTGATAATGGTTCTAAAAGGTGGAGAGTATGTTCGTTGGGAGGGGTTGTGTTGTGTGTGTGTGTATATGTGAATATCATCACCAGGGTCATATATTATAAAGGATACAGCCGCAGGCTTGTTTAAGTTTTTGAATAAAGGACAATAGCGCATTAGTCGCCCTCGGTTGCTTTGTAAATATTCGCCGTTCGCAGTTCGCAGGTGCGACTGACGTCACACTATTGAATAAACAATCAGCGCGAATCTGACCGCCATGTTTTAATTTTACAGATTATAAATATTTTAATATGAGCATTTTCGTACTACTAATAAAAGTTTGTGGTTGTGAACAAAGAAAACAGTATTTTTTGTTTATCAATTTTTAACATTTATAATTGTTTTAATTTACACATTATTATTATGTTAAATACTTTTAAAGCTAGATATTTTGTCAAGTGCGTTTAATTCATTCATTACTATGAATAGAAAATGAATTTAAATGAATTCATATTGCGGATTGCGGATCGATCACCGAAATGAAAGCTAGGCACCATACTGTGTTTGTTGCCCTGATTCTTCACGGTGTTGGTCGCGAAAGAACACAAGTAGAATCACCTAGCTCTTAAGACGATTCAAAATGATCATAGAGAGAGATTCTTCTGAATATTTTTGAATTTTTATTACTAACAACCGTTAAAGTATTATGCGAAAGCGTAATTTTGCATTGGTTTACGTATAACTGAATTCAAATCATCATCATTCTTGCATCTAAAGTAGCACTTATTAAGCTGCTTGTAACTCTCACTGGCCAAGTCCCTCTAACGCTAGTCCAAACGATTATGTTATTCATATCCTCTTTTCCTCTTTGGTCGATATAAGGCGGAATACGAGGATAAATCTTAAGCAACAATAATTTGTTTCTCTACATAAGGAAAATTGTTTTGGCTAGGAACTTACATCAATTGCCTGTATTCATGTAAGGTCAATGTCGTCAGTATTTATTGATGTAGCAGTCTGTCGCCATCAGATCAATATAATGCGGAATGGCGTAATCAGCGTGGCTTACGAAGTCCTTATCGTAAAATATATTGACTGTCTGTGTGACACTTATTGGTCTAGCTAGATTCTAAAAGATATTTCCTTCTATACCTACTTCGTCATAACATAGACTTCTTAAATTATTCGCTATTTTTATTTCGGAATACTTAGACAAATTCCACTTTATACCTATCACTCATCGCAGTACTCCTTCAATCAGAATGAACTGTGTAAAAGTGAATATGGGTGATATCCACATTTACACAGTTCAACCTTGAACTACCTGACTAAACAGGGTACTGATTAACTTGTAAGCCAACTAACAAGAGGTCTAAGAACAGCGTAATCATGCCTTCACAAAGCCTAATTCAATAGCGGTCGTGTACAATAATGTCGGGATGGTTGCCAATCTCTTATGTAACATTCGTGAACAAGTGAGGCTTTTTGAAGATTGCTTTAGTAATGATTGAGTCATTGGCAATTTCTTCGTCACAGCATCAAAATGTACTAACTAGTTGTCAAACAGAGTTAAAGCTATTTATTTATTAATTTCCTGCTAGCTTCAGTGCCACGACAATCTACACATTCTACACCTAATTCCAAGCTACGTCTGAATCGGTTCACTAGTTATGAAGTAGGTTATTCAAATGCAATGCAAACATTCAGATTTATAATACTAGTAGGATTTAATACATAAGTGCTAATTCAAAACGGGTGTCACTTGGAGGTAACGAATATATTTTTTCTTTAAGTTTTCTCTAACTGCTTTTGTGAAACGAAGACTAATGTAATGATATAAGTAGGGGTTACAGCCATGTTTAAACTAGAGACTACATTAAAGTTAGTACAAAAAGTTTAGCACTTAGCCATTATAGTCCGTAGTTTAGTTATTGGATAAATCTCTTAGTTTAACGTGTTTTAAACAAAGGCATTTAGGCGTCGTTTAATAACAAGGCCATTTGTCTTTACCTACGTTCTTTCATTTACAAAAGACGGATTTCGCACCTAACCGTTGGATCACCAAAGAGTTGCTTTCAAAAATATAGTTAGGTATATTGCGTAGCCAATGTTCAGCTGGCCTAGTAATTATCAGTATACATAACTTCCTGCAAATATCTAGAACATATCCTTGACCTACACGGTTTATATTAAAAGTGAAAACAGCCAAGAAAACGTCGATAATTCTGTAACATTGTTATTCCTCGAAATGATAGGTAGGCGCCTACTAAATAAAGTCCTTCAAAACGACCTAGAATAATATATAAGCAAACTAAACTAAGACGGTGCAAGAAGAGATTATTTTTGTTTCGTACATACGAGTATTTCGGGTTAAGCATTGTTTGAATTTAATTCAATTTAAATTCCCAATATCAGAGACGGTAACAGCTCTGAATTGAACGTAAATTGTGCAGACATTATAGAACACTTTCAAAGTGTAGGATGTCCCGAACGAAGGTCAATGATGAAGGAATTGGTCGTTTATCTGCGGGACCATCGAACCGTCTATGCGCGCGACCGTTTTCGCATCACGGAGATCCATCTCAAATGAATAGCGGCGTTCCCCTCGCAGCAGGCAAGAAATACAAGAATGTGTCGGTCGGTGTTCGACACACGGCGCTTCCGAAAGCACTTTCGCCCACGGTCGGGCCCGCTCGGCAGTCTCCGCTAGGGATGTTCGATACGATACGATATTTTCGTGTATCGATACAATGGCATACGATACACCCGATATTTGTATCGATACAATGGCATACGATACAGCGTATCGATACAACACATGCAAGGTGTATCGGATCGAAAGTATCGTATCAAATTATTTTGATAAGCAATTGTTTTGACTGGCAAGTTACCCGGTTAAAAGGGGGCATAGGTCTTATTTCCGGTCCTTACCTATCTATGTTTAAATTTCAGGCAAATCGGTTTAGTGGTTGTCGAGTTTTAGAGGAACAAACATACATCCAAACTTTCGCATTTTAAAATATTACTTAGTTTGATCTCACAAAACACCATTTTTGACAGTTATAACTACGCACATTTTCGTAATAGTGCTCCCACATAGTGTAGGTAGGTACCTACATTATTAAAATAAAATATATATTTTTAATTATTAAAGTACCTGCATACTTTGTCTTGATTCGATACTGTATCGATACGATATATCGTATCAAATGCCCTGTATCGATACGCGTATCGATACAATGCGTTACGATATATTGCGATACGAAATATCGATACAATCCGAAATATCGAACATCCCTAGTCTCCGCGCCCCACAGCTGACCGAGCCGGCGCGCGAACGAGACAGGCATGCGCACTCGGTCGCGTCAAACAGAGAGCGCGCACCGCGCAACTCGAAGCGCCGCCATTTACTTCATTCTAGTTGCGCGGCCTCCGTCATCGTGACAGCGTTTTCCATTTATCACAGCGCGGAGCTTTATCGTTTTTATTAGTGAAATTGTTTTATAAAATCCATACGGTCGTGTTTTGTGAAGTGCTAAATTGGTGTAACTGCTATTACAATGTTGTTTGGGTGAATGTGAGATAGGAGAGCGACGAAGCATGAGTGCCTTCGTCGCGTCCGTTGTCAACAGAAAATAACGTGGATTATGCAAGTTGGAATATCATGTGGATGACTGTTAGGTAAATTACAAGCGTTTTCGTATCGGATACAGTGAATACGGATGTTTGTAGTGCAGTGTCTGTCTGTCCCTGAAATTGCTGTAGGTATGCAATGCAGTAGCACAGGAACCGACCGATACGGCTGCTTGCCCTCACTGTTCCACTAAAGTTAGTAATAAATGTAATAAAGTCGTTTGAATAAGAGACGATACACGGGGCATGCAAGTAAATTATCTCTCGTGAGACAATGGGCCAGCTGCGCGCTGCGCTGTGTAAACAGCTAATGAATGTGAACATCATGCGAGCGAGGCTAGCGAACGGAAAATTATAAATCATAAATTTGCATATATTTTTAAGTACCGAAATACAAAGGTCAACATGAATTGCAAGTATCTTCCGTTAGGGAAGGTTAGCTTGTATAAGAAAAAAGGCTTTACAAATTAAATAAACGCGAGTATCTCTATGATTCCGTTGAAAGTAGGTCTAGGCTAGTGTAGTAGTAGTAACTAGTTGCACTGCACTGGTGTGTGCGCCACACACTGCATCGCGCACGCTTATCGCAAAACTCGTGGCAGCTCGCTGCAATCAGTGAGAAGTCGAGAACCCTCTTTGTTTGTAATGAAGGCATTGCCTAAATATTACAAATCTAACCAGCGAGCCCAATTCACTTCGCGTGCCAAATACTCGTAGACTAACTAGGACAATCCGAAACGATGCAATTTGTTAATAGTTTCGCTGACAATGATAATAAAGCGGGGCATTGTTACGAAACCATAAAACATTATACACATCGATATCTAACCCGGGATTCTCTATTGTTACAGCAAATAAGACTATGACGGTTGTAATATAATGCAGCGACTGCTGAAAATATTGTCGCTGGCATTAGTGTGGTGCGACGTGCGGACGCAGGCGCAGGCGGGCTGCTCGGCGGGATGCGAGTGCTCGGAGACGCAGCTGGCCTGCGCGGGCGCGCCGCTCCCGGCCGGACGGCTGGCGCGCGCGACGCTCGCCCCGCACGGCGCTAGCCTGCAACACATCTCCTGGACCGGCTCCAACATCACCCTCCTAGAGATAGATCTCTTCACCGGCCTGCACGATCTCGAAGACATCGATCTGAGCGGAAATAGAATACAACGGACCGAGCACGGCCTGTTCGCGAGGCTCGTCCGGCTCGATCACCTCAACATATCCTGGAACGAGATCGAAGACATCCCGCGATTCACGTTCGCCGACCTGGAGAACCTGGAGGTGCTGGACGTGTCCCACAACCGACTCCGCGCGATCCCCTTCCAGGTCTTCGGACCGATGGGCAAGCTGCAGTATCTAGACATATCGCATAACCAGATAGCGTCATTCCTAGATTACTATTTTAATCCTAATAGGCACTTGAAACAGTTGTTCCTAAATAATAATAACCTAGTCAAGATAACATCGAACGCCCTAGTCAATCTGCGCGAGCTGAAGCTTCTGGACGTGTCGAGCAACAAGCTGGACTACATCCCCAAGTCGCTGTTCGACAACTTCGAGCAGTTGCGCTCGCTGAACCTCAGCTACAACAAGGTGCAGAACCTGACTCAGGAGTCGTTCCGCAATCTGCGAGACCTAAGGATACTTCACCTCGGCGGTAACCCGATGCGTACGCTGCCGCCGACGCTCTTCCAGCATAACGAGTATCTGGAAACCATCTACCTCGAACGCACCGAAATTTCAGTTATACAGAACACGAACTTCAAAGGCTTAGATAAATTACAGCGACTTTACATAAGAAATAACGAATATTTGCGAGAGATAGAACCGTTTGTGTTTCAAGACACGCCATCGATAACTCACCTGGATATAAGCGCGAATGCGATGACGTTCCTGCCGCTGTCGCTCAAGATGCTGGATAACCTGCAGGAGCTGAGCATAGGAGGCAATCCGTGGGCTTGCGACTGCCGCATGGAGTGGTTTGCTGCCTGGGCTGAGAAGAGAATCAATATCATAAAGCGCCCACAGACCGACCTAAGCTGCCGTCTCTCCTACAAGGGTGAAATGTTGACTGTTTTGAACCACACCTTCTGCAGGGAGCCAAGCTTGGTCTCGAGCAGTCCGCTGACGCTGTACAGATTGCGAACGGATGCGCTTTTAGAATGCAAGTTCACGGGAAACCCTCAGCCGTCGCTCACGTGGATAACGCCGACGAGAAACGTGTATCACTGGAACCCGGATTCGCAGACACCGGATATCTTCCACAAGCACGGCGCCGCACACGACCAATACTACAATAGCTTAGACCTGACGAGAGTGAAAGTTTTGGAAGACGGCTCATTGTTAGTGAAAGATATACATCGAGAAGACTGCGGCACATACTTATGTTTTGCATCGAATCCTTCCGCTAATGTTACCGCCGAAGTTGTGCTGAATATAGATCCTATGACTATGTTCGAGATCAAAATGTACAGTTTATTGTGTGGGGCGTTATGCGCGGCAGCGTTCCTTGGTCTTACTTTATTGGTGCAAGCGTTGCGCTTCATATTCTACAGGTTGGTATTTCGATACAGTGCAGGTAGTGTTATTTTTCAATGGGGCAATATCTGATGATGATTGTGTTTTTTCCAGATTCCGTCTAATGGAAACATGCTGCAGCTGCTGTGGCTGCGTAACTCGCCATCAGCCGCGCTCGCGGCAGATCACCAGCATGCTGGACAACATCGAGCAGTACAAGCGACAACAACTCGAGAAGCTCCGGGAAAACTATGCAGTTCAGGTAAGACAGCTAGTAGTACACATCAGTAGTACTAATCGTCAGATTAATGTACGTATGAAAATATATTATGTTTCTTCTCAGGTGCACCGAATAAAAGAGAATTGCACGCAACAAATGGATTGGATACAGAACAGTTACTCGACGCAAGCGAGTCACCTCCGCAACATCAGAGACATCGGAACCAATCACTTGACCTCCATGAAAGACAATTACTACGATCAGGTGCGTACCGACGAAATCTATCAACGTCCACCGCCGAGTGGGTCGCGCGAGCGCGGGTAATGACCAGCGTTATCTTGCAGGTGAAACGCGTGCGCGAGTACTCGACGTGCCAGCTGAACTGGGTGCGCGAGAACTACGTGTTCCAGCGGAACAAGATCCGCAAGTTCAGCGCGCACCAGATCCTGCGGCTGCGCGAGTCGTACAAGTACCAGCAGCAGACGCTCAACAAGGTGCTCGAGAACCTGCCCAGTCTCTACTTCGAGAACTGCCGCAGCGGCTCCTGCGGCCGCAGCGACTCCACCGCCTTCGACCCCGACGTCGAGATCATCGACATGTACCTCAAGTCGAAGATCGAGAAGCTGTCGCGGCTGCCGACGCTCGGCGACGACGACTCCAAGATGTCCGTGTACTACACCCCGACCGAGCGGTCGCTGACCTCGCGGCGGGGCTCGCCCGAGCCGCTGCCGGAGGGCGTGCACATAAACATGATCGAGCGGGATCCGCCGCGGCTGTTCGCGCTGATCCGGCCGCTGCAGCTCGAGCGGGAGTCGGAGCCGGAGCCGTGCTGCTCGACCGCCAAGCCGGGGTCGCCGTCGCGCGCCCACCGCGAGACCGACGACCGGGCGAAGCCCTCCAGCGAGCCGCTGCTGGGTCGGGAGCGGGCCGCGTGCGAGCGGTCGCGGCGCCGGCTGCGCATGCCGGCCAGCGCCAGCTCGCCGGAGCTGTCCGCGGCCGCGGGGCCGGACGTGGAGGCGGCGGGGTGCGGGGGGGACGCGACGCACTCGCGGGCGCGCGTGCTGCTCGCGGTGGAGCTGCGGGGGGAGTGCGGGTCGGGCGGGGAGTGCGCGGCGTGCCCCTTGTAGTACCGGCTGATATCGCGCGTGCTGCGACTGCAGGCGGCGGCGCGGCCGCGTGACATCCGCCTGGCGGTGTTGACGCGTCCGCCGCCCGCGCACGTGTGAGGACCCGGCGTCGCTCCCCGGGTGAGCTGTGATAGACTAGATTTGAATTTTACGCGTTAGTGAAATTTTACTTTCTGTCTTTAGGTGTAGGATAAGGAGTGAACTGAGACGTTCCGTTCGCGCGGATCGGACGATGCGTTCTGTATTTAAGTTATATTGTGGGAACCGTAGACTTGTAAATAGTGATGTTCGTTTCAAACCATATTTTCCATTTTGATGTATTTTTAGGGTACTCTTAGGCATTTTGTATCTGTTCGACTTAAACGGTAGACTAGTATGTGTAAGGAAGTTGTTACTGTCATGTTGTTGTAATTATTGCGGGGCGATGTACGTTGGTGTATCCTTCCGGTGGCACAAAGCTCTCCTCTCGATTCTGACCTGATCTCTCCTAAGAACGTTGAATACGTACCTATATGTCTAGTGTTGTAACGGACGTTTTATATTGTCGATAATCGATAAAAAATAGATAAACTGAATAATATATTTTTGTCACTTTGTCGTATCATTATGTACCTACTGTATTTGAAACGAGTCTTGCAGTGATATGCCAAATATTACAAACCAGCAATGATTATTTATAACGTTTCTTAAAAATTATAAATTTACAAGATATTGTTGAAAGTTTTCTAAATATATATAACGAGAGTAAACTGCTAATCATAGAAAAAAATAAATTATTTTTCAATGCACTACTTTGTATTATTTGAACTCATCGCGTATGGAGATATCAAATCAAATACTTCAAGATTTTACAAAAATTACTTCTCATGACTAAACAACTAGGTATTTAAAATAATGATAATACGTTTAGGGTAAATTTTAGTTTGCATGTGTGTATGAGCGAGTGGATCTGGCGTGTGTGGATATGTTACAAATAAAACACGCAGGTTTAATTTATTTCTTTATTATTATATGTTCGAAAACGTAAACACACGGTAGATGCTATTTGGATAGGATAACTAAACTATCGCCTAATGAGTACATAGATAAAATCCTTAGTCAAAATAAATATAGACTCGTATAGAAACGCATCTATTTAACGTTAATTAAAATAGGTTTTTAAGATTAATTATATGAAATCCTTCTATAATATGAGAGTTTATGAAAATGTTTTTTTTTTTCAATCTCGTTCAAACGACTGAACAATTGAGATGAAATAGCTTATACCCAGAAATAGTAGAAAGATTTAAGTTAATTTTTACTAAAAACTAGCAGCGCCCTCGCGGCGTTGCCCTATGGTGATGATGATGATGAAAAGTAGCCTATAACCTTCCTCAAGAGTTTAGCTATCAAATGCAGAAAGAATTTCCAAATCCGACTGGTAGTTCCTGAGATAGCTCATTCAAACAAACAAACTCTTCCGCTTTATATAATTAGTATAGTTTTGATACTGTCAGCGAAGTGAGCTGATGCAAGACGAAGATGACGAAGTATTTTTTGCAATGCGTGATGGGGCCTCTTTATACTTGATACACTAAAATGTACCTTATCTGTCTACGTATAAAGTCTTATGGCAATCTGTCAAATAATTTGTTTGTTAAGAGGTAAAATAATTTGTTAGTTTGTAATGGGTTATCTTGAACTACTGATTTTGAAAGTTATATCACAACTACTGACTGGCCTCTTAGTTCAGTTGGTAGTAGCTCTGTCTTCTGCACTATAGGTCGTGGGTTCGATTCCCACCCAGGATAAACATTTGTGTGATGAACATAGATGTTTGTTCTGTGCCTGGGTGTTATAAAATATTCTATGTAAGTATTTACAAAAAAAAAAAGTATCTAAGTATTCTATCAGTTATCTGGTTCCCATAATCTTTGCTTAGTTTGGGGCTAGATGGCGCTGTGTGAAATGTCCAGCAATATTTATTTTAACTAGAATGTTTAGATTATCCCTGCGTGCTACTACATTTTAACAAGTTGATAGCATCCGGGGGCAGCTAATGATTACAATATCAAGATCATTACGATGTGTTCCAGGAAAGGAACTGAGAACAGTTTGACAACAATTATTATAAGAAAATGAAATGAAATACGATCACGACTCTATCCCCGAGACGATGTTCACTCATTCTCTCAGATTTTTAGACATTTAGGATCCTTTGAAGATGTCTAAGGGGGTAGTCAGAGGTATGTCCAAATACGTATTTGTTCCAAGCCCACATTGTGCATTAGTTAGCATTCTATACGTTACAGGTTGCAAGCCCGTCGATGCTTTAAAAAACTTAAGTACTTGTTTTTCTGACGATGTTTTCCTTCGCCGTTTAGAGCTCGTTTTAATGCGCATATTTATTATTTTTAAAAATGAAAATCGATTGACCTACGCACGACCATCGGATCGAAAGTCGAGGTACCAACCATTCGGCCAACACGGCAAATAATATATTTTTGAAACTGTCATGGTTAGGAACATAAATCATGGTTTAATCATGGTCATTATCCCGTTGATAATAACATTTAAATAATATATTTTTGTGGGTGGGAAGTGGCGGGTGATCGCGAGTATTGGAGGGAATAGGGTGAGACCTTTGCCCAGCAGTGGGACAGTATAGGTTAGCTAAAAAAAAAAATATTTTTATTAAGTATATTTTTCAGGTCTTCAATATAGACAGCAATTACATATACTTAAAGCAGTATCACGGGGCTATCTCTTACAGGTGATATAGGACTAAAACGGGAAAGTAAACATAGTATTACAGTAGAAATATAGAAAAGAAGAGAACAAAAAAACGTTCTAACAAAAAAATTTCATGTCTTAAACCAGCTTCTCAAAACTGATAAAGATGTGAGAGTATCAGAAGTACGTTTGAATTAGAGACTACATGCTAATGCTGAGAAGAGATGCTACCGAGACGTGGATTCAAAACAATAAGCACATTTGGTATGAAGTACGTGCATCTATCATTGCGTTCTTGTACAGAGTACAGTCACAATAAAACATAAGTAGGTATTTAGCATTTAAAACTCAAAAAAAACTTTAGAAGTAGTCTGTTTTCTATTAGACTGACAAATAGACACCGAGACTCTTCAATAAGAAAACCATGCTCAAAGACTGAACTGGGAGCCTGGGACACTAGAGTCTAGAACCGTGTACAAAGAGCAGGCAGTTTTTAACCGATTTCAAAAAAGGTTCTATGATATCTCCGTCAATTGTCTATTCTATGAAATCTCCGTCAGTTGGCTCTGCCTTCTGCGCTGTGGGTCGTGGGTTCGATTCCCACTCAGGACAAACATTTCTGTGACGAACATGGATGTTCGCTCTGTGTCTGGGTGTTATAAAGTATTCTATGTATGTATTTAAAAAAATCTATTAAGTATTCTATCAGTTTTCTGGTTCCCATAGTAGGTACACGCTTAGTTTGGGGTTAGATGGCGCTGTGTGAAATGTCCAGCAATATATAAAAAATTGTGAACCGATTTGGATAATTATTTATTTGTTTGAAAGGGTACAAGTCCCTCCCTGTGAGTAATTGTGTTATGTGGTATAAGTACTCCCAACGTGGTCTCATAAGAATTTGTTGAGGATCTTTGGAGTTATGAACAGAAATGCACCTCGAGAGGGCAGTATCGAAGTCGGTTTTTTGCCATTTGTTTGATTTTAAAGACACGTCCAAATATACTTTTGGCTCATGCTCGCTTTTTGCAAGTAACTTTCTTATAGTATTTCACATGATAAGTGGCAAGCCTATCACCGCCTTCTAAAATAATATTTAATTAAGCCGCGTGGCATCAACACGATAGGAAGAATACTGTTTCTTCACGATGTTTTCTTTTACCCTTAGACATGGACACATCATTTATTTGCACACACACAAAATACACAGTGAAACGTAATAATTATGATAGAAGTTACAGAAGGTACAAAACCAAATCAACTAAAAAAATTGGTTGTTTGTGTGCTACAGTAGCAAATAGGCTACGACTCAGCATTTAGAGCTCGTGATGCGCATTTCAATTTGAGATCCAAAATTAAGAATTTCACGACCTAATCTGAGCTTTAAGGAGTTCAGTGCCCTCGACGCACATGTTTTCCGGAGCAAGCTGGCCTGCGGAAAGCACTGCAGAGACGGGTTCATATTAAACTATTACTTCACTGACTGGCCTCTTAGCTCAGTTGGTAGTAGTTCTGCCTTCTGCGCTGTAGGTCGTGGGTTCGATTCCCACTCAGGACAAACATTTCTGTGACGAACATAGATGTTTGTTCTGTGTCTGGGTGTTATAAAGTATAATAAGTATGTATTTACAAATATATAAGTATTCTATCAGTTATCTGGTTCCCATAGTACAAACTTTGCTTAGTTTGGGGCTAGATGTGAGAAAATGTCTACCAATATATTTATCTTTATTTACTTTTCTTAGCTAAGCATACACGTACGGATATGCCCGTCGGATCTGCCTGACAGATTTGCCTGGCAGGCAAAACTGCTGGTGTATGGTGAAAACAGACACGGATTGGCAGGTAAATCCGTGTCTGTTTTCACCATACACCAGCAGTTTTGCCTGCCAGGCAAATCTGTCAGGTAGATCCGACGGGCATATCCGTACGTGTATGCTTAGCTATTGGTGAAGAGACGGATCGGATCCGCTCCGGGCCTGGTCTAGCGTGAATGATAATAAACGTGGACATCTCGTGTAAACTGATACACGGCGACTGCCGGCCAATCGGGGTACAATTACATTACCGTCTGCTACTGAAGGCAGGAAGGCGGCATCGGCAGTTTCGCAACACGTCACGTCCGATGTACTTTTGCAACAATGGCCGATACCACACATTTCGAAAACCGTGAGATTTTAAAGGTTAATGAAGCTACGTAGCGAATGTGAAAGTTTTTATTAACAATGTGTTCACGTCACGAGTGATTGACCTTAGCGGGCAAGTTGGCTAATGTAATGTAGGGCTTATTAATCTGATAAAAAATAAATAAAACTGTGATCTTGTATCCTCGAGCACGGTAGACATCCTCACAGTTCTTTAGCCATTTAATATCCATCGAATATGGTCTAGATGTTTAAGTTATATTTTAGTTAGATAAAAGTAAATTAAAGTTTACCTTTACAAATGCTACAGTAACACAGTAGCGAATTCAAGCCCATAATTAGAGTCAGTACTCAACTCAAGCAATCATTTATTGCTCAATTTCCATTGAAAAGTTTTAAAAGCCGATGCTTGAGCTGACTCAAGTCTGAGTGCGAGTTAACAAGGGCTTGAAAGTCCCTTGATCATAAATAATAAATATACAAAATTAGAGAGAATTAATACAATTTCACAAAGAATACTAGCAATTTGGTCTTAAGAATTACGTCTAAAATACTAAGTGCAAAATAGACTTCTATCCTCGACCTAAAATCATCGAGGTATAATCTACCTAAAATAGACAACAGTACGATGGTATTTTTAAATTGTTAAGTTCTATCTATCATTAATAGTACAGCATAGTAATTCTATCATTAATATAATCACGTACCTTTTTCTGCTTGTCATAACTTTGTTCAAAGTTAAGAACGTAGATTTCACGATGGCACCATCCAGGATAATCTATCTTATTCTCTATTTAATCATTTTAAACACATATATTGAAAATATATTATAGCCAACATAAGATTCATACAGTCCAACCCAACTTTTAACATAAATTAACATTTTACCACCACATTTCATTTCAGTTAAGTTTTGTAGAACAAAAGTGTAATAGGAACTTAGATAAATACTGCCTTAATCTAAACAATAACGTAAGTTGACAAAAATATGCTCAAATTTTAAATAATTTTTGTATTACGTTTGTGTGGACAATTCGTCTGTCGCCGGCCCCTTATGAAAAATAATTTAAACTTTACCGGTATCCTGTAGTAAATCAGACCCGAATATATAATGCTTATCCTGCCCTCAGCCTGCTATTCAACCATGTACGTCGCGGGCACTGAATGTGCTAATATAAGAGATCATAATCACTTCTCAATTCCTAGTACTGTCACAGAATACTACAGAAGGCACACACTGCACTTAATAATAATATTAAACTTTATTTAATTAAAGTTTATTATTAAATTTTTATTAAATCCTTTTGCTTGGATATATAATACTTGTGTATTTATTACCTAAGCTAGCTGTAAGTTTTCCTAAGATTTTGAAATTAAAAATAAAATGTATTTTTAGTGTCAAGTTATTGCACATACCTTGGCCTGCGTGCGGTTCCATACGACGACTTTATGTCCTGAGTTGAGCAGGTTCTTGACAATCCCTCCGCCCATGATGCCGAGGCCGAGGAAGCCGAACTTCATGCCGCTCGCCTTGATGTTCTTCTCCAGCAGAGTCTCCGTCACGTTCTCCAGGTCCAGAGGAGGCGTGTCCTGGAGATTTAATGATAAATTAGTAATGCTGGACAATTTAGCATCATCTCGCCCTAAAGTAAGCAGAGCTTGTGTTATGGGACTTATGGAAACTACATGACATACATTTTTTTTATACTACTAAGGTAGCAGACAAGCATACGGCCCACCTGATGGTGCACGGTTACCGTACCCTAGGGACGCCTGCGACACCAGAGGAGTCACACTCGTGCTGACCCTTTAAAAATTTCAAAACGCCTTTTTTGAAGAACCCCATACTGTAGTCATTGGGGAAAACCGCGGCAGGTAGACCGTTCCACAACCCAATTGTTCGCGCGAAAATCCTCTGGAACCGCACCGTACGTGACCACATTGGCTTCAAGGTGTGAGGATGGATCCCCTGCCGATGGCGAGCATTGCGATGGTAGAATGGAGCTACAGGCACCAATTCAAAGACATAGACATTTCCAATCTTCATGAAACTTGATAGGTCAATAGGTTGTGCTATGCAAATTTGTTGTGAAGCAATCGATGAAGGGGTTGTAAAGATTGACGACCTCTGTGGCGCAGTGGGTGAAGGCCCACCTGTGACGCAGGAGGTTGCGGGTTCGATCCCCGCCGGGGAACAAATGTTTTGTATGATCTGCAAATATTTGTCTCGGGTCTGGGTGTTTTCTATGTCTATTATGTATGTATTTACAAAGAAAAATGTATTTAAGTAGTAATATCAGTCATGTGGTTCCCATAACACAAGCTCTGCTTAGCTTGGGGCTACATGATGCTGTGTGAAATGTCCAGCATTATTTATTTATTTATTTTATTTATAAAGATTCCCAAAAGGATAAAAAAAAAAGTTACACAATTATGTGGTGGTGTCATATGAAAGGTCTTAATCTGTACCTGTACCAGGGTTCGAAAAAATCCGATTTTTATAATAAATATCAAAAATCCGATTTTTTGATATTTATCCGATATATATCGGATAAATATCCAGGCTAAGAAAAAGAAGCGAATTTCATTCTCTAAGGGGATTAAACACTTTAAAATGTGAAAGTAGGTAATTTGTAAAATAATATAAGTGACAAATTACCACATTTTTTATTTAAAAAACTTAATAAAGGGGTCAAAAGAATTAGTGTTTATTTGAGAAATATTTTTTTATTATTTTTATTTGTTATAGTGTTAAACCACACTTAGGTATTTACACTTATGTATCATTGCGGGTTCGAATCCGAAGTTCGAATTAAAAAAATTTATAAGATTTTTCATTTTCACAATATTTTTTAATGAACACTTAAAAAACACTTCAAAAAACAATCTAAATTATTCGGAATTGTAGTTTTTCGCTACGTGTTGCCAGGGTTAACATTAATCTCCAAAACTTTTAGTTCAGAAGACAGGAAAAAATCCATTGATATATATCAAGATAAAAATCAATTGATATATATCGTGATATATATCATGATATATATCCGCTGATATATATCGGCGAACCCTGACCTGTACACATTCCAAAATGGTTTTTATTTTAACTCTAGGATATATAGTTTTTGAATTATACAGCAAAACAAGAAAAATAATTAAGCAACCGCTGTAACCTGAGCTCCCGTTTGATAAGAGTTTCGATGTCTTCGTAGTTCAGGTTAACTGGTAGGTATTAGAGAGACAGTGGCATCATTGTGGTTTGGTTTGCAATGATTTTAGTTGCTACTTGATATTTCTTCTTAATAAAGAATGAAAATAAGAGCCGTGTTGACCGAGTGGGAGAATGCTCGACTTTAGATCCGAAGGTCGTGTGTTCGAATCCTGGCCGTGCATCAATGGATTTTTTGTTTCGTTAAATTTAAATGCGCATTAACCCGCGGCTTAGTCAGCCCCACAGTATTGACCATGTATTTCCTGTAGATATGGCCGGTTAAGCTGAAAGGATGGTATAGGTGCCGGGCAAGCCTACACCATCTCAAACAATGTCCCAGGCACTACAAATCCCGTTAGTGTAAGTGGAGATTGCCTCCTGACACTGTATATGTATAAGTCATCTAATAAAGATATTTTATACAAATCAAAATCAATCAATCAATACTTATAATAAAACTGTAACAGGTTCAATTCTGTACATTGAAGATATTTTGAAATTTTGGAGGGCACTCTATAAAAGTCAAAAGTCAAAGATTATTTATTCAATAAGATCATGTAGGTTGATCACTTTGACACGTCAATATACAATTCCTTCTAATCGATTGATCAGATTGTGATGAAACTTTGGTAGGGTCGCTAGCCCGCGAGGGTTTCTAGCCCATCAAATCTACCTACCTATTGTTCATTATTTTGGCGGACTACTCACTCATTCTCATATGACAATCTGTCCGATCAGTTCTGAATTCTTTCTTGTCATTGTCAAGCGAGGAGTGATTGAAGATTGAATGAAGTTTGAAGAAAGAGTAACGTCATTTTCTGATTTTGTCATTTGTGTACGGTCATATGACATTTGAATTGAAGCATGACATTTTTAGAAAATGAGCCGATCACACAAAGTTGAATTTTGTACGGGACAAACGAGCCGCGTCAGTCACGTCATATTCAACGCTACGCGATACGAAGTTCGCTGGGTCAGCTAGTAGATAATAGTTCATACTCACAGGTCTAGAGATATTGGAGGGTCGGTTCAGTAGACTCGATTTCTTGGAGAAGGAGTGGTTCAGCATGGAACTCTTCTCCGTCCCGAGCTCCGAGTCGGTGTGCGAGCGAGACAGACTCCTCTTGCTCTTCTTGCGCGGCGTCCCTTTCATTCCCGCGGAGGAGGCGCGTTTCACTGCCTTCACTTTTGTGGTCAGGCGAATCTGTGGAGAAATAGAATGTTATTTCGGATATTAGATAGAGGTTTTATCCGTGGGTGAGTCGCCCCATTGACGGGTTCACGGGTCATTTTATATACCGACTGATGATGATGATGATGATGATGAAATGGTCCATAGTTAAGTCTTTTGCCTGTAATTTAGTCTGTAAGTACTGTTTGTTTTCCTAAGAAATAAAAATAAAATAAAAATAAAATAAATCTTCCCTGCCTATCTTCCTCAAGAGTTTAGCTATCAAATGCAGAAAGAATTATTCAAATCCGACTGGTAGAGTAGGATTCAGCACTCAAGTCCTACGGCAAAAGCGGGAACTAATTGTTTTATTTACTTTATTATGCTCTTTTAGTCAAGGTCGTTCAGTTGTTCTGGTACAATTAGTAATTTTTTACTTAACCTTGTTCTGCAATAGCAGCGCTGCGTCTATCGGACTTCAGTGCTGAATCCGACTCTAGTTTCTGAGATTAGCGCGCTCAAACAAACAAACAAACTCTTCCTATGGGTATATGTAGATAGATACATACTCCCAATTTATTTATTTATTGGATAACAAGTTACATAAAGTTTCGTTGTGAGTATCCAAAAAACCTATATTATGTTAGACATAAGAAGAGAACATAGTAGTACATTACATAGAAAATAACAATGTAGTCCCATAAAAAATTGGTGAGGATCTGATTACTTTATTTATTTATTCTAGCTTTCTTTTCGGTGATCCATCCTCTAAGTCTAAATAGTCAAGCTCCAGTGGCGAGCCAGTCAAAGAAAGAGGCTCGTCGAGAAAAGTGGAATCTAATACCTTGGGCGTGGAGCTCTTCTTCTTGACCTCTGGCTCGGCTGGCTCTGCCTTCTCCTCCCCCCCTGCTTCCTCCCCCTCCTCTCCCCCCTCCCCTCCCCCGGCAGCCACCTCCTGTTCCTCGAGCACATC
Organism: Camptogramma bilineatum; assembly: GCA_958496255.1. Classification (NCBI taxonomy): domain Eukaryota; kingdom Metazoa; phylum Arthropoda; class Insecta; order Lepidoptera; family Geometridae; genus Camptogramma; species Camptogramma bilineatum. The sequence goes on from OY292471.1 coordinate 11,977,281, forward strand.
CTTGAGTTTGTCGAACTCTTCCTCTGCGTTGCGCTGGTGGTCATCTAGATCGCCCCATTTCTGTTGGGAGATGATAATGAGTCTGTTTTACTTTTGTGGTATAATCGAAAATAACCAGAAAACTGCAGGGTGCAGTGAATACAGAATATAACATGTTCATAAATGTTTGGTTATTTATATGAGTTAGAACACGCATAACCATGAGACCATTTTCGAGTGACATAACCCTGTTAAATCGACTTATTGATTTCAATTAAATCAAAAATAAGTAAATCAGTGAACGCCGACTCTAGAAAGCCGTGACAAACGTCAAATATTTGACCTGTTTAGGCGTAGACACACGTTGGCCCAGGCTCGCATTGCCTCTTTATAGCTCTCGCCTTACATCGATTCGCCTTCTCACTCGCGCTCGCCTAAGCTCGCCTAAGCTGGCCTAGGCTGGCCCAACATGTGTTTGAGCCTTTTCAATTCAAGTACCGCTACTGAGCTATCCCTACAGCCGTCGCGACGTCGTTGCCCGTTTGTCATCTAATGTGTACCGAGATAAGCCTAACGTCCCGGGTGCATTCGAGATACAAGGCCAAAAAAATATGGCCGCTAATATATCTAAAAATCTATAAAATCTCATTAAATCGATTTAAAATACCAAGTGTTTTTTTTAGTTTAACCAGTTAATTACTACAGAATATCGCAGCCAAAGAACATCATTCTTCTCGAATGGTGTTGTGTTCCTGCGGTGAGTAAGGTTGCCAGAGCTCTGCGAGGAAGCGCTGCGGTGACAACTGGTGGAGCAGTCTTGTCCATTGTGTTGTCGGCGCAGTGATTCCTCTTTTAAAGGGTCAGCAGCGCGAGTGTGACTCCTCTGGTGTCGCAGGCGTCCGAAGGCTACGGTAACCGCTTACCATCAGCACAGAATGATTAGGAACACAAGCCTAACTTTGCGAAAACATTTATTTAAATAAATCTTTCTGCGACGCAATAAATTGCAATTCAGCTCGCATAAGCGCTTAGTACAATATTCACCTAAACAACCACAACCACAACACTCTCTTTCTAACGTATAACTACGTTTACGGTTACGTTACGTTTAGCTGTCACTGTCTGGAGTGACGTGGAAGGGTTGTCTACTTGTCGCGTGATAGGTATTACGCGGGACGCGGCTAGCGTGCGTGCCGAGCGGAAAGTAGGAACCCTACCTGCCAAGGCCCGCCCGGGCCGGCCCTCCAATGTACTTGTAGCTTTGTACCTAAAGTGCGGAGTGCGCCTTCTGTACCTATTCTGTTAGTAGTAAAACAAGATAAATTTAGTTGCATGTAACATCAGCTCACCTCAGGGTGCTCAATAAACTCCTCGATCTGAGCGACCGCCTCCTTGAAAGCTGCGGTCTTGCAGGACTTGATCAGCTGTTCCTTGAACTCATGGTAGGGCTTGATGTTGTTCTCCTCGATCCAGGCACTATTGAAAACGATGGTGTGAATTGGTGTTGGTATTTGGTGTTGGTATTGGTGGACATTTCACACAGCGCCATCTAGCCCTAAACTAAGCAAAGCTTGTACTATGGGAAATGGCCATGCCGATTTTGTATGGGAGGTTGGTGCCTTTTTTATATCGCGCGGCCATCAACCACACATCAAAATATAAACTCTTAGGAGTATAGCAAACAATATTGTGAGAACATTATACAGCTTCACTCAGTCAGGACCGAGTTATACAGGGTGAGTTTTTCAATAGTGTCTCTAGGGCCAAATCTGAAACTATTAGCAATAGCGAAAAACACTCAAAGGAGTCTCATAAGTGATTTTAATAAAAAGTAAAACTGCATCATTTCATTTTAAAAATAATCATTATTCTGGCCAGGAATCGAACCTGTTGTTTGAAAAAAAAAACTTTTTGTATTATTATACCATCCGATAGTGTAGATGATAAGAATCAATTGCTGAGAAGAAACTACATACGGCAAACTAATAAAAAAAAAGTTATAGGTAACCTACGAAACACTAAAAGTTTTAATAAGTTTACTAAAATTCAACACTTTCCATTCGTTTGGCGCATGCAGTTTCTTCTCAGAAATTGATCCTTATTATCTACACTATCGTATGGTACAATAATACAGAAAGTTTTTTTTATATATTCAACGGGTTCGATTCCTGGCCACAAAAATTATTATTTTTAAAATCTAATGATGCAGTTTTACTTTCAATCAAAATCGCTTATGACACTCCTTTGAGTGTTTTTCGCTATTGCTAATAGTTTCAGATTTGTGAGAACGCATCTCTTTCTAACACACTAACTTGCTAGACAACCTATACAACTACCTATACGGGTACCTATGTCATTCCCTATACCACTACTAACTTGCTAGACAAGGACAAACTACTACTTTCGAGTCTCTCAAATGGTACGTTTTTCTACTCTGAATCGAGACACAGAAAAATAAACCCTAGGACATTGAAATTACAGCGTAACTTCGTATGAATGAAATATTGATTTTAAATCTTCGTGCGTTATCCAGTTTACGAAGTACCTATGTAGATTCATGCTGGTTTCCCAGATCATCCACAGATTATACTGACTACTGCTAAAAGGAAGCTGCTATTCTTTGGATTCAGTCAAGTTCATTATTACCAGCTAAGGCGCTATCCCGAGCTAAGGGCTCGTACACAAAACTGCGATGCGACGTCGCTTCGCAAAAATCTGCCAGCTCCCTCTACGCATCGCAAGAACTTGCGAATTGATTCGCATCGCGCATTCCCCTGAATGCGATGGTCACCCTGGGAGACGCTGTGCCGCACAAAATCGCATCGCAGCAATTCGTGTCGTAATTCTTCTGCGTTGCGAACTCGCATCGCGTCGCATCGCAGTTTTGTGTTCAAGCCCTAAAGCCCATTGATGAGTGCAACTTTAAATATTTGTCTTAGCTTCGTTAAAATAAAGATGAATTTAATTTAGAATGCGTTCGGCCGCGACGCGACGCATCACTATAACAACCAATCAAAATAAAAACCGGTCAAGTGCGAGTCGAACTCGTACGCCGAGGGTTCCGTGCCTAGCCATGGTGCCAATTAAGCTAGTCCGCTTAATTGTATGAGCGCCCATACAACTCGGAGGACAATTTTAATTGGCGTCAACTATGTATGTATGGGAACACCCTTTAATTTTCAACTTTTTTAACTTTTTGGAATTTTTCCTTTATTTGTGCTATAAGACCTTGCTTTTTGCCAAATTTCGTTATTCTAGGTCAACGGGAACTACCATTTAGGTTTTCGACCCAAAACCTCTAGGGTACTTCCGGTTGACCTAGAATTGTCCATTTTGGTTACAAGCAAGGTCTTCCAGCACAAGTAAAGGAAAAATTCTGAAAAATAAAAAAAGTTGATAATTAAGGTAAGTTTTGGTACTCACAAGTTTTCACGAAAACCTAAATTTGCCTATATCTTTTTATAGTGTTGACTCAGGACCTTGATTTTTATACTCACAGTAGGGACTATAGACCTTAGTATATGGTATAAATTTCAACTTGCTAGCTCTACCCGTTCCTGAGATAATCGATGGTGACACACGGACAGACGGACAGACAGACGGACAGACGGACAGACGGACAGACGGACAGACGGACAGACGGACAGACGGACAAGAAAGTGATCTTATAAGGGTTCCTTTTTTTACCTTTTAAGGTACGGAACCCTAAAAATAATCGAACATTAAACTATGAAAAAAAAAAAAACATGACCACGACTAAGGAGCAGTAGTCATTCATTCTCTCAGGTCTTTTTAGGCATTTAAAGATCCCTTTGAATCGGGCATTATGTTGATTATTAAATGATGACCACTGATCGGAGTAGGTAGAGCTATTTAGGTTCATTGACCGCAAACATTGATGTTAATATGGATATTCCACGGGATTCCGACTAATACTTCGGGATTCGATTATACAAATAGTTTGTTCTTTTCAATCATGTTTCGATTTTTGAGGAACTAATAATTTGTATGGTATGTTCTTGTACAAATTCAGAATGAAAATGTTAAATGATTGTTGATTCTTGTATAAATATAAGAAATTGTTACATAAAAAAATATATGTGTGTTCATGAATCAAGTTTCTATCTATTTATTATACAATCCTTAAACCCGTATATAGCAAAAAGCAAAAAGCTTTTTATTATTTTTCTAACTAAAAAACGAATCCCAGGATTCGGGGAATATCCATATTATTCTATCATATGGCAAGTACATAAAATAGCTCTACCTACTCCGATCACTGATGATGACCTATCCAATGGTGCAATCCAAACACATAAATAACATCAACTTTAGAAGATGAAGATTTATCTTATTTTTAGATGTATTTCCGTTGTGCCCAGTGGTAGTGTATTTTGTTGATTTATGTATGATCAAAAAATATGGCGTAAAATTAAAAATGGAATTAAAAGATAAAATGTTAAATATACATTTTTGCTCTTCAGTTACTTTCCGCTTACTTTATTTATCGAGGGTATAGACAGGGAAATAGTGTTTAGTTCAGGGTAAGGCCTTAATTTTATCCTGTCCATCCAAGGTCTCCCTGGAAGAGATCACTTTCAGTCACAAGGTCACTCATTTTTTCACTTGCAAGTCATATTTTTTTTTCTATTTTAATATCTTCAAATCTATGTACATAATTAGATAGTCTTGTTTAGAATGGCTTTGTACAAATTATTTATACTCTGCAATAAATTAACTTACTCTTCATGGCTATAAAGACACACAGAAATTAGGAATAGTGGGAGATTGCCAAGGACAGAAATCAGTGGGGAATTTTGGGGGAGACCTTTGACCCAGGATATGCCAGATAAAAAAAAAGGAATGTTATTCTAAGAATGTTGAAATGAAGAAAGAAGAATGTTTTTAATTGCAGAAAAGCCAAGCCTAAGATACTTCCTGTTTTTGTTCATGGATGTAGTGTAGGTGTCCCTTTGTAAAAAAAAAATAATAGACTGATAGGTACTTTGTCCTGATCGTCTTGTTGGAATTGATAAGTTTACAAATATTACCTACTAGCTTCCGCCCAAAGCTTAGCTGGTGTGGTACCCGGATAAAAAGTAGCCTATGTCCTATTCTCAATCATTATCTTAAATTTCAGCCAAATCGGTTCAGTGGTTGTAGAGTTATAGACAAACAAACATGCATACAACCATCCAGACTTTCACATTCATAGTGTGATTTATTTAAAGTCCAGCGGACCTAAAAAGGTCGCTAAAGCTGAATCACACTTATAAATGAACTATAATGCCGTCTCTTTTCACTCTCAGTCAATGAAAAGAGATGCCAATAGTTCAATTCCTTTAATGCGATTCTGCAATAGCGACCTTTTTAAGCCCGCAGGTACATCTGTGTAGGTTCATCGGTACATGTTAAGTAATTTTTTTAACCATAATCCAGTTAGAATAAGGTTTATGACCTTAAAATATTATACTCACTAGTTGTTGGTCCCGAAGAAGTAAATACATTGGATGTTAGTCGCTTTCTTGGGAGGCTTCAGCTCGGGAGTGGGAATAGCCACCTGAAATCACACACAGATTCACCATAGGTTATTTTGAACAACTAAACAAACTTCATACTTTAAGGGCCAACTTGGAAAGTTCATAAAATCTTTGGAACCGAAACTACAACAAAGATCTCATTCTATCGAGCTTGTTAGGTGTTTATTTTAGTCGTTGTAAGCAGTTTTCGAATAGCGTCATTGCCCCGAACGCGCAGTAGAGGAAACATTTCCCGCCCATAGTTATTTTTTACCTACTAAACGAACAATAAAAACAAACACCAAAAAGTTGTAAATACTGAAACTTGGTGAAAGTACGGGAAGTTTCGCAGTGTACGGACCCTGTGTATCTCGGAGGGGGGGGGGAGGGGGGGGGGGAGGGGGGGGGTGGGGTAGGACCCCCCCGGGGGAGGGGGTTGTATTGGTGAAAAAAAAAAAAAAAAAAAAAAAAAAAAAAATTTATTAATTTTTTTTTATTAATTAAGGTTTTTTTGAGGGGTGGGGTAGCTGAAAGGGGGTCCACCCCCCCTAACTTGAAGAATTGTAAAATAGAATTGTACTTAATTGGAAAAATAAAGTGCTCTGTATCGAATCTGTCACTTATTTTGAACCTAACCTACTCAAGCCTTTCTGGGATGGGCTCCCGCCAGAACTCTCGCGAAGTCGCCTCTGAGTGGAGCAAGCCCCCTCAACCTTCGCTGCGCTACGGAGGTCGCCGGCTCGCTTCGCTCGCCACCTCCCCCCTTCGCTTAGCTCGGTTGAGAGGGCTTGCTCCACTCAGAACCTCCCACGCGAGCTTCTGGCTCCGCGTTTTTTATATACACTCTAGGGGTGTGACGCACAAGACCACGTGGGGTCGGGGTGCTCTGTGTCGGATCTGTCACTCATTTAGAACCTAACCTACTCAAGTCGGGGTGCTCTGTGTCGGATCTGTCACTCATTTAGAACCTAACCTACTCAAGTCGGGGTGCTCTGTGTCAGATCTGTCACTCATTTAGAACCTAACCTACTCAAGTCGGGGTGATCTGTCAATTGATCTCAACTGTGGGTAACGCATAGTAGTCACGTCGTCTAGTTACAGGAGTACTCAACAAGATCTCAACTGTAACGGGCACAAACAATGACTGAAAATAAAAATTCCGCGCTTTTTATTGACAGTGACAACTCAAAATGGTGTAATTACGTCAAAAACGTCTAATCTAGTGTCAAAAATGCGTTCAATAAGTGATCCAAGGCAAAATTTTTCAAAATATTTTAAAATTTCAAAAATTAATTTCAGAAAAACTAGGAGGCCTTACAAAATGAAACTTTGCAGGAAGCCCTTCCAGGTCACTACCTTTCTACCATAAAAATTTGGCTGCAATACACCAAGGTCCGTAAAACGCGCTCAAGCCAAAGTACGTTTCAGAAACGTTTTTTTAGGCGTTTTTTACATGTGAATTGATAGAGAAGCGTCTTACCCGGCCGGGCCACGGGCTGAAACCCTTCATTTTAGCCCTGAAACAAATATATGTCGCACGTTATTGACACTGGATTATATCCGAAAACACAAATATCACAATTTAGGTGTACTTTTGCATACATACCAGACCAAATCACCAAGTTTAAAGGGATCAGTCATAATGCACGTCTTTCCTCAACGAATTTCCACGACAAACTGATGGTGAATGAATGAATGAGTGAGCGAGACGAAGACAATTGACACAAACACAATACCCCTTACTTATGAAAGATGTTTAAAGTTGAACACTGGTTGAACAACGTCCTGTCTCTGTTTGTCACTATCCACAAATAAAGACAGGACGTTGTTTAACCAGTGTTTCACTTTAAACATCTTTCATAAGTAGGGCCCAATGTGTCAAATCCAAAGGTCAAATCAAACTTTGACGCTTCCAGTCCAGGGTCTGTGGTTTCCTAATGTCACAAAACCGGAAAATTCCGAAAATACACACAAGGGATCCACACTAATCAGAAATAAGATTTTTAAGCATAGCAATACTGGCTACTGACGCTAACTTCAGAGAAAACTGATCAAGTTTTCTGCCAATGTCATTGTCATGTCAGACAAATTCAGCTTCAGCTGTTCCTGTCTGTGGTTTGGATGGGACCGCCAAAATTGAACGAATCAACGAAGAAATATTTTTATTACTTCACAATTTCTTCCCTATTCTGTTCTACAGAAGAAAATCAAAAGCAAAACCTTAAAAATGTCTAAAAGATTTTATTCTGAACATCAAGGTGATCGCAAAAGAGCAAAACTAGATATAAGCATATCAGATCACAACTTTCCTCTGAGCCAAAACAATGATCAAAACAAAGGTAAACAATACTCCTCATTACGCTATATGTCTCACAATTCTAAAATAATATAACTTACACATGGATTTAATCGTAATTTGTCTGTTTGGGCATAAGATTTTTCATGATGTTAGGTTATGCGTTGTTTTTTTTTTTAATTTAAACTGCAGATGCTGACACCTGGGGTGATGATAATGATGATGAAATCTTACTTCTGGCAAGCCAGGCGTGTGAGCAGGCGTACACCAATGACATCAGTCTCCTTCCTGACTATAGCTTGTGTATGCAACCTGGATCCACTAGCACTCAACTAAATCCCCTCCCAAGCACTTCAAAAACAGAATTCACGTTCAAAAAACCTTCCAAGCACACCGCCAGCATAATATCAACACATCTCAAAAAAAAATGCAATAGAATATCCTCTCCATTACCTGGTATTACATCGAAGATCATTCCTAACTCCAATGTTCTCAATGAGTTATCCGATGAAGATTTTATGTTCAGCGATAAGATATACAAGGGGCAAGATTCCGACCACACCTACCGCCAGTTACTACAACTGCAGGAGGAAAATGCCAAATTGAAATCGGAAAATGGTAAATTGTTGGAAAAATGTGTTACGAAAGAAGGTGAGGCATCAATATTGAGGACTCAGTTGAAATCCTGTCAGGTCTCTGTGGACAATGCCAGGATGGAGAAGATCAAAGCACAGGAGAAGGTTCAGATGGAGTGGACGGACAAGTTAACTGCTGCTAATAATCAGATGAGAGATTTGAGGACACAATTGGACTTCAAGGTAACAAAACTACTGAAGAAACCTAAAAGCATACAATTCTTTGTTTATGTTATTACTTTCTGTATCAGTCTCTATTTCAACTGGTGGATAATAGATAGACTCTTATAACATTGTAAACTAGTGGTCACCTACAAATTTGCCTGCTACTGTTTTTAAAATCCGTTCAGTAGTTTTTGGTGAACCAGTAAAAAACATCCAAACATCCTCACAAACTTTCGCATTTATAATATTAATAGGGTAGGATATAGGATAATGTAAATAATTCCTCATATTTATTTACTATTGCAGAATCTGGAAATAATCAGTATAAAAGAGAAATGCAAAAAGCTGGAATCAACCAAAGTGAGGATGACTCAAGTTACTGTATCTGGAAATGATATTTCATCAAGGTAATACAAAAAACAGCCTTTACATATTTACTAGATGATTTATACAGTGTCAGGAGGCAATCTTTGCCTAGTTGAGATGGAGTAGGCTTGCCCAGCACCTAAACCATCCTCTCAGCTTAACTGGCCATATCCACAGGAAAGACAATGGTCAGTACATGTGAGGCTGACTAAGCCGCGGGTCTCCTCACGATGTTTTCCTTCACCGTTTAGAGCTCACAATCACAAGGCAACAACTCTCTTTTTTAACCCTTGATGAAAAAGAGAGTCTCAAATAGATAAGAACATCTCATATATTTAAGTAGCGTTTCAGTATTAGGGCATTAGATTAGTTGTCGGTAATTCACTTTACCTAGTTCCTTGTAAAAATCAGTACCTATAATACTGATTTTTAAGTGACAAAATGTACCTGCTTCAGAGGGCACGTAAAATGTACCATTGTTCTATTCAGTCAAAGAAGACAGAGCAGTAGTTTTCACAATGAGTCCATGGCGCAGAACCGACGGGTAAAAGTATCAACCAGTGCCGCGCAAACTGAGGATAAAGCACAGTTTATGATCCTCGCTAAAACAATACAAAAAGGTAATGTTTCAAACTCCAAACTAAATGTATTTCCAAATGAATTATGATCGCGACTGTATTCCCAAGGTGCGGTAGACATGATCTTTAAGCATTTTTAGACCCTTTGAAGATGTCTAAGGGGGTAGTCAGAGGTCACTAACCCACTCGACCAACACTGCTCCAAACTATTTATTTCTTGTGAAATACAAATAAAGAAAAAGTAACATGATCTCAACTCTTTGATTATATCCGTACCCATATTATAAATGTGAAAGTGTGTTTGTTTGTTTATTTGTTTGTCCTGCTTTCACGTCAAAACAGAGCGACGGATTGACGTGATTTTTTGTGTGGATGTAATGTTTAGTCGGAGGGCTGGAGAGTAACTTAGGCTACTTTTATCCGGGTACCACGCGAGCGAAGCCGCGGGCAGCAGCTAGTAAGGTATAAAATCAAAGAGTTTATACGCTAAGCATTAAACATAATACATTATTTTACTACCTTCCTTTTTTGTGATTTTATGGACCAAGGAGTCCAATTATGGGTCTAAAAAGGAGTTTATTTTTTCAATTTCCAGAAAAAACCACACTCTCAACACTACTTCCTCTCATCCTGGAACCATCATCAGCTAACCAGTACTCTATCATAGACTACAACGAGAAGTTGTCCCGTCAACGTTCGCCGCTAAAATGCCGCGTGTACAGCACGTTTCATAGGATACCCTCCACTCCTAAAGAAACGGAGAAGACCTGCGTTGTACAACTGAGCTCTGTTTATGAAGATCTAACATGTATATCCAGTGGGACTGGTGATAGGGAGAAGTATTTTAATGTGAGTACAAACTTAGGCCTTTACATCTTCACTAGATAATTTATACAGTGTCAGGAGGCAATCTTTTGCCTACTCTTATCGGGACATTGTAGTGCCTGGAACAATGTTGAGATGGAGTAGGCTTACCCAGCACCATCCTCTCAGCTGTTATTTTCCTTCACCGCTTAGAGCTCGAAATTTTTCGAAACGAAAAATAATTGATGCACAGCCAGGATCCGAACCCACGACCTTCGGATCGAAAGTCGAGGTGTTACCCCCCTCGGTCAACACGGCTCTAACATAAATAAATCATAAAATAATAATAAATGCAATTTTGCAGGTGTTCAACGCGGCAAAGTCTGCGATAGCTGAAGTACAAAGCAGGTTGGAGATAATCTCACAGAGGATGACCACGGCCTTCCAGAAGGAAATGGACGAAAAGTACATTGAATCCACATTTACTTGTATAGAAGTTACGAGAGAAGATCTGCTGAGAGGCAGGTAATATGCAGGTTAATCTAACAATTTGGGAAAAGATTTGTGTAACATGACTGACCATTGCAAATTGTTCGCCTACTTACGAGTACTAGTAAGGAGACGTTTGTACTCTGCGGGGCTAAAAAGGCTATTGTAGTAGAATCATAATGATTCTAAACATTATTTTAACACACGGGAATTACTCAATTAAATATCGTCGATTCACGATACGTATCGTGATTCGTGAGTAATTCCCGTGTGTTAAAATAATGTATAGTACAACTCACGAAAGTTTTGAAAGTGCCTTATGTAATGATGATTCTTATTGTGTTTTTGTTCTTGGCACTGTCATCTCTATGAAAAGAGACGTCAGTGCAATTAGATTATGATTCTGCTTTATCGGCCTTTTTAGCCCCGCTGTATATTCAAATATTATAAGTTGAATTTATATTTTTCAGGTCGCTATTTAAAGAGGAGCAAGAAATCTCAGCGCGCAGGCTAATCGCTATGTTGGCGAATATTCTGGAAACATCTAGTGGGTCGGATATGTTCCGCAGTTTTGAAATCTCTGTCGCACACAATAAAGACCATTTTCTTGAGAGCATTTCTAGAATATGTAGTGCTCTGGATAACGCTGTAAGTGTTTTACCATACGCTACTTATTTGAGACAAACTTATCTATTTGAGACGTTCTTACATTTCAGAATCGTATACAAAAATGACAGTCAATGATAAGCACCACTTAAACTAAGTAGCGTTTTAATATGTGCGTGTTAGCAACATATAGACTGCTAGCGTACCACCGAAAAGGACAACAAATAAAGTGAATCCACAGTTTCGTGGTACTTTGTTTATAACATTGATGGTCCAACCAACGAAAGAAAAAGGCGGGACAAGAAATATTACGCTTTGTCTCTTTTTTGACAAGAATGTTGTATTATCCCTTCTTGTTTCCTTGTGTGACTGAAATGGAACGTGTCCAGCAGTCTATATTGCTCTGTCTACCACTAAAGGTGTCATGAGCGCTTCGCTTTTCGTTGAAGGAATATGTCAATTTTTATTTTAATTACTTGTTTTCTTTCCAGTATTGCGCTACACTGTACAGCGGTCTAATCTTCTCAATAATCCTCGCCACACAAACCTTCCTACACACAAACAGCAAGATAATTCTGGAGATAATAAAAACAGTTCTAACTTCCCGTCCCATGCCCTTCGCGGTCATCCAACTACTCATACTTGTGAGGAAGGTCTCGTTGTGGGAAAGTTTTAAGTTCTGCTCGAGAAGTAATGTGGGGAATCTTAAGACGGATTATGATCAAGGAGTACTATTGTATAGGAAAGGTAAGTTTAATATCCTACTAAGGCTGAGCGCACACCTAGCCGCGCCGTTCTCGAAGTAAGTAGGTAGATACTGCCATATTCAGTCGGATCGGACGATTCGACCGCGGGCAGATGTGCTGGTTTCATACGATTTCATTTATAGAATTCTAAAATTCTATTCGTTCGGCGCGAATAGGTGTGCGGACACCTTAATTTTTCTTTTTTGATTAGCCTAAATTGTCCCACTGCTGGGCAATAAATATTATAAATCCGAAATTTTGTGAGGATGTATGTATGTTTGTTACTCTTTCCCGCAAAAACTACTGAACTTATTTTAGTGAAACTTGGAATATACATAGTTTATGACCTGGAATAACACAGGCTTTTTATTCGGGTAGGTAATACGCGAGCGAAGCCGCTAGCCGAAACAAGTTTTGAAATAAAGTGGATGGATGGATATATGAGTAGAGGTAGTCCAAATAAAAGTTATTGGATGAATTGTGTGAAAGTTGACATAAGTAAGAAAGGGGTGAATGCTGAGATGACAGAAAACTGACGTCGATTTAAATTCCAACAATTTTTCGATTCAACGGGAGAATCTAAAGCAAAGTGTCCACTGGCAATAAATCTTGCACAAGTTGACTTGCGCAAGCGACTTCCAACGTGAAAACGCTTGCACAAGTGGACTTCTGCACTTTTTATTGTCTTGCTGAACTTGCTGCAAGTCTCACGTTATGAAAATATGAAAATTTTGCAGTTCGTGGGAACTAGTTGTCAATTGACTTCTGCAATAAATTGTGGAAGCTACTTGGAAAGGGGTAATCGCGGTGTTTTGAAATTGAAATTTTGTATTTTGTTTATTTTACAGACTCTTGTTACTTACAAGTGCTGCTGAAGCAAGTGGAGACATGCCTCAAATGTATAGAGAATCAGAACCTCACCGACAAAGCGGTGACGACGACGCGACAACTCATCGTGTTGTACAGTAACATCTGTGATACTAGCCTAGTGCAGGAAACCTCCAGGTAATTTGCAATGAAATGAAATGAAATGAAATGAAATAGTTTATTCGCTAGAAATATGGTAAGTACAGTTGTAAGGTCAATAATAATTAGTCCACATATTTCACCAAGAACATTGGTATGCAAATTTGTATGATAATTAAAGTAATGTCAAAAAAAAGTTAATAAAAGTAAACGTAAAAAGCTATACACTATACACTACTCTTATCTATCAGGCATAAGTAAAAGTAACACAGTTATGCGGACTTAAAAAGGTCGTTAAAGCTGAATGACAATATGAAATGAACTATAGTGCCGTCTCTTCACTCTCAGTCAATGAAAAGAGATGGCAATAGTTCAATTCCTTTATTGCGATTCTGCAATAGCGACCTTTTTAAGCCCGCTGAACGTTGAAAGTGTGTGGATCTAATTTAGATAGGAGAGGTTTAAGTTACACTTCACGCAAATAAATCATTTCATTGGAATACAGGTAGACAATAAAAGAAAAACGCGATAAATTACAATTTTCAAAAATATTTCCATGTTATGAAAATTCTAAATTAAATATTGGAGGTTGTTGGTGGGATTCGAACCCGCATTGATACTAACGGTCCTCGGCCACGGAATCCATATTCGTCAGGTCGAAAATCTTGTTAAGCTCATATTTTGTCGGTTATAGCACCGATTAGCCTTATTAGTTCAAATTTTAAAGGATCTGTACCTTCGGGGCGCAAGTCTAAATAAATTAACAAATATTTTCTTAAATCTAAATAAATTAACTTAAATTTTTTTGTTGTAGATGTGATTGCCAGATAGTATTATTACAAGTGATCGTGTACGCTCTAAGGATATGTGCTGTGATGTTAAATAATTGTAGAAATAATGATACTGGTAAGTTTAAGTCAAATATTATTAAGGGAGTGGGCACACTGCGTTTTTTGCAGCGCGTTTGCGTACAAGTCCGAAACAGACCGCAGACTGCGACTGCGGTCAGTGGTAGTTAATGTAACTGCCGTCCGCTAGCTAAAACGCCGTTAAGTGACAAAACCATTTTTGAGATGCGCCGCTTTACTAATTTGCTTTGCGCTTGCCGCTTTCTTACTATCTCTAATTCGAAAATTATAAACGATAGGAACCCAGTTCCAAGACAAATTGATAGATAGTTTTGAGCTTTATAACATGGCATCTAAGTGAAACTTGACCAAATGTCACTTAACGGCGTTTTAGCTAGCGTACGGCAGTATTTACTAATGGTTAGGTATTCTGTGTCAATTTCATAGAGATTTGCAGTTTGCGATCGCAGTTTGCAATCTGCGGTCGGTCTCGGGCTTGTACCCTTATTTTATCGAATAAATGATTGTTTATTTCAGTGCATGTGGAACTAGAAGGTCGCCTGTTGTCCGTGTGTCGCTGCGGCGTGCAGGCGCTCTACGGTCGCGCGACCCGCGACTCGGAGCTGGCCGCGCGACTTGTCGCATACGAAGGATATCTCATACAGTTCACAGAACTCATGCGGACATTCACACATGAAGAGATTTATGGTACCTAAATATTTTAGTAATGAAGACGTGTGATAGAGAGGGATACGAAAAAGGAATACTTATGTTGTATTTTCCCCATCCCAACTATAAGAGACAAGGGCGGATAATTATTTTATAATAAACTAGCTGCTGCCCGCGGCTTCGCTCGCGTTGTACCCGGATAAAAAGTAGCCTAAGTTACTCTCCAGCCCTCCAACTACCTCTACACAAAAAATCACGTCAATCCGTCGCTCTGTTTTGACGTGAAAGCAGGACAAATAAACACACTTTCACATTTAATATGGGTACCGACTAGCTTCTATTGTGTTGTGTTATCCAAATAAATTCTTATTCTATTCTATTCTATACCACGCGGTTTCACTCAGGTGGTGTAACGAAAGCTTCAGAAAATACTTATAATTCATTTTTGTTGCAGCAAACATGTTATCGGAATTGGCGGGAACTTTGCAGTCTAGTCCAGAAGAAATGCCGCCATCTTTCCATAGACAACCGTGGCTGAAGAGTTTCGAACAATTCTCTCTTGCTGATTGAAGATATTCCTTGGATGATTTAATCAACAAAAGGATTAATAAATGTATATTCTAGTGTACATAATGTTGGAAATCACTTCAAAATGATTAAATAGGTTTAAATGAAATTGTACATTTCTGTAAAGAAAATGGTTTTTAAAATAAAAACTGATTTATTTATTTAACTCTGTTTTTTATTCAAATAAAAACTTAAATTATGACTAAACTTCACAGGAATGTAAATATAATTTTAAATACTGAAGTTTACTTGGGTCCTGCTTAGCTTTTAAGAATCAAAGTTTATTGTCTAATAAAATAAAAATAAGTTTAATTGTGAATTCACTATTGAAATATTGTTGCTAAAACGGTACTAAGTACATAAAGGATTATTTGCAAAATCTAAGAGACTGTTTGATTAGATGTAAATAAAAACTTGATAATGCATTTTACCCCAAGAAAAACTCAACTGGCCCACAAGATTCCTCAATCATTTTCTAAATTGTAGATCAAATATTAAATTAACAAAGTAACTTATGTCTTAGTAATAACGGTAGGCGCTACAACAGAAGCTATAGCCGGGTCGGGAGAAACAGGCGCATGGAAGAAATACAACATGAAACCAGCAGCGAGTAAGAAATGGAATGCCAAAATCGAGCCAACTAAAATCACGAAGTATCTAGATTTGCGCAATGCTGGCAAGAGCCAGAATATAAGGACCGCTCCAGAGACTAACGCTGCCATGAGGACGAAGAACCATTGCAGCCAGGTCACCTGGATGGTCCACAGCACCGCCACGGGAATGTAGATTGAGAGGGAGTAGCCGTAGAGGCAGAACAGTGACATCATGGTCGGTGATGAATTAGAGCCCTGGAAAGATATTGCTGTTTTATAAACGTTACTTTTTTGATGGATTTTTAAAGATTAAAGAGGACACATTTGAAACAATTGGCATTACTTGTAATAAATGTTTAGCCTGTGATAGGTGAATTTCCTTAAAAACGTAATACCAAAATCATTTAAAATTTAAGCATTATGTTTATCAGTAGTAGTAGTAGAATTAGAATAAGACAGTAGGTATTTATCTAGGTTCCTGTTACACTTTTGTTCCGAAAAACTTACCTAAAAAGAAATGTAAGCAAATTGAATTGAAATCTGTGTATAGTAAGTTTTTTTGGAACAAAAGTGTAACAGGAACCTAGATAAATACTGCCTCTATCCAAATAATAATGTAAAGTTATAAAATGCTCAAATTTTTAATTATTTTGGTATTAAGTTTGTA
This sequence comes from Camptogramma bilineatum, assembly GCA_958496255.1. Taxonomy (NCBI): domain Eukaryota; kingdom Metazoa; phylum Arthropoda; class Insecta; order Lepidoptera; family Geometridae; genus Camptogramma; species Camptogramma bilineatum. The sequence continues at coordinate 11,993,774 of OY292471.1, forward strand.
TGGATAATTCGCCTGTCGCCGGTCCCTTAAGCTGTCTCTCTTGTCTGATCTATAATTTTTACCTGTATTTCAATCTCATCCTGAGCCTCGGGCTGTGTGGTAAACTTCAAGGCAGCCCACAGAGCTAAGGGCACGAGCCAGACGTAGCACACAATAGCTGTAGCTGCGTATGACACCAGGTGGAAGTCATATCGCCAGTGAACTGTTTTGTTTGCATTCTGAAGATAGCTTGCTATGTTGCCACTTACTGCTATAGTAAAAATCTGAAAAAATTTTCAAGTTCCTATTAATTTTGGGATGTAAGCTGTTACAATAGGTTGATTGCAATATTTCTATGAGGAAATTAAAGGTAGGGTGTATTAGTACTGTAAACTTACTTTTCAATTATCTGAATAAGTGTCAAAAATAAATAATGTCTAGTGTCAAAAATGTTAGTAGGGTAATTTAGAATTTTACTGAGATGTTAGGACATTTGGATCAGACTTGTGACCACACAAGATTTAAATGTATGGTGGGTGATTTTAATATTTTTTATTGGTTTATTTTTTATTTTCACACATCATTATCATAGTGGTACATACCAAAGTAACAGATATCCATATTGGTCCATACAAGTCAGGCTTCCCCTTGATCTTCTCATCAAAGTAATTGCGTGCCACCTTCTGCGGCAGCACTGAGGAGATGATCCTCTCGACCACCTCATTCGTGTGGACGTCGAAATACTTTTGATAGTACTCTATAGTCCAAAAATTGTGGTTGCCTGAGTAAAATTGAAGATTTCAAGGAAGAGTTAAAAATTTGGTAAGCAGGTAAAGTTTTAAATACAGAACAGTTAGCTTACTTTGTGTAGGAGCAGCCTCTGGTTCGTCAATCACTTTCGGCTCTTCATACGTGTAATTTGGGTTCGACATAGTATTGTTGTATTGATTTGTATGCACTGCCTCCACATCAATTCGAGCACTTCGGTCATTGTGTTCGGGGGAATAGTCCTGGAAGTTTAGTAGGTCACTTGTATTTACATTAGACATGATTTATCATGCAGGTTTAAGTTTTTGTTTGGTATTTTATTTCCTTCTTTCCTTTGAATTTTATTTCGTTCGACGATTTGATTTGATTGATTGACATTTGACTGACTGTCTGACTGACATGACACAAATAAACGTCATCGAAAAATTGATAGATGTTAATTACTTATGTCAGTGTCAAATGGTTTTATAAAATCCATAGATACAAAAACCGGTAACTTTTACAAAAGAACGAGTGGTTAGAATCAGCTTGATCGTGTATAGAACGCCTTAGCACTGAGTCGACGAATTTTGAAAATGAGTTGCCATAAAAAAAAATGTTTGGTTGAAATTTTCAATAAATGGGCAATTTTTATTTTTGTTGTCTCATTGCTTTTTTGCTTATGCTTTCTGAGAGGGGGGCTGTGAGCTTCTTCTTTTTTCGTATGAGCAAGTGGCCAACTCTGGTGAAGGAGTTTTTAGTTTGTGAGCTGCAATTATATGACTGAACTACTGCTGATTTCCCCCTGCTGACTCATGCATGCATCATGCCTACTGACTTCTGCTCTGCTGAAAGTTATGATAAATAACAAATAAAAACAAACGACACAATCCCATCTTGTTCCTTGGTCACCTTCCGGTTCCATGCTTTCGTTTGTCCGCCGGAGGTCTGTCTGTCTGTTCTCCTCTACAAATCGCATTTCTTGACCAATTCTCATGAATTTATGGGAAAGAATTTTTGTCGCCAGGGATTTTTATTTGGGGGTACTTCCTTTACATGGGCTAGATTGGCGCGAGACAGGGATGAATGGCAGAAACGAAGAGAGGCCTATATCCAGCAGTGGGATGAGAAAGGCTGATGATGATGATGATGATGGTACTTCCCCAGAAAGGGGGCTACAGAATATCTCCGCCATAAGACATCCGATTTTGATGGTTCTTTTTTTATTTGAAAGGTTGTAACTTTGAGTGGATCTCGTAAAACTTTGGTGAAGATTTGATGAGGATCTGTAGCGTGACGAGCAGAATAACTCCTAAAAGGTATACAGAGTGAATTTTTGAGACGGGGCAGTAAGGGCAGCTTTCTTAACCGTTGTAGCTAGAGGAAAACGTTCTTAGGAGACTATCCTTAATTTTTGAAGATATTTCGACCTGCATTCACAGATTTTGAAAAAAATGTACAGTCAGCAAGAAAATGGGCAATTTACACAAAAACTTTTTTTGATGTCAATCGATCCTGTTTCACCCTCGGACGAAAGTGTTTCACCTAAGGATTTAAAGGCTCTTCTAGACCAACTGAGGTTAGAGTACTAGAAAAGTCAGAAAACACTAAAATGTATTTCTGAGACAAGACAGTAAGGGCTACCTTAACCGTTGTAGCTACAGGAAAATGTTTTTATGAGACTATCCTAAATTTTGAAGATATTTCAACTAGCATTCACAGATTTTGAAAAAAAATTACAGTCAACGACAAAATGGGCAGTTTCCAAATAAACTTTTTTTGATGCCAATCAATCTTGTTTCATCTAAGGCATAGATTCTCAACCTTATTTTCCCCACCGCCCACTTTGAAAATATTTTTTTTCTAGAGCCCCCCAAAAAATAAAAAGTAGGTAAGATAGGGGGGGGGGGGGGCTTACCTACTTCCGGCCATCTTACCTACTTTTTATTTTTCTTACCAACTGTCGCGAATTTTAAACACCTTTTTGGAGCAGTGGCTATTACTTCTTTAACTGCTGTTAAAATTAAATCTTCCCCAACACTTGTGGTTTTCCTGTTTTGATTTTAATTTTAGGTAGGTACTTTAGTGATAGTGATTAGGGCATGGTCGTGACACTTTTCTGGTTAAGGGCCGCATAGGACACTGTGAGGTATCACTGCGGGCCGCACATTCTTGAATTATTTAGTTGACGGGGAAGGGGAAGGGGTTAAAATCCAAGGTACCAACTAACTTGACACTTATTATAACTTTACGGGGCTCAAAGACTCGCTGCTTATCAGTTCCTATTCTGCGGTCTGACATAACTCACTTTGCTCGCAAAATAACTCCTACTCATGAAGTTAAAATGCGAGTGAATTGAGCTTCAAACCAAGCGAGCGAAGCGAGCCGAATTTTTGTAAGTCAAATACAATACGTGACATTTGATTTTTTTTTTGCAGTTTTCTAAGAAAAGCTAGCTTATCGGTTCATATTCTTTGGTTAGACTTTACTCACTTTACTCGCAATATACCTTACTTATGAAGTGAAATGCGAGCGAAGCGAGCCCAATTTTTTAACACAAATGCAACATGGTGATATTTGATTTTGTTTGCCTTTGATTTTGAAAAAAAATCTCGCTGCTTATCGGTGCTTATTCTGTGGTTAGACTTTACTCACTTTACTCACAATATACCTTACCCATGAAATTAAATGCGAGCGAAGCGAGCCGAATTTTTTAAGACAAATGCAACATTGTGACACTTGATTTTGTTTGCGGTGATCAAAGAAAAAAATCGCTGCTTATTGGTTCCTAGTCCGTGGTTAGACTTTACGCTCTTTACTCGCAATATACTTTACCTACTCATGAAGTTAAATGTGAGCGAAGCGAGCCGAATTTATTAAGACAAATGCAACATGTAACACTTGATTTTGTTTGCGGTGTTCAAAGGAAAAGTGTTTTTTTTTGCCTATTTTAGATTACATTATCGCCCCCCTGCTTCATCTCAACGCCCCCCAATTTTCTCTAGGTCTTCTACTGCCCCCCTGAAAGTCTCAAACGCCCACAGGGGGGCGTTATCGCCCACGTTGAGAACCTATGATCTAAGGATTAAAAGGCTCTACTGGACCAACTAAGGTAAGAGTACTAAAATAGTAAGAAATTGCTAAATGATGAATTGATGATTGATGAATGATGAATGATGATTCTCCGAATGAATTGAAATAATTAATAAGTATTAATATCCATCAATAACGCACAGCTGGGCAAAGGCCTGCCCCAGTCTTTCCATTCATCCCTCATGATTACTATGTATTAATTGTACCAAACAAAAAATTATGGCAAATTATGATTAAAACATCAAATAATAGGTTTATTTGTTACAAAAATAATTTGTTTTTATTCACCACCAACATCCCTTCCCCCTCCGATAACTGACTTTTTCAGATTGACTCAGATCAGATTTAATGGAGTTGGCAACACTGTGTTGTCCCGTGTCCGCGTCGACGTTCGCTCCGCTACCCGCCGCGCGCGCCGCCATTTTGTGAGCTGAGCCGTAGTTACGTCAACACGCCCCTCGCTCGCTGAGATAAAATTTATTGCATCACAAAAATACGTGCTGTAATTATATTTTAAGTATGTGCATCTGTTCGTACGTGAGCTGATAGCTGCTACGACGTGTGATAATCGCCCATTGAATAGTGATATTCGTGATAACGTAAGTTTTTCCTGCCTGTGTTTGTGGAAACCTCGCCATATTGGTCGATCCACGTAACAGAATAAAAGTTCAGTATTTCGTTGGTTACAGTGATGTGCAGTCGGTGATAGTGCTTGTTATGCTGAATGTGAAGGCAGCATACCCCGTGCATCATGGCCAAAGAAATAGCGGAGGAGTACGCCTCGAGTTTGGCGGACTTGACCGTGAACAGCAAACCTCTCATCAACATGCTCACGATACTCGCGGAAGAAAACATCGACCACGCTGGCACAATCGTTGAAACGGTGGAGAAGCATTTGGAGAAGGTGAATTTAAATTTTTAAAGTATCACGGGCCTTCGCTGTGCCGCGTTTGAGTGAAAAAATGTAGGGAAAGTGATCGCGAGATGATGACGCACGCCCTGCGTTGCGTGGTTTACGTGTTTATTATCTATGTCACTGACTAACGACCTCGTTTGTAGCCAACGATGCGACACAGGTATCTTCTATAGCATTCTAGGTTTCAAGTTATTGTTATCTCGATACTAAACTACTTGCTGTTGTAGATAAGATAACCCTTGAAAATTGGCTGTGTTCAAACAATAGGCTATTGTTAATTAATTTCCTCATTGAAAACTTTATTTCCGTCACAATTGAGATACGGCACCAAAGTCACGAACAAAACCTTGACTCGTGAAAGCTATAAAATATTTAGTTACTCGGTAGGTATTTATTATAATTTCTGCTACAAACATTGTTACTTTATTCAACACAACAAAATGATGAATCATAAAAAGACCATTGCAACATTATCCAAACAATATCTATTTCTATATGTTGCATCATAGTACAAAATGACTAAAATTTAATATAACCTACCTAAAATAGGAGATACCTGTACAACTACTGTTTATAATGTACCTTCAATGGTATACCATTCTCATTTCAGTTATGTATCTTATTCCAATAAAGAAATTTCAAAACTGAGTTCTAATTTATTTTCTGCAGTGAACATTAAAAGAATTATTGAATATAATCTTGTGTTATTCTTTCCCGGACCGATTGTATCTAGGAGTAGACCAAGCCATGGATTGCGTCCCTAGGCTTGGACTAGACATTAACTTTCTATACAGGTGAATCCAGATGTGAAGCTGCCCGTACTGTATTTAGTTGATTCTATTATCAAGAACGTCGGCGGAGCTTATATACAGAAGTTTTCGCATAGCATTGTCAATATGTTCACAAGGACTTTTAGACAGGTAATTATTACTTTTTTTACTGTACTTAAACCTATGTAACTTTGCCTCCCACATCTCAATGTTGTTTTCGGAAGCTTGGTACTCTCTCTTATCCTTTAACACTACATCTCTCTAATTCGTCTTGGGTCTACCCCTAGATCTGTGGCCGAGAATGGAGAGTATTAACTTGTATTAACCCACTGCTTATAAGTTCTTTGCATTTGCTGTTTTCTAATGTCGTTTCACTTCAAAGTATGGGATGGCCAAGTTAAATTGGTAGTTCTTTTCATTGAATTATCAAACTGTAATCTTCATACTAAAGCATATTCTCCACAGGTGGACGAGAAGATAAGATCACAGATGTTCAAGCTGAGAGAGACATGGCATGATGTGTTCCCAGCCACGAAGATGTACCAACTGGATGTGAAAGTGAACCTCGTGGACCCGGCCTGGCCGATACAAGCTCATCCGCAGCAGGCAAACATCCATGTAAATCCAAATTTTCTGAAAAAGGTGTTTTTAGTTTGATTATGTTTATTTACTTAGGCACAGCTCTAGGGAACAGCTAGTGACGTTTTATTTCATTTGTACAATATTATAAATCTGAAAGTTTATGAAAATCTCTCATAGCAGCGCCCTCATGGCGTTACAAACAAACTCTTCCGCTTTATATAAATTGGTATCAAGTTATCAGATATATTAGATTCATGCTTCATTGCCACTAGTACCATTAACAGTTCTTATAGATATTTGGAGGCATGTAGGCTACTTTAAAGAGGACCATTTGAGTAAATGAAGCAAGTAAATAAACTTTCAAATTTAAAAATGTTTGTTCCCTAGTTTTCTATGCTATTTCCTGTACAGTCTTGCAAAATTAAGCTAGCTTTTCCTGTACAAGCTGTGCCTTAGTGCTAGATGGTAAATTAGTATTTATGCTATTCTAGCTAAGCTTATTTTCAGAGTCTATTTTACCAGATTGACCTGAAGTTGGGTAACAAAATCTTAACATCTCGTATTTAAAAAAAAAATATCGTAGTCATAGCCGGATTGGAGAAAAAATAGATATTTCGTAGTCATACTACATAAACTTTAATTAGGACTCAAGTTAGTCAAGTTATATTTAATTATCTGTATTATCTCTATGCTGCCTGATTATTCTAGGCATCAGAACCAACACTTGATTATCTAGGTATTAACTGAATCATAAATGATAAGTTTTACATTATCATTGTATGCTCAGCTGGACTGCTTTATAATTAGTACTTTAGTAATTAATCGAAGTTCTTGAGATTGACAAAGTTAGTGAGGTGCTGAGCGTTCTTAAAATAGATGGGGCCCCTCTGGACCCTCCGGCATAGAATCCTCCGATGCCATGATAAGTTGGTTCTGGCTACAAATTATAAGGTATTCTGGCTTCTAGTCAAAAAACTTCGCTACTGGAGTTAGCCACAAGTTCATACGAACTGAAAACGCACAAGTTGCGCGAACATTCTTCTAGCCACCTCAAGGTTGGTAGTTGGTAGATATTGTACATCATTTTTGGAAAAAGGCATAGGAGGCTTTACATAGATTACTTCATTACATTCTCTGACAATATCTCTATCTGTAACGCATCAAGAAACCGAATATCTTTAAACAAAACTTCGTTGTGAAATTCCTGGCGTAGGCTAAGGGAAGACTTAAGTATCTGTTGATCCGATCGCTACTAAACTTCACAGCATCACCCTCTGGGCCAATCTGAAGTTTGCCTGAAATTTTTATCAAAATCGGTCACGCCATTTTGGACTGCAAGGGGAACATACACACATCGATTTTTATAATACAGATTAATCAATAAATCATACGAACTTAAATAACTAGGTTCTAACACTCTGTTACTCCCACAGACAGCCACGTCCGCGACTCCAGCTGTTCCTCCCGAGGAAGATGAGAAGATGCGCTCGATGCTCGTCAAGAAAGAGAAGGAGCTTCTGTTGTTGCAGAAGAAGAAAGTGGAGATGGAGCTGGAGCAGGTCCGGAGGCAGCTGGAGCTCGAGAATGCTGCTAAAAAGGTAAGCTCTGTTTTTATTATTAATCTAGTTTTGTTAAAGCGTTCGTCGAAATGGCACAAGGCCGTGATAATTGGAGAGATCAAGGGAAGGCCTTGGTCTCAACAATTCTCGTTCATAGCACATTTCTCTGTGCTGTGAATGGTGAACTCGCGGACGCGACCGGCGACACGCTGAAGAGTGAAACAAGCCTTAGTTGTAGAAAAATTGTGTTCGAACTTTTTTGTTTCACTAAACTGTTAGCATCATTATATCTATAAACTCAACCGGTTTCGTCCTCGACCTTGTACAACTATTATTGATTAATCACTTAGACAGACCACTAAATGAAATAGTAATATGTAGGATTATATTTTCGTAAAAGGTTAATTTTACACGAATTTAAATAAATTCTACAAATAAAATAAAATAATGTTACTCTCCAGCCCTCCAACTATCTCCACACAAAAAATCACGTCAATCCGTCGCTCTGTTTTGACGTGAAAGCAGGACAAATAAACACACTTTCACATTTATAATATGGGTACGGATGTGTCTCTCTCTTCAATATAGAATAAAAAATAATTTTATTTGCGAAACTGAAAGAGCCGTTAGTATTTTCCAAAGACCCGCTGCGGCTCGCGAGCCGAGTTTGCCGACCCCTGAGCTAAGGCATGGTTGAAACATACATTTTCATTCACACTCAACTTTCAGATTTAATGTAGGTGTAGACTTTTTATGACACTCATGTGTAAGTTATTTTGAAATGTGACATTTTAAAATGGTAAAAGGAAGTCTATTGTTAGTACTGATTTGTATATTGAACGTGGCACAAGGCTATACATAGCAGCTGTGTCATTTAATAGGTACTACCTAGCCTACAGTCCGTTCACAGTTATTTTACCTCTAGCCGTCATGTTGGCCAACCTGGGCGTAGGAACAAATTTGCTATGACCTTGTAAAGTTTGTTCCTACGCCCAGGTTGGCCAACATGACGGCTAGAGGTAAAATAACTGTGAACGGACTGTAGGTTTCATCCCGCGGTTTCACGTCGCAACAGTATAAAAAGAAAAAGAGACGAATTATGGCATCTTCATAAAAATCTAATCAATCATTGGACTACAGTCATTATGGCGCCTCTTCACATTTGCCAATTTATATATTGAAGTGTTTGGCCACCTAATGGATTGAGAATCATGGGGATTGATGATGATGTGATCACTCCAGTGGGTGAAGGCATTCCTCGGCTAATATCTGTACTTACCACAACATTGGACGAAATTATTAGCCATCAATTTCTTTGCATTAGTAATATACAGTGGTAGAGAGTATATAAAATACTGTGTATACATAATATACAATATACGTAGGTAAACAAATGACTAATGTAAAGATAATTTTATGTCGGTTTTTCCCTGTTTGCTCGGCCTGTGAATTATTCGGAATTGAAAATAAAAGTTAAAACATGTTTTGCAATGATTAAAAAGCAATTTACTGTAGATATGAATAATGAGATTTCATGCTCTGACGTAAATGTTCGTAAATTGTCGTCTATTTTGACTGCAGAAAAAAATCAGACACCAATGTAATGGTGCGTTTAAACGGCGCGCCAATACGCGAGCCGAGCCTGGCTCGTCTCGTGACTCGGCGCGCCACGCGCCGTTTAAACAGCTACGCTCGGCTCGGCTTTAGCCGAGCCGCGCCTCCACGGACGCCTCGGCTCAAGTAGGCTCGTGATATCCCGCGCCGTTTAAACAGCTACGCTCGGCTCGGCTCTAGCCGAACCGCGCCTTCACGGACGGCTCGGCTCGCGTAGGCTCGTGATATCGCGCGTCGTTTAAACGCACCATAACTGGCGCAGTGTCTTTTTAAAAAAATATCTAATGGCGCGTTTACACCCTCGCGAGCAAACAGACATCAACGGGCACGTTATCTTCTGTCGCGTTCGGTCTCCTTGAGATGAGAATGACAGAGCTACTTCGTACTCGCTCTGATTATATATCTGTCTCGTTTGATGAAAATAATGTATGTGAAGATTGTAAAGCCGCGAGATTGAACAGAGAGCCGCGAGAAAGTCATAGTTAAAAAAGATTTCTCCAAGATTTCTACACAAGAGAAATGCTGCACTTTCTTCGTATCCTATTTCTGATTTCCACAAAGCAAATAGATCGTCACGGTCTGGTCTGTTTTGTCAACGTAAATTACTTAAACTATTGCTTGTTAAGTTGCGCAACCAACAACTAGGTTGCTGGTTGTCCTAGATCTAGATACACATCGTGTGGTCATCTGGTTTGTGTCCATGCTGTAATTACATCCAATGGTTATTGAAACTATTTGTCACCTCGATTAATAGTTTAGTTAGGTAGGAGTTGATAGGGTTATTCAAATTGATTTTCTTTTATAAAAAAAATGTGTGTCTCAAATATAATTACATCCAATATCATCACACTAATCACACTATAATATTATAAATGCGAAAGTTTGGATGTATGTTTGTTCATCTATAACTCAACAACCACTGAACCGATTTGGCTGAAATTTGAAACATAGATAGATAATGACCGGGAATAGGACATAGGCTACTACAAGCTACGCCACGAGCACTTCGAAAAATATGTCTCTGTACAAATAGAATCATGTATTTCTCTTTATGCAGGTGTCACCCAAACCTACCCCAGCGGCGGTCGCGATGCCTGTCGCGCTGGTGAACCCAGTGGCGCCTCTGCCGGCGGAAATACCACCCAACGTCTCCATCAAACAACGCTTGGGACCGGTAAGTTCAGAGAATAGAATGTATCGCACCTCTAGATGAAAACCCTGGTAACGGTAACTCAAAATTTGCTCATTAACACGAGTTCTAAACGGTGAAGGAAAACATCGCGAGGAAACCCGCGGCTTAGTCAGCCCCACACGTATCGACCACGTCTTTCCTGTGGATACGGCCGGTTAAGCTGAGAGGATTTAGGTGCTGGGCAAGCCTACTCCATCTCAAACAATGTCCCAGGCACTACTGTGTCCCGTTAAGTGTAGGCAAAGATTGCCTCCTGACACTGCATAAATCATCTAGTAAAGATATAATTTGAATACTGATACAAATGAGTTCGCGCAGTTCGATCCTAACGTCACATTTCCTTCCAGCCGGTGGGTAAAGTTGGAGGTCGCATCGCGCCCGTCTCCGCCGCCATGCTGGCCGCGCGACGCGACCCGCGACTCGCGCGACACGCACCCGTCGCATCGGTCGCACCCGCAGCACCGCCCGCACCCGCCGCACCCGCAGCACCGACCGCGCCCATCGCCCCCAACGTTTTCGACATCAAACCTCTCGAGCGCGTCACCAAACGCAAGAACGTCATAACCATCGACGTGCGACCCGAGACGCGCGACCCGCGCCGCCGCGACCCGCGCCTCGAGCGCCGCCGCGAGCGTCGCGCGCCCGAGAAGGAGAAGCCGAAGGACCGTCTGCCGATCGGCTACATCGATAAGATCGCCGATGCGCGCAAGATATCCAAGCTCCCCCCGATACCAAAGATCAATCGAGAGAATCGAGAGGGAGCGGACCCTCCCAAGAGAAAGAAGGAACCGCGCGAGCGACGCCGACGGCCGGAGCGAGAGGCCAAGGACGACTCGAGCGGCTCCTCGCCCGAGAAGAAGCTCCGAGCTAAGCGGAAGCTCAAGGAGCCCGTCGAGGAACCACCGCCGGCCGACGAGCTGGTTCAGTTCAAGGAGCTGAAGAATTACCACAAGGAGCGCTACATGCGCCGCAACCGGGACAAGTCGGAGAGCCCCGAGCGACCGGCGGAGCCCCCGGCCTCCGCCCCCGCCCCCGCGCCCGCGCCCGTGCCCGCGCCCGACCCCGACTCAAGTAAGAGACACACATTTACCGGAGTACTAGGGTCCGATCCCCGTGTTAGAGTAAGCCGAGCGCTGGTTGTCATAATAAAATATTTATCAACTGTTGGAGTATTCATATTGCGTTGCGGTTTTGTACCCTTACGATTAAGTTCATCTCTGTTACCTGAAAGCACATTTCTGCCGTGGTTTAGCACAACTCTATCCTAATGTTAATAAGTTTGAAAATAAGTGATCATCTCAAGAGCCTGGATACTTCAAGAACTTGTGATGCCGAAGGCTACCAGAAACTTCACCGACTTTGGTTATTGGACTTCAATGTACCAGTTATCAAAACTACTACCTGGCTTTTGGTAAAATGGGATTACTCATGTTGGTATTTTCATTTTAAAATTCATATCTTGCACTGATTATTGTATCTTTGGGGCTACAGTAGGCTTTAGTTATCTAAGACTTTCGTGAATTGTGAACATAGTTTTTTGTCTGTAAGTATACCAAGATTGTGGTAGACATGACTTGCGTAAGTATCAACCTTTTTTACTTGCCATGAAATTTTAAATATTCTTGAAATTAACATCATTTAATTTTTATAGTGTAGCATTTCTTATCAAATATCTTTGTTGCAGGTAGACCTCTACGGGATTTGTTATTACTAAAACATGCACCAGTTATGTACACAAGTGCAGTGAACGCAAGTAAAACTGAAGCTTTCCTTCAATGAAATTAATCGCATACTTTTGCATTTAAATAGAAAGAACAAACTCGCACATGGGAACTATAGTTGATTTGCCAATATGTACCTCGCAAACTGAGCGTCTAGTCGCCGCGACATGACGCACAGTTTACGCTAGTCTGCGTCTAGTCGCGATTTCGGTCGTCGCGTCTGACCGTCTGACTGACCTACCTGCCGCATGCAAGTGTCGTCGTGTGTCGTGCACCGTGCGTCTAGTCGTTGCGACCGTGCGGCTCCCTAGGCTTCGACTCTGCGACAAAAACGTCAAGTGTGCGGAGCTTTGAACAAAATGTATGAAAATTGTCGGCCACAGCCTGTCGTCGCCGAGCTGTCGCTGTCGCTTATCGCTCAGTGTGCGCAGTTTCTATGTCGCTTCATTACGACCTGAGCGCTTCCGTGCTTCGGAGGGCACGTTAAATTGTCGGTCACGGCTTTTAAGTCGTTAAGTTGACGGAGGCCTTTAGGCGGCCTTAAACTCCCTCACCAGAGTTGGTTACTTGCTCATACGAACTTACTTCATAACGACTGTTATGCGTAGTTAGAAATCAGGTGAGTATAGACTACAACATTTACTTGTAACAGAACAACGAGCCGCTCTGTGATATGTTCTAGTGTATCATCCTTTTACGAACTAAACGTCGAGCACGCTCGCCTTTTGTTACAGCCTATTGTACAAACCAATGAGCATTATTGGTGTAACATTTCGTAGAGCGTATTGGTGTAACTTGTAGGTCTGACATTTCAAAGAAGAATGATAGCAAGGTCCAACGAAATGTTGGTAAATGCACACTCACTTGCTGTGAGTATTTACGCCGAGCATTCGCAGGAACGTTACATTACATGGAAATGCTTTGGAAACTGAGCTTTTGTCTGTATTGTACCATTCGTAAGAACGTTACATTACACAGAAATGCTCGAGAAAATGTTGTAGTCTATACCTACTCACCGATCGATTTTACGTCTAGGAGTTTGGGTTCGAAGCTTACGCCTCTGTTGGTAAGCCACGCCCACTGTTGCTCAGTTTGCGTTGGCTCATTTTCCAACGAAAGAGATGCTTCCAAGTCTTATTTTCGTTCACTGACACAAGTGTCATAAAATAACTCTTATTTACTATTTTCAAGTCCAAAGCGAGTCTTAGGCCAAACTACTTATCTAGTAACTGGTCTTAAAGATTTGCGTGACATCGCGTCACATATTTTTTTCATAACATTTATTCGTAGTTCAATATAGTTACCTACTTATCTACTATGTGTAGAGGTCGAGAAATTTTCTGAATTGGTTACCTATGTGTTTCCACCTAAATTGTTGAGCAGCTTTGCATGGATTTTTCAAGGAGAACTTGTACGTAAGTATGTATTTGAAACAATCTTGGATACAATTCACAAATTCTCTCTTGCGAACGTCAGCATATATTTCAGCGTCTGGTATTCCGAACTGTTTGATGATAGTTCTTCGTTGTTTAGTTTAGTGAACTGTGAACTTGTAGAACTATAAGCTTATTTAAAAAACCTCTTTAACTTTTGTAGGGACTAAAAGTGCTAACACGCGCTCCGATTTAGTCCGAAGTGACAGAGTTTGTCTGCTACGAACCATATCTAGACCTACCATATATATTAAAGCGGAAGAGTTTGTTTGTTTGAACGCTAAAAAACTATTTCTGCATGTGAAAGCTAAACTCTTGAGGAAGGTTATAGGCTACTTTTATCATCATCATCACCATATACCATCACTACGGGGGCAACGCTGCTAGTCTTATAATTTTGATTGCTGGACTACTCTACAGAAGACGGTGGGTGGGATAATGGTCGTGGACCAAATCTGTTGTCTCTCCGGACTAAATCCGAGCATGTGTTAGCTCTAAGTTTACGTTCCTGGACGCACATCACACAATGCTGTTTGATTTTATGATCATGTGTTGAATAACTTCGAATCAACATCACTGTAGAAAAATAAGATCAGCCTATTTTATCATTATCGGGATTCTAGAACTTGTTTATTACTCTCTAAAATTTTAGATCAAGTCTTTCCAAGATAGAAGATTCGCTTACAGACATTTTCAACCATCACATTGCTGCCATTCTCTGCCACGGTGCCGCGGAGCTTTACGAAGGAGAGGAACGGGGCTGCCAGCCTACTGTCGGAGCACTTGTGCGTTATGGGCACTGAGCGCGTTAACCATCGTTATTTTTAGAGACTTCTCAATCATTCTTATCCCATTATCAGTAGGTACCTACGAAATCGCTCTGATAATTATGACGATTTTTTTTGTATTGAGTTGTGTCGTAAACCTCATTGATAGAAGTTAGTACTTACCTAGTTAATAATTTTTTCATAACATTAGTGATAAATAACCAGAGTTTTAGGTTTTTATAAATTATCTACCTAATTCTGTTAAGTAGCCCTGAAGATGCAATAATCACGTATTTCAGTGTCAAGAATAACTCCTAAAATTACTGGGTCTTAAGTATCAATATTCCGTAACTAACAGCAACCTGTAGGTTGATAATTTAAGTAACTTATTAGTGGTTTTACGCAGTCTTACGATTATAAATCTCCTCATTTAGAATGAAAATGTTGATAAGAAATTAGTTGTGGCAGCTCATTTTAAAATCACAAGATTCTTGGAGACTACTTATACCATTAATCAAAAAAGTTAAAAGTTAGTCAAGAAAAAGTTCACATTTTAGAATTTCAGTTTACATTTTAGAATTTTTTATTGCCAAATTTGACCAAGAATAAGATTTTAGGCAAATATCTATCTTGTAATAATTGTTATGACTAACACTTTCACTGCACAAGTCACTATGAACACTGAATCACATAACTAGGTTAAGAATTAAGCAGTAACTTTTGCTTTGCGAGTCTCAATTCTAAACCAAAGATGTGTGCTGCACACTCCTTAACCTACCTATATCTATAGTGTGATTTTTACCACCAAGTTTGAAATAAGTGCACCCTAGACCTAAATTTTTTTCGAAAAAATGCTTCTGAGATTTTTAACTGGTCTCATACACGGCTCTACCACTTAGGAAACAATAGGATATTCAGGGGACGTCACCTATTCCTTATGCTTATCACTACTGTTGAAATAACAGGATTATAGTAAAAAGGCTGAACGTTCTGTCCAAACTGAGTATTGGTATCAAAATGAGTGACCTAAAGTTATCGCTGGAAAAGTGTCATCGGAAAAATTGGTAAACAGGTAAAAGAGACCCGGAAAATATCGAGTACAATTTTAGACTCTAGACTACATAAAAATAAAGATTCATTTCCAGATGTTCCCGAAGCTATCTTGGAGAACAAGGACGTTGACCTCAGGGTGTTGCCTGCAGTGGACCCTAAGGCCGCTGTGGTGGCCCAGAAGAGACCTTCCACTGAGGCCTTGGAAGCGAAG
The DNA here is from genome assembly GCA_958496255.1 of Camptogramma bilineatum. Lineage (NCBI taxonomy): Eukaryota > Metazoa > Arthropoda > Insecta > Lepidoptera > Geometridae > Camptogramma > Camptogramma bilineatum. The sequence goes on from OY292471.1 coordinate 12,009,411, forward strand.
TCTAAGAAGAATAAGGTCGACAAGTTTGATATGTAAGTCTTTTTGGTTACTAATTAAATAGTTATGTCATCGCCATCCTCTACGAGCCTATTTCATAGCCGATCTTTAGCCACTTGCTAGCGAGAACTTGCTTTTGTAGATTTTGAAACTCACTGACTACCAAATTAAAACATTACGCGCTTTACAGTCTATTCGGCAACGAAGATGTGGATCTCCGTCAGTTACCACTAGTGGACGAAATCGCCCCCCCTCCCCCCACACTCAGCGAATCACCCAAACGCCAGTCCCCCAAAAGAGACAGAGAGCCCACTCCACCCAAACCCATGTCCGAAGACGAAGCCCCACTGTCCCCTAAAGGCTCGCCGAAGAAGGACTGGCACGAGGTCAAGGAGAAATCAGAGGGTGCGAAGAAAACGCCCTCGAAATTGGATCTCGTGAGGGCTAAGCTTGCTGAGGCTACTAAGGGGAAGGATAGGCTGGGGAGACCATTGCTGTTCAGTAAATCACCGAGTAAGTACAAGTACTTAATATTATTCTAACTTAAAACTGCTTTTACGCTCGAGTTATAGGTAAATTATTAGTATGAGTTGTTTTACTGTAATATTTATGGATTATTCGAATAATAGTTATATAGATGAAACAGTGTTCAATAGTCTGAATCATCTTTCCAAAGAAGTCGATTTGGTCAGAGGAATTCCTTTTTATTATTTTAAATGTCTACATTTTATAAATTTGATTTCTCTTACAGGTATAGAAAAGGAAAGAGAAAGACGTCGCACGATTAGCTTCGAAGATACAGACATGCGCAACGAAAGCGGCGATGACTTCGACGCGGAAGACAACAAAAAGACCATCTCCATCATCATGTCTCAAGCGAAAGAACAGTTCAATGAAGGACAGCTCGACAAAACTCAGTACAATGCGCTAATGTACCAAGTGTTCCAACTAAACGAGAAGTTGAAACTCAAAGAAGCTAAGCAAAGAGAGTCCTTAGAAGTCTCCAAGCTAAAGCTCAAAGAGGCTAAGCAGAAGAACAAGGAAACTTTAGAAGCGTCGAAGAAGAAACTAAAAGCTCACATCGATGGTGAGAACAAAGTCGCCAGTCCGAAGTCTTCTCCGAACAACTTCGGGGATATCGACGAAAGGATCGTTCCGCCTGTTTTCCTCGACACCCCACCCGACAGCCAAGGCTTCGCCCAGGACTCGGATATGAGGACTCACATGGACCACGGCCTTCAACCCCTACCTGGTCCACCCATGCCCAACATGCCCATGTTCAACATGAACGGTCCTACAGGTCCGTTTATGGAGCGGCCTATGTGGAGAGGCCCCAGGCCGAGAGGGGAAGAGTACGGGCCTAGGAGGTTCCGAGGTCCTGTGCCGCCTTTCTTCAGGGGCAAGACCAGGTTACCCCGACTGCCGTTTGAAAGGATGCCGCTGCCACAACTACCTACTCCCAAAATGGGCATATGTCAGGGCGAGTGTCCTCTCCAACCTTATGAAAGAAGCGAATCACCCCCGCCTCTCGGAGCACCCGGCTTCTTCGTCCCTGCGACAGATTATTCAGTTATAGAATACATAGATCAAGATCCGGTCAAAACTATCCAAATTGACGGCGTGCCTCGAGAGATAAGATTCTACGGTGATACGGCAGTGATCATGCTCGATTGGGACGACCCTAGGGAGATTAAATTCCTACCGGGCTGTCGGAGAGTCACGTTTGACAATAAGGATTCTGTAGTGATATCATTCAACGAAGGTTACAAGAAAGTAGAAATTGATGATCAAGTTTTCGATATCAAATTCGGCGCGCCGACGAGAGAGCTGTACATAAATGGAAGATGGCACGAATGTTTCTTCGGCGGAAACCCCCTAGGAGTCATTATCGATGGAAAACCTAGACTAGTACATTTAGAAGGGCCGCTACCTCAAGTGGATATAGGGAAAGAAAAGCGAGTGGATTTAGTCGCCGGGAAAATCAACCTTATCGTCAACGCCACTCAGATGTGCCCCGTATACTTGGACGCTAAAGTCCAGAAATTCTCAGTCGACAACCAACTTTACACCATCAGATTTGTCGACTCTCTCCGAACGGTTCTCATAAACGAACAGCCTTTCAAAGTTGAATACGGAGATCTCCCGAAGCCTATTTTCTTTGGAAGCGGCAAGCATTTTATCCGGTTCTCAGCTCTGCCCAGGAATGTGAAGCCAGGGTTTGTGCAGATCGCCAATATGGAGGGCTGTGGTATACCAACCGTTCCTAACTTCCCGATGAGGGTGGACGGGCCGAAGGTCGAGGCTATGGAGGTGGAAGAACCGACCACCAGGCCTGCGAAGACGCCTAGTCCTGATGCCAATAATGAGAATCAAGGTGAGTCTTTAATTCTTCTATCTAGCTACTTCTCACTTTTTTCTCTTTTTTTTTGTTTCAACTCGAAATTTTGATAGAATAACGTCTGTTTCGTCCATCCATCCAAAATTTCGCATTTATACTTAATATAAGTATGATTAAGTATATGTATGTATGGGGACTCCCTTTTCCGCATTTAGACTCAAAGGTTGTTCTTTGTGCTAGGAGATGACCTGGCTTACTAATTGTTGAGCCAGCCTATCTCCTCCCAGAAGCTCAGAAGTTTCCTGGGGTCTTTACATGCCTCGAGGAGCGACCTCAGATTGTTGAGGATTTGCTGCCGTTGTCCTGTTACGCCCACGCATTCCAGGACTACGTGGGATGATTGATAATAAAGAACAATAATGTCCCCAGGTCTGGATATGCTAGCCTCCGTGATGCCGGCCAGCATGGATTTCGCTTGTGGCTCCGACTACAGCGTGGCCGAGCCCCTCTTCCCCAAGGCGGAGCGGATCCCCGGCCTCGAGACGCCGCAGTCTGAGAAACCACCGCCCATCAACCTGCCCGGGCTAGGCAATATAAATGTCACGGATTTGTTCGCGAAGCTTGTCGCTACAGGTATGATTAGTTTCAGAACTTTCTACAATATTTGAAAATGAAGAATCTTATCAAAATGTTCAATTGGCAAGTATACCCTTTCAAACAAAAAAATAATTTTCCAAATCGGTCTAGGCGTCTTCGAGTAAACGGTGAACATACTTCTAGAAAAACCCGACGACTTGAGAACCTCCTTTTTTTGAAGTCGGTTAAAAAGAATTAAAAGATTATTGAATTGATCAATGCATGAAGAAATGCGCTTTCGAATTTTAAGGATGACTAGGCAATGATTATCTTGGTGAGGATGTGAGTTTCACAAGACTTGAACAAAACTTAACTTATACTTGGTTCAAACAATTCCTCATTGTCAAGTTCAGGGGTTGGTCTAATAATCCCCTTAAAGATTCCCCTGCGAAGGGGATTATTACACTTTTCAGAGCTGGAAATATGGCTAGTGCCACAAAATGTTAATTATTTCTTCGTTACAGGGATTGTGCAACAAACGCCAAAGGAAACCAAAGATGAAAAGGTGGAGGAGAAGAAACCACCCAGAGAAGACATGACTAAGATCCATAAGGTGGATATGCTGCGGCCCCAGACTTTGCGCGGGTTAGTATTTATTACAGACTAGCTTTCGCCCGCGGCTCGCTCGCGTGGTACCTGGATAAAATGTAGCCTATGTTATATTCCCGGTCATCATCTATCTACAATTTAATTTCAGCCAAATTGGTTCAGCGGTTGTCGAGTTATAGAGGAACAAACATACATCCATCCATCTAAAGTCCAAACTTTCGCATTTCTAATATTAGTATGGTTCTAATATTAGTATGGTAAAAAAATGGTTGCCTGTGAATTTGGTTTACGGACATTAACGTCATAAGAAAACATTGATAAACGATCGTGCCTTTGTCGCTTGTTCCGCGCTCTCGCTTGCAGGCTCGGCTCAAGCGGAAGAGCGACACTTTTTCGTGCGTGCAGCCGGCGTTCATCGATTTATAAGACGTTATCACGTCAAAAATATTTATTCGAAGATACGAAAATCGAGATGATTTCCCAAAACATTTTTATACAACGGCCTTTTTAACCCGCAGTAAGCACTTTTCTTAAGCTGCGGTGACACGATCTAAGTCAGCTTGGACCAAGTAGAACTTGGATGAGTAGAACACGTTCCTAGTCAACTATGATTGGACGCCCGTCGTCCAATTGCACTCACTCGTTCGACGGCGCCCAATCAGATTCATCTAAGTTGCACTTGGTCCAAGCTGACATGGATCGTGTCAACCCGGCTTTACCTTCTACTAGCGAACGCCCGCGGCTTTGCCCGCGTGGACTACTATTTTTTATCCCACGGGAATCATACATTCTTCCGGGATAAAAATGAGCCTATGTGTTATTCCAAAACCTAAACTATCTACATTCCAAATTCCACCAAAATCGATTTAGTAGTTATGGAGATACGTGGTAACAAACATTCACACACATGATCTTTTATATTTTCTATTGTGTTTCCAGCAAGCAGCCGGGGTTGGTGACGCGTTTATACGGCGGCATGCAATGCTCGGGCTGCGGCTCGCGCTTCCCGCCCGAACAGACGGTGCGCTACTCGCAACACCTCGACTGGCACTTCCGACAGAACAGACGAGAGAGGGACTCAGCACGACGCGCACATTCACGACACTGGCACTACGACCTCGCTGATTGGCTGCAGTACGAGGAGATAGACGAGATGGACGAGAGAGGTAATCTATTTCTATTTCGAAACATTTGAGAATTGGCTTGACGTTACAATACAATGGAGTTACGTCAAAATATCGACTTTCTGCAAAATATGTTTGCATCGGCTTGGGGCTTAGAAAATGGATGAGAAAGGTTACCTCTAATAGCACAGATTGTCATTCAAATAATTGTTACAGTTGGGCCGACGGATCTCGGCGATCGTGAAGTTAGGCTTTTCGCTGCGCAGTAGAACATTTTGTATGAAAAAGTTGCACTGCGCATCGAAACGGCCAACTTCACGTACGCCGAGATCCGTTGGCCGTACTGTACTCTCGCTTGATCTCTACTTGAGTTTTGAATTATTGTATCGAGCACTAAATTTTAAGTTAAGTTTAGACTGCGATCAGTTTTCATTATTAAATCTATACTCAAACAACATCCCAAAATTAGAACTTAAGTTTCAGTGCCGCGGTCCGTTTTAAAAATCGATATTCAAAGGATATTGAATTTTCTAAAACGAAATTCTTAAGAAATTCTAACAGCCCCTCCAGACTCTCGGTGAGAAGTTTCGCCGAGACTTCTCGAAGAACAAACAAAACTATCCACACTCAATTTTTCTCACTCTTGATCTGTTTCTTATCCAGTATGGACGACGATATTGAAACTGCAGCCGGTTTGGCTCTGTGTGCCATTGCATACTGTAACTTTGTGAATGTTGTAACTAAAAATAATGTTAAAAAAATACTTAACGTAAAAAACTTTTATCTTAGTAGTTTCGATGTTTAGCATGACGTTCCTTTCAAAAAAAGTTCATAACTTGTTCGATTATTCATATTTTAAATTCCATCAATTACAGAAAAGAACTGGTTCGAAACGACCAGCGCGGAGGAAGGCGAGACGGCGACTGAAACGCCGGTGGAGCCGCCCTCGGTGCCGGCCGGCGCGCCCGCGGACTGCGCCTGCGCACTCTGCGGGGACCGCTTCCACCAGTACTACGACGAGGAGAAGGAGGAGTGGCATCTCAGGAACTCTGTGAGACATGAGGATAACAACTACCATCCCATGTGCTTCAAGGATTATAAGGTAAGGGGAAGCTAGCCACCGGACTTTAACTGTACGGGCCTTAGTTTTAAGTATTTTACATCTTTTACTTGACATTATTTAACACACGGGAGTTACTCACGTAAAAATATCGTCGATTTAATTACCGACAATGTTTCGATTCATCCGGAGAATCTTCATCTGGGTAAGGAGGGAGTTGCGGCAAGGTTACTACGAGCGCGAGCGTCTCGCTTTTACTTACTTTTACCTATTGTTGCCGACTCAACCGCGGGCTTACTCACGATCGTTTAGAGCTCGTGTTAATGCGCATATAAGTTTTTCGAAACGAAAAATCCATTATGTCCATATCCACAGAAAAAACATGGTCAATTGACCATGTCTTTCCTGTGGATATGGCCGGTTAATGGATGGTGTAGGTGCTGGGCAAGCCTACTCCATCTCAACAATGTCCCAGACACTACAGTGTCCCATCAAGTGTAGGCAAAGATTGCCTCCTGACACTGTATAAATCATCTAGTAAAGATGTAAAGGCCTCAGTTGTTGAAATTATTTACTGACGGAAAATTTTCTGGGCGTACCGCAATAATAATTAGCCTTTATTCAGATAAGATTAGTACATAGAAGATTATGATTTAATTAAATTTAACTACATTCACTACTTTTAGGGTTCCGTACCTTAAAAGGTAAAAAAAGGAACCCTTATAAGATCACTTTCTTGTCCGTCTGTCTGTCTGTCTGTCTGTCTGTCTGTCCGTCTGTCTGTCTGTCCGTCTGTCCGTGTGTCACCATCGATTATCTCAGGAACGGGTGGAGCTAGCAAGTTGAAATTTATACCATATACTGAGGTCTATAGTCCCTATTGTGAGTATAAAAATCAAGGTCCTGAGTCAACACTATAAAAAGATATAGGCAAATTTAGGTTTTCGTGAAAACTTGTAAGTACCAAAACTTACCTTAATTATCAACTTTTTTTATTTTTCGGAATTTTTCCTTTACTTGTGCTGTAAGACCTTGCTTGTAACCAAATTTGACAATTCTAGGTCAACTGGAAGTACCCTAGAGGTTTTGGGTTGAAAACCTAAATGGTAGTTCCCGTTGACCTAGAATCACGAAATTTGGCAAAAAGCAAGGTCTTATAGCACAAATAAAGGAAAAATTCCAAAAACTTAAAAAAGTTAAAAATTAAAGGGTGTTCCCATACATACATAGTTGTCGCCAATTAAGATTGTCCTCTGAGTTGTATGGGCGCTCATACAAATAAGCGGGCTACAATAACATAATGGGTATAATGGGTAGGTACGGAACCCTCGGCGTACGAGTTCTACTCGCACTTGACCGGTTTTATTTCAATTAATGTTAAGTGAAGTCTAGCTTAATTGTAACTAATTAATTGAACTCCGTAATCCAGGCGTCGCTAGCCAAAGAGGAAGAAGAGAAGAAGAACCTAGAGCTGCTAGCGGAAAAGGAAGAAGTGAAAGACATGCCCATCGAGATCCGAGACGTGGACGAGTCGCTCGACCAGTCCGACAACGAGTCCGTCGTCGAGGTCTTGGAGGATGACGATAAACAGGAGGAACCGCTTGAGGTCAGAACCCTAAGTTATAATTTGCTCACTTTCACGAGCCTCACTTTATTCGTCTGGCTCCCTACTGGAGCTTGACTATACAGGGTGTGGCAAATTTTTGGGCACTTCAGGGTAGTAACCTTTTCTCTTGTAGTTAAAAAGTTTTGTTCTTATGTGAATAGAAAATGTATGGGATATGTTTTTTTGAATTATTGCAAAAACTTACGACTTGATTTGGTAAGTTACTTTGGGAAAAGTGTTCCTGAGAAATAGAGTTGATTAAAACCAACTTGGTTTTTTTCGATATAATTATGTATTTTTTAGGCTAACTGAACTTTTTTTCAACATTCTAAAAACGCAATTATTTTTTTTCTTCAAATAAACCTATAGTTTTCTAAGAACAAAACTTTCTGACTACAAAAGAGAAGGTAGCTACCCTGAAGTGCTCAAAAACTTGCCACACTCTGTATAACTTGAAAATATAATTATTCAACGTTGGCTAAGGGTAGATTTATATTAGACCGGGGCGTGCCGTGTACGTGGCCCCGGACGGAGCACGTATTTGAAACGTTACATACATTTTGTATGAAGCAGTTTATATAAAACAGTGCCTGATCCGCGTCCCGGCCGGGCCCGTCTACTAACTTCTACACCACGGTTGGCCCGGACACGGCCCGGTCTAATATAAATCTTGCGAAGCCAAAATGAAGAAAAAATACATATCTTCTGTATATACAGATCTACGATGCTGAGTTAGAAGACGAGGGCGAGGAAGATGACGTGATATACAAGGCGGAGCCTGTCGAACAGGTGTTAGTGGAGGACGACGCAGACACCGACGACGAGACGGCGGAGCGACGCGCCGAGCGGGACAGGCTCGCCGATATAGACTTCAAGAATATCAAGGTCAAACAGGAGCCCGTTGATCCTGGTTAGTAACTGGTTAAACCCGTCACAGGCGTAGCTACAACATTATATTTTAACAAAAAAATTAAATATGATCAATCACCCCTTGAAGCGCTCGTGGCGTAGCTCGCTTAGACGTTCTTGATTGATCATTGAAGTAAAGCAACGTAGTGCGCGGTGATTATTTGGATGGGTGACCGCAAGTGGCATTACGAGCTGAGCGCTTCCGTGCTTCGGAGGGCACGTTAAATTGTCGGTCCCGGCTTTTAAGCCATTAAGCCATGACGGAGGCCTTTAGGCGGCTTAAAAACTCCGTCACCAGTGTTGGCCAGCTCATACGAACTTACCCCTTGGGAATCCACTCGTGATCATAATTTCATTTTTAACGGTAAACACACAATCTTTCAAAGCTTTCTTAGGAACTTTTAGACGTTTTAAAACGTCTAAGGGGTAGTCAGAGGTATGTCCAAACACGGGTACTTACATTCCCGCATTTTGCAGAAGTTAACATTCCATACGTGACAGGTTGCAAAGAAACCACTGGTTTCCTCATAATGTTTTCCGAGCTTGTGTTAAAGCGCATATTTTCGAAACGAAAAATCCGTTGATGCACAGCCGTGTTCGAACCTATGACCTTCGGATTTACATGAAATCATTTGTTTGCTAGAAGCATAGTAAGTCGAAGCACTGACCCACTTTTCCCGAGGCACCCGATTAACGTGAATTTTTACCTAACAGATGACGAACCAATAATAACAGCGGAAGAGGAAGCTATGAAGCTAACCCCGGAGCCGCTCGGTACTATCCACACCTCCATCGACGGCAACTCCCAGTTCGAGGCGGCGCCCGCGCCGACCCTCGGCGCCATCCGGATCAACATCTCCAAGGCGCCCATACCAGCGATAGTTAGCGGACCCAGCGCACCACTCAACGACGTCAGAAGTAAGTCGAACTGGCTTGTGTATCTCGATAACTACCTTTGTAGGCCTAAGGCCCCTCGACCACGGCGACTTTTAACGCGCGTTACTTGCATATGCAACTCGCTGCAGAAGCGATGCCAAAGCGCTATAGCATTGCGACTGCATCGATGCAAACGCGCGACCGTGGCGGACGACATCGGGGAGAGAACGGAGGGAGTACTGAGAGTTACTGAATCGCTTTTGTATCGCGACAGTATCGACAGTAGCGACTGAGAATCGTGGTGTGGGCGAGGGCAAACAGCTAGTGACCGCATCGCGATTGTATCGATGCGAACGCGCGACAGCATCACTACAAAAAGTCGCCGTGGGCGAGGGGCCTAACATACGCAACTTCGAGAGTCGATAAACGAGATATCTCGATCCCTTCCGGGTGGTTTGGTCTGAATGTCAAACAGAACAGAACAGTTCAAAAAGAACTTTTCCCGAAATGACTGATTTTCTATAGGATATTTTGTGAATATTTCGTGTAAGATGAATTTCGTCAGATACATTTTTGTAATCATTAAGGTGGCGGCACACCTATTCGCGCCGAACGAGTCGACCGAAACGAATTTTAGAATTACATATTTAATGAAATCGTATGAAACCTATCACACCTGCCCGCGAAGAATCGTCTGATGCGACAGAATCTGGCTTCGAGAATTAGGCGCGGGTAGGTGTGCGCTCCAGCCTTAATGCTACAATTTACTGGATTTCAATACGATTTGTTTATAAAACCCATAATTTTTCTACAGACTCCATGCTTGAGGATATCAGCACGGAGACTGATGAAGAGCCCCTGCCCCCCGGCGAGGAACAGGAGCTGCAGTTCACCCAGAAGCCAAGTTTGGAGAGCGTGCGCCTCACTAGAACACCCCCCGAGAAGAAGGGCGTCGAGGAATCGGGACTGTGCTCTATTATGTAGACTGATATTACTTTAGGTTTACTTTAGGATGGGTGACCGCAAGTGGACGATCTGAGCGCTTCCGTGCTTCGGAGGGCACGGTTTCGGTCCCGGCTTTTAAGTCATTAAGCCATGACGGAGGCCTTTAGGCGGCCTAAAAACTCCGTCATCAGAGTTGGCCACTTACTCAGGAACTTACTTTAGGTTTGCGACTGTGTAGTAGGTATGCATTTGGAGATTGCTATATTGATAGGAATAATTTAACTTATTGAGATTGAGTGAGATTACTCATTCTACACTTCTTCCAATAGATCTTGGCATTCGTGAAGTTAGCCGTTTCGATGCGCAGTGCAACTTTTTCATAAAAAAATTTCAATTGCGCAGCGAAACGGCTAACTTCACGAATGCCTAGATCCATTGTGAGAAGTTTACTCATTTGTTTACCCTTTCAAAACCTAACCCTGTTCATAATGGACTTATAAGCTTCCTAGAGCTTGGATGGCTGAATCTGTTGCCATCTCTTTCAAATTACAGAAGAGTGATGATAAAAAAACATTATCTAAAGCCCTGCTAATTAGACAGTTGATTATGAATGGACTTCTATGCTTACAATATCTCAAATGAATGCTAAATCTGTTGGTATTTTCATTTCCATTAATGACTTCAAAATTCGAAAGCTCTTAACTTATCTTAGGAAAATGAATGATATGGTATAAAAATATGGTCTAAAATTCATTGCCTACATTAGTTCCTGCCATTGTCTTGTTAGTTTTTACTAACTGCTTTTTAACTTGTTTGTATTGTCTTCCCTAATATTTCTTATGAAAATTGTATTGCAAATACTATAATAAAATAGTTGGATAAGATTGTATGGGTACTATACACTTATATATTTAGGTACCAAAAAATCACAAAAATAATCGAATTTAAGATAGTAAATGTAAATAGCCAAGTGCATATTCTACCATTTTGTACTCTATTACACAGTCTTTTGGTTTAATTTCTCACAATGTATTTTTTAAACTAATTGTGATATTAAAGTTAGGTTATGAAATTATTTAACTCCATCCTTTTGTTGTGACTTACATTATGTATATTTGAATGTAAATATCTGCTCTGATATGCTAGCTAGTAATAAAAATGTTTGTTAATTAGGTAATTTGTATATGGTACAAATGTGTTTTTGATGGGTGGAGAATAGGTTTAGGTTACATTTAAGTTATTCAGTTTGTTTATTTGCAAAGGAAATTAAGGAGATATCTCCTTTATTGCACTATTGAATTTATACATTTGTTCATTTTATTGCATGCTGATTTATAAATCTTTGAATAAATTATTGTTATTTTGATTGTAAAAATTGCTCAGAAATAGAACTTTCTCAAAATCCTTTTATTGTCTTTTGTTTATTTTTAGATTAGTGCCAGAATCACAATGGTTTTAGTTTGTAATGTAAATAATAAATAAACAATTGTTTTTATTGAGAAAATTGATGTTATTCTTTCACCCTAAATTACTATACGTTTTTAGAGCTAATTGTAGGAGTCGAATGTAGATATATAAAACAGAAAGTTTGCTTAGATTACATGTACATTTATTATATTTTTCTAAAACAACAAACTTAACTAAAAACATAACTTAGGATTATCAGCACAGATGATACAATACAATACTACATATCATAGTTAATTGACTAGCAACAACTTTTCATTACATATCACAATTATGTGGCCATCTTGGGAAGGGAAGTGTATCCTTGATATTGTTGACTCCGCACATGACCTGCAGTAACCGCTCCAAGCCGAGCCCGAACCCTCCGGTGGGTATGTTCCCAAACTTCCTCAGCTCTAGGTACCAGTTGAGCTGGTCCGAGGGTAGTTTTGACTGCAGTTTGTGGTAGTTGTCTTCACGGAGACTACCTCCTAGGACCTCACCAGTGATCGGTGTTAAAAGATCTAGAGCATCAACCTGAAAAGGGGAAAGTCTATTTTTTATATCTGATTTCAATGTTTGCTTACAAGTATCAACATTAGTTGTGTAGTTATTGAAATATAATATTTCCATTGTGTAATACATTCACTCGCGCGTAGTGATAGTATTATGGTGATGATGATGAAAAGTAGCCTAAAACCTTTATCAAGAATTCAGCTATCAAATGCAGAAATATTTTTTCAAATCTGACTAGACTGCTAGTTCTTGAGATTAGCTCATTCAGACAAAAAACCAAAGTTCTACTTAGGTTATACTTAGGCATAGATATAGAATCTATGGTTGTTGTATTGATCAAGCTATACTAATAGATTGACCAACAGCTGACTACTTTCGGATACTCTTAAAGTTACTGAAAAATTCTGCTAAGTGTTAGTCAAACTAGCATAAGGATGGCATTACCTTGGTCCTGTCATCCTGGCTCTCTTTCATATAAAATGACTTCATGTTTTTCGGCCATCTTACCACAAACACTGGTATACCACAACAGTGTTCCACCAGTGCCAACTCCTGCTCCTTATTGATGCCTTCTTCAGTATCAGGTATTCCTTTTTTTAGTAAAACACTCTTCGCCTCGTCATAAGACAGTGTAACAAATGGCTTATCTATCCAATTAGGTATTCTATTTTCTTTGTTCAACAAATGTAAGTCGGCATCATGTGTGTGATAAATGGTAACAAAAACATACTTCAAGAACTCTTCTATTTCAGTCTGCAGTTGGTTTAAAGTATCACAGAATGCTAGTTCCGCCTCCAGCATATAGAATTCAGATAAATGCAGGCGTGACCTTGAGTTCTCAGCTCGGAATGTCGGTCCCAATGTGTAGACATTTCCCAAACTTCTACACGCTGCTTCTAAATGCAACTGCCCGGACACTGTGAGGAACGTTTTTGATCCAAAATATACAGAGTCTTTGTCTTTCCCTTCCTGCATCATAGCTTTTACTGTAGCTTCATTATCTGGTTGCACTTTAAAGACTTCTCCGGCACCTTCGCAGTCATTTGAAGTAAGTATTGGTGTGTTGATGTTGGTGTATTGTTTCGACATGAAGTAGTCATGTATGTGTTTAGTGAGGGCACTTCGTATTCTGAGTATTGCTGAGATGTAGTTGGTTCTGGACCGGAGGTGAAGGAACTGGCGGGTGTATTCCGGGGGGTGAGAGGTGCGGGGGTTGAAGGGATACCCATCAGTGACAACACATTCCCCTATAACTTTAACATCGTCGGCGACCAGCTCTATCTGTCCTCTGGGACTTTTCGATAGTTTTCCGATAACGTGCACTGAAGAACCATAGGATAGCGAGTCTGTTTTTACGTGTTTTGGTATAACTACTTGTAGCTTCTTCGCGCACGAACCATCGTTGACATCGGCGAATGTAAACTCTTTCTGAACACGCAAGTTTCTCACCCAACCCTGAAATAATAAAAGATATTAAGAACATTCTTATAATTCATTGTTTTATTTTGAAAGTTCATTTCTATACCTTGACTTCGGCAACTTCGCCGCAATTCGACTTCTCTAAAACAGAAGCGATGATACTATAATTTTTAAATAGATCTCGAGCAGATATACAGTGATTGTACTTGGACAGCAAACCACTTTTACTAAGCATTTTGTAAACTTAACTTCTATTGTAATATCAACATTCAACCATTGCTTTGCGAGATTTTGTAATAATTTTTAGGTTATATTATGATTTGGAATTGGAACTTTTTTTTTAATTGGAACTGACATTGACACAATGGATGTAATCAGCTGTTTTCGTGCTGTCAGTCTGTGACAATTTTTTTTTCAGAAAAATCGGTAAGATGAAGTTAGGTACAAGTTACTGGTTTGACATCCACCACTAGAATGTCAAGCACATCATTCATTTTGAAGAGCGAATCGTAAAGTAAGACGTCATCATTAATGTAATGTCATGTCATTGAATTAATTTCATTCGTTCGGCTTTTTTTCTCTTTGATTCGGCAAATCATGCGTGTTCACTTTACTTCATCGTGAATTTATTTCCTATATTTTGAGCAGTTTCGTGTAGATTTTAGTTATAATTGTGTAAGTTAATTCCAAACAGAACATGTAAGTAAAATGGAAAATAGCTAACTTTTTCAATCTCTCTTAAATTTACGCCTAAATTTTTTATGTTGAAATTGAAGTATTTTTGTAATAATTGTTTCCAACAAACTGGTTTTTCTAGTTGTTTCGTCCTTGATCGTCATATTACGTTATTAATTACGTTTAGATGAAGGTGACAAGTTCATAATGTATGAACTAGCTATCTGCTCTAGATGTGCATGGCCCACTAAATTGCAGATAGTAACAATGAAAAAGGCTTCACATTCTACACTTTCTCTCAAGCATTCACTTTTACTTTTCAAAGAGAGCTGTAAAAACTGTAAAATTAGAACTTAAGACCACTTTTTATATTATCTATAGTACTGTTATCTGATAATTTTTGTTTCACATTTGCTTCTGTGTAGATAGACAAGATTCTAAAACCTAAGAACATGCCCAGAATTTGTTATCAGATCCTATGATGTAAATTATATTTGTATTGCCTACTCTAATAATGGAAACTAATTTAATAAGACTGCATTACCTTGATGAAACTTTAGCAATCTAAAATTAAATTAATTAAGAGAGTATATTTTGGTGTTTACTTGAATGAGAAAGTATTACAAACTATTCGATTACTCAATTTATTTCTTTCATCATGTTAAGTCAGGTTTTCCTCTGTTTGTGTCATCGTTTCTATTAACTTTCCAACCCTTCTTTCAAACTTGGTCACATCAATCTATTAAATATTGGTTAAGTCATGTTGACTTAATATAAAGTAAAATATAAAGCCTTTGGCCTTATTAATAAACTCGTATTAACTTCTGTCAAAGTTGCGCCACAGATTTAACTATTGCCATCCTTATTTGTCACTGTCTAACAAAAAAGGATGGCAATAGTTTAATCCGTGGCGCAACTTTGACAGAAGTTAATACGAGTTTATTAATAGAGGCCTTTAAGTATATAATAGATCTCTTTAATACTTTCTTGTCTTACACTTATAAGAGTCTACAAAATAATCTTGGTAGTACAATGGAAACAAGCTAGCCGATTCTATGATGGTCAATATTATTACAGCACAATGGCCGAACAGCAGCAACAGTCGACTCCAGGTGGAGATACAGGTCCCCCGAAGGGCGTCGAAGCCCTGAAGTCGCACGTCATAGCCAACAAGATCGACGTGTCACTTTGGGCCATCCGAGTGCTCACTGTTCTCTGCACTTTTGGATACATTGTACCTATTTTTAACAAGTAAGTTTGAATAACTAATAAACTAAGTAAAATTCGTCGTACCTACATTGCTGGATAGAGGCGAATGACAAAAGGGAAAAGTGGAATATGCCTGGCCGGGATTCGAACCCGCGATTCGGATCGTAAGTCTACAAACTAACGGCTAACAAAATTCAAATGGTCCATCCAAAACATGTAGTAGACCATTGATGATTATTGTTATTGGAATCAGATTAAGGAAACTTGGAAGTTAGCTAATGAAGAAGCAAACATTAATAACTCATTATCTAGACATCAGTATTTAAAATTTGTGTACCTACAAAGGACGAGCGCAGTAAGGTCAGTCATGTTGTGTTTACTCAGACCAAAGAATAAATAATAGTAGGTACAGATCAATGAGTTATGTAGATTTGTAGTGTTTTTACGAGTCTTGTTTTTATGCGATATTATAATTCAGACGCACTTGTTGATCGTGCACGCGCCGAGGTCGGTTGCTACCCCGGCGCCGGCGCTGTCCGTAAAGCACCATAATGGCTGGGCAAGGAATGTGTTAATAAAGATTATCGGCAGGGCTATTTTGATTCACATCTCAAGTCGCCAACTCGGATTACTTTTGAAATTGCAGAAGATGGTTGAAAAAAGTGATGACGTTATATTGTGTAAAGCCGTGTATAAAGAGCCGTGTTGGCCGAGGGGTATAGTACCTCGACTTTCGATCCGAAGGTCGTGGGTTCGAATCTTGCCCGAAATTCATATGCGCATTAATACGAGCTCTAAACGGTGAAGGAAAACATCGTGCGTGAGGAAACCCGCGGCTTAGTCAGCCCCACACGTATTGACCATGTCTTTCCTGTGGATATAGCCGGTTAAGCTGAGAGGATGGTGTAGGTGCTGGGCAAGCCTACTCCATCTCAACAATGTCCCAGGCACTACAGTGTCCCGATAAGTGTAGGCAAAAGATTGCCTCCTGACACTGTATAAATCATCTAGTAAAGATGTAAAGGCCTAACTTTTTTATACATATAAACATTCCTCTTGAATCACTCTATCTATTAAAAGAAACCGCATCAAAATCCGTTGCGTAGTTTTTAAGATCTAAGCACACATAGGGACAGACAGCGGGAAGCGACTTTGTTTTATACTATGTAGTGAAGTGATTAGTGTCATGTGATTATTATGATTAATGGGGTAATGTTTACCAGCCCCGCGTCAGCGTTCTACAAGGCGCTACTCGGCAACGCGGCGGTGTCGGCGCTCCGCCTGCACCAGCGCATCCCTCCGCACGAGATCGCGCTCTCGAGGGAGTTCCTCGCACGATTCTTCCTAGAAGACAGCGCGCACTATCTCTTCTACTCGCTCATATTCATGAACGCAACACCTAACTTATGTATCCTTTGAAAAACTTTTTTAATTTAAAATTGTATGAGATCTGACGTCACACTAGTGAAGAGGGGGGGGGGGGGGGGGGGGGTGGTCTCACAAATCGGTGTGACGTACTTTATGGATGATCCTGCCCGCGGCTTCGCTCGCGTGGTACCCGGATAAAAAGTAGCCTATGTTACTCTCCAGCCCTCCAACTATCTCCACACAAAAAATCACGTCAATCCGTTGCTCTGTTTTGACGTGAAAGCAGGACAAATAAACACACTTTCACATTTATAATATGGGTACGGATTAGTTCTACCACAGAATAAAGAATAGTACAAGTAGTACTACTTAAAATAAGTACCTACTTATGTGTGCAAGTATTGCTCATTCGAAATGTCTTTTGAAAGCTGATTGTCCACACAATGGCTTTGTCAACCTTCGCACAATCTTTATGTACTCATATAATTGTGTTGGTAATTGTTGCATATTAACTTACTTATTATGACTTAGCGGATTTAGCTTCTGGCTACCAGAAACATTAGAGAATACTAACGCCCGTTCGTGGCTTTGCTTGGTTCAAAGACGAAAAAGTTGTCTAACTGTGAAACCTGTAAAGGTTTTTAAAATCGTATTGAGTAATTTCGGAGATAACCAACTACAGCTAAACTTACAAACTTTACAGTTGTCACAATGGATCTAGCTAGGCATTCGTGAAGTTAGGCTTTTCGCTGCGCAGCACAGTGTATCAAAAGCCCATATTTTTTAGATAAATTCCCAGAGTGACTTTTTTGGAATCTTTTTGCATACTTAGGTACAGTAAGATCAAAGAAACCCATTTTAGAAGTTTGGGCCAATTTGCCCACCGGGGGGGCAAGTTGGCCCCCCACTGGGGGCAAGATGAAATTTTATGTGCCAAAAATTATATTAGGCTGCAGAGGTCTTATGGAACAAGTTTGGGTCAAATCGGTTGAAAATAGCCTGAGATATGGCCGTTCAAACTTCCAAAATATCGGAAAAAGGGTGAAAAATGGCCATATTTGACCCCATATTGCTCAGAAGAGCACAACTATGCGCAAAATCTTTTTACACTCCTAGATTCAGCAAAACGTGGGATTACTAGATCAATCAAAACCCCGATGGGTTTTGTCTAGAACCCGAGATATAAGACTTTGAAAATTTTCAAAAAAACCCCTAAAATCGGGTTCTATTTTAGGGTTTTTTTTTTGAAAATTTTGTCAAACAATCACATTATTTATCTAACACTACCCCCCTTTTGAAGATGGAGGCCCCCAGCAAAGGCAAAACCCTCTAGAATGGGTTCGATTTTAGGGTTTTTTTGAAAATTTTGAAAATAACGTGTTCCCGAAGCTATTTGATTATTTTTGTCATATGTAAAACACTTTAGATGGGTTCGATTTTAGGGTTTTTTTTGAAAATTTTCAAAGTCCTATATCTCGGGTTCTAGGAAAAACCCATCGGGGTTTTGATTGATCTAGTAATCCCACGTTATGCTGAATCTAGGAGTGTAAAAAGATTTTGCGCATAGTTGTGCTCTTCTGAGCAATATGGGGTCAAATATGGCCATTTTTCACCCTTTTTCCGATATTTTGGAAGTTTGAACGGCCATATCTCAGGCCATTTTCAACCGATTTGACCCATACTTGTTCCATAAGACCTCTGCAGCCTAATATAATTTTTGGGATATAAAATCTCATCTTGCCCCCAGTGGGGGGCCAACTTGCCCCCCCGGTGGGCAAATTGGCCCAAACATCTAAAATGGGTTTCTTTGACCCTACTGTACCTAAGTATGCAAAAACATTCCAAAAAAGTCACTCTAGGAATTTATCTAAAAAATATGGGCTTTTGATACACTGTGCGCAGTAGAAAATTATGTATGAAAAGTTGCACTGCGCATCGAAACGGCTAACTTCACGAATGCCAACATCCGTTGGAAGAAGTTTTCATTACAATAGGGAACATGCGTCTGATTCAAAAGCGGGTTAAATGTATTTTATTATGAACATTGTTGCTTTAGAGGTACGTGTGTGTAATTATTTTTTAATATTAAACCATTTTCGATTAGAAAATAAATTTTAAAAATTGCAAAAAATAGTAGGAATTTCAAAATACTTGAAAAGGATGTGAAAGGATGTGACGTCACGAGTTCATAAGACGAGTCAAGGACGAGTCAGATATAACGTTCCATAGATAAGTTTTTTTTTTAATTTTCACAATTCCTAAACTCGAACTTATTGTTGTCACAGATTACTGTTGTACTTAGTATCAATTTGACGTCATGCGTCAAAGTTCACAAATTGTTACTACAACAGTAATCTGTGACAACAATAATAATACGTGTTTCAGGTGCGTGAAAATGTTGGTAAATTTTAAAAATTGTTTTTGTTACAAAATTTTAGTTTTTCGGCGCTGGAATTTTTGTTACGGTTATTTAACGATATAACCTATCGTTTAAAACCATAAAAAAAATTGATGCATATTGCCTATTAGTGGAAGTAGGTAAACTAATTTACAAGTATTTATCTTGAATCATAAAAAAGTAAGATATTCATAAACTTTTGTGACTTTGTATCTCACGAACGACTATTTATTTTAAGACATTAAAATGTATTTTATGTTACACCAACAATTTGTGCAAAGATTATTTCCTTAGATATGACATCAGTGATTTTGACGCCCATCTTCCTATTCGCGCTTCTGCACGCCGCATCTTACTCGCTGACCCTTCTTGACGTAAGTTAAATACACACCCACTTTAAGTTATAAACTATTTTAAACCCGGTATAGTTACTTATTTTAAAACCAGGTAAAGTGCGCCGCAAATTTTATAGCGGCTGAAGTGCGCGGCAGATTCAACTTTGCGCAGGTACAGTCAGCGCAATTGCGGGGTGGTGAAGGCGGTGAGGGGCGGGGCTAGGCGGGCTATGTAGATAAAATTTACTCCATTCTATTGCGTTGACTGTACCTGCGCAAAGTCGAATCTGCCGCGCACTTCAGCCGCCATAAAGTTTGCGGCGCACTACGTATAAAATATCTGTTTTTGTGTGAGTTAAGTTTAACCACAAGAATTTATTCATAACTGAGTAATTTGTACTTCAGAAGTCATGGTCATTGAACCCGATCAAAATAAACCACAATCACGAGGCCTTTAAGGTGGCCGCACACCTATCCGTGCCGAACGCGCCGAGCGAATTGTATTTAGAAATTCTTTAGATGAAATTGTGTGAAACCTCGCACACCAATTCGACCGAATCTGGCAGTGCTTCGAGAATTCGACTTGGATAGGCGATCAGCCTTAGGCGGACTTCCCCTCTGCATTTGACATTTCATAGATAGATAGAAGCTAAACTTGATTGAACACTAAGTTAAGTATGTATCTTTACTTATGTTTTTAAAAACAGAAGATTTTTTTTTTTTGTTAACGACCAAGTGGTACTTTTGAATAAATGCTTGGCCTTATGGTCACTATAGTTCATTCAAAATTCACGAAATTACATATTCATATTTAGCACAATATTAAGTATCATTGACATTAGCATAATCTCTAATCGTAACCTCGACCGGCGAGGTCAGTGGTTACTACATTGTTTTACAAACGCGGACCAAACCATACGACGTGCAGATTGTTTTTATGATGCTTTAAAGTCCACAGAATATAACAAGTTAAAACATTTTTTGTTAAATTCCTTGCCATCAATCCATTTTATAAGCTTTTATTTAGTTTTACCTGTTAGTAAGTAATATTAAGTAATATACAAAATAAGTAATTTAAAGATTGAGCACATTTTAAACACTTTGTTACTATTTGGATAAAGGCAGTATTTATTTAGATTCCTGTTACACTTTTCTTGTCTGCTACCTAAATGCTAGTATAAAAAAAAGTGATTTTTGTTGTAATGTGGTGCGGTACGGCCCGCCGTAATGTGCGCTCGCCTTAATATTTATAATTAAAAAAAGTATGTAAGTAGTATATCGGTCATGTGGTTCCTATAACACAAGCTCTGCTTACTTTGGGGCTAGATGATGCTGTGTGAAATGTCCAGCATTATTTATCGATCGAGCGAGCGAAGCGAGCGAAGATCTTAGTGGTAAGTTGGGCGATTTTGCTTTGTATGTTTGTATGTTTATATGTTTGTATGTTTCACGAATTGTTGTTCGAGCATAACTGTCGAACCGTTCATCCAATTTGCATGAAACTTGGTAGGTCAATAGGTTGTGGTAAGGAAATTTACGGTGGAGCATATGAGCTTAATGGATGAAGGGGTTGTGAAGATATTGGGTTCCCAAGGGGGTAAAAAATTATGAAAGTTACACAAATATATTGAGTGGGGTGTCATACGAAAGGGCTTATTTTGTACATTCCAAAATGGTTTTTATTTTTAATCTAGGATGTATAGTTTTTTAAATACGACCAAAGAACAAAAACTACGAAACCAGAGCTGCAAGAGCTCCCGTTTCATAGAGTTTCGATGTCTTCGTAGCTCATTGACTGGTCGGTCTTAAAAAGAGAGTGGCATCGTTGCGGTTTGGTTTGCAATGATTTTAGATGCTACTTGATTTATTTTCATGATAAAAAAAAATTTTTGATAAAGAATGAAAATAATTGGGGTAAAAAAAGTTAAGTAAACAAATATATTGAGTGGGGTGTCAAATGAAAGGTCTTTATTTGTACATTCCAAAATAGTTATTATTTTTATTCTAGGACGTATACTTTTAGAAATACGACGAGAATTAATAAATATGAAATAAATGAAAAATTAGACACGACATTATGTATTGCATGCATGCTAGTATTTTTTACCATGAAGAGCTAGCGCAATAGGCATACTCGGCAGTAGTAGCATTTGAAATTATAGGGGTAGTCAGAAGAAAGTCCAAATGTAAGCCATCTACGGTGCGCGAGATCTCAGTTCGGGGCGAACTACTAGTTTATTGATATATTATTTGGTGTACCGCAGACGCTGGGCCAGAACTCTCTCTGGGTCGCACGACTTCTGATCTCGCTGGTAGAGTTCCAGTCCCGCAACATTCTGCGCGCGGCCGCGCTCGCTGAGATCGTGCTCTTCCCGCTCGTCGCTGTGATGGCGCTCTTGTGAGTATACTTACCCCTTAACATCTTTACTAGCTACTAGCGGTTCGCCCCAGCTTCGCATGGATTTAATTTATAAATTACCCGTGCGAAGTCGGGGCGCAATCTATACCTTATGTTCATCAGGGATAATGTAGGATTTTATTGGTGAAAGAACTTTTCAAATCGGTTCAGTAGTTTCGAAGCCTATTCAATGCAAACAAACAATCAAATCTTTCCTCTTTATAATATTAGCATAGATAGCATAGATATGACGTCACGACCTCTGTGGCACAATGAGCGAAGCCTGAAACACAGAAGGTTGCGGATTCGATTCCTGCTACGAGGCAAATGTTGTGATCTGCAAATATTTGTTTCGGGTCTAGTTCTAGTCTCGTCTTTTTCTATGAATAATAATGTAAAAAAAGTTTAAAATTAGTAAGTTCGTATGAGCAAGTGGCCAACTCTGGTGATGGAGTTTTTAGAACTTATTTCACTACCAATTTGTTTATTTAACAACTTTCTTTAGCTTTTAATTTTGTTCGTGTAATGTTTATTAATGGTATGTAATTTATACTGTGCTTTTCATAATGTTCTTACTGTACCTTGTGTGTGACAAATAAACGTTATTCTATTCTTTATGAAGAGTTTTTCCCGTGTTGGGTATCCGTTCTAAATAACATTATTGATGATTCCAGCGGCTACTGCGGGCTAATGTCCCCCTTCGTGTACTACTACTTCGTGACGTGGCGCTACGCCTCGCGACGCAACCCCTACACACGCAACACGTTCCGAGAGCTGCGCGTCGCCGCAGAGAAGGTCGCGGCGAGGGACGCCATGCCTCAGGTGCTCCGCAAGGCTATTGCGACCGCCGTGCAGCTGGTCTGTCGTATGGCGCCGCCTATGGAACATGTACAGCAGTGAGTAATGTTACTAGAATAGATAGTAATACTACGTATAGAAAGGCCACTGTCCCCCCCCACCACCAATCGGGGATGTATGGGCTTCCTCACCGCGCGACCGAATTTGAGCTGGCGAGGGGCTGACTTTGAGCTAGGGACGCGCCACGCGCGCAGATACGATGAGACCGAGACCATAGTGTACAGTAATTATTCATGCGGTGACAACCTTACTTCATGCTCACAATTGTGCCTGTACAAAAATGACATTGTGTAGTGTCTGTGTAAATAGGTAGTTAGACGCTGCTTTTGCATAGAGATTTTGTCTAGTGGCCGGGGTGTGGTAATGCTGCTATAATAAATAATGAAAAACTAGCTGCTAGAGAATCCATGCCAAGTGGTCTGCAAGGCGATCGCTACTGGTCTGTCGTAAGGCGCCGATGGAACATGTGCAGCAGTGAGTAACGTTGCTATAATGATGAGAAGGTCGCGGCGAGGGAAGCCATGCCTCAGGTGGTCCGTAAGGCCATCGCTACTAGTGTGCAGCTGGTCTGTCGTATGGCGCCGCCTATGGAACATGTACAGCAGTGAGTAATAACCAGTGATCGGAATTAGGCAGGCTTAAATACCTAAAGTTCAAAGAACAGAGGCAAAAAAGGGGAGACTTCCTTACTACAAGAATTTTATTCTTGTAGTAAGTAAGAATTTTATTGAAAGTTGGCACAATTTTCACAGTGAGTAAGTACATTTAAAATTAAAGTTAATAATATTGTAAACTAGGTAATTCAAATAATTTTTCTATTTGACCGAGGGAAAAAAGTTTTTTATCCTTATAATTTACATTTTAGTTTTTGTTATTAACTCAGGTAAAAAATTGATTCACCTTAATGTTAGATGTTCTTTATTAATGTCCCGGAAACGGAAATAATTGGGTCGAAAAATATTTAGTCCTAAGGCGTCTCCATTTGTCTCTGTTATTTTTCGAACTTTAGGTATTTTAGCCCGCCTCATTCCGATCACTGGTAATAACTTAGGCCTTTACATCTTTACTAGATGATTTATACAGTGTCAGGAGGCAATCTTTGCCTACACACATCGGGACACTGTAGTGCCTGGGACAATGTTGAGATGGAGTAGGCTTGCCCGGCACCTACACCATCCTCTCAGCTTAACCGGACATATCCACAGGAAAGACATGGTCAATACGTGTAAGGCTGGCTAAGCCGCGGGTTTCCTCACGATGTTTTCATTCACCGTTTAGAGCTCGTGTTAATGCGCATATACATTTTTCAAAACGAAAAATCCATTGATGCACGGCCAGGATTCGAACCCACGACCTTCGGATCGAAAGTCGAGGTACTATACCCCTCGGCCAACAGCAGTAAGTAATGCTACTAGAATAAGTAATAAGAAACTAGCTGCTATGCCTCAAGTGTAAGACTATCGCTACTGGTCTGTCGTATGGCGCCGCCTATGGAGCATGACAGCAGTGAGAATAAATAACTGCATGAAGCTTGGCTTCAAGCTAGCCTCTCTTAGTGTCTCAACCACACCACACCGACTCGACAAAAAGTGGTCGGCATTTTGTAAAAACTGACGCTGAGTTCGCTCCGATACCGATTATTGGATTTATTATTTTTGGAAAATGAAAACAAAATGAACTAATTATTTGTTTCCCTCCGCAGGTAACTAAAATAAGGAGTCATCGGCTTTGGTGTCAAGAAAGAAACATTTTCTACATAATAATATACCTAGCATTAAATGAAATGGTGTAAGAATTTATTGACATAAGATACCTCTACAATTTTCACTATGAATGAAATTATCTATTCACGTGTTCAGAGTGCATATCTGTGAAACTGCGAACAAATACTCTGGCAACATTAGAGTGTTGCCAGCTTTAAAAATACTTTGTAAATTAAGGAACAAACTGCCCTTGTATCTGTCATTTCGCTTCTCCCACGTAACAACAAGCATTTCGTATTATGCATAATCTTTTGGTTGTATTATATCAGTATAATTTGTATCGTTTACGGGAACAAAGAACGGTATTTAATTTTATATTTAAAAGGTCCAATATTTCGTAAGGATTAAATGATTAAGTTAGATTGATAAGCAATTTCGGAGATAAGTAGCTAATTTAACTGAGAGCTAAGTATTTTCTGTAGACAAGAATGAATTAAATTATGGCTATCGTACTGTTTTCGTGTTGCTTTTAAATAAATGACCATTCCGATTTTATTGTGTTGTAAGTTGTGCAATATACGGCAAAAATGTACATCGAAATTATGTTGATGAAATGTTTGTATTATTTTACTATGAACGAGCTAATACGATTGTATGAAGCAAAATATTATGTTACAAAATTAAACAATGCACTTGGTTTGGGGTGAATGTAGTCAAGTTTATAATAAATGTTGGTTTAATAATTTTTAGTTTTTTTCCTTCAAAAAAAAATGCTTAATTGCTTATTAATTATTTATTTGTTTGAAGGTTCCAAATTTTGGAATCAAACTGACCAAAGAGGATCACCACGATGAAATCAGGTCGATAAACACTGCTTGGAGCCTAGTTTCTAATTAGGTACGTAATGTATGTGCAAAAAAATTTAAACTGAAAATCTGAGAAATAATTAATTGAAGCTCCATGTAGTAACGACTCACTCATCTTGACCACCATTTATTAATTTCTCTGTGATGGTACCATCATATCACTTTAATTAAATAAGCTATAATGACTTGTAAGAACCAACTACAAATCTGGAAATCTTAGCTAACGTTAGTCAGTCCATTAATTACCTACAATCTCTCTATGATCTTTTAAAATCTCATCGTATCTATCATGAATGAATTAGCAATGGGTATGCAGGTATACGCAGCAATGAATACAAATTCTGTTCAATAATAGAATGTGTGCCATTAGAAATTTAAAATAAAAATAAGTAAGTTTTTAATTGAGGGGTTTAAAAACAAAGTGTCCTCAGTCCTCAGTCCAAATTCCAATATTTTTAATCTGTAAATGTAATTTCAAAAACCGGTAACGCCGGCTCCATACGTTGGGGCCAACGTTGGTCCCAACGTTGGCGCCAAGATTTCGTGAACCATCCACACGTTGGCGATACACCAGTCTTGTTCCGTCAGAGCCAACGTGCAGACGTCCGATGTCTGCGCGTCCGATACAGAAATTGAAATTTCTCTAAGTGATTTTACATTACTGAATACCAATTTTATCACAATCACATCACATCATGTCACTATCACACTTCACACAACACACTATATTAAAAATGCGAAAGTTTGGATGTTTGGATGTATGTTTGTTCCTCTCTAACACGATAACCACTTAACCGATATGGGTGAAATTTAAAATATAGATAGATAATAACCGGAAATAGGACATAGGCTACTTTTTATCTCAAAAAATTGCACGGTTCCCGTAATATAAAAAAAATTACTAGACTCCATTATCAGATCAGCTTGCTGTTACCATATTATTACATTGTAGTCAGAACTTGACAAATATGCCGAGTTTCAACTCAATCGGCTTATTTACTGAGGAGTTCTGTTGAACAGCTCTTGACTCCATCGTCAGATCAGCTTGTTGATACCATAATATTTAATTGTCACCGAGAATCTATAAGTGTGCAAAATTTCAGCCCGATAGTTCTACAAACACAATAAATAAGGAATACGATGACATTCTCGCTCGTCAGTCGACACGTGCGCTCACGTCGCGCGTCGAAACGGGACTGAGCATAGCGCCAACGTGTGGACGGATCCCCAACGTTGGCGCGCCAACTTCCTTTGATAAAACCGACACGGCACGGCCAAGCCCCAACGTTGGCCCCAACGTTGGCGCCAAGCTATTTTGTCAGCACCACACGTTGGTGAGAGGCATTGGGACCAACGTTGGCCCCAACGTGTGGATGCGGGGTAAGAAGTGAATTTACATTTCTTACCGGTTTTTAATCTGTGGTGTAAAGTTGGGGAAAAAATTCTGAACGAAACAAGAAGTTTGACGTTGACATGACAATTTGACACTTGCTTCAAAAAAATACGGCCTTTTCTCCGTTCCCTTTGCAATCATGGCGGTGAACAACATTTCCAAAAAGCGAAAAGTACGTTTTAATATGTGTTTTACAAGCTGAAATACTTGCACGATATCGTACTACGATCCCGTAATAACGTGACCATGTAAAAAGTAGCTCTGTTTCTGCGGTGAAATTAGTGATGTCAGTGGATGTGTTCAAAGTTTTGATTTCAAACGAGATGATAATCTGTTGTTACTCCTTGCAAAAGTGTCCATACATTATGCTGCGATCTCCCTAAAGTTAGCCTCTTCTGTTTTCGCGAACAAAATTCCCGGAAGTGATAAAAACCGGATAGTCAAAACATAACCTCTCCGTAACATTGCAGTTCGTCGGTGACGGAGTTTTCAAGGCGGAACTCAATGAGTTCCTGACCAGGGAGTTGGCCGAGGATGGCTACTCCGGCGTGGAGGTGCGCGTCACCCCCACCAAGTCTGAAATCATTATCATGGCAACAAGGACCCAGAGTGTGTTGGGAGAGAAGGGCCGTAGGATTCGTGAGCTGACCTCCGTGGTCCAGAAGAGGTTCAACATCCCGGAAAAGGCCGTTGACCTGTACGCCGAGAAGGTCGCGACCCGCGGTCTCTGCGCCATCGCTCAGGCTGAGTCTCTCAGATACAAACTTATTGGAGGTTAGTTTCTGTCAAAACAATGTGAAATTGTGTACAGTGTACAGTGGCTTCTAGCAGATTTATTCAAATCTATTCACCAAAGTATAGTAGCCACAATGGATCTAGGCATTCAAGAAGGTAGCCGTTTCAGTGTGCAGTGCATTGTTTTCATACAAAATCTTCTAATGTGCAGCAAAAAGCCTAAATTCACGAATGCCTAGATCCATTGTGATAACTGTACTTCTAAATTCAATAGTGAAATTCATAATGCTTTTCAATGCAAACCTATCATGGAGTCTGAAATTGCTTTCAAGACTGCAGAATAAAATTAACTCACTGAGCGATAACCAAGCAGGAACTGTCTAAATGAAGTTGAAACCTGGGTTAGCTAGGAATTTGCTTTTTACATTTATTTTATCATAGAATTTATTGTAATCGAATTTTTATTGCAAGCAGTTAATCGAAGTGTTACCTTTCTCAGCTGTACAAGTATAATTGTAACATGCCCTGAACCTGACATTGCTGCATCAATAGTAACAATGTTTTTCTAAAGGGCTAGATAAAATCCTTTCCTTCAAAGAGCTTTATTATTTCAAGTTCTAATATAGGAAAAGAACACTTAGCTTACTTACTTACTTGTAATCTGTCAATAAATGTGTTTAGGTACTCAATGGTGCCATTAACACTAGAAAAAGAATAATAATCTTGTTTATTTTATACTTTTGGATTTCGTATCTGTTATTTAGTAAACACTGTCTGTACACACACTTGACTATTTCTGGATTAGCTATTCGTAGACAACATAATTATAACAAGGAATACCTACTAATAATCCTTTTTGATCTGTTTTTTTATTTTTACTTCTAATCAGCTAAAGAGTAATGCATTCAAATTATTTGTTAACTAGCGTAACTTTAATCGTTTCTAATGTTGCATTTCCCAACTAGCTCTACATTCTTCATTTTTGTACTTATTTTTCAACTATCAATTTCAGGTTTGGCTGTCAGACGTGCCTGCTACGGAGTGCTCCGATTCATCATGGAATCAGGTGCCCGTGGTTGCGAGGTAGTGGTCTCCGGCAAGCTCCGAGGACAGCGTGCCAAGTCCATGAAGTTTGTGGACGGTCTTATGATCCACTCTGGTGACCCCTGCAATGACTACGTCAACACCGCCACACGACACGTGCTGCTGAGACAAGGAGTACTGGGTATCAAAGTGAGTGTTGTTGTATTAATTTTCACCTCAGCTGTATAATTTTACGACTTGGAGGCATTAAGACTAGACATTTTCTGTGATAAAACTATCTGTCAATGAATAGTGTGATTTCTATTTGCAATGATTTCTGATAGTAATAAATAAATAAAAATAAAATTATTAGTCTAGTTTAGTAGTGTGCCACCAAATCAGGGATTGTGGGCCACACAATGGCCTAGGATCTAATTTTGCGTGGCAGAGAAACCAGCTTGTTTATTGGAGGGTCAGTCTGTATTGGCTCTGGTACGGTGCAAGCTGAACATTTCATCTATAGGAAGTTAACTTTCTATTATTTCAATAATTTTAATAGAGAAAATGTAGTGTGTTTATCTTCTTCCCATGAACTACATATTACAGTTAAAAAACTGGATCTTAGGTTGATTAAATCATCCTTAGATTTTTTTATAAAACAGCAAACTTTGTGTGTTGCTAACAGGCATTTACTGATTTTTTTTCAACAGGCATTTATTGATAATAACCATAAAAAAAAACAACTTAGCAAAAGTATCCTCAAAGGTTTAATTTTATATTTTAACATTTTATGCACATAAAAATATTTCAAACATGAAACTATTCTACAATTTTCTATATCACACCATTTTCCCTTGCTCCAGGTGAAAATCATGTTGCCGTGGGACCAGCAAGGCAAGAACGGCCCGAAGAAGCCTCAGCCCGACCACATCCTGGTGACGGAGCCCAAGGACGAGCCGGTGCCGTCGGAGCCCACGAGCGACGTGCGCTCGCTGGCGCCCGCGCCGCTGCCCGCGCAACCCGTGCCCGCAGTCGCTTAGGTCTAAGCTAATTAATACAAAACTCTAAAATGACGCTCTAGTTTTCTTTTTACCAAGCTTGTTTTTGAAGTTATTAACACGAACTATAAACGGCGAAGGAAAACATCGTGAGGAAACCCGCGGCTTAGTCAGCCACGTACTGACCGTGTCTTTCCTGTGGATATGGCCGATTAAGCTGAGAGGATGGTGTAGGTGCTACAAGCCTACTCCATCAAGATTGTCCCAGGCACTAGTGTCCCGATAAGTGTAGGCAAAGATTGCCTCCTGACACAATCATCTAGTAAAGATGTAAGGCCTAAGTTTTTTTTAAGTTTTGAAATTAGAAAACAAACATTTTAGTTGGGCATGCATGCCCCATCATTCCCACATTGGTGGGTCGGTTGTTAGGATGAAAAGCGAAATTGCTTTTGCAAATTCTAACTATCACCTTGCTGAAATTGAAAAGGCGTTTTATTTTAGGTCTAGGTAAGTAGGTACTTACGTAAAGAAATAAAGCTCACTCTTGTTACTCAATGCAATTTATTACTCAAGATCTCATTACATACAAACGCACCATATACTTAGCGTAACAACTTATTCACGGACTCTACTGGCCGCATTACAGAAATAATGTAGAAAATATTTTACAAGCAAAATATTGTGAAAGTCTGAATAATGCGTAGGTAATAAACTTTACAAAATATTATATCGAGGTGCTGATTTGATAGTCTGAAAAAGAAGCGAAGAAGTGCGCGGTGAAACTTAAGGTGGTCGCACACATACACGCGCTGAACGAATCGAATTTTAGAATTATTCATATGAAATCGTATGAAACCTCACACACCTGTCCGATTCGACCGAATCTGGCAGTACTTCGAGAATTCGGCGCGGATTAGGTGTGCGTTAACCATTATTCGGACCTACGGTACCGAATAAGTTTCGCCACGCACTCTCCTTAAATTAAGTTGTCATCTATATTAGAAACACCTACTTGTAGGTATAATGAGAACCACACTTGAACTTAGGCATCTACCTGCTAACAAAAAAATAAAATAAATCCTGGCTGCCTACGCCAAGTGAAAAATCTCTAAAGAATGAAGTAGGTAGATACTCGGTGGGCACATTTTCAATATGTTGGTACCTAGTTCTCCAAACGCCTACCTCTAATAACATTCTGGAAACTGAAATTACGCTTCTAAGGTGCCGGAGCAATAAAGACACTCACATATTTGTCCTTTTTAAAAGACAATAGCAGACAAAACGGTACCTATTGTAACAATTATCATTTCTCATCAATAATTACAACTACAATGAACCTAGTAACGAAATGTGAGAGCTTATAATCAAAAGAAACACTTCAAAAGTGCGTAAAAAATGGCGCTACTAACATCTACCTAGTCTAGCATTTTACATGACTATTTTTCGGCATTTCTCGATTCAATAATATGTAGATTTTATGAATTTCCATCAATTTGTAAGCAAATCAGCTAAGGTAAGGTATTTTTGCATGAAAAGCTATTCCTTTACGTTCATGAAATTTTCTTAGAAATAGGACAGTGAATATCGTACAAGGTGTGCTTACGGCTAAAAATGTATTAACGTAGTTTATTTCTAATCCAACATTCAACCT
This sequence comes from Camptogramma bilineatum, assembly GCA_958496255.1. Taxonomy (NCBI): domain Eukaryota; kingdom Metazoa; phylum Arthropoda; class Insecta; order Lepidoptera; family Geometridae; genus Camptogramma; species Camptogramma bilineatum. The sequence goes on from OY292471.1 coordinate 12,040,442, forward strand.
AGTTTTACATCTAAGTATATTTATCTAAGCTTATAGTAATGGACAGAATTGCGTGTCGCGTGTATCGATCAAATATGGTGGCGTGTGTGCGTAAAGTTATCAAATAGATCGATTCAAAATAATGTGGGTAGATATAGAATTTATTTCTGGCAAAGAACGGTCAGTGTTGCCATTTGAGAAAGGATAATATTGGTTTTAAAAATAGCATAGTGAAACGCAGTGATTCTAGGACTAAGAAAATAGTAGACACATTGCAAATATAAAATCTAGAAGCGCAAAGCTAGAGAATTATATAGGACACTAGAAATAGGATCTAAGATAGACACTACAGTGGGACGTGAGTATAAGGGATCGAGTTTTTGTACAATAAATCTAGAAGTAACTACAATAGAATTGGGACTATAGAATTTTCTAGCAAGAATGTCTACAGATTAACCTAACTTCGCCTTTTTTCTACATTAAGCCCTAAATTTTATTTCAGTAATTCTACTTCGGATTATGAAAGCTTAGTAAGATTACAAGTAGGTAGTTGAATTTTATCTCATTATTTTGGCACAGAGATAGGAAAAAGACGAGTTTTTCTGGTAGTTATCTAGAAGTGCATTTAAAGCCTAAATCACAGAGCGGAAGGGGCGTGCGGGTGGAGAGTGCAAAAATACTTAGTTCACAATTAGGTGTTGCGTAAAAAACTATGTTTTCGACTTTCATAACACTTGTGGCGTCACTTAGCTAAAACAACTTTTAGCATACAATTAGTTCTAATATCCTAAATATTGACATAGTTCAATAGCGAAAATGACTACTGTATTGGCACTTTCGCGTTGCCGTACTTATCACTTAACTTACCTACTTCACTGTCGTGCATGTCTTACAAAATATTATATGTGGTTCAAAAACACATACTCAGCTACATAATATGTAACGGTATATTAAAAAGAAACGAAAAAATCATAAGAAAACATTTAATAAAAACCAAAATAAGTATTAAGTACAACAAAGTCAAATCACTAAAGTTTAGTCAAATTAAGTACTTTTCCCACCACCGCAAAGAGTAAAAATAAATTAAGTAAAATGGAATGCATTCAAATAATACTTTTTAAGAATATTCTGTAATGACAGAGCAAAGAAAATAATAAATAAAATAAGTACAACTTGCCATCAAATACTAAAACATTGCACTTGAAAATCTTAATTGATAAATAATTTAAAATATTTTGATTAAGTTAGAATAAAAAGCAAAAATGGACGTCAAATACACAGAGATCGTAACTAGGAATACTTTTAGAAAATTAATTAAGTATTGCAATCACCTATGGCACTAAATTATAAATATTTCATATTAAATCATATTCATAAAATTAATTCATAATAAATTCTAACAATCATAATTTTCTTGATTTCTCTAATAATATAAAACTATCAATACAACATGAAATGTCAATAATTAAGTACTTACACGAGCCGAATAACCAGTTTCCTACGTAGCAAAGTACACAATATAACAAATTTTTACAACCAAAGTTCTTGCTAATTGAGTGGATATTCGTTGAACGTATCTTTACATCTTTCAAGTTTATAAATATCCGACCACTCATACTTAGCATTACTAACTCACTCAGTACTGCCTTTTTATTTTCTTTGGATTGCAAACTATAATCGCAATTGGCGCCAAAATCGACGCATGTCTATCAGCTATGGCATGGATACCGATCCTTTGAGCTGAACAAACAACAGTACGTTCTATCGTCGTCTAAACCTAACGCCTTACTTTACGAGTTTAATTGAATTATTTAAATAACTAGTTTCTAGTATCGTTGCTGGTACTCGTGGTGCCATCTGTTGAAGTCTATGTGGAACACTACGAGGGAACCGTTCTCGAGACCCGCTAGTAGGTATCTGAAATGGAGATAGAACATTATTCAAATAAAATTTTGCAATTTATTTGGAATGGAGGGTGACACAGGTAGGGAATTGTGAAGCAGTTGTCTAGATTTGAAGAAAATGAAGCGCCAGATTTTCTATCACTTGGCAAATACAATAACTGGCGCAGCCGGTAGGATTAGATTATACTGACACTTGTTAAAATTCGAAATTCAAATCTCATTTATTCAGTAGGACCACTAGGATATATTTTTTATATTGTTATCCAAAAGTTAAGGGATCTTTAATCATCATTCACGACCCATAGGACTATTAAAAATGAGAAATAAATTCTTATTAAAGGTACTAAAAGAACAAACAAAAAATATTTTTTAAAAAGTATCCCATCAATTTCGTCGGTAAAACTTTTAAATGTCGCTTAACGTTTTTAATGTTAATCGCCAGAGGACAACTTGTTTGTCGCGTATCGTACAAAGGTTTTAAATGAAATGTAACTGACTTCTGATCGTGCGAGAGCGCGAGCGAGCAGACGGGCGCGCCGGCCGGCGGGAAGGCGTAGAGCGGAGACAGCGTGCACGCGCGCCACACCTCCACCACGCCGCCGTCGCCGCCGCACACCAGGTACTCGCCGCAGCGGGACAGCACCAGACACTGCACACATTACATACGATTAGTTAACTTACAAAAATTAATCTACTACATAAATAACTTTATAAAATACATTAGAACACGGCTTTCACCTTTTGTTTGCTTTTACTTGCTACAAACATCTATGTTCATCACACAAATGGTTGTCCTGAGTGGGCACGACCTGTAGTGCAGAAGGCAGAGCTACTACCAATTGAGCTAAGAGGGCCAGTCAATATTGTCATAAGTGCATAGATGATAGATGTAACAAAATAAATGTAAACCTTAAAGCTATCACTCGTCAGACAAGATAAGGCAGCTGTAAGCAAGGGTCTCTAGTTAAAGTTACCTACCCTATTGTACTAAATAGGTATCTCTATGTGATCACACTATGTACTCACCTGGAAGTTATCGTTATGAGTCTCGTGCCTCAGCCGGCGTCCGTTGAGCGTGTAGGCGGCGAGGTGTCCCCTCGCGTAGGCCACCACCAGCACGCCCTCCCTCGACAGCGCGAGTTGCTGCGGGCCCGCCGCGCCGCCCGTCGCCGCCGCCGTCGGCAGCGCGCGGAGCAGCTCGCCGAATGTTGTGTGGATCAGCACGGGACCGTCTGATGAGACAAGAAACTTGACTACCGGCTGCGCCAGATAAACGTGAAAAACTACCGGCTGCGCCAAAAGTCCGATATAGATGCTAAGCATGAATAGCTAATGAACGAAGTGTCATAAACACTTCATTCGGTACCTTACAAACAAACAAGTTGTACAAAGTTTGCCGACCCCTGTCCTAGTGTAGAGAGTTGAGACGGGGTCACCAATGTGGCAGTAATCTACGCTTCCAGCGAAGAAATTAAACGAAATTTATTTAAGTGGAATACTAGGTAATTATAAGTTATAGTGGTACAGTGACACTCGACGAAATCTCTATGCAAAAGCGACGTCTAACTACCAATATTTACACTACACAACACAATGTCAGTTGTGGTACGACGTAAGGTTGTCACCGTGTGAATAGAATAATGTACACTGTGGTTTCGGTCTCGTCTATGCGTCTGCGCGTGTGGCGCGTTCCGTGCTCAAAGTCAGCTCCTCGCCAGCTCAAACTCACAGTGTCCATTCTATACGAAGTATCTGTTCTGTGACAGTGGGTAAGTGGTAAGATAACGATAGAATTTCAGTAAAACGCCGAGGTATAACATAAGTTCTCTGGTGCAAGAAAATGGTTGGTAATGTAGAGTGCGTGCAAGATAACTCTGCGCGCGTAAATTAGGTACCAATAGGCTTGTGTAGTTCAGGAACGATGAACTAAAAAGTACCAATTCCTTTCAATAAACTCGTTCCAATTAATACTCTAAAGTGCGCGCTAGATAACTCTGCACGATTTTATTATTTATGTTCATTCTTTATGGTTCTTTATTCAGTCACGCGCAGACTTATCTTGTGCGCACTCTAATGGCGGCTTGTCCACCTCACTAGTGATGTGACACGATGAGTCTCCACAGATACTAACTGAGCGAGGATGAGACGACGAGCCCCAGCTCCGCGGAGACGAGCACGCCGTTGATGGGCGCGTCGTGCCCGGTGAGCGTCACGCGCGGCGCCGGCGTCTCGCCCTCGCCCACGATGCCGCCGTGACGCGCAGACCTGTAATAAACCACTTATTATACAGCTTAAAAAAAAAGGTTATCAATTCGTCGGAATCTTCATTTTTTGAGCTTTTTTTATGTTCACCGATTACTCGAAGACGCCTCTGGGCAATTCTACTAGATGACAACCGCTGCGTTTTGGTTCGATCTCTTAAATGTCAGCCATTTGGTGAAATAGTAGAATAGCTTTTCAAAAATTTGGTCTGCCAAAGTTCAAACCTTAGCTAAAACCTCACCACAACTGAGTCGTTTGTTATTAGTGGTCATGGAAACAGTCGCTTTAGTTGAGGTTCTGGTTGAGGTTGATAAAAAGTTCGGTACCAGAATTGACGCCGGACCGATTTGGAAAATTCTGTTTTTGTTTGAAAGGGTACACTTTCCGATTGGTGCCACAAAAATTTGGTGAGAATCTGTAGAGGATCTTCGGAGTTATGCACAGAAATGTACTTCGAGAGTGCAGAAAATTGCTCAGCATATTTTATCATTGAAGTCGGTTTTTATAAATTTTTAATTTAAGTAGCCACTTGTTTCGAGTTTGAAACAGTGAGAGTTATCGAAAAGTCATGTTAGGAGTTACGGGCTCGATTTTGAAGAAAATGTGTTTTCTTTCGCGACCAACACCGTGAAGAATCAGGGCAACGAACACGGTATCCCAGGTAGGAATTTTACGTCAGTTTGACGTCCGCTTACAGTCATTTTAGACGTATCTGACGTCATTTTACTACGTCGGGAGCCTCCGCAGATGACGTCAATTTGTCACAGCCATACGACGTCATTTGCTGACGTCTTATTGCTGTCACAGAGTGACGGCCGGAATGATATGCTGGAAAGACGTACTTCGTACGTCAATAGAGACTAGTTTGGGCCCTAACTATTGACCCTATAATGACGTTCAAGCAACGTAATTGGGGTGGTAGTTCGGAACTTCCTGGAAGGATTATTATGAGTGTGTAAGGGTGAGGGTCCGGTGACCTGTTCCGCTTAGCCAAAACAGGGACGAATTCGTCGGAATCAGCTGGTGCGGTGGTTTCCGTCTCCGCACTGATTTCCGATTCCCTAAAGATTCGATTCAAACCAAGTATTCCTCTAATCGTATGCCGACTTTGAGCGAAACGCAACGATAGCGCGTTCTAACTTGCCTAGTGGCGCCATCTAGTTAGAAATTAAAGAACGTCCGACGTACACGGTAGTAAAATGACGTACTGTAATGGACGACCAACGGACGAACGTAAAGAGACGTCGCTAAAACGTACATTCACGACCCTTAAAAACCTGGCGCTAAATTGACGTCTGTGGGACGTACATAATCGACGAATAAAGTACTGACTCTAAAATGACCTTAGAATGACGTCATTTATTCGTCTAGGTCGGATTTTCCTACCTGGGATGGAGCCTAGCTTTCTTTTCGATGATCCAATAGTCAAGCTCCAGTGGGGAGCCAGTCGAAAATGTGAGTCTCGTCAGTCGTCAAAAGAAGTCAAAAGATAGTTACCAATGCCAAAGCAGCACGGTGCAGTCTTCTGAACCAGATGCGACGTAGCAGTCGGAGGTGATGTTGCATTCAGAGCGACACACGCACGTCACCACGCCGTAGTGACCGAATATTATCTGCACTATTTTCGCTGGAATAACAGACAGACAGCTTTAGCAAGCAGAATATAGGTAGTAGAATATAGGTATCGGTAGTGGGGGCATAGTAGGTGGTCATATTCAATAAGATTACAGGGTCATAAGATAAGAGCTTCTTTTGCGTTGCGACTACAGAACAACAAACACATAAATAGAACAGAACTTAGATAGATAGATAACTTGATTGTTTACCACATGGATAGGCGGTAAACGAATGTCCATTTATACAAACGCAAAACCTAAACCGAAATGTAAGCAAATTGAAATGTTTTCTTTTCATTTGTCCGTAAGTTTTTTGAGCAACCTAGATAAGAACTGCCTTATTTTAAATAATAAATTAGGTAAGTACCTATCAAGTGATAAAATTTTAAATAGGTAATTACTTAGGTACGTATGAATGGACATTCGTCTGTCACTGGCCCTTAATTACTAAAACATGTACCTAGGTAAAAACAATTGGTGACCTTATCGTACTTACTAACTTCATAAAATTGAACACATTACTTCTGTCCTATGGGACAGATCCCACTAATCCCCCGACTCACCAGTTTCCGTAGAGAAGACCCTGAAGCTGTTATCCCAGAAGCCGGCCGCGATGAGGAACCTGGAGTCCACCGTCGTAACGAAGCAGTTGCTGCGAGCCTTCACTCGCTGCGAGAAGTTGTCGCCCAGCTGTCTGCGAGACAGGGCTTGCGCGCCTCCTGCCGCTACAATGCACAGGTAATATATTCGATTTTAGCTTTCAAAACCCATATTTCCCAACTATATTACCTATCATAGTCACTAAAAGACAGGTAAGTATATGAATATTAAAAAAGCCGTGTTGGCCGAGCTCATGTTAATGCGTAGGTACCTATATAAATTTTTCGAAACGAAAAATCTATTGATGCATTGACCGGGATTCGAACTCGCGACCTTCAGATCGAAAATCGAGATTTTACTCGGCCGTGCGTGTTGGCAGAATAATTTCGTGATTATCAATGCATTTATTATCCAAGAAAATAATTTGACAAAATATTTGAGACAAAGACCCCTAGGTACCTACTTATAAAATTCTGTTAAAATTGAAATGAAATGAAATGCTTTATTTGCGTGAAGTGTGGTGCACAAAGAACTTACACCTCTCCTATCTAAATTAGATCCACACACTTCGCTAGGATACCCAGCATGCAACACCGTTTAAACAATAGGGAACTCCCACAATTTTTTTTTATGATTTTATACGATAGGTTATATCGTCAAATAACCGTCATAAAAATTCCAGCGCCGAAATACTAAAATTTTATAACAAAAATAATTTTTGAAATTTACCAACATTTTCACGCATCTGAAACACGATTATTATTGTTGTCACAGATTACTGTTGTAGTAACAATTTGTGAACTTTGACGTGTGACGTCAAATTGATACTAAGTACAACAGTAATCTGTGACAACAATAAGTTCGAGTATAGGAATTGTGAAAATTAAAAAAAAAACTTATCTATGGATCGTCATATCTGACTCGTCCTTGACTTTTCTTATGAACTCGTGTCGTCACATCCTTTCACATCCTTATCAAGTATTTTGAAATTCCTACTATTTTTTGCAATTTTTAAAATTTATTTTCTAATCGAAAATGGTTTAATATTAAAAAATAATTACACACACATACCTCTAAAGCAACAATGTTCATAATAAAATACATTTAACCCGCTTTTGAATCAGACGCATATTGCCTATTGCCATCCTTTTTTGTTAGATAGTGACAGGGCGAATCCTGGGCATCATTTAACCAGTGTTCAAGTTTATAACCAAGGCCAAGAATGTGTCCAACTCACCCCAGACCGGGTCCATGAGTAGGGGATGGTGCGGCGCGGGCGTGTCCGGCGTGTGACGCGACACGTGCGCGCACCCCGCGCCCCCCGCACCACCCGCACCACCCGCCCAGCGGTGCGCCGCGAACGCGCGCGCCGCGCTCACCTAGTTCAAAAACACACACAAACTATAAATTTTATTTGTTATAAGGTGGAGTGCCGTAATTGCAACTAAAAAAAGTGGAGTCCTAACTTCATCGCTTGATAATTCTATATTTTGTATCAGATATGTATTTTTTGAAAGATCTGTTCTATAGTAAATTTTATGTAGATTTATATCATTGTTATGAATAAAGTAAAGCGATAAAGAATAAGATTCTATTGCATAAATTCATGACAGAGGGAGCAATAGTTGCAATTACCCGTTTTTGCGGGTAATTGCAACTACTTGTTTTTACTTCTTATTTTTCTATGGCGCTTACTACTGGAAAATACAGAACACATGCCTTAAATATCGTTCTTTCGATTTATATAGCTATGCCCTTGCTACTAATGTCAAATTTTGCGCGAAAACACTTTTCAGCAAAGAATCCGGTAATTGCAACTATTTTACTACAAATAGTGATGGGAACCTTATCGTGATTTTTATCGACTCGATGTTTATTTTAATCACAGTAATCTTTTAGTTATGAAACAGCCTCTTTTACTCTTATCTTTAAATGCTTCAATTATCTTTTACTAATTATTTTTTCTAACTTTATTTCAATCGCAATAAGTAATATTTTAGAAGTTAAACAGCCTTTTTATATTCGTTTCACATATTGAACGGCTTTGGAAACGGCTCCGCTAGCGCCAACATAATGAAGGGACTCAATCACTCAAACTAATTGCTAAGAACTCATAGCATAGTATGGAAGTAGATAGTATCCCTTTCAATAAAATATTACGTATCGACATAGTCATCGTCATTGTTACATCACTGGGTTTTACAAACTTCATACAAAACCGGTCGTTAAATTGCAACTGTCAAAAAAGAAACAAAATAGTTACAATTACAAGACTATGCACTTTTTGTCTGGCAAATGTAACTACATCCATAACTCTGAGTAGATTTATCGTAGAATACAACAAACACATAAAAAACAACTTACTGTGTCTTATAATCACTCTCAATGTGAATACACCGGCGAAAAACCACGAAAAACAATGTTTTTCAATAAATTACGAAGAGCGTCCGAGCGGCATCACTTCCGAAAAATTGGCAGTTTTACAAAAAGGCCTGTCATTTGCTTAGTTTTGGTCCTATCAACACCATCTATATTTTTAGACTGAGACTTTTAGAAGAAGTTCAATACCACATCTATCGATGTTCAAAAAATTGATCCTAGAGGGAGTTATTGACTCCAGTTGCAATTACCGGACAGTTGCAATTACGGCACTCCACCTTAGTGTTAATAATAATAATAATAAATAAATAAAAACATTTTATTTCGGACAACATCGATCCGTAATTTGTTTGTAATCACTATCTTAAAACTAATGTTAGTAAGTACACTAAATTAAACCACACAAAAGAAGAATGCCTCAGATTACTCTCCGAACAAAGCACTGCCACATCGGAGAGGTAATCCTACCAGCTACAGTTTGTAGGATGGTGTTGGGGCTGCCCCGTACCACATTTAGGTATTTACATTTGAAAATGAAAAATCTTATCAAAAATTTTTCCCGTCGGAATTGAAAATTTTGATTTTCAAACACACAAACTAGTTAATAAAACCGGTCAAGTGCGAGTCGAACTCGTGCGCCGAGGGTTCCGTACCTACCTATACCGCCATAATTAAGCTAGGTAGTCTTCTAAATTTTATGAGCGCCCATACAACTCAGAGGACTATCTTAATTGGTATCAACTATGTATGTATGGGGACACCCTTTAATTAGCAACTTTTTTTTTTTTAATTTTTCCTTTATTTGTGCTGTAAGTTCCGAAAAATAAAAAAAGTTGAAAATTAAGGTAAATTTTGGTACTTTCGAGCTTTGAAGTGAAGCAAAGTTTTACACTTTTGAACTCCAAAACCCTCAATTTGTGTGTTGTGTTCATTCATTCATCGTGCCAATATGCTCCTCATACAAATAATCGGTAAGTATTTAAATCTGTTTGCTCCAATATGATGCCACCTCTATGGCCCTGTCTGAAGCCGCAACAAGATCTTCGCTGGTGCAGTTATTTAGGCACAGAGGGCAGGACAGCAAATGCGTCATGTTTTGTGTTGGGGCTCCGCACTCGCACTGTAGGTACTTGGGACGGGTATCCTATACCCCATTTGGCTAAGCTGCTATTACATCGGCCAAACTTGTGTACGGAGTCTGTTAAGCGACTTCCAAATTGGCCAATGCAGTTTATGGCAGGCGTTCTGGGGGTCTTAAGTGGCCACTTTTGATGAAACATCAGATTTTTCATCTAATAAAACATGTGCTTCATATATGCTTCATATATGAAGCATCTATGAAACATTTGATGAAAAATTAGATGTTTTATCAGATGTTTTATTAGATGAAAAATCTGATGTTTCATCAAAAGTCCACTTTATCTCCGCTGTTGTGTTGTTGTGTGTGTTGTGTTATCATACCGTGACAGCGGCCGGCATGGCGAGCTGTGGATACGTGTTGGCTGACACGTGGACCACTGCTGCGTTAGACGGCAGCTTGAGTCGCAAACACACGTCATCAGGCGCCGCGGAAAACATCAGAGGAGCTAGGTGCATCGTCGATGCTCTGAAAATGTTAAAAAAAAATGTTGATAGGTAATTGTGTCTACAAGTTTTTTAATGCTGGATTTCGTTTCGCTTATAGCATCATTGTGGAATTCTGCCGACTTGATCAAGTTTGCAGCGTCATGTAAACTTGAAGATGTGTGGGAGCGTTCAAGTGTTCATGACGGTTGGTCAACGCGTCGTCGTCCGTCACCGGTGACGCCATGGCTTCGACTGGCTGCACCATCAAGCAAACTTGCCGGTACACTTGATCGTGTGTGTTCTATATGGACGAACTGCAAACTGGACGCCGCATCATGTCCGCTGCAAACTTAATGGTGAACTTGAACGTGTATGGCTGGCATTACACGACCTGATTCAAGGCCTGGATGTTCGAAGGTCTTACCTAGGTGGATGTGGTTCGCTGAGCAGCTGCACGGATGTCAGTCCGTATCGTACTTGGAAGGTAGTACAACTCTTTAGTCACACGACTTGTTCCAAGACCTGGAAGGTTCGAAGGTCTTACCTAGGTGGATGTGGTTCGCTGAGCAGCTGCGCGGATGTCAGTCCGTATCATACTTGGAAGGTAGTACAACTCTTTAGTCACACGACTTGTTCCAAGACCTGGAAGGTTCGAAGGTCTTACCTAGGTGGATGTGGCTCGCTTAGCAGCTGCTCAGATGTCAGTCCGTATCATACTTGGAAGGCAGTAGAACACTTTAGTCACACGACTTGTTCCAAGACCTGGAAGGTTCGAAGGTCTTACCTAGGTGGATGTGGTTCGCTGAGCAGCTGCGCGGATGTCAGTCCGTATCATACTTGGAAGGTAGTAGAACACTTAAGTCACACGACCTGATTCAAGGCCTGGATGTTCGAAGGTCTTACCTAGGTGGATGTGATTCGCTGAGCAGCTGCACAGAGCTATTATTATAGGTATACTTTTCTTTGTTTTAATGTTACTTTTCTTTTCATTGTGTTATATTTTAGTTGTATTTTTGTGAAGTGTGTACTTATATGGTGGTGAATAAATGCGTTCTATCTATCTATTAAGGTTTCACCTAGGTGGATGTGGTTCGCTGAGCAGCTGCGCGGATGTCAGTCCGTTTCATACTTGGAAGGTAGTACCACTCTTTAGTCATACGACCTGCTCCAAGGCCTGGATGTTCGAAGGTCTTACCTAGGTGGATGTGGTTCGCTGAGCAGCTGCGCGGATGTCAGTCCGTGTCATACTTGGAAGTTAGTAGAACACTTTAGTCACACGACTTGCTCCAAGACCTGGAAGGTTCGAAGGTCTTACCTGGGTGGATGTGGTTCGCTGAGCAGCTGCGCGGGCGTCTGTCCGAAGCTTCTGATCTGGTCCTCGACCGCGGCGCGCGTCACCGGCTCCGAGATCTGCTCGAGTCGCACTCCGCCCTCGTATGTTAGGTAGTAGAATACATTCGTCGCGCGGACCGCCTCCGGACCTGGAGGAGGATGCTGTTAGCTACAGAAATACTAGAATATTTTTGGCTGTTTGCTGATATAACAGACTAGCAGCGCCGTCGCGGCGTTGCCCTCGTTGTGGTGATGGTGATGATGATGATGAAAAGAATATTTCAAATTGGACTGATAGTTCCTGAGATTAGTGCGTTCAAACAAAAAACTCTTCCGCTTTATATAATTAGTATAGAGTAAAGATAAAAAGTAAGTTCCTATGAGCAAGTGGCTAACTCTGGTGACGGAGTTTTTAGACCGCCTAAAGGCCTCCGTCATGGCTTAACGACTTAAAAGCCAGGACAATTTAACGTGCCCTCCGAAGCACGGAAGTTTTCTACTCGTAATGCCACTGGCGGTCCTATCCAAATTGTGACTCGGAATAACGCTGCTCAACTTCAACGATCAATCAAGAAAGTCTAAGCTACGTCACGAGCGCTTCAAAATCGAAGAATAACCTATCAGATCAATCACAAGTCCTAACGCTTAAGTGTCAAGTTTTTGCCACTAGTTGGCGCTGATCCGACTTCGCTTGATACTTACAGCAATGTCCTGAAATAATGTATCTGTCAAGTAGTAAAAGAATTCTGGTGCAGTATTACAGATGTTCGAACTATCTACCCTTAACTTATGCACAAAGTAACGAAATTCGCACCTCTTTGGAACATTATTAATTGTCCCGTTGATGATAGTATATTATGTATCAAGCATAATATAATATTACGGTAAACTTCTAGACTCTCTAACAGTTACTTCTCATTTAAGACGTATTTACTTCCACATGTGGATAACGCTGTGGGCTACGTTATTAATAACTTAAGTCTTACATTCCCAGAATGTCACAGAAATCTTTAACACATATAACCAAGCCATATAATGTAGCTGTTTGTTGTTCCTTAATAAATAAAAAAATAAAACTATTATTATTTTCTCAAACTGTAACAGCACCCACCTCTCTGCTTATATCCGAATATGAGATCTATCCACTGATGTAGCTGACAGCTGACGAACTCCGACTCGAGTGCCATCCTGTTGATCCGGACGAACTCCTCGGGCGAGGCGGCCCAGGGGGGCAGCACCACGTCGCCGGAGGGCGAGTCCGGCAGGCCCAGCCGGTAGCCAGAGCTGTTCACCAGCATCTCGGGGAGGAAGAACAGCTCGGGGATCAGTTCCTGAGGATAGTTAATAAGCGTTTGTATTTAAGCCGTGTTGGACGAGGGGTACAGTACCTCGACTTTCGATGCGCATTAATACGAGCTCTAAACGGTAAAAGAAAACGTCGTGAGGAAACCCGCGGCTTAGTCAGCCCCACACGTATTGACCATGTCTTTCCTGTGAATATGGCCGATTAAGCTGAGAGGACGGTGTAGGTGCTGGGCAAGCCTACTCCATCTCAACAATGTCCCAGGCACTACAGTGTCTCAAGAAGTGTAGGCAAAGATGGCCTCCTGACACTGTATAAATCATTTAGTAAAGATATAAAGGCCTAAGTATAAGTAAGTTCTTCAATGCTCTTCCGATCACGGTGTTGCTTCTCTGACGAGTTACACCAGTGATAGGCAAACTACGGCACGTTTTAATCCGGCCCGCCGCGCCGACATGCGTACTCAATCCGTACTCGTCTCAAATAGTCATCATCATCATCATCATCTCCCTGCCCTTATCCCACTAGGTGGGGTCGGCACAAAATGTTTCCCTCTTCCACTTTGAATCATGTTGTAAAGGTTTTGGCTTTTATGTTTTATGACTCGTCTCAAATAGTCTCGAAAATAAATGTAGAGACAATGTAATTTACATTTCATAGGTTTTATTTGACCCCTGATGATAAGAGTTTGCCCAACCCTGGGCTAGACTATCTATCTTTATTATTTTTAAACTATAGGGATAGTACCTTATGAGCACTTAATTATTGTCTTCCCTTTTCGAAAAAGATGACGGGTAATATTGTCTTCTAGGTACGCCAGCGGAAAAATATGAAGAAAATTCTAAAATGAAAAGATTCTAAAATGGGCACCAATCTTGTACTTAAACCAAAACTCGTAGTTTTAAATTGATTGTGTTGACTAGAAACTCTAATAAGGTATCATTTATATTTAAATAGCTCAAAGTAAGTCCAGCAGTGGACTTGTAACAGTGGATTCTGATAGGCTCACCTTGACATCCGAGGTGTCCCTCTGACAGTTCTTCCAGGACATGGCTATTGAGGAGAACAGTCGGTTGGGGTGGTCGAACTTGCCGCCCTGCAGCGCCAGGAACATCGTCGTCATCGGCTCCTGGAAGTCAGACATACAACATGACAATCACACTTGCTATTTATAAATGTAAAATTTTTGTGTGTTCCATATGGACTCCGAAACGGTTTGACTGATTTTGATTAAATGTTTAGGTATTCTTCAGATTAGCCTAGCGGGTCCTGTAAGGTTTGGTAGTGATGGGATCAACAGAAACTCCGTGCAAAGCCGGGACGGGTTGCTAGTACAATATACAACACTAACGAGTTATAATATTATGTTATAGTAAGTGCCTAACCTTAGGCACAGGGAAGGAGTTTTAGGACGCCTGAAGGGCTCTGTCATGTCTTAACGACTGCATAATGTACTTAATCTCTTGGTTTTTCTAATTTCAAGGGTAAGTATCGGAGACTTTTCAAAGATTTAAATGCATAGGAACCTATCTATTTAAAAAATGAAATAAGGAGTTTAAGGACCTATTTTTTTTTATTCAGTAGGTCATAGCGATGACCACTTTGAAACGTCTTAAGATAAATAAATAATAACAATAAGTCCCTATATTCACGTCATTTTTTTGACCTTCAGTCAAATCTAATGTTTTCTCGTCATCTTCATACGTATGAATTGTATAATTAGCTTATAATAATGATGAATAAATTACTGAGCAAGTCATATCAGTTAAATTACAAATTGACCATGAAACAAGCAACAATTAGCTCGTCCTATGAATTTCTTTATCTCTTTCATTACACAACTATGTACCTCTTACGTAACCGTAATGGGCATTCGAATAATAAGATAATTGTGTGTAGTTGCAGCGTGAAGCTGATAGCTTATATAATGTGAACATCTAATGACTGTAGGTATTCCCAGAAACTAGGTGTTCAGGCGTTTTAAACGGTTAGTTCACAAAAGAAATAATGAAACGCTCGTGGCGTAGCTTGCCTAGATGTTCTTGATTGATCGTTGAAGTTCAGCAGCGTTGTGCGTCACAAATGTCGGTCCCGGCTTTTAAGTAGTTAAGCCATGACGGAGGCCTTTAGGCGGCTTCGAAACACCGTCACCAGAGTTGGCCACTTGCTCTTACGAACTTTTTTCTTTTTTTATTTAAAATCTGCCTACCTCTGTGGGAAAGAGGCGTGATGTTATGTATGTATGGAAGTCAACCGATCCATTATTATTTCGTTCGTTGCTAGTCATCAGATTGTTAAACAATCGCTCAACTCCAGTGAGAAGTTGTCAAAGTCAGTAGGCATCTACTCAATAAGACCACTTGGTTCACTTTGGAACGGCTGAAGAGCTAAGTGATTACTTATTCACGCCAGTACCGTAAAGAATCAGGAACAAACACGATCAGGCGCGGATCCACCCATATGGGCACGGTGGGCATGCCCACAACCCTAATTGAGTTTATTGAGAGGAACAATTGAAATTTGATTCAAAGAAACGAAAGTTTGTACTTATTCGTTATTTAGATACCTACCTACCTAAGCACTGTAATATTTTTTTTAGGAGCTTTTTATTAAATCTGCTAAGTTTTCAACCTAACGATATCGTTCTTCGGCTCGCACTTAGCCAAGTTTTGGGTGGCTGTGCCCACAACCTTTTTTGAGGGCTGGATCCGCGCCTGCATGATTCGGATATTCGTTTCAGTGTTCCAATTTCTAAACTGAAAATCCAGTTGCAAAGTAGTAGGACTAGGCTAACACAGCTCTACTATTTCTAGTTTTTCCTTACAGTTGATTTCCAGACATAATAGGATGTTGTTGTATTGCATCCGCTCTTTATAATCGCCTATTACGTTTAGTTGCCGGATTAAATCGACATGACATGTAGATTGTAGGTACCTACCTAGTCAGTAATGGTCCGCGGACTTTAACCACATCATCTATACTTAGGTATAAACTTCTCTCACTCACAATCACACGTATATCCGTAGGAACCCATATTATAAACTTCATTCTTATGTGAAAGTGTGTTTATTTGTTTGTTTATTTGTCCTGCTTTCACATCAAAACAGAGCGACGGATTGAGGTGGTTTTTTGTGTGGAGATAGTTGGAGGGCTGGAGAGTAACATAGGCTACTTTTTATCCGGGTACCACGCGAGCGAAGGCGCGGGCAGCAGCTAGTAATATTATAAATGCGAAAGTTTGGATGGTTGGATGTATGTTTATTCCTCTATAACTCGACAACCACTGAACCGATTTGGCTGAATTTTAAAATATTATAGATAAATAATGACCGGGAATAGGATATAGGCCGATAGATAAATAATGTCCGGGTACCACACGAGCGAAGCCGCGGGCGGAAGCTAGTAACTAAATAATGGTCATCCTTTTCTGTTCGATAGTGACAAATAGTGACAGGCGGTGTTTAAACAGTGTTTAAGTTGAGAGGCGATTATAGATAAAGCAGATAATGTGACATGTGTTAGGTTAGTACCTATGTAGTAAGTTCGGTCGAAACGTCGCCGAAGGGTTAAATAAAAGGTAATTTACGTGATAAATTATGAACTTACTTACTTATACTTAATATTTTTTTTATAAAATTCTCCGGATGAGTCGAATCGAATCCACTAGGATTACTTTGAATTGTCTTAGCAGCTAGAATATTAATTATATGTTATTCATGTTTTTTTATGAATTTACTTACAATTCTGACAAGCCAGTTAAGCACGAACGCAGCGGTGGAGTAGTGGGTCCCGTAGTGGAAGGGCGGAGTGGACTCGTGCTCCCATGTGTTGTATCGTTCCTCGAAGTACGCTCGTCTGCTGGGGTTCAGTGCTCCGATTGGCTGTTGGAAGACAGTAGACATGAAAAACATAGATAAAAGGTAGAGCGTCTCTAGTCCGGTGAAGTTGCAAAAATCGACATGAGATCAGTCAATATAAAAGTCCGTCCAAAAAAAAAGAGAGAGCGTCAAACCATTCACGGGTCGGTTTGAAAATCGATCTTACCTTTAGGTAAGGCGAGAGGCTAGATGTTTTTATCACATCAAAAAGGAAACTTTGACTTATGATTATACATGGACCCCTTACATATGAAAGATGTTTAAAGTTTAACACTGGTTATACAACGTCCTGTCTCTATTCGTCACTATCTACAAATAGAGACAGGACGTTGTTTAACCAGTGTTCAACTTTAAACATCTTTCATAAGTAAGACTCTGAGTGTGTTATTTTAAACCGCGTTGGCCGAGTTGGTTAGTACCTCGACTTTCGATCCTAGGGTCGTGGGTTCGAATCCTGGCCGTACTTCAATGGATTTTTCGTTTCGAAAAACTTATATGCGCATTAACACGAACTCTAAACGGTGAGGGAACACATCGTAAGGAAACCCGCGGCTTAGTCAGCCCCACACGTATTGACCATGTCTTTCCTGTGGATAAGGCCGGTTAAGCTGAAAGGATGGTGTAGGTGCTGGGCAATCCTACTCCATCTCAACATTGTCCCAGGCACTACAGTGTTTCGTTAAGTGAAGGCAAAGATTGCCTTCACTTAACGAAACTATAAATCATCAAGATGTAAAGGCCTAAGTTAATTTTTATTTTTATTTGCAATGATTTCATTTATTTCTTTTAAAAAGTAACCAAGTAAAGAATAAAAAATCAGCTCGATGAAATATTGTAAAAGATGTCGGAGGTTACCTTGGAGAGGTCCCGGTAGTTGGAGGGCTGGCTGAGGTCCAGCTCCTCGCTCTCGTAGTTGGTGAGCACCCAGGGGAACACGGGGTACTGGTTCAGGTCATTGTATGTGCGACCTGTCGACAACATCAAGCTATTTATAAAAAAATAATATACATTTAATTCGAGATGAACTCATATACACGAACACAAACTATACTTTTTGTCTAATAATCCCCTGCCTCCGCTAAATCCGATTGTAAGGGGATTTGTATATCGACAAAAAGTCTAATAATCCCCTTCGCAGGGGAATCTTTAAGGGGATTATTAGACCAAGCCAAAAAATAAACACTGAACTTAAAAACTAATTGGTGTTACTTATGGTGGCCGCACATCTATCCGCGCTAACGCGTCGAACGAATCGAATTTTAGAATTATTTATATGAAATCGTATGAAACCTCGCACACATACCGATTCGACCGAATCTGGCAGTACGAGTACCTACTTACTTCGAGAATTCGGCTCGGATAGGTTGGTCGTTGTAACGGGCTACTACGGAACCCTACACTGCGCATGGCCCGACACGCACTTGGCCGGTTTTTTTTTTTCTATGGAAAACCATACAAAATGGTTTTCCATTAAAAACTTTTGTCCGCAATGGACAACAATTTGCCTAATTTTTATAAATTGCTTACTGCGCAGCTTTACAGTCAGTGTTATTTTTACATGACGCGAACTATACAAATACATGCCCACGAAGAAACGACGACGATTCTTATCTATGATGCCCACATTTTACAGAAGTTAGTAGTCCATGACAAGTAACATGTAAAATGTCGTAAACGACGCTAGTATTTCGCGCGGTTCGGCAACTGACCGCGTCTCCCTTCATTGGTTTTTAATGAGCTCAAGAGTCGAAGTATTTGTGCAATTTCATATCGTTATCTTGACATCGATTAGAAATAACAGTTCACCACATTTGTGCAAAAAATACCACAAAGTGAAGTTCGTAAGAGATAAGTGGCCACATTAGTGAAGGTGTTTCTAGTTTGTTCAAAGACAACATTTATCTGTCTGAAATACTTTTCATTAGGTAATGTCATTTATGAAAAGTATTTCAGACTACACTCTGAAAGCAGTTTAAATTAGGATAAGCTCATAAAAAGAACTCTTATGTAGAAACATAAAACATTTTTTACGGCATCCCCACACTATTCATAAGAAACTTTTACAGTCTATGACTCGCACATTTAAGCTAAATCTAATGACACCGCACTCGTTAAAATCCATCGAGCCGTTTAAAACCGGTACAAAGAATAGACATACTTATACATAAAACTCGAAAAACATAACCCTCCTTTCTGGAGGCAGTCAAGTAAAAATAAAAAAACGAACTGTCATCAGACAATTGACATTAACGAGGAAATAGAACGTAACGGAGCCGATGGCCCCGATTGAGTGGCGCAATGTTGGGCAACGCTTCCTTCACGAATCTCTTGACATTGTTCATGGCGTTGCGTATCTTGGGAAGCACAATTTGCATTGTGACATTGTGCGGTATAGGTACCTATTGGTTTAGTTGAATGGTTTTTACCCGACTACGGCGAAGCAAAAAGGAGGGTTAAGATTTTATCAATTCCAAAGTAGTCTTTGTGTACCTACGTTTAAGTCTCTACTACTCATGTAGTAGAGACTTAAACGTAGGTATAGGCATACCCAGGGAATACAATTTACTAGTATAAGTAGGTAGGTCAAAATCAAAATCAAATCAAAATTAAATATCATTTATTCAGTAGGACCGTTATGACCACTTTGAAACGTCTTAAGAGCTAGGTGATTCTACTCCTGTTCTTTCGCGACCAACACCGTGAAGAATCAGGGCAACAAACACGGTATGGGGCCTAGCTTTCTTTTCGGTGATCCATCCGCTTAAAATCTAAATAGTCAAGCTCCAGTGTGGAGCCAGTCGAACAATGTGAGTCTCGTCAAAGTCGTCAAAAGAAAAATAAAAACCGGTCAAGTATGAGTCGAACTCGTACGCCGAGGGTTCCGTACCTAGCCATGGTGCCAATTAAGCTAGTCCGCTTAATTGTATGAGCGCCCATACAACTCGGAGGACTTTTAATAGGCGTCAACTATGTATGTATGGGAACACCCTTTAATTTTCAACTTTTTTAACTTTTTGGAATTTTTCCTTTATTTGTGCTATAAGACCTTGCTTTTTGCCAAATTTCGTTATTCTAGGTCAACGGGAACTACCATTTAGGTTTTCGACCCAAAACCTCTAGGGTACTTCCGGTTGACCTAGAGTTGTCAAATTTGGTTACAAGCAAGGTCTTACAGTACAAGTAAAGGAAAAATTCCGAAAAATAAAAAAAGTTGATAATTAAGGTAAGTTTTGGTACTCACAAGTTTTCACGAAAACCTAAATTTGCCTATATCTTTTTATAGTGTTGACTCAGGACCTTGATTTTTATACTCACAATAGGGACTATAGACCTTAGTATATGGTATAAATTTCAACTTGCTAGCTCTACCCGTTCCTGAGATAATCGATGGTGACACACGGACAGACAGACGGACAGACGGACAGACGGACAGACGGACAGACGGACAGACGGACAGACGGACAGACGGACAAGAAAGTGATCTTATAAGGGTTCCTTTTTTTACCTTTTAAGGTACGGAACCCTAAAAAGAGGATTAATACCTCAACAAACTACTACGGTACTGGAGCACTAAGTATAAATTTGTAACGTTCCAAAGTACAATGCAATTTTATGTCTTAATGAGAGCGTAGTTACCCTTTTCATTGATCTCAATGTCTTGCACATTTGATTAGGTATAGCTACTAACTTAGATGCTACCTATGTAAATTGTGTTGACAATAACATCTATTTAGTACCTACATAAGATTGTGCTTAGTTTCCTATATTAAATAAAACATAAGTAATTTATTTTGTATTATGAAGATGTGGATGTGGTTTCATGACTTCCTTTATGATGAAAAACCCGCAAGAAACATAAAAAAGTAGGTATTATTTATGTTTCTTGCAAATGAAATCTTGAATAATGACACGCTTGAATAACAGATAGGTATTTAATTAACTTTTCTTCTTTTTAGGGTTCCGTACCTTAAAAGGTAAAAAAAGGAACCCTTATAAGATCACTTTCTTGTCCGTCTGTCTGTCTGTCTGTCTGTCTGTCTGTCTGTCCGTCTGTCCGTGTGTCACCATCGATTATCTCAGGAACGGGTAAAGCTAGCAAGTTGAAATTTATACCATATACTGAGGTCTATAGTCCCTATTGTGACTATAAAAATCAAGGTCCTGAGTCAACATTATAAAAAGATATAGGCAAATTTTGGTTTTCGTGAAAACTTGTGAGTACCAAAACTTACCTTAATTATCAACTTTTTTTATTTTTCGGAATTTTTCCTTTACTTGTGCTGTAAGACCTTGCTTGTAACCAAATTTGACAATTCTAGGTCAACCGGAAGTACCCTAGAGGTTTTGGGTCGAAAACCTAAATGGTAGTTCCCGTTGACCTAGAATAACGAAATTTGGCAAAAAGCAAGGTCTTATAGCACAAATAAAGGAAAAATTCCAAAAAGTTAAAAAAGTTGAAAATTAAAGGGTGTTCCCATACATACATAGTTGACGCCAATTAAAATTGTCCTCCGAGTTGTATGGGCGCTCATACAATTAAGCGGACTAGCTTAATTGGCACCATGGCTGGGTACGGAACCCTCGGCGTACGAGTTCGACTCGCACTTGACCGGTTTTATTTTATAATCTCTACAATAGGTACTTCGGATGATCTGTCAGTCAGCCGGGTAACAGGTTTTGTAGTTTCAAATTTTATAATTTCAAATTAAAATATAAAAAAAGTTAAAATGGATGAATGATTGCACAAACATCCACATTGAAATGTCATTGTCAACAATAACATTGCATATAAGTATAAATAATTGTCAATGAAAGCTGCATTAAAGTAATTATGAGCGATTTCGCGGCCAAAATATTGGCAATATCTTAAATCACCTCAAAAAATGATCAATTACTGCAGAAAAAATGAGATCAAGACCGTTTACTGATGATTGATGTGAGAAGCGAAACCCAAGGTTAGATATGGTATTGCAATTTTTAATTATGTTTTCAACTTTCGTTAATAATTTTGCTTTGAGTACCTATTTCAAATTTTTGTCATTGCTTTTTTTCTGATTTACAAGAAATCGGGCTTTCCGATTTGGATTTAAATTTTTTAAGTTGCCGAATATTTTTTTCTAACGTGTGCGAAAAAGTCATCTAAAGATGCTGACCGCCCTGTTTTAGAATACAGTCTGGAGAAGTACCTACCTAAAATGACTCTACACCCGACTTCTGCATTGATAATAAAACAATGACATGTAAACACTGACAGGTGCGCGATTATATCACTTCTCACACAACACGTAGTAGTATCTGTGGCTATATCGTCCACTATACTATAGTTTTGAATTAGACGCGTCGAATTCACCTTTCAACTTTGCCTTAGCATACGTAGCTGTAGATAAAACTAGCGCATGACAACATCTTTATCAGTCAATGCAATTCATTGTTGTGGTCACGTGATCCTTTCCCGAGTCGAGACGTCCAGTCCACAGATGATGGTCAGCTTTTGTGGTCGTTCCGCGGGTTCGTGTCGGGAAAAGTGTTTTTACACGTGGCTTCTAAGATACCTATTTCAATAGTGGTTATTAAAAGTGTGGTTTAACACTATAAACATTAAAAAAAATTAGTGGTTATAAGTTGAAATTAAGCCATTCTACAGTGATTATTGAAGGGTTTTGACTCCAGTTTAATTTAAAAATTAGATGACTTTGACCTGCATAAGGTTTTGAAACGCAAACCGTTTCAAGGGGTTGACGGACTGACTAGAATTTTGCATAAAATCAAAATTAGAACACATTTGAACAACGAATTACCTTTGACCTAGGGCCAAGTAAATAATCCAAATTTGTAAAAAAAAGTGATTGCAAAACGAGAACTAAAACGAACAATAGTGGCTGAAATACTGAAAAAAAAAGAAAGTGCTTGCGCAGACGCCGAAGTGAAAGTGAAGTGAAAGAGTGCCAAGAGTGCCAACGTCACACCAATGCCGGAGTGTGCGGTCTGCGGAGTGAGTGCCCGCTTTGAAGAGGGCTGAGTGCCATGGAGGACTCGAAAAGGTATGTCTACATTTATCTAATCAGCCCACCCACATTCATTGACGAGTAAAGGCCTAATAATTAAGCTAATTAATAGGCTTTCTGAAAATAAGATTAATATTCTCCACCATAACCTGCTGAAACTCTTGGAGTTAGCTCGGGTAGTTTTAGAAGTTGTAGATCTTAAGTAGTGCATACTATTTACTTGAAAAGGTATGTCAATTACCACGAAAATTATTATTTTTAAAATCTAATGATGCAGTTTTATTTTTTATCAAAATCGCTTATGAGACTCTTTTGAGTGTTTTTCGCTATTGCTAATAGTTTCAGATTTGGCCCTAGAGGCACTCTTGAAAACTCACCCTGTATAACTCGGTCCTGACTGAGTGAAGCTGTATACTGTTCTCACAAATATTGTTTTTTATACTCATATGAGTTTATATTTTAATATTTGGTTGATGGCCGCGCGAAACAAAAAAGGCACCACTTTCCGGCATAGGCTTTTGCGATTCCGACGGAATTTTACAAGCGATCCTCCTTAAGCCGGAGTGCCTTTACCAACTCGTCCACGGAATCCCTATTCGTCAGGTCGAAAATCTTGATAAGCTCATATTTATCGGTTAAATCACCGATTAGCGCCATCTACAGGAAACACTTAGTGAACTCACTCCTTGTTCGGAGTTACATTCTAATCGCTTACTTCTGCCAGGTAACTTATAACTTGTACATTTTCGTACCTAATTTGCGTGGATTGAAAGCAAAAAATGTAGAAAACTTCATCCTTTGACGTCAATTTTTATACCTAGAGCAACTCTGAGAGTGACACGAGATTAAACAACCTGATAAGGAGATAGGTTAAGTACTCCTTAACCCTTTAGGGTAAATATCCTTATCTATTATATCATGTTTAAGAGGCAATGCCAAGTCCAAGTGACCAAGAATGCCACAGTGTCGACCTTAAAGTTTGTTGAAAACGAACATCAAGGGAAACAAAGATTTGAAACTAAAATAAATTTAGTTATCATTTGACCCACTGTTCCAATTTAAAGAAATATAAGTACCTACTTACCTACTTATTTATCTAGTGGATAATAAGTAGGTAATCAATGATACTAAGATCGTATTTACTTGTGATTGAAGGGTAATTTTCTTTAATTAACATTGGTAGTATATTTTGGGACAGTGGAGCTCAGAGACAGCGAAAGGCTTTCACAGAATGAGAAGCTCGACAATTTTGACACCTTGAACTTCAAATTGGTCTCAAACTGTCAAAAAACCATCGCGTGGGTATTTTTTTCGCGTTTGGTCTCGTTGAGATGAGAGTGACAGAGCTATTTGCGTGGTCACTATGACAGTCCTCCCTCATGACAGTTCTGTCATGCATGAGTGTCCGCCGAACGACACAAGACATTGGTCTTGTGTTCGGCAAACTATCTCTATCTCTATCGGTCTAAGCAAAGGCCTCCAGTTAATGAACTGGAGGCCTTTGCTTAGCATGGGACACTATAATAGGCTCGTTACAATGATAAATTATGATTTTCCGTAATTATTATCAGTATCTTACGAGGCAAATACTTCTCTCTACACCTTCCAGACTTCATCTATTAAAATTACATCTATTAAAAATTACTCCAGTTCGTCCCGCAATTTGTATTTGGTGCAATTTATTATAAAGTCCGAACGAATTTTCTTGTAGTACATTACCATTACTCGCTCACTGCCAAGCCTAAAGGAGGGGCCGCAGCACAGGCCTGAACACAGCTGTCACAGCTGCTGCTGCGCCACCTCTTATGGTGCCACAGAAAACCAGCGCTTCAGCAGTTTTTGCACTGCTGTAGCAAATGCTGAGGCGTTACCTTTTTTCTGTCACGTGTGTCATACATATCTACAGGGTGGAAAAAATGAATGGGCCCTGGAGGGAAACTACTTTAAATCCTTAAGATACAGTATTTTACTTAAAGGAAACATTCCTTTATTTTTAAAAAGAAACATAACTGCATTCAAAGATTTTCTAAAATTCGCTTGCCTCACCCGGAATCGAACCAGCTAAAAATTAAAAAATAAACCTCGCTCTATTTAATACCACTAATCGATAGGATTAATGTCAGGATAAAATCTTTATAACACACATTTGGTTTTAGAAATAAAAAAGATCATGAAATCTAACATTAATTTTATGATTTTTTTTTCATTAATTTTTATTATTTCACCATTCGCGACAAAACTTTTCTAGACGGTATTTGTCTATATGAGGAGAGATTCAGACTTCCGAAAATGCATCCGATTCGATGATTTTCTTCGAAAAGTTGACGGTTTTTCAGCGAAGAAACATTATTTTCCGAATGCGGAATACATCCCCAGAAGGTCTGAATCACATTACTGGATACCTCTCACCATTTCACTGTAGAGCTAAATTGCAATTAAAGCCCTTATGTACTAAATATTAGATTTCATGGATTTCTTGTACGACAGACGAGTGTAAGACCTCATGTTTCTTTGAGAAGTTTTATCTTTAGTATTTAATGTATCGACTAGTGGAATAAAATAGGGAGTGTTTAAGTTTTGAATTTTTGGCTGGTTCGATTCCTGGGTGAAGCAAGCGAATTTTAGAAAATCTTTGAATGCAGTTATGTTTCTTTTTAAAAATAAAGGAATGTTTCCTTTAAGTAAAATACTGTATCTTAAGGATTTAAAGTAGTTTCCCTCCAGGGCCCATTCATTTTTTCCACCCTGTATAGTCGTATTGCTCATTATACGGACTAAAAATATATGAAAAATGACATTTGTTCCTTCAATTTTAGTCCGATTTTAGTCCGTATAATGAGCAATACGACTATAGGACCTAATTTATAAAATTCTATGTACCTACTATTTTGTGACGAAAATATTTTTTTTCTATTCTATTCTAACATTGGCACTCCACGCGTTAAATAATATCTGGCTAAATTAGAGGCTGTCCGCTTTTCATTCCACTTAAGTGCAGTCTTACACTATTGTCATTGTTTCTCGTCAAGTAACAATCGTCAATTAATTGTGCAATTATGTACAAATTATACAAAACACCCATTTATCAAGCACGTGCTTCGCGTCACGTTCGGTAATTCAAGTGAGGTGTAATGTCCACTAATTTCTAATTTTCACAAACCTAACACTTACAAAAACACACATGGTGTCAAAAAAACAATTTCAACTTTCCAATTTTTTTAAATTATTATTTTTATTTTTTATTTTTTTATGGAAAAAAATGGCAGAATTTTAGTTTGCATGCTAGCATTGTAGAATGTCTTCGTTTTTTTCATAAATTGTAGCAAAATAAAAGTTTCTAAGTTACTTTCGACATCAAATTGTCGTCGATCTTCCCATCAACTTTTTTTTCTCTATGCTTCCGTAGAGGTATCGTTTAAGTTTAAAAATATCTTCCGCTTGTAAACCAATGTTATTTTGTTATCATGTCCAAAAAATAATGTTAGAGAGTTTATAAGAATAGACCATAATATTATTATTCTTATAATGAAGCGTAACAACATAGCAGATCAATATAATAACAAAATTATGTCAGTCGTCTTATAATAAAATAAATATGTGACGAAAGCCTAGTCATTTTAGGCAAAACAACATTTTGTCAAACAAAAACAGAACAAAAGAAATGCGAACTCTATCAGATATAGAGTTCACTTTCCGATTTAAATGTTTCTAAATCGCGCTATCCCTTTCTTGTTTTGATGTTTGAGTAACGATTAAGTAGGATTAGGACAGAAGAAGATTGTGATGGTGATCAATAATAGATTGTCTGGTGTTTTATCGATTTGCATACAACTTTTCTTAAGTAAGCACTGACCCGTAGCCGATAAAGTGCTATAAGGTACTTTAACTGAATGATTGTCCAATGATTGTAAAATTGCAAGTAATCAAGTACGCAGTCCACTGAACCAGTGCTTAATAGTATGTAGCATGTTTGTATATTTCAAGCGATAACTCGTTGAGTTTAAATGTTTCTTTAGTACTATCTAGATTACAAAAGTAATAGGCGTTGCAGTTAGTATTATTAATTGTTAAATTCAACCTGCACTTGACGGGGAGAAAAAAATTGCTACGAAAATGTACACCCAAGGTATAGTAGACAGTATCTTAGATATTAAGTATCCTTGAAGATATCTGATGGCTTAGTTAGCACTTCTAAATACATATTTGGCACAATACACATATTTTGCAGTACTTACTACTTAGCATGCCATACGTGTCAGAAAAAAAGGGACGTTAAAATCACTTGAATGCAGTCATCAACTTTTTTAATTAACATTTAGGCTGAGACTCCACCAAAGCGGAGATGTGTGAGATGTGTTTTAAACAACCAATAGAATGTCGTTATTCAGACAATGTCATCACGAGATGTGTGAATAACGAAGTTCTATTGGTTGTTTAAACACATCTCCGCTTTGGTGGAGTCTCAGCCTTAAACAAATATCAACGTTTTTAGTACCGCTACAGTGGACTATGTGCCTAACAGTAGGCACCTACTTATGGTACAAGTGAAGAATTCCTGCTTATCCGCAAGACTCGCGCTTGGCCAGTTCATTGTATGCTAATTGATAGCTCGTCAAGTTAAACTGTAGTCGAGTAACATTCATTTATTTTACTCTTACAAGAGGCTAAATTAAATATTTTTAAAATCGATTCAATGTATGAGCTGCAATTTTCTGCACTCTCGAGGTGCATTTCTGTTCATAACTCCGAAGATCCTCGACAGATCTTTACCAAATTTTTGTGGCACCAATCGGAAAGTATACCCATTAAAAAAAAAAGAATCTTCCAAATCGGTCCAGGTGTCTTCGAGTAATCGGTGAACAGAAATTGAGAACCTCCTTTTTTTGAAGTTCGGTAAAGAATTCTAAGATTCGATTCGTTCGGCGCATCCGGTGCTGATAGGTGTGCGGCCACCTTTACGGTGCTTTCAGCATGGTGTAAAGTTTCCCTATTGTGCAAAATAATATTAATAATAGGTGAAACTTTACACCGTATTCGATTACACAGGTTTGTGGTCTGGAACCACGGAAACTATTATAGTACCTGTAATAGTTCCTGGCACAGATTACCGAACGCATGCCTAGCACAAGTTTCTGAAGTTTTTGAAGCTCTAAACTAGATTATTTATACAGTGTCAGGAGGCAATCTTTGCGGATACTTAACGGGACACTGTAGCGCCTGTGACAATGTTGAGATGGAGTAGGCTTGCCCAGCACCTACACCATCCTCTCAGCTTAAGGATTAGCTTTCAAAAGAAATGTCATCGTTTACTCCCCCCAAACGCCCCTCTACCCTCTATCTATTCACGATATTTTGACATGTTAAAACTTTTGAAACTATCTTGGAATAATTATAATTTTAACATCTTGTTGAAGTAGCGAACATTGTCATGGAGACTTCATCAATTTTTTTTTTTCGATGGTAGTGATACCTAGTTGTTACCTTCATAATTATTATTACTTATTATAGAATATCTGGGCGACCAAGCTCTGCTTGGGTGCAAATCGAGAAAAAAAGAAAAAGAAAAATGAGTTAAGTATGTAGTTAATTGATTCAGGCGTGACTTTGCGGAAGTCCATATTCAGATTTTTTTGAAAATTTCAAAATATCTAGTACTCCTCCGCCAATCAAAAAAAAAAATAGATTGGCGGAGGAGTACTAGATATTTTGAAATTTTCAAAAAAATCTTAAGTATGTATTTAAAAAAAGCTAGGTCTCGATCGATCTAGCTAGGTAGAGACCTAGCTAGATCGATTCTTCGCCCCCGTAAACCGTAAACCTCTGTACCGCAAATTTTATCGAAATCGTTAGAGCCGTTTTCGAGAACGTGAGTACAAATAAACAAACAAACAAATATTGCTCGTTTAATAGAATAAGATAATATTTCATAAGAAGATCATATACTTGTCGGGGAGAGGGTTCTGGGCGTGAAGTATGGATGGTCCGATATGTTCAAAGACACGAAATAACCAATGTAACGTGTAGTCAGGATGTCTATTTTGTAATCACAATTACTTTCACAAGACTTAAACAGAGGATTGATTCGATTTTTGCCGATTAGAATTACTATCACCATTTAAAAAACAAAATGGAAACGCGGTGAGTTCAACAGAAAGAGACAAAGCTACCCACAGAACATTATTACTATCGAGGAGCGACCGCTCCGCTCCGATGCCAGAACCAAAGTGGCCACGCCGCCGCTCGCCACCCGCTCGAGGAAAGCGAACTGTCCAACAACAAAACTGACTTTAGCGCCCTCTGCCTACTTTGTGTCGACCACACCCAAGTGACAATGACAGTTGTCTATTTGACGTTTCCATTATTAGTCTACAGATGGCGTTGTTAACAGGATGTAGTGCAGAACGAAGTATCAAATCAATTAACATTCCCTTTTCTAGCTCCAACTCCGACATAATATGTACTTATTATATTCTTTATACCTAGATAAGTCTAATCACAAATAATTGTATGCTGTGTTCACTGTGTGAACTACAAACTACAAACTACGCCGACTTTGCTTTCTTAGGACTGTCATAATACGTTAAGTTTAGCGTAAATTACAATTTGTGAACCATAAACTTTCATATGACACCCCATTAAATTTATTTGTATAACTTTTATTTTTTTACCCCCTTGAGTACCTAATATCTTTACAACCCCTTCATTGATTAAGCCCATAACCACTCGGGTCACTCGACACTGGATATATGCACCAACCGGAGTTTAAAACACTAAAAAACACGCTATAGTTACATACGAGTCGATAAAGTACAAAATTACAGTACTAAAATTAACTATGTAAATATAGTCAAAGTGTCAAAGTATTACGGTCGCAACATTGCACTAGTGTAAAATGTACTAGTGGTATCAAAATTTAAAGTACCAGTACCATTAAAGGTACTGTCCAATGATTCTAGTGATATAAACGCAAAACTATTAGGTGGTTAAGTTATTTTACATCGGTATTTCAAAACGTTTTTAACTAGATTAGGTAAATAGCTAAGTAAATACGAACCACTCTAATATTCGCGCATCACCAATTCACAAGTAGGCGGCGGCGCTAACATCTCGTCTGTGATGTCAGGTAGTACATAACATGGCACATGTGATATAACTGTTACGTCATACTGATAGGTAATGTTATCTGTCTTGCAGATTTCTTACTTGAACATAATTGTAGGTATTGAGGTAAGGAAGTGCCCACACTGCGTATTTTGCAGCGCGTTTTCGAACTGCGCTTCAAAAAACGCGATGCGAATGCGCGTTTGTATCAATATAGACACGCAGACAGCTCCTTTCCCACAGAATAAATAGGTACTGTATCGATACAAACGCGCAGCTCAAAAACACGCAGCAAAAAAAACGCAGTGTGGCCACTCCCTAACTAAACAGATAAAAATAATTCAATATTTAGCGGGTCTCAACAATTTAGCGTTAATGTTTTTACCTTGTTTACATTGAAGCTGTTTTTTTTTACTCTAAATCTCTTAAAACTTTTACCAGTATCCCTAATATCATCATCATTGTCAGCAAAAGAACGAAAGAAGAAGCAACTGGGAGAGACTTTGGCCCACCAGTGGGAAAATATACACCTCTCACAATGGATCTAGGCATTCGTGAAGTTAGCCCGTAGCCGTTTCGATGCGCAGTGCAGCTTTTTCATACAAAATGCGCAGCGAATCGACTAACTTCACGGATGCCTAGATCCATTGTGAGAAGTGTATATTATGATGATAAAAAAAAAATATTTTGTCTCGTATTTTGTCACGAAAGTTTTGGAAAGTTGAATCTAATTATACAAGGCCGTTCTAGCAAGTACTCACCGGCGATGGTGTTGAGAAACATCAGATACTCGAAGTTGGAGATCTCCCGCCGCTGCCACTTCTGCGTCATGTTGGAGTTGCGCATCAGCTGTCTCGGAGACATCATGGATGCTCGTCTGCAATAAAGAAAGTTCCGTTCAGTCACCACGCAAGTAGCTCTGTCACTTTCATCTCAACGAGACAGAACGCGGCAAAAGATACCTGCGCGATCGTTGTGACTGCTGGTAAGCATTTGACTGTTCAAAAACAGTTTCAGGTTTTTGTAAGGCAAACCTAGGTAAGTATAAAAAATAAAACAGTAAAATAAAATGACTGTCATATTATCTAGGGAACTTAAACCGAAATTTTACGACATGGCTAGTCATTAAGACATGTCATAAAATTTAGAAGGGATAGAGCAGTCAGAGAGAGAGCAAGGGTCGAATATTTGAAGTGTCTTTCATAACACGGAAACCATCAATTGATAAATAATCGTAGTCCCTGTAAATTTATTCTTCATCAGAGTGACCGCGCCGGATGTCGCTTAATTTCCTCACTAGGAAATTGTATCAAAGGCATCTTTTAAGTAATAGTAACGCGCTATAAAACGGTCTACTGCCTACCGATAGAGGTGAAAACCAGCATTTTATATGTGCAGTTTCAGTTATAATCAGTTAAGGAGTCTTGAGAACTTCCTCGAAGGATTGATTGTCATATTTTGTTGTCAGTAGCCTCAATAAAACGACCTCTAAATTACAATGTTTGTGGACCTGGTCTATAAACAAATTGTCCAATTACATCTATCAGCTGGGTGTTTGCGCACAAGGGTGGAATTTTCCACTTCGTCACACTATTGACGAACTATTGTAGTTATTTAGCACTTTTAATCTATTTTTTTTTCATACAAACTTGTATTCTTTACGAAAAATATTAAAATATTTTGAAAACTAAAAAACACGGTTTGTCCAATCTAATGGGCTCTTCAAAACGTATCATGAGCCCAATGTTGAGAGGTTTATTAAGTAAGTAAGTTCGTATGAGCTAGTGGCCAACTCTGGTGATAGCGTTTTTAGGCCGCCTAAAGGCCTCCGTCATGGCTTAGCGACTTAAAACCGGGACCGACAATTTAACGTGTCCTCCGAAGCACGGACGCCCAGCTCGTAATGCCACTTGCGATCACCCATCCTGTGGTTACTATTGAAGAGTTCCACTATCTACCTTCTAGCTCCATCATCACATCAGCTCCATGATACAAAATTATTGTACTGTAATACTAACTAAACAAAGTTTTATTACGATACGACAATCAGA
Organism: Camptogramma bilineatum; assembly: GCA_958496255.1. Taxonomy (NCBI): domain Eukaryota; kingdom Metazoa; phylum Arthropoda; class Insecta; order Lepidoptera; family Geometridae; genus Camptogramma; species Camptogramma bilineatum. The sequence goes on from OY292471.1 coordinate 12,072,418, forward strand.
AGAAAATTTAAATTGACTTCTAAGAATACACGTGTAGTTAGTTACAAGTGAATCTAATTAAAAGAGTGTTTAAAAATACGTCTACATCAATGTTCAATCACTTTCCGCCATAAAAACAACACATTATCAAACCAGTTATGACAAATGTAAATTACAATACAACATGCCATTTAATTATGTATTATGAAAGAATCCTACAATAACCAATTAAAAACAGATTTCAATGCCTTGACCAAGTCAATGAACGGTGAAGCGAGGAAATACACGAAATAATAACATTTATATAAAAATGTCACAACATAATATAAATGTCATGTAGTTTAAAAATAACGACACATAAATATAGTTTAAGTTCCGTAGTGGGTGTGGGGTCAAGCAGAGTGAAAGAAACGTGAGGTCAGTCGGCTCTAGTAATTTCTTTGAATTGATTTTTAAGTAATTTTAGGAATAAAGTTAGTTATTGACCAGCGAGCGAAGCGTCTCTGCTTCAGCTTAGACAAAAATGCTTTCGTTTGTCCGCCGGATGTCTGTCTGTTTGTCTATCTGTTCTCCACTACAGGTCGCATTTCTCAACCAATTCTCGTGAAATCTTGAAATTTTGTGTTCGTTAATTTTATACTTAGATTTTTTCTGTCATCGGAGGTTTTTTATTGGGGGCACCCCCCAATAAAAAATCCTCCAAAAAGGGGCAAAAAAAGGTGCAACAGGAGCATTATGGTAATGATGATGATGGTGAAAAATTGCCTATAACTCAAGCTTTTCCTCAAAAGCTTGAGTTATAGGCAATTTTTCACCATCATCATCATCAAGCTCAAGAATTTTTTAATCGGACTGGTGTTTTAGAGTAGCACGTTCAAATCAAACAATCAAACAAAATCTTTATTAAATATTAATATAAACATTATCGATCGAGCGAGCGAAGCGAGCGAAGATCTTAGTGGTAAGTTGGGCGATTTTGCTTTGTATGTTTGTATGTTTGTATGTTTGTATGTTTCACGAATTGTTGTTCGAGCATAACTGTCGAACCGTTCATCCAATCTGCATGAAACTTGGTAGGTCAATAGGTTGTGGTAAGGAAATTTACGGTGGAGCATATGAGCTTAATCGATGAAGGGGTTGTGAAGATATTGGGTTCCCAAGGGGGTAAAAAATTATGAAAGTTACACAAATATATTGAGTGGGGTGTCATACGAAAGGGCTTATTTTGTACATTCCAAAATGGTTTTTATTTTTAATCTAGGATGTATAGTTTTTGAAATACGACCAAAGACCAAAAACTACGAAACCAGAGCTGCAAGAGCTCCCGTTTCATAGAGTTTCGATGTCTTCGTAGCTCATTGACTGGTCGGTCTTAAAAAGAGAGTGGCATCGTTGCGGTTTGGTTTGCAATGATTTTAGATGCTACTTGATTTATTTTCATGATAAAAAAAATTTTGATAAAAAATGAAAATAATTTGGGTAAAAAAAGTTAAGTAAACAAATATATTGAGTGCGGTATCAAATGAAAGGTCTTTATTTGTACATTCTAAAATAGTTATTATTTTTATTCTAGGACGTATACTTTTAAAAATACGACGAGAATTCATAAATATGAAATAAATGAAAAATTAGACACGACATTATGTATTGCATGCATGCTAGTATTTTTTACCATGAAGAGCTAGCGCAATAGGCATACCCGGCAGTAGTAGCACTTGAAATTATAGGGGTAGTCAGAAGAAAGTCCAAATGTTGGCCATCTACGGTGCGCGAGATCTCAGTTCGGGGCGAACTACTAGTAATTATAGATTATGTTTTCAAAATTTATAACCAAAAAGTACCAGGCGCGCAGACCCGCTGCGGAGGTGAGCTGGCGCGCAGTATGTCAAGGTCAGCGCGAGCATTGACCCGTAGCAGTGCGAACACGCAGGGTCAGTTGACACCGTTATTATCAGAATGAGTTGGGACATTTTTTTTTTGCGAAATCCAAAAAGAATAATACCAGGCGAGCATATATGCGGCAGAGGTTGGAACGTTGTATGTCAGGGTCGGCGCGGGCGTTGACCCGCGAATGCGATCACGCAGGGTCGTCGGACTTGCCATAAGAACAGCCGTGTTTCGATACTTTTTCTAAAATCCAAAAAAGAAAGTACCAGGCGGACATGACTATGGCAGACTTTGGCAGTTTAGCTGTGTTCGTGAGCGCGTTGACTTAATAACAATATTTTTTGGCTTTGTTTTTAATTCCCTTTCGGGAATGGTTCAGTTAAATAGTACTCGTTGGTAAAATAAGGCTAAAGGCACAACATTTCGTTTAAAAGCCATTTTTTTTCGTTATAGACATCCCAGAATAGAACGTTATTTAAAGGCCCAGAATAGAACGTTTTGGCGGGTAGGGAAGAAGGCTTATGCCCAGCAGTGGGTCACCAAAAGCTGATGACGATGATAGACATCCCAAGCTAAAGAAACACACCGAAACATTTTTTTTTTACGGAAATATCTTGTTTCTTCGATTGATTATTCCAAATTATTACGAAAACCTACATTTTTTTTTACATCTTCATTAAGTGATCTTTATAAAATACGGTGAGAACCATCCCGGAAGAATCCGGTAAACGAAATATAACAAAAACTATACAATGTAGGTGTGTATATGACATTATTATGTATCTTTGCCGGAAGTTTTCAGAGGTCAGACCTTAAACAAATAAACCAAGAAAAAACGGTTTTTGTTGTTTAATTCAGGTTGTCAGAAAAACTATTAATTTTGATATCATTTGTAATAACACCCAATTTGATAGGTTGCAAGGTTACGCCCACTCAATGATAAATATAAAAAACTACCATAAATAATGAGCTGATTTTGGAAATTTTAGTGGTAGGTCGGACAATAAACTTCTGTATCAGAATACATATTGCCCGTTTTGATACGAATTCGGAAGCTCAATGTAGTGTAGGAATGTCGCTCCAATTTGGGAGTTTGTTTTGGTTTCCTTTCAAGATTTGCACTACATTGGAGCCTTAAGCTGTGCGTCCATCATAGCATCGAAATCGGAGCCCTAATTAAGCTGTGCGTCCATCGGAATCGGAGCGCCCGCAGCGTCGAAATTTGTTGCTGTATATGGATTTCTATGGTACTGCGCGCACTGCATCGGCATTTCTGCCGATGACGTCACACTGCATCTGACACTACTGACACTGCGGACGCTCCGATTCCAACGCGATGGACGCAGTCCCGCAGTCCTTTACTACAGACTGCATTCCCAAGAATGATTTTCATTTAGTCATTCATTTCGTTCATTTAATAATGTCAGGATCTTCAGACAAGATCATTTGAAGATGATAAGGCACAGATCAAGGCACACCTTACATTGATGCTTAGCCGAGTTTTAATTTAGGCACAGACAGACATTTATTCACCTCTTGAAACATAATACAAATCTTAAAGACATGAATGGCTAAATACAAAGGACAAACAGAAGCAAATTCAAAAGAGATTTCAAACGAGTGTGGGCAAAAATATATGGGCACTTCACCCACGGCCGCCACAGATCAGACTACTTTTATTTTGAAGGTATCACAGCCTTGTATCTCTGTGCCAATGCGCATCAAATTCTGTCCCGGGGTTCTCTAATTATTTTGAGTCGAATAGGTTTAACTTAAAGCCAACCGCCAATTTTTCTCGGCCGACCCCGACGCCGTCTTCCGGAGGTTGCAACCCAAGAGGTTGATATATGGGCCCACCTATCTGGCTGAATCCGGCTCTCGTGGCCAGCCCAATCCCAGTTGAGCCTGGCAGTTTTATTACCGATATCTACTATGCCGGTAAGGGAATGCAGCATGGTTTATGCGATTGAAACTGAGAATGCTGTGTTCCATTGCCCTCTGACAGATCTTGAGTTTGGACTTCTGAATCTCGGTCAAAGACCATGTCTGAGCACTGTAGGAGCACAAAGGACGGACATAATACACATGTCAACGAGTTTGCGATTAAGTGTCAAAGGAACCTTTCATGTGCACCTTCATGGACCAGTAGCTCTTCCAGGCATCCTCGATCCTACGACCGATTTCCTTGTCCTGAGACATAGAAAACACCCAGATCCGAGACAAATATTTGCAGATCATACAAACATTTGTCTCGCGGCGGTGATTGAACTATAAGATGAAGATCAGGATCATGGGATCAGGATCACGGGATTAGGATCACGTAGTATCAGGTTTACAGAATCAGAATCACGGGATCAGGATTATAGGATCAGGATCACGGGAATAGGATCACGGAATCAGGATCACGCAGGATCACTGGATTAGGATCACGAAGTCAGGATCACGGGATCAGGATCCTGACGCCAGACCGTAGCCAAGTGAGTTATCTGTCATACATTTCAATACGAACTGTTTGGCCACGTGGCCGGCGATGCGGCCATAGCGTCTCAGCGTGTTAATAGCTCTTACAAGATAGATGTGAATAACCTGTTTAGGCACTAGAACTATTAGCGCACGAGCGAAGCGAGGGCATCTAACATCTAAACCATCTCGTGCCTAGGTAGGTTACTTTCAACCCATGTGTAACAATCTCCTATTTCCGATGACGTCCTTTGAATCCCTCGCTGCGCTCAGGATTCTAATCTAGAATCCCTCGCTGCGCTTGGATTTCAACTCTAGCATCCCTCGCACCATTCTGTATTTAAAATAGCACTCTCGTCGAAAAAATAATATTTTGCCCCGTTGTCATACAATCTAGTACCTACTACTCAGGTTAGGTAGGTACAAACATGGATTTATCTAGTGACCCCCGGGATAGATTTTAATGCGTCGATAATAAAAAATGCTTAGTTTTGTTAGGTCTTTCGAGTAATATTAATTACATTGCTGGCGGAGCTGGGTGAAGTTTGCCCACTATCATTTTACCGAATTGTTTAGAATTTTACAATCTAATTTTTTATTTATTTAGTAGGTATTTAGTAAAAGATTCTATTTCGTCATCATCATTTTCATTACCTAGCTTATGGAAGTCGACCGCAAGACATATCTAAAACATAATTATGTTTTAGAAGATATTGGTACAGACAGATTGCATTTGTGTTTAAAATAGGACCTTTAGAACATAGATATATATGTAGTTTTCATATATAAGTAGTTTTCTTTGTCTTTGCTTTAGTAGAATGTTGAAAGTGTATCATAGTATTAATAACTATCCGACTAATATCAGTATCATAAGGAGATGGTATTCAACTTATGAAATATTAGAATCATATTAGGAAAATACAATCTGTATTGATATCAAATATTTCTACGACGATCTATTTATAGATCTATAAATTCTATAATTGATCGATAAGTGGGTGGATTGTTGTTGATAAATAGTAGAGCATTCAGCAAATTGAAACAATAAACATATATGTCGAGCAGGAAATGCTTCATATACACTTCCTATCGAAAAGCATTTATTTATCTTCCGAGCGGAAGCTTAAGGAATAAGCTCGAACGCACACTGCCGACTTTTATCACAACATTTTTGTTTTTAGTATTTAATTTTACGCTCAACAGTGTACCAGCCTTATCTACATATTTTTTTAAGAACGAAAACTATCACGTGTAAGTTCAAGTTCGTACGAGCTAGTTGGCCAACTCTGCTGACGAAGATTCTGAATCGCCTGAAAACTGCTCAAAAGCGCTCAACTGTTAATGTCAGAAGCTGTCATCCATTTCGTGACCCTTAGAATCACTAAGATCTTCCAACTAACAAGCTTAACCTAGCTCTTAAGACGTGTCAAAGTGATCTACATAATCTTATTGAGTAAATGATTTTTTATTTTGACTTAGCAGCGCTACAAAAAGTCGCGATGTGCGCGTTCACACTAGCGAGTGAGGCACGAGCGAGTCTAGCATGTCCGGCAGTCGCCGACATTGAACTACACCCGACTTATTGCACGCTAAAACATTTAAATGAACTCGTTTCATATTTTACGATTATAAAACTCTCGACAGCCTAGTTTCTGACCTTTGTGATAGAGCTTTTTCCAGACTCAATATAACTTTAATAGATATATAAGAAAAACAGTAATTTCGAAAGGTCAATAAATCAGAGTTACATGTTTTCAATTTTAGTCCATTTTACAAGAACTATTGAGTAGGGAGTATCTTTCTTAAGGTAAGTAATTTTTCTAAGTTTTAAACTTGTCGCTTTTTAAATTGCCCCGTCATTTGATGCTTCGAGTAACAGTCATTATAACCAACTGAACTATTAGTATATTACGTATAATTTATAACCACTGAATGATTTCGATTTCGTGATCTAAAAGCCGTAATGGAAGTCTTTGGAAGGCTTAAAAGGAACGTCACTAGCCATAGAATTTAACAAAAAGCCCCTGCGCATTTTATTAAAAATTAGTGTTCGCCCATGGCTTCACTCGCGTAGTACCGGGATAAAAGTAGCCTATGTCCTATTCCCGGTTATTATCTATCTACATTTTAAATTTCAGCTAAATCGGTTCAGCGGTTGTCGAGTTATAGAGGAACAAACATACATCCATCCAAACATCCAAACTTTCGCATTTATACGAGTAATATTAGTGTGATATAGGCTCACTTTGTCCAGTGGATATTTTCTATGACTATGTACGCAACGCACTCTTTTAGATAGATCACACTATTGGCGCATGCGCACATTTCGCAAGTAATTAGCATACCATGTGACAGAAACATAGCACATCGCCGTCAATTAGAAAAACTGGTTACTGCGCTATATTTTCCTTAAAACTTATAATTATAGCCCTTGTTATGAACGAGTAAAATAAAACAGTGCAAGATAATAATGGTGTATTTTGATTGCTTATAATCGATACCAGTCGAATATGAGTTGCGGAAATATCGTCAAATTATTCTGTTTCACAGTGAAATTTGATCCTTTATTGGTAAAGCAGATAATTATGCTACTTATCACATTCGATTAAATAATCGAAAAGTAGAAATGAACGCCCGTGACTTCGTTTAAGTCAATACAGGCTTAAGGCCAGGTTACACCGAATGCGTGGCGTGTGCGTGGCAGCTATAATGTATGAAACACGCGGGTTACGTCATCGGTATCTTTCTTACAGTTTCATACTTTACAACTTACACGCCACGCGCACGCATCTGGTGTGACCAGCGCTTTATGATATTAATTCCTCGTTAAAAATATACTGCGATAATCTCACGAGCACATAGAGCTGAAAATATATTTTCAAATTTGACTTTACTGTTAAGAGTTTCCAGAAAAATTCGGGGTCGGTAACTCTTTTTAATTGACTTTAATGCATTCCCTGCCAAGCCACTGCGGTGCCAAGCGCGGGGACATACCACATGTGCATCGCGGTCCCTGAACTAATAAATACCAAAAAATCACTGATTCGAATGGTATTGTAGCTGATATGAAAAAGTAACTCCGAAATGGTTGCATTTAAGTTTTATTCCTCAGGAATTGTTACTTTTCCTCTAAAACTTCAAGCCGCCTTGCTGTGCTGATGATTTTTATTCAGAGGAGCATAGATGCGTGGCTCAACATGCGCGTGCGCATGTGTAGAACGTGCGAACCTTTTTAAGTAGGCAATTTTGAAGTCAGTTTTCAGGTTTTGGAACTTATTGATTATCGCTTTGTAGACGGTCAGACAGCACACACGTTTTGTATATAGTGACTGAGTACCAAGGAGAACTATCGACCTGACACTGAAAGATTTCCTACTTTTACTATATGGTGAAGTATTGGTCTAGCTGATAAATTATACTGGTCGGTGGTTAGTTCGGAAATGGACACGGTTTATATTCCGGTAGATCTTACTACCTTATTATATCACATCACACAAACATTTGTGTGATGAACATAGATGTTTGGTCTGTGTCTGGGTGTTATAAAGTATTATAAGTATGTATTTACAAATATGTAAGTATTCTATCAGTTATCTGGTTCCCATAGAACAAGCTTTGCTTAGTTTGGGGCTAGATGGCGCTGTGTGAAATATCCAGCAATATTTATTTATTTATAGATGACGATGACACGACCTTCGCAAAGTGACAAACATTATCGTGCGATAATGTTTGTCACCGCGCTGCGTGTGCGATTCCCAAAACCGACGCTAACCGAATGTTAAACATGGAACTCTTGAGGAAAATCCATGGATCAAACGCAATACCTACGTTAAGCAAACGTATAATCATCTGTTAAGATTTTTTGACGTGTAACCGTCTTATAAATCGATGAACGCCGGCTGCGCGCACGAAAAAGGATCACGTTCCGCCTGAGCCGAGCGTGCAATAAGCGATAGAGAGGCATGTTCATCAATGTTTTCTTATGACGTTATCACGTAGGTAAACCGACTTTACAGACAACCACTTTTTTTAATAAATCGATGGCTGAGCTTACGCGATCTGTTCTGCGAAAGGCTGCCGGCACAAGTTGGATGCGTCAAGCTGAAGACAGGGCGCGATGGCGCGCATTAGGGGAGGCCTATGTCCAGCAGTGGACTGCTATAGGCTGATGATGATGATGATGAGCTTACGCACTCTAAAACAGCGATTGAAAGCGAAATGAAGTTCATGGGCTAAGCATTTGTATGATTATTGATTTTGTAATCAATATTAGTTCCTGATTATATGTATTTGTTGTGATGCAACAACAATAATGTAGTGCGTCATAATTTACTCTCGAATAATTACGTCTTTGTATAAATAAAATTGTTTGTTGTTTTGATTTTTTAATTTCTCAGATATCAACTCTAATCAGAGTAATCAATTTTGCTATTAGAATGAAAAATATGTAAAACAATTATCTACCTAATGTAAATAAATGTTTAACTACTTAAAAAAAACTTATCTTTACTAGATGATTTATACAGTGTCAGGAGGCAATCTTTGCCTACACTTATCGGGACACTGTAGTGCCTGGGACAATGTTGAGATGGAGTAGGCTTGCCCAGCACCTAAACAATCCTCTCAGCTTAACCGGCCATATCCTCAGTTTAGAGCTCGTGTTAATGCGCATATAAATTTTTGGAAACAAAAAATCCATTGATGCAAGGCCAAGTTTCAAACCCACGAACTTCGGATCGAAAGTCGAGGTACTATACCCCTCGGCCAACACGGCTCTAAACAGCTTTGATAAAATGTTAAGTGAACTTTAGCCAAAACTTACTATGCTATAAATCTTAGTGCTTACGAGATAAGGAAAAATCACGACGCATTTTATTTCCGTTCTTACTCACAAAATAAGTACCCATAAAAATGAAACAGTCACAGACCACAGACATATGTCAATGCATTGAGTTCAATGCGATTCCTGCCAGGTAAGCTGACTCAGCTTCTCAGTAGACCTCAAAACCTCAATTGAAAAGAAACATTTGTATTGTTTCATGTTAGGTGATTAATTTTTCAAAAAATATTCATAATATTTTTTTTATACACACGATTACTCAGATGCCAGGCAAAATTAACATTTACACTAATAAAAGACGCAAAGTAAGAAAGAGGTCTTTGAAAATACTGAACTAAAATAACCTTGGGAGGAAAACTATCCGTACCCATATTATAAATGTGAAAGTGTGTTTATTTGTTTGTTTATTTGTCTCGCTTTCACGTCAAAACAGAGCGACGGATTGACGTGATCTTTTGTGTGGAGATAGTTGGAGGGCTGGAGAGTAACATAGGCTACTTTTTATCCAGGTACCAAGCGAACGAAGCCGCTGGTAGCAGCTAGTTATTATATAAATTGCCTCTGAGTGTCATTGACACCACGCGACCAAACCTATTCTTCAGGTCGTCAGGATTGTGCACTAGTTCAATTATCATCATAATAATAACATTAATTATGTCCTCGGAAAAACCAACCATTCGCCCGAGAAAAGCATGAATTGTTGTTAGTTTTAAGAATTTTCACGTCGGCTATTCATTTTGGTGTACCTATAGAATAAATACATCCTTTTGTGGTTTCACACCGATGGGCGCATCCGTGTGTTCACCATTTTGTGTGTGTGCACACGTTTTTGAATCGGTGAGAATGTACTTGAGTAAAACTTGAGAAAACTATCACTGTTAGAAATGTTTTTAAAAATTATATTCGCTTTGATACGAGCTCAGATAGGTGCAGAAAAACATCGCCGAAAAAAAAACATTGCTGAAAAACCCCGCGGCTAAGTTGGGTCCACACGTATTGACCATGTCTTCACTATGGATCAAGCAAATTAAGCTGAGAGGATGGCGGCTGAGGCCAAACAAGCGTAATTTTTTGAGTTATAAGTCGCGAAAAATGAGTCGCGCAATCTACTTTCAACAAAAACAGACAACATATTTTGCGTCGCCGTGTGAATCAAACAGGACTTTTCTATGAAAACAAATGCAGCAGAAATTACGCGACTCACAACTCAAAAAAATACGCTCGTTTGGCCTCAGCCAGGTGCAGATTTCGTGGCATGTTCATATGAGCTTAGCACTTGTGACGGTGTTTTTAGACCTCCTGAAGGCCTCCGTCATGGCTTAAAAGGCTATGAGCCTTAACTCAACAAACTTTCATTTTATAAACATAAAAAAGTAGGTTATAAGTATTAAAATCACAAAAAATGTTCTTACATGTTAGGACGTACCTGCATACTGTCGGAATATAAACAAATCATGAAGGAACTCTTTCGATAATTCCTTGAATTAATACCACTTTAACATTTACCTATAGGAAAATACACCTTATAGAGTAAGTTTTAGGGATCAGTATGAAAGGTGTTACAATGTAACAATCAGATAACAATCAGAAACTGTTGAAGACAAAGGTGTGAAAGTGAGACAGTATTATTAAAAACGAAACGGATGACACACTTGATGGAAAAAAACTTAGATATTTACAATTACATAGTAGATAATTACATACAGTTGACACTGTATAAATTATTTATAAGAGTTTATACAGTATCAAGAGGTAATTTTTAAACAAGAGATTAAAAAATGATCTAAAAAAAAACGTTTGTTTTTTTTATGCATTGTCATCAAGTTGTGAGCTACCCTGAAGTTTCAATCGGATAGCTAATCGGTTAGTATCAATAATTTGAATTCCTTGAATACAGAAAAATATAATTAAACATAGAAAATAAAGTTTATAGCTACAATCCAAACTACGTAGAAAGAAGATTCACAAAGCTACGATGCCTCTACGCCGTAGGCGTGCTACGAAAGTGGTGCCTTATTAGGAGAATCATTTTGTATTTTATTTTCGTTACTATGAGGAAATGAAACACGAAATTATGATCACGAAGGTATCTCAGGCACATTAGATGCTTTGAAGATGTGCTGGGTAGTCAGAGGTATGTCCAAAAACATATTTGGTAGGTACATGACTAAATTTTGAAGAAGTTAGCATTCCATGGACAGGTTGCAAGCCCACCGCTATTTGTAAGCCAGTTTCCTCACGATGTTTTCCTTCACCATTTAGAGCTCGTGTTAGTGCGCATGTAAATTTTTCAAAACGAATTGATGCACGGCTGGGATTCAAACCCAGGACCTTCGGATTGGAAGTCGACGGACAATGCCTCTCGGCCAACTGGCTCGAAAATCACAAATCATCACAATTATTTCGCTAAAGATGAAAACCACAATGTTAATTTGTTATTAGATACTTGCGGTTCTTGTTTGTTCTTTTGATTTAAGCATTGTTTTTGATGTGTGCTAAAGAGTAGGCAAACAGCGAAAATTAGAGAGAAAATTAAAAAAAAAAGTTTTTGGTAAATATGTGATTTCATCAATATTGTTTCATGACTATGACCATTTCATCATGAGTTAGTACAATTTTCTATATTACTTTTAAACTAATATAATAAAGCGGTAGAGTTTGTTGGTTTCAGCGCGTAAGGCTGCGTTTCCATTGACGCGGAGCTGGGCGGAGCGGTGCATGAATTGACCAATCACATGTAAACAACGAAATCAAAACGCGGCAAAATGCACCCTGATTGGTCAATTCATGCACCGCTAAGCTCCGCTCCGCACAGCTCCGCGTCAATGGAAACGCAGCCTTAATCTCTGAAATTACCAGTCGGATTTGAATAGTAGATTGTTGCACGAGGGTTGAAAGTAACCTATTGCGGCACGAGATGGTTTGGCGCCTGAGCGTAGCGAGGGCGCTAATAGTTCGAGTGCCGTAATAGGTATTTCACCCGAGGTAAACACTCTGCTTTTCATTTCGAATATTAGGAAAGTAAATAAAAACCTGATTAGCTCATTTTATAAAAATCTCTGCTCTCGATCGACAAAACAGATAAAAATCGAGTTGGTGCTTTAAAAAAAATACTGGCTGGTAGCTTGCCACTGAAAAAAAAAAAAAAGGCGCCCACATTTTTTTTTCAGCCAGTATTTTTTGTCATTGAGGATGGTAAGTATTTCAAGCTCAAAATCTTGTTTAAATAATAATAATTTAGTGAAAAGTATTTATTAATAACAATAGTCATGTAATAAAATTGTTGAAAATATTTTTTACAGCAATTTTCAATAAAAAGGTAAAAGAGAAATGTCAAATATTACTTTTGCTGTGTAAAAAGATTCAACATGACTCAATAGAAATGTCAAAATAGAATGTTTTTTTTTTAATTTGACAGCAGGGAAAATTGCTTCCCAGGTCGGAAAAGTACTACTTTCATCCCTCTGTTCAGGTAACTTCAAGCGTACTTTCCGTGTATGAGTAATGAAATAGTAGATTGTATTATAAGGGGGCAAAATAATATTTTGACGGCGAGGGCGCTTTTTTGAATCCAGAGCGAAGTGAAGGATTCTAGAGTAGAATCCCGAGCGTAGCGAGGGATTCTTTAGTAGAATCCTGAACGTAGCGAGGGATTTAAAGTACGTCGCCCGAGCCAAAAATATATTTTGCGCCCGAATGATACACTCTACTTTTCATTACAATCTATGAGAAAATAAAAGGGAAGAGAAAAGAATGTGTTAAATCGACGAAGTTCCACTTGAGAAGAGTAATCGGGGATTAAATTTTTTTATTTAGACTTTTTATCTGATACTAGCAGCGCCGAGTAGTGATGGTTTATGGTGATGATGATGATGAAAAGTAGCCTATAACCTTCCTCAAGAGTTTAGCTATCAAATACAGAAATAATTTTTCAAATCCGACTGGTAGTTCCTGAGATCGAAAACGCACAGGATTTTATGAAGTTGAAATTACAATTTTTGTATGCTATGCTATGCTATGCTATGCTATGCTATGCTATGCTATGGTATGCTATGCTATGCTATGCTATGCTATGGTATGCTATGCTATGCTATGCTATGCTATGCTATGCTATGCTATGCTATGCTATGCTATGCTATGCTATGCTATGCTATGCTATGCTATAGTATGCTATGCTATGCTATGCTATGTTATGCTATAGTATGCTATGCTATGCTATGCTATGCTATGCTATGCTATGCTATGCTATGCTATAGTATGCTATGCTATGCTATGCTATGTTATGCTATAGTATGCTATGCTATGCTATGCTATGCTATGCTATAGTATGCTATGCTATGCTATGCTATGTTATGCTATAGTATGCTATGCTATGCTATGCTATGCTATGCTATGCTATGGTATGCTATGGTATGCTATGGTATGCTATGGTATGCTATGCTATGCTATGCTATGCTATGCTATGCTATAGTATGCTATGCTATGCTATGCTATGCTATGCTATGCTATGCTATAGTATGCTATAGTGCTAAGAGTCCTCCCTCATTCATCTTGGTAGATTCGAGATGAATGAATGTGGAAAGTAGTTGTACCTCTTAAGTGCGCGGCAAAGATAATTCCGGCGCACTTAAAGGGGATTAAAAACTCATTACTGCCCGCTAAATTTATAAAGAGGATTAAAAACTCATTACTGCCCGCTAAAAGTTCCTTGAAGAGGAATCATCTACTTTGGGCGCACTTAAAGGCGAACAAAGTCGTCCTTTTCGAATAGATGGAATGAAAAAATTATTTCTACATTTATTGATAGATCATTTTATTCTTCTTTATTTTGGCTCCACACGGCTTGTGCATTCAGCCAGTGTCAAGTAATTAATATATTCAAGTTTATAGATACTTAAGGTTTACAAATTACGATAATATCCCACCCCTCCCCTTGTGCCTCAGTAAAGATGTGGGGCTTTACTGAAACATCTTCAAGGACTTTTTGGGAGAACTCGAAATGCAATGCTATCCAATTTTGTTTCATTTGCCCACACTTATGCACGTTCGCGAACACTCAACGGTTAGTAATCCACCATTATTACACATTAACATTCAAGAAACACAAGTTTTGAAAAATAAAACGAAAATATGACTTCTTGAATTCCCGCTAAAAAGCCCCAGCTCATTTGTTGAGGAAGGTTAGGCTATTTCTTTTAAATTAAATGGCGGGCACAGGTCTTTAATTTACCAAGTAGTGTCTGCCTGTCCTTTTTGGAAAAACACATGTGATTAAAACATAAAAATAAATTGTCAGTCCACCAATAAAAATAAAAATGACCATGGCTGTATCCCCAAGGCGTGGTATACATTTCTCTTAGATCTTAGACATTTAAGATCCTTTTTAGATGTCTAAGGGCGTAGTCAGAGATGTGTCCAAATATTTGGTACGTGCCTACATTTTACAGAAGTAAACATTCACAAGTCACCCAGTCATTTTATATATTTAGATTCGCTCGCCGGCTCATCACAGACGCGCCAGTAAAAGTTATGACAACAATAATGCGTTATAAAACACCCGGTTCCGACTAAAAGCCGATTCAGTGCGCGCCCGAGCTCTGCAAGGTCAAGAGCATAATATATGAACTCTTTTCAAAACAGTCGAACGCTAGCCCCAACACCGAAGTGACACCTCCTTGCTATAAAAAAAATGCAATAAAAACTTTTTGAATCCCGTGAAAGAACACGTGCCGTTCCAATTTTAAACCCAGTGAGCTTCCCGCGCTCGTGTGCCAAATAACATTTCAGTGTCTGAAAATTTCGTTTTCGTTGATTACTTTCGAGAAAGTGCTCTGAATTCAACTGAATTATTAAAAGTGTAATTTTCAAAGTTGAGGAACAAAAGGGATATAATTTCCGAGTGAGTACTTGTAATTTGATATGCATTTCTCACGAACACATGTTTTTTCTTTTGTAAAAACAAAGACATGTGTTTAGTCATCAGAGAACGCTGAAAACAAAGTAGAACGCAGTTTTATTGAAAATTAGTTTTTCTTTTTTCTTTTGATCTTTTTTTTTCATACAATTCAAACATAATTAAAAATATTTTTTTATGTTAAAGCATGAAATATAAACGTTAAGTATACATTATCAATTTAAGTCGAGGGTAAAAACTTACACATGCAATTTTCAAATTTTCAGAACTTTTATACATTTTTTAGGCAATCATTCTAATACATATGTTAATTATATTTTTTTGTCAATAACTAAAACTAAAAAAATTAAGCACACATAAATCGATAAAAGTGACTATTATATTTATGTAACACAAAAGTAATACCTACATAAATATAATTTATAATGTTCTTTATGTTTTAAAAACGCGAGCTGTCTAATCTATCACTTTTTACGTTATTGTGTGGGTATATAAATGATCCTTTATCAATATAATATTAATCTAGTCGATGCAATATTAAATACCATTAAATTGAAAACTGTAACAGTTTTCTCAAAAATTAAGATAACATTGATTGATGGGAAACCGGCGTGATATTATGTATGTATGTAAGATAACAATACCTGTTTTCAATTTTACCTCAAGAATTAAAAATAATTGAATAAAATCACGGCGTATTATTTATTCTAATGCAAACAAACAAACAAAAACATAAAACAAAACAGATATTCAGAGATTCAAGATCCTCGGAAGTTGTCTGATAGTTAGACGCATGTGCATATAATTATACATTTTACAAGCTAGGTAGTGTTTTCAAGACAAGCCCACCACTGTGTACTAGAATACTGACTTCCTCGCGATGTTTTCCTTCATCGTATAAACTCATACAAATTTTTCGAATGTTAACTTCTGCGAAATGTGGACATGTGCCATATCTTTGGACATGCTTCTTACTACCACTGTAGACATCTTCAGAAGATCTTTATGGCCTAAAAGAAGAGTTCTACAGTGCATAGAAGATACTGTTGTTTATTGTGATCCTTTTTAACCCATTCTCTGCCCCGGCCCTGTGACCCTGAGAGGGTTAGAGGGTCACAGGACGTTCTCAGGTCGGAGCACGTGTGCGTTATGGGCACTAAACGCGTTAAACAACAGAAATCTTCTGATTGATGTCGAGAAACCTAGTTTAAAATGTATTATTCTAGTTTTTCACGGCAAATTATACATTGTGCGTTAAACCAATAAATCCAATCGAACAGGTAATAACGATGCCATTTAATTTGGTGCGATTCGATTTGAGCGATTCGGTTCAGCTAGGTTTTTCTGTTTACGATAAATATGAAGATTAGAAGTAAAGTGTACACAAATGTACTTCATTTATACAATAAACCGGTGACGAATCTTGTATTCAAAAAGTAATGATGGAAATAAATAAATAATTATTCAATTAATAATTCGAAACATATTCGGTATTTTAGTCGAAGACAATTTGAAGCGAATAATTCCCTTGTTCAAAGTTTCTTGATGAGTAAATATTTTTGTCAAGATTATATTTTATTTCCCGCGTGTTTTTCTTTGTTTCGATATCCAAATCCATCTTAATCTAGAAAATTCTTAAGCTTCTAAATGGAAATATAAAAAGATAGGTACTATTAATAACTCCTCATCAAAATGTAACCTAAAAAAGTGAATAAATTAGCAAAAAGTAAGCAGGTGTATCAGAGCTTACAAAAAATAGACTAGACACTGTGACTCATTTCGTTCATTAATATTCAATAATTAAATAGCGTTATTTGAATAATTGATGCAGTTTCTATGTTAAATATTTGTTTACTCTAGAAGTCTAGAAGGTACTCAGAACATGTGAAATTATTAAAAAATTGAATAATTCGAGAAAGTATTAGTTTTTTTTTCAGTGTGATCAAATATAAAAAAAATAGACACGCCTTTACATTCAGTTTTGGAACATGAAGAAATTATTAAAAGTATATCAATACTAGTATAATAAAGCGGAAGAGTTTGTTTGTTTGTTTGAACGCGCCAATCTTTCTGCATTTGATAGCTACTCTTGGGTAGGCTATAGACTACTTTTCAGGCGGTGCTAGTTATTAATATTTCGAAACAAAACCCCTATGTATGTTAATCAGAGCATGATAGGAGCAGTGGAGTTAGCTACGCCCTGAAAAGCACTTAGTTAAAAGATGTTGGATTTTGCAACTAATGTGAGTGGACAGTTACAGTACGCGCTGTGTCACTTCTAACCACAGCAAAATTTATTTATTTTATTTAAAATATTTTTTAAACCTGGAAGGATCGAATTAATATGTGTTATTTGACGCAAATAGAGCATGTTATTTTATTTATACGATTTTTAGTACAAATAATGATTCGAACAAAATCATAGACGCGTTTGATGAAAGTTGTTTAAAACGCTTACAATGGGCTAAGCTCATGAAACACGTTGTCAATTTTTGATCGTGTTGTAATTTAATATGTTGGGTATTGTTTTCATAATCATACATGCGTTACGAAGTCACAGCGTGGTGAAGCTTGCTTAGACTTCATAGATCGTTGAAATTAAGCGACCAACGTAACTGATCAGACATTTATAGACTAGCAGCGCTCTCGCGGCGTTGCCCTCGTAGTGATGGTATATGGTGATGATGATAATGAAAAGTAGCCTATAACTTACCTCAAGAGTTTAGCTATCAAATGCAGAAATAATTGTTTAAATACGACAGGTAGTTCCTGAGATTAGCGCGTTCAAACAAACAAAAAAACTCTTCCACTTTATCATTGACATAGACAATTGACAGCATGTTTCGGCAAGTTAAGTTGTCGGTCTTGTTAATAAATTGGTTAACAGAGATGTTCAGACGTCTTAATAACTCATTTGAAAATGAAAAATCTTATCAAAATTTTCAATTCCGACGGGATGCGAACCCGCAATGATACAAGCGATCCTCCTTTAGCCGGAGTGCCTATAACCATTCGGCCACGGAACCTTTAGTCGCCAGAGTTAAAAATCATGATAGGACCATATCTATCGATTAAAGCATCGATGAGCGCTATGCTCATTGCCCGAAGTTACATTCAGGATCAAATGACGAGAGATGTCTAAATAACTCTGCCACTGGCTCGTACAAACGTACTTTACTTGGCCTGGTAACAATACGAGTTGCTGCAACTGCTAACAAGTACTTACATAATTATGGTAGTACCTAAGCCGAGCTCCACGCATATGACAGTAACTCGTACGTCATGTAACAGATTTTTGCGGTGATTCAGTAGCAGGTGACAGTAGTTTAAACTATTTCTCACGCGCTAATTCTTATGCCGCGTACTGTACTTGCGTGTGCAGTTCAACAATGGCAATTGTGATAAAGTTATGAGATATTTTATATTTATTTATACAACATTCATGATTTAGTTGCGTGTTTATGACGAATGCAACGCGACAGGCATGGCAGCCTTGGTTTGCAACTTTATGTCACAAGACAGCAAGAGAATGAAGAAAAACATCGTTTCCTAATTTCAGTTCAAGTTTTTGCAACTTTGTGCTACCAATCCAAACATACTATGGTTCATCGGCTAGTTATGGCGAATATTGTAGTCCAGTACTTTCATCCCCACGTCAATCTATTCCAAATTCAAATGTTTCCATAATACAAAACTGAAATTATCTATGGTTCTATTTGTTTTTTTATTTTGTTTTTCTAGTCGAGCTCTCTGTCTGAATGAACGGCCAGATGCCGGGACACACGTGCATCGACCGGTTGGCAAATAGCCCGTGAACTCGCTACATACATGTGCTAAAATAGTATCGATAGAAGTAGTCGTCCGTGACGTAGGATAGGCCAGTTGGTGAAAGACTGATTTTGGCAGTCCGAGGGAATTCTTTCATTATTGTCAGAAGTTCCACAAGTAAAAGTGTCTTATGTAAGTTCGTATGAGCAAGTGGCCAACTCTGTTAACAGAGTTTAAGTCGCCTAAAGGCCACCGTCATGGCTTGACGACTTAAAAGAGTCTTAAGAGAGTTTTATGCTCATTCCACAGACTAATTTCAAAGCTACTTTGCTTATTATTTTCCATCATTATGTTGCCGTGAAGAAATCTCTCGCCATAAAGTCTTCTTTTCTGTATTCTTACTGTACTCTTTAGGCTTCTCTAATTTTCTCGCTAGGTCTCCTTGTGTTTTGGCTCATCTTACACGCATCACGGCCTCTGCAGCCTATTTTGATCTGCGCCTTATCAAGGATTCTCAAAGACCGATAACAGAATTTACTGCTATCAGATTTAAAAACATTGTTTATATTTACTTCCGCGCAATGGACCGTCCAATTTCATCGGATTACCACACCATGTAAGAACATTTGCTTGTAACATAATAGTATTGTTTGTAACCATTAAATCTAAGTGGAATATCTCGATATAAGTAACCACTTTATCTATCTTCTTTTCGTAATTCAAGGTGAATTGCAATTCAGTTCAGTGTAATGTTTCCGGGTGAATAATTATTGATTACATCGCAAATTATACGTTTCGTGCCTCATTAGGTGTTTGTTGTCTGATTCAGCAAGTTCGTATGCAAGTGGCCAACTCTGGTAAAGAAATTTTTAGGCCGCCTAAAGGCCTCCGTCATGGCTTAAAGACTGATTCAGTGAATGTAAATAAAACATAGAAGCTTTCTTACAACGGCATTAGGCGCGTGTTTTGGTACAGAATCTAACAAACTCACATCAGAACTCTCTGATTTGCCAATTTTTTCGTCGTTACGACTGTTACGTGTGGTTCAAAAATCGATGTTATTTCTAAGGAATTTGGGTTTTTAGGGTTCTTATTGTTTTCTAGCGATAGAGACGCATCCTTGTGTTATTTGCGATCACTGGCCTGTGCCTCGATCGCAAGTATGCACGAGTTTACTACTCTATCCGTGACTATAGTAAAGTATAGACAATTGTATGGACTGAACTTAGTTTAGTGAAGTTTCCGCTACGGGCGCTGCACTGAGTATAATTTGATATAATTACCATACAATTAAGATACGAGTACTAAGTAAGTTGTATTGAGATACTTTACTATAGTCACGGATAGAATAGTAAACTTGTGCATACTGGCGATCGAGGCACTGATTCTTCTGAGCCACGCAATTCACATCTAGGTACGTACATAACCTACCATGTTGCACCTACGTACCCAACCAACCATGTCGCATTACCTTTCATTAAATGGTGACGTCAGAAATCACAATTCTAAATGGTATTTAAAAATTCTACGCTTTCTCGCAACATACCCATATGTAGGTATTGACGGTTTAATTATATCAAAGAATTATTTAAATAAAATGGAGAATTCGCTATAATTCTATAAAAAGTAGGTAAGTAAGTTCGTATGAGCGTATATAATGGCTTACTCTGGTAACGGAGTTTTAAGGCCTCCGCCATGGCTTAACGACTTAAAAGCCGGGACCGACAATTTAACGTGCCCTCCGAAGCACGGAATGATTTTAAATATTGAAAATTATCAAATGTTGGATAACGCGAATAAACCTAGGACACAAACATTGAAGAGACAGTCTATCTTTTCAGTCCAATTAATGTTGTACTACTTTGAGTGTAAATTTTCCATTTATTTATCAGATATTATCGTGTAAGTAATTTTATCTCAATGAGACGTACCTACTCGTATCTATCGTCCCGTTGCTATTTACATACATACGCAGTTACATCGTCATGCCGCAGTGGACGAAATAATGTTTATAGTCAAGTTATTCATTAAAAATAACAAATCTTTGCAATTTGTACTTATTTTTGTAGATGATGACGTAAAACTTATAATGTTTATTACTCACAATAATAGAGATAATAAATTCCGACACATGTAAATGCTAATTTCGAGTGATGAAGAAAGTAGAATAAGGACCAGGGTGCCGATCTAACGGGGACAGGGTAATAGATAATATTATAGAATGCATCAATTTATAGATTGCATAGATTAGAATATTATAGATTGCATAAAAAAGGTATATTGCCTCGATATTCCATTCGTAGATTCGTGGATACGCAGGCCATGCATGACCTGCCTACTTCATCTCAACAAAGTCCCGTTTAGCGTAGGCAAAGATTGCCCCCTGACACTGTACAAATCATTTAGTAAAGATGTAAAGGCTTAAGGGGAAGTGGAAAGGTCGGGCTGCAGGTGATTTTTTTTAATATCTTATAAAGTGTCCCGCTGCTAGGCAAAGGTGCTCATCTCCTTCCACTTCTTGCGATCACTCTTCCACATCCTTCATTTCTTCCATTCATTCTTCACTTCCTGGAAGGCATCTTTGTAGATGCCTTCTCACGTCAGCCTCTTTTAGGCCTGCTTCGGCGTCGAAGATAATATTAATGTTTGTTCAAGGAGCGGCGGAGCGCGCGGGTCGTGCGGCGCGCGCGCCCCCGGCGGCACGCGCAGCACCATGCTGGCCAGCATCAAGGGCTTCTGGAAGGTCTGCCGCTATGGAGACATGTATATGGTGCGTACCCATCCTAGCTGACACTTATAAACTTCGTAAAAAGAGGTTCTCAGCAGATACCGATTCGGTAAGCCGTTGAAGTGGCTTTCAGTATGGGTTACAAGGTTTTAATAAAAAACTATTCCTTAGGGTTACATTGATAGGTTAGAAGAATAAAAACCCATTTATTTTATAAACAAATATAAAAACATGCCTTTATCCCGTAAAGGCGTGTAGATCACATAATTCAACTTGCTACGATTGTGATAGACATATTTCGCTTCACCCGCTCTTGATACAAGCTCACAGGTTTAGAATTCTTTTGACTAGAAAATATTCAAAAATGTCACCAATTTAATTCATAAAGTTCGTCTAGCCTAGATCTTCTCCTTCCAGCTATGTGGCTGCATTTCCAATGTTTGTAGTATACCTACTTCTATTTGTGTGAATGTTACCGAATTTCTCTGTAACTATCTATTCTGATGGTTTTTGCGCTACTTGCAGTAGGTAAGTGAAACCGGTTTTTAGTTTTTTGTACGAAATACGTAAATAATTCCCATTTTTATTGAACCTCAGTCAGACGTAGAGTTAGTTGTCTTTCGATCTGTAGATGTTATTCAAAATATTTTGGTATTTGCGCTTAATTAATTAATTAATTTATTTATTAGGGACACCCAACACAAAATCACTAAAAATAAAAGAAATCGTGTAAATGATGAAAATAATGATTGTTAACAGTCAATTTATTTACCAATTAGATCAAGGCAGATATAATAACCTTTTATCGAAAGTAAATATCGCAACATTTTAACGATTCAGAAATTATGAAATGTCTAGCGTTAATTTTAGTATTAGCGCCTACTTCGTGTGAATGGCACTCCTAACAAGGTTTTTTATTGTGACAATAAAATTCTATGACGAAATTATGTTTTTAATCTAGAATTCTAGACCAAAACAGTAATGTGCTTTATTTTATTCAGTAATTACAAGGTTATATTAAATACTCCCCTAGAAGTTTAGACTTGTGTTTAAAAGAAAAAAAAAAGTTACCATTCTAAACAAACTTTAGATTTTGTCTCTATGGCTAGAAAATGACCTAACACAAATTGATACGCGTTTAGTCGGGCTTATTTACCTTTAACATTTTGTATTTAAAAGGTTAAACCAACTTTTGATTTTGCCAAATAAAAAATGAACGCATCTCTATGGCTAAAAAATTACCTAACACAAACTGAGCCGCGTTAAGCCGGGCTTAACCAACTACCATCTAAGCCGCCAGCGAAGAACACAAGCTGCCATAAGACAAGATCGATTTCGTCATGAAAAGACATAAATGCTGGCAATTTACAAATTTCCTACATGTGAGTTGATACCAAATGATACCAAGATACCAGATACCAAAATGCAGCCATTTCCTTATAGGAATGTTCCAGCGTGAGTGTTTTAGCCTATTCTATTAAACGAGCTATATTTGTTTGTTTGTTTGTCTGTACTCACGGTCTCGAAAACGGCTCTAACGATTTCGATGAAATTTGCGGTACGGGAGTTTAAGGGGGCGAAAAATCGATCTAGCTAGGTCTCATATCTGGGAAAATTCGTTTTCTCGGCTTTTTCATGCAAAAAGATTTACCAGTGCAATGTGGTTCGTAATTTCACAAAGTTTGTTGAGAGTTTTGTTTGACTTGATTTTTTATAAATTGTAAGTCGAATCAGACGGACGAACCGAAAGTCGTGGGATTGTTCTCCACAATAGAACTGCGGCTATTACCGACCCGATGCGACCTCGCTACAAGTCATTGCCAAGGACACGAAGATACAAACAGTCATGTCATTTCAGAACCGTTGTTTTTTTTTTATTTTTTTAATTTTATAGAGTTAAACCACACTTAGGTATTATTACATTTGAAAATGAAAAATCTTATCAACATTTTCTAGTCTGACGGGATTCGAACCCGCAATGATACAAGCGATCCTCCTTTAGCCGGAGTGCCTTTACCAATTCGGCCACGGAATCCTTAGTCGACAGGATTGAAAATCTTGATAGGACCATATCTATCGATTAAAGCATCGATGAGTGTGCTTTAATAAAAAAATTAAAAATACATTAAGTACTTATGTAAGTTTGTGATCCGTAGAATTTTTTTATGTTTGACTGAAGGAATTATTCTTAAAGTACAAATAAAATTTGGTTTTGTAAGTAATTGAAATCACAATGGAATACAATTTTCACAAAGTTTGTTGTTTTCAAACGGAGTAATCAGATTTTAAGCATCATGCCGTTTTTATTAACAATATTTTTTATTAACAATATTTTATCTATCAATGCAGTCAATAACGTCATTGAACTCATCAACAATCGTGAGTAATCGATACGACAAAAAACTGTTTTTTGTTAGACTGTATCAAACTTTACTTTTTTGGGGTCCACCGAATGTCATTTAATACTTATAAACTTGACATATTCAAGAAGCATTAAAACATGAAAAAAGATTTTGAGTAATTTGAGAATCATTATAGTATCTTCACGGTTGAGCGAATCTAGGTAAGGTAATCAAAGATTTGTGCAAGATAGCTATTCGTAAGGTATCTTGTAAATACATCATCTTCATTCATACATGCTGTGTATGGATTTCATGCAATAGCATGTCTCTCTGTTATGAGTAAATCTTTTAAAGGTTTTTCTCTCAAACTGGTGTAAATTTTTTTTTTTCTGCAGTCTTCAGATTTATTTTAGAAATAAACAAACACTCGTTACTAGTCGTATCAGAGGTAGCGGCCATAATCCCTATTCCCTCTCACTCGCTCATTCTCCTACTCACTCTCACCGTTCATTCCGTTCCTTCATTCAAAACGTTCCCTTTCACGAAGCCTTTCACAAGCATACCTCTCTCAATCATCCTGCATTTATGTCTGCCCTCAGGCATGCCCGTCCACGCTTTCAACTTTCATCCTCAATCAACTTCTTCATACATTCAGAATATTGTAAGGTACAAACAAAATGACTTAAGAGTTTACCCTACGTCAAAACTGCTCCAACTCGCACTTTTGATCTCGTATATCAATAAAAGTATTGAACCAATAATATTGAAAAAAATAAATAGTAAAGTTGAGGATATGCACCGGGGTTCATATAATGTGAAAACACGATTACTTAAAATTTTCTCGATAGAAAAAATTCACAAACTTCCCTCTGAATTTTACTAATAAACCGCAGAAGTCAATGAATACTTTGCTTATACTAATTAAACTTTGTATATAAACTCAACTAATTATGTATATCGTATTGAAATGGTGTCTAAAAACAAGTTAAAATCATGAATGTCATCAAATTACCTTTCTCTTAGCTAGATCAAGACTAAAGTTTTGAGTTTTGTTGCCTGAAATAAAATGATTATTATTATTATTAGTATAAACAACATATTTATTTGATTATTATTATATAAATGTCTAAGGACTCAAAAATAAAATTCTACACTTTTATCACGAGTCGCAAAAAATAGAAATAAGAGGTACATCCGTTTAATTAAACACAAATAATTTATATGTTCGAAATCACCGCCAAATTTTAATAAATAATTTGCGAAATCACCTGTTTATTTATAGCATCCGCTAAAAATACCTAAATGCTATTTAGATGTAACGAGCGTGTAATTCGGACGCCATTGTGCCAAGTTAAACTTTGGTTTTGAACTTGAACCATTCTAACATTTCGAGCTAGTGGTGCGCCCGCGACTTAACAGTACAGGGCGTCGATTCCGGTACCGAACTTTTTATCAACCTCAACCAAAACCTCAACTAAAGCGACTGTTTCCATGACTACTAATAACAAACGACTCAGTTGTGGTGAGGTTTTGAACTTTGGCAGTACAAATTTTTGAAAAGCTATTCTACTATTTCACCAAATGGCTGACATTTAAGAGTTCGAACCAAAACCAAAGCGGTTGTCATTTAATAGAATACAGGCCCTCAGGGCCTGTATTCTATTAAATGACAACCTTTTGTACTGCCAAAGTTCAAAACCTCACCACAACTGAGTCGTTTGTTATTAGTAGTCATGGAAACAGTCGCTTTAGTTGAGGTTTTGGTTGAGGTTGATAAAAAGTTCGGTACCGGAATCGAGCCCCTGATCATTCTAAAAACGTTCTATTTTTATATATTTAAAAATGAAAGACTTAGCTAGTTAGATTTTTTTATCGAATTTGATTAATTTGTATTAAAATTTCTATTATGTAGAGTGGTGTTACACGTATAGATTAACATATCTGTACATATTTGTAATTTTCCTTCTGTGTGACGGATTAAAGCTATTTTAAAATAGTAAGCTTCAAGAACTGTTATTCATGCATGACTTGTTATCTAATTAATTTATCTAACCAACCCACATTTCTCGAATAACAATTAGAATTTTCATTACGATTTCAGCATTACCAATAGATAGAAATTACAATAACAATACCGCTAATCACGGTACATCCGCTGCCAAACCACTGCTTTAGCTGCGTACATCCATTGTACAATTAACCTGCATGTGGTACAGGTTGCATGCAACTTGAATTGTGGAACCATAAATGCATGCAAGCTGCAAGTTGCTTGCAGGTTTTTGTACAGGATTGGAATAAACTAGCTCTTAAGATGATTCAAAGTCCTATTGAATAAATAATTATTATGACTATGACTTTGTAAGCAGTACGCGCACCTGCCTCATGATTGTCTATCTTTCATAGCGACCAAAATTGGTCTCAAACTCTCAAATATGATGGCGGCTCCTCACTTGGCTTAGCGTATTCGTGAGTCGATATTGTTGTGTTTGCCTTCAAATAATCAAATATTTCAAATACCGTCAAATACGTCATCCACACATGGACTTGTACGGGCAAATTTGCTATTTGCGTTGTTTGCCATATTCGTGCAAATAAAGCAAATACAATCAAATAGACCGTCTACACATTGCTGTATTTGGACAAATAATGCAAATACACGAACACGATACGCCAAGTGAGGAGCCGCCATGACAGTTTAATGACCAAGCAAGACCGAACGCAACAAAAGATACCTGCGCAATCGTTTTGACAGTTTGAGGTTTGAGACGTATAAATCCTGCAAGTTTTAGCAATAATGTTTATACTTTCACACAAGCCACAAGTTTCGCCACAAGTTCAAAACTACCTGCACTCAACTGGCAGCTTGCATGCTACTTGTATAATGGAAACGTGGCATCAGTATCGTAATGAGCGTGTAATACCGGCTCTATTGTGTGACGTCACGCTATTGAACTTGAACTGCTAACGAGTTCGGACGCAATGTCATTGTTATGCAATCCTCTAAGGTTTTTGCTTGACCGAAATCAGCTGTTTTTACAAGTATGTCTGTATATGAGCTAGTAGCAAACTCTGGTGACGGAGTTTTTAGAATAGAAAATGTATGGAATGTGTTTTTTTGAATTATTGCAAAAACTTACGATTTGATATGGTAAGTTACTTAGGGAAAAGTGTTCCTGGTGGGAAATAGAGTCGATTTAGACCAACAATTTTTTTGACAAATGTAATTTTAGTCTTTTTTTTTTAATCTAAAAATGCATTATTTTTTTCTTCAAAATAAACCTATAGTTTCATAAGAACAAAACTTTCTAACTACAAAAGAAAAAGTAGCCTGAAGTGTCTAAAAATTTTCCACACCCTGTATTTGATTATACAGGGTGGAAAAAATGAATGGGCCCCGGAAGGAAACTACTTTAAATCCTTAAGATACAGTATTTTACTTAAAGGAAACATTCCTTTATTTTTAAAAAGAAACAAAACTGCATTTATAGAAATGAAAAATCTTACCAAAATTTATTCATTGCGGGTTCGAATCCCGTCGGAATTGAAAATTTTGGTAAGATTTTTCATTTCTAATGAAATAATACCAAAGTGTGGTTTAACACTATAAAAATTAAATCTTGCATTTATAGATTTTCTAAAATTCGCTTGCCTCACCCGGAATGGAACCAGCTAAAAATTGAAAAACAAACCTCGCTCTATTCAATACCACTAATCGAAAGCATTATGTCAGGATAAAATCTTTTTAACACACATTTGGTTTTAGAAATAAAAAAGATCATGAAATCTAACATTAATTTTCACAATTTTATTCATTAATTTTTATTATTTCACCTTTCGAGACAAAACTTTTCTAGACGGTATTTGTCTATCTGAGGTGAGATTCAGACTTCCAAAAATGCATCCGATTCAATGATTTTCTTCGAAAAGTTGACGGTTTTTCAGCAAAGAAACGTTATTTTTCGAATTCGGAATACCATTCCGAGAGGGTCTAAATCACACTACTGGATACCTCTCACCATTCCACTGTAGAGCTAAATTGCAATTAAAGCCCTTATGTACTAAATATTAGATTTCATGGATTTCTTGTACGACAGACGAGTGTAAGACCTCATGTTTCTTTGAGAAGTTTTATCTTTAGTATTGAATGTATCGACTAGTGGAATAAAATAGGGAGTGGTTAATTTTTGATTTCTTAGCTGGTTCGATTCCTGGGTGAAGCAAGCGAATTTTAGAAAATCTTTGAATGCAGTTATGTTTCTTTTTAAAAATAAAGGAATGTTTCCTTTAAGTAAAATACTGTATCTTAAGGATTTAAGGTAGTTTCCCTCCAGGGCCCATTCATTTTTTCCACCCTGTATTATAAATCTAGACCGAAACCTAATACTTAGCTGTGATGCATCTTTTTTCCTTTGCTCTGAAGCAAAAACTTGTACAGATATTTTACTGCTTCATGAGAGACCCCTAATCTACTCAATTTAATTTAGGTACGCAAGTTTATTGAAATTTATGATCCATAACAAGATCTTTAGACATGATAAAGTAAAACTCGAATTACTTCATACCGTTCGTTGTATAACTATACATACCGTATGATTTATGAGCTAGCTAGTGGCATAGTAATGTACTTGTAAACTAGCTTCCGCCCGTGGCTTCGCGTGGTACATACCCGGCTAAAAAGTAACCATGTGTTATTCTAGATTATAAACTATGGATACTCCAAGTTTCATCCAGATCCCTTCAGCCGTTTTGGCGTGATTGAATAACAAACATTCAAACTTTCGCATATAAAATAGATACAGTAAGATTGTATTGAAGTGGCAGATATGATGATAATGTATGTAATTAGAGTGGTTTTATTACATAAGAATTGTATCCTCCTAAGTCGGATGAGATATGATTGTACATAACAGTTTCATAATTCAATTAATTTACAAATGAAATTATAGACAGTAGGTATACTTAGAGGCCTCTATTAATAAACTCCGCTCAACTTCTGTCAAAGTAGCACCACGGATTTAACTATTGCCATCCCTTTTTGTTAGACAGTGACAAATAAGAATGGCAATAGTTAAATCCGTGGTGCAACTTAGACACAAGTTGAGCGGAGTTTATTAATAGAGGCCAGAGAGCGCTGTGGAGTGAAAGATGTAGTGGTGCGAATAGAAGGTTTTATTTAACTGACTTCAATAAAAGGAGGAGGTTCTTAATTCGTCAGAATCTTTTTTTTTTTCTTGTGCTTTTTAGGGTTCCTTACCTTAAAAGGTAAAAAAAGGAACCCTTATAAGATCACTTTCTTGTCCGTCTGTCCGTGTGTCACCATCGATTATCTCAGGAACGGGTAGAGCTAGCAAGTTGAAATTTATACCATATACTAAGGTCTACAGTCCCTATTGTGAGTATAAAAATCAAGGTCCTGAGTCAACACTATAAAAAGATATAGGCAAATTTAGGTTTTCGTGAAAACTTGTGAGTACCAAAACTTACCTTAGTTTTCAACTTTTTTTATTTTTCGGAATTTTTCCTTTACTTGTGCTAGAAGACCTTGCTTGTAACCAAAATTGACAATTCTAGGTTAACCGGAAGTACCCTAGAGGTTTTGGGTCGAAAACCTAAATGGTAGTTCCCGTTGACCTAGAATAACGAAATTTGGCAAAAAGCAAGGTCTTATAGCACAAATAAAGGAAAAATTCCAAAAAGTTAAAAAAGTTGAAAATTAAAGGGTATTCCCATACATACATAGTTGACGCCAATTAAAATTGTCCTCCGAGTTGTATGGGCGCTCATACAATTAAGTGGACTAGCTTAATTGGCACCATGGCTAGGTACGGAACCCTCGGCGTACGAGTTCGACTCGCACTTGACCGGTTTTTATTTTATGTCCGATTACTCTAAGACGCCTGGGCCTGTATTCTATTAAATGACAACCGCTTTGGTTTTGGTTCGAACTCTTAAATGTCAGCCATTTGGTGAATAGTAGAATAGCTTTTCAAAAATTTGTACTGGCAAAGTTCAAAACCTCACCACAACTGAGTCGTTTGTTATTAGTAGTCATGGAAACAGTCGCTTTAGTTGAGGTTTTGGTTGAGGTTGATAAAAAGTTCGGTACCGGAATCAGGGCCCTGAACCGATTTGGAACAGCCAGCCGAACAACACGAGGTTCGTCAAAGCTATTAAAAGTAACACGAGGATTGCTTCAGCAAAAATTGG
This sequence comes from Camptogramma bilineatum, assembly GCA_958496255.1. Lineage (NCBI taxonomy): Eukaryota > Metazoa > Arthropoda > Insecta > Lepidoptera > Geometridae > Camptogramma > Camptogramma bilineatum. Next base: position 12,102,543 of record OY292471.1, read on the forward strand.
CCGCAAAAAGACAAAGTACTATTGGTTGAAAACAAAAAAAAAAAAATTGGGGGTCTATATTTAAATTTAGACGACCTACAGACAAAATACAGACCAAAGTCACGACATTTTGATGTTCGTCATAACAACTCTCGAATATTATTATGACGTCCGTAGGTCGATGTAATTTAAATACACCGGTTAATCCTTATGTTTATATTATTGCATAATGTTATAAAACTACATTTGAAAATGAAAAATCTTATCAAAATTTTCAATTCCGACGGGATTCGATGAACCCGCAAATATACAAGCGATCCTCCTTTAGCCGGAGTGCCTTTACCAATTCGGCCACGGAATCATTAGTCGTCAGGGTTCAAAATCATGATAGGACCATATCTATCGATCAAAGCATCGATGAGCGCCATCTACAGGATAACTACTAAGTTAACTCACTGCTCATTGCCCGAAGTTACATTCAGGATCAAATAAATGAACATGTTATAAAGAAGACAACATGGAAACAAGCAAACATTATCAATTAAAACAAAAACCCGACTGCGGATATGAAAGATTAAAACACAAAAAACAAAATTTTACCCCTCACTACGAGTATTCCGATGAAAACTTTATAGCTAGAACTCCTACAATCAAACCAAATCGAATGAGACCTCATACGTTAAAATCCATCGAGCCGTTTAGCTGCAGCGGCACAAAGAAATAAACATACATGCCATACACTTGAAAAACATAATAGAAAGATGCACGAGATAATCGTCCAAGATTAAATTTAGACAAAAACTAATTGATCCAGTCTAAAAATAGCTGACATTTCCAGTTCCTTCCATTGCATAATTTATAATTTAGATTTCATGAAACCGGTTGCCGTGAAAGACTAACGTTAAGGTGGCGACTGACATGAATATTCGCTCGATTTGAGCATGCAAGTCGAATATTCGGTATCAGATTTCGTCAACTCCTCAGAAAAGAACAGTTTCAAAAGTGAAGAGTTGACGAATAAGTCGAGCAGCTCGATGATTAGCGCTGAGCACCCGAGCGCGTTCCACCCGGATCGAGGTTTTTTGGCTTGACTTTCTCGATGTGAACATTCGCATAGTTTGTTGTGAGCATTTGCTTTTTTTTCATGATCTTTGTGTCGAATATTTGCTCGACTGTTCTTCTTCCCTAGCAGTTGAAATCAAAATGGCGGACAGTGCTCGCTGTTGGCTCGCTGCGACTGACTTGACGACTCATTTAAAGGGATTCACCAAAAAAACTGACAGGCGGGTGGGGCACGCTGTACTGATATGCCGAATATTCGACTTGTCTCACAGCGAGCGAATATTCATGTCAGTCGACAACTTTATATTAGGAAAAATATTTCGTTTTCATTTTTGCTATTTGAGTAATATTAGCATTTGTTGTGTAATATTTTTAACCGACTTCGAAAAAAGGAGGAGGTTCTCAGTTCGTCGGAATCTTTTTTTTTTTTTTTTTTTTATGTATGTTCACCGATTACTCGAAGACACGTCGACCGATTTCAAAAATTCTTTTTTTGTTTGAAAGAGTACACTTTCTAATTGGTCCTTTTGGTCATCAGGTCAGGATCTGATGATGGGATCTTGGAGAAATCGAGGTAACTCTTCAAATTTTATAGGCACACTTGAAGCGATTTTCTAAAAGCTCTATAGGTTATCGGTGATAATGTAATATTATGGTAACATTGAGCTGATCTGATGATGGAGTCAGAAGCTGTTCAACAGAACTCAGTCAATAGTCTGATTGAGTTGAAACTTGGAACTCAGCATGTCGGTCAAATTCAGACTAGAATGTAATAATATGGTGACAGCTAGCTGATCTGATGATGGAGTCAGGACCTGTTCAATGGAACTTCTCAGTGATTAACAGTGGAACATCCATGTTTGGGCTCATTTTATTCAGCTCACCCTTAGCCTTACCCAATTACAGTTGGTATTGAAGTCGGTTTTTTTAAATTTTTAATTTAGCCACTTGTTTGTGAACAGACACAACTAGAACCAACTAAGTAATGCTTTAAATGAATTTTACTCGAGGTATGCTAGCGAGCTATTAATAGCGACTTTTTGTGGATATAACTTGCCAAAATATGTAATATCCGATAGCAAAATAATTATGAGATAACTTTGAGTTATTTAATGAAATCTCAGGTTTAAATGTCACGATTTTTATAAACATCCATAGCATGGGTCATATGAATATTAACAAAATAAAATATTATTTATGCACTTTTAATATAAAAGGTAAAGGCTTAACTGAATACCAGTAATTATACCATAAATAGCAGTAGGTGTACCATGTGTTCATATAACCTAAAATTGGCAAGAAATGCACTAATATTTAGACTATTTAGACCTCAAGTACCAGGCCCGCATAAATCTACAAGAGGTAAGCAATCGTGAAGGCTACTTTGCACGGTCAAGGGTATTCGCGCGAATTATATTATTATCAAGCGTGTAAATTTTATTGCAATCAAGATAGAGCTCTTATTTGAATAAACTCGTTTGTGTTCAGTTTTGTGCAAAACAGTTTCGATTCACTTTATTGCTTTAGCATAAAGACCACTGTTATTTATTTATAAACATTGCAAATATTTCTAATTTATATTAGCCTAGTACACGCGCTGGACTTTTCCGCTTTCCGTTTCCGGTGTTTAACGGTTTTTGTCATATAAAGCATAACAGGTAGAGTTATTAATCATTTTGTTTATAGGCTTATTTAGTAATTATCTATTTTCGGTAGGTTTGCCAAGGTTACCGTAAACGAAAGAAGTAAAAATTTGAAAAACTTTGAATGTTCAGAATATAAACAACATAGAAACACTTGAGTGCATTTTCACCATTCCAAGGAAATTTTTCTTACAGCTTTCAGTTCCATCAGGTTTTTTTAGGGTTCTTAGGCTTCGACTGTCATGAATTGTCAGAAGTTTCTATACTACTTTATAAAAAAAAAACAGGATCACCAAGGCACGCCTTTAGTAACCGACTTCAAAAAAAGCAGGAGGTTCATCGGAATCTTTTTTTTTTGCTATTTTATGTATGTTTATCGAAAAAAACTGTTTTCTTTTGAAAGGGTATACTTTCCGATTGGTGCCACAAAAATTTGGTGAGGATCTGTCGAGGATCTTCGGAGTTATAAACATAAATGCACCTCGAGATTGCAGAAAATTGCTCAGCTTATAAAATTGAAGTCGGTTTTTTTAAATTTTTAATTTAGCCACTTGCTAAATATTGTATTGTACTAATTTTAATTGACAGAGTAATTTGCTTACAGCACGCGCCATACTCAACGGCACAAATAAGTTAATAATTCATTAAAATGTAATAAATAGGAACAAAAAACGATAAGGAAGTATTATTCAATTTATTGACATAACAAGACACGTAGACGAGTCAAGCTTTTTACAGAGATAAATTTATCTATATCAAAACAAACATAATTAAGACTGAAATTAAATTTATTTTCGCACATACGATTGAAAGATCGAACGATTATCGGCCTTTCCCACGTGGATACAAGGTGAGCGATTATGACCCAGAAAATGATTGTTTTCTAGAATTATCATGATCCAATGCCATGGGTAGAAATGTACGACATAAACACCAAGACGTGTCGTGTCCTTACGTTCACTCGCCACACATCGTGCCTCGTTATCAAGCTACTGGAAGTGACAGATATCAATTATACTCGGAATTTACTCGAAAGCTCGAGAAAAGGGTCATTTGTGTCATTCAGTGTGCAAAGGCGGTTGGTGTTCAAAAGATGTCATTGTTAAATGTCACATTTTACCGTATGAGTGGCCAGGAGGATACTTTTTATCATTGTTTACCACATTGTACCGTTTAGGATCAAGTGGCCTTTCAAGGAAATTATAATTGCCCATCCCTGTGCTAGTTTTATTGAGTTATAAATCTACAATAGGTCTATTTGTCTATAAAGATTGTCTATTCCATCCTACATAAAAGACTGAATGTGAAATCCCAGATAGATTTACATGTGTCAATCTACAAGTCTATGACACATAAGGAAACACTTCTCCTGGCTTTTCCAGCACCCCTATGTCAAACTGAGATCAATAGCTATGATATATCAGCTCGCTGAGCCCTCATGGGACTGTTTTATATGAACTACAACACAGTTCCTTCAGTACTCGAGTTAGTGCGATTCTTTACACACCGTTGGAATGTATGGCTCTCCTCATTTGGATTTATTTGATTCCAAAGTCGGTTATTCTGTGAGTATTGTGTCACTAGTAAAGTTTTGTATTTTAATGGTTCATGAAAGTAGTTTTGAGGTGCTGGGTGCGGCCAGTGCGTTCGCGGGCAAAGGATAATTAAAAAAGTTTTTTTTTATTATTTGAAAAAGTGTGCATATCAAGAGCACCCTATCATCTTGGTGGTTCTGTTATTATGAGTCACACTTAAGATTTTACTGACTTAAGATAAGTGAATGAAGAAAATGATGCCATGTGTTACTCTTTCTTTTTGTATGCGTGAGAAAGAGACGCAAAACTAAACGTGCAAATCAGGTGGTTTTTATTCATATTTCTTGAATACAGACATTTTTACATAATGATACGTCTCTGTTAAGTATAAAATACATCGATTTATAGGTGACAAATCACTATATAAATAAATTACCAATTTAAGTAGGTATGCAGATAATTAATAGATTCTAATCGGTGCGGGGGCAACAATGTAGTAAGTATGCTAATTCACTGGTTGTTGTAAAGCGCGTCACAGACGTAGCTTATGCTGAGCTATATTCTAGCAACCACAACACACGCTAGCTATACTAAAATATATATTTTTACCATCTTTAGGTCGGCGGTCGGTATATATTATTAAGTCTTGCTTTAATATATATCACAGTTACATCTGTGACGGACTTAATGCGATATTTCATCATCATCATCTGCTCGGTAGGTATTACTCACTGCTGGACATGCCTCCTATTGGTTTGGTCACAAAATACGATGCAAGTATTGTCCTTTGTCCCATTTACTTAATTTTTAACATCATTTTTGATGTAAGTATTTGTTTGAATATGGTAATAGATAATTATTGTTCGCAACATTTTTTGGATGGACGACAGAGTTGCCGTACAGGGTAAGGACCTGGATGCAAAAAGGCTCAGATTAGCGGTTAGGAAGGAGGCATAAGCCCAGCATAAGCAGTGGGTCACTACAAAATGATGATGATGGTGGTAATAGAATATCTTTAATTTTTATTTTTATAGTGTTAAACCACACTTAGGTATTATATCATTGTATCATTGCGGGTTCAAATGCCGTCGGAATTATAATTTTGATAAGGCTTTTCATATTAAATGAAATAGAATATCTTGTCCAAAATTTTCGGTTTTTAAATTGTAAAGTTCTAGTAGTAGAGATTCCGTCTTCCGATTTAAACACAATCCCCCTTACTTATAAAAGATGTTTAAAGTTGAATACTGGTTTACCGTCCTGTCTCTATTCGTCACTATCCACAAATAAAGACAGGGCCCATACCATGAGCTTTAAATGCGATTCAGTTTAGGTCCTAAACTGAACTGCTACGCTAATTTGTCACATGACTTATGCTATGACGCTGACGAAATTCAGAAGCTAAACCAAGGATTTCATATTCTACGTAACTGGATAGTTCACTGAAACAGAAAATGCTGTCCGTCACTGAAACGGAAAACCTAAACTGAACTGAATTGTTTACTAAGACGTCATGGTACGGCTACAGGACGTTGTCTAACCAGTGTTCAACTTTAAACATCGTTCATAAATAAGATCCAATAGGTTCCCACTGGTCATGTTCAAGTTTTTTTTAAGAAATACATTCGTAATGCTTTAGTACTTTGCTCACAACTAACCCGACATTAGACAACAATAACATAGATTTTTGAAATAACTAACTTCATTGCATTGTACAAATTTAGCCTATAGTAGAGGAGTTATTTCATAAATAAATCATGAATTTAATAGACCAGGAACCAAAGACTAATTGGAGTAGATTATTGTAAAAGTTGTCGACAAGAGCTGGATTAAAATCTAGTTAGCATTTAAATGTAATCCACAATGAAGAAACTTAATGAGATTTTGCATCATTCTGCGGTGTCGTTTTATCATAGCCATGGGCGTAACACGGACACATGCACATAGAGATGATGATTACTAAATAGCTCAGTAATTTTTACAGTCTGTAGTTACTTTATTGTAACGTTTCAAATTAAGTCATTATTTCAATAGCTTAAGTGTGTATTTATTGTTTATTTTGAGAACACTCATCATGTCCCTGCCCTTATTCCACTAGCTGAATTCGACCAAACTGGATTGAGTTTATACCCGAGAATAAACTACAAGCAGACTTAATTCGAAATACAATTGTTTAGAAAGCGTAACCGAACATTATTATGTGCATACAAATTATCCTGGTTATAAGGTTTCAACTTTACAATGGTCAAAATATTCAAACAAACAGTAGTTTACTCTCGAGACTAAACTTAATCCAGTTTGGTCGAATCCAGCCAGACCCGCTTGCGCGATCCTGGGTTAACTAAATAACTAATCCGACGTTTTTTTTAATTGGTGGAAGCATTCAAAAGGTCTCTGCACCTACCACCACCACCAAACCAGGAACGCACAAGTGGGCCTAAGTGGGGTCAGCACAACATGTTTCATTTCTCCATTTTCTTCTATCACTCGTTATATCAGTACTAACTCCTTTCACACACATATCCATTCAAACAGTCCATCCATATTTTTTTTAAAGCGCTATTTCACATTTTGAAAGTAATAAGTACATTATTTGAATTGTTTTTTATGTCTACTTTCTCGTATTCCCACTGTTGCGCATAGATCTTCCTCAAAATTCTTCACCAATTTTTGTTATAACTTTTATAGAATTTTTAATGTTATACAGAATCTAGTTTGCTCCACAATGTAAACACCATAGTTAGCTTCCATGGAGATTGCATATCCGTATAGAAACATAAATCATCATCAATTTGAAAAAGTGTTTCTAATCGTTTTAAATTGTTTCTGTAATGACTACAGTCACAAAGATGTAACTTACCTACCGTAAGATTGCAGCGTTTATTGACAAGTGCCCATTACGTAGGTACTGTAGGTACCGACAGCTCGCTGATTTCAAATTGTAGAGGCCTTTTACTTCTTCACTAGATGATGTATACAGTGTCAGCAGGGCAATTCTACTAGATGACAATATCAATCATTCCGCTACGGTTTGTTTCGATCTCTTAAATGTCAGCCATTTGGTGAATAGTAGAATAGCTTTTCAAAAACCTCACCATAACTGAGTCGTTTGTCTTTAGTAGAATAGGAAACAGTCGAAAATCTAAGGTTTAGTTGAGGTTTTGGTTGTGGTTCATAAAAGTTTTGTACTAGAATTGCCACCCAGGAAGCAACCTATGCCGTAACAGGACACTATAGTGCCTGGGACTTTGTCGAATTGAGATGGAATGGGCGTGCCGAGCACGTAAACCACCCTCTCAGCTTAACCAGCCATATCCATAGGAAAGACATCGTCAATACGGCTGACTAAGCTAAGCTACTAAGCTAACTAAGCTGACTAAGCTACGTGTTTCACGTCATCCTTCATCGATTAGAGTTCGTGTAATTGCGCATCATATACAATTCTCGAAATGAAACTTGCATTGATGCATGGCCGAGATTCGAACCCGCGACCTTCGGAACGAAGTATCCCATTCGACCAACAAGACTCTTTATAATGCCCATATTTAAACGCTATAAATTAGCACGCCATGTGTTAACAATAAAGTGTGAATGCGCACGGATGTGTTTTGGTCATGTCGTATTTAAAAGTGAAACACATGAAGCAAGAATGTACTTTAGCAACCATAAATATGATTTCATATGGACATTAACTGGGCAAAAAATATAGGGAAATGAATGTCTAATAAACTAGTGGCTCTGTGAGCTGTAGACCTCGCGAGTCTGTCCTTGCATAGCTTTTATTTAAAACTGAATAAATATTCACAATGCTCTAGTTTTGTGATGAGAAGGTGGTCCCAGGTGCTCCATCAATCCCTACCTAGTACGAGTAGTTGAAGGTCCGATTCCACTTCCACTCGTAGAAATCTAAAAATGGGCAATTTACTGAATTTTGAGGAACTATTCTGCTCATCACGCTGAAGATCCTCAGAGAACATACAGACAGACAGACGTACGACCGACAGACGGCGGACAAACGAAATAATTTTTGTCTAAGCTGAAGCAGAGACGCTTCGCTCGCTCGGTCAATAATAGTGAGGCAATACGCTGAAAGTTAAACATAAAACAACAATAAATATAAATGTTTAGTAATATGACTGACAACTGCTAAGTTACAAAGAGTGCTAAATAACAATGACTCTCTAGCTTTAACACTTCCGTGAACATAAATAAAAGTAATCTTTAGGAAAACAATCGCTTATATGAAACCTGATATGAATCGATCATGAGTGAACGCTTTGTTTAGAAATCAGGAAGACGGCAAGTCGTATAGACATAAAATGTTGCAACGATCTTGTCGCCGCGAGCAATGCAATTGAATCGAACAACTTTATATGCAAATACTTGACTATAAAAAGCTCTTTTAAAGAATAGCTAATTCCTAAGATATTTTTGATTAGGTATTTCTAATGCTGGAAGAGTGAACGCTGAGAAGACGGCTAAATGAGTAAAGGGGAAGACCAGTTGTGCTTACCATAAGAGAAATAGGAATAAGATCAAACAAGCAATTTATTCAATAAAAATAAAAAAACCCGGCTGAACTGAAAAGTTGGAAACAGCATTATCTTATCAATCACAAAACAAAATTAAATTACAATTTTATTATTAGGTAGGTATCTAGGGTTCGATGCCGTGCGCATTTTCCTAAACGTTGTTGTCACAGTTGACACACAGATGGCTCTGTGAGTACCTAAATTAAATGCGTAAGTTATTTCTTAAATATGAGATATCTCCTAAATGGCTGAACCAATTTCGATGCAGTTTGTTCTAAACGTTGCGTGTGACTAAATAGAAAGTTTTAGTATGCGTTTTGGTTAGCAATTCTATTTAGGGCGAAAAATAGATTTTCAAAAATTTTGAGACTCGATTTAGTCTTCGAAGATGTCATGTTAGATTTTTTTAAAAATTATATTTGATATCAGTCCACCAACCTCTTGATTTTGACATGGATTTTGACATGATAGCGTGATTTTCATTTTGAAAATTCACACATTTTTGCATTTTTTAGCCGCACTATTTGATTTATCGAAATAAAAAGTATCCTAGAGCACAATCGAGATGGAGACGATTCTAACGATACCTCATTCATCAAAATCCATCCAGCCGTTTAGGAGCAACGTGGTAATAAAGAATATTACATACATACCCACATAGAAACGCGCGATCTACATAACCCGGGTGACTTGACAGTCAGCCGGGTAAAAATATGTTAAATAACAAAAGCATGTTTTTTTTAAATTAATTTTACATTATTTTATTAGCAAAATATAGGCTTTTATGGGATTAAAATTTTTAGGTACGCAAAGTCATGTTTATTAGCCGTTATGGCGCGTTCACACACTCGCATGCAAACAGACATTCAACGGGCACATTTTCTTCTGTCGCGTTCGGTCTCTTTGAGATGAGAGTGACAGAGCTACTTCGTGCTTGCGGCTTGCCCTTGATTGTCTATCTTTGATAGCGACCAAAATCGGTCTCAAACTCTCAAATATGACAGTTCAGTGACCACGCAAGTAGCTCTTGTCACTCTCATCTCAACGAGACCGAACGCGACAAAAGATACCTACGCGATCGTTTCGACAGTTTGAGACCAATTTGAGGTTTGAGACAAGTTAGACATCACTAAATACGGTACTTCGAAAGAAATTTGTGAAACAGAACTCAAAACTCCACTCAAATTCAAATTCAATTTCAAATTTTTCAAATTCAAATATCATTTATTCAGTAGGACCGCTATGATCACTTTGAAACGTCTTAAGCGCTAGGTGATTCTACTCCTGTTCTTTCGCGACCAACACCATGAAGAATCAGTGTAACAAACACGGTATGGGGCCTAGCTTACTTTTCGGTGATCAATCCGCTTAAATCTAAACAGTCAAGCTCCAGTGGGGAGCCAGTCGAACAATGTGAGTCTCGTAAGTCGTCAAAAGAAAACCCACTACCAGAGACCATAATCTACATTACGAACCACTATGAACTATGACCGGCAAGCGTAGTGTTGGACGTCCACCGACAAGATGGACAGACGACCTTGTAAAAACTGCAGGTCGGCGGTGGATGTAGGCCGCTTCCAACCGCAATACATGGAAATTTTTGAGGGAGGCCTATGTCCAACAGTGGACGTCCAACGGCTGAGATGATGATGATGATGATGATGAACAATTACAAAGCTACGCTAAACGAAATTACTTAGTTCTAAGGTTAATCTATGGGACAATCCATCTTCAGCACCATGAAGCACGTGGCTTTCAAGTGTTTTTCCTACTGGGCACGTGTCAAGTCATGTTCTGCGCGGTCATCGTATCATTTCAGAGTGAGACACCGGCAATTCAGACTTACTTGATGACTTGTACTTTCATAATAAGAGCATTGTGTATGTAAAACAAGTACTTCTTGCTTTATCTTAATATCTTGGCAACGTGTACGTAATACTTACGTACACGTTGTTCCAACGGATCAGCCGTTTCGATGCGCAGTGCAACTTTTTCATACAAAATTTTCTATTGCGCAGCGAAAACTCTAACTTCAAGACTGCTTATTTCCATTGTGACAACTGTATACCATGTTTCTGTGACCAGTAAAAAGGAAAAACTTTAATGTTTTCGTTTCATGAAAGAATTTCTCTTTTTCTTGCTTAAGAAAGTAGTTTGTCCCAACGTGCACTTAAAGCGACCAACACCTTTTTAAAGGTTAGAACAAAGCTATAGAGTTGAAATCGAGAAGACAAACGTTTCTTCACTGATCCAATTTTGTTTTATTTTTGTTTATCTACAGTTACATTTCTTAAAATCGTTATTTCTTGTATGCTATTTAGACATAATCTGATGCGCGTTTCACGTTCACCTTGATTTGGTGAAGATGTCATGAAGAAATATTTTTAGGGAGTGACATCACTAGAAAACGTGACTAGATGTCACATGTCATGTCATACCTATGCATTTTCTATGAAATATAGCAATTTTCAGCAAATCGTTTTATGCGAAAAAACCTGTAATATTTCTATAACGAGCAATTTTACACAAAAAAGGTGCAAATACGTACATGGTAGTTTGAATTGTGATTACCTACAGTGTAATCGGTACATGTGGCTTGTATCACTATGATTTTTGGGCAATGTAAAATGAGTTTTATTGCAATCCACTTAGATTCATTATGAAAATGAAATTTGTCTTGCTACAGCTTTATTTTGCCAAATAATATTGAACTTTAGTAAATTGGATTTAGGTTTAAATTTCAACATGGTTTTGTATCAGCATATTGAAACAGCGAGTTACCATAATTTCTAGTAGGTAACTATAAGAATTATTTTATTCTGTGCAACGGAAGTCAGTTTCGCAGTAAATACTAAGTCAATGTTTTATTATAGCAGGTAATCACGCCATATTTTCATGTAATTGTTTATAAGTAACTACTACTTGCGCTAAAACATTTTGATATCATGACTCGTAACTATTTTCATCAATTTTCACCATCATAGATCATCAAAAGTAACTCGATTTTACTCAGTGATGTGTAAAGTCCTCCCTAAGTTTGTGCTTTCCAACACGATCTTTTGCCAAATAGAACTATGCCGGACTATCATTTTAAACCACGAGAATGGGAGGAAAGGTTCTGAATGTAGTCGGTTTGTCGAAAGTCTCACTACTGATATTATCGAGTATTTTATTTTCAAAGGTCAAAACTCGGGGTTTGCCAGAGAGCGATGAAGCATAGCATTTTAGGGGTTAAATTGACAGAATTAGGAACACAATGCTACGCTCGAAGACAAAAATCGCCGATGTCAACCAAAAAGTTGCCAAATTGAGGTGGGACTGGGCAGGAATTGTGGGTTAAGGTTACCACTGAGTGGGTCCCACAAGGCGTTAAGCGGCCTCGTGGTCGGCACAAGCGGAGATGGCGGGACGAACTCGATGACTACTCCACTAACTGGCTGACAGAAGCCATGCACCGGGGTGAATGGAAGGAGTGAAAGGAGGCCCTTGCCCAGCAGTGGGATCCAGCGGGCTGATTAGATAAGATTAGATTAAATTTTATATGTATCGAGCTTGCTAACCAGGGCATCATAAACTTGCAGGTGTTGGCGGCCCTGGCGGCGCAGTCGATCAACATCTCTGTGGGGTTCTGCCAGGGCTTCTCCGCGGTGCTGCTGCCCCAGTACACGCATGAGTATCCGCTGATATCTTACGAGCAGGCCTCATGGATTGGTGAGTCCATATACTATCTGGTATTTTACTCTTGAAATTTGAAATGACATATCGTAACAACCCTGAAAATTGTTGGTGAAATTTTCACTAGCATTAAAATTATCTGGTTGATATATCGAAAATAAATCGATTGTCGATTTGTAATGATAGTTTCGTAAAATGGATGTTGATCTTCTTTCAATCAAGTCTTTTTACCAATGTATTAAGAAGATAAATGTTTAGGACAGCAATTTGATTGTGTATGTTTAAAAATACATCATAAAGACGTTAATTCAGACAGAATTGAGTCCACTATAGCTCCTGAAAGGGAGTTTTATAAAACACATTTTTAAAACTCAAATCAAATAAAAACTACATTACAAAGATACGGCTAATGAGATGTACCTAAACAGTATGTTTACGTTTTATTTTTAATTTTGAAAGCGTGCCAGCGACGGGCAGAAGTACAATATTTCAGGTCAATATACCAACAGTCGAGGAATCTTGTCTATACAAATAGATTCACAAATATTGACGTAGTCTCATATCATTGAATAAACAAAGGAAAAGTGTTTTTTGCTTAAAAATTATATTCTTAGAAAGTATTCATTGTATCTCGTCTCATTTAACGAAAAAACTTTCTGCAATGCCTCAGCCACTGAAACTCATTCAGACATTTCGTACTTAAGCTGATCACTAACTGAAGAATGACCAGAGTATGATATAATGATTAAAAGAAACCAATTTTTTCATCCTAATTTTTCACCGTCATTATTAGTCAATCGGTTACAGTTTATGTTGTGAATAATCCATAAGCGCAAGAACACAACCATCCACAAAACATTCACATTAAAATACCAGCCTATGGAACAAACTGATTTTATCCTTTATTTATACATTCCTGATGTAGTGTAAGTTTTACCTTCAAACGTCACAATAACTGCAGAAAAATCTATTTCATCACTAAAGCCACACTATCAAGGTTTGCACAAGCAGTGTGCGCAAACAAGATAACAGTGTTTGTTGTTTGCAGCTACCAGCTGTCAAACAGCTGTATATCAAACACAATAGCTAGAGACTGAGCTGATAAGGGCAGGGAATACGCGTGATGCATTCATTGTCACGCATGATATTAAAGACCTAAGTTTGAAGTGATCGTTTGAATGATGAGGTCAAATCTAGCAGCAGGCAAGCAGATTTAGACATACAGTAACACATGTGAATCATTCACGTAAAAATACTGTCGATTTAGATATCGATATTTTGTTGAAACACTACGCGACTGGTCGCAAAATGTCACAAAAATCGTATTATGGAAGCCATTCGCACGTCTATTGCTCACCTGTAGCAAAACTTAGGCGAAAAAAGCAGCACTTTGGCCTTAGCGCATTTTGCGACCGATTTCAGAAGTAAATATTAATTACAGATAAGGGAACCTTCCGTTATCTAGGCTCCGTTATCTTAACTCTTGAGGAAGGTTATAGGCTTCTTTTCATCATCATCACCATTAGACCATCACTACGGGAGCAACAAAAAGGGCGTTGCTAGTTTATAATATTGTAAGATAAGTTAGTAAGATTCGTAATATCAGTAAGCACTGCATCAAGCCACAGATAGCTCCAAATGGAGATCAACCATCCACAAGATCATGGGAAGGAGTCACGATCCTCAACAATGAGGGATCGTTTAAAGAGGGGGAGGAAGATATGATAGAGGAGTAGGATCACCTAGCTCTCAAGACGATTTAAAGTGGTACACTGAAGCGTGTTCTAGACGGTTTGAAACTACAGCTTCTACCAATGTGACCTTAGCAGAAGAGCACGGCTAATGGCGTCATCGTTTACTGTCTACCAATGGCGTCTTAGATATCATGCAAAATTTGGCATGATACCACTAACAACACGGTTTGAAACATCCGTTTCATCCATTCCATCCAACCATCGTTTCAAACCGTCTAGAACACGCTTTAGTGATCTTATTGAATAAATGATTTTTGACTTTTGGTAACGTGTTGATTCTCCTTCCAGCCAGCCTGGGCGTGATATCGAACCCGATCGGCGCCCTTCTCGGCGGCATGATGGTGGACGCTGTCGGCAGACGGCTGCTGCTGCAGTCCATCGTGCTGCCCAACCTCATCGGCTGGCTCGTCATCGCCTTCTCAGAGTCCTATGTCTTCCTCTGCGTCGGTCGGTTCATCACTGGATTTACTATTGGTGAGTGATAACTGTTGGAAGTCGTGGACAGCGGATGAGATAGACCGCGTTAGATGGCAGAATTTTTCTTATGTGTATAGTAAATGAATGATGATGATGATGAGTTATCAGTTTTATCCGTCTTTTTATCAGTCTTTAATCTTATTCTTTCTAATCCGGGACGGTTATGATGAAGTGTATTAATCTGATTGTGAGTTTGCTCAAATATGTGCGTTCTGAAAGTTAAGTCATAAATACCAACAGCTTAGTTTATTACATCACTTCAGACGCTTTAAAACGTTCATCGCAGATTTAAATGGTTAACCATTACCACAAAACATTTAAAAGCTGCATTTAACGGGTTTTTCTGATAAAACTGATGAAATCTTATTAATATTATATATTAATTTTTAAATATTTTGCAATCTCTATGAAAACCACTTTATAAAGTCAGTTTCTGTGGGTTAGGTCCTTTACGAAATCATTGTTTTAACTAAAATAAAACCGAAAGAAGATTTCTTTATCCTCTCAAATATTTTGGTACCAAAGGGCATATTTATATTGAGCACATAAAATTTTCCTTTCAGGAATGTCAACAGTCTCGTATATCTACGTCGCGGAGATCACAACTCCTGAGAAGCGAGGGGTTCTCAGCGCGCTAGGGCCCGGCCTGGTCTCCACCGGCATCTTCATCGTCTACTCCCTAGGAGCCTTCGTCCATTGGAGGAAAGTGGCTGCCATTTGCGCCGGAGTTTCCTTACTGACCCCGTTCTTAATGTATTTCGTCCCGGAATCTCCTCTCTGGCTGGCGTCGAAAGGACAGATGAAGGAAGCATACAACGCCATGTTTTGGCTCAGGCAAAACAACAGCACAGCGCAACAGGAGCTCATGGAATTCACCAAAGACAGAAAGATCGGAGAGACTATGACCTTCAAGCAAAAGATGGGCTTGTTCAAACGAAGAAACGTCCTCAAACCCTTCGCTCTTCTGATCGTCTTCTTCATCTTCCAAGAGATGTCTGGGATCTACGTAATTCTATACTATGCGGTGGACTTCTTCAAGTCTGTAGGAACCAGTGTGAATGAGTTCACGGCCTCTATTATAGTCGGTGGTGTAAGAGTCTTCATGGGGGCTGTTGGAGCTTGTCTTATCAATAGCTTTAGGAGAAAAACCTTGGCTGCTGTGTCAGGGTTACTACTAGGTATGGCCATGTTGGGTGCCGCTGTATGTGACAGTTTAAACGGCCCACCTATATTGAAGCTAGCGTGTGTGTTACTCCATGTTTCTTTCAGTATGGTCGGCTTCCTTCAACTTCCTTGGATTATGTCCGGAGAGCTTTACCCTCAGGACATCAGAGGCGTCATGTCTGGTGCCACTTCTTGTTGCGCTTACGTTCTAATCTTCTTCAACATCAAAACTTACCCGCAGATGGAGAATCTACTAACCAGCAATGGAACTTTGTATCTCTTCGGAATATTCGCCCTATTAGGCGCAGCGTACTGTCTACTCTTCCTCCCAGAGACGAAGGGAAAGACTTTGACGGAAATCATGAGGCAGTTTGAGGATGAAAAGAAAGAGATAGATCCAGAAGTAGGGTACACGAAAGAGAAGGGAACAACTATGGAAGGAAAGCCGGTACATAGGAGGCACAGTGCTGGTGCGGCGTTTTCATTAGAAAAGAAGGACTTGGCGTGGATGCAAGAAAAGAACTGAGCTTCTACAAATTTATGCTCCCCGGGTACTTTTTGCCGATGGATGCGTAAGAAACAGAACTGAACGCCGCACCCAGTCTCCAACTCGATTTATAGTGTTTTTTATTCACAAAAATCCGTACAAAGTATTTACTAAAGAAAAATTTAAATAGATTTTAAGGTTATGTGATGTCTGCATATTATGAACTCCTAGCATCTTATGCACGCCTGGTAGGCTACTGGCTGCTGAAAGACTATTAGGAATAATGTTTTGTGTATGAATTGTGATCAGTATTATAGTTAGTGTTTTTGATAATGCATTCCTTAGAATAAGGTGTTTTAAGAGGTGACGACATTATTTAAGTAGGGTTAAAAGGGCTTTTCCGCGACTGGCAGAATTTAGCTTTTCAACGAATGTTTTTATTTGTTGTTTTTATGTCAATTTATTCTCGCGGAGATAATAATTTTTACCATCATTTTTCGATTAGTGGAAAAAAGCCCAAAATATTACTATTTTTATACAGTTTGGTATGTAATGTAAAGATGATAATATTTTTATACAAAAGTGCGTACAAAATTGCGTTTAACTCAAAACTTGTTAATGTTATTAAAAAAGTATTGAGATGATCTAACTAAAACAATGTAAATTATTACAGGGTAGATGTTTTTGCACATAATTTACTTAAGTAACTACTAAATATTGTTATGAATGCTGTGATTTAAGTTTGATTAAAATAATGTGTTGTTTTGAAAACATTGTTTTATTTTTTATTTGTCCCAAATATGGATAGATTTCAACTGTTAAAATTATGGGCAAATCAAATTTAGGTAAACAAATAATTGCCTTCAGGGAATGTGCGCTTTTAAAAACTGGATGTACTGAAAATTGTAGGACAGTTAACATTCATCCTATTATCTGCAGTGTGATTTAGACCTTCTCGGAATGTATTCCGAATTCGAAAAGTGACGATTCTTCGTCAGCAAAAAACGTCAGCATTCCGAAGAAAATCATCGAATCGGATGCATTTTCGGAAGTCTGAATCGCACTGCTGTAGTCACTCTGAAAGTCAACCAATAGGTTTGACTAGACAAACTATACGACGAATTTTTCAACGTTTTAATTTCCAGAAACGTCATACTACTGCCATCTACGTGAACAATAGACAACTACTTTATTACCGTTTATTAAAAGATTACGCCTTCGAGTTTCCCGCTTAAACTATTTACTTCCAACTTACCCTCATAGATGGCGGTGCACTCACACAGCGCGTACGCAGTTTCAAAATTAAGACTTTAAAATTAAATACTAATTTCTTAGTGAGCAGGATTATTTAAGGGTGAATTTTGAAACTGTCAAATAAATAATTTGAAGAACAAATAAGTACTTATGGCAGGTAAACATTTTTTAAAATTACAACCATTTTAATGACAGCTATCAAATCGCTAAATTAATTCGTGACCCCCGAACTCCCTCGTATCACTTTTCTTATGATTGAAAAATGGAAACCTTAAATAAAATAAGTAGGTACCTAAGTACTTATTGTTTTTGGGCGAATTAAATTGGAAACACTTGCACTTACCTAATGTACCTATTAAATAATGAAAAAAAAAAAAAAAAAAAAAAAAAAAACAATACGTAGAACAGAAGCCAAAATGTTTACTGATTACAAAGTAAAATAGACTAACCTGGTCTGCGGGATGCCGTACTTGATGCCGACTCCGACGCGAGGGAGCGCCTTGATGACTTTCTTGACGGTGGTCTGGTCGGGCAGCGCGAAGAATATGGACGCTGGAAACATGAGAAATTGAGATATTATCGACAAGTTTACTTTAAGAGCGCACAAAGCCGAAAATCCGAGCGCAACCATGAAAACATGAAAGGGATGGACACGAATCTTACAGTTGTAAACATTATTTGTAAAAAAGCGCAAAAAAAAGATTCCGACGAATTGAGAACTTCCTTCTTTTTTTGAAGTCCGTGAAAAAACAGTTTTATGTTACCTACTTTAGGTTTAAAAATAATTCAATGACTTTATCGAAAAAATATAACGAACGAAGTGAATCTTTAGGCTTCTAAACAAAATATAGAGAAAGATAAATTGTGCTGTTCCTGAGATAATTACAAAATGACGTAAAACTGATATTTAAAAAAATATTATCGTGAAAATTAAAATCGATAAAAAAACTTAGGTATCAGGTAAGTATACAAATCAATTCAAAAGAAAATGATGCTACCCCTCAGCATTTGCTCCAGAAACACCATAGCTATTGGATCACTGGTTTTCAGTAAATAGTTATTGGTACTTACTTCTGCTAGCCAGGAACATCTCGATGGCAACATTTTGAAGCAGGTACCTCCGCGAGAAGATGGCGCGGATCTCGCTGAAGTACCACTTGCCGTGCAGGTGCTCGCAGTACTTCAACACCTGGAATGAGAAGGAGCATCTCTTTATACAATTCACAGCAGGCGTGAAAAAGACAGAACACTGGTAAAAAAGTAAGTAAAAACAGACAGCAACATGGCATTAACCAACTCTGGTGACGGAGTTTTTCGGTCACCTGAAGGTCTCCGTCATGGCTTAACGACTTAAAAGCCGGGACTGACAATTTAGCGTGCTTTCCGAAGCACGGAAGCGCTCAGCTCGTAATGCCATCGGTCACCTATCCAAATTGTGACCGCGCACAACGCTGCTTAAATTCAACGATCAATCAAGAACGTCTAAGCAAGCTACGCCACGAGCGCTTCTTAAGTAAGTGAATAACTGTTTTGTAAAATATCCATGACAAAATACCATAGCGGATCTTAGAAAGGGAACATACTCTTAACAAATTGGTGACATTTTGGATATGGTCAAGTTAAAGGTACTCTTCCGCGCTAAAGTGGCCAGTTTTAGTGTTTCATACGATGATGTTTCATTAATGAAAATATCACAAAACACCTTTTTTTGACAGTTCTCATTAAAATATTGTAAAAGGATGCAGCGAGAGTGAATGAGGTGAATGATCACACACAAATTCAAATAGCAGTTGGAAATCTGTAGACTGCCTAGCCCTCCGAGAAAGAAAAAGTGATTTTATTTAGGAATTTAATCCTGTGTACAATCACTTAATACTCTAAAGAAAAGTATTTAGGTATTTCATCAAACATATATCATCATAAAGCGAATATGATCTCATGGAAAACAAATATCAAAAAGCCAATTTTACTTTTATGTAGCAAGGTGCAGCCAAAATGATGTAGTTTTCGATTTCATAGCAATAAAACTGATTTACGATCTAATTATGTAGATATTTTAGAACATAATATTAGAGTTACATGATTCTAAAAATGTAAAGTTATCAATAGGTACCTATATCTAATACCAAATTCACAAATTTTATGGTTTAGTAGTAGGATTCTGTTACCAAAAGTAAAACTCATAATTAATTTTCAAATAAAACTCATAATGATTGAGTAACTATCGTTCTATAAATGGTTGTTTTTCGGTCATTTTACTATATCTAAATAACTTTTCCGAGGCTTATTTTGTTGTTTAACATAGGCGTGCGTGCCCCATTGCATTTATTTTTTTATTAAAGTTAGTTTAAGCTTAGACTACAATCCTACTCTACCTTTTAAGTTATAAATGACTGAGGATCTAAAAGCAGGTTTTTTTAAGGTAACTTAAGAAACAAAGAAAACAAACTTTCTGAAATAATTCCCAATTGAATAAAGATAAGTCATCGGCCATCAAATCATGGAAAAATCTTAGAAAACCAGCAAAAACCACAAAACACGAACCCAAAACAAAATAATAAAGGTGCGACAATTAAAACACAAATAAAACATGTCCACATATAAACGAGCCATAAACTGTTCGTTAGACGTAATTTACACACACAATAATTGTGTAAATCAAGACAAGACGCCATATTGTTTTAATGACTATCTTAAATGGCGCCTTAAAACAGTTGTCGCGCGTTTTGTTTAACGATGCGGGAATAAAACTGCTTTTGGATCCACAAAAACAAACATTCAAAGGATAATAATAATAAATAATAATAATAAGCCTGTTTATTTCCAATCTACTGCTAAGATAGGTACATGTTTTTTAAAAGAATTGTTCTATATGAATTTCACTTTTTCTATAGTTATGTAAATTTTTTCCTTTCGTTCCTTGATCAATTCCTTGATTCATTTTCATTGATTGGAACCCCTTCTCGGGTATAGGCCTCCTCCAGCTTGCTCCAGACCTCTCTGTCTCTTGCCTTCGATCTCCAATCACTCCCTGCAACAGCATTTATGTCGTCTAACCACCTTTTTCTAGGACGCCCCCTTTTCCTTTTACCTGGCGGTCCTTTCCATACTGTTGTCTCTAGTGTCCATATTTTGTCTGTGTATCTCGCTACATGTCCTGTCCAACGCCACTTTTGCTTTAGGGCGTAGTGTAGGGCGTCTATAATTTTCGTTTTCTGTCTTATGTGTTGGCTTTTTACCTTGTGTATTCTCCTGATTTTTAATATGCTCCTTTCCATTGCCTTCTGACATGCCACTAGTTTGGTTTTTATTTTTGTGTTATATGTCCATGTCTGGCAGCCATATGTGAGAGTAGGTAGAACACAGGTATCCAATACGACTTTCTTAAGGTGGAGGGGGAATTCCCCTTTCAGAATTTCCTTTAAAGACCAGAATTTTTTCCAGCTCATGTTAATGCGACGTTTGACCTCTTGTTCTTCATTATCTTCCTCGAATGATATTTGTTTCCCTAGGTAAATATAGTTGCTGACATATTCAAGTGGTTTTCTATTTAGGTTTACTGTGCATTTGTGGCTGTTTGACAATATTTTGGTTTTAGTTTCGTTCATTTTGAGTCCTGTTTTTTCGCTTTCTATGTTTAAGGAGTTTATCATATTTTCTAGCCTTTTACTTGTTTCAGCGAAAAGGACAATATCGTCCGCGAATCTGAGATGAGTAAGTCGATCTTGGTTGATTATTATCCCCTCTGTCTGCCAGTTTAGATTATCAAAGCATTGCTGTAGTACTGCTATGAACAGCTTAGGTGAGAGGGGATCTCCTTGTCTCACTCCTCGGCAGATTGGTATGTCTGGGCCTCGATTTTCCAGTCTGACATGGCTTACGCTACCATTGTAGATGTTTTTCAGTACCGTGATGTATTTTTCGTTTATGTGGCATTTATTCAGAGCTTCCCAAATAGCATCGTGCGAAATGGTGTCAAACGCTTTGGCATAATCAATAAAAGCAATATATAGTGGCCTGTTGAACTCCAAGTATTTCTCTATCACTTGCTGCATTACCTGCATGTGGTCCGTTGTAGAGAATCCGGACCGAAAACCGGCTTGTTCCACCGGTTGAAATTGGTCGATATTCGGACTCAATCGGCTTTGTAGAATTGATGCGAACAGTTTGTATACACTCGAAAGGAGACTGATAGGTCGGTAGTTAGCGATGTCCTGAGGGTCACCCTTCTTGTAGAGAAGAATTATTTCGGAGCTTTTCCACTGTTCTGGCACCTGACCGGTGATGAGAACCTTGTTGAATAAGTACGTAAGTGGACGGGCTAACAGAGTAGTACCTGATTTTATAGCTTCATTTTGTATGCCATCGGGCCCTGGGCTTTTGTCTGCTTTGAGTTTTTGGATGTGTTTGATGACTTCCTTGGCATCCACTGGTGGCACATCGTTCGAGTATTGAGAATTTCCTGCGAGTTCGTGTGTTGTGCTGGTGTAAGGATTGGAGCTTGGTGTTTTTTCAAATAATTGTTTGTAAAAATCTGTGGCGCATTTCATTATGTCTTGTCTGGTTTTAGTTTCCTTTGATTTTATTTTTAAATTTTGGATCCAGTTTTTGTGAGTAGCCAGTTTTTTGAAAGCCCTTTTAGTGCTTCTGTATTCTGTTAGGTTAGCCTCAATTATTCTGTTCCTATGGTTTTTATAGTCCTTATCGATTGCCTTGCTTGTTGTTTTAAATAATCTGCTCAATTCATCCTTCATTTCCTTTGTTCTTTGTTTCGTTTTCAGGAGTTCCGTTCGTCTGGTGAGGAGATCTCTAGTCGGTTCGCTCAGTATTTTGTTGATTGTGCTTAGTTTCTGTTCATTTGGTCTACATGAGAGGCTGGTGTTGATAATTTCTACTAGTTTATTATAGAAAGTTTGGGTATCTACTTCTTCCTCTTCGTAGTGTGTATCGAGTTGATGTATGTTGGTCTCGAGGTTAGTTAAATATGTCAATTTATCCTCGTCCGTTTTCAGCGGCTTTGGTTGTGATTTGAATGATTTTCTGCTCTTTTTGCCTTGATTTAGGGTGTAAGTAGCTCTAACCAGGCGATGATCGGATCTGAATCCAAGGCCATGCAGTACTTCTACGTTCCTTATCCTTGTAGGTTGATTCGACAGGATGAAATCGACTTCATTCTTTGTGTTACCATCGGGGGAGAGCCATGTCCATTTGCGGTTATCTCGCGCTTTAAAAAAGGTATTCATAATAGATAGTTTATGTTCCAATGCGTATTGAATCAGCTTCTCTCCTCTCTCGTTTCTGTCTCCATACCCGAATTTTCCCAAAACAATGTTTTCGTTGGCTTCTTCTTTTGTGTGGCCAATTTTGGCGTTAAAATCGCCTATAACAAGGACGTTATCTCCTGCCTGGGCTTGCGTTGCCTGCAGAGTTTCGTAGAATGCGTTGATTTCCTCCTCGGTGGCCTTTCCAGTTGGCGCATATGCTTGTATTATTGAGAGCGTTTGGTTGTCGTATTTCATTTGCAGTAACGCAGTTCGTTCTGATAGTGCTGAGAAGCTTATTATTCTATTCTTGTGTTCTTTTTTTATTAGAAAACCGACTCCATATAAGCCGAGCGTTACGCCCTTATAGCAAAATATGTAGTCTTCATGCTCTTCAATATTGCATCCCATTCTTCTTACTTCTGCCAAGCCTAGTATGTCGATTTTAATTTTTTGTAATAGGAATTTTAGTTCAATCAATCGTTTTGTTGATGCTAGTGATCTTGTATTTAATGTTCCGATTCTGAGAGTTTGTTGATGTTGTTTATTTGTTTGTGTGGTTTCGTAGCTTGCTGGAGGGTAATGGTCGTCTTGCCCCACGGTGACCAGCCGGCTTGGGGTGCATTCTTCAAAAGTTGGTTTTATTATGGTTGTTTTGGTTTTGATTTGACTGTTGTTGCCGGTGGTCGCTGCTAGTTTTTTGGGGGCTCAGACGGTGAAGCTGGTCGACGTTGTTCAACATAGTTGAGTATGCCGGGTTTTCTGATTTCCTTTGCGGCACTCTTGGAAAATGAAGGTATTGGAGTGTCTTTTGTGTTCATTTTCTTCTGAGTTGTCAACTTTGGTGAGCTTGAGTCTTCTCTCTTTCTTTTGTCTCTTGTTTTGTCGGTCTGCTTTTTCACTATTAGTCTATCATATTTTATTCAAAGGATAGAGAGTTACAAGATTAGTACAAAAGTAGGTACCTATTATAGGTACTATATCTATTAAAACGCAACACTACAAAGGTAAAATTTCCAGTTAGCGACGATGAGCTTGCAACTTGTTACATGTGGATTGTGGAATGAACTTCTGCAAAATGTCAGAGACAGTTTGCAAGCCCATCTTATATGGATATCTATATACTCGGTGTCCCGAGTCTGGCACTTTTTTGGCTCAACGGATCAGCATTGCCATTGCCATCCAGCGCGGTAATGCTGCCAGTGTCTTTGGCACACTCAGTGGATCAGTTGAGCTACCTATAGATCGGTTCCAACGATCCTTAGGTGGCTCAACCGGTTCTTTTTGTATTTTATAATGCTATGTAGGTAAATATGTAGGTACTTAGTAGTTTAGTTTCTGTAGATAAATGTCTATACATTAATTTCTAACTGATGCCCTTAGGCGGTCTGCAAATTCCTCCTTTAAAGAAATAGCATCAACAAAATTACACTAAACTTGAACGGAAAAAAAACATACATGTTCCCCAAAACCCCTGAGCACCCCAAGTAAGAGCACAACGCAGCATAATTGGCACACTGTGATGGATTGCGCTGCGCTCTGATTTGTATGGGGTTCTATTGTTCTTTTGTTCGTCGGTGAATGGGATGCGTGTCTTGTAACATTAGTGCAAATTAGTGGAACCCATTTAAGATCTACAATGAACATTTTCTTTCATAGGTGGTTCACAAACATTACATAATGATCACATTTTGATAAGTTTAAATCGTAGTATTCCATACGTGACAGGTAAAGCGCATCGCCGCTTATGACTGGTTTCCTAATAATCTTCCTGTTTTATAGATTACTTGTTTTACTAATACAATTTTTCCGAAAAATTATGCCACATTCGAACTCATGAGTATTTTGCTCTGCACAATGCAAATATCACATTCATCACATCACATTTAATAATATCCAGTGATTTCTTTCTTTATCAGTAAGAGCACTTCCATGATCTATTTCTACTATGATCAAGACAGATTTATTAAAAGTAATCTACTAGTAGCTTTATAGTTAAAATGACACAAATAAATACGCTACAAATGATTAACAGACATATATTTAAAACATATTCATGCCTCGTCCACTTGCCACTTGGGAACCGAATAAAACAACAATGAAACAAGAACCAGTCCAATTTGCGCTAATAGTTTCAACAAAAACAACCCCCTGGACTCATTACATTCGTATCAACATCGCCACCCCTGCAGTAATCATGTAAGCTCACACCCTCACGATAAGGGATGAAAAAGGGATGCTTGAGTGTTTTTATACCAGTAATCACGTATTGATAAGTATTAGGACAAATACGAAATGTCAATAGATTAGGTTGAAAGAATGTGGAGCTTTTGAACACCATTAGGCGCAGAAATCTGGAGTACTTCGGTCACGTTATGAGAAACGACAAACACCACATACTGCAACTGATCATTCAAGGAAAGGAGGGAGAAAAGGAGTTGGCAGGAGAGACCATTCCTGGTTAAAAAACCTGCGGGACTGGTTTGGATGCAGTACCACATCTCGTTTTAGAACCGCAGTTTCCAAAATCAAGATAGCCATGATGTTGTCCAATCTTCGATAGGAGGGGAACCCAAAGAAGAAGACCAAGAAAACATAGGAGTTAGTGAGGTCTACTGATGGGTTCATCTTTATAAAAAACAAAACACAAGGGAGAGAAGAATTTTGTAAGAGTATCTCGTTTTTATTAAAATTTGTAGTGGAAGGTATTGCTTAATAGTAGATTGTTGCACGAGGGTTGAAAGTAACCTATTGCGGCACGAGATGGTTTGGCGCCTGAGCGTAGCGAGGGCGCTAATAGTTCGAGTGCCGTAATAGGTATTTCACCCGAGGTAAACACTCTGCTTTTCATTTCGAATATTAGGAAAGTAAATAAAAACCTGATTAGCTCATTTTATAAAAATCTCTGCTCTCGATCGACAAAACAGATAAAAATCAAATTGGTACTTTAAAAAAATACTGGCTGGTAGCTTGCCACTGAAAAAAAAAAAACAAAAAAGGCGCCCACCTTTTTTTTTCATCCAGTATTTTTTGTCATTGAAGATGGTAAATATTTCAAGCTCAAAATCTTGTTTAAATAATAATAATTTAGTGAAAAGTAATTATTAATAACAATACTCATGTAATAAATTGTTGAAAATATTTTTTACAGCAATTCTCAATAAAAAGGTAAAATAGAAATGTCAAATATTACTTTTGCTGTGTAAAAAGTTTCAACATGACTCAATAGAAATGTCAAAAAAGAATGATTTTTTTTTTAATTTGACAGCAGGGAAAATTGCTTCCCAGGGCGGAAAAGTACTACTTTCATCCCTCTGTTCAGGTAACTTCAAGCGTACTTTCCGTGTATGAGAAATGAAAAAAATTAAATAAGACCAAAACGCCAGAGCAACTCATACTCATCTAAAAATACCCCTATTACATCAAAAATAATCAAAACAATGCAAATAAACTGCGTTCTGTACTCCGCAGGGACCAGGGTCGCATGGGTGGCAGGAGCGCGTCTCTTCCAATTGTACTGCAATTTGTCAAACGCCACCCTCGATAGAGCGACCACTTTCATCTCCGCGGATTGCAAGCTTTGAAACGAGTTGTACTATTTCTGTACGAAATTCACATTCTACTCTAGAATTATTTTTATTCAGTCAAATTGC
This sequence comes from Camptogramma bilineatum, assembly GCA_958496255.1. Classification (NCBI taxonomy): domain Eukaryota; kingdom Metazoa; phylum Arthropoda; class Insecta; order Lepidoptera; family Geometridae; genus Camptogramma; species Camptogramma bilineatum. Next base: position 12,129,019 of record OY292471.1, read on the forward strand.
AAATCATTTCGAATGCAGCCAGCGCCTGTTTACCGGAATAGCAAGTCGCTTTGCGAAACTTTTGCAGGTGTTTTATTTTTATGAAATAATTTAAGAGCTCTCTTAAATTATTTTGACTTATGAAATCATGAAACATAAGGAAACTGAAAACAAATTTGGGAGAGATTTTTTAGAGATTCCTAATGAAACACATTCCTTGTTTCTATAGACACTTTCTAACTTATGATAGCTCTAGGTATTTAAAAAAGTATATAGCTTAAAATCGAATTGAAATAAATTACGTAAACCTAATGTATCGCCCTATCCGTTAAACCGCTACGAAAAGATTTTAGCAAAGTATTTCTATAAATTTTCCACGCTTTCTTTTGATCTATTTTTGATTTACAATGCGGTAAGTGGTCTATTCATTATGTTGCAAATACACAATAATAATTAGTTAGGTAATAGTAGTAGATCACGCAAGATGAATTAAAGAGGAGAGATTGAATAGGGGATATAGTGGGAACCTAGCATGTGCTATTTGATTTATTTGACACAAATGATGATTAAGGATGTTGATATCATCATCTTTTGATCTGAAAATTTCGAAAGAAAATGAAGTGAAAAATGAAATATGATCACGGCTGTATCCCCAAGGCGCAAGGTAGTCAGAGGTATGTCCAAATACATAGGTAGGTAAGTAATTGGAACATGCCCACATTTTAGACAGGTTGCAAGCCCATCGACGCGCTTAATTTCGAATTTAATCATCTTTAAAGGATGTTGAATGGAATACATAAAGATCTGAGACAATAGGTATGTCTACCGCGCTTTGAGGATACAGTCGTCATCATGTTTCGTTTACGTTTACATACCGCGTGTATGTTAAAAGGTTTTTTTAAATAATCATCGGCATCATCAAAGCCTAAATTTTTTTTTATTTTTTTTTTCATAAAAATAAATAGACATTTTGTTAAAGAATAGTTTGTATATTGTTATTTTATCTTCAGCACCACATCTAATAATTTAATTAAGTTAATAGTTGTCACGCCCGACTGCGTGTCTTATCTAACCGTAGGTGATTATGGTGACCCTATAACACATTCTGTTTGTTTGTTCAAAGGCACGGTTGGCGACCGACTGTGCATTATTTCACACTCTTTATAGAAAGGACGTAGTAAGTTCGTATGAGCAAGTGGCCAATTCTGGTGACGGAGTTTTTAGGCCGCCTAAAGACCTCCGTCATGACTTAACCACTTAAAAGCCGGGATCGACAATTTAAAGTGCCCTCCGAAGCACGGAAGCGCTCAGCTCGTAATTGCGCTCACCCATCTAAATTGTGACTGCGCACAACGCTGCTTAACTTCAACGATCAATCAAGAACGTAAGGGACGTAGTTCACGTAGTACTTTCCGCACGAATTGTATTATTCGTCCTCGACTATCAAAAAGGCTTACCTGTGTATTTCACGATGACCCCATATATCAGTCAAGCCATTTAGAAGAAGAATTACGAACGTAGGTGCACCGAAATCGTATGGAAAAGATATATTGCTCTTTGAGCTGTAAAGTGTAGACCTCGCGAGTCTACCTTTGCATAGGTTAAACAGAATAAATATTCACAATTCTCTAGTTTTGTGATGAGAAGGTGGTCCCACGTGCTTCATCAATTCCTACCTAGTGGTTAAAGGGCCGATTCCATTGGTAGAAATCTAAAAGTGAGCAATATACTGTATTTTGAGGATCTATTCTACTCATCAGATCTTCACCAAATTTTTATCAGACCAACTTAAAGTTACAACCTTTCAAACAAAAACAGAACCATCGAAATTGCATGTCATAAGGCGGAGTTATCCTGTAGCCCCCGTTTTGGAAGACGTACCAGCATATCTAAAATCCTCGACGAAAAAAAATCGATAAAATTATCGAACCTACTCACAAAATTTCACGAGAAAAGGTTGAGAAATGCGACCTGTAGAGGAGAATATACAGACTGACAGACAGACATCCGGCGACAGACAAACGAAAGCATTTTCGTCCAAGCTGAAGCAGCAACGCTTCGCTCACTCGGTCAATTACTAATATTTTTTAATGACTGAACATCTACGTACTGAAACCTAAATTACTCTAACTCTAGACATAGTTATAGCTCCTAGGTATCAAATAATATCCCATTATAAAGCCGCTTTGAATTCCCTCATAGACTTTGAGTTAAAAAATGCGCGACTACGGAGATGGTATCTGCCCGTAAATAAGGGCCGCAGTGACAAGTACCCCCATTACTGGCCGACACAGGCCGAAAAAACGGAGCGGAGGGAACCGGTAGGGTCCGCATAAACAGCGACAAATCTTAACTTTTCACATTATAAAGGTAATAACTTCAAAGTAACAACTTAGTATAACTTCCACTCGGACGCCCGCGATACAGGCTTTGCCCAGTGCGGGGTTCATTGTAAATGATTTGACCTTTTAGTTTATTTATCATTAGTCTTTTTTTATTTTTTTGGCGGGTGGAAAATCTGCTGCCAGACATCCATTTGTCCTAAGCTAATCTTAACAATGTTTTATGAAATATGAAATAAATAAAGTTTAAAAGAAAAGATGGATGAATTGTGTGAGAGGACATGCGTGTGAAAGGAGTGACTACTGAGGTGACGACCTCATCCAGTGGGAAAACGGCAAGGAAATGATGATGAAAGGTAAAAAAAGTTTCATTAATCATGTATTTGCAAATAACTAGATTAGAGCCTTGTTATCCTCATCATAAAAAAACAAAAACAAATCTTGTGGATACCTACTTAGTACAAATAAACGTGATATAAAGTATTATTCTAGGATAAGATCTCCTCTTAGGTTTAGACTCGGAATAATTTATACCTAGTAAATAGAAGCATTCAATTGGAGAAAGCGGTGAGATAAGGAGGCCTATTACCCAGGAGTGGGTGGATGTGGGCTGAAATAGATATATAGTATTACCTCAGCGCAACTATTCGAACTAAACCAAGTTGTCGCAGACATTTTTTTTATTTACGCTACATTGCCTCCGTGACATAAAAGGAATAGTTATACCGAAGTTATAACAAGAAGTTATGATTTCCTTATTCTCAGCTTATTCTATTCATAACTATTATTAGTTTTTAATTGTAACACTGTATGATTTGTGGTTATCGAAAAACTTTTTAAAACACAAAAAAATAAAGCTCTCGACATAAAAAATACCGATTTTACTGTTCAAAATTTAACGTATTTAGCTAGTAGTGTTTTGCGAACGGTGCCAGCAAGGTGCATCCATGAGATAGGATATGTAAATAACTAAAAGTTGTCAACAGCCGCTGCCCACCCCTCAACGTTATACTTACTGCTTTTATTAATTTCTATTACTTACCTACTTACTTAATATCTATTAACAATAGAGACAAAAGTAAACTCAAAATTTCAAAAATATCTGTTAAATATAATCGTAAGTATTATATGGTTTACTATTCGTACTATTCGTAGTGATTTTAGGACTATCTTTTGATATTTTTTTTTTAATTATTATATTACAGTAAGTATCTACTATTTCTCAATAAAAGCTTTTAGTATGACTAACCGCGAGCTGGTTCAAAAGAGATATGCATATTTTTCAAAGAAGTTTTTTTAAATCATTGAAAAAATTATGATGCTGTGATAAGATGGTACGTATACGTAATTTTACGTATGCCAATATATATTCGGACATGCCTCTAACAGGGGTAGTCGGAGGCAGGTCCGTTAGACATCTTCAAAGGATCTTTGCCAAAAAAAGAGAGTATAAAAAGAGAATGTTACCCACGCCTTGGGGATATTTGTGCTATTTTGTTTAGACACCGTGGGATTGGTGCCGCGGCGTGGATACCACGGCGGCCTTTGAGGTCCTGATTACTCCTGAGGGACCTCCTCACTTGTTTCCTGTCTCCATAGACAATTCTGTCTACTGGTAATGTGTACGGTGCTTTCTACGCATTAAAGATGAGGCTCACGTCTACCTCAAAGTATGGTAGACAATTTTTTTATGGAACATAAGTTCAATCATAATTTTTAATTTGCTAATTTGATGAGCTTTGAATATTATATCTACGCCTATTGTATCTCCCTAATTTATTTAATTTTAAGTTTTGCATCCTGCTTACATACAATAAAGTGTTCATTTATTCATTCATTCATTCATTCTTTGCAACTGAAAAATTTACAACTTACAGTACCTACAATTTACAATTCGCAGCAAAACATAGAATACCCATACAACCTCGAACACATTCAAAAGATTCCAACCAAGTTTAGCTCGAGTACCTAAGCTTCAATTCCTTTTCTGGTGACACCACAAAGAGTCGCAAGCACAAAGCTAACGCGAAATATACAATCTGACACCGTCACAACTCCATCAAATCTTATTAATCTCATTCCGTGCATTTCAAGGAATAAGATAATTAAACCAAAACTGATTCAGCCGGCGGTAGGTGCAGGGAAGTACTAATTAAAACACCATACATCAGTGTCGCCGGCCGGGATTGAACCCGCTACCTCTATTACTGTAGGAGTTACTAGGGGTTCTCGCATCAATGTCGAAAGATTTAGATTCTTCAGATACTCTTGCTACTTTAACAAGAGACAATTATGGAATCATTCTAATGAATAAACTGTTTTTCTTGCATAGTTTCCTAAATTCAAGTATTATTTCTGAAGTAAGTGTCCTACTCGTACTCGTAACTATTACACTTAAGTACCTACCTACTGTTTTTCAATTTCAAAAGTGTGAGCCGATTCATGTGTATTCAAAGAGTAGAATGTAATCATCCGTTTGATTGATTGAAAGAAAATAATATTACGACACTAAGTAGCAGCCGGCACTAGTACCTACTAGGCAGTATACATAGTAACTTTGGAAAAGTCTGAAAAATAATTCGTAAAATTTCTCGTAACTAACTCGCTCCATAGCTCTACGCCGGTAGGTGATTTATGTATAGTATGGTTGAGATAGCGCTAAAAAAAGTACCTAAGTAAATTTTGGAATTTTATATTTTTAAACAACTTCAAAAAAAGGAGGAGGTTCTCAATTCGACGGAATCTTTTATTACTAATTCGGAAAATTATATTTTTCTTTTAAGGGTGGTGGTCCCATAAAAAAATGGTGAGGATCTGACGAGGATCTTCGGAGTGGTGAACAGAAATGCACCCCGACAATGCAACAAACTGCTCAGCTTATAACATTGAAGTTGGTTTTTTTAAATTTGTTGTTTTGCCATTGTTAATATGGCCTAATCCTTAGTCTAATCTTTAATATTTTAGTTTTACAATATAACTGCATACGTAAATACGTATAGCTTCTCGAACGTAACTCACTCTACATTCATCCTACTCGATTCTGATCTGTCAGCCGATGGTAGGTACTCCCCTCGTTCCCTATTCGCAGTCACTCATCCCGAATGGTTCATAAATTCCCTGTCATCGCCGCGTTTACACTATTTCTGGAGACGGGACTTTTTTACCAGCTTTTTTCATTTAGTTTTTTAAACTGTGAATAAATCTATTCGTTAGTGCGGAGGAGTAATGTTTTGTTTGTGTTCTGGTTTTGTATTTTAGGAGCGCGGCCGATTTTTTGGCAAGATTCTTTGGTCTAAAATATTGGGGAAACCGTTTTTAGTGCGTTTATTTGATGATGTTATGGTGATGGTATCTTCCTTGACTGTACGCCAACAAGATTTTATAGAATGCAAATAAAGATCAGCACATCTTTAGATTATAGATAGATAGACAGATTAACAGTTTATTGTACACCACATGAACATTAAAACAAATTACAGACACACAGAACATAAGGAGCGAAAGACAATGGGCGGTCTTATCGCTATGAGCGATTTCTTCCAGACAACCTTAGGATGAACTGGATTTACAGGAAGGCAAAAGGCAGTGTAAATAAAATATTTAATTTAAAGATTGTCTTATTTAAATAACTTGAAAATTTCTATCTAAATAAAAATATCTTTGAGTTGATTTTTAGGGTTCCGTACCTTAAAAGGTAAAAAAAGGAACCCTTATAAGATCACTTTCTTGTCCGTCTGTCTGTCTGTCTGTCTGTCTGTCTGTCTGTCTGTCTGTCCGTCTGTCTGTCTGTCCGTCTGTCTGTCTGTCCGTGTGTCACCATCGATTATCTCAGGAACGGGTGGAGCTAGCAAGTTGAAATTTATACCATATACTGAGGTCTATAGTCCCTATTGTGAGTATAAAAATCAAGGTCCTGAGTCAACACTATAAAAAGATATAGGCAAATTTAGGTTTTCGTGAAAACTTGTAAGTAAGTACCAAAACTTACCTTAATTATCAACTTTTTTTATTTTTCGGAATTTTTCCTTTACTTATGCTGTAAGACCTTGCTTGTAACCAAATTTGACAATTCTAGGTCAACCGGAAGTACCCTAGAGGTTTTGGGTTGAAAACCTAAATGGTAGTTCCCGTTGACCTAGAATCACGAAATTTGGCAAAAAGCAAGGTCTTATAGCACAAATAAAGGAAAAATTCCAAAAAATTAAAAAAGTTGAAAATTAAAGGGTGTTCCCATACATCCATAGTTTACGCCAATTAAGATTGTCCTCTTAGTTGTATGGGCGCTCATACAAATAAGTGGGCTACAATAACATAATGGGTATAATGGGTAGGTACGGAACCCTCGGCGTACGAGTTCTACTCGCACTTGACCGGTTTTATTTAAATTACTTATAACTGAGGTAGCCAAAGGAATAAATATGTATAAGTTTGAAAATAAGTGTTCATCTATTTTTCTAGTAGAAGATAGTGTAATTATCTGGTCATGCGACTTCCCCAGAACCTTCCATAAAGTAAAGTATCGAACGACCGTTGTTAAGTAATTGGTATATCTTAATTTGGTTCTTTTCTCAACTATTTTATCTAGCAGGTGTCATCAAATTACGGGAACTCTTTGGATCCGTGTTTGTTGCCTATTCTTTACGGTATTGCTCGCGAACAGGAGAGCCCGTGTCAAAAATGTTATTTTGTGTATAAATTTTCTGAAACTAAATCACGGCTGGGATTCGAACCCACATTCCTATCGAAAGTCTCATCTCACTTCGTTAACACGGCGTATTAAATCTTAGTTACCTAAAACAGATAATAATTACCTACTTACTGTTCCTGAAAATCTGCCTTTTTGTCTCAATAAAAAAAGAAAAAAAATATTTCTGGACATTTCACACAGCGCCATCTAGCCCCAAACTAAGCAAAGCTTGTACTATGGGAACCAGATAACTGATAGAATACTTTTATTTATACTATATTAAATACATACATAGAATTCTTTATAACACCCAGACACCGAACAAACATTTATGTTCATCACACAAATGTTTGTCCTGAGTGGGAATCAAACCCACGTCCTGCAGCGCAGAAGGCAGAGCTACTACCAACTGAGCTAAGAGGCCAGTCCAGTAAATAAGAAAACTGTTCCTTAAAATCAGCCTTTTTGCTTCAATATTTGCATTTCGAGTTGTCATTCTGTTCAGTTCCAAATACTGTCATAACATAACTCACCAGCAAATTACCTCAGGGAGATGCACGCAGCACTAACCTCCAGGGATTTATCCCCCGGATAAGTCGCTGGATAAGTCTCTGGAGGTAAATGTGAGAGTTACGGCGTCTGCGCCGGCTTACAGAGGATTACCGCTGTCGATGCCGAACAGATTACTCTGGTATTGTACCTAATGGGTGGGATTAGAAGCGGCCTTGTCGATGCACGGATTAACTTATTGAAGCAGAGGAATATTCAACGAGAATTACTGGGTGTTTTGACTGGCTCTGGCTCGCGTTTGGATGAAGGAACAAATCGGTTTGAGAAAACGTCCACGAAATTAAGGGATAGTGTAGCTTTCTATGCGTGAAAGATTTGCAGCTTACTTACTTTCTGCAAACTGAAATGTACAGGTATAGCGAAGAGGAAGAACGTTGATTTACTTAAGAATGATGAGTGAATGAGAGAGAGGCGGGTGCTGAAATGACAGCTGTTAGACGGAAATGGGAGAAGAATAGGTATGTTTTTCATAAAGCGAAAGAGTTTGTTTGTGAACGTGCTAATCTCAGGAACTACCATTCGGATTTCAAAAATTATTTCTGCATTTGATAGAGCTTAAATCTTAAGGTTATCAGCTACTTTTTACCGTCATCATCATCACCATCACTACGAGGGCAGGCAACGCGAGATCGCTGCTTGTCACTTATAAAATTCAAAGGATAATGAACGACGTCACTTTAAAATCCATTCAAATATACCTACCTACCTTTCCTTTTGTTTCTTTTTAATACTCTAATCAAAGACATTCACCGGCCGGCGTTGTTCCGACAACTGTCGCATGCGATTATCCCGCGCAATCGCGTGACGCGCACGTGCGCGTGCGCCGGAAGCCATGTGCCGCGGTGGCGCCATCGGCGACTTCCGGATTCATTCTAATATGGCAGTTCAAAAAGATATAAAAATCCATTATAATAAAATTTAGGTCTGTAAATTAAATTTGATTTTTGTTAAATGAGACAAATTTAATTAACCTAAGTAGGCAAGTAGGTAGGTACCTACCCTTTTTGGGATGGTTCGTTGTGAGACATTTCAATTGAAGAATTATTAGGTTATAGGAATTTCAATTTTATTGCTGGTAGAAAACCACAGAAATGGTGGACGGGACGGGTTTAATATGCGTATAGCAGACGGGCATGAACAGAACAGGGCAGAAAAGTCTGCAAATTAGGGAGAGAGGATTTTGCGTAGGCGTTTATATGGATGGGATAAAATGAATACTTACCTATTAACTTTTTCGATTACTAAATCGTTCTATAGAACCTATTAATTTCCAGTCTGACTGTTTAAGAACAGTCGCGAAGGAAGGAGTAGAATCACCTAGCTCTTAAGACAATTCAAAGTGATACACCATGCTATCCTATTGAGTAAATTCATTTGGTTTTGAGTACTTAAATAAACCTAACCCACATTCGATTAGGCTATAGGTATTTGTCTCATCTGTAAGAAACATTTATAACGATTCATTATTCCCAAAATCAACTAATAGTTTTAATGTTTACATACGAGTATTGTTACTTAAGTAACATCGTAAACCATCCTCCCACAACCGACAAACGTTACACGGTTACACCTAGTCACAGATAAGAGCGGTAAACCTCGGCTTATCTACGTGTTACATTTAACGGCTGGTTAAACGGTGTAGCTGATAACCTCTCGATTTATGTGCCGGTTATTGATAATGGATTGTTCTAGATAAGTTGACTAAACTGAGCTATAATTTAACAGTGAGACAGATGTTAATGTTACAGATCATGAACTCCTAAATGCTAGCACAGAATGGTAGTAGCTTCTTCATTACCTACTTATCTTTTTTTTTTCACTTTATCAAAACTAAAAGCTATGTTTTCACATATCTTATAGGTAGCTAGGTATACATATATGTGGTACCTGATGGAACTAGCCTCAATATACTTATGTCTAAGTATAAGTACAAATATCAAATTGTCTTCTAAACCAGATAGATATGCCTAATGTAATGAGTTTTTGCTGGAAATACAACGGTATCATTTTAAAGTTTTAGCTCAAAACCATAAATAAAATATTTAATGAAAAAAGGGGAAGATCATAATTGTCAGATCACAAAATAATCAGAAAAATATGAATAAAACTCGAAAATCTCAACTCAATTCATATCGCGCGCCGCGGCCTGCGACCGGCTAATGACGCATAAACCGCAGCGACAAAACAAAAGAAACGCCATTATCTCCATCTTTATAATAATTACATCGGACAAGCGACGTCTCAATCGGAACGGACGCATCTGAACGAATCCAATTACAGACCGAAATATCTTAGCGATCTTGAAAAATAACTGTTGAAAAACAGTGCGCGCTACCCTAACTAACCTGTTACTTCACGAAACTCTACCATAAACGAACGGTTGTAGAGTTGCGAATGGAGTGGGTTGTGAAAATGCTTATGGCGCGCGTCCCGAGTTTACCCCTTGTGGGCGGGGCGTCCCCTCCAGGCGCCAGGATGGGCCAGTCGATGCTCGGCGGTGGGGGATGACAGATGTCCGTCCACACGCATCGTTCATACAACACGATAGCGAATTCAATCCTACATAAATAATACGAGCCCGTCACCGCGTCTGTCCTGCATTGCGATGTTTTATAAATCGCAACCGACTGGACAGATCCAAACATCGGATTAAACAGTGTTAATAACCTTCGAATGCTGTATGTCATTGAGATAGACTCCGGAGCTGAGAGGCTGTAAATCTATTCGCGAAGAGAATTTAACAAATGATTTCTGGACTGTGTGGATATATCGCTGAATAATGTGCGCAATTCCAAACAATTGAGAAGAAAAAATGGCTTCCTACGCAAATTGTTCAAATGTTTTGTTAGAGATTTCGGATTAATTTATGCAACTGTGAGTTTGTTGAGCAAATAGCAGCAAATATTTTTATTATTAACGGAATACAAAATCGCCAATTCAGTGCAATACCATGAAAATGCTAAAAACGCGACGTTGTAGTGAAATAAATCGACGGTCGTTCTGTTGTCCTCGACAAAAAATACCTGGAAGTCCATTAACTCTTAATTAACTGCGTTCCTGCCCATTTAAATTTAGTTACAAAAACGTTGGATTCGAAGGTTTAGTTATAAATATTCATACATCGGACCTACAGCTTATCTCGACATCTCTAACTTTGTTGTAAATACTTGCGTTTTAATTGTGCATTTATACGGTACAGTGTAGTCAGATGATATTTCAGACGATAAGGAGACCTTTTCCTTATTAATGGATACCCAACGGATGCCAGAGAAGCCCCAATATTCGCACAACACCGTAAAGTTGGTAAAATATGGTGGTAGTAGGTAATCCCGAGGGGTTGGTTGCATCGGATTTCCGCCGGAAGAAGGCGGGACTTGGCGGCCATTTTGCGTCGGTACGATGCGCGCGCATACCCACAGGTTAAATAATAAAGAGCCTTAAAAATGGGAGAGCTTTTCCGAAAGACATTTTATGATATTGCGTTTTTCGGGATAAGGGCACGTCAAACTTGGCATGAATTATTCCAGCACCAACCACTTATTTTGTAGTCAGTATTTTTTCTGCTCGGAAAAAAACATGTTTTGGATGTTTATATTTTGTTTTTATGTTGCGGCCGCTGAAGCGATTTGGATGAACCGAATAGGTTTAACTCGTAACTTAATAGTTTTAGAACTATTATATTATAGTATGGTGAGTGAAACTGTGGGTTAGTAAAGTCTAAGTAATAAACGAGATGCATCCTGCCTAAGATAATCACACTAAAGCGGAATTTCAGCCTACAAACATAATTTATTGAAATCTAATGAGTTAAAATGATACTTATATCAGATAATTTTATGAGTGTATAATCCCTGCATTTGGGTAACTACCTAACTGATGTTGCAACTTAAATAACAAGAAGTAGATATCTACAGATTTCATTTTTATTTTATTTCTTGGTTGCGTTATTATTTTTGGATATCAGAATAGATGGATTTTAATATTAATTACTTGGAAGATTACGAAGTCTGTTTAAACGAATCTAATAACTATTAATTGCAAAGATTAAATTATTTTCCTGTCCCAAAATACCTTGTAGATCCTCAGATCCAATTTTAGCATCCTATAAATTGGTAAAAGTATTTCTTTATTTAGTTCTGCTCCTACCAGGCTCCCATGAAACCGCAGGAGTGCGCGTAAATCATGCAGCGTCGCGCCATCCATCACGCGGTGTCGCCCCATCAATCGCGAGCACCGAAATAGGACGGAGATTGCCGAACTGGGAATATTCCCACCTACAGAGGCTACAGACGAGAGTGGAATTTACAAAGAGCTGATACTAGAAGAATAAATGTTAGTAATCAAGTATAAGTAGGTACCTATATCTAAATTCTTTTAAAGTTATAGATTTAAACATCAGTGAAGAGATCTTGATCCAAATCTCTTATGATAAAAAAGAGGGTCGAAAAAAAGTGGAGATTGCAGAACTGGTAATATTCATTTGAGCGAAAGTGGTATTGAGCTGAAACTTGGACAATATGTTGATAAGATACCTACATCTAAAATAAGTTGTAGATTGATTGTAAATTAATATGAACTACAATACAGAGAGATTTTCATTCTTTTTTATTTTTCTAGATTCGAAATCTTGGTAAAGTCTCAGCAGTTTGTCGACTACCAGCTAAGGGTTCAATAGAGCAGGGATAGAGAGATTTCTGCATACTATAGATACAAAAGTATAATACAGAATTTAGATTAGAATTTTAGAAGAAAATGGAAAAAAGAAAAATATCTCAACTAGATCAGCGGAATCGAACTAAATATGATAGACAACTGTATTGTATTGAGTTAGATTGTTGTTGGCCAAGAGGCCGAAGCCCTAATTTCTAAACGAATGGGTCAATCAGGTGTCGGAGTACCTTGAATGCCGTTGAATGCGGCCCTCCAAGAGGCAACCGACCGACTCTCCTGGAAAAGGCTTGGCTATTCTACGTCGGCAGAGTCACGATCCTCAGTCATGAGGACCGATTGAGGAGGAGATTGTTGTTGAATTGTTGACAAAAGGACCGAACGACAAGCCTGTCTGGTTGTGAAACCAGACAGGTCCTGAAGCCTTTTCATCATCTGACTTTGAACCTGTCTACCTTACCTAATGTTTTTTCTTTAATGAACAATTTAGTTTTGAGTACTTATGTTTAGTTTTTAACTATCTTGTTATTGTCCGCACAATTTGGCTGAATAATGTCTTTCTTTCTTCTTTTTCTTTCTTTCCTAAGTGGCGTTGACGTTAGTTACCTTTGAGTCTTTGTCCCAAACTTCGACTAGCTGACATTTTTCAATGGGAACTAATAAAAACCCATCTATTCGGCAAGACTTCGAAGGTTTTCTCTTATTCAATAATGGTTTCAGAATTAACACCCACTTGAGGTGTGGAAAACTAGAAGTCCACTACGAGTCAAACCATTAATCTAGGCATACCATACAAACATAAAGCTGATTGAAGATTGAAGTTAAGCAGCGTTGTGCGCGGTCACAATATGGATGCCCATTAGCTCATACGACCTTACTTACTTACAATATAGATGCGTGACCGTAAGTGGCATTACGAGCTGAGCGCTTCCGTGCTTCGGAGGGCACATTAAATTGTCAGCGCGGCTTTTAAGTCGTTAAGCCATGACGGACTTGACGGAGGCCTTTAGGCGGCCTAAAAACTCCGTCACCAGAGGTGGCCACTTGCTTATACGAACTTACTTTACTATAAAGCTGATGGGACGAGACCAATGACCAAGAGCCATTGAAAATATCGGGAACTGGAGAAGGTTGATCAAAATTTTTATTTTTTTATTTAGGATGACTTCGCTCCTTGCCTAGGCAGGGATGAAGTCGACGATGGAGCGAGCTTCCCTAGAAAATGCCTATTAGCTCTCTTTTTAAAGGTTTTCGGGTTATAAGAAGACAGAAACACAGACACGGCCGGTAATAAGGTGTTTTGGCATGTTAGTTAATATTGAAAATGCAAAAATACCTCCTTATTCCTTCGGTAAACTCTATACAGGATTAGGTATTGTCAGATATCTAATTTTACCGGTGGAGTAGGTAAATATATTTTCGCATTTGAAAATAAGCGATGGAGTTCCGCAAAATCATTGCTGAAATTTACAACGTAGGTCAGCTTTAAGACTGGATTTTTCCGAAATATTTCGCATTTGAAGGTTTTTGTGATGTCACACTGATCATAGATGGAATGAGGGGTTGATAGTAGAACATTTTTTTCATTCCATCTATTCGAAAAGGACGACTTTGTTCGCCTTTAAGTGCGCCCAAAGTAGATGATTCCTCTTCAAGGAACTTTTAGCGGGCAGTAATGAGTTTTTAATCCCCTTTAAGTGCGCCGGAATTATCTTTGAATTATCTTTGCCGCGCACTTTTGAGGTACAACTACTTTCCACATTCATCTCAAATCTTCCAAGATGAATGAGGGAGGACTCTTCCAAAAACACCACAGTTGTAATCACATTTAGAGATTTATTACTCTGCAGTTTTCTATCCATACATAATTGTAATTCCAACCTGATAAAATCCTGTGCGTTTTCGTCAGCGCGATCTAGAACGACGGTCTACTGGCGCCATCTAGTTTGTTTTCGTGGAACTATTGAGCAATTCTAGCGGAAGAGATTTTTTGTTTGAACGCGCTAATCTCACAAAACAGGTTTTTATAATAGCTACCTACAACGTTTTTAATATTCATTATTCTGTATATTTATTCAGCTATTTATTTATATTTATATTGTTTGTGAGAGAAATAAATAAATAAATGAAATGAAATGAAATCTCAGGAACTACCAGTTGGATTTGAAAAATTATTTCTGTATTTGATAGCTAAACTCTTGAGGAAGGTTATAGGCTACTTTTCATCATCATCATCATCATCACCATAAACCATCACTACGGGGGCAACGCCGCGAGGGCGCTGCTAGTATCGGATAAACATACCGCCCACCATTCAGCCGGCGCGCGGCCACCGTCTGAATAAAAAAAATTTAATCCCCGATTACTCTTCTCAAGTGGAACTTCGTTGATTTAACACATTCCTTTCTCCTCCCTTTTATTTTCTCATAGATTGTAATGAAAAGTAGAGTGTATCACTCGGGCGCAAAATATATTTTTGGCTTGGGCGACGTACTTTAAATCCCTCGCTTCGTTCAGGATTCTACTAAAGAATCCCTCGCTACGCTCGGGATTCTACTCTAGAATCCTTCACTTTGCTCTGGATTCAAAAAAGCGCCCTCGCCGTAAAAATATTATTTTCCCCCCATATAATACAATCTACTATTACCTGATGTTGAGTCAGTTAGCAGTCAACAAAAGTAAGTAGGTAGATACTCGTAAATGGGCTAACCATGAATTGAGTAGGTACCTACCATTCGCTGTAATTTTACTAAAATACTTCTTATTCACTGTATGTTTTATGCCTTACGTTTTTTACTTTTATTTATTTGGAACTATACCTATCATTTCCCTACCTAATTAGTAGAGGTAAAGCTTTTTTTATGTAAATGTCTCTATTTCTTCGAGTTAGGGCACCCATTTCGTCGAGTAATTAAATTAATTACAAACTTGTTTTTTTAATAATAAAAAAACCTCGTTTCCCAACATTTAATTAGGGTGTGGGTGACAAGACTTCCTAAAAAAGTCTTCATTAATAGAACTTAACTTGTACGGGCTACCGAATTAACGAGCAATCATGTAATTACGAACACCTCGATACCTACGGGATTCAGGCGGGGCGAGAGTAGATCAATACTCTACTGGCCTTTACTGATTTACCCGTCTCGCTCCCGCAAGCACGTAGGCTGTGGTCTGGAAAGAGAGGGGTGGAGCTTGGGAGGGCGGCGGCCGAGGGGCGTGGCGACGAGGCGAGTTGTCGCGCGGATGGCTCGGCTCAGTCGGCCAGCAGCGCGGGCCGCGCGCGTACGCTCTGACCATGCCCGCATCGCCCGCGTAGCACCATGCTTGTCCCCCCGGAGATGATGGCAGCCCAATCCAAGCTCGTCTACCAAATGAATAAGTACTACAACGAGCGCGTCGCCAACAGGAAGGCGCAGATCGCGAAGACCATCCACGAGGTCTGCAGGATCGTCCAGGATGTCCTCAAGGAGGTGGAGCTCCAGGAGCCGAGGTTTATCTCCTCGCTCACGGACTACAACGGCCGCTTCGACGGCCTGGAGGTCGTCTCCCCGCACGAGTTCGAGATCGTCATCTATCTGAACCAGATGGGTGTTCTCAACTTTGTCGATGACGGTTCTCTGCCAGGATGTGCCGTTTTGAAGCTGTCCGACGGCAGGAAGCGCTCCATGTCCCTCTGGGTCGAGTTCATCACAGCTTCGGGATACCTGTCGGCTAGGAAGATTCGCTCACGATTCCAGACGTTAGTCGCTCAGGCGTGCGACAAATGCTCGTACAGGGACTGCGTGAAAATGATCGCGGAGACGACAGAGGTGAAGCTGCGGATACGAGAACGGTACATCGTGCAGATCACGCCGGCGTTCAAGTGCGCCGGGCTGTGGCCGCGCTCCGCCGCGCACTGGCCGCTGCCCGCCATCCCCTGGCCGCACCCCAACATCGTCGCCGAAGTCAAAACCGAGGGCTTCGATCTCCTATCGAAAGAATGCCTCGCTTTACAAGGGAAAAATTCCGCCATGGAAGGAGACGCCTGGGTGTTATCGTTTTTGGAAGCCGAGAATCGTCTGCTGCAAGGTGGTTGCCGACGGAAATGTCTGAGTTTGTTGAAAACGATTCGGGACAGGCACCTAGACTTGCCCGGGAACCCTGTCACTTGCTACCACATGAAGACGCTCCTTCTGTACGAGTGTGAGAAGCATCCTAGAGAGCACGAGTGGGACGAGGCCGCTATCGGTGACAGGATCAACGGAATATTCCTGCAACTGATATCATCGTTGCAGTGCCGCCGGTGCCCACACTACTTCCTCCCCCACGTGGACCTCTTCAAGGGCAAGTCCCCGACCGCGCTCGAGAACGCCGCCAAGCAGGTCTGGCGCCTCACCAGAGAGATGCTGACCAACTCCAGAGCGTTCGAAAAGCTGTGAAGTGAAAGACTAAGTGCAGTGAGACCGCTCTAAGCGGTTTATGTAATCCTTGAGTCATTTTCTCTAGTTTTAGGACTTTAGGCCATGCATTTCTGTGTTTATGGATGTTCCGAACGTTGCCAGTGATGCCTAGTTGTTGAGCAATGATTCAGTTCCAAGTGGATCGGACAGACTGTAAGTAGAAGTGATACTACTAATTGATTAGGGCACTTCGATATATAACTTTATTTGTGATATATACTGTAAATAGCTTTGTACAATTTAGTGATAAATTTAATTTAAAATCACCATGTATTTATTTGACTGAACTCTTATAAAGTAGGCGTAATGTGTAGTTAAAATAAATAATTTGAAATTTAATATGCTTTGATTTGTCTAACACCTCGTGCAGAGAGCTTGAGCTAACAAATTCGCTCGTCGCAAAATTTAGGCCTACGGTGCCAAACCGGCACGATCCGGTCTCCATAAATTTAAAGCCGACGCGTATATGAATTTTGATCAAAAGCAATTTACTAAGGAAACAAACAGAAATCAATGCAGTTTTGAATGGGACATGTCAATAAAATGTCGAGTCCTGCGTCATATTTATTCATGTTGCATTTAGATGCAAACATTCGAAGCGGTACGTTATTGGTTTTCATTGAATTTGGATTGGAATCGGCTTTCGTATTTCATTGAATGAAGTAAGTAAGTATTTACATGTCAAAAGAAAAACAGCGATGATAATTATACATGAGAATAGTCCTGTAATCTTATAGCTAAATCAATAAAAATCAATAAACAATATGAATTTCAACAAACAAAACTTGTTTAAAATAATAACACGTCATATCTTTACTTTGCAACCTACCTAATAAATGAGCATACAAGACATTATAATAATCCTCATAAGCAAATATGTAAAGCTTTTACATTAGATATTTTCGTACTAAAACTTAGATGAATAATGATTAATGAATTGTTTCTTACAAAGATGAGGTAGGTACCTGCAGATTCTTATTAGAGTGGCAACGTGGAATAAATAAATAAATAACCGTTTCGCAATTCTGTTTTTGGGTAAACATTCTAAATTTAAAATTATACTGGTAAAATTATCCTGACAATTCATAAAGTGAATCTTATAATGAATGGCTTACCGTGTTTTATTAAAATCATGCTAACATTCTAAATTTGAAATTACACTAGAATTATCATTTTGACTTTTCATAACTTGAATCAGATAATACCGTATTTTTTAAATCATACTGACATTCTTAATTTAAAATTATAATACAAATGTTATCCTGATAATTCATTATCCTACTAACATAATGATAATGTGAATCAAACAACTACTGTGTGTGGTTTAACAGTATAAAAATTTAAAAAAAAAATTTAGCGACTATTTCAGCCCCGGAAGACTTAAATAAAAAATTAAACTATCAAAGACTTAATTCTCCAAAAACAATAAGTCAGTTAAAAACAATCCAACCTCCGCATTAATACAAGACAATATATAAAATTGTGTCCGATATATTGATCGTAAAACCTTTGTCCTGGGATCGCGGGTGTCCTGCCTACGTGCCGTATCGGGTTTCAACTGATATTTTATGAACGGATACTAGCAAGTGCCTGTGACTTTCTCTCGAATCCATTTTAGAAATGACCGTCGTAAATTTGAGCAAGGTCTAAAGTTGTTACATAAAACTGAGACTATGTTGCATTACGACGTTTGTTATGTTCGAGCTAGTAGCTAACTCTGGTGACGGTTTTAGGCCTCCATCATGGCTTAACGACTTAGAAGCCTGGACAAGCACTTTAACGTAACCTTTTTAGACCCGCTGCTCTTTCGCGACCAATACCGTGAAAAATCAAGTCAATGTATGTAAGGAGAAGTTTGAAAGTGCGCCTATTATTGAAAAGTAGAGGAGTGCTAGATTAGCTTGGTATGGACACGTTATGAGGAGGGATGAAAACCATGTCACAAAGAGAGTGAGGAGTAGGTATGAGTGTGACAGGGTGCGCAAGTAGAGGAAGGCCGAAGAAGAAGTGGTTGGATTGTGTGAAAGATATGAATGTGAGAGGAGTGGATTCAGAGTTGACGAATGATAGAGGTGAGTGGAAGAGAAAAACATGTTGTGCCGACCCCACTCAGAGTGGGATAATGTCAGGAGAATGACCGTGAAAAACAGGACAGAATCAGACAAACGCGACTAGAGTATTCTTTTCGGTGATCCATTTTAAAATTGTGTGGCTCTATGAACATTAAGTTTATTTAATATAAGTTTAGCCAACTTTAAGTAAAATTTCACTCTGAAAGTTTTAGCACGAATACCACGCTAGAGCCTAATGAAGAAAACATGAATAAAACGAACAGACAAAATAAATATTACATAGATATATTTGTCCGGAGTCCGTGGGCAGACAGTATCTGCTGTTCGTCGAATTAATTTATACGTTGATATCGAATGGTTAAGTTATTCGTCGGATATCGGGTTTGTTTAAACATATTTTAAGTTTTGTTGTAGAACAAGACTATTGAGATAACGATAATATGGATAACTAGCGGACGCCTGCGGCTTCGCCCGCGTGGACTACTATTTTTTTAACTCACGGGAACCATGAATTTTTTCGGGATAAAAAGTAGCCTATGTCCTATTCCCAGTAATTATCTATTTATATTCCAAATTTTATCAAAATCGGTGAAGTAGTTATGGAGATACGTGGCAACAAACATTCACACACACACACGGACTTTCGCCTTTATAATATTAGTAGGATAGTAGGATAGGATTCAGTGACTCAAAAACAAGAAATAGTTGAATAAATTCAATTATAAATTTGCTTAATTGTAATCACCAGTATCAATCAGGATATTTGATTCTAACACCGACATAAATGCTGTCTTTGTATTAAAATATTAAGAAATATACTTTTTTTACCCAATATTTACTTTAATCGTTTCTTTGTTCGTTTATGGTTACTGTGGTCGAGTTTAGCAATTATATGTTTGTGCTTAGACTTACCTCTGATTACTCCAACTAGATATTTTTCGGTTATCTGCTTTTAAAAGTTCGAACCCACGACCTTCGGATTAAAAGTCGAGGCACTAACCCACTCGGCCAACACTGCTCCAAAAACAACCTATTTAATCATGCATCCGTTTTATTTTGACTGGCATCTTAGCTCAGTTGGAAGTAGCTCTGCCTTCTGCGCTGTAGGTCGTGGTTTCGATTCCCACCCAGGACAAACATTTGTGTGATGAAAATGTTTGTTCTGTGTCTGGGTGTTATAAAGTATTATAAGTATGTATTAACAAAAATATAAGTATTCTATCAGTTATCTGGTTCCCATAGTACAAGCTTAGTTTGGGGCTAGATGGCGCTGTGTGAATCAAGTACCGGAATATATACCGTCTACAGCACTTCGAGATACTGACGTGAGCCTATCTGCGGTAAGCGTCTGTAAAACCAAACAATTTATGTGACCACGAAAGAACAAGCAAATACGGAATATCCTAACTTCTTGATTATTGAGTTACTATATAAGTAAACGAAGTGTTTCATATTGCTTAGTAGTACGAGTGTCATGAATCAAAGTAATATAAATAAATAAATATAAATATTGCTGGACATTTCACACAGCACCATCTATCTCCAAACTAAGCAAAGCTATGGGAAATAGATCACTGATAGAATACTTATATACTTTTTTTTAATACATGCTTATAATACTTTATAAAACCCAGACACAGAACAAACATCTATGTTCGTCGAAAAAATGTTTGTCCTGGATGGGAATCGAACCCACGACCTATAGCGCAGAAGGCAGAACTAAGAGGCCAGTCATGTTTTGTAGATAAGAAGAAGTAATGTTTTGAAAGAATGTAGAGTCAGACTAAAAACATTTTCGAATTTTTGCACAAAATATGCTAACGATTTCCGTTCCGCATGTCTTTAACCTTCATTTAGTGGAACACATCTACTTAAAACAAACACATATGGACATTTGCGTTGTAAATTGAATTAATTTTGCAATAAAATGGAGGAATAAAGCGAGTTTAGTTTGGTCATCGAAGTAAACGATCTCCCACGCGTTTCGTTTCAGTTTCTAGGTAGGTATCATTGTACTCACAAATGTATTTAAACAGTTTAGGGATCAAAAACTATTTATTTTTAAACATTTTATTCCTTCAGTGACATAGAGGAAACATGATTATTGATTTGATTTGATTTCCAAAACTCCCAAATTTGGTGTGTCCCAAATGATTGTAGTCAGAACTTGACGGGTACCTATGGCAAGTCTCAACTCAATCGGCCTATTTACTGAGGAGTTCTGTTGAACAGCTCTTGACTCCATCATCAGATCAGCTTGTTGATACCATAATATTGTATTGTCACCGAGAGTCTCTAAGTGTGCCAAATTTCAGCCCGATATCAAAGTGAAGTTGGTTTTTAGATTTCCTAAAAATATATTGTTTTTCATTTGTTGTGTTCCTACATATATTGGTTTTACTGCAACAGTTAGTTTAGTTTAGTTTGATGCACACCAAACTAAAGTTTAGTGTGTACCAATAGGTAGTATATCTTATTGCAGGCGACTGTACGTACAGTGCATTTCAATAGACACAGCCTACAGCAAGCTATCACCAACAAACCATAAACCAAAATCAACAAATCTTTTTTTAAACCATAAACAGAGAACATGGCATAATTCTATAGTCGAACCATCAATTACATCTACCATGGGCGGTTTTCAATAAGCCTGCAAGGAGTCGAAAGGGGGCGGTACTGTGGGCCGAAAGGGGCGGAAAGACGTCAAAATGTATAAAAATGATGATGATAGAGGAGAATGATATATTTGAGAATCAAGTGTTGGGGCTTAGTACTGGGCGAATGATATCAATAAACAAGCTAGAGATATTTGGGTTTTAAACGGAAGTGTTTCTGCTGTCGTATTCCATAACTCAGTTGACATCAATTTGATATGCACTATGCAGTACATACATTGCTGCTTTGACGTTACGTATGGTAATCACCATCATTTTAGAAAAACAGCAACGTAGGTACTCAGTTGATGTCAATTTGATAGGCACTATGTAGTGATCATTTATTTCAACTGAGTTAGGGAATATGGCAGCTGGTCTTCTAAAACAATCCTATTAGTATCGTTGCAAAGTGATACGATCGATAGGACCATATCTATTGAATAAATGCTCAGCGGACCTAAAAAGGTCGCTAAATCTGAATCACAATTTGAAATGAACGTCGAAATGCCGTCGAAATGCCGAAATGCCGAACGTCGAAATGCCGTCTCTTTTCACTCTCAGTCAATGAAAAGAGATGGCAATAGTTCAATTCCTTTAATGCGATTCTGCAATAGCGACCTTTTTATGCCCGCAGTACTGCTCACCACAAAATCACCAGTCGAATAGTCTTGGTTTGATGTCCTACATGGTGCTTTTAATGATGTGGCAATGGCCAGCCTCTTGAGTCTTGAATGATTTCCAAAAAATATTTCTATTATTGATTATAAGACTTTCGAGTTTGAATTTTTGATTCTAAAGACAAAGTGAATAATATCGATGAAGCGTATGATCAGAAGCATCCATTTTCTTCCAAAAACTTCATCAGATATCTCAAAATATATCAACAAACCGACCCGAGTTTAAAATTAGGGTTAACTGCACGTTAGGCTACCAACTACGCTATAAATCTTGACTAATCGATCTCTTCGCGACCATGCTCTCCTGGTATCTCCAATGGGCCATCAATAGGCCATCATGCAGCAAAGTGGCTCTTCAATCACACGCCGTTTATAGCTTTCTAACTAGTTGATAGCTTGCAGTACAGTAGTAAATTGTGGAGCGATTAAGAAGAGTAAGATAGTTTTCAAGCCTATTTCACCATCTCTAAGTTAATGTTTTAGTTACTTCATACCTATAACTTGACAAAAGTACCCAATAAACAAATAATAAACATACAAAGGAGGACCTAGGCGCACATTCCTGGACCAAATCAGCAAAATATTGGAAAAAGGCCAGGTCAAGAGTACCCTAAACGGACGAGCTTGCATGAAGAATGTGATGAGGGTGAATGAAGCGAAAGAAGTGTGTCAGGACCGTAGCAAATGTAGATTTGTGGTCTCTGCCTACCCCTATCATGAACAGGCGTGATTTGATGTATGTAAACATACAAATGACAACTGGTTAGTGCTAATAAGCGGAAGTGTCGGTAGTTGAGAAAGACCTATTCGCAGTACTGCTCACTTTAACTGTCACCTAGTTTAAGTGCGACTTTACTCCGAGGTAGTTATTCAAGCGCTTAGCATGCGCTTACGACTTCGCTAGCTTCTTTAGGCGTATTTAGGTACACGGGTATAGGACCGTTTATATCTACATACATTGAGCGTAACAGACACGTAGTATAGCAGACAAAATAATATTCTTCTATAAGGTTTGTATGAACGTTTTCATATTTAACGTACTCGTAACGTGGCCGCACAGACACGGACGAACACAGTTTTGCACAAAGAATTTTGTCTGCGCGGTGCGTGTCTGTCCGTGTCTGTGCGGCTACGTTACGCTAGCTGCCGGTCAATGTAAATAGAGAATCGTAACGGGACCATGCAGTGCCTCTTCTCTCAGTCTTTTGTTTGAGAGCGGCAGCAACCGACGATGTCTGTCGTTGTCTGTCGATGTCTGGTACGCTACGTAAGCAGCTTCCCACGGTCTGCGATATCGCGGACGGACGCGGACCAGCTCGCACGACACACCGTGGGAAGGGTCTCGTCCGTGGTAGCAGAGGACGTCTGTGGCGGTGCGACGATATCCGTCGCGAGGCGGTAACTTCAAAGGTGCGGTGCGAGCTCTGAACATAAACTTGTTTTGAAATTTCAAAATGGCTTCAAATCTCAAGAAACTTACAGACTGGCACGCACCATTGGAAGAGCCTCGTGCGCGGTGCGTGTCTGTCCGTGGTCGTCTGGCCGTGCGTGATAATCCGCAGAATCACGCACCGTGGGAAGCCAGCTTGATGACTGTCACAGTCGGTAGATATAAACAGTATTCAAAAAGGCAAGTAAGTCCTAGTAACCAACATGTAGCTTTAGGACTGCCTGGGCCTGATGGATAGCTTATCGTGCTTTCTTCATTCATCTTCGTCCAAGCAAGCTGCCTCATGGCGGCCAACCACGATCAATTCTATCGTCCAATTGATTGGATGCAGCCAATTTGATCATGCCGAATGGACCGTGTATGGACGTGGATCGGCATGACCGTTCGATTCGAAGAAACAATCGAATTTCAATTCTTTTGGCATGATTATATTGATCATGCCGAATGGATCATGTCGATTGGAACGTGTATGGCGGTTGTCACGAGCGCTTCAACCATCAAAATATAAAGGTACTTACAATAGAGCATACGTTTTAAAGTCCTGTCAAACTGTCACATACAAATACCTTGATTTCCTTTTTGAAGGCTTTCAAGGAATATAAAGTTATGTGGCACGTGACGATTGTCCCGCATCGTTGCACGTTTTACTCAAAATTCATGAATTTCTGTTTATTTATTTGTAAGAATCCATTTCATTAATGCATTTTTATCGCTCAATTTTCAACTGAATCTTTAGTTTTATTGCCCAGTAGCGGTAGTTATGGATAGATTATGTGAGTGAAATAATAAACAGAAAGAAGTGAGAAGGAAAATGATAAAGAAGAAAGGATAGTTTTGTGCAGCCTCTCTTTAGTAAATTAAAAATAAATAAAAAAAAAGGCTGTCAGAGGTTTCTCCATATACATATTTGAAGTTAACATTACATTATGTGGCAAGCCCATCGAAGATATTAGGAAGCTAACTGGTTTCCTCACGATGTTTTCCCTCACCATTTAGATTAGAGAATGTTATTATACATACTTTAGTGGGATTCTGTAAAGGTATGTTACGGAGACAGGCTCCAGATTGTACCAAGTACTATTGGATATCTTGATAAAAATCCCATAGAACAAGCACATTTTCTTTAACTTATTTTGCAAGATAACTTTTCCAACAGTTTTTATAAAGAACATTTCGTTTCCCTTCGATACGAAAAGCTATCAGCTAAATTTCTTTGTCTTGGTGTGAATTATTCTACTATCCCGTGGGTCTGTTCATCTAGTTTTGACACTCTTCTACTCCATAAGTCCCTTCACGTACTAATATTAACGGTGTCTATTGTTTCGTTATGATATGGAAATCGCAGTGGCGCCGTGCTTTTTATATTTCGGACATTACATGCATAATAATTCAATGTAACCATTTCTGGTAGATTATTATTTAGGTAGGTATCTACTAGAGATTATCGTCGACGATATTATCAGCTTCGCGGCTCGGCAATGGCTCAGAAAGTAATTTAAATTTTCCTCCTTTATTCTCTTATAACTATAGTGGTCAGATATGACAACAGGTTACATTATATAAATATGTATGGCGATGCAAGGAGGCGCGGTGGCCGCCATTGCATAATTCATTGTCGCAAATTGTCCTATTATACAAATTTGTCTCGGTAGCGCGGTGTAGGTACGTTATGATTTTCACCTTAATTTAATGTAGCCATGTTACTAACTATAGATAAAGAAAATGTATGATATGCGCTGATCTTCATATAGCTGAGAATCATATCGATCACGTCCGTTTTCGAACAAAAACCGTATCAAAATCGGTAAATCCGATCAGGAGTTATGATGCCACAGACAGATACACAGAAACACAAACTTATAAAACCCCTCTTTTTCGTCAGGGGTTAAAAAAGACCTAGCCGACTGGCAGAAGACCTTTTTGGTCGCGAGCCTCTGTGCCAAAAATGCTCTAATCTTACCCAGTTCTGGCAATAAAATGGAAAATAACCCAAAACTGGTCCTAGGTCCCTCACACATAACCGAAAACGATACATCGTCCAATTATCTTAGCTCAGCTTATGTTGGCCAAATGTTCCGAATTCAGTTTCCACCAACATAAACTAGACTACTAGCCCAGTCAAATTAGGAATTAACCTCGGAATGAGAGATAATAAGCTGAATTTTCGTATATACCTTCATTTAGGCGCCCTAAAAGTTGTCTCAAAAGTCTCATAAAATCTCGTGTCTGCGTCTTAAGTTATTCAAGGTCAAAGGTAAAAAAAATAGTTTTTCGCGAATATCTCGGTTGCTATTGGTCCAGTGATGTTAACATCTATTATGAAGTTGTAGAGCTTAAAATTTGCGACCAATTCATTGAAAAAAAAATTCCATGCGCTCAACCGTTTTTGCGATACAGGGCCGTGAGCGCAAAGCGTTCAGTATGTGTATTTCAAAAACTATACTTCCTAGAACAAAAATAAAAACTATTTCGGAATGTCCAAATTAAGTCCTTTCATATGACACCCCACTCAATATATCTGTGTAACTTTTATCTTTTTCACCCCCTTTAGATCCCAATATCTTTACAACCCCTCCATCGATTACGCTCATATGTCATATATCAAATTTCCATAGCACAACCTAGTTATCTACCAAGTTTCATGCAGATTGGATTAACGGTTCGATAGTTATGCGATAACATAAAAATTACACATACAAACATACAAAGCAAAATCGTAAGATCTTAGCTCGCTTTGCTCGCTTGGTCGATAATTAACTGATAAATAAAACAAATTATTCAAAATTCAAGGTATTCACAGATATTCACGTTTGACTTTGCGTTACAGTACCTACGCGTATGGTTGAGCGCTGCTCACTCACCCTCCTCTATCGCGAAAACGGTTGAGCGCATGAAAAAATGTTTTAAACAAAATTTGTCGGAAATTGTATGCTCTACAACTTTATAGTAGATGTTAACATCATTGGACCAATAGCAACCGAGATATTCGCGAAAAACTATTTTTTTTACCTTTGACCTTGAATAACTTAAGACGCAGACACGAGATTTTATGAGACTTTTGAGACAACTTTTAGGACGCCTAAATGAAGCTACATACGAAAATTCAGCTTATTATCTGTCATTCCGAGGTTTAGACCATTTTTATGCTAAGCTGACTGGACTATACGAAAATTGGCACGATGTTTTCGATCGTTTTCGGATTTTTCGGATCGATTCGATTTCGAGGATCTGCACCCTATGCCTAGGCACCGCTGGCACTACCCTAGTCATGGAGGCTTTAATACCTCCTACAAACTGCTTCATCTATTCCTTCCTACTCATTGCCACACATTCAGCCTAGACACAAAATTCAGCTTCAAAAATAGGTCTAGAATTCAAGTTCGTCGCTATTTAGTGTTCAGTCATTGTATATCAAATACTAGAATACATTTAGTCGTCTAGACGAAGGTTAGAATACCTAACTCGGTGTTACAGCGGGTAATGTGTTACTATGAACGTTTTTGAGTGTGTTTCGGTTTTTTAAACGCTAAAAGGACTTGCACTGTACTTGTTTTGAAGTTAAAAGGGTCACTTTGAATCGTCCTTTCCATACATTAAAAGAGCGAAGTAGTCTGTCTGTCTGTGACCTTTTCAAGCCTGAATAACTTAACCATTTTGATAAATTTTGGAATACAGATAGATTGGACCTTGGAGAAGGACATAGGTTACTTTCTGTCGCAAAAATAAAACTTGAAGGGGGTGAAATAGGGAATGAAAGTGTGTATGGGGAATCGGAGATACAGAATGTTCGGAGATACTGGCGTGAGCATGTTTACGCAGTTCAAAAGCTTATGAGTTAATTTTCCTATAATCTTAAAACAGCTGAAATCGAAGCTAGTTAAAAAAACAAGCATCTAATTCTTTGAATTTTCCACCGTTCGATTTTAAACTACAAATAATATCCAATCCAATGAATTACAAAGGGCGCCGTAAAATAAACTAAGGTAACGAAACACCGGCTTATCTTCGTATAATAATATTTAATAATTCACCCGAACACTGTATCCGTCCGAGCGTTTAATGTGTTCTGATGGCGCGGGCGGGGCGCGACTATTTGAGATTCTATAAGAGGTCGCGGGAGCGGGACAAATGAAAACTGTGTGTCGGAATAACACTGAGGGTGTCTTGCATCAAATTCTTAATTGTATTTAAACGCAATTGTTTTATGCATTGAATGCGTTTAGGTTAGCTAAATCAGCGCCTGATCTCTAGATCTAGGCAATAAGCTGAGTTGTCACCGATTCAACAAGTACTTTTTTTTGTGTTTGTCTTATTTTTCTTATTTTGTTATTTTGCTTTGTTGTATATTGTATTTGTTGAATAAATGTAAGTATTTTCTTTCTTTCTTTCTTTCTAAATACAATAAATAATCGTGACGCAAGATTTTAAAAATAATTGATTTAATTGTTCTTGCTAAATTGCTTTAGCGACTGTTTGAGATTCTATAGGAGGATGCGGGAGCAGGAGAAACGAAAACTGTGTCTAGGAATATCACGCACGAATTACTCTGTCTGTTTTAAAAATAATTGATTTCATTATTCTTGCTAAATTGCTTTAGCCACTGTTTGAGACTCTATAAGAGGACGCGGGAGCGGGAGAAAACAAAACTGTGTCTGGAAGACCTATCACGCACGAATTACACTGTCTATTTTAAAAATAAATGATTTAATTATTCTTGCTAAATTGCTTTAGCTGTTATTGTACCTATTTCATAAAAAACGGCATAGAATCAAAGATCATGTACCTAGGTTTTATTGAAAGAAAAGGTACAAAAAACAATACAAATGCTCATTTGAGAAGCTAGGAAACAAATTGGATCAGTAACTGTTGCTCTCTTGTAATATCTAGGTACAGAAAAAACCTCTTTTATTACTTTCACAGGAACCTTATTATTTATGTAACTAAAAAAACTTATTATCGATGGATAAACTAAACAATACAAGCAAAAGATAGCCTCACTGTTTGAACCCGCTGGTAGCGGATAAATCTACCCGCTATAAGCCTGGCACCGCCCGATTTTCGTGCATTAGTGCATGAAGCATTGAATATTTACTGAATACGCTTTTGTTATTCGTTATTACGGTTTTGTAGATAACGTTATGTTTAATTTTTCATGCCGATCCCTTATTAGGGTAACCTTACTTCTTGTTTTTTTTATGGTAGACATTGTTATTGTATTCTTACTAAAACTTTAGAACGTTTTACAACTACATGCATGGTGTAAACTAAATCAGGTTTTTTATGAGAAACAAAATGTATTTAATTTATATTTATTATTAGGACAATTTCATAGGAAGGTTTTGAATGCCTAAAGTATCTAGATTCTAGCTAGAGAGTAGGTATGTCTACCTAGTGCCTTGCTATAGTCGTGATTTAGTTTTTTGTAAACAAATACTTAAGACTTTTTGAAATAAAAATAGACAGAAGAGAGAAGACTTATCGTTTCCCTAAATTCTGTTTCTAAAATTCTCAATTCAAGTTAAAACTCCTACCTGTACAAAAAATAAAGAAAAACGTATTTTTAGAACATTGCGGCAAGAATTTGAATACAAAGTCTCGTCCGATCGCAAACGTTGTGTTTTTTTTCACAATAAGTTATGCGATAACACACGTCAGCCAAAAAGCTTTTCTGTGTCATTCGAATCGAGAAAAAATGAGCAAAAAGATAAAAAAAAACCACTCACAAATGGCCTGTGATGCATCCGATGACATTTTTCATTATCGGAACAAAAAATAGGCAGAAATTAAAGGGAAAAAATAAATGCATCGTTTCCTTTTACGGTGTTATCGGTCATTTACCGTACAACCGGTCAAGTGTTCTTAGCCGATATCTTTGGACACTATTTAATAATTATTAGCGTTTTCGTTTTTACTGAAATTAAAATCGTGCGAATAAGCTCAATCTAAATTCGTGACAAAATAAAACAAAAATCACGAACGTTTCCAGGCACTATTCCAAAAAGGTTCGAATTTCAAAAATAAACGTTTATTGTTTCGAGCTATTCACGCATGGCTTAATAGAATGAGAGGGTTGGATGAACCAAGCGGTTGCGAGCGAGACGGATGCACGTATGATGGACGTGCGTTGTCCAATCCTACGACAACGTCCATAGCTCAAGAGCCGGCGCGCACTTTCTCATCGCCGTACTCAAAAATAAACTTCTAAACTTTTTATGCGTTCCTGGTATATTTAGATGATTATTGTCGCATGAAAAAAGTGTTAAGTGGATGATTTATATGAACTGCGGCCCGTTACGGGCTTCCGGAGTAATTATTTAAAAGTTTAGATGCATTTTGAAACGGGTGACCTCCATAATGGGGGACACTTGTAGAATTATTCATTTCTCTATTTCCTTTGGCGGGATAAACAAACGAAATCAACTAGTTTTTCAAAGGTGTATTTCTATATTAACGGCTAAACGAAAAAATTTTGAAAGTGTGTTCGGACCTGCCTCTGACTACACTTCGATTACTTTTACGATTTTGAAAGTGTAGATCAGAGGGCTTAGGAGCAGATATCCCCACGATAATTTCTTTCTACGCAGGTAATTCAAAGCACGTAATAATAAGGCGCCATTTTATTGCAATAAAATTATCTAATAATCCGCACACCATCAAAGCCGATTAAACAATTCGTTTCCAATTACAAATGCTGTTTATTAAACGTGAAAAATGCAGCTGAAAGTAGTTATACTACGACGGTTACATCCTCAAGATCATTATATTTTGACCATGTAGTTTCACTTCTCAATGTACTAGGGCATCACATAATTTTAGAGTACTGTAAAATCTGTAAAATTAAATCATTAGTAACAAAATAATGACACTCAGATCTGGCATCCCTATATTTACCCTACCCGCTCGGCTCGCGCCAACTTCATTCGTTTCTTATGTGCGGGCATCGCAACATCGCAATAATTACGAATTAATTTTTTTCGCAAGAAAGTTATTATTAAAAGTTTATAATTGGTAAAACAACGTAAACGAAGTGGTGATTATAGAATAAGAAAGAAGATTAAACTTTTGGAAAGGAGTTTATGAAAATCATCATCGTCTACGAGAGATGAAGGGAGGTAACAGTTTTTTGTATTATCAAAAAAATATTACCTATAGATGCATACAACAAATAATACCGTAAAATATTTACGACAAATAATTTTTACATGTCGACAATTCACATTAAAAAATATGTGACTACCTTCATTTTATTTTTGTCTCGGGTTTATTGTTGTATTGTTTATCGTTGCATTGTGATATTTATCCATTATGATAAACGATTTAGACTACGTCTTAGTAATAACAATTTTTTCGCATTGCATTTCAAAGTGCCAAAAACTGCCGGTGTTTTTTTTCTTTGCACACAGGTCACCAAGGATGTTGAAATACCTACCTGCGATATATTACGCGACGAGCTCGCGTTTGATAATTCAGCCTCGTGTCGTCACATTATGACGACCAATGACTTTAAAACAATAAAAAGGGCAGACTGCAGATTGGATGGATATGTCTACCTGCCAACACAGGTCAAGGGTGTAAAAAACCTAGGTCCCCAGCGTTATACTGCGTGACGCGATCACGTTTGATATCGCTTAGTCCGGAATGACTTTAAAATAACAACAACTGCAAACTGCAGATTGTAAGTATGTCTACCTGTGCATACAAGTCAAGGAGGTGGAAAACCTACCTGCGT
This sequence comes from Camptogramma bilineatum, assembly GCA_958496255.1. Lineage (NCBI taxonomy): Eukaryota > Metazoa > Arthropoda > Insecta > Lepidoptera > Geometridae > Camptogramma > Camptogramma bilineatum. The sequence goes on from OY292471.1 coordinate 12,160,286, forward strand.
TATACTGCGTGACGCGATCACGTTTGATATCGCCCAAATGACTTTAAAACAATAAAAACGGCAGACTGCGGATTGGATGTATATGTTTACCTGCCCACACAGGTTAAGGGTGTAAAAAACCTAGGTCCCCTGCGTTATACTGCGTGACGCGATCACGTTTGATATCGCTTAGTCCGTAATGACTTTAAAATAACAACAACTGCAAACTACAGATTGTATATACCTGTGCATACAAGTCAAGGTGGTGGAAAATCTACCTATACTGGGTGACGCGATCCCGTTCAATATCGCTCAGTTTCGTGTCGTCGTGTGATGACGACCAATGACTTTAAAACAATAAAACTGCAAACTGCAGATCGTAAGTATATGATCGTAAGTATTATGTCTATCTGTGCATAAAGGTCAAGGGTGATATATATCTACCCAGCATTATAGCGCGATGCGATCACGTTTGATTTCGCTTAGTCTCGTGTCGTCACGTGATGACGACAAATGATTTTAAAATAATAAAAACTTTGCAGATAGTAAGTATTATTATGTATACCTGCCCATACAGGTTAAGGGTGTTAAATACCTACCTACGTGATATTGTGTGACGCGAATACGTTTGATATCGTTCAGTCTTGTTTTATTACGTGATGACGATCAATGGTTTTAAAATAATAAAAACTGCAAACTGCAGATTGTAAGTATGTTTACCTGTAAGTATTGTGTCTATTGTAAGTATAAGTCACGGGGGTTAAATAACTACCTGCGTTATACTGCGTGACGTGAACACGTTCCTATCGCTCAGTCTCATGTCTCATGATGACGACCAATGACTTTAAAACCAATAACAACTACAGACTGCACATTGTACAGGTTATATTACCTGACTTTTGTAACTTTGATGAAAGCATAGTATGTCTTCTACCACTCTCAGAGCGCGGCTATTACAATACCCGACTCCATCACCATGAGCTCTACTTGATTTGTCATAGTCAGACCATGACAATCGGTTCATGCATTGTGTCTGAATAAAAAAAATATAAAATTATTATAATTATTATTATTATCTATCTTTATAGGAGCTCTCTAAACGTTGGGGTTGGATTCTGGTGGAAGGTGACCGAGACCAAGAAAACCAAAGAGACCTTGTAAAAAATACTTTAATATTTAAATATTCTATAAATATAAAGGCCTTCAGATTAAAAGGTATGACCTTAGCTTACTCTCTAGATCGAAGCAGTAGCAGGCAAACTGGAAGGCCATTCCAGAACTAAACCACCCAGCCCATTCAGGTGGAGTGGACCGAAGAACAGATGCCAAATCTGAGGTAATCGTCTCAAGATGGGTACCTGTTCCAAGGGCGGAGACCACCACCTGCCGCGAGCTCTTCCTGCACCAAGACTGAGTTCAGGACCCGCAAAAGGCATAAGAGGTAAGTACCTAATACTACTTCATGCTAACATTTTGCGCTATTTTATGCATAATTACTGCGCACTCTGCTGTACCCAATGATCTTCTACTATAACTTATAAACGGAGGTAGATGTGTTGTGTTGTGTTGTGCCCCGTTCCGCGTGGCGAACTAACTTCGAGCTGGATAGCTTGAGTCAACCCGGTCGCTCGTCACAGGCTGTCATTTGCGACTTACTGCTCACGTAATTGTGAAAATTATATTTATCTCGTTCTGACAACGGGGTTTTGTATTTCTCTGCTATTTTTTGGTTTATTGGGTGATGTAATGTAAACGAAGCTGCGAATATTCTACCTACTTAGCTGTAAAGCTTTAATAATGAGTATAATATAACGTCTCTGTTGGAAAAATATCATTGGCTGTACCTAGCTTTATGAATGGATTTAAAATCCCGTTTAATAGTAGGCCTCCTGTACAAATGTTGGAACAAGCTAACCAAAAGTTTAGCAATACGGAGTTACTCGTAGAGCAGTTATGTTCAGCTACTCATAAGTTATAGTCATCAGGATCTGTGATGCTTACATCAAACATATTCCGGACAATTTTTATCTAAAACTTTTTTGACAAATTGTTCGTTAAGGCAAGTCAACATTTTAAAATAGTAGATACTTGCACCGCTGCTAAATTACTTATTAAAGACTGCTTCATGGCTACGATAGACTTGCAAGATACATATTTTTTTTTTTAGTACTTACCCGGTCCATAAGGGCCTGTCATTTCTTATCTAAGAAATACGGACTGATTCTAGTCATTTATTAAAATGAAAAGTGCATAAGAGATACTTATAATTGCCACGACAGAGTCAAGGAAACCTTCAAGATTGAGTTTTATTATTATTAACCATTTAAAAAAAAAAAAATGTTATATTATCTCATTCAAAAAACTTTTTTGAGTTCGAATTAGACTCTCGTACCTAACAGGTGCCTGGATTTGCCTGAATTGTAACACAAATAGAACACTTATCTTGTTAAAATTCATTCACTAACCCTAAGGGATTTCACGAAATTTTTTTCGTGTTACTTTGCTCAGCTTGTCCTGCAGTTGCCCGTGGACGGCTGTAAGTACGCTTCGAATCGACTTGAAATAGAAAAATTTCTAGCTTCTTTGATATAACGATTATGACTTCTACATGGTACACAACACACATATACCTATGAGTAACTAGCTTATATCCAGATTTGTCTTTGTGGCGAAATTATATTTTATTTTCAAATAATCCTATTTATGGTATTAGATTTTTATGGATGCACCTTTAAAGGATAAGGGCGTTTTAATTTTAACGGAGAACATGTAAACGGTTTCTGGGACTGCCGAGGCAGATACACTATCAATCTTTTCGAACTTAAAGCCGCTTCTATAGAATTACAGTGTTTCGCTGGCAAATCGATACAAAATAAATTTTGATCCGTAACGATAAACGAGGAGGTGTCCAGTTTAAGCGTTTAAACAATTTAAGTAGTAAGATCTAGTAGCGACGTTATAGTGTAGCATCTTCGAAAAATCCAAAATCAAAAAGGAAGCTGGACCAGGGATCCAGAATCCAGATGTTTTATAATTATTATCGATACAATATGGAGTCTATCTCAAACAAGTTTGAATAATTTATGAAAATGATTTATTTGCCACTAGAATAAATATGTACATGTCATAAGTTCGTCTCTTGAAACGAGATCCGTCCGCATTCGATATCGATGCGTTTACTCTAGACTGGAGTGTTTATTTCTTTCTACACATTCCCTCCATTTTTTCATTCATTTTAATATACTTAAGTAAATTAAGCAATACTCGTGCTACTGGAATTGGTCGTCCCTTATTGGCCTAGCGGCCTTGGTACCATGGTACCCATTGTTCATAAAATATATATATAAATATATATATCTATATATCTCAAAGCAAACAAGTTTACATAATACCACATTAGGTACTCTTTTCAACTTTAAGACTCTGGCAGCGACACCCTAGTGTAATCGCTGTTGTTGAGCAAGCCTACTCAAGACAAGCACTGTAAGCAAGTGCTATAAAATTGATATAGGTACCTATCATCCTTTTCTAAAAGTTCTTTAAAACAATCATGGTGGCCATTTTTGCACCAAACTTCAAATCGACTTTTTGGAAGTTAGGTATATTCTATTTGTAATCAATTTTCTAGTTAGCGAATATAAATCTGGGTCAAATTATTCGACTTTGAATATTTGTCATTCAGCGCTTGCTAACTAAACTTTGTTTTTTTCCAATAATGAAAATAATCTGAAATCTGAATCTTGTAGGTGCGTGATCATCTTTCGAAATTATTTCCTAAACAGATCCATATTTTTTACAAACCGATACATAATGCGAGTGTCTCGACAATAAGCCGATAGATAATGCAGATTCTGTCAGTCAGATAGTGGCGTCGACAAGATTGTTTTTTCCACGCAAGACATGAGTTCACATCGGTGGCTATGCGTGACGGAGTCCCAATAGATATCTTATAACAAACCGACTCGTTTGGTCAGAAGTTCTACATTTGACCCAAAATGATGAGAGTGATGTATTTGGTTTTTTTTTGTAAAGTATTTTAAGTATTCTATCGGTTTCACCAATATTTAAATACCTATTTGAATAATTTGAATTGAATATTTATTTATTTGCAGATTCCTTTTTTGTCAAAACATACAATCGTAATTTGATTGTAAGACATCATTAGGTATTAATGTACCTGCTTTTGCATTAACTGCTTATGTCGTTAAGGGTCGCTAAACATCTACATGGTCAAAATATAATGATCTTGAGGATGTAACCGTCGTAGTATAATTGATGGTTAAACAAACTTACCAAGTGAAGTTTGGCCATAATTATACGAGACGGTTACATCCGAAGAGATCAAGAAGGTCCCACCCGAACCCATAAAGGCCCTTGCTACTTTAACGACATAAGTGTCTCTGAAGAAATGAAGTTGGCGCGAGCCGAGCGGGTAGGGTAAATATAGGGATGCCAGATCTGAGTGTCATTATTTTGTTACTAATGATTTAATTTTACAGATTTTACAGTACTCTAAAATTATGTGATGCCCTAGTACATTGAGAAGTGAAACTACATGGTCAAAATATAATGATCTCTTCGGATGTAACCGTCTCGTATAATTATGGCCAAACTTCACTTGGTAAGTTTGTTTAACCATCAATTATTTCGTTATTAGAATAGCGATAACGTTATTATTGATTAGCTGGTAACGGTTGAGCGGTTGCACGCAACACTATGTAGGTAATTAGGGGTGCATACATTAAGATAAAAGGAAAACCTAGTATTTAAGAATGCGAAATTGAAACATTGTACGGGCGAGTGAAATACTTGGCATTTACATCTTTACTAGATTCATACAGCGTCAGGCTATACCTAGGTATACTATTCAAGGTACTAGATACAAGATATACTAGGTATACTATATAGGTGACTTGACGGGACTCTGTAGTGCCTGGAGCATTGTTGATGGAGTAGGCTTGCCCATCCTAAAGGTAATGTATGATTCCGATCTCAGCTGTACGCAGCAGTGCTGCCACTGTGGTGCATTTGTTTTGCATTGCTGCCGCGGCATTGCTGCGTAGCTCGGAATGTAATTTCCATATAAACCTATAGAAAATAATGGGGACCAGCAGGGACCAGCACTCTAAGATATTTTAGGCATTTCAGATCCTTCGAAGATGTCCAAGGGACTAGTCAGATGTATGTCCTAATACATATTTAGTACATACCCACATTTTGCAGAAATTAGCATTCCATACGTGACAGAGCCTCATCGACGCTATCACAACGCTTATGTTTCGTCACGATGTTTTCTTTCACCGTTTTCATGAAAAATTAAAAAAAATCGTTTTTTCTTCTTATTTTTTTATGCTAGATGGTACATTTTTAGGGAACCTTCATGGCGCCAATCTAGCTCGCACATAAATGTTATAAAAAGCTAATTTTTATTTAAACACTACATAGATTCCTAATAGTTATAAAGATAAGGACTGTGCTACACGCTACCTTTTTTTGTTTTATTTCAATATGGTAAGTAATTTTATTTATATTTCATGATTTTTTTAATCGATTTCTTATTAAGTAATTTGAAAGTGTTCTATCAGTGTTTATTGCTAGTGAGTAATGTAAATTACTAAAAAATGGACAAAAATACTAAAACGAAACGATTGTTAGTTCCATTATAAACTCCAACTAATTTAATTTAAGTAGGTACTTAGCTATTCTTTGTAACTACTCTTATTTTACAGTATAAATTGTTTTTAATTTTTTTTCATTTTCATTTCATTATATGCAAAAAATACTATTTTCATGTTTTTAAGTTATTAATTTGCTGTTCCCGATCGCGATCTACTTTTAATCGTAATTTCATCTAAATTGGTCCAGGATTATACCGTGATTGAAACCAAATTTTCAGCAAATTTTAGTACACACTACATGTATCAAAGTCAAAGTCATAGTCAAATTCATTTATTCAATAGGATCACATAGTGTACCACTTTGAATCGTCTTAAGAGCTAGGTGATTCTACTACCTACTGTTTACCGTGAAGAACCAGGGCAACAAACACGGTTTGGGGTCTAACTTTCTTTTTTTTTTCTTCTTTGTAAGGTGGAGTGCCGTAATTGCAACTGTCCGGTAATTGCAACTGGAGTCAATAACTCCCTCTAGGATCACTTTTTTGAACATCGATAGATGTGGTATTGAACTTCTTCTAAAAGTCTCAGTCTAAAAATATAGATGGTGTTGATAGGACCAAAACTAAGTAAATGACAGGCCTTTTTGTAAAACTGCCAATTTTTCGGAAGTGACGCCGCTCGGACGCTCTTCGTAATTTATTGAAAAACATTGTTTTTCGTGGTTTTTCGCCGGTGTGTTCACAGTGAGAGTGATTATAAGACACAGTAAGTTGTTTTTTATGTGTTTGTTGTATTCTACGATAAATCTACTCAGAGTTATGGATGTAGTTACATTTGCCAGACAAAAAGTGCATAGTCTTGTAATTGTAACTATTTTGTTTCTTTTTTGGCAGTTGCAATTTAACGACCGGTTTTGTATGAAGTTTGTAAAACCCAGTGATGTAACAATGACGATGACTATGTCGATACGTAATATTTTATTGAAAGGGATACTATCTACTTCCATACTATGCTATGAGTTCTTAGCAATTAGTTTGAGTGATTGAGTCCCTTCATTATGTTGGCGCTAGCGGAGCCCTTTCCAAAGCCGTTCAATATGTGAAACGAATATAAAAAGGCTGTTTAACTTCTAAAATATTACTTATTGCGATTGAAATAAAGTTAGTAAAAATAATTAGTAAAAGATAATTGAAGACTTTAAAGATAAGAGTAAAAGAGGCTGTTTCATAACTAAAAGATTACTGTGATTAAAATAAACATCGAGTCGATAAAAATCACGATAAGGTTCCCATCACTATTTGTAGTAAAATAGTTGCAATTACCGGATTCTTTGCTGAAAAGTGTTTTCGCGCAAAATTTGACATTAGTAGCAAGGGCATAGCTATATAAATCGAAAGAACGATATTCAAGGCATGTGTTCTGTATTTTCTAGTAGTAAGCGCCGTAGAAAAATAAGAAGTAAAAACAAGTAGTTGCAATTACCCGCAAAAACGGGTAATTGCAACTATTGCTCCCTCTGTCATGAATTTATGCAATAGAATTTTATTCTTTATCGCTTTACTTTATTCTTAACAATGATATAAATCTACATAAAATTTACTATAGAACAGATCTTTCAAAAAATACATTTCTGATACAAAATATAGAATTATCAAGCGATGAAGTTAGGACTCCACTTTTTTTAGTTGCAATTACGGCACTCCACCTTATCTAATTTTTTTTTTCTTGAATGAATGTATGACCGTATGAATGATTCACTCATTGTCCAGATGTCAGCTGTGATGTTGTGATCGTATAAGGATCGACATCAAACGCTCTACTAATTCACATTGACGCGTCAACTAATGGTAATGGCCTCCATTGCTTTTGTCGCTAATGGGTGATGAAATTCATTGCTACTCCAGCGTTCGGTATCTTCAAATGAGAAATAATATCATCATGAGCAGCCTATTGAAGTTCTTTACTAGATGTGCAATTGGAGCAGTGTTGCCAACCCAAATTTTTGAAAATTGGTAGATGAGGGGTCAAAAATTGGTAGAAGTTGGTAGAATGTAAAATAAAAAATAGGTAGATCTACCACCCTAATTCAGAAGACTTTTATAGAACAAAATATATTTATTATTTTAGTTTATCCGTAGGTAATTTAATTTACAAGTTTCAAATGTATCTATGATCTAGGTTGCCCACTTTTTGATAAAAATCTTTAAAGTGTGGAATCCCTTGCTAGGGTGTCTACTATGCCATAGATGTAATTTTTTACTTGTGTGTCTAATTCAGAACTTTAAAGTCAAATAGGTTCAAACTTAGAAAACAGTCAAGAATAAAAGATAAGAGATAAGATTAAAACCAGCAATAGACACTGTAGCGTTTTAAATCAAAACACAACGCACGCTACCAAAGAAAGCTCTGCAACAAGGAAAAGCTTCTTCTTCTTTTCATTGATGACAACCCTCTGACTGAACGAAAATGTTGTGTCAGTTAAGCAGCTAACACTTTTTCAATTGGCAGGTTACAGGCAGGCTAAACATTACTACTATAGTCGTATTGCTCATTATACGGACTGAAATCGGACTAAAATTGAAGGAAAAATGTCATTTTTCATATATTTTTAGTCCGTATAATGAGCAATACGACTATAACTACCAATTGGACCGTACGACACTGTCATTTCACATGAAAAAAACGTTCATCAATGTGGTTCCGTAAGATTAAGAAAAGTAGGTAGATTCCAGGCTTGTGGTGGTAGATAGGTAGACTCGAGGCAAAGTAGGTAGATCTACCTACAAGTTGGTAGATATGGCAACGCTGAATTGGAGGCTTATCCTATCCTATAGAAACATACAAAAAACAAGTACTTTCTCTTAATACCCGGCACTAAGGGTGAGGCCAGACGAACGTAATTTTTTGAGTTGTGTAATTTCGTTAGTCGCGTAATTTCGGTCGCGTAATTTCTGCTACATTCAGTTTTATACAAAACTCCTGTTTCGTTCACACTGTGACGCAAAATGAGTTGTCTGTTTAAGGCTGGATTTTACCAAACTGGATTAAGTTTTATCTGGAGATTAAACCACAGATTAAAGTGCTGTTTGTTTGAATATTTTGACATATTAAACTTGACACCTTATAACCAGGATAATTTGAATGCACCTAATGATGTGCGGTTGCGCTTTCTAAACAATTGTATTTCGAATTCTGTCGGCTAACGGAATAACTAATCTGGGAGTAAGATGACAGTTTGGTCGAATCCAGCCTTAATTGAAAAGTAGATTACGCGACTCACAACTCAAAAAATTAAGCTCGTTTGGCCTCCCCCTTAAGGTATCAGAGAATTAAGTAAGACTAGGATTATCTACATCTCAAGGAATATCCCCTTTCTACTGCTTACGACTAGCCAGAACTAGTAGTATCATATCACAATCGAAAGTTAAAACATTACATTAAGGTGGAGTGCCGTAATTGCAACTGTCCGGTAATTGCAACTGGAGTCAATAACTCCCTCTAGGATCACTTTTTTGAACATCGATAGATGTGGTATTGAACTTTTTCTAAAAGTCTCAGTCTAAATATATAGATGGTGTTGATAGGACCAAAACTGAGCGAATGACAGGCCTTTTTGTAAAACTGCCAATTTTTCGGAAGTGACGCCGCTCGGACGCTCTTCGTAATTTATTTAAAAAAATTGTTTGTCGTGGTTTTTCGCCGGTGTGTTCACAGTGAGAGTGATTATAAGACACAGTAAGTTGTTTTTTATGTATTTGTTGTATTCTACGATAAATCTACTCAGAGTTATGGTTGTAGTTACATTTGCCAGACAAAAAGTGCATAGTCTTGTAATTGTAACCATTTTGTTTCTTTTTTGACAGTTGCAATTTAACGACCGGATTTGTATGAAGTTTGAAAAACCTAGTGATGTAACAATGACGATGACTATGTCGATATGTAATATTTTATTGAAAGGGATACTATCTACTTCCATACTATGCTATGAGTTCTTAGCAATTAGTTTGAGTGATTGAGTCCCTTCATGATGTTGGCGCTAGCGGAGCCCTTTCCAAAGCCGTTCAATGTGAAACGAATATAAAAAGGCTGTTTAACTTCTAAAATATTACTTATTGCGATTGAAATAAAGTTAGAAAAAATAATTAGTAAAAGATAATTGAAGACTTTAAAGATAAGAGTAAAAGAGGCTGTTTCATAACTAAAAGATTACTGTGATAAAAATAAACATCGAGTCGATAAAAATCACGATAAGGTTCCCATCACTATTTGTAGTAAAATAGTTGCAATTACCGGATTCTTTGCTGAAAAGTGTTTTCGCGCAAAATTTGACATTAGTAGCAAGGGCATAGCTATTTAAATCGAAAGAAAGATATTCAAAGCATGTGTTCTGTATTTTCCCGTAGTAAGCGCCATGGAATAATAAGAAATAAAAACAAGTAGTTGCAATTACCCGCAAAAACGGGTAATTGCAACTATTGCTCCCTCTGTCATGAATTTATGCAATAGAATTTTATTCTTTATCGCTTTACTTTATTCATAACAATGATATCAATCTATATAAAATTTACTATAGAACAGATATTTCAACAAATACATTTCTGATACAAAATATAGAATTATCAAGCGATGAAGTTAGGACTCCACTTTTTTTAGTTGCAATTACGGCACTCCACCTTATTTGTGTATCATTTGGACAGTGCGCGGCGGGAGGTAGGCGCCGCGCGGGTGGGGGTTCGAATCCTGTGGCACACAGACACACAGACATAATCTTATTTTTCTAATCTCGGTCGTAAATCAAAGTTTTTTAATCCTTAGATATATCGATAAAAGGTATTTCGCGAACTGTTATCGGCTTTGGGTGTTTTGTATTGGGTATTGGTTGAATGGATTGAGTGAATTCAACATGTTAATGTTTAAGTTGTAGTTAGGATAAAATCTATACCTACAGTTAATTAAGGCTAGAGAAAAAACAGCGAAATCTTAATCAGATCTTTCTAGGCATCCCAGCAGTGCAATTCAGACCTTCTCGGAATGTATTCAGAATTCGAAACTTTTTATTCAGAATTCGGAACTTTCCGAAGAAAATCATCGAATTGGATGCATTTTCGGAAGTCTGAATTGCACTGCTGGCCAACAAACCTCAAGGATCGTGATTATTGGAGTAAATAAACAGGGGTAAGTACCTATATAAATTAGTTCAAAATACCCCTAAAACACTCGAATTGCGTGTCAAAATAACAGAACAGCATGTTTGCAAAGCAAGAATATGAACCCTCTAACACTGAGTGCTGGTACAAAGGACCCCGAGGGCCCTTGACTAACGCGTTAAGTGCACTCAAAATCTATTACACCCCATTTCGAAAACAGGTGTCCAAATAACAGTGAACTTTTACGATTGGGTAATCTGCAATATTAATATTTTAGATCCTAATTTTGTATCTCAAAACTAAAACAAACAATGAAAAATGTGTTTATTTCAGCTTAAAAATTTGCGGTACATAGGTACTTTACACTAACAATAAATGCAATAGTAATCAAGTGTTAGTACAATTTTACGATGGATTTTAGATTTTACAATAATCTCAAACAATGTCTCAGGCACTACAGTGTCCCGTTAAGTAACGCAAAGACTGCCTCCTGACACTCTTTGTATAAATCATCTAGTAAAGCTATAAAAGGCCTAAGATCCTAGTTTTGTAAACATTTTGTGTGTGAATATTTAATTGTATAGATTTATAGATCGGGGAATAACCCAATTGGTTTATATTTTGGCATTATGCGTAATACCGTGGGCATGCCTGTTGTTTATATGTTCAGTAAATTGATAATTCTCTCGCGTGTAAAACTCTGCAAACGTTTTTGTGAAAAAACAAAAATCGTACGATTTTATCGTGTCTAAATAATCATTATTATTTCGCAAATCATGACCATAAAGTTTCCATAACAAACTGCTACGGTAGCAAGAATTATAACGTCTATTAATTTTACTCGCATACTGAATACTTTTTTGAATACTTAGAAATATTATTGGACGATATCTCAAATCGCTTCTGCTATTAACGTCGCGCGTTCCGACCGCATAATAATATCATCTAAATCACTGTACGAAGCACACGAGGAAAGTATTTACAAATACGACAATCATCATCATTCCATCTTCTAATCATTTCGTCTGTAAGGTATTTACTCGGACTCCTGCGATACAGGCTTGTCCTAGTGCGGGGTCTTTGTAAATTATTTACTCTATTTATATAAACTATTTGTGTCCTATGTGTGTGTGTTAGAATGTTTTTTATGAAATAAATTATTAGATTATAAATCTTTGCTCCGATGGTAATACCTACGCAGTACGCCTATATTTTTTGACCGATCAAAAAGGAAAATAACATGAAACGCTGAAAAATTTGCAATAGTGCTATATTAAGCTTAAATTGTTTTTTTTTTTGTGTTAATTTGGTAGATGTGCAAGACGTCTATTCTACTGGGTTCGCTAGTAGGTAGGTACTTAGTAAAATAAGCTTTTAATTACCTAGGTAATTGCGGTAGAGCTTTTTCAACAAAAGTTTTACTAAAAAAAATACTATCATCATACGCTTTACAAATAAATGGACAAATGTCTTAATATATACAAAAAAAGCTTATTAAAAGTAGTAGTATTTTTTTTTTCTATTTATCTTTTATCTTAATTATCAATGATAGACGATAGATAGACGCATACGCTTAGTGAAGAACCGGTGAACTTGTTAAAAGTGTAGTAAGCATAAAACCGTCTATAAGTGTAAAACTTATTAAAATTTTGCAAATAAAACTAGCGCAGCTATCCCAGTGTGTAACCAAGATAAAACATTCAAACAAAACGCAGAGAAAATTGTCGTCCCGGTATACTTTTCTCGGGGGTGCGTAATGAAAACAAATGACAGTTGCCCACGCGCGTCGCGTAAAGAAGCCGATTCACGATGGGACAAAAATAGGCAGTAGTCAATTTAATGCAGCAGCATTTTAGGGTTTTTTTGACAGTAACTCGGTGAGTTATGAATGTTTTGTTTTTGAACGCGTCAGATGTGTTTGATGTTCCAATTGAGTTTTTAGTTTAGGAAATTTGCGGAGCGAAAATAAAACGAAAATCGGATCACGACTTATCAGATGTTTAGATATTCAGGATATTTTGAAAATGTCTACGTTCAAGAACATGTTCAAAAAACATCAAAAACATGTTCAAATAATTATATAAGTAGGTATTATAGTTTTAGCACATGACCATATTTTGCAATAGTTAAAGTTACACATACAGGTTGCAAGCTTATCACAGCGTTTTAGAATACTTACCTAACTTTCATTCACTGTTAAAAGATAACCATTGATGCACGGGATCATTCCAATAGTCCAACACAATGCTAAATTTACTTTTTTTTAAATAGCAAGATATTAAATAATGATTATTTCAAAAAGTTTTATGGAGATGGTTAGATCGACAAAGGACGAGAAAAAATGACTTTGGTAAATTCATGAAAGGAATGGCCTTTGGTGATGCAATAGTCCACAATCATAAACACACGTAAAAGGCTACCTAGAGCCGTTTGCTGTAAGTTTATTTAGTGTACTTAAAGTTCAATAAAAATTACAAGTAATGCGAACTTTGTAATTATTTTATTATTTACCAGGAATATACTTACAGCGGCCATAGCTGCATACGATTTAAGACTTAGTCTAGGTATTAAAGATACTTACGTATTAAAAGCGTAACAGAATGATCTATTGGATTTTTATTCCGAAATGTAAATGTTTCATTTCCTCTTCTGCCATTCCTACTAATATTATAAAGTTAATTTGTTGGTTTGTCCTTTTTTGATGCAGTAACGTGATTTTTACATGCATATACTTAAGCATTTTAGTGGCCAAAAAATAGCCCGTTGAGTTTAGAAAGGTTGCTTCCTGAAATCCTGAAGTTGTTGTATAAATTATCTGGTAAAAGATGCAACGGCCTAAGTACATTTTCTAGGTAAGTAGGTACCTATCTGTGTCCAAGATTGCGTCGTAGTATTATCATCTGCCTGTAAAAATTCCTGCCTGTCCCCGATTACAACCCGATTACAACCACAGAGGTTGTATCGGGGACAGGCAGGAATTTTGATTCCTGTTTGTCTCCTCTCGGGGACAAGACGCGGGGACAAACAGTAATAACTCCGCGAGCAAAGCCACTGTTAAAAGCTAGTTTAACATAAATCTCATTATAATTGTCACCGTAACGTCCGCTGTACCAGGCGCCTATAACACAAAAGAGCTTATAATTTACGAGTTTGCCTAATGGAAGACGCGCATTAAGTGGCGGAGTGTTTACTTATTAATAGAATCGGTAGCCAGGTGGTACTAGGAGTAATAGCTTCATGGCTACCTACTTTACTCATTAAGTGGGGTATTTTTAAAATGCCTATTAAGTTATTAAGTCTTAAGTGGTGCGCTTTTTGTGGTTCAGATAAACAGCTCCTAAATAATTCTGAAGGAAATTGTAAGTGTAACAGAACCTTGAATGTCAATTGCAACATTTGCAACCTTGAAGTATAGAATGCTAAATTTTGCAAAATGTGGGCATGTACCAAATTTGTACTTGGACATACCTCTGACTACCCCCTTAGACATCTTCAAAGGATCTTTAAAATGCGTAAAAAAGATCTGAAAGGATCTCTATCACGCCTTGGGGATCGTGATACTATTTTTTTTCTCAGTAGTCCTACTGATGGTGACACGCGTATTATAAAATCAATGACACTGTTGTGATGATCATTTCGCCATCTGTCACTTAACACATTATAAACTAAACGCAAATGACCCGTCACTACCATCCCATCGATCATAGAACCAAAAGGGTTACAATTCTAATCCTAAGTGCATTTTGTACCCGTCGGGGTAGAAACCACCCCGGTGGGAGGGAGGGGTTAATTCGGTAATTTTATTGCTGTGCACGGAAGGGTTAAGTGAGGTGAACGCTGAATCGTGTTTTATGCTTTTTAATTTGTTTGTTAGGGGTTGTAGGGGGATGATGAAAAAGCTTCTGTTTGATTGAAGAACAGTAATTTTTAAATGCTTTTGGAAAAACAACATTAACAGGTTGGCAATCTAGTTTTAAAATGTTTTTTTTATGCAGTGACATTTTTGAAGCTTTTGTTTAATTTTAGTAAATACACTTATTAACTGTTTTGAGATTAATTATAATTACCTTTTACATAAAATTATTTTTAGGAAGAAAAAGCTACTTATCTATTCTCGAGGTAAGTATTTGTAGAAGCCAAAATGTATGGAGAGTACGGCAGGCACATTCCTATAAAAGTAGAATGTCAACTTGATGTAAAAAGTTTATGCAACACTAGCTGCTGCCCGCGGCTTCGCTCGCGTGGTACCCGAATAAAAAGTAGCCTATGTTACTCTCCAGCCCTCCAACTATCTCCACGCAAAAAATCACGTCATTCCATCGCTCTGTTTTGACTTGAAAGCAGGACAAATAAACAAACAAATAAACGCACTTTCACATTTATAATATGGGTACGGATGTATTATTGTCCGTTACTACCCCTAAACATCTTCGAATTCTTACAATAGAAAATACAAAATCATTTATTCATTAAAAACAAGTTGTACATTGCATGGGTTGGGATCTCTTCATTTAAGTTTATAAAACCTGTGTTTGAAGAGTCCCCTCTTTTCTGTGGTCTCGGAGCACTTGATTTTAACAAAAATATGGAAAGCATATATATGTAGGTACTTGACTTAAGTTTAATAAATGTATACTTAAGTAAATAAAAAGTAAGAGGTAAATAAATTATAAATGTAGGTTTATCTAAATAAAGACGTAGGGTATAAAGTACAAATTCTTGTCTGTCTAAAGACAAATTAATAGGTATCTACCGCTCCAACAGATTCAATCGTACCTATTTACGTTCTACTATTAAGCACCGAATTACTATCATACAAGCCACCTGTGAACCATATCTGTAGATAGCGATCCGGATCGTCAAGTGGAGGGTATCCGGTGACGGGATGAGATCCTCTCAAGGGAATGAGCTCTTGAGATGAAAACAATAGGGTTGTCACTTTGTTGAATTTCACTTAAATTCTCACTAAATGACGCCAGCGGCTTCGCCCGCGTGGGAACAATTTGTTGCGGAAATTAGTAGTTTTTTTAGGGATAATTATTTTAATTAATTTGTGAGTTCGTTGTTGATGATGAGACTGATTATTTTGCTGTAGGTCTATAAATTCAATTCACGAGATTTACAAAAGTTTTTATTTTTAAGAAGGAACCTAAATGAGGATTTTTTTACCAAAATTTTATAATTTGGTCCTGTGTTTGGTTATTGTGCCAAATGAAAGTATCAACAAGTTTAATTAAGAAAGATCGCTAATGATTGATTAATGTAATTACAATTCGTTTACAAGTGGCAACCCTACTAACTATAGGGACCAGCGACACACTTGGCGCACCCTTGTTTTGACTCCATCGCTTCCAGAGCATAAATCACACGCCTAATGTATCGAGATGACGCACAAAAGCGCATCCGAAACACCAGTGTACCACTACCCTTATCTATCAACACACGAAAATCGACCATAGTTTCTCAAGATAAGGTTTCAACTCGCGTGTTTGGTTTTCAAGGGCTGAGAGAACGCGCAATGTTAAATTACGATGTAGTGTTAATAGAATATGATCTTTATCTTCAAAAGTTTAGAGTCTAGTTTCAAATGTATCGGTGTGTAACAGCTAGGGTTGGTACAGACATATTAAATAAAAATGTAAGCTTGTAAGGAAGGATAGAAAGTTCAAATTTGCTTGTGTTGCAAAAAGATAATAGTATTTTTATAGATCGAGAGTGCGATGCATTGCAAAATTACGATTGCAGTTACCATTTGTTTTAGTAAACCTTAGTTCGATTTAAATAGGGTTCAAAACTCAGTGAATTTTGTTTTCCAAGTATGAGATAGGGTTGTCGATCTCTAATCCACATGAAAGCTTGCGAATTAGTGTTTGATGACGTCATTATTTTTCGGATGGCGATCGTGTTGCGATTTTCTTCGCTCCTGGGACGAGGGACGTAAGTATTTTTTTATAACTCAGTACTGATTTATTATAAGTTCGCAATTTGCTAAGTGTCTTGTTTTTGTTGAGTGAATTTGCTTTTTTATGGTTCGTGAGAAGGGAAGTTTTGTAAATTGTGATAAATGTACAGTTTTACTACACTCTAGGTATGATATAAATTTTGTTTTTTATCTAGTAGAAACTTTTTTCATCAGTAGAGATTGGTATAAATCTCTAAAATGATAAATTAATTTATGATATTTTCTTGTATTTTTTGTTTCGTTTGAGACAAGTTTTGTTAAGTAACATGTATTATAAATTTTATGAGAAATATATAAGTAGCTATACTTATAAGCAGTGATATTTAAAAAATATATATAAAAAAATCTAGCGTATCGAGCATTATTTATACATTACATCAATATAATAATCCAGCGATAAATCAAGTCTATGAAGATTTCAATCTAAACACATGAATAATAGTTAGATTAGTGGTGGAATAATCGAAACCAAAAATGAACAGTGTCAACATAATACCACTGACTGAATCATTCGCCAATAATTCCTTTAAATCCTCAAAATCACAAGGGACGTAACAACCCTACATTACATCTCAACAATCTATTTCGAACTCTATTTCTCGAACTTTAAGTTTGATTTTTGTGAATTTCGAGTTTTTGCTAAAATTATTTGTTTGCTAGAGCTATATTTACCTCTATTTAAGTTAAGGTCGAATTTCGGTTGCATTAATATTTTATTTCAATTTTCCGGGTCACTGGTTGCTGTCAGAGATTGAGATTACTGTAATATTAACTATTGTTTATGCTGTGACACACCAGGATGCGCAGATGTCGAATATTTTCTTTCTGATGATGTATTAGTTAACATCATCAGATAATACCAGCTCATCACTCTGAACTTTAAGTAGGTACCCACATAAAATATCTAGAAAAAAATCAACTTTTGTCGTAGAATAAGTAAGTACTTGTTAACTATTTTTTACATTCATTTTTTTAATACAAGTGTCTAAATTAAAAATTTAAAAAGCCGACTTCATTTTCTGCACTCTTGAGGTGTATTTCTGTTCGTAACTCTGAAGATCCTCGACAGATCCTCACCAAGTTTTTGTGGCACCAATCGAAAAGTATACCATTTCAAACAAAACAAGAAATAAGTACCTAGCTAAATCGGACCAGGCGTCTTCGAGTGGGTAATCGGTGAACATACACAAAAAAGGCACAAAGAAAATGGAAAATCTTATCAAAACGGGATTCGAACCCGCAATGATACATGTGATCCTCCTTAAGCCGGAGTGCCTTTACCAACTCGGCCACGGAATCCATATTTGTCAGGTTGAAATCTTGTTAGGATATTTATCGATTAGAACGTCTAAGCAAGCTACGCCACGAGAGCTTTTAAATAAGTTTTAATATAGTCAAATGTATATCTAAAAACAAACAATCTTTACAAACAAACATATGCACAACCCCCGCAGCATCTGAAAGGGTAGTTACCCCCAAGGGACTCGTAACACGAGACGAACAGACAATTTGTACCAACATGTTGTTACTACACAGCATGAGAAGCATTATATTGAACTGCGTTGGCTGATGGAGGCAGTGGCTTGACTTCCGATTCAAAGATCATCGTTTTGAGTCCAGTAGAATTTCAAATTTGTTCCAGAAAATTTATGAGCATTATCAAGTTCTAAACGGTGAAGGAAAACATCACGAGGAAACCCGTATGCAGTGCTAACATAACTATGTGCAAACTAATGTCCAAATATGTAATTAGACGTGCTTCCGAATACCTTACACATCTTTTTTTTCTTCTTTAATAAATAGGTACCCAAAGATACTTTTTTAGTTGTTTTGCTACTAGTTCTTTCATCATCTATTGTTACTGTGCTACGTAATATTTGCTACATTTAAGTAACTACCTACATAATATATAGAAGCATTAGGGTCTAAGACAAACAAAATACAGTTTTTTAGACGTGCTTACACTGCTTTTTAAGTTTTTTTTATAAGTATACTTAAATATAGGTAAATAAAAAATAATCAGCACTAATCCATTGAAGTAAAAGTATATTACCTACCACGCTTTTTTTTTACAAAAAGATATTTTTTTTTTATTTCTTAAAACCCAATAAATATGTTGGTATATTGCAGTATCAAGTGGCACTTACAGTGTTTTAAACATATTCGGAAATGTGCACTTAAAAAATAAACTCCACATCTTAGCAGCAATCACTTACCCTTATCTCGACAATCTGCAGCCTCCTAAAAACTTACCCGACACGCAGAAAAGGAGGTATCATGTAACTTACCTGCAAAGATAACACAGGTTTTATTAATAAGCTTCAAAGTAAGCAAGCGTGTTTAAACGATTTTAATCAGGGTTCCGTATTAAGCCGTGTTTTTCAAGTGGGATATTGTCTCGATTTTCGATCTGAAGGCCGTGAGTTCGAATCCTAGATGTGATGTGTGATGCACACATCAATGAATTATTCGTGTCGAAAAATTTATATGCGTATTAACACGAGCTATAAACGGCGAAGGAAACCAGTTAGCTTTCTAAAAGTAACGATGGGCTTGCAACCTGTCACTTATGGAATAATAACATACCTCTGACTACCCCTTTAGACATCTACAAATGATCTTAAATATCTAAAGATCTCAGAGAATGTCTATCGCACCTCGGGAATAAAGTCATGATAATATTTAATGATTTTTTCCGTGTTAAAGAAGCCATAATAATATTTGCACTAAACATAATATTACACGATATTCAGTCATAAAAATTATAGTCTTAAGATTCAAGCTTCGACATAAAGTTAACAGGCGTGCAATAGCCACTTACTTTAAGTGAACACTTTTTACTATAGTTGTTATTGAACATAAAGATAATAATTTTGTTACGCTTTTACAGTCTTATGCCAATATTAATAACCCGTTGCAGTAATTTAAAAGAAGGTGCAAATACGAACTTTTTTCAATCGCTAAGTAGGTACCTACCTACACAAGTACACACATCAAAAAAGTTTGCGATCAGTCTGAAAACTTAACAATTTTTTTAATTTGTTGAAAACTATTTTAACTTTGTTTGAAAAAAGAAACTTTAAAACTAAAAAAAAAAGAATATTGTGTTTTTTTATTCCAAATTATGTATTTTGAAATGAAGGATATCATCCCTAAAGAGATTTTTAAAATATTTTTAGGAATCTAAAAATATTTCAATTTATATAAGTACCTAAGTGACCGCAAACTTTTTTTGATCTGTGTAGGTATTTCATTTATTTTTCGCTCGTTTGGAAGTAGGTAAACAGAAAAGTCATCCACAAAAATCCTATAAAATAATAAGTTTTTTGATGAGAACATAATATGTTTCAAGTCACACGTTTGTAGTAGGCAACCGCGAACTGATTCCAATGAGTGTCTAATCACAGATATTCTAATAAATAAATAAATAAATAAATAAGCAATATTTATTTATTTATTTACCTATTTAATATTATTCACTGTTGAACAGCTCTTATATATAATAGTTTTAGCTATTAAACTACTTAACCCTAAAAAGGTGATTTGTGTGTGGGAGCTTCGCAAAATGTGTTTGGTAGCCATTTTAAGAGACTAGGCGAAATAAACGTCATGTTTCCGATAGGCAGATAGATAAGGTATCTCGGCCATCGGTTTAGGTGATTATCTGAGATTTACTGGCCAGGTTTATGGTGCCCTGGTATTTTTATTGTTTTACGTAGGTCTGATTTCACCTAGAGACAAGCAATTTATGAAAAAAAAAAACTAGCAAACAGTTGAGCAAAATAATAAAATTATAATTATCATAATTACTTACTTAGTATTTTTTCAAAACTAGTAAAACAAGTTATTATTCTTATAAGTAGCAATAAGCATGAAACAAGTCATGTGGAATTTAACTACGTATAGTAAAATTATGTTGAACTTGCCTATAACTGCTTCTTATCGGATCTATTTTGAATTTAAATAATTTTATGCTTATTTCATTCACTTCAAAACTAAGATTATCTAGAATAAGTTTGAAAACAGAATAATCCTTTGATCACTGATTTCAAATTGTACCTTACAGTAATTACCCACCTAAATAAGGTCATTGACTTGTAATTGGAAGACCAGGAAAGAAGCAAACACCTCTATCTCAGGAATGTGGCAATGAACAACTTATTTTATTAGAGGCTATCTACCAGGCTACCATAAACGCGTGACAGTGAGTTTAACGACCATCTTTATGTTGGAGCAGTTCGTTAGATATTTGTTATCTATGAGTCTTTGATTGGCATGTATATCTTTTCATTGAGAAAAAAGTTCAACTTTAATTGAATGATACTGCAAATACTAACGTCTTCTGAAGAAATACAACACATATTTGATTTGCCTAGTTGTCTTGAGCAGGTTTGGAAAGATCAAGTTAGTTCTTGGTCGACTTTTTGTAGTAAGATCAAAAATAGTTCAGTAGAAATTTATACAATGAAAGCAAAACCTGTGCAGAATTCTGAGACATTTTATACAAAACCCACACGCTTGAGGAACCAACAAACTAGAACAAAAAATAAGAGACACTCCGAGAAGACATCGCATAAATATATCGAATCGAAAACAATAGGGCGACAGCGATATCGCATCACGCCACGGACCCACGGACATATTTCAAAAACCAAGATAAAACAAACGAAAAAACCGAAAAACCAACATCGAAAAAAATACGTGACGGGCATTAATTAAAACGGACCCACGACCAGGAATCCAGAAAAACAAAGAGGTTAAACAAACCATCGCAGTGGGATCCCTCGCAATGATCATCATCTCACATTTTTAATCATCGAACATAAAATTATCGGCGTCGATCGAAAACTAACTTTAAGCTTAGAACGGATAGGGATGGGACTGGCGCGCTCAACATCCTTGTTTTTATCGATATAAAGAGCTGTTGAAAATTATTTTTTGGTCGGATTGTCACCGTTGTTTTAATGGTATTACGCATTGAAGAAGGGTTATCTTTTGGGTCCGATCTCGGGTCCGCAGGTACAGGACCAAGATTGATTGGACACCACCCGACATTTTTATGTCCGTGCTTCTCAGATGTCGTCGACTCGTTGTTAGGGATAGGTTATTAAATTAGTGATATCGATGATATATACCAACCTTAATTATCGCGGGTGTATTTTTAAGAATGTGAATCATCATTTTTATCGATGTTTGTGAATGGGTGTCGCGTTAATGGATCCGGACGGATTTCTGAAGTGTCGTAATGTTTTTAGCTAATGGAGTTTTTAGTGCGAGCGTTTCGTTATTTTTGTTGATCAATAAAGGTGTGTAATATTGCATTTTTTTAATGTTTCACATTATTTCGCCGAATGCAGTACAATAATTTTCAAAAAAACAGCTTAGAAACATCGATCGATAAATTCCACTATAAATAAAAAAAACTATTCATTAGTTTTGGGGCACGTTTACGTTTTTATGCCCCTCGTCTAAAAACATACAAAAAGATGCAACACAACAATAGTTGTCAACACAATATCATTGTGACAGAGGCGGGGACAGACAGACGGACAAAAGGACAACGATTAGTGGTTGGTGAAGGCACGTACAATACAGCACTCGAGTTTAAGAGGGCGGTGAATGTGTTGCATGAAATGGTTTTAAAATCGGAACGGATTATTTGGAATCATAAAAGGTTACTAAAAGATACCAGATTTGATGTTAGAGATAATCCTAAAACAATGAGAAAACAAATAACGATCATAACTATACCTACTATTGAACAAACGGATAATAAAGTAAGTAGTTTTTTTTTTAAACTGTGATATTTAAACCGTAAAAGTGTTTTCATATTTCGTATAAAACTGATTAAAGCTCTCTCACGAAATCTAATTACAGAAAACTATGTAACGTACTACGTAAAATTTAAAATTACACTACAAAAAAAGTGAAGGCGGTGAATGTTTTGTTATGATCAGTAGTTGAAATATTCATAACAGAATACGAATCGCAACCATCTGCAGATAGAATAACAAACAAACAACCGTATCAGCCGAAATCATCCGAAACGCGATCTCTGGATAACGCAACAATACTATATTACATTACCTTCGAAAAAACGTTCCAAAAACGCAGACAGACAATGCTCAATAGAGATTTAGGAAGGGATTTGGATTCAAAGGATCTCCAGGTCCCTTTGTTTCTGAGCCTTTTAAATCTCACGTCTGAGGTAACTGGACCGTGGCTAGGTTGGTCGTGGTTATAGCGATTAATGGGTAAATAATAATCTTTGCAAGGTTATTAAATTTCCATTCTAGTGGAATCGTTCGTGAGTCGCCAAAGCCTTGAGCTGAAAATCAGCGCGGTTAACTTGCATGGCAGCATTTTGCATGGTTCGGATTATTTATTCGTTTGTTAACTTCTTTGTAATTATGAGATTGCCAAGCAACCACGGGAAAATAGAAGAGAAGGGTGGTCACCCTATGCTCAACAGTGGGTTCCAACTGGATATTAGGTATGTATATTCGTAAGAGCTAGTAGCTAACTCTGCTAAAGGAGTTTTCAGACCACCTGGAGGCCTCAGAGCGATGGTTAACGACCTCAAAGCCAATACCGACATTTTTACGTGCCCTCCGAAGCAGGGAAGCTCAACTGTTAATGCCACTTGAGGTTACCTATCAAAATTCGACGGTCAAGCACATTTCGCTTAACTTTTACGATCTATCAAGAACGTCTAAGCAAGCTACGAGGGATTCAAACCAACTAGCTGTTTGCATCCGCTTCAAGTCAAACCGATCCTCAAAATTCAATTCAGTGGTGCAGTCGGCATCTTTGCCGGCCCTAAACGGGTAGTGATGCGCTTTTTGCCACCAGCGCAGCTCGCCAAAAGGCGCGCCTCCAAACGAATAATAGTTTATTGTGTGAAAATAATGATGTTCTTTTTTGTGCCACGCTTATTAGAGCTCGCAGAGCGGTTTCTTATGGAATTGCGAAAACGTAAAACCTGTAAGGTGCGAAAGTAAGTATAACTTGGAAGATCCAAATGCAGGGAGCATAACTATATCTACTAATTATAGAGATGCAAAGTTGGTAGGTTTGTATGCAGGAGGTAAACACATCGAAACTACTCATCACAATAATAAACATTTCTCAGGTGGAAAGTTGCAGCGTACCATAGTGTTTCTTAGAAAATATTATTACCGCGTGAGCGAAGCCGCGGGCGGGCTGCTAATTTAAATAAAAGTATACATTTAAAATTAATTTATAAAAGTTTTTAAAATACTATCGGGACTTATGAAATAATTGTATTTACCTCGAAGTTTCAGATGATATTACAGTCACAGTGGTCACGAGCAGACTGTCTAGTCTAGTCTAGGTAGGTACTCGATAAAAGTTTTAAAATGTGTTCAAGTCGCGAAAGTTTAGATTTATAAAAGTGTAAATCAACATGTGGCTGTATCAATTATTATAGATAAGTGGAACAACATAGGTACATACTTAAAAACGTACATCAAGATATGAAATTCAGCCAATCATGAAATGCACAATAGTGAGGTCCATCGTCGCGTGAACCATCCACGGACAAAGGCCGGTGATAACAAGCGTGAGTAATCAAGATGGTGGTGTAAGGATTCAGATGAAGCGTTTTCTGAAGTCTATTATTACAGTATACGGGAATGCTTTCAAAAACATCTTCTATTTATGGTTTTTAGTATTTTTATAGTGTTAATCTTACAGAGGAGCTGACTTCATTAGGATTCAGTGGCTGAGTTGGTTAAAGCACTCCGGTTTGAGGAGGATCGTTTGAATCAATGCTAGTTTGAATCAATATTTATCTAGGTAAATGTTAAGTTATGCTATGGAAAAAATGTACCTTCTGAAGCAAAATAAATGTTTTTGTATTTTTTTTTTAATTTTTTTTTTCGCAAGAGAGAAGTATCCTTGTGAGCGTCGCGTTTTAACTGCTCGAAGACGGGGGGCTCAGAAGAATTATAAGATAACAAGAATAAAATTAACAAACGTCCCTTACATCCTACACCCAGCAGTAGGACACAAAGCAATGACAGCGACCTAGGAACAGTTGTTAACATTATACACTTTAAATATCCTTCGCTCTCTCCCTACCCGTAGAGCATGCTGCGTCGGATTAGCGCAGCGCAACCATGCGCACGCGCCGGGTCCGCGGTAATGCAAACGGCGCCAGCGCCGGTACCGACCCAATCAACAGCCTTATGAAGTCCTTAAAAATAATAATATTGTTCGGTGAAGCTGCAACGGTCACAGTGACCGATACTTTATAAATTCATACAAAAAAATCACGTCTTTTTTCCTATTATGGTAGGCAGAGACCAAGGATTCCCACAAATCCATAAAAAATTGCACAACAAGTAAAAATCAAATTCGTATGCGTTGTTTACTTACCTTGACGAGCCTTACTTTGTTCGATTATTATCTACCTACTGGAGCTTGACTATTTAGATTGATCAAGACAAGACCTAAACCAGTTTTTTGTTGTCCTGGTTCTTCAAAGTATTGGTTACTAAGGAACAGGAGTTTTTTGTTTTTATTATATTGTTTTCTTCATAACTCACAAAACTCTGCATTAGTGCGAGTTTCCATCATTAGATTAATGTCATAAAAAAATAGAAAAATAAAAAAAACATGACCAAGAATCCACAAGTCATGGTAGATATTCTTTTAGACCTTTAGGCGTTTAAAATCCTTTGAAGCTTTAAGGGGGTAGTCAAGAGTCAAGTTGCAAGCCCAGTTAAATAGGAATTTTGAGATAAAGGAAGTTTGTATGAGCTAGAGGCTGATGTTTATGTGTGTGGTGTGTGGTGTGTGTGTGTGTGACAGAGTTTTTAGGCCGCCTGAAGGCCTCCGTCAATTTTGCGATAATCAACTGAAACATCTAGATTGTTAGACTCAGATTAAAAGCACAAAGGTTATAAGTCTAGTAGGTAGGTAGGTGCTTCTTCTTAGAAGATTTACATCGACACACTGAACTTTGTTTGAGCAGTACGTCGAATAAA
Source organism: Camptogramma bilineatum (assembly GCA_958496255.1). NCBI lineage: Eukaryota > Metazoa > Arthropoda > Insecta > Lepidoptera > Geometridae > Camptogramma > Camptogramma bilineatum. Next base: position 12,186,003 of record OY292471.1, read on the forward strand.
CCACAAAATAAAACGAAGCCCACTAAACCCAACATAGTGCGTAATTAGAACAAATTTATCGTCACTGCAGATACTTACAGCTTCTTAACTAAGATGTATCGAGAGAATTAGCGTAGTTGGCATCAGTACTTATGAGGTAGTAAGGGTGCCAAACTTTCGTCATGGCTTAGCTAATGTTATGTTATGCTAAAAAAATAAGAAGTGATGTTACCACTATCTATGGCTAATGGTAACATCACTTCTTTTTTGTTTGGCTGAATTCCTACCCTAACATTCATATTGGTTTGTTTTGCCGAAATGGCTGTTAAATCCGTTATTCCGTCTTTAGCGTAAAGTGTCATGGCAAGTATATTATAAGCCATTGATTACTTTTGAAACAACTTTGCGATACTTTATGTAGGTACCTATACAAAATGTTCGTTACACAAAAATCTATAGGTAGGTATCCTTTTTAACAGACTTTGAATTTATAGGTGAATATGAATTGGCTTCTATAATTAGGTAATCTAAATAGGTTTTTTATCGAAAAAGCCTCTAAATGTACAATAATACCCTAACCCGGAAACAAACCTTTTGATTTCGTGAATTTCGTCTTCCTTAAATTGGAAATCAAAGTCAAATCGTCGCAGTTTTTTAATTAGTGGCGCGTTTTTTTATTTTAGTGTTATTTTAATAAGCGAGCAGTGCTTGCAACAAACTGTCGATATGAACTATTATAATGTGTTCAACTACTTTATTGCGCTATCTATCGGATGGTTTCTTTTAATTTGTTGAGCTATTAAGACGAGGATCATGTTACACGTGTCTGATCGGACGTTAATAATGCATCTAGCTAGCGTCTACAAACTATCAAGGTGGCATTTCGACTTGAACAACTTAAATTTTTTGATCGTAAGTCATGTCAGTTCACAGATGGTTGGTTTGTTATTTAATTGAATAAGTTATTTTTAATACTTGGGACGTTAGAGGTGAATTAGTAAAAAAATTAAAATGATACTGATAAATTATACAGCAGCTACTATTTTTATCATTATTAGCTAGGTATGCTTGTAAGAAGGGTACGTTAACGTGTTGCAAAAAAACTTATAGCTGTTCATGCTCGGTATGTGGATAAGAAAGTACTAAACTTAATGAAGTACCTACCTTAAAAATACACCACTAAAGTTATAAAATAAAATTTTACATAACAAGCATAATTACAATTAATTTAATTACAACAATAATTTTAATAAAATTTAGACATAAACACGCTTCGCCGGTCATGCGGTGCCACCGCAGCGGTGGGCACCAGGTTCAACATTCTCTAATAAATCCGCTATACACAAACATAAATAATTTCAAAAGCTCTAATTAAAAGCTTGTTCTATTACTGAGTAAGAATATCTGCCGTGGAAAAAGCGCCCCGTTGTGATTTCAACGTTTAAGCTGCGTTGCCCTTTATCATTCGCCCGATAGTCGATAAAACGTCAAGAGTTATGGGCGCGGTAAAAAAAACATCGACAAATTTTATGTGACATCACTAGTGCCTGCAGGGCGTCGGAGGCCCCGCCCCCTCCGTACGCGACTGAGTAATTACAGACGTCCCTTTCTCGCTCGCTGCGGCGACAATTAATGAAAATTAATCACTTCCCTGTACCTTAAATTAATATTAATTAATATCATACGCCTACTATTAAATCGAGAATACAACTAAATACCGCCTAAACAATTTGTTGTAAAAAAATAAAAATCGAACGCAGCTGTATTCGAAATCATTTGTTATTTTTTTCAGAGCGTTTAAGGCGATGACAGTTGGTCGCGTTAAATCATTGTAGTGATCCCAGGATTAGCGGGCGCTTAGTGAAATCCCGACGACATGATATTTGTGGTTTTCTAGCACTGAGTTGGAGTGAGTTATCGAGTCAGGAAGTGTGGAGATTAATGAAAAAGTTAGAAGAGAAAAATATGGTTGACTATTCCAAGAACATTAAAGATAAAATTATGCCATTTAATAAGCAATAAGTTTATTAAAATTCCGGAAAATCCTTTATCGAAAACTTTGAGAGTATTTTTGCAAAAGTGTAGACGCAAATAAAACCTTGGAGGTTGAATATTTTTTATGGCCTGACCCCATAGTCTCTAAGGTCTAAAGATTGATGGTTTGAGTCCCGGGAAAACATCATAATTCAGTTGAAATCGTATTTCACGCACTAGGAGATCAGCGGAGCGGTGGGCGTAGCGAATTGGCGCGTGGCACGCGTGCGACTCTCACACGGTCCTGGGCGCCTGGTAATTTGACGGTTCGTAAACCCGTGATTTGTTTTTGGCAAAATGCACAAGACGAATCGATTGGTCCAAACTTCCTCTTGTTCTATAGATTGTAATTGTGCCATCAATTCCAACTTGCAACCTTTTCTTTTAGCCTGGTAACCAGTAAGTAAAGTATCATCATCATCATCATCTCAGCCTGGTTGCATCCACTGCTGGGTGTCTCCACTTTATTTCGCCAATCAGTCAGGTCCTGTGCAATCCTGATCCAAGCTTTCCCTGCCACATTTACGATGTCTTCTGACCATCGGGTCTGCGTCGTTCCGCATCTCTGGGCCACCATTCCGTAATCGCTGGAGTCTTCCATCATTACGTCTGCCCATCTCCACTTGAGACTTGCGATGCGCATTCCTACGTCTACGACTTTGGTTCGACGTTGGGTATACGATCCAGGAAATATGCTAAGCTATGTTTATTATCCTTATTCTTCACGATATTGGTTGTGAAAGAACATGAGTAGACCAGCTCCTAATGATGGGCACCCACGGTCAATTCTATCGTCCAATCGATTGGATACTGCCAGTTTGATAATGCCGAATGGACAGTTCAAATTCGAATGTGGTGAGCTGCCGATTGGTTACGATCGATTGGATCCAATCGGTAAGGACGATAGAATTGACCGAATGCCATAAGACGATTCAAAGTGATCTCAGTGGAAATTAATTAATGGTTTTGACTTTTGACTCTAAAGATGAACCATAAAACAATTCCCAGACTATCACTTAGATAAATCAAAATCTAATTACAATACAAGTGCAATGCACTTCGCAGTAATCCAATAAATAAGTAATGCGACGTCACCAAATGAAAAGTAATGGGGACGGCAGCGGTCCGGAAACTGAAGAACAATCTAATTTGCAGACCCTTCATCTGGGGAGCTATACCGTGGAGTCTGGAGTCCAAATAATTCACATTACATTCAAAATATCCGTAGATGCATCGATTAATGTTTATTTCGGAAAAGCTTAAATGCTTACCATTCTATTCCCAAAGACGTTGAAAAAATTTGGGATTACTTTATTTTTAGGAACAGACCTGCGGTTCAATGTTTAGTTATAAATGCAGGTATAGACATATTTTCACGGGTAAAATAATGGGGGAAAAGAAGTCTTAATAATTCAGGACCAGAACTTTCATTCAAATCCGTTCGGCTGATTTATAGTGACGAAGTAACAAATATTCAGACTCTTGTCAAACTTTCGCATCAATAAAACTATAACCATTTAATCTTTTTTAAAAGAAAGCATCAGATATTAAACAAGGACAAAGAGTAAATTATTATGTTACTTGCTATTGTTTCCTCATTAGACATTCAAAGATACCAACAAAAACAAAAGAAATAACACAATTGAATCGAAACATCACCCCCCAGAGACATAACAGACGAACAGATCACCAGGGGAGCAGACAGAGTACCAGGAGCGCAGAACACCCGAGGATATGAAATCGGAATTAGATTACAGCGGCTAATGACCAGAGGGGCTGTAACGAGATTACAATGCACAAAGTGATTACTAGGAGCGCAGCGATGATTTGCGACGGGGTAGTAAGTGAATTTGTTTATGTTTGCCTAGTAATGAGTTGTTTTTAACCGAACTTTAATAAAAGGAGGAGGTTCTCAATTCGTCGGAATATTTTTTGTGCTTTTTTTAATGTGCGTTCACCGATTACTCGAAGACGCCTGGACCGATTTGGAAAATTATTTTTTGTTTGAAAGGGTGTAATTTCCGATTGGTGCTACAAAATTAGGTGAGGATCTGACAAGGGTCTTCGGAGTTATGAACAGAAACGCACTTTGAGAGTGCAGAAAATTGCTCAGCTTATAACATTGAAATCAGTTTTTTTAATTTTTTAATTTAGCCACTTGTAATTAGGTACTAGAATGTACGTTTTGATCGGATTAAAGTTATTTGGTTTTCATACTGTCCGTCCAAATATAAAGTATAAATCAGAACAGATAAAATAAATAAATAAATATTGGTGGACATTTTACACAGCGCCATCTAGCCCCAAACTAAGCAAAGCTTGTACTATGGGAATCAGGTAACTGATAGAATACTTATATACTTTTTTTTTTGTCAATACATACTTAGAAGGCAGAGCTACTACCAACTGAGCTAGAGGCCAGATATCAAGGAGTAATTTTAAGTAGGAACTAGCCTCACGTGTATCATCCATATTAGATTGCGAGCCATCAATAAATAATAACCGAATCTCAATCAATCACTTACGAAACATCGGTAATACATATCTCTGTATCATTTTCCCATGATTATGAGTACCTATTGTAGCGTCATCTTAAGAAGTATTTCTGACAGCTGCTCTATATTGCTCTAATCTAATTGTATTGGGTTGATAGATAAATTTTAGCCTTCACAGATCGACTGTGAGCTAAAGTGCTTAAATGAACCATTTTAGAAAGAAAGAAAACATGTTTATGCAGCAATTAGGTACACGGACAATAAAAAAGACAGTTAACTAGCTAGGTACCTACCTACTTAAAACTAAAACATTGTCCGCCTGCTGGAAAGGCAAGAGCTCAGCTCATGCCTGGTTGAAACCAGGCAACCAGTTTCAGCCTGTCTTACTCGATTTATTAACAATTAATTAAACAATTTACCTGTTTGAAAGGATTCTTTCATGTTACCTGTAAATGCTTGATAATCTATTAACTCAAAAAAAAATGTCTGCTGGAACAATTCGCCTCTTGGGTGACGGCAAGAGGAATTACCAGCTGATCGCTTCCGTGCTTCGGAGAGCACGCTAAATTGTCGGTGCCGGCTTTTCGACTTAAAAGTCGTAAGTCATAACGGAGGCCTTCATGCGGCCTTAATACACCATCACCAGATTTGGCCACTAGTTCATACGAACATACGTTCGTAAGCTACATATGAAAAAGTAAATATTAACATTCAGTCTGCGAATTTGTATTACTTCATGAAAACCGCATCTACCAACATTATTATCACCATGCCGATACTATATCACAATATTTGTACATGTGTATTTAGATACGTATGTCTTGTCGGCGAGTACAAAGGGCTGCGCAAGCGCACACGATGCTGATTTATCAATCAATGCGGGTCGTTAGCGCGCCGCGGGCCGCAGCTTGCCCAGCGCCGCCTTTGCCGAGATAAAAAGCCGAAAGTCAATATACAAATAATACATTTAAGTAGGATACATAGGTACATACTTACATACTTCTTCTTCTTCTTATCGTGTCGATGCCACACTTACATACTACCTATATGTAACCTACAGTCACACTTACACAAATTTCTACATACATACTTTAAATCCGAGCAATATTTTTTTCACCTCAGCAGCTCGAAATGGCATCCTTTGCTGCGAGAAACCAGTGTGCAAAATCGCATTTTGCACACTGGTTTCAGTGAGGAAAAGTGATTTGAAATTCGAATGTCGTCGATTGACACGTGGTAGTGCATGGCGGTCAATCGCTAGCCTGTCTATGAAAAAAAAAACAAATAACGCACCTTTTAAAAATAAAATAGCGGGAATTTGTTTCTGTTACGCTAGTTATTTGTTGAAAATTCATAAAACAATAAAGATGAGTGAAACCAGTGGCGAATACACTAATTTATCTCCAGAGAGAAGAGTTGAGACAAAAAGTGATTGTGATGAACAAAGTTCCCTTCCTGAGAAGCACGTAGGTAAGTTCTGAACAAAACAGAAACTTTTAATTTACAAAACTACAATAACTGTTATATGTTCGTTTAATTTCTGAGAAAAATGCGTTATTTTTAAATAGATTTAAATGAATACCTATAATGGATTAGTTGCTTCATTATGTACAAAGTTGTATCTTTTATTTGTAGGTTAATGTTCTCGCTGCTGAGGTGAAAAATTTTGTGTGCTACACGAGACCAAAGTTTTTCACATCTCGTGCCTTTGAATTCCTCGCTAGACTCGGGATTCTAACGTAGAATCACTCGCTACGCTCGTGATTCAATTCTTAGAATCCCTCGTTCGCTCGGGATTCAAAATCAGCACTCGAGGAAAACATCAACTTTGCTCTCTTGTTGCACAAATAACTATTTCACCTCAGCAGCTCGAAATGGCATCCTTTGCTGCGAGAAACCAGTGTGCAAAATCACATTATGCACACTGGTTTCAGTGAGGAAAAGTGATTTGAAATTCGAATGTCGTCGATTGACACGTGATAGTGCATGGCGGTCAATCGCTAGCCTGTCTATGAAAAAAAAAAACAAATAACGCACGTTTTAAAAATAAAATAGCGGGAATTTGTTTCTGTTACGCTAGTTATTTGTTGAAAATTCATGAAACAATAAAGATGAGTGAAACCAGTGGCGAATACACTAATTTATCTCCAGAGAGATGAGTTGAGACAAAAAGTGATTGTGATGAACAAAGTTCACTTCCTGAGAAGCACGTAGGTAAGTTCTGAACAAAACAGAAACTTCTAATTTCCAAAATTACAATAACTGTTATAATGTTCTTTTAATTTATGAAAAAATGCGTTATTTTTAAATAGATTTAAATGAACACCTATTATGGATTAGTTGCTTAATTATGTACAAAGTTGTATCTTTTATTTGTAGGTTAATGTTCTCGCTGCTGAGGTGAAAAATTTTGTGTGCTACACGAGACCAAAGTTTTTCACATCTCGTGCCTTTGAATTCCTCGCTAGACTCGGGATTCTAACGTAGAATCACTCGCTACGCTCGTGATTCAATTCTTAGAATCCCTCGTTCGCTCGGGATTCAAAATTAGCACTCGAGGTAAATATCAACTTTGCTCTCTTGTTGCACAAATAACTATTGTAATTTCACAGGGAATTTTTGTACACCGACATATTATTATTTTATTAATATAATTTATTTTTATTTTTATTTTATAAATAATGATATGACTAATCTGGAAAATCTACCTTCCATCATACCAAGTGAGGTCGAAAAAGCTCTTGCCCAGTTAAAAAATGACAAATCTCCCGGTGAAGATGGCATAACACCCGAGTTGTTGCGTGCAGGGGGACAGCCCGTACTTAACGTACTCGTGAAACTTTTTAACCAAGCCCTCCATTACAGTAAAACCCCCGACACCTGGAAAAATGCACTCGTCACCATCCTGCATAAAAAAGGAGACAAATCAAAACTTAACAACTATCGACCTATAAGTATTCTTTCACAGATTTATAAGTTGTTCACAAAAGTTTTATGTAATCGCATCACACAACAGCTAGACGATTGTCAGCCTGTCGAGCAAGCGGGTTTTCGGAGCGGGTTTTCGACTATTGATCACATCCATACCGTGAAGCAGCTGATGGAGAAGAGTTTGGAGTACAACCGGCCCTTGTGTCTAGCTTTCGTTGATTATGAAAAAGCATTCGACAGTGTCGAACACTGGGCCGTGTTCAACTCTCTCCATCGCTGCCAGATCGATTCGCGGTATGTTGATGTGATCCGCGAACTCTACAGCTCGGCAAAAATGCAGGTCCGGCTTCATGATCTTACCAACCCTATTGACATCAAAAGGGGGGTGCGACAGGGAGACACCATATCACCTAAGCTCTTCACTGCTGTCCTCGAGGACGTAGTTAAGACGCTTGCATGGGACGAAACTGGTATAAACATCAATAGTGTCTACCTGTCGCATCTCAGGTTTGCCGATGACTTGATTTTATGTGCCCAAAACCTAGACGATCTTCAACAGATGATCAAAGACCTCTATGATGCCTCGTTGCAAGTTGGCCTTAAGATGAATATGACCAAAACAAAGGTCATGGCCAACTCTCCTGTCTCATCGAATTCATCCATAATGGTCGGAAACGAGAGACTAGAGATAGTCAATAAGTACCTTTATCTTGGTCATATACTTTCTTTCGGAAAAGAGCATCAAGCCCAAGAGATCGCTAGGAGGATTCAGCTTGGCTGGGCGGCTTTTGGAAAGCATGAACACATTTACCGGTCGAAGACAATTCCACAATGCCTGAAGACTCGTCTCTACAACCAATGTGTCCTGCCAACTATGACGTATGGTGCTGAGACATGGGCGCTCACTAAGGAGGCTGTGTACAAGGTACGTGTTGCACAGAGAGCCATGGAGCGTGCCATGCTCGGCATCAACCTGCTAGATCGAGTTCCTAATACCGAAATCCGTCGTCGGACTAAAGTCCAAGACGTCGGATACAGGGTAATGGAACTCAAGTGGAATTGGGCAGGACACTTGGCAAGACGAAGTGATGGCAGGTGGAGTAAGGCTTTGACTGAGTGGTGGCCAAGAACCGGATATAGGAATCGAGGCCGTCCAAGTGCGCGATGGGTCGATGACATCAAAAAACATCAAAGATTTTGGATGCGTGAGGCACAGGACCGGAATGAGTGGCGTAAACAAAGGGAGGCCTACACCCAACAGTGGGATACTATTGGCTGCGGATGATGACTATTTAAAAGACCTGGCGGTGCGTGACGTGACGATATAAATAATAAAAATAATAATAAGTAATTTATTTATTTAATTCACTCATAGAGAGACCTACCTACCTGCGAAGAGTGGTGATGGTGGGTGATCGTAAGAAGTGGAAGGAGATGGGGAGACCTTTGCCCAACAGTGAGACACATTAAAGGTTTAAGAAAAAGCTATCACATATTTCGCTAATGTATAAAAATATTGGAACTTTCTTCAAAAGCTGTAGACGTAAGCATACTAAGCACATCTTCCTACGCAGAATTGCACCGCACTTTAATTTCAATCGGCCAGTACCAGCGATCGATATATTTATCGCGATTATAAATCATAAGAATTGATCATTACCGATGATAATTTATAGTAGTCGGCCAGTGGTCCGGCGTGGGTGATAAATCATGCGCCAGAGTGCGCGCCGCCTAATGTGTTTGTTTTAGATTATGGAGTTGGTTTGTTTCTTGACATTATGAACCAAAATAAATAAACTATGACTTATTTAGGTTTCGATGTTGTTGGTCTAACTAAATTAATATTAATATTATAGATACATCATACGATATTATAAAGCAAAAGTCCGTGTGTGTGAATGTTTGTTACCACGTATCCCTATAACTACTAAACCGATTTTGATGAAATTTGGAATGTGGATAGTTTAAGTACTGGAATAACTTTTAATCCCGGAAAATGCATAGTTCCCGTGGGATAAAAAAATACTAGGTACTCCACGTGGGCGAAGCCGCGGGCGTTCACTAGTAGACTATAGTTTCCATAGTCGCAGCTTGGGATCCTGACTGCTTAGCTGCCCATGCATGCCTGGCCTAAGGCTGCCAGCTAAGGCCAGAGCCTTCCTAATTAGGAAAGCGATACAAACAAAAAGCATGTCATTCAAAGCGGAATATTATTCCACGTCCACAATGTCGGCAGAGGGCGGCAAAAACCAGGTGGCACATAATCGCTATGTCCCGAATAGGGCGGCAAAAACCAGGTGGCACATAATCGCTTCATCCTCGCGTTCCCAGACACGAGGCAGCGTCACAAAACATGGAATTCTTGTTAAGAATAATTCTGGTATTTAGTTACATGTTATGAGGGATGAAAGTCGTGTAACACGGGCATGAATCATGTAACACTGATCCTACTAATATAGTAACTCTACAAGACCTTATGGAGTGCACGAATGGGGCCATAGAAGTGGCCAGTTACTGGAAAAACACCATTTAGGGTTGATATTATATTAGAGTCGGCGTCAGCACTCAAGTCCTACGGCAAAAGCGGGAACGAATTTTTTTATTTACTTTAATAATATACGTTCTTTTAGTCAGGGTCGTGCAGTTTTCTGGTATGTAGAATTAAAGAACATACAAACTTATTGTTCAAGCCTTATTTGGACAATTAGTAATTTTTTACCTAATCTAGTTCTGCGATAGGAGCGCTGCGTCTATCGGACTTCAGTGCTGACGCCGACTCTACTTTCTTTTTTAACCGACTTCAAAAAAGGAGGTTCTCAATTCATCGGAATCTTTTTTTTTGTATTTTCACCGTTTACTCGAAGATGCCTGGACCGATTTGGATTTTTTTTCTGTTTGAAAAGATATATCTACTTCCATTCTGGAAAAAAACATCTCTTTTCTACATAGTTCAAGTAAGATTAAGTACCAGGGGAGCAGAACCAACATGGAGGATGTTAAAACCTAGGTCTGGTTACATCGCGTGCAGATAGTGTGAGGGTGCTGAATGCTATTGCATCTAAATGAGTTTAAAAACTTCTAATTGACTACGAAAAAAACATCCCCGTAATACAATGTTTATGGTGTTAGCTAGCGTAAGATGAATGACAAAAAAAATCCACCATTGTTTGCGGTGAGTCAGATTGTCTAAAAGTCTTTGAGCCATGGCAATGACAAGGCCTATAATTTTGTTACTTTAGTCTATTTTTTTATTTGCCAGGAGTTTTTTTTCTATTCTTACATAAAATAATTTATTAGGTTCTATCTAGATTCAAATTTCATCAAAATCGGTTTAGTAGTTATGAAGATACCTACGTGGTAAACAAACATTCACACACACAAACTTCTCGCATTTATAATACTAGATACCTACTAGGTAGTAAGAGCTTTTTCGCAAAAAGCTCATTCCATACTTAACTATAAATAAGTAATATTTAAAGTTAAATAGAGCATTTGTGGGAAACGACCATTTTGTCAATGTAGTCATTTATTTTTTTTCCCTTAAAAAAAAGGAATATTCGTATTTAAAAAACGTATTCTCAAAGTTAAAAGTTCATTATTAGGTTGGAAAAATGTAGTCTTTTGAGACTATACAGGCTGATGTTAAAAATCTCTGAAAGTGCACCCTGTAGAAGTAGAGCCAACGTAAACAAACTTCAGTGGACTCGTAAAATAAATCTCTGAGCGCGCGTTCGAGATACGATCTCCCGTGCATTCCTAAAGTAAAAATGCAATGTTTTAATTCCGAGGCCCACGGAGCGGAATACCATCGATGCGGCAGATAAACGGAGATTTTTAAGTTTTTTTTCTTTCTCGACTAAGTTATGAGGATGCGGCGACATATTTCGTCGAGTTAGGGATGTGGTATACGATGTGGTGACGCGGTAAGATGTTGTGTTAATATTATTTAACTGTTGTGTATGAAAATGTCAAAATTTTGAAAGGCATTGTTTTCGTTTTTCAGATACGCTAATATTTTGAATCTAAAGTAAGTTAGTATGGGCTGGTGGTGAACGCTGATGACGGAGATTATAGGTCACCTGAAAACCTTTGTCATGATTTAACGTGCACTTCGAAACGGGGCAGCGCTCAGCTTAATGCTACAAGTTGTCGCACGTCATCACCCACATGGCACAGAACGTAGCTTAACTTTGAAGAATTAAGATATCAAGAACGATTAAGGCCAGGTTTTACCATAAGGCATTGAAGAACAAGTAACCTTAGAAGGCAAATAAAAGTAAAACATTTTTTACTACTCAACAATGGCGAAAGTGCGTGAGTAGTTCTCACTTTAATAGACAGTAAGCTACCTAATATGAAACCTTACTCAGAAACAATAAATAAATAACACTGGACTTTTGACACAGCACCATGTAGCCCAAAGTAAGCAGAGCTTGTGTTATGAGTTTATGACTGACATACTACTTAACTACATATATTTCTTTAAACGCATATACATTACACATTTGTCCTGCGGCGGGGATCGAACCCGCAACCTCTTGCGTCACAGGCGGGCCTTCACCCACTGCGCCACAGAGGTCGTCAATCAACAATGACTCAAGCCCGGTGATTCTCCTACTGCAACGCACGACGCCACGGTGTGCGTGGCTGCAGATTTTAACATTGTATGCAAGTATCTCAATTTGTAGGAAAACACAACGCACTGACAACGCATGGACGTACGGGATATACCTACAATGTTAAAATCTGCAGCCACGCACACCGCAGCGGGGTGCGCTGCCAGTATGAGAACCGCCTAAGCGTGCTACAACACGAACGTCGTATGCAAGAGCCTTGAGAGTCCGTGAATGTGACGATGCCATCTTAACGGTCGATGAAGCCACTGCATCGAATACAACCATCTCGATGAAAATAACGAAAAGTGCTATTTAGCTCACCATTAAGATTTTTTAGGGTATCTTGAAGTGAGACAAATAGCATAAAAGATGGACAATATAAGGTGTGTAAAGACGGGCTGCAATGATGATGATGAAATAGCATTCAAGTTTTCAGAACTAAACAGTTTAATATGAAAAATGAGGAATTCGGAAATATCCGGTCTTTAATAAAAACTTTTAAAACTATCATGTGAATGATAATTTTTTACATTTTTTACACAATTACCTAAGTATCCGTTTTTGATCAAGATTTGTCAAAGAAAGTAAGGGAGAAAGAGAGAGAGAGAAAGAGAGGTGAGAATGAATAAAACGAAAGTATGAAGTCGTAGTAAATCAGTGATATCAGCCTCTGCCTGCTCCACAAGAAACACTAGGTATGCACAATTTTAAAGGAACAAAAAATCACTTACGCCCTTTTGAAGCATCATCATAGTCATCATTTCAGACCGGTTTCATTGTTAAATTAAACATCATTTCACTCTTGAAAAACTTTTCAACTTTTTCTTGTCTCTGATTTTACCATTCTTTTTTTGGCATGCAGTAGCAAAAGTGACACAACTCCAAAACAGTTGCGAAAAATCAAAAAAACTCCTGTCAAAACAATGCTGTCATACATAAAACATGTCATACCTACCTGCCGCGACAGACAACAGGACAAGCTTCTTGTTATTAGTTGTTAACAGATTCCAGTATGTGTCGGAGTTCTTGCGACCGAGGTGATTTTAAATTAGGACATGTTACTTTATTTCGTTTCGTTCATTATAAACGTTGTTTTATAGGAGGCCATAAAATGTGGTTTTGTTTGGAACAAAGTCATCATTATAAGCACAGTTTAAGCTGTCTTAAGTAATCAATAAAATATCCTTCTTATTATAAGTTAATAAATAGTATCCACGTGTGAAATAAAAATCAAATAATGATAATAACCGTACTGTCTCATTATTACACAATTTTTTTAGGAATTCAAGATCCTTTGAAGACGTCTAAGGGGTTAGTGAGAGGTATGTAGCCAAATACACTTTTAGTTCATGCACATTATTTAGCAGAAACACCACTTTCACTACATGTTAGAACACAAGTATGGGGATTTTTCAAAACCTTCGCTAAAAATAACAAAAAAACCATGCCCAGCGCAAACCATCACGCTTTTCGTGTCAGCCGGACGAACAGACACAAAAACTATATATAAATATTTACGAACCGACGGACAATGGACCGTCAATCATATTAATGTTGTCCCCGCGCCATTGTGTTATCATTTGTCCTCATAACATTTTTTAATTGTGTTGCATTTCATATCTGTAATAGTTTAATACGGTTGCAAGGCGATTAAGCAATTTAAACATGAACAAATGAAATTTCTGTAGTAAAGATTTCAGCGGAATTTTCAATTACATTTGAACTAAATATGACTTAAAGCAAAACCATAATATTTTAGTAAGATTTTAGTTTGATCAAGAAATATCAAATTGCTAAAAGTATTTGATTAAGTGGTCTTAAATATGTATTTGAATAAGTTGTAATAAATTATTAAAAAGTGGGTATAATTTAATAATTTCTAATGATACAGTTTTTATGCAAATTTTGACTTGTGACTTTTTCAACAAAGACGAATTTTTATCAGTAGTAGTTAATTAAAAGATATGATTTTTGGAATTCAAAATGTTTTATAAATTATGATGATCCAAGTTATTTGTAATTTTAATATTAATCCGCATTATAAATATTAATAATATGAATATTCATATCACATTCGTCGTTCCGGCGACCAGCGCACCCCGGGCGCTTGTAATTTGACCGACGATGTTTGTTTTGCCTGCCCTCAACTCTTTACCGTATCCTCCATCCCTTTTTTATTCACCTACAAATATACCACCATCTTACTCGCACTCACACGGCTACTTAAATTTTATTTATCACTCTACATTTCACTTATCAAAATGACTTACGCGCGTTGCGTTATTCGATTTTTTATTTTATTCCGTGGGTTTAGAGTTGTTTTTATTGTATCGTGGTGGGGTTTATAGGTTAAGTGGAGGGTTTATCTTGGTATGCATTTTCTTATAGGTTATTGATTGTAATTATCATGGCGCCGTAAGTGAACACGGGTGATCACGCGAGTCTCGTGAAGATTTATGAGAGTTCTTTATAGTCTATCATAGTTTTATGGTATGGTTTATGGCAGTTAGTCGCTGTGTTATTGAATTCATGTCGATTTTTATTTTCTGCTCGACATTAAAATAATTGTTTCGAGACTATCAAACACTAAAAATAATTTGACGACATCTATCAATTACTAATGAGGTAAAAATGTTTGTTTAATTGTAATGGGTATTGAATGTGGCTTTCAAATAACAAAGAACCATCGAAATCGGATGTCATAAGGCGGAGATATCTTTTTTGGCCTTTTTTGGAGAAAGAACCCCCCCCCCATCAAAAAATCCCCCACGACAATAAAATTCTATAAAATTATCGAATCTGCTCACAAAATTTCACGAGAATTGGTTGAGAAATGCGACCTGTAGAGGAGAACATACAGACAGACGTCCGACCGACATCGACAACCGGACATCAGGACAAACGAAAGCATTTTTGTCCAAGCTGAAGCAGAGACGCTTCGCTCGCTCGGTCAATTACTCGGTAAATTATTACTCCGGTAAGCAACTGATGCATCATCTCCACAGGTCAAAGGTGGCACATTTGTACCGAGCTGGCTGCCCAGGGAGCATCGAGTGATGGCTCCCGGAATTCAGGCTATTCATCACTGCTTGATGTTTTGGTTACTTTTAAAAACAAGTATCCTATGGGTAAGATGAGAAAAGGAATCTTTGTGCACAAAGATTGTATCAACATGCTGATACAATAAGGCCTCGTTCTAATAGAACGCGACTACGCGATCATCGCAAGTTCGCGCGAATTTTAGTCGTACGAATCCGCGATCAAACATACTGATGTCGAAAAGGTTTAGTCGTACGAATCCGCGATCAAACATACTGATGTCGAAAAGGTGTCGTAATAGGATGGGGCCTCATCGCGCGAATGCCAATTAGGACATCTATTCGACATCAGTAGTTAGGTACCTATGTTTGAACGCGGATTCGTGCGACCAAAATTCGCGCGAACTTGCGATGATCGCGTAGTCGCGTTCTAATAGAATGAGGCCTTACTCTTTTTTGCATAAAGTGTAAGTTGGAATCGTTTTTCTTAAGAGACGCGACGGCAGCAATGCGAATCAGGCGCTTATTAGAGTGACCATGTTTTAGTCAGTAAAAAAGTAAGATCGTATGAGCAAGTGGCCAACTCTAGTAACGGAGTTCTTAGGCCGCCTGGAGGCGTTCGTCGTGGTTTAACGACTTAAAAGCCGGGACCGACAATTTAAGGTGCCCTCCGAAGCACGGAAGCGCTCAGCTCGTAATGCCACTTGCGGTCGCGCACAACGCTGCTTAACTTCAACGATTAATCAAGAACGTCTAAGCAAGCTACGCCACGAGCGCTTCCTCTTGCTTTGAAACCTTTGCTGCGTTTAAATCGTCCTTACTACCACGTAACTGAACTAGTAAAGAATACATGCACAATGTAGCCATCAATAATGCCATCCACTGTCAGATTGTCAAGTCGTAAAACGAAAAGGTAATGTTTGTTTTAATCGAATGGGTTATTCAAATGAATACCTCCCGTTATTTCCACAGAAGCAGCTACAAATCTTACATCGAACCTGTTCTAGGGAATTACGCTCTAACTAGCTCCCACCCGCGGCTACCTACTAGTTCTACTGATATTATAAACATAAAAATTGTATAACGCTTGTCGAGTGCTGTTTTTAACCGACTTCAAAAAAGGAAGAGGTTCTCAAGTCCGATTACTCGAAGACACCTGGACCGATTTGAAAAACACTTTTTGGTTGAAAGTGGTGCCTAAAAAATTTGGTGAGGATTCGTCGAGGATCTTCGGAGTTATGAACAGAAATGCATCTCGAGAGTGCAGAAAGATGCTCATTTTATAACGTTGATGTCCGATTTTCTAAATTTTGACTAACTTATTACAACTAAAGTAAAAGGAACTCCGTTTTCTATATTTAAGTTACTAAATATAGAAGACAGAGTTCTGATCATCGACCGCAGGTAAAGTGCCCAAAAGGCTGGCAGCGTTACCCCGTTGGATTGCTATACTTATCCTCTGTCCGAGGTAAGCAGTAAGCAGTAAGCACCAGGGTACCAGCCCCTTTGGTCATTGGTCTCAAACACCAACCTCTTTGAAATTTCTCTGTAAAGGAGCCACGTCTCTACAAAGGGTCGTATATACCCATCTCTGTATATTCTATTTACAAAGAAAAAATAATTTAGAGAAACGTTTAAGATTCGCTGTATTATGCAAAATTTAAGTTACAAAGTAGGTAAAAATGGCAATTTATAGTCATGCACCGACACCTCAGTGCCAAGAAACAGTGCTTAGCATTCAGACAAGTCCGCTAAACAATTAGGAGCGCAGAAATACTAGGAAATGGCGAAGTTACAGCGGCAGGTGGAATGTAGCAGTCGTAGTAAAGTACGAACAGTGTTTACATGATAATAAGTTTGAGAGTTATCGTGTGAAACTAAGTTGATGTTTACATTTTACATATCAAAAATGCAAAATGTAAAAAAAACCTCACTACCAGTGCGATGGATATAGACATAGACATAGACATAGAAACATTTATTTAGCACACACAAATTATAGATAAAAAGGAAAAAAATACAACAGGAGAAAGGGCTTAAACTAAGGTCACATTCTGTGACATAAATATGTGATATGAAGGTGCATTACCTATCCTACTAATATTATAAAGGCGAAAGTCCGTGTGTGTGTGTAAATGTTTGTAACCACATATCCCCATAACTACTAAACCGATTTTGATGAAATTTGGAATGTAGATAGTTTAGGTTCTGGAATAACACATAGGCAAATTTTTATCCAATTATCCAAGAAAAATGTATGGTTCCCATGGGATAAAAAAAATAGTAGTCCACGCGGGCAAAGCCGCGGGCGTTCACTAGTACAAAATAAAAACTGTTTCTAAAACTTTAGAGTAACTGCAAAATAAAGTAGACGTATATCATCAAAGGTCTCAAACTAGGATAAGATGAGTCGGACAGTACACTTCTTCCAACGGATCTCAACATTCGTGAAGTTAGCCGTTTCTCGTTAGAAATTTTTCTACGGGACAGCGAAAAGCCTAACTTCACGAATGCCTAGATCCATTGTGACAAGTGTACAAGAGAATTGTGAACATTTATTCTGTGACATTATTTTAAAACACGGGTTTATTACTTATTCTGATTAGTTTTAGTTGATTTATTTTGTGTTTTAAGCTATGCTAAGCAAAGACAAACTCGCGAGGTCTACAGCTCACAGAGCCACTAGTTTTATAAGACAGGTAAATTCTGGCCTAGATTTTTTTATCCTTTCCACTAATTAGTGATAATTCTAAATATAACCTTCAAAGAGCTGTGACGTCCCCTTAGCCTGAGGGCCTATCTCACGCACATCTAGACATGGGGCTAATTTATAAGAACTCGTTGACAGCGGTATGGATGGCCCCGGCGACAAGATCTTTAGATATGCTGTGTCATATTTGGGGTTTAACTTATTAGAAGGTAGATTCAAATCAGACATGATTTGTTAAGACTGACTCAAAAAAATAAAATTTTGAGTTACGACCGTTTCACCAAGTATGTATGTCTTAGTTCGCGTAGTAAGGCATATTTTTGCAAAAAACTTTAAAGATTTTAAAGGGGCAGATCTTTGAAGATTTCTATGAGGAAATGGTCAAGAGGCACATCAGTGGAACAATTTTTTTTAAATTGCAATTTTTATAATAAAAGTTTTAAATATAGGTAGGTAAGTACCTATATTTCATAATACTAATAATGCGTTTGAAAACATAATATTACTGCGTTTAAAAGCAAGGCAATATAATAAATGAATACTACAGCCGCACAATATGCCTTGAAAATGTCATATTACTTAAAATAAAATGAACGGCATATTAATAAAATTATCATAATATAACTGCCAAAAAACAATACGGAACAAACGATAGTACCAGGCGCGCATAACACACGGGGGTTGAAACAAAAGGGCTGGCATAAATCAAACGGAGCCGTTTTGATGAGGAAGCGGTCAATCATGCCCCTTTCTTTTACTTCACAATGTGCTACGAATGTCGGTTACGGGGCTAGGGGAGCAGCGGGTAATTAGGAGAGATTATCGAATTGATTAACTAATTAAATGCAAACAAAAATAACGAAAAAGTTGTCTCACAACTGTACCTATCTACTGGCAGTGTTCAAGCATATAATATTCTTTGAAACACAACGCCTATAAACTTTTTAAAGGTTTACAGAGGCATGTCCTGACACATCCTACTAATATCATAAAGGCGAATGTCCGTTTGTGTGTCTGTGTGTGGATGTGTGTGGGTGTGTGTGAATGTTTGTTACCACGTATCCCCATTGCTATAAGCCGGTTTTGGTGAAATTTGGAATTTAGATAGTTTAGGTTTTGGAATAGCACATGGGCTACTTTTTATCCCGAAAAAATGTATGGGTTCCTTGGGATAGAAAATAGTAGTCCACGCAGGCGAAGCCGCGGGCGCAAAATAACTGACATAACGCCGCTTACCTATTTAAAAAAACTTTGGTTCTCGTATCAGCCTATTAAAACACCGCGAGTGTCATGGCCCCACACATTATCTACAAAACACATTGGTAACCACAAAAACAAACAGCCAACACACCTTTATTATTCAATTTGAATATTTAAATGATAAGCATTTCTTTAAAATTGGACAGCTATTCCAAGGAGTAACTCTATGAAGTGTGTATGAAGAGTGTGACGAGAGAGAATCGAAAAAGGTGTAAGTAATCAAGCTTGTACCAACAGGAAATTTTTGTGGTCTTGGAAAGAATATTAGGTATGTAAATGATATCAATAAAAATATGATAATGTTCTCAAAAGGATGAAATCAAAGGTAAAAAATTTAAAACATCAATCAAATCAATAAATAAAATCAAAAAATCATTTGGCAAGGTTTTGTGTAAATTGCCCATTTTCCCGCCGACTGTACATTATTTTTCAAAATCTGTGAATGTAGGTCGAAATATCTGCAAAAGTTAAGGATAGTCTCCAAAGAACGTTTTCCTACGCTACAACGGTTAAAGTAGCTACCCTTACTGACTCGTCTCAAAAGTTGACTCTGTATATTAATTAAGAGGCCTGCGACAGCCGAATTTCCATAAAAACGTAATACCGAAATCATTTAAAATTTAAACATATTTTTATCAGTTAATGCAGTTAGATTAAGAGAATAGGTATTTATCTAGGTTCCTGTTGAACTTTTGTTCCGAAAAACTTACCTAAAAAGAAATGTAAGCCAATTGAATTGAAATCTTTGTAGGTACACCAAAAATGGCATTTTTTCTTTTCATTTGTTCTATAGTAAGTTTTTTGAAACAAAAGTTTAACAGGAACCTAGATAAATACTACCTTTATCCAAATAATAACGTAAAGTGATAAAAATATGCTCAAATTTTAAATTATTTTGGTATTACGTTCCTAGGTAGGTAAGTAGATACGTTCGCCGAGCCCTTAAGGATAATCTCCAAAGAACGTTTTCCTACAGCTACAACGGTTAAGGTAACCCTTACTGACTCGTCTCAAAGATTCTGTATAATATTAATTAGCTAGGCTCATAAGTAGGACTTAATCTATACCTTCACACTAATCACATCATCACACTATCACACTAATCAAACTAATATTATAAAATGTGAAAGTTTGGATGTTTGGATGGATGTTTGGATGTATGTTTGTTCCTCTATAACTCGACAACCACTGAACCGATTTGGCTGAAATTTGAAACATAGATAGATAATGACCGAGAATAGGACATAGGCTTTTTATCCCGAAAAAATGCACGGTTCCCGTGGAATAAACAAAATAGTCCACGCGGGCAAAGCCGCGGGCGTCAGCTAGTCCTCCATAAACATCAAATCATAATACGATTTGGAATTAGGTAAAGCCCCACGACCATTGCAACGGATCTTCAAGATGATTCGTGTAAAGATCACTTCTTACAAAGTTCTGTAATTGCGAAACTTAAATCTAATGCCGGCTGCACATTCTCGGTAAGATTGCTGTGCAGTGGCTGAAAAGGTTAAGGAAACAGATTTTCCACCCGCCAAAAAAAAAAGGTTACGCTGGCTACCAACATTTGATTATGCTGATTCATGCTATCCTGGTCTTACTGAAGCCCAACTTGATAAGCTGGAGCACCTTCAAAACGTCTCCATTAGATTTATATTTGGCCTCCTTAAATATGATCATAGGTATATCTCATTTCCGCAAAAAGCTCAAGTGGCTGCCATTGTACTTCGCTCCTTATGTTCTGTCTGTAATTAGTGTTAATGTTCATGTGGTGTACAATAAAGTGTTAATCTTTCTATCTATGTAAAACCAACATCAATGTTAAAGCTGAGCAATTTTCTGCACTCTCGAGGTGCATTTTGTTCATAACTCAGAAGATCCTCGGCAAATCCTCACCAATTTTTTGTGGCACCAATCGAAAATATATTATACTATTTCAAACCAAAAAAAAGTTTTATAAATCGGTCCAGGCGTCTTCGAGTAGGTATTCGGTGAACTGAACATACAAAAAAAAAAATTCCGACAAATTGAGAACCTCCTTTTTTTGAAGTCGCGTAGTCGGTTAAAAATTAACTTCGCTTAACTTCAAAGATCTATCAAGAACGCAAGCTCAACGCAAGATCGCAAGATCTAGCAAGCTGCACCACGAGCGCTTCATACATGCAATATATCGAGATCGAGATGCCCTCGCGAGAATGTACAGCCAGTCAAACTAATCGAAGTATGTTCCCATAAAAGTGGTCACACGGCATTGCAAATCCAGAAGTAAGTAGCGTGTCGTGGCGCGAGGTTAAGTGCGTATGCATGCGAATTGTATACAAATGCCTCCTAAATCGATATTGCATGTGAAGAGTTTTACATAATACTGATTTTGAAAGAGGCAATTTTTGTAAACAAGGTTTTTACAATTTAGGTTCAAAGTAATATTACAATTTATTAGGTACAAAATAAGGAAGGAGACTAATTTTTTTATTTTATTTACCCAGTATCCTGAGTATGATTTATTTTCCACACAACTTTCAAGTTGAAAATCAAACAAAGTAAACAAATCAGAACAAAAACGTGAAGGTAGTGATTACGTGTGAAGAATGGCTCCGATAAAATTAGATTCAATTACATCGAAGTACCAGGTCGTTATGATACAGAGGAGTTGTTAAAAACGCATCAAGCTGACTTATCATTCTATCGCCCGAATAATGTTTAATCACTTCAGTGATTATGTTTGCCTGGTATGTAAGTAGCCATTTATTTATTAAAATGCATTAGTAAAACAGACACGTTACTACATGCAATAAAGATAAATATGCAAAATATTTTACATTTATGTCTCAGCATTTCTAATTAAACCATTAAAATTTATTTAATTACTCTATGAATACTAGTTATTTCAATACCAATATTAAATTACAATTTACGGTTAGGCCATTTTGCATAAAATTGAATTAAACTTAATTTATTGTCGGGACGTGCGAGGCAGTGGTAAATGTTTGTCCAATTAATTATTATTTATTGAGTAGTTTTTGAATAATAAGTGTCCCATATAATCTAAGATTCTAAGCTATCATTTTGAAAAGCTTCTTGGCCCTGAAGAAACCAGGAGATCTAAACAAGTGGCCAACGACTAGCGATAATCGATTTTATCGATCATCGACAAGTCAATAAAACACAAAAATCGTTATATTTTACCAATACTACCAGTACCAATTATGTATTTGGACTTACCTCTTACCCCCTAAAGTAGGTAAGTATGTTGTATTACTTAGGTACCCCTTGACAGGGGCGGCCTTAGCTATCGCGAGGCCCCGGGCGGTAGATCTTTGCGAGGCCCCTGGTGACGGGCGTGGGACCATTTTTTTATGTTGAGGGGGGGGGGGGATAAAATACTGAACAGATTTCATAGAAAAAGCTGCCTAATTCTTTTGAGATAGGTACCTTATAATAAAATAATGTAGGAAGGCATTGTTCTTATAGGTATTATAGGTTTACAGAAAAGTCCACAATGGAATTTGTCTATCTTTAAGGGGTAGGTTTAATAGTGCATATACACCGTTAATTCTGGGTCAGTTTAAAGCCAGCACAGCACCCACTGCTTGTATTGCTTAATCGTATTCATGTCGTTGGTTTAGTTTTTGAATTTGATAAGTATTTCATACCAAACTAAATAGTTGAAAAGATTAACAAAAGTGAGTAAAACACTTGTTATGGTGTCGTAGGCGCGCAGAGCTAATGTAATGGTATGTATGTATGACTACGACGTAGCATAGACTCTATGCCGTAGCAACAGCTGAGCACAGAGCACGTATCTCCGTGATTTATCCTGCCTATGTTTCGTGATAATATTAATTGCAAAAAAATAGATCTCATATATATTATTATTTTTGAGTAAGGTTATCGATATAGATTACGTAGGCGCCGGCTTTAAACTGACCAAAAATAAACGGTGTATAATATTTTCTCTAGTCGGTTTGCTGCGCGAGGCCCCTACAAGCGCGAGGCCCCGGGCGCGTGCCCTGCTCGCCAGTACCAAAGGCCGCCACCGCCCCTTGAACACTTAAAGGATCTTAAATTAATGTCTACCGAGTCTTGGGGATTCAGCCGTGATCATGTTTTCTCAATCCCGTGATGCGAATGTCCATAATCCCGAATCTCAGAAGACGTGAGTAGATATTAATCTTTATCTATCTATCATCTAATCAGCCCACATCCACTCACTGTATAGGCCTCCTCATTTTCACTCCACTTCTCTCGATCCTGCGCCAGTCGAATCCAATGCTTCCCCTGATACGATCTCAAATCGCGCAGACGCCGACGAATCAAAATTTACATCTATCCCGCGATACAGGCTTGCCACCAGCAATCCCACTGTAATTTGTGTTTCATTGGTAAATCAAATTAATTTGTATTTTTATAAAGCACCAACATTTGTGCAAACACATTGTGCAAGCTTCAGTTTGTCATGTCGACCGGCCATTACAAAACTTGTGGTGATCACCGTCTCAAGAGCTAAGTACGCTTTTAGCCGGCGATAATCTCGACAGTGCGATAATATATTTCGCGATATCGTACACGCTCCGCTGATGTACGCTCGCAAAACGACGGCTTTTAAAACATGGTATCTAAATGTAGCGAGAAAAACAAAGTTATCACCCTACTTAGCATGAGAAATATTTCGTCTACTGAGAAATAGGAATTGTATTTTCTGTACTGTGTGGTAGTCAGAAGCCAAAGGTAATTTGGGCTTTTTCAATTCAATGGGTAATTCCTGGAGGCACAGCGGGGCTAAAATGGCCGCCATAGCAGAATCACAATAGGAATTGCAATATACGTCGTTCTTGTCACTCTCAGTCTATGAATAGAGACAGCATATAATTAAGGATTAAACGAACTTACCTGTGAGTGAAGTTCTATCCTAATTATACTAGCGCCCAGTCCGAATAGATTAGTTGTTTTCTTATTTATATTACTACTTGTAGTATCGCATAGTTACTACCACTCTGCACTAAGTTGAGAATTCAGACTTTTTTCTTTTTTGTGGGTACCTGTCTACCCCGCTCGGTAATCGGCCATATTTCTTCATATAGTTAGGAGTTAATAATCTCAAACAATTTTATTGATGTTTTCCCTAATTAAGCAATATTGAGGGATAAGTGTGTGTTTCACGCGCGTTGGGCGGGCGGGACACACTAATCTATTCGGACTGGGCGCTAGTATAATTAGGATAGAACTTCACTCACAGGTAAGTTCGTTTAATCCTTAATTATACTGCGCTTCCAGTCCTCTAGATTAGTTGTTTTCTTATTTATATTACTACTTGTAGACTTTGAGAGTCATTAGGGAAAACAATCAACAAACTTGTCAGTTTCTGAAAACTTAAGAAGTAGGTTTTTTGAAAACTTAGAGGTAAGTATTCATTATAAACCGTAACTAAACATTTCATATTCAGCAGAAGATCTTAAGATCTTGCAAATCCTTGTTTAAAATTTAGATCACTAGATTTACTTAATTAAGTAACTACTTAATCATGTAGGTAGTTATTCTGATATTAATCAAACACCGAATAAGTCAGATCTATAGTATCATGGTCAACTATATAGAATATAAACATAGTATATGTATTTAAAGAAACAAGTAAAGGTAATGGACCGCTTGTACCAGCCAGCCGGCTGTGTAACGGACGGTATTAATGTTCACACCGACTAAGTGAGCTCGTGAGATGGCAACTGTGCTGTAAGCGTTAATAGTGTGGAATAATATAAGACTTTCTAAATCAACTTGAAGCGATAAATTATATTGAATTAAATTGAATTGATCTGAAATTCATTTTGTTCAGGCAGTAGGTAGGCCTTTTATTCAAGTAAGGTAGGGGTGATACTGGTTGCTTATTATAACCTAGTCTTGAGGTTTTAATTTTGTATGAAATTTTAATTATTACTATTTAATCTCATAAAATCTTATTGTTTTTTAGACAATGTTATGATCTCAATGTGCTCGAGAGCTAGTAACATAGTGACATTTATTTAGTTTCACCAACAAATTTATTATTAGGCAACGAACCCGTTACGAACGAACGGTCTAGAACGAAGTTATCTTGGAAAGAATACACATTTAGACAAAATTTTCAAATGATTGTCATTGTGGTCCTAAAATTAAGGACATGACCGATCACGAGTTTAATAATAAGTTTCATAGTAAAAACCCTCGTTAAAAAGATGAATCATAAAATAAATTGCCTACTTCAAGTAGGTACAGAAATGTCATAAAAATCAATTACTTAGGTAACTTAGTTTAACAGTATAATATAATCATCAAATACAAGTATCTTGTGTCATATTATTTCGTCGAAATGTCTGCTAATTATGCGTATAATATTATGTCTTACGCTGAGTTATGAATACTGCGCCAGAAATTGAGTTGCATATCCGGAAACCGGAGTACGATAATAATGCATGCAATTTTTCAGTTTCTGTAATGAGACGGGATTTAAAAACTGGATACTACAGTTGTGTAGGCCAGTATGGTCCTACCATGATGTTCCTAGTTTTGTTTGTCATCATTTTTCCAAGCGTTTCTAGAATAGTAGAGGAAAGGAAGGAAAGGCATAAAATTTCTACTTTGTCCAAGAGATGGTAAATGAAGCTACAGTCAGTGCGTCAGGATCACTTTGCCAAGACCTATTGGTAGTAGTATACTCAATCTTTGATTGATAAATTATTAAAAAACTAAAGTGCAAACTGTCAATATAAAAATCAAAAGATAAGTCAAAGTTTCAAAGGCCGTATCACTTAACTCTGATAAGCTGATTCTATGTCAGGATGACATACTTAATCTAATTACTTGAGACAAAATTGTCAAAAAGTTATCACAAATTGATGAAAATGTAACACGCAAAAACACATAACTTCTACTTTAGCACCAATACCAAAATTCAATTTTATAATTTGTGCGAAACGTACACCCGGGACTTTCCAGTCTATTGAATTGTTGTAGGTATGCGAATTGCGGCAGTGTTGTCGATTCGTACAAGTATCTGGAAGTCAGATCATGTTACGAGCAAAAAACTTTTAAAAGCTTTGAATACAGCAAGTAGCTCAAGATACCTAACTAATAAAATAATAATTAGGTAACTAATTATAATTAATGAGATTTTTCTGTTTCATTATTGACCACTACCGCTCGCAGTACAGCCGTTCTAGGAAACTCCCACACCCCATTGTTGAGGCGTCAGAGAGAGACAGAGAAAATTCAGCGCCTTCTAAATTGATGTAACATCTCTATTAATATGCTACCAATTGATATCAGGCTGAGGGGACTGAGGAAATCACATAAGTAACATAGGTGCTCAACCTATTTTAATATCCGTCTTTTAAATTAAGAGTTGACTCTTTCCATTTGTTAATGTGTAACTAGCCGTACCTATTCAACGACAGGGCAGGCTAACACTAAAGTCACTTATTTTTTAAATCTTCAAAAATCTTTGAAATTATTTATTTCTTTGACTCCTGGTGAATTTTTGTAAAAAAAAAAATTTTGAGATGAAGAGCTGCCATTCAGTAACGAAGCTAAATAATAAATAATAGCTAAATAAGTACTTTAGTACCTAAGCTTAAAATGGTCAATTTATTAAAATTTATCACTACTGGCTGAGTGCGTAAAAAATTATTTCATACCTATTTATCCTTAATAGGATAGGTAGTGCGAAAGTTTGTTATACGAGACAATTTATTTTTATATGAAAGGTGTCGAAGTACTCAGCTGTAGGTATCCAGTATCAGCGTTGCTGCGACGACGTCCGCGATGAGTGCGCGTGCCTCGATGGCGGCGGAGGAGGCAGGGCGCGAAGGCGCACAGGGGTTCGCTGCGAGGAACGCAGTTGGGGCGACCGACGGCGACCGACGACGCGACGTGGCGCGCCGTCCGGCAAACTGTATGCCTACTAGGCAGTGCGGTTTAAAAACTTGACACGTCGGTCGGTCTGTGGTTTGGATTGGACCTCTTCAAAAATATATTTCCGTTAAATATAAAATGTGCAAATAATAATTTGGTCAAATAAAATTATGTGAAATAAAAATTTTGTGTTAAATAAAAATTAGGTCAAATGAAATTATGTCAAGTAACAATTAGGTCAAATGAAATTAAGTTAATAAAAAATTAGGTCAAATGAAATTATGTTAAATAAAAATTAGGTCAAATGAAATAATGTCAAATAACAATTAGGTCAAATGAAATTAAGTTAATAAAAATTAGGACAAATGAAATTATGTCAAATAATAATTTTATGGCATATGAAACTATTTCAACTGTTGTCGTATTAATTGAACGTTTGGTTAAATGATGATTAGGTGAAATCTTCTTCTTCTTCTTCTTCTTCGTAATTAGGTGAAATGTTGTTTAGTAATTGATTTGCACTTGGCTTAGGCCTGTGTTCGTCATTAAACTGACTCAAATGAGTCAAGTAGATGAGTATCAAAAAACCAATAAAAATATTGTTTTAGTTGAAACATACTTTTTTAAAACCATTTGATTTGATTTTGTATCACAGACGTGTCTATGTCAGAAATCCCACCGTAAACTGATGTAACTAGTAGTTCGCCCCGAACTGAGATCTCGCGCACCGTAGATGGCTTACATTTGGACTTTCTTCTGACTACCCCTATAATTTCAAGTGCTACTACTGATACTGCCGAGTATGCCTATTGCGCTAGCTCTTCATGGTAAAAAATACTGGCATGCATGCAATACATAACGTCGTGTCTAATTTTTCATTTAGGTATTTCATATTTATTAATTCTCGTCGTATTTCTAAAAGTATACGTCCTAGAATAAAAATAATAACTATTTTGGAATGTACAAATAAAGACCTTTCATTTGACAGCCCACTCAATATATTTGTTTACTTAACTTTTTTTACCCCAATTATTTTCATTCTTTATCAAAAATTTTTTTATTATGAAAATAAATCAAGTAGCATCTAAAATCATTGCAAACCAAACCGCAACGATGCCACTCTCTTTTTAAGACCGACCAGTCAATGAGCTACGAAGTCATCGAAACTCTATGCAACGGGAGCTCTTGCAGCTCTGGTTTCGTAGTTTTCGGTCTTTGGTCGTATTTCAAAAACTATACATCCTAGATTAAAAATAAAAACCATTTTGGAATGTACAAAATAAGCCCTTTCGTATGACACCCCACTCAATTTATTTGTGTAACTTTCATAATTTTTTACCCCCTTGGGAACAAAATATCTTCACAACCCCTTCGTCGATTAAGCTCATATGCTCCCCCGTAAATTTCCTTACCACAACCTATTGACCTACCAAGTTTCATGCAGATTGGATGAACGGTTCGACAGTTATGCTCGAACAACAATTCGTGAAACATACAAACATACAAACATACAAACATACAAACATACAAACATACAAACATACAAAGCAAAATCGCCCAACTTACCACTAAGATCTTCGCTCGCTTCGCTCGCTCGATCGATTAACAATCGGTGCGTTATTGAAAATAAACTGATGATGATAGAGAAGTCACCAACTTTTATAGTGTCACGTAATAATTTACAAAACACTACCTACTTATAGGTAGGTAAATATTTTATTATCCTTAGTGGATGTTCAGACTAGTTATGATAATGATGATGTTGATCTCATTCTAAACAGAATGTATCTTTGTTTAGTGGAAGACTACTTTAGTCTAGGTAGGTATATATTTTTCTCCAGTGGAAAACACGCCAACTGTAGGTCGATGCAGCGAGACAGCGCCAATGACTGCATTTACACAGAATACATCGATACGTAAAAATCGCAAGATAATACTGTACTTATTATTTTTTAATTTTAACAGTGGGAAACCACACTTTGGTATTATTTCATTTGAAAAGGAACAATCTTATCAAAATTTTCAATTCCGACGGGATTCGAACCCGCAACGATAGAAGCGATCCTCCTTTAGTAGGAGTGCCTTTACCAATTCTGTAATTGTTAATAAAAGGTTAGGTTGCAGTTACCAGCGGAAAGAACGCCAACCGTAAGTCCATGCGGCGAAACAGCCCCAATTACTGCTCCTAAAGGTAAACACCTGTTCCACTGCCTGTAGTCCAAATAGGCTAATGATTGTTTGTAAAAAGTTATGTTGCAGTCCCCAGGGGAAAGAACGTCAACCGTAAGTTTATGCGGTGAAACAGCTCAGATCTACGTTATGTATAAACCATCTCAGTATGTAGGTACTTAGGTAATTTGCTTCTAAGTAAAAAATTGCACGTAAATACATGTAGGTATAATTTGATAACGAATGTTATCTGTTCATAAAAGGTTAGGTTACGATCCCCAGCGGAAAGAACGCCAACCGTGTATCTATGCGGCGAGGTAGCCCCAATGGCAGCTCAGATTGCATTTATTTCTATGCGGCGAGGTAGCCCTAATGGCAGCTCAGATTGCATTTATTACATTACGTAAACACGTAAAAAATTATAGGTACCTAGGTATGTCTACTGGCAGCTCAGATTGCATTTATTACATTACGTAAACACGTAAAAAATTATAGGTAGGTAATCACCTGTACCGCTGGCACCGCTATCCTCACAATGTCGTGATTTGTGATTCGTGATTTCATCCTTGATCCTTAGAAAATTCCTTGGAGCACAACACAGTTAACACTTCATTTTTTAAATAAAACGTAAAATAAAAATCACTCTCGAAAATATACGCGAAAATAACGAGCGAGAAGTGCGAGTGGCTTGAGCACTATAATGCGAATGAAGAAATATGGCCGATTACCGAGCGGGGTAGACAGGTACCCACAAAAAAGAAAAAAGTCTGAATTCTCAACTTAGTGCAGAGTGGTAGTAACTATGCGATACTACAAGTAGTAATATAAATAAGAAAACAACTAATCTAGAGGACTGGAAGCGCAGTATAATACTTAGTTCAATTTGTATTGTGATTCTGTTATAAAGGCCTTTTTAACCCCTCTATGCAGGACTGGATTATGTGGCGTTTACAAAGAGATGTCGCACCCAGCAGTGGGTACCTATGGGCTGTGGATGATGATGAGAATGATAAAACATTTCAAAAAACCTTAGTACCTTAAAGATCTAAGAGGTGTAACACACGACATTAGGGGCTAAGGGACAACGATTTCTAATCGTATTATCTTGCTTAAACTCATTTTACTCGTACAAAAAAAGTATTTAGGTTAGGTTAAATAAAATTAGGTTAGGTTAAAATAAAGTTAGGTAGAACGTTGTGCAGTGCAGTAAGTCTAGATTTTTTTTTCCTACAAAATGTGATTATAATGTTATAACTTATAAGTACATACAAACATTCCCTACCACGAGATAGCCTATATCCTGTAATTACTTGCTGTCAGTTTCTTATTCCATCTATCTGTGATTTTGCTTATTGTTGTTAAATATTAGTATTTTTTTAGTATAGAAGTAATGTCAAATATCTAACTACATTCAAAACCACAGATGTAATATTAAAACTGGCCATAACGGATTCCCGTGGAGTAAACTCACGTGTTTACCATAAAGCCTTATAAACTTGGCGAATCCTGCGCCCGCGCCGGTCAGAGGCCAACAACCGCGCGTCAGCCGGACGGGCCATCACTCTGACTGTTTATTTTTCAATTTGGCCTGTCAGACCCCTGAGTTAGGGCCGCCACACACGGAGACGCCAGATTACGGGGTGCGGCAACGCCCTGTGTGGAGCGGGGTTGGCAGGAAGGAACCATGTAGCTGGTGTCAGGAAAAACCAGGAACACATAAGAAGTGCATTGTGTAGCTTAGTCGGGAGTTATAAAGAGACAAACGTCGCTTTACTTTGATCTACTAAGAACGACTAGACGACTAAAAAGTCTAAAAACCCAGCACCAACGTTGTTCACTAACTACTGTGAACTTAGGTAGTTATAAACGCTTGAATGAAAACTTAAAGGTATTCTAAACTGAAAAATGTTTATCAACCAAACTCTAATGACAGCTTTGGGAAATGCCAATATTTCCACCATACAACCATTTCAGTCCTTTGGGTCAAAAAAAGTAGATAATTTGATACATTTTATAAATTTTTCATGAAGAAAATATCTACACTTTCAAATTAATCCAAAAAATTCGACAGCCCTACAAACCATGGCGCTCGCGATGATGCGAGGCGTCGAGAACCTACAATTAGGCGCGGGCCAACAAGACCACAACACGGTAATACCCTAGCATCGAAACCTAACCACTCCACTTATCACAGGAAAACACACCTTATCCCCAAGCAACACGGCCTCACCGACCGCACGCGAGCTTTGAAGGGTTAAACTGCACTATGAAAACCTGCAAATCGAGTTTACATCCACAAGACCTCTATTGTTAAACCTGTAGAGTTGATTTTCGATAGCTATTACTGAGCTCTTGGTGGTATGAGAACTTTCGTCCGTTTATTGGCACAGTAAATGAGTAATGGCGTCGGTCGTGAATTTCGCAAAATATATTGGGTGAAAATTGATTTCTTGACTACTGCTGCATTACACCCATAAAAGTACGTATGCCAGCAGTTTCGTAAATAACAATGTTTTAAAATTTCGACACAATTTGCTGAATTGAAAGGGAAGATGACTGTCGAACCAGGAGCACATAAATCATAGGATCTAGAATTCTAGATAGATCACAATGTTGTTGTTTGGATTGGCTTCCGTAAAGATGAGTTCTTTCCCATCTTTCTTCGTTTCTTGAAGGGACATCTCTTGGCGAAAGATTGACACGTGTGTCCTAGAAAAGAGACCTACTAAGATGATCAAAAGTCGAGTAAAATAGTATAATTTTCTATTACTAAAATACCACATCTAGCCAATAGTTTATTTTACTTGTAACAAAATACCAATACCACAAACTGGATACTTGCATAGAGAATCTAATGGGCTTTTAGGTCAATGACTTTGCTAATACATTGAAAAGACCAGTGCACTGACTCCTATACTAATCCTGGTATATACCTACGGCGAAAAAAAAGGAGGGCTATGATTTTGACCGGTATGTATGTATTTCATAATGAACCTACAGTCTTTTTTTCGCAAAAAATTGAATTTTTCCAGGATAAAACGTTGCCTATGTCCTTCCCTGGGATGCAATCTATATCCTTGCCAAGTTTTATCGAAATCTGTTCAGAGGCTTAGGTGTGAAAAGGTAACATACAGAGTTACTTTCACATTTATAATACTAGCTTCCACCCGCGGCTTCGCTCGCGTGGTACCCGGATAAAAAGTAACCTATGTCCTATTCCCGGTCATTATCTATCTATATTTTAAATTTCAGCTAAATCGGTTCAGTGGTTGTCGAGTTATAGAGGAACAAACATACATCCAACCAAACATCTAACCATTCAAACATCCAAACTTTCGCATTTATAATATTAGTGTGATTAGTCTGATATTAGTGTGATTAATAATATTAATAGGATTATTTAGATACCTATTTTCTTTTATTCCTACTGTTTATGTAAGTAAATTTATAATATGCTTATGATATATTATTTTGTTTGTTAATTTATTTAATATAATATTCAATTGTTCTCCCAAGGTCCTGTGACTGCTGTGGCTGCGGCAGAATAACAGCGCCCTCTGCCTAAAACAGAGGGCAACAATGCTGAGTCGTAGCCCATTTGCTACTGTAGCACACAAACAACCTACCTACCTATTTTGTAGTTGATTGGGTTTTGTACCTCTCTGTAACTTTTTATCATAATTATTACGTTCTACTGTGTATTTTGTGTGTTTAGTAGCAAATAAGTGATGTGTCTATGTCTATGTCTAGTGTGATTAGTATGATATATGGTATATAGTATGGATAATGGAGTAAGAGTGTGATTTTTCCTACCAGGGCATCATAAAGCAGAGGATCTAGACCACACATCGGGACCACACACGAGGAAGGCGGTAGCGGCGGAGGTGCCCCGAGGCTGTTCGCTGTCTATAGCTGGTGTGGTCCACTTCGGGACACACGATGTGAAAGTTTCCGATACATGTTTTGATTAGACAAGATTACACTTTTACTGAATTGTTGTATTTCTATAGAACAGAACAGGATTACGAATCACGACAGACGATCGCTATAATTTTTTTTAGATATCCAGGAATTCAATATACTCTGTATATGTCTAGGGGTATTCAAATGCCAGTCCAAATAATATATGTGTGGCACATTCCCACATCTTAGTATTTAGCGTTCAATAAATTTAATTTAAATTTGACAGTAAGTACTAGTGTACATCAATATTTGTAAGATATGGACCAACGAGTCTGAAATAAATGACATTTATTTATTTTTATTTAATAAGATAGTTTGCGAGCCGACCGCTGCAATAGTTCGAGGAAAAACAAACGCATGAAAAAATATCCGAAAAAAAAAAAATAACTGAGAACAATCAATTTTGGAACGATGTCGAGGCCAAGAAAATTTTGCAGGGACGATCTCTACGCCTTTGAGATGCGAGTGCTAGGAAATATTGAATGCTAGAGATGGTTGGACAGATATGAGGGACTTTTGCCCAGTAGTAGGTAGACAAAAAACGTTTACAGTATATCCTAGTATAATTTATTATGTTTCACGAAACCTTAAAAAACTAGCAGACCTATAGTCCGGCAAAAACGGGTAGAAACAGCAACTAAAATTTCAGTACTTTGGAAACCCTTTCTCTACTAATCAGTAGGTACAGGTACCGAAGACGTCAGTCAAAAGTAATCATTTACTTCTAAAAGAGAATGTATCTATTTCGCGTATTTAGCTTGCACAGAGGCGCCCCCATTTATTTCTATTATTTTGCGTCGGACTTTACTTACTCTTCGGCCAAACCATTTTATGCCAGTAAGGACGCGACCAGGGCCTTATAATCGTTTCCCCAAGATTTACTGCGCGCTGACGCGGCCAATTACAGTAATCACCAGCATCAGTACGTCATGCTAACCAGGCGGCAAGGAGGCTGATCACCAGGTTCAGATGTTTGTTTAAAACAATCAGTAGGCTCACAAATACTTACAATCAACTATTGGAGAGAATAGTTGTCATGCTATCATGGATTGACTGTGTGAATGCAGATATGTGTTTGAAAGGAGTGAGCACAGAGATGACGAGCTGAGCAATTTTCTGCAATCTCGAGGTGCATTTTTGTTCATAACTCAAAAGATCTTCAACAGATCCTCACCGTGGGACCAATCGGAAAGTGTACCCTTTCAAACAAAAAAATAATTTTTCAAATCGGTCGTGGCGTCTCCGAGTACTTACCTAATCAAAAAAGAGAATCAAAAAGCAAAAAAAAAAAAGCATTCCGATGAATTGAGAACCTCCTCCTTTTTTTGAGGTCGGTTAGAAAGAGCACTAACTGCCCAGGGAACTTACTGAGATTATGTTCATTATGCAATTTCACAATTTGATCATGCTAAAGCCACCACCCAACCCCAAATCTTAATGGTTTGGGGTTTCTTCGTCATGTTTCGGACTGGATTGCAAGGAGTCTGCTACCAAAACTCCCCAAAATCCTAAATCCCAAATAAAAACGGATATCTACGAAATCACGAAAAAGCTCTTTGAGCTGTCCACCTACACGCTGTCACCACAACAATTGCAGACGTCCACCAAATTGGATCTTAATTGAAATCAGCGGATCTAGACAAGACAAAGCAATTCCCCGTCACAACACGAGCACTTGCCAACATGTCCGACTGACGAGGTATTTTGTCTTTGTTGTTTAATTAGGCCGTTGCCCCACTAGGCTACAATGTCGTGAGACATCTAGCGCATACGAGAATGCAGATGAATCAAAATATATCACTATAATTGCAATTCATTTGTATGGTTAGTTTGAAGTATGATGTTTCACTTCTTCTGTAGAAATATAATCTTAAGAAATGACCGCTTGTAATATTTAAGTAGCACTTCTGGTATACTGAGTTTGAACTAAGACTTTAAGGTCTCTAAGGCATAAAATAAGGCTTTAAAACGTCGTCTTCAGAGTTGTCCGCTATCCTAAGATATTGTACATAAAATAAAATTTGAAATACCAAAAATGTTACATTAGATTTGAACTCACAACCTCGGCCTCATCGTAGTCTACTCCAGAAGCAGCCAGAAACTGTGAGTAAAAACCATCTCAGGTGTTTCAACCAGAACCATTTGGTGAATGTCAAATAGCCTTATGTACAAATCAATTAAAGTTTAGTAGTATATCAGTCATTTACTCACAGCTCCCATAACACAAGCTCTGATTAGCTTGGGGCTACATGATGGTGTGTGAAATGTCCACCATGTTTTATTTTATAGTAAATCTCGATGTTTTAGTTTCATTATCCTGAAAAGTATTTGTCGCTTAGTGATAAAACAGCTTTATACATCGGTAGAACAATGCTGGTGCGTCTGC
The DNA here is from genome assembly GCA_958496255.1 of Camptogramma bilineatum. NCBI lineage: Eukaryota > Metazoa > Arthropoda > Insecta > Lepidoptera > Geometridae > Camptogramma > Camptogramma bilineatum. The sequence goes on from OY292471.1 coordinate 12,221,468, forward strand.
CAAGGTATTTTAGAACGATACGATTAATTCGTTGGTAATGTACGCGAATGCAGTTTATTTTGACATTTGTGGAACTTAAAATGCTAAACTGTCAGACCTATTTAGGAGCACTCATTTACTTACCCTTGAGTAGGATTTCGAATTTCAATGGTTGAGACGCAGTAGGTTGCTGGTTCGATCCCCGCCACGGGACAAATGTTTAATATGTATGTTGGTATTTACAAAAAAAGGTACCTATGTAAGTAGAATATCAGTTATGTGGTTCCCATAACACAAGCTCTGCTTACTTTGGGGCTAGATGATGCTGTATTTATTGTACTTGTACTTGACTTAACTCTTAAGTTTCTAGACCGCCCTAAGACCATTATGGCTTAATCGATTTTGAGACCTTAAATGGTCTAAGATTTTGCCTTAAACTAAGTACCTATACACATAATAAAACAAGTCTTTTGTAAATGCACTTACCTTACATACATGGAACCTCTTGATGTCATTACTGTAACTGCACTTACCTGCAAAAGAAAAATAGAAACATTAAACAGTGAAGCATACTTGGACTTGCATTTGACTACCGCTCTAATATCCGAGAAAATTTCTACCGCACTAGTCGTGTCCTGTTTCATTTAGCTTGAAGAACAAGCACCGTGCCTAAAAAAACTTAGACCTTTACATTTTTACTAGATGATTTATACAGTATCAGGAGGCAATCTTTGTATAGGTACACTTAACGGGACACTGTAGTGCCTGGGACATCGTTTGAGATGGAGTAGGCTTGCTCAGCACCTAAACCATCCTCTCAGCTTAAGCGGCCATATCCACAGGAAAGCATTGGTCAGTACGTGGGGCTGACTAAGCCGCGGGTTTCCTCACGATGTTTTCCTTCACCGTTTACAGTACGTATTGATACGCATTATAAATTTCCCGAAACGAATAATCCATGCACGGCCGGGATTCGAACCCACGACCTTCGGATTGAAAGTAGAGCGCGTGCCACCTAGTAAACCATACATGTCCAAGCAAAAAAACCCTCCACGTGTTGACCATTAATTATAAACAAATTAACCATTTGAATGTCAGAAACAATTAAAATGAACTAGGTGGATTGATCGAAGGAAATTAGGCCTTTTGACTCAGGTGATAAAGGGTGGAGTCGCGTGTTGGGTTTTGTTGGTATTATAAAGACGAGTGTGCACGGATACAAATTGTGGTAGACACTGACCGACTGTGCACAGTGGGGTTACAATAGCTGGCTCATTTCTAACACGTTGAGATCCACGGACGAACGTAGAGCATCTGAGCTTGCAACACAGTTTATCTTAACTTTTGCAACAGTTCAACGTTCAATGTTCTCATTCGTGACAGTTTTCGCTGTAATTTGTTCCATATAGCTATTCATGAATATTTTTTTGAGCTGGCAGTGCTGCCGTCTGAACTTATTACTGCGTATGACACAAAATTAGTCATAGAGATTCTCGATTATCTCAGTACATCTGTAAACTACGTTAACTGAGAAGTAACCTTTATAACATGAATTTTTAAATTTTTAATCGATTGGTTTCTTTTTAAAACACGATTTTTTTAGAGAAATAGCTGTAAAATCTCTTCTCTTTAACGCGTTTACTGTCAAATCTCTGCGGTGCCTTCCGAAGAATGTCTAAGTTAATCAGCAAGTTCTGTCAAGTTACGTTATTTAGGAAGTAACTAATTAAAATTTTACTTGATGAAACAGGTCTTTTTTTTTTGTTTTTTTTTTAACGATTTACATCTTGCCTACGAAAAAAAAAAAAAAAAAAAAACATACAGTCGATTTGAGAACCTACTCCTTTTTTGAAGTCGGTTTAAAAATAACAATTATATCTTAGGTCCTTATTCCGTCTTTAGCCTTATAAAGTGACATAGCTGTTACATTCTTCACTGTGTGTATTATTGTTTTTTAATCGGCCGTCCCGCCCCCAAGAGCCTTTGCCATCCATCATAACTTTAAAAAAGAATTTAAAAAACAACAATCCACTTCCCCGCAGCGCATTCCTAAAGAGAGTTCGTTTAAAACAACAAATAAATTAATAACAAGCCAAGGGTTAATATTCGGATTTCGGTACGGACTAATGATGTTGGTTTAACAGATTTGTGTACTGACTACCACCCTTTTGTTTACTTAGTCAGCTTAAGGAAGCTAAGTCGATGATTTTTTTCACGTTGTGATAATGATAGTTCTAATAGCGGCGCTGGACTCGCAACCTGTTACGAATGGAATTTCAATTCCTGCAATAAAGGGTTCCTACGCGGGCGAAGTCGCGGGAGATATCTAGTTCTACCATAAACTTGATGACAATTTATTGGTTTGTTACTTCGACTATAAACTGTTAGTTTTAACTTTATAGACAAGTTGGTATCAGCCCAATCTGTATGCAGCATGACATGTGTTGAAGGGAAGCATCCGACATTTGGCGAACCACCTGCCGACGGCATGATAGGCTGATAAGGATTTATTTATTGTCATTGTTTTATTTCCTTAGAACAGCAGAATTTAGAAGATTTCAATCAGTTAACGAGCCGTGTTCGCCATTTATACGACTTATACGACATGACAGTTTCATTAAGAACATTATTGAGGGAAAAGTGGAAGGAAGGAGAGGAAGAGGAAGACCGAGGATAGCTACGTGAGCCAAGTGAAGGAGAAGGTTGCTGTCATGTCGTATAAGGAGGTAAATCGAAGCGCTCGTGGCGTAGCTTGCTAACATCTTATGAGACATTTCGAGAACATCTTCTTGATTGATCATTGACGTGAATCAGCGTTGTGCGCGGTCACAATTTGGATGAGTGAGCCCAAGTGGCATTACGAGCTGAGCGCTTCCGTGCGCGTGCGCGAACGAAGGGCACGTTAAATTGTCGTTCCTAGCTATAAAACGTCGAGCCATGACGGAGCCTCCAGGCGACCCAAAAACTCCGTCACTAGAGTTAGCCACTAACTTATACGACTTATTTTTCAGCAATAAGGAGGCTACGCCGACAAAGGGCAATCCCTTACATTAAAGAAGAAGTTCACCAAGTAGATTAGCGCCTCGACTTTTGGCTAGCAGATTGTGGTTTCGTATCACGGCCATGGATTTATTTTAGTAAAGAATTTTTAGTTGCTTAAAATTTTATATGCGCACTAAACAGAGCTCTAAGCGATGAAAGACATCATGAAGAAACGGGGATAAGGAGAATGTCAAATATGGTGATGATGATGATTTTATCCCCTTAAATTCGATGATATTTTGTAGACGTGCCAAAAACTCAAAATATAAATTTTCGTAATCTCATCTCCGGCAATACAGGGTGAATTTTTGAGATGGGGCAGTAAGGGCAGCTACCTGAACCGTTGTAGCTAGAGGAAAACGTTCTTAGGAAACCATCCTTAATTTTTGAAAATATTTCGACCTGCATTCACAGATTTTGAAAAAAATGTACAGTCAGCGAGAAAATGGGCCATTTTCACAAAAACTTTTTTTGATGCCAATCGATCCTGTTTCATCTAAGGATAAAAAGGCTCTTTCAGACCAACTGAGGTTAGAGTACTAGAAAAGTCAGAAATCGCTAAAATGTATTTCTGAGACAAGATAGTAAGGGCTACCTTAACCGTTGTAGCTACAGGAAAACGTTTTAAGAAGACTATCCTTAACTTTTGAAGATATTTCAACCTGCATTCACAGATTTTGAAAAAAATGTACAGTCAGCGAGAAAATGGACAATTTACACAAAAACTTTTTTTGATGCCAGTCGATCCTGTTTTAGCTAAGGATTAAAAGGCTCTTTCGGACCAACTGAGGTAAGAGTACTAGAAAAGTCAGAAATTGCTAAAATGTATTTTAGAGACGGAGCAGTAAAGGCAGCTACTTTAACCGTTGTAGCTACAGGAAATCTTTCTTAGGAGACTACCCTTACTTTTGAAGATATTTCGACAAAATGATGAAAAATTTTGACAAATGATAAATTGATTTCGTACGAAATGTACAATCAAAGTTATTTGCGTTTTCTGACTTTTCTAGTACTCTTGCCTCAGTTGGTCCGATAGAGTCTTTTAATCCTTAGATGAAACAGGATCGACTGGCATCAAAAAAAGTTTTTGTGTAAATTGCCCATTTTCTCGCTGACTGTACATTTTTTTCAAAATCTGTGAATGCAGGTTGAAATATCTTCAAAAGTTAAGGATAGTCTCCTAAAAACGTTTTCCTGTAGCTACAACGGTTAAGGTAGCCCTTACTGTCTTGTCTCAGAAATACATTTTAGCGATTTCTGACTTTTCTAGTACTCTAACCTCAGTTGGTCTGAAAGAGCCTTTTTATCCTTAGATGAAACAGGATCGATTGGCATCAAAAAAAGTTTTTGTGAAAATGGCCCATTTTCTCGCTGACTATACATTTTTTTCAAAATCTGTTAATGCAGGTCGAAATATTTTCAAAAATTAAGGATGGTCTCCTAAGAACGTTTACCTCTAACTACAACGGTTAAGGTAGCTGCCCTTACTGCCCCGTCTCAAAAATTCACCCTGTATACTAAAATGGTGACCTACAAACTAATAACGTAACTTTAGGAAGCTTCTTTAGTAGCGTGAACGTTAGTTCCAAGTTATAGTGTAGGTAAGACACCTGTGCGATCCCACGTTAACAGATTTTATATTGCGGAGTCACTAGGTTATGGTTATGGAGGTAGGTACCTATACCAAATGGAGGAGATTATACATGGATAAGCCTAACAAACCTTACATGCATTAGACATTACTCAGATCTTTAGACATACAGAATCCTTTTAGATTTAAGCTTGCCATAACTCAAACGGCTGTTGTTGCGTTGAAAGCGACAAGTCTTAGTAACAAATTAACAAATAACAAACATGTTCACCTGTCAATTTAGCAAGACGATAATGGTTTTTACATACAAAATTATCTGTAGTTAGTTAGTTTTTGGTTTGAGTAAATACTGACTTGTTTTACATAATTTTCTACTAAACATTAAATTTTTTAAAGATTTTCTTATAGGTATACGACCTATAAGAAAATCTTTAAAAATTTACAACAACAGCCGTTTGAGCTATGGCAAGCTTACATCTAAAAGGATTCTGTATGTCTAAAGATCTGAGTAATGTCTAATGCATGTACGGTTTGTTAGGCTTATCCATTTCTTATTTATTCGGGCGAAACAGCCATAACTTGACTGAACTCTTATATATATAATATATATACTCATATGTTCACGAGTAACGATGGGAACTTTTATAACGCCAGTAAATGGCGCCTGTGTTTATGGCACCAATTGGTACAATCGTTAATATATTTGTTTGTTATTTATTGGTTATCTATTATGGGATTTGTACAGAGGAGCTAAAGTGGCCACTTTTGGTGTTTCATAATATGCACCAAAATTGACACACGGATTTGTCACAAAACACCTTATTTGACAGTTCTCTGTAGAAATTGGATTGAATTTAGAACTGCTACTGTGTTAAATTTTACCCAATTCTATAGAGAACTGTCAAAAAAGGTGTACAAATTGATTGATTGATTGATTGATTGAACACTTTATAGTACACAAAGAAAAGTAACATATAACAACATAGGTAATATAGTCTTAATTAGTACAAATATAAAACACCAAAAGTTTTGGGGACTTTGGCCCCACTCATCCTAGATTCAATGTTTATTATTTTTTTGCTTCTAGCCACGTGGTTCGACTTATAGTGGAAAATTGGTGATAAGAGTTTATAGGCCGCCTTAAGGCCTCCGTTATGGCTAAACGACTTAAAAGACGCGACCGACTATTTAACGTGTCTTCCGAAGCACGGAAGCGCTCAGCTGTTAATGCCACTTGGGTCACCCATCCAAATCCAATCCAACCTGTGACTCACAAAAGGTACCAACGGAAGATCAGCGTTGTTGATAAGTGCAAAACAACAAATGCTGAGTTGGATGCCTATTCGAGACACAATGTTCATATTTAAAATTATATGGACACGAGATTTTATCGCGTAATTTACTTACTTTAATATCGTCAAAAGTTAAGGGTAGTCTCCTAAAAACATTTTCCTGTAGCTACAACGGTTAAGGTAGCCCTTACTGTCTTGTCTCAGAAATACATTTTAGCGATTTCTGACTTTTCTAGTCCTCTAACCTCAGTTGGTCTGAAAGAACCTTTTTATCCTTAGATGAAACAGGATCGATTGGCATCAAAAAAAGTTTTTGTGTAAATGGCCCATTTTCTCGCTGACTGTACATATTTTTCAAAATCTGTGAATGCAGGTCGAAATATTTTCAAAAATTAGGGATAGTCTCCTAAGAACGTTTTCCTCTAGCTACAACGGTTGAGGTAGCTGCCCTTACTGCCCCATCTCAAAAATTCACCCTGTATATCCCGACGTTTCGGCTATGTCATCATCAACCATGGTCGCGGGCAGACTAATATGATTTTCAATATGAGACTACAATGTTCATAGCTTAAAATTTTCTTTCTTCTTTCTAGCTTAGTTACTTATTATTTTTTATTTATTTTGTACTTATCTAAAATAAAAGTTGATTCTTTGTTTTTTTTTTTGTTTTTCTTTCAAATTGTGAAAGGGCTAATCTGTTGTCATCTACAACGAGGAGAATAAAATAAAGTGGATCAGTGATCAGTTGATTACTGATCATCTCGTCTTATCTATTACAGATCACGACAGAATCATTACAATAATAATTGCTCCTCCGTAATTATAACTATACAGTAGCGACTACCGGTATTTATTTCGCTACAAAATCAATACATTGATTAGAACAGAAAAAAAAACATAATTTTCAACTTTAATGCAATGGAGTAGAGATCCAAATTACTTATTGTTTTTAATCTCTCAAGTATTCGTTCATGTTCAAATTTGTACTCTATCACCTTAGAAATAAGGTACAGTTTGATGATTGGAATGTAAAGTAAATATTGAGGTAGGTATTCAATCCATCAATATGTTGAAGTAACTCTGCATTCTTTAAGACTCATTATTCATTATTAGAAGCGGCTACCGCTATTTCTAGAACCTAGAAATGAATAGAAGTCACACTGAAAATCATCATCATTCAAATCATAACTTCACTCATAAAATGACTGACACTGATGAAAATGAAATTTTTCATTATGTTTGTACACACTATCTTTTTCACGCCACTTTGCCATGTTGGCCTAGATTCTCGAAATTCTCGTCGAAAATCAAAGGTCCTCTATCTAGGCCCTAGATAGAGGACCTTTGATTTTCGACTCAAAAGTCAAAATACATGAGGTCGAATCTCGGACATGCATTTAGGTACTATGTTTTCGTTTAGGAAATCCTAATCGCCCACCATCACGAGCTTTCAGCGGTGAATAAAAACATCGTGAGGAACTCAGTTGGTAAACAAGAGATAGGCTTGCAACCTGTCACTGTATAAAACTACTTGTAAAGTGTAGGTATGTGCCAATACCGGTGTAGACTTGCCTCTGACTATCAACCCATTTCCAAAGAAACCTAAATAATCTGAGTAAATACTAACTGAGAATACAGATATGCTGAGTTTACAAGATGTCGCCCGCGGCTTCGGTCGCGTGGAATAGGAACCCTAAATCACAGAAATTGTTTTTTATTTTCGGAATAAATAGTAGCCTATGTCCTTCTCCAAGGTTCAATCTATCTCTATACCAAAATTCATCAAAATTGTTTCAGTGGTTTAGGCGTGAAAAGGTAACAGACAAACAGAGTTACTTTCGCATTTATAATTTTAGTATGGATGGATTTATATTTAGTTACATTACCATACAAATTATATTCGATTTAAAGTAAATAATACCAATCAGCTACAAAATCTGTTACGAAACAAACTAATCACTAATAATTTTAATCAACGAATTATACAAATGACTTTCATAAACAATAATACAAGTATGTAACTGTATATTCATATTGCCGTGTCTGTTTTGTAAACAGTCTGTGGTTTAATTGGTAATTTATATGTAAAGTGAGAGCGGGCGGGGGTGCCGCTTGCCGTCCGTCATACTCAAACATGGGTAATGTGTACCTTCGTACCTACTATTGTATTAAGATGAGTAGGTACTTCTGTTTTTATTACCTCTTCGTATGTTACCGAAGGATATTTCAAAGTCTGGTACAGTTAAGATCTCAGCTGCACTCAGCAGTGCTTCCACTGTGGTTTGTTCTGCATTGCTGCCGCGGCATTGGATTTTATTAATTTGTTATTGATTTTATTTATTTAGTGATTATTTTCGCTATTTTGAATGTGTAAACGGTGTGTAATATGGATTGAATATTATCTGAAATAAATGAGTTAATAATTGCTGCCTAGCTCGGAATGTAATCCAACTAATATATAAAGGCGAAAGTCCGTCTGGATTAACACATAAGTAAGCTACATTTTATCCCGAAAAAAATTATGGTTCCCGTGGGATAAAAAAAGTAATCCACGCGGGCGAAGCAGAGCGTTCACTATTTTTTTTTTAAATCGTTATACTTATAGGTTTGCCTTTGACCACACCCTGCCTGATGTAAAGCAACAGTGTGGTCTAAGATGGAGCACGCTTACTAAGAAGGAACCTATTGACTCTCGATTTGAAGACACCCGAATTATACTTTTCTGGAAATACAGACCCCGGCAAGGAGTTCCTCATTTTCGCCGTGCGTATGAAAAAAGCGCTCAGTACGAACTAGTCCTACTAATATTATAAAGGCGAAAGTCCGTGTGTGTGTGTGAATGTTTGTTACCACGTATCCCCATAACTACTTAAACGATTTTGATGAAATTTGGAATGTAGATAGTTTAGGTTCTGGAATAACACATAGGCTCTTTTTTTCCCTGAAAAATGTATGGTTCCGGTGGGATACATAATAGTAGTCCAAGCGGGCAAAGCCGCGGGCGTTCACTAGTGTTATATAATTAACGACTAGCAGGTACCGTAAACATAGTAGGTATATAAACTTATGTAGTAGATATAACAAGGAAAAGTAGCTACATCCCCTTAAGCTCCACTTGTACGAACTACAAATTAAATGTAATAATCTCGAGAGTTTAAGGCAAATCTGAGCTAAAAACAATTTTGTATGTCCGAGCCGTGCAGTCCCGCGGCGAGGATACCTTTCAATCAACATACTTGAAGCCACTAGCTTTGGTAAGCGACTTTGTCGGCAATATCTTAGCTTTTCATACTGCAGAAACAGTCTATCAATAAAGAGTGTTCATCAATTTTAACAAAACAAAATTGATGTAGGTACCTACTCTTTTATTGATATTACCCAAATTAATTTGTAATTCATATAAAGTAAGTTCGTATAAGCTAGTGGCAAACTCTGGTGATTAAGTTTTAAGGCCGCTTAAAGGCTGACGGAGGCCTTATGACATAGGCTTAACAACTTAAAAGCCGGGACCGACAATTTAACCTGCCCTCCTATATAAGCAAACGTTGTCCTGGCTCCAACCTTGAATTTTTTTTCTTTAGAAATCCATAAATTCTCTCTGCTTTTTGACCGAGTTAAAGTGGTCTTAAGATTCCTTATAGACCAGACCGAAACAATTATTTATTTATACTTAGTAGCTGAAACTTACCATGTTTCTAACTTAAAAAATACACATATTTATTACATCTAGCTTGCGCTTGCGGCGTTGCCCGCGAGCTACCTACATAACATATTATAGCCTATGTTCATCCTGAAAGTTCATTCTAAAAAATCGGATGAGTAGTTTCGGAGATTACCTCCTTCATACAAACAAACTTTACCTCTATAATATCAGTATAGAAGTACAGATATAGACTAGGATGAACAAACAAATCAACATAATTAAACTTGTATCCACTAGGTAGACCATTGGCCACCCGGCGCGAAGCCCCTAGCACGCACGCTTACGCCTGCAGACACAACGGTAACCTCCTAGGACGTCATGTTATCTTGGTACTTCCGTCAGATACAATTGAAAATGGGATGCCATAATATTCGCAATTTGAAACAGGATACGCTAGTAACCTATGATGTTATGCGACCCTGGTTTCTGTCGAGTATACAATTGGAAATGCAAGTTTGAAAGTTAAAACCTCTCAGGATATCGAGTTTCTTTGGTCGAGACACTATGGTTCGCATTACGAGAATATTGCATTGCAATTTCTTAACACCACTATTTCCCAAAGGGGAACCCTCTACCAGAATTTTTAACCGACTTCAAGAAAAGGAGGAGGTTCTCAATTCGTCGGATTCTTTTTTTGTGCTTTTTTATGTATGTTAACAGATTACTCGAAGACGCCTAAACCGATTTGGAAAATTCTTTTTTTGTTTGAATGGGCATACTTTTCAATTGGTGCCACGAAAATTTGGTGAGGATCTTTGGAGCTATGAACAGAAATGCACCTCGAGAGTGCAGAAAATCGCTCAGTTTAAATATTGAAGTTCTCATAACCACCGTATCAATGGTTTAGCGTCAGCATTACCATTCACAAAGAAAACTCTTTAATATTAAATTAGGTATGATATTTGTATGTTCGCCTTAAACAATTCAACATCGAATGTGAAGCCTTCAGAATATCAATATCTTTATGAATAGGCGCCAGCATTCAAACACGTAACGTTGCATTTTATTGTTGCATTAAAAAATACTTTAAAATAAGAGCTTGATTATAGTACTTAAATCCTTAAAAACAATACTGAAAATTACATTATGTAGTTATTTATACTTATGTTTTTTTTTTTTATCCTACTAAGGTAGCAGACAAGCATACGGCCCACCTGATGGTAAACGGTTACCGTAGCCTATGGACGTCTGTGACACCAGAGGAGTCACACTCGCGCTGCTGACCCTTTTAAAAAATTTCAAAACGCCCTTTTTGAAGAACCCCATAAGTCACTGGGGAAAACCGCAGCAGGATATTCGTAGAAGTATCAAGCTTTTTAAGTTGCCGGCTGCCAGTTGCCATTTTAGTGCTCTAAACGAAGTTACAAAAATTCACTTTTTACTAATCCTATCTCACAAACAAATACCTACCTACATACATGGTTATTTTTATAAAAATCTGTTCTGTAAATATTCAAAATACCTAGGTACGTAATTATTTTCTCACACTAGGAAAAAAAAATACAAATATTGATAGACTGAGTGAAAGATGATATGAGTAAGAAAGGGGTGAGTGATGAGATGATTAAGGGAAATAGAAGAAGAATACATGCTATGCCAACCGCACCTAATGTGGGACAAGGGCAGAAAGATGATGATTATGATGATGTCTATGTTTGTATAGTAAAATTATAAAATCTAACTCGATTGTTTAACTAAGCATCTATAACGTGCTGCCGCATTAATGGCAGACATCCATGAAATATTAAAACAAATTCATCGCGATACGTGATAGGAAAGCAATTCCACGCATTTATAAATCGCCATTCCATTTCCTAGAACTGAAACGATGAGTTTTGAGAACTAAGCTGTTTCTTCGTGATATTCTCACAGTTAATATAGGTAAATACATTTGTTTAACAGTTATGTGTCGCTATTGAATTTATAAACGTTTTATTGTGAACGTCAATTATACGAGTTTCGTTTTTGAATTATAATGAAATTTTTAACAGCATAAATAATAGCGAATCTGAGCTCTATGTTAGAACTATAAGAGCACATCCATTAAATTTGGCTTTTTTAATCTAAATTAACACCATCGAAAGTTAAAAAAAAAAAATTATCTCGGATTTTTAAACGCAACAAGAAAGTGAACTGTCAAGTGCCAAAATAAAATGCAGTTTTTTTTAGATAAAGACTTTTCGTGATAAGGAATTATTTCACTATTTTTTCAAAACGTTTTCAAAACGTTCTAGATTCTGAAACAAATAAAAGTGGTCTCCACAGTCATGGTAATGAAACAGAAACAATGTTATAATAAAATACTAACAAATTGACGATTTATGCGCAAAAAACATTCTGCATTCATAATAATGAACTTTTTACGACGTAGTTCCACACACTTTAGTAGACCACGGGCAATAACATACTACAGTCTAGCGTGCTCAAGCTGTATAAACTATCGAAACATAGTTTTTTGCCAAACCACGAAAGTTTCTCGCGTGTTCGTCCTTTTTATTTTAAATCGATCGGAGTCACCTTGGAAACGAGGGGATTCACGCGCGGATCAATGATAAGGATAATTAGGTACCAGGGCAGCATAGGTGTGGAGTCCACTTTTAATGAGGCAGTAGGTTGAGATACAAGAGTACCTACCTACAAGGATATAAGGAGGTCAGAAGTAAGAACTGGAATGGAGATTTGGATAATTAGGAACCAGGACAGCATGAGATTTGAATAATTAGGTAGGTACCTACCAAGGTAGCATAGCTGTGCAGGAAATAATGGATTAAAGAAGGATAATGTGAGCTGGGTCAAAGATATGGATAAGAATTAGGTACCGAGGCAGCATAGGACACAGTATTGACTATTGAATCTTAAAATATGTCACTGTAGAGAAGCTCGAAGGTTTGTTTTTAACACAGATTTTTTTAGTAGCTAGCATGAACATGATGAGTAGATAAGACGAACAAACAATAAAATAACAGTTCCAAAACATCTACGATACAAGCTTTGGTAAAATTATAGGTTCCTATTCAATTTGTTTCCACCCACACACAGAATTGTTTATAACATTCAAAATATTAGTGTTTGTATCAATAACATTTAACTTTAACTACCCAAAAACATTCCCATTCAACCGAAGACCATAACGTCAAACAAATTACCCAAATAGGTCTCACGAGACCAACCAAGGAGATGCCATTTCCTATCTATAACCAGGACCACATGAGTCGGGAAGTGTTTTTTTCATGCGCTTTTTTTTGTTAGTTCCGCCCCTTAGTTTAGCGGTCGGTTGCAGGTAATTAGGGCTGTGCTGGCGCCCACGACATTCTCTACATGTTTGACCTCTTCGACTGGTATGCTGCCCTGGTAATTAAGCAAGCAATTGGTGACTAATTTAAACAGGATTTTCTGATTTATTGCAGCTATTTTTATTTTCAACCACTGAAATAAGTTTTTATGACTTTTGTCTATGTTGTGATAAAAAGTTTTATGCATTTTGAATTAAGTTAGTGAAAGTTTTATAAACCAAGTTTAAAAAAATAACGTAAAATCGTTGATGAAGCCTTGAGTATAATGGCTGGCATACTTGTCATTCTACCAAAATTTCGTAAAAATATAAATAAATTTAAATTATGTTCGGTGATAGACCTTAGTAGACCTTTAGATCCATCCAAAAGTTTATAAAGCCCGATTTTGGATGAACTCGAAATTTAGACAGGATAACGCCTGTTAACTAGTAAAATAAGAAATCATGTGAGCCGCCACTATTCCTTTTTAGACAATTTAACTTTCGAATATCATTTTCTCAGGCTAATTCACACGACTGCCAAAATGGAAAGAGGTTCAGCTATCTTATATCGCAGTCACGCAGTGTTATCGTGCATCTGGCGCCTAAATACCGGCCTGTGGAATAGCCACTGACGAGGTAACAAGGTGGCCGGGGATGGCTTAGTGTGGATAAGCATTGAGAATACATAGAGAGATAATGCTTTATTGTACAACAAAAAATAAAAGTAATAGCAAGAAACAAGAAAAATAACTTAAAAACTAGTACAATGGGCGGCCTTATCGCTAAAAGCGATTTCTTCCATTTAGTTAGTGTCTTAAAGATTTCTAAACAGGATTCAAAAAATATATAATCACGACTGTATTCCCAAGGTGCGGTAGACATTCTTTCAGATCTTTAGGCATTTTTAGATCCTTTGAAGATGTCTATAGAAGTCAGAGGTGTCCTAACACATTTGGTACATTTTGCGGAAGTGACATTCCAATGTGACAGGTTGCAAGCCCATCGACGCTATTAGCTAACTGGTTATCTCACGTTGTTTTAAGCAGGATTCAGAGGGTATTAATAAAATTGTCTTCTTTCATGGTGAGGCAAATTACTGAAGGTGGTTTATCCAAAAACTTATTTATTTTACAGTTTTCACGGTACGTAATTTTTTTTTAAATAAAATGTAGGTAGTGCTAATTCTTAGGCAGATCATAGGATATTATTCAACGAAAGTTTATTTTATTTTATATTTAAGGATTTCCATACTTTAGGCGTGTCCGTACTAAACTAGCGTCTTAATACTCATAATCCATATCAATTTTCGTAATCTCGGTAAAACAGAGAACTACAGGTAGGACAAGATGGTCCATCAAATAAATCACAGCAATTTAAGCCTTACGTCCACCTGCATAGAGTTTAAACTATTTCAGGCCAATAAATCGTTGGTCAATGACACGTGTCAAGAAGTCGGGAGCTGTCAAAATGACGTAATGTATTTATCCGTGGATGTCGTGCCTTCGTCACCGGCGACGTGGGAACGCAGCGTGATATCTCCAGAGTTATGATGCCCTGGTATTGTACATAACTTTCTCTTTTATTATAATTTTTTTTGTCTTTAATTGGTGAATGTAGAATAGGTGATTATAATACCTCACCTATTCTACATCCAAACTTACATTTATTTCTCTAACATTATAAGAAGGGCAATAATGTATTATGCCTATGTCCTTCTAATAATACGTAAGTATACCTACTTCTAATTTATGAGTGGTTCCGTAAATTACCCTCCAAATAAACATTTAATCGCAAATTTTAGCACTTATAGATTTCTTTAGGCAAGGCATCAGAATCTAAGAAACCTAGAAAGCCGCTTAAAAACCTAAAAACCGCTTAGAAAGTAAACGCTTGTAGAGCCTGGGACAATATTTCAGATGTAGTACAGAAAACGAATTGAATCAAAATTAATTATTTTTCAAAATGGCGGCGATCCAGAGCGAAATCGATTCTGAGAGTATTTTAATCAAGTCCTGGCAGTTAGCGGCGACACGGCCCGTCCACACGCGACAGTGTCCGGGACGTATCAGGGGCCTGGTGGGACCTGGCTTAAAATATACCAGTCCACATTTTTTTGCCACATTTTGCAAACCTTAGTGGTTTTTCTGTGCTATAGTTACTTAAGTTTCATTTGTAAAATTTTATATGGTAAATAAATTAAAAAAAAAAACAAAGTAATAAGAAAAGCAATGTTGTCAATAAAGTTTACGGACGATACTTTTACGTGATAAGTTAATAAGAAAACATTGATGAACGATCGTGCCTCTCTATCGCTTGATCCCCGCTCTCGCTTGCACGCTTGGCTCAGGCGGAACGTGACACTTTTTCGTGCGTGCAGCCGGCGTTCATCTATCTATAAGACGTTATCACGTCGAAAACTAAACAAGAGCGAGTCATACTCACGTCTAGAGGGTTCCGAACCCGGTTTTTTGCAAATATGATGCACCAAAATGTATGTGTAAAATAAGGCCTGTAATCACCATTGGTAAGAATTCAACTGTATAGTCGTATTGCTCATTATACGGACTAAAAATATATGAAAAATGACATTTTTCCTTCAATTTTAGTCCGATTTTAGTCCGTTTAATGAGCAATACGACTATACATAGGTAAGTGGCTGTATTTATAAGTCTTGTCAACCTGAACTTGAGAATGAAATATGAATTCCTTGCTTTATCTCTTTCCCCTCTCTTTCTGTGTTGCTCACACAGCACTGCCTCTCACTCTAGCTATCATTTTATCTTATAAACATCATAAATAAACAAAGATTTGAGTTTTCAATGTTGACCTCACACTTATTATTTTTTTAAATGTATCCCACAATACTTTTCTAAGATGGAATTTTAAAACGCAACCTCAACCTCCTAAAATATCTCCCTTTGTTCTCAAGAAGACAGATTCTTAAATAGCCGGAAATGTTACACGTAAATACCTACACACAGTTATAAATTTCATGACTACCTCTCAAGGAAGTAGGTATATAACTTCCTTGCCACCTCTACTTGAGAATACAGTCTGACCTGACAGGAGTCTCGTCCCTGGCGCGTCCCTGACACCGCAGTGTGTGGAAAGTCCTTTATTATTCTCTGGTAAAATCACTTTTATTTCACTAGAAATTAACCGGCAACGTAATTTGCATATGAATTCAAATAGTGTATGAGAGCGCGCTCATAATTTCGCATTATTGCTGGACAGGGTATAAAAATCGAAGGGAATCGGATGATGGTATGATATGATATGAGCACGATGCAATATTTTTCGTCTAGTTAAATAGTAATAGGATCACAGACACAGGAGGGGTAGGCTGTGGACTTTGTATGATCAATATTTTATGCTCAATAAACCTACAAAAATGTGTTTGCAAAATTGCTTCATAGGGTGAAGTAGGGTAGAACCCGAAATATTTATAGACCATGATACCATTTTAAAGTCCATAGGTGCTTTGTCCTATTAGATGCTTAGTCCTATCCCCGCGCCCTGATTAGGTAGGTACGTAAGACTTGCAATAGCAATGCGAAAGCAATCAGTACGCGACCATTCGAAAAATATCACAAAAAATCGTATTTAGGAAGCCAATCGCACGTCTATTGCTCGCTTGTCGCCAAATGCACTTTGGTCATAGTGCATTTTGCGACCGTAATACGATTTATAGTGATATTTTTCGACCGGTCGCGTAGTGATTGCTGTCGCATTGCTATTGCAAGTCTTACGTAATCAGGACGCCGTTCATTATCTATTTTTTAAACAGCCAAATCGGTTTAGTGGTTGTCGAGTTATGAAGATTTTTTTTTAAATATAAGTAGATAGACCTTTGTTTAGCCACAATCTCACCTGATTGTAAGCGACGATGTGGCTGACGATGGATCACAAAGGTCTAGAAGACACTTATTCACTCTTGACTTGAAGAGACCCAGGTTATAGTTTTCGGGGAAAACAGAAGCCGGCAGCGAGTTCCAGACCTTAGCAGTGCGGATGATGAAGGTGGAGGAAAAAACATAAATCCGAACTTTCGCAATATAAGTGTGATAGTGTGATGTGATAGTGTGTTTCCACCTCACAACTTCTTACTCGCGTCATTGTCAACCGCAGTCATCATTATCTTAAATTTATATGATTGGAATTTTAAATACACAACTTGTAAACCAATTAACGACATTTTCGATATCAGCTCGGCAACAGTTTGTAAAATAATCATACAATTTAACTACGTAATCTCCGAGATCTGTAAATAACAGAATTTCTATTACAGATATGAATATAGATGTAGTATTTAATGTTTATTAAAAACTAGCAGCTTCGGATAACGGTGATTAAACCTTTTTATTTTTATCCGCTGATCTACATTAATATGAACAGGTAAAATGAGTCTGTGATAGGTTAACAAAACTACTGAACAGGGGGTCTAAAGTGGCCACTTTTAATGTCACATCAAATGTTTCATATTATAAAAAGCTTGATGTTTCATAATATGTTTCATTAGAATACAGAACTGTCAAAAAAGTTTTTTTAAATATGTTTCATAAATGAAGCATCTAGGATGAATTTATGAATCATTATTATAAAACATCAAGTGTTTCATAATATGAAACATTTGATGGTTCATCAAAAGTGGCCACTTTAAACCCCCAGATTGCAAAAAAATTCGGGTGGAAAATTAAATGTGTAGTTCTTTTGGTAATAAGGCCTAGTTCGTACATCGCGTTTTAAAAGTGCTGACTCGGTAATGTACTACAAGTAATAAAGGTTATTTATTTATTACCAGTTTTTACCCGACTGTCAATGGGTTATATTTTTTTTAAAGTACTTACTTCGTACCTTGCTAATTTCAAATAAACTCCATAGGTTCAATTTGGCAAAAAAAAACTAAATCAAACCAAATTCAGCCCCAATAAGAGCCAGCTGTCAAAATAAATAATTATATCCAAGACCGTTTCCATAAAAAGGGCAAAGTCATCAAAACAAAATATAAAATTAAAACATTATGATGCAATCCCACCCAGGATAGGCAATGGAATCCTCATTAATTAATCAAAAGGTAATTATGAAATATGGCCGATAAATCGATGCCAGGCGGCGCGGGCGCATAGCCGGGATTCCAATGACATTCGAGGCTTTTGGGGTTCCATGGCAATATTGGGTAATAGAAAAACCTTTACTATTTTTTTACGGAACTGTCATTTTAATTAGGTAAACAAACCAAAAGAGGTCAAATTACAGTTTACAGTTATGTAGGTAAGTAGGTATTTATACTTTCTCTAAATACATACCTAGGACACTCAAAAAACAGATTAAGCTTGTGCTACCGAATGCATACAAACCAGGCGTAAATAAAATAAACTAAAATTGGCTTATGAGTTATGACTAACTATATCGCCAAGAATAATACAATGAGTACAAAATGATTATAATCTGTTAACGTTCTTATCATATTTCGCTTAATGATAATTATTATTACGGGATTTTATCGCGTACCTTTTATTTATTTTGTTTCCCGACGTTACGAACACGTTGCAGCGTTCGTGGTCACGGGATGACTGAAGTACTGGAGCTACCGCCGAGAATTGAGAGTAGGATCCACGACTACCCCCAATTCGTCTTCAGAACCAGAAAAGTCCTCGTTCACACTACGACACACAACACTGACGGTGTCAGGCTGACGTACAGTCGGACCACCACGAACACACTTATTAATTATAGGATTCCACGCAGTTATCATTATGTTAACAAATCGCGAAAGTTTAACAAGTCATATTTCGCTTGTTCTTTCTTTTGTGGCACAATAATTTTTGCACACGATGTAACGATGAATGCGACATTCAATTACATACAAACTTTTACGTCTTACCTAGTTATCATCGTTATCAATATGGGAATAAGAGTTTGATCCTGTCAAATGTCAACATTGTGTGTCTTTGATGCAATTTTTGACCGTGACTTTTCGATGCGCTATTGACCGACCGGGTTGGTACGGAACCCAGTGATTCCAACATGTTCCCACTTGACATTAATCCTCTCTCCGGTTAATTAAACCCGTGCATTAGCATAAACAAATAAAACGCCGCATTAAGTATTCAATTTACAATTGGATCGGGATTAGCCGCACTAAATAACGCGCCGGTTACCGATATGGTGAAGGTTGGACGTTGTCTTGGGATTATTACTATCTTTTTCTTGTAAAATACGATTTGGTCATTGTAGGTAATGCCGTGCTAATAATTAGTAGCTTCGTTCCATGGTTTCATCTGTATGGAAAATTCATAAAAAGTGGGAATGTGCAATGTGTTTTTGGATGTGCCTCCGACTACCCTCTAGACATCTTTACAGGATTTTAAATGCCAAAGGATCAAAGTGAATGTATATCGTTATGGATAAATTAGCGATCTTATTTCGCTTTTTATCCAATCCACGACATTTGGGCAGTCTTAAAACAATACTAATTCAAATGAAAAATATTTCCATATGAATGTGTGCCATAATACTATAGTAATAGTAGCTACTAAACTAACTAGTAAACAGATCAGAAGCTAGTAACTATCGCCAATTCCAAGAACTAGTGATGCGCCACGACGCGCCAGTCTATCGATAACGTGCATTCTATCGAGCGTTCCCGCGGCGAGGCACGGGGCGCGCTGCGGGGCGCCTTTGTACGCCTGTCCGAGGTGAACCGCTGCCCCACACGCGGCTAGGGCCGGTATTGTATCGATATCGATACTTTCACGATTTATAGCTTATTGCAGATAAATATTTGCATACTTGTGTTTGCTTTGTTGTGACTGTATTGTGGTGTTTGTGAATTTTATTGTGGTGTAATAGAACCCATTGAAAGTAATGTTAGCTAGGAAATATGAAATAAAAATATTAAACGAGAAATGTTGACTAAAATATAAAGCTTTTAGTAAAATTTGCGTTGATTTTTTTTTTTATCTAAAAGTCAACCTCAGAGTTTCTAGCAGGGTTCGAAAAAATCCGATTTTTATAATAAATATCAAAAATCCGATTTTTTGATATTTATCCGATATATATCGGATATATATCCAGGCTAAGAAAGAGAAGCGAATTTCATTCTGTAAAGGGATTAAACACTTTAAAATGTGTAAGTAATTTTTAAAATAATTTAAGTGTCAAATTACCACATTTTTTATTTAAATACTTAACTTAATTACTTAACTTAACTTTATTTTAAGAACTTTTTCTACCATACTTCACGCAAATAAATTATTTATTTCATTTCATTATTTCATTTCATTTCATTTCATAAAAAAAGTATAGAAAAAAAATTGGTGTTTGTTTGAGAAAGAATTTTTATATTTTTTTAAAGGCACTTTGCTAAATGAGGATCGCTTGTAGGTATCATTGCGGGTTCGAATCCCGTCGGAATTGAAAATTTTGATAAGATTTTTCATTTTCAAAAGAATTTTTAATTAACACTTAAAAAAAAACACCTAAAAACACAATCTAAATTATTCGGAATTGTAGTGTTTCGCTACGTGTTGCCGGGGTAAACATTAATCTCCAAAATTTTTAGTTCAGAAGACAGGAAAAAATCCATTGATATATATCAAGATAAAAATCAATTGATATATATCGTGATATATATCGTGATATATATCCGCTGATATATATCGGCGAACCCTGGTTTCTAGTGATTATACTTTTTTTTTAAACTCCGGATGCTAAAATTATATTATCGAAACAGCAAAATACTAGGTATCGTACTTTCGTTAAAAATAAGTATTTTTTTCCGT
Organism: Camptogramma bilineatum; assembly: GCA_958496255.1. Classification (NCBI taxonomy): domain Eukaryota; kingdom Metazoa; phylum Arthropoda; class Insecta; order Lepidoptera; family Geometridae; genus Camptogramma; species Camptogramma bilineatum. Next base: position 12,242,133 of record OY292471.1, read on the forward strand.
TTCATTTGCTTATTTGTTTTTTTTTTTTAATTTCACTGTCACAATATTTTATGATCTCTCAACAACGTATCAACATTTTAAAAATTATGCTACGCATCGAAAAATACATCAATTTGACGTCCAAATCATCGAGCAGCTACAACACTACCTGGCGCCTCGCTCGCTCTCCGCGGGGTCGCATTGTCCATCCACCAAATGCCTCATATTTGGTTACCCGGCCACATTACACCAATATACGCTGCATCGATATCTCACGCAGCCACATCCCTACACATCACTAGTTCACAAACCCCGCACACAATACACGTCTTTAAAGCATTAACATAAAGATGCTTTTCGTTTGTTTTGATTTGGTAGTTAAGATGTTTGGTTGTAAGGCAGTGAAATGATATAATTTTCATTTAACTACACACAGAACAAACAAAGAACAAAATAAATTAGTAAACAAAGACCGGTGTCGCACCTTGTTCGAGCTCGGATTTGTCATAGGTAGTTATAGTTTAAATTAATTTATGAATTTGAGAAGATGGATTTAAGTTACGAGTTTTATAATTGGATGTTAATGTATTAAGATCAGGCTTTTATAAACATAGCTTTTTGATTTAAGTCTTGATTTCACTACTACAATAAAAAGTCAATATTACGAGTATAATTATTAATTACCGAATAGTTTAATCCTATTATTACTTACTGTAAATCTGAAAGTTTGCAGGTATGTTTGTGTAAAAAAACTGATTTTGATGAGACTTTGAATAGGCGTGGATCGTGACTTAGAATATAAGGTAGGTAGGCTATGTTTAAACGTTCGTATCCACACGAGCAAACCCGCGGGCTGAATCTAGCTTTATAAGTAATTTTTATTTTCCCTTAGCGTTGCCTATTTGCCTAACGTTGACATGAACTTTTTTAGCCTTATTTTACGGTGGCCGCACACCTGTTCGCGCCGAATGCGCCGAACTTAGAATTCTGGATATAAAATCGTATGAAACCAGGCGTGCGAGGTCCGCGCCCCGCGCCGATTCGTCCGATTCGGCCGATTTTGGCAGTTTACTTTAAGAATTCGGCGCGTTCGGAGCTGATTAGGTGTGCGTCCACCTTTAGCGTATTTTTGACTTTTTCTTTGTCCGAAACATTTGGCTAAGTTAAACCTAGAACATCTAAATAATAAACATTAGTTAGGTACCTAATTGACAAAGAAAATTATCCTCTACTCCACTCACCTCAGGGTCTATCTTCTTGTACTCCGGATCCTCCTCATCCACCTCGAAGTATAGTTCGGTAGACGTCAGCGACACGGTGCCCGGCGCCACCAGACCTGGAGCCACCAGCTTCGCTTTCGTACTTATATTCACGGGACCTTGAACAAAGTAAAGACAAAACTAGGTTAAAATGTTTGTAGACTTTAGCAAACTTTGACGACCTCTGTGGCGCAGTGGGTAAAGGCCCGCCTGTGACGCAGGAGGTTGCGGGTTCGATCCCCGCCGCGGGACAAATGTTTGTATGATCTGCAAATATTTGTCTCAGGTCTGGGTGTTTTCTATGTATAATATGTAAGTATGTATTTACAAAAACAAATGTATTTAAGTAGTATATCAGTCATGTGGTTCCTATAACACAAGCTCTGCTTAGCTTGGGGCTACATGATGCTGTGTGAAATGTCCAGCATTATTTATTTATTTATTTATAACTAGGTTAAAATGTTTGTAAAATGTTGTTGTTTTAGCTGCCTTTTAATGTATTTGTAAACTTAATTTAAATGAAACGCAAAAAAATTTCAAAGCACTTATTCAATGAAAATATTTTTTTATTCAGTCGAAGAATAATAGCTATAATCTCGCATACCCAACATACTTTGTCTACCTGGGCTCAAACATAAGCTGCGATGGCTCATCTGAGAAGGAGATACGCCGCAGAATCGGTATGGCAAAAAGTGCCATGACTCAGCTTCTGAAGATTTGGAACAACAGAAGCATCACAAAAAATACTAAAATCAAACTAGTACACACACTCGTCTTCCCTATCTTCCTTTACGGGGCTGAGACATGGACCATGAAATCAGCCGACCGAAAACGCATCGACGCTTTTGAGATGTGGTGCTGGCGCAAGATGCTAAGAATTCCATGGACTGCACGCAGGACCAACTCATCGATACTAGAAGAGCTCAAAATCACCAGAAGACTCACAACAGTATGTCTAAGTCGCACCATGGAATACTTTGGCCACATCGCGAGGCGGAACCCGGATAGCATGGAGAGACTGACCATCACTGGCAAGATAGAAGGACGAAGGCCGAGAGGTCGCAGTCCCATGCGCTGGACCGAACAAATCCGCACCATCCTCGACACTCAGCTCCACGACGCCATCCATGTCGCATCGGATAGGACGAGATGGAAAAAGCTAGTGTCGGAGAAAATATTAATGAGAGGTCACGACCCTCAGAAATGAGGAAACGAGGAATAGAGAGAGACCCAACATATAATACTGATAGCGCCATCTTTTGACATTGGTCTGAACTGTTTTAGTTAGAGAACGCTGGCCCTTGCCAAACATGAATCTTCTTTTTAGTTCAATCATAGCCCACAAGATGTCAGTCTAACTAATCTAATCGAACAAGATTGAAAGTATTACCGATTTTTTTCTTTTTATGTTCGGTTGAATTTTAGAAAATTTTTAGACGTCACCTTGCATTATCAGAAGAGCAAAGTTATTAAGTAAATATCCAAGGCATAGTGTACACACAATCATGTTTACAAGTCGATGCTTTGGTTACTTACCTATTAAGAAAAAAAAAATATGATCCGCGACTGTATCCCCAAGGCACGGCAGACATTCTCTCAGATCTTTTTAGGCATTTTAGGATCCTTTGAAGATGTCTAAAGGTGCGTCCAGATATCGCATACCCTGGGTACGCGTAGTCAGTATACGCGTATCCAGAACGCCTAGCTGTAGCTACGCGTACAGTGTACGCGTAGCTACAGGTACAGACTTGGCGTTCTGGATACGCGTACACTGACTACGCGTAGCCAGGGTACGCGATATCTGGACGCAGCTTAAGGGGGTAGTCAGCGGTATGTCCAAATACAGATTTGGAGTAGGTAAGTACTTATATAAGTAAACAAGTGAATATTTACCAGTTAAATCAGCATCGATCTCTCTATCGTCTACCAGGAGCTCAGCATCGTCGAGGAGTTCGGCGGCGGCGGGGGTGGGGAGCTGCGCCCCCCGCCCCGCACCACCCGCCGCTATCCGCGCGTGCAACTCTTCTGTCGCCTGGAGAGGGAGATTATTATAAATGCGCTCATTACACTTCTCACAATGGATTTTTGGACAATCGTGAAGTTAGCCGCTTCGCTAATGTAGAAAATTTTGTATGAAAAAGTTGCACTGAGCATCGAAACGGCTTCACGAATGTCAAGACTAGTGTTACCAGGTGTCCCGAATTTCGCGGGACGTCCCGCTTTTCAGGGGTCTAGGGACGCGTCCCGCGCGACCCTTGCGCGGGACGCCAAATGTCCCGCTTTTTGGGAATCAAAAAATCACCGCACTAGTTTACACGTTTGAACACACAGTAGGTACAAGCAGTACGCAGAGTTATAATACGAGACAAACAAGTTGTTCGTGACGTATGGCTCTATCTCGCTCTTTGGCCTATGAATTGCGTATTGAGCATCCTTTTCACGTGGTTCGCTACGAGGACAACTTGTTTCTTGAGTACTATATATCGCAGTCACAGGGCGATAGAGAAAGAGCTATAAAGCTGTCCTGTTTCACGCGCGCTCACTTGCTTTGCCATGCCAGTTTCTTCTCAGAAATTGATCCTTATTATCCACACTATATGGATGGTATAATAAAACAGTTTTTTATTTATTTTTACTATTCAACAGGTTCGATTCCTGGCCACGAAAATGATTATTTTCAAAATGTAATGATGCAGTTTTACTTTTTATTAAAATCGGTTGCGAGAGTCCTTTGAGTGTTTTTCGCTATCGCTAGTAGTTTCTGATTTGGCCCTAGAGGCACTCTTGGCCCTAGAGTGAGGTTTTCACCTCACTCTGTATAACTTGGTTCTGACTGAGTGTAGCTGTAGATGTATGGTTGATGGCCGCGCGATATAAAAAAGGCACTACTTTCCGGCATAGGCTTTTACAAAAACTATTTGCTTTCATGTCATCCATCCAGTATCAAATGCTGCCACAGAGAGGATATTTTCTCAAGCGAATATTATTTGGTCCGATAGAAGAAATAGGTTACCTCTCGAGCATGTATAAAAGCAGAAATACAAATAAAGACCAACTTCAAAATGACAAGTAGTGAATTTTATGACTACGCAATCCTACTAATATTATAAAGGCGAAAGTCCGTGTGTGTGTGTGAATGTTTGTTACCACCTCTGTAACTGCTGAACCGATTTTGATGAAATTTAGAATGTAGATAGATTAGGTTCTGCAATGGGACATAGACTAATAAAATTTTGGAAAATCAACCCCTAAAGGGGTGAAAAAGGGTAAATACTTTTGTATGAATCTTTTTAACGCGTTGTCCTATATTTACTTGAAACTTTGTTTAGATATGTAAAATCAAAAATGATTGAATACGTGTTTCAGGATTTTTCAAAATAACTCTCAAAAAGGGGTAAAACGGGGTTTCAAACTTTGTGCGGAAACTTTTTGACAAGTGGTGCGGTTGGCTCGAAACTTGATTAGAATACATTAAATACAAAATAAATGAACTCCTTATTTCAGGGTTTTTCAAAATAACCCTCGAAAATCAAGTGTCACGTGTTAAATTTGTCTAAAAAAAATCCGCTCGCTTCGCTCGCATATTACTTTCATGAGTATTTTGCGAGCAAAATAATTCAATGTTAGGAATCGACTACCATCTATATTTTTCTTAGAGCACCGTTAGCAAAATCAAGTGTCACATGTTAAATTTGTCTAAAACATTTCCGCTCGCTTCACTCGCATATTACTTTCATGAGTATTTTACGAGCAAATTAATTTACTATTAAGCTGGAAACAAACTATCGGACGCGGCTGACGGACGCGGCTGACAGCCGCGACTGATAAGTGTGCACACCGTCCGAACACCCAGCGGGCCAGATTGCCTTCGGACGTCTGAAGGTCCAAGGACGCGTCCGCGACTTTCGTCAGATAATGTGCACAGTTCTATGTTCGTTCTATATCCAGATACCTATTCAGTCGCGGCTGTCTGCCGCGTCCGTAAGCCGCGTCCGATAGTTTGTTTCCAGCTTTATGAACCGACAACCATCCATCTTTTTCTTAGAGCACCGTTAGCATAATCAAGTGTCGCGTGTTAAATTTGTCTAAAAAATTTCCGCTCGCTTCGCTCGCATATTACTTTCATGAGTATTTTACGAGAAAATTAATTTACTGTTATGAACCGACAACCATCCATCTTTTTCTTAGAGCACCGTTACGTTAGCAAAATCAAGTGTCACGTGTTAAATTTCTCCAAAAAATTTCCGCTCGCTTCGCTCGCGTATTACTTTCATGAGTGTTTTACGAGCAAATTAATTTACTGTTAGGAACCGACAACCATCCATCCTTTTCTTAGAGAACCGTTACCAAAATCAAGAGTAACATGTTGTATTTGTCTAAAAAATTTCCGCTCGCTTCGCTCGCTTATTACTTGAATGAGTATTTTGCGAGAAAAAGAATAATGTTAGGAACCGACAAACATCCATCTTTTTCTTAGAGCACCGTTATCAAAATCAAGTGTCGCATGTTGCATTTCTCAAAAAAAAAAATCAGCTCCCACCGCGGGTAACACCGCGGGGCACAGCTAGTAAGCCAATAATTTCTTAGGAACAAAACTTTCTAACTACAAGAAAAAAGGTAGCTACCCTGAAATGCCTAAAATTTGTTACACCCTTTATAATTTTCCAGATACTTATTACATAAATATTAAACTTTGATTATACAAAGTTTTTTTTTGTCGTCCCGAATTATAGCACAAAGTCCCGCTTTTTGGAACCTGCTGTCCCGAAATATGGCATAACACACCTGGCAACACTAGTCAAGACCCACAGGAAGAAGTGTATACAATGCCACAAACATTATGTGACTATGCTGAATTTAGTGTTATAACTAGTTTATTCACGAGTTAGCGCTTTGTCCCGCTCTTTGGCCTAAGAATTGCGTATTTTGCACCCTTCTTTTACCAATGCTAACCGGCTAGCCTCAGTAAAACTAGGATGCACAAATATCATTTTATAAGTCATTAGCTCATCAGACTTTGGTCTTTGACTGAATTACAAAAATATCAAGATTTGCCAAAAAGCTATGAAGCACAGCGTCCTTGGCATACAAAATTCTGAAATCTGCTCAAAAACCGCCCTAAATCTTAAGCCGGGTTGACACGATCCAAGTTAACCAGGACCAAGTCCGACTTGGATGGCTCTGATTGGACGCTGTCGGACTCACGTGGCTCACTCGGACGATGGCGTCCAATCAGAGTCATCCAAGTTGGACTTGGTCCAAGTGTACTTGGATCGTGTCAACCCGGCTTAAACCAAACGGTACACGAATTAGTCTCTTGACGTTTAAAAAATCGCATACAGGAATAATGCACAAGGTTCCAAACTTTAAAAATAGTCTATCTCAAAATCTTAGTTGCTTGACAACTTCGTCTTTTTCGCTGGGGTCTTCGTATGGAATCCCAATCTTATGGAAATCTTAAATTGTTTTTGAATGTTTGCTAGTGTACTCGTAAATTATAAGGGTGTCGGCTAGCACTACTACCAACAGGATGTCGTCGTGCTGTGAACGGTGTCGGCTAGCAGTAGTAGAGTGCGGTTTATGGCGGCTGAAATGCGTGGCAGGGCTGAGTCGAAACTCAGCGCAGGTACAGTCAACGCAATTGCTGGAAGGTGAAGGCGGTGAGGGGCGGGGCTAGGCGGGCTATGTATATAAAGTTTACTTTATTGTATTGCGCTGACTGTAAAGTACCTGCGCAAAGTCGAACCTGCGGCGCACTTCAGCCGCCATAAAGTTTGCGGCGCTGCAGGAAAGGTGGCGGGAACGACTTGGGCGAGATAAGCAAGAGATAGATCTTTGTGGAGAACACTTCGGGAGGCCTATGCTGAAAGCAAGACAATCAAGAAACCGGTGTCTAATAGGAAATACTGTTTACTAAGAAATTAGATTTAGTAGCACTAAGTAGAATTAAGATGCATTGTACTTTTAGATTGGTAATAAAGGCTATTATTATCATTATTATACCTGCAGGATGGCGTCGTGCGGATGGTGCGCGTGCACGCCTGGCTGCGCGGCGGAGACGTGCCGGCGGCCGCGCGGGTCGGGCACGAGCCGGCGCCGGCGCCGCGCGTCGTCCTCCCACGAGTCCAGCTTCCAGAACTGCGTGGGACTGCCCCTGGAACAAAATGAAAAAATAAATGTAAAAAAATGTGTGTGTGTGTGTGTGAGTGTGCTGACACTTCTCACTGGATCTAGGCATTCGTGAAGTTAGCCGTTTCGATGCGCATTGCAGCTTTTTCATAAGGCCCCTCCACACTCACGGCGAGAAGGCTCGGTGAGAAGTTTCGCCGAGACTTCTCGAAGAACAAACAATTTATCCACACTCTCAATTTTCTCACTCGTGATCTGTTTGAAATCCTTTTTCTCTGCCAAAAATACCGACACCGATCGGAGAACATGCGAGCGCGAAAATGAGAAGGCGAGAAACTGAGAAGTGTAGCAGACGCACGCGCACGCGCGTTTGCATTTTGAGTTAGTGTGTATGTGCTGACTGATGTACCTATGCTGATGGGGCGGCTGGTGTCACAGCTTGTCAAGCAGGTACGCGGCGGCGACGGTGTCACGGTGTGTGTGTGTGTGTCCGTGTGTGTGTATGTGTGTACGTACACCCGTGCTGATGGTGCGGCTGGTGTCGCAGCTTATCGAGGAGGCGCACGGCGGCGGCAATGACACGATGTGTGTTTATGAGTGTGTGTTTGTGTATGTGTCTGTGTGTGTGTGTGTGTATGTGTGTACGTACCCGTGCTGATGGTGCGGCTGGTGTCGTAGTTTATCCAACAGTCTCGCAGCCGCGGCGGTGTCTCGGCGGCGCGCGGCCGCGATCAGACGCTCGCAGTTCCTCTCCTCTTCGGCTCGCTCTGACACTGATGTCGCGCAGAGGCACTGGAAGTCGACATACCAATTGAGAGAAATGTTGCTGCTAAAAGCCATAACAAATTAGCGATACAAATTGAGGAAAATGTTTCTGCTGAGGGCCGTAATAAATCTGCAAACTATTAGAAGAACAATTCAGGGGTAACGGACTCAATTTTTCCATTACCTTTTGTCCCTAATAAGGGTTTTTGCAATCATCAATTTCAAGGGTTATTATTGTAAAGAAAGTGAGACATATTTTGATGTGTCTCTCTCTTCTCAAAGTAAGTAAGTTCGTATGAGCAAGTGGCCAAGTCTGGTGACAGAATTTTCAGGCCGCCTAAAACCTTTAAGTCATGACGGAGGCATTTAGGCAAAGGCCTCCATCATGGCTTGACGACTTAAAAGCCGGGACCGATAATTTAACGTGCCCTCCGAAGTACGGAAGCGCTCAGCTCGTAATACCACTTGCGGTCACCGATCCAAATTGTGACCGCGCACAACTGCACAAGACAAGTTTAAAAGATGTTGAAAATCTAAAGATCTGGAAGATCATAATGGATAATAAACGTCCTTTGGAATATTCATGACTCATGAGCACTCTAAGCATTTATATTTCGCAAGCTAAACTCAATGTTCATCTTGTGCGCCGACCCAAAAAACATTTCAAATTGTACTACAGTCAAAACACTTTCTAACGACATCACTTATAACGACACCGGTTACTGCGTCGAAATTTAAGGTCTTAGCAAGTCTGTTTAACTTGAAATGATGTATAGTTACGACTATCGGCTATAACCACCATAATAAGACGGTCCGTTCGATGTCGTAGTAAACGGTTTTGACTGTATTTAATCCATACCGTGTTCTCTAGATTCAACTAACCTCAAAATCGGCATGCTTCAGCACATCATCAGCTCTCATCCTGTTCAGTATAAACTCGGCCTCATTAGCGACCCTGACGATGTGGTCCCTCATAGCGTGCGACAGCAGACGACCCTCGTTAATCAGCTCGATGAAGGCCAGCCCCGCGTGCTTCTGCAGAGAGTTCTGCCACTCTTGGGAGCAGAGCAGCATCACTAGCTCCACCACTGAGGTGCTGGATTTGAAGGTCTGGAGGCCTGGTGGTGGGGAATTTTTGTTAGATAAGATAAGGTCGAAAGATTATTCAATTATTTCGAAATTAATAAGAAACAAGAATAACCTAATCTTAGCAATATCAACTAATTTATTAAAATTATTAATTATACACTGCGGGGCTAAAAAGGCCTATAGCAGAATCATAATATGATTCGTCTTGTTCTTGTCACTCTCATGTCAAAGAGACAATAGTGCAATTCAGATTATGATTCCGCTTTAAGGTTGATTCACGTTACACCGGGCCGGGCCCGGCCCGGTGTAACGTGAATCAACCTTTAACCATCTTTTTAGCTCTGCAGATTGATACAAACGCGATGCGAACGCGGAGCTCAAGAACGCGCTGCAGAAAACGCAGTGTGGCCACTCCCTTAGTCTTGGCCAATGAATTTCAGCAAACTAAACTACCATGCTTACAACAGAATACCTTTACCCTCCATCAACAGCTCCTGCCCATGGCTTCCCACGAGGGTCTTGGAGAGGAAGGGCGCGAAGTCCAGCATGATCTCCCGCAGTAACGGACAGACCGGGCCCAGCGCCGTCTCCAGCTTGTGAGTGAGAGACGCCTCGCGGGAGACGCCGTCCACCGCCATTGATACGTTCATGGCGTTCAGGCCGACTATGGTCTCGTTATCCTGACGAATTCAGATCAGTACAATCCAAGGATTTTATATACTACGTAACAGGATAGTGAACTCGACTTTAATGTAACAGGGATTTTGAACCTTATGACTAGACACGATCTATTATAATTCAATCTTGGTTATAAGGATTGTCGGTCTTGTTAAAAGGCTTTCTTGGTAGCTTTGTCTCTTTCACACTCGTTGGATTAGTAGTGTGCCCATGTCATTTAAATTTCAGGATATTCATTAAGGATTAGGAATGTTTAGTTCATAAATTATGGTCACCCTTTAGAAAGAGACACACCGCTCTATCTCTCAAGCGGACCTTGTTTTCTGTCTCAGTCAGCATTCCAGGTACGTAGTATAGAAATTCCTTGGTACAATCAAAACAAACAAAATAAAGCTGTAAAGAATCCCAGAAAATTTTAAAATAACAACAGATGTAATCAGTCAAATCAAATAATAAAAAAAAGTCAAATAATGATTTTTCACTTTGACTTCACTTAATTATAATTCAAAATTCATTTTTTCAGTACGCCCGCTATGACCACTTTGAAACGTCTGGCGCTGGACACACAGGAAAGACGTAAGACGCAGACGGGGCGCGGATATTTGTCTCTTCTGCGTCCTTTCATACAAAATGTATAGAAGCGTCGCGACGCAAAACATACAGAAGAAACGGGCGCGGGCGCAACGCTGTTCGCTGGCGCCCTGTCCGCGACGCGTCCTCGTCTTACGTCTCTTCTGTCTGGCCTGCGCCCTAAAAGCTAGGTGATTCTACTCCTGTTCTTTCGCGACCAACACCGTGAAGAATCAGGGCAACAAACACGGTATGGGGCCTAGCTTTCTTTTCGGTGATCCATCCGCTTCAATCTAAATAGTCAAGCTCCAGTAGGGAGCCAGTCGAACAATGTGAGTCGTCAAAAGAAAAAAGAGGATTAATACCTCAACAAAATTTCGCCTGGCATTAATTTAATCTTCAAAGATGGTAATTTAATGATGGTAATAGGTAATTTAATCTTACAGGATGTAAATGCCTCTGCGCAGCCTGTAGAGTCCGGTTCTGATGCCTCGCCTGGATGTGATGGTGTTGCTCCGAGGTCCTCATGTGGATTTGTTTGTCGATATCTAAAATATTTTTTTTATTACAACAATCTAAATCTATTCCGTACTCTGATATAGGTACTGGAACAAAGTAGTATGGAATGCTATCTTATATCATCATGTCGTATCTGAGTATGATAAAGCTATGGTTAGTTGTTTAGAGTATCTACAAGGTTTTCACCACAATGCATATCGGGGAACATTAGTATAACATCATACCTACTAGTGGACTCCAGATAAAAAGTAACCTAAGTATGTGTTATTCCAGAACCTAAACTATCTACATTCCAAATATCAAAATCGGTCTAGTAGCTATAGGTACTAGACCACGTGAAACATTCACACACACACACCAACTTTCGCCCTTATAATCATCATCATCATCATCAGCCTATAGCAGTCCACTGCTGGACATAGGCCTCCCCTAATGAGCGCCATCGCGTCCTGTCTTCAGCTTGACGCATCCAACTTATAATATTACGCCCTTATAATATCATCATCATCATCATCTCAGCCCAATTCCACCCACTGTTGGGTATAGGCCTCCTCTTTATTACGCCATTCTCTCCGATCCCTCGCGAGTCTCAGCCACTGATTCCCGACCACGTTTACAATATCATTCGACCATCGGGCGGGTGGTCTGCCTCTTGGCCGTTGAGCATCCCGGGGCCACCATTCTGTTATAGCCTTTGTCCATCTTCCATCGTCTTATAATATAAGTAGGATAATACCTTCATGTATATTTCCTTCGTGGTCCCGTGTCCTGCCTGTGATTGTGGCCGGGCCTCGCTCGCCATCTTCATTTAGATTTACGTCTGTCCAAGATTCATCATTGCTTACCTAAAAATCAGATATTTTAGGTAGAACAAACAAGACACTATTTTCTAGTTACTTAGGTTTAAAAGTTTGTTGACAGAGAGAGAATAAGTATAAAAGAAATAAATAGTATAAACAATGAACAGAAAGAAGAATAAATAAATAAATATTATGACATTGATCAAAACATATTAAGAATTGGATGATTCAGAAGAGAAAGTTAGGCCTTTACATCTTTACTAAATGATTTATATTTTATACAGTGTCAGGAGGCAATCTTTGCCTACATCGAGATACAGTATTGCCTGGGAAGTTGTTGAGATGGAGTAGGCTTGCCCAGCACCTACACCATCCTCTCAGCTTAACCGGCCATATCCACAGGAAAGACATGGTCATGGTCAATACCTGTGGGGCTGATTAAGCCGCCGCTTTCCTCACGATGTTTTCCTTCACCGTTTAGAGCTCAAAGGAAGAGAAAGAAATAAATAATAATGAAGAAAGAAAAGGAGATGATTTATACGGATATTGTTGTACTGGCTGTAAATAATCACACTACGATAAGATCTTAGGTTCTAGCTAGAGTAATGTACTAACCGGGTGTTTATTGTCATCTAGCGCGATTTCACTTGATGTCTCTGGGTCATTATTAGTAGTCTCGTTTGAGTTGAGATGGAAGGATCCCGCGTCTTCGATCGAGTCCACGCTCTGTTGGTCAAATCCAGACATTTTATCAACTGCTTCATCACCTATTTGTTGTAACACTTCAATAAGATTAGCTTCATTGTATTTTATCAAAATATCAATCAAATATTCATAAATCTTACCTGCCCTTAAATTGCTGGTATATATAATATATATTGGTGGTATATTATATAGTGTGTATAACAGTGAAAAGGTTATTATTTCTAAAAGTGGAAGTGAAGGATAACATGCGTTGAAAGCAGGTGGAAAAAGCAAGCTAAGCACACACACGGACACAAACCAGAAATGAAAATGTAGTAAGCTGATTCAGAATTATACACAGTAACAGTATAGAAACTTTACCTGTATGATCAACACAATCATTTACAGAAATAGTATTTTTTTAAGATTAGGTAATAACTTAGTATACGTCATGTTAGCACGGAAGTGCAATTGTAAACTTTGTGAATATTGTGCTATGTGCTGTATTGTCAGTGTCTTTGTAATACTTACATTGTGAGCATAGCTTAGCCTATCTGTGTATCTGTACTGTATCACACAGTATTTATTTCGTGTCAAGCTGTGTATATTTGTTGACTGGTATTGCAACGCTCGAAATGTAAAACAGCTTGATTCTGTTATAGAAGACTTTAAAGTTGATGTCAATAAAGTCGTATTTATGAATTCAGTCCCAAAACCAGTCATGTGTATCAACACTAAAACACGTTTAAGTAATGTCGTTTTACAAACCAAATTGACCACAGACACCGTAATCCCAGACAACGTTTTAGACCTTGCGGTCGGAGGCTTTCAACAGGAGAGTAACATTTGTTAAGTAAAAGGAAGTACAACACTCATTGAAAAGAAATAGGATAACAAATCTAATATAATTACTTATTTCATTAAATTGGGAGTTTATACATTACAACATTGGTATTTCGATGAATGCGAAGTGTTGGACACTTCCCATTTTAATGAAAACCAAATACAACATCGATGGGACCCGCAACACCAGAGGTAAAATGAAACGCATTAACTAATAGAGAGAGACAAGAGATAATCAATTCGTCTCCAGTTATTTCCAACTAACCTTTATTTTCGGTTGGATTTTCATGCGAAGGCTTGATTTGAAAAGCGGTTCCTCCTTTTCCGAAGATGGCGACGGGTCAGGGAGGTCAGTCTTTGGTTTCTCCCCCGAATTAGGCTTGAGTTCGTCTGTGGTGGTCTCTATTTTGGCGACAAGCTCTTCTTTCCTTTCCGTCTCCTTATTTATTTTATTGCAACAGCAAAACAAAAGGAATATAATGAAGCGATCACAATTCACATGGTATTCCACACAGCATCATACATTCATCAATTTAGCGACACCGATAACAAAACTAATGGGTAAACAGCAAAAAATTCGTCTAACATAAATGTATGAATTCGGTTTAGGGGTTGATTGAATGGCATGCATTCAAATCTACACTGATCTTAAAGCTAAAACTTGTCAGGGCGAAGATTCAAGTAGAAAACTAGTCTACTGAACAAGTCAAATGTACCTAGAACTATCAGAACTTGGGGGACATGCTAGGAAAAGATAAAATTATACTGAAGAAGAGGTAGCTAATTCAAATAATGTCGAACTTCAACTTTATACTATCAATTTACTACAAGGAAAAAAATACAATAAAAATTTGGAAGAGTCCTTTTTACATGCGAATGCAAATCCATACGAAAACCAAATCATTGAAAACAAAGAGGTTAATATTAAGAAAATTGATATTACCTTTAAAGACGGTGAATCCATATCGTTGATAGTCGAGTTATTCTCATCAACAACTATCATAGCGTACTCCACGTCATCGCCATTGTGTTCTAGAGAAAACAAAACATTATAATTAGTACGGTTGAAACATAGTTTGAGTACATACAACATCGACTAAGCTCGCTTTAATAAAGCTGAAAGATTTTATTATTTCTGGACAACGAAAGTAGGGTCTACTTAATCTAATATTATCTATTGGTTATACAGCTACAGAGAATAATCTTACACATGCTACTGATGAAATTAAAACATAAACTACGGATGATTTAGCAACTGAATCATAAAGGAAATCAAAACTTCAGCGGTGCCTTAGCGGTGCATAGTACACTACCTTGTCTTGGGAGGTTATACAACAAATGAAGTGGCAGATAGTACACATGTATATTGTAGTGTTGAGGTTATACTGGAAATACAGCTTTGTTGGTACAAGACAAAACAGTGCGCGCGAACATCGACCACATTGCGTATTTTGGGCGATCGCATCACAAAACCTTCTCAAATAATCTTTGACAGTCATTGCCATACGAAAGAGAATAACTAGAAAAGCATTAAAGCAGACCAAAGCTATAGAGATTTGCTCTTTCGTATGTTTATATTTGACCAAAATTACTCTTCCTCAAGTTTACTAAATTTAGCAGTGGCTTTTGATATTAGTACTGATCGTGTTACTTTTTATAAATATTTCGTCAAAATTGTCATTTTACTCGCTTAATGCAATGAAAATTAGGTATTTAATTGTAAAACCTTAGAAAAACACAACATTTCATAGTAATTTTTTAAGAAACACAACCAAATAGCTAGGAATTCTTCAAGGAGTAACGCTCGGACCTATGCCTTATTCCATTTTGAAAATATACATATATTATAATTTTAAATACTTCCCTAATTTGGATAGTTTTCTTATTTAAAACGTATTATGTACATTTTTTTTTATAAAAGTCCATTGTAAAAGCGATGCGACCGCCATATTTCGTCGTCAACGGCCGCGTTACCTGCGTGAGCGCGGTGGTAACTAGCGATGCGTGAGTGTGCGTGCGTATTATTGTTAACGTGTTGCCCGCATTCGAGCTTGCAGTGCGTGTGAGGGTGGCGGTGAGCCGGGTGCCCACCGGGCAGGAACTGGGGATACACGTGGTGCGACCACTGGGGGAAGAGGGGCCGGGATCCTGGAGCGAGAAGCCAGCGAGGCGGGACAAGCAGGGACGGACAAAACCAAGAAGCAAAGGGAAACAAATAACCAAACGAAACAGAGAAACATCAAATAGAGAATAAAGATGAAATGCGATCAAGCAGAAATAATCAATAAGCAGAAACATCAAAGATAAAGGAAGTGTGAAAGGAATAGGGAAGTGTGTCCGTGAGTTTAGAGAGCAGACAAATCAGTAATTTACAAACGACCGTTTGAAACACGTAGATTGCGATCAAATGGTCGATGGTGTTAAATTGCATAGCCCCAAGAATGTTGACGGTTTTACCAGTGTATCCAAATCGTGACGCGGTTATCAAGCGGCGTGGAAAAAAGGAGAAACGACAAACTTCAGATATACATGTCTATTAATATTGATTCTGTACTGACGCAGTTCGATTGGGTAAACATCTGATGAATTTACTTCACTTGAGAAAACATTCCTTGTTGTTTTATTTCAGTTTATAGCCTATATCACCTAAATGAATAATACTCATATATTCTCGATTGTTATAATACGTATGGATGCACTAGATGTAAAGACTACAGATGTTTTAAATGTAACTGCGACTGTACATAATGATGATGATGATAATACAATTTAGAAAATGAAATTACCTGATCAAATATTAGTAAAATTTTGTGCGATGAAGCATAATAATAAGAAGCAAATAAATAGCAGTTATATATAAAACTCTAAACAAACCCGATAGTTCTATGAATAGGAAAGATAGTTGTATATTTTTATGTAAGTATTATAAATATCTAGAAATGAAACATGAACAAGACCTAAAATACAATATAATAGCTGATAATTTAAAACGACTACATAAACAGTGAATGAAATTGTGCATGGTACTAGTTACACATTTTTTAATTAAAAATGTTATATACAAGACATTAGAAGAGGAAGAAGATATATAAAATAAAGAATGCTACAGCAATACAAATTATTAATACAAGATAGGATTCCCTATACGAATTGTCGTTTAACCGTAAGACTTAAAATTGTGCACAGGCATTATCGATGTGAGAGAAGTGAACTTGCCATATTACTGAGTAATAAAATACTTGATCGTGAGTCATAAATTAGGAGGAGAAGGCACACATGACATTTTTGACGTTTAAATGACAGCTTCGTACCGTGATGCTCGTGCGTATGATGAGGTCTCCTCGCGCATTCTTGCGGCGCGTGCGCAGGCGGCTCCAAAATGTCTCGGTACTTCGAGACCATCAGCACGGAAATGAAGTAAACTATGGCGAGAGAGAGGAACTGGGCCTGCTTAGTCTCTTCCTGAAATAAAACGATCTTGAGTGCACAATATACCTTGTCCTGGTCGAGTGTGATAGGGAATAATTTGAGATACATTGAAAAAATTGTTCTTAGAAATTTAAAAGAACATTGACAAAGTTGTTACTTTACAATAATGGAAATGACTCAATTTCATTTCAATTTCAAATGAATTTCGTCAGCACTATACACTAGTAAAAAGGGAGCTTTTGACTCAAAGTATTTTTTTGTATGTAATTTTACTGAGGATGTACTAATAATAGAATCTTACGAGAATTATAGTCTATTTGATATACATGATAGTTGATGTTTTATGAGCGATAAATTATGTCAATGATAACGAAAATGTTTTGATAGTTGATTTACATACCGCAACATAACAGGCAATACAATTTATATTTTAAATTAACTATGATGCTACGTATTAAACCTTTTCTCTTGAGTATAAATAAATATTTAAAAAGATCACAAAATAAATATACAGGTACCTACTTGTTACGTAGTAAACTTTAATTTAATTTTTCAGTAAACTTTTTATATATTTTAGATAGCTTGCAGTCTTTTCGAATTAATACATATTGATCTCTACTTATAACATTTGTTAGTACTCACGACATCTCTGTAGATGACTGCCCTCAATCGATTCACGTCCATGTCTTGAAGCAGTCTTTCGGGATCTTTGACTGGGCTCGAAGCATCAGCTAGACTTGCCACCACACTCTGTTCACAAAGATTACGATACATATCATCTACTTCACCAATTTTATTGTCTGGGTCATCAACGGTTACATATTTTTTATTTAGAATCTATTGGAAGTTGTAGTTTTGATTTACTAATCAAAATATAGCTAGAATTGCGAATGAATAAATCTAGTATAAAACTTAAAAAGTGCTGTGCCGTTGCAAATATTCACATTTGTACCAGGCAAGCAGAGACTATCGAGAGGTTTCAAGGTTTAGGGGTAGAAGAAATAAATTCTATATATAGAAAAGAACATGCAACAGGATTGTGTTGTATGACAATTTTGTAGAAGTTTTTTTTAAGTTTAACATGCAAAAGACTAGTGTTGACTAAACATAATGCGTGTGTGTGGAATTAAGTCTTATTTTCATAATTGATTTTGAAATGAATTTCGTGAAAGAGCGGTGCATTGTGGAAGCGAATCTCGGGTTCAATGTCAACAAATATATCAGGGTGTCATCATTTTGTAAGAGGTAGCAAAAATGTTCGAAAATATATAAAACTCGATTCGCCAATCAGATAACGTCTTACTTCATTAAAATTAAATTAACAGCACCCCAAGTTAGAAAGCAAACTAATTAGTGGACCACAAAGTACTAGGCGAGCAGATGTATTAAGGATGTTAAACGACAAACGTAAAGTCTTAGAAAAAAAGCTCGGTTGAGCATCAATGGAAGTGCCACAAAAAAGAAACGTTCGGTTTCATTGTAAAAAGTAACGTAAGTTTTTGTGCTTGTATAAAAAGGTGCAAAAAAGTTTTTGGGGTGGATCGAAGACAACAGTGAACAGAGCAAAAGATCAACCCCTCCAGATGTGAATGAAACAGACTAATAAAGTCATTTTATGATTTCGAAATACACAACTGCTTTTGAGTTTTACATTCCTAGTACTTATTTAAAATTTATTTGCGTAAGTTTTTTTTAAATAAATAAATAAATATTGCTGGACATTTCACACAGCATCATGTAGTCCCAAGCTAAGCAGAGCTTGTGTTATGGCAACCACATGACTGATATACTACTTATATACATATTTTTTTTTCGTAAATACATACATAATATACATAGAAAACACCCAGACCCGAGTCAAATATCTGCAGATCATACAAACATTTGTCCCGCGGCGGGGATCGAACCCGCAACCTCTTGCGTCACAGGCGGGCCTTCACCCACTGCGCCACAGAGGTCGTCTTTTTTGTTAGTACTACGCAAATAAATCTTCACGCCCTTCGTCAAAATACTTGTAAATAATGTATTTTTATTTTAAAGTTATTATTATTATGTGCGTCCTACTGAATTTCGACAGTTCGTTATTTCGACACGTCTCGATCGCTAGCATAGTTCGATAAGTCATTGTTTCGACTACATTAAACAACAACAACATACAAACAAGGCCAAGCGTAACAATGAATTGTAAAGTACTCGTAGTTTGTCAATTATTTGTACTATAGAGCCTTTATGTTTCCCTTGTGAATTTTGCGGTTTCTCCTAACCCTTTGATTTTGGAACTCAAGCCAGCACATTGAAAAGTTAGAATTTATGGGGCGGGAATGGTTTACATAGGGGACCTTTACAATCGAAGGGTATTTTCCAACAATATCAACTCTTGTGTACCTATGCCTCCCTGGTGCAATATGCGTCCACTGCTATAGCTTTTAACCCTTTCTGTTAAATTTTTTTAACCCTGTAAGCAATAATATTGATATTTTCCTAAACGGATCAGATAAAACCGCATGCCATGTTTGAGTAGCTTTTAAAAAAGAAGGATCAACAACGGTCCTTTAAAGCTTAATTTCTATCTGTACAATTCTTGCTCCTCTGTGTTTTTGCTACCCTGGTATCTAATTCATTCACTATTAAAGCTTTTAACCCTTTGTTAGAGTATTATGGACAGAATCACTAACAGAGAATATTATTTAAAGAATGCAATGACAGATACTGCTTAATTCATTCACCCTAACCCTTTTCTAAGCTCGTAGCCATTTTTAATACAGTTTGTATGCGGATCGGAAAAAAAGAACTCCCTCTCTCCTATGCTGCCTTAGTAAAGTCATACGAGTTACATAGTAACAGGAATTTCAAATTATTACAAATTAATCTATGTTAGAGGAGGACGAGTTGCTCAACCAAGAATTTAATCAAGTTTTTGGAAGCAGTTTGAACGTCCCGACAGCTGTCCTTTTTTGGACAAACTCTATCTATTACATTTCTG
Organism: Camptogramma bilineatum; assembly: GCA_958496255.1. Taxonomy (NCBI): domain Eukaryota; kingdom Metazoa; phylum Arthropoda; class Insecta; order Lepidoptera; family Geometridae; genus Camptogramma; species Camptogramma bilineatum. The sequence continues at coordinate 12,261,860 of OY292471.1, forward strand.
TCTTTCTGGTAGATCCATTCACTTACGCCCACAAATTCTAACCCTTCTAATCATGCCAACATTAGAGTGCTAACGGGACAGTATGTAATATTTTTATATTGATGACACAGTAAAAGTTGTTTATGATTTAAGCTATACTGAAACATTTTATAAATGAATTTGAATTAAATGATTGGTGAAAGAAAATTAAATGATTGTTGTTTAAAGAGGAGAGTGCCAACTTTGTGTTTCTAAAAATGAAGGGCGTTTTATTAGTAGGTATTGATTTGGTTTAAGGTTAGGGGAGTTAGATTAGAATGAATTATACAGCTAAGTAGTTATTATTTAAATTTGAAAAAAAGGGGAGGAACAAAAATAGTAACTTTGGACTTGATCAAATTTTCAAGATTCAAAGGGGACATATAAATGGATACCATAGACTTGGATTTCAATGGTTACCTTAAATTTTACTCCAAGGGGTCATATGAAATGGTTACGTAGAACTTGATTATAAAGGAGAGGTTGTTTTGTTCTAAGGAGGGATTAGTTAAATAGTTACCTTGTATCCTTTATACAAAGGGGGATAAAACTTTTTACTTTGGAATTGACTTCAATGGTTATGAAACTTCAAGACTTCAAGACTTATGAAAGAGAGGGGTTTTATAAATAGTTGTCTTGTAATTAATTTAAAAGGAGGGATCAAAGTGTTTAACTTAGACTTGGATTTCAGTGGTTACTTTGATAGAAATAGTTACGTTGTATTTAATTAAAAAAGGGGGGGGGGGGATATATGAATGGTTACTTTGTACTTGATTCAAAGGGGAGGGGAGTATATGAATAGTTACGTAGTACTTGATTCAAAGGGGGGTCAATAAAATGGTTTCTTTAGACTTGATCGAAAGGGGTAACAAATGTTTACCTTGGCCTGTGGCGATTCGCCTGGTCGCGCGGCGTGCGCGAACCTCTGCCGCTCCTTGCACTCCAGACAGTTGCGCACTGCACAGGTGCACACCTACGCACACACACTAGTGTCTAGTCTACTGTCGGCGCTACGCTAGACTAGGGGGTGCCAAACTCTTATATGCTAACCATTTTGTTGCCATCAATCAAATCGCAAGACACCATGTCTAGCCTGTTAGCTTGCGACTTTTTGATAGGTGATAAGTTAGCGAGCTTTTCAGCGCGGAAATATTTTGTTGCCATCAGCCAAAAATCTAATTTGGCAAGCCTTTTTTTGACAGTTCTGATTCTTATCAGGGTGATCTATTTGCATTGTTATAAAGGTTTTTTTTAGTTTAATTTTGGTCTTCCTGACAGGCTGTAGTATATGTGTAATTTTGGTCTTGCCGACTGGTTACGTATAGGTAGTAAGCGCGGTAAAGATCCGTTAGCAATAAAATAATCAAGCTTCTCCGAACTTTTTGGTTTGTGTAACTAATGCAGGCATAATTATATTCGGTCATGTGAAGGCAAGAGACGCAGAAATCAAACCTTTGCCGATAATGTAGCCAGGATATTAGAAGTATCTTGGTAGAAATTATGTCAGGAATTTTGAGAATTCAGTTAAAAAGGTTATCTTCAAAAAACTTTCCGTATTATTTGCTTTGATTGTGTTTTTAAACATTAACAAGAGTTTGGCACCCAGAAAGTAAAGCTATAACTAAAACAAATGGTATTCATACATTCAACATCTAGAAGTAAGTTGTCAAGTTTACCTAAACTATAGCTATGTATGCATAGTATTCTGTCAACTTCTATGCATTTCTAGAAGAAAGAAAGATAGACTAACTATTCTTTAGAGTAAAATATGATAACATAATGAATCGAGAAATTCTGCTATGCTGTTTGTAAAATGACTAAATTTAGAAAATCCTAAACGATAGTGGGCAAACTTCACCCAGCTCCGCCAGCAATGTAACTAATATGACTCGAAAGACCTAACAAAATTAAGCATTTTTTATTATCGACGCATTAAAATCTATCCCAGGGGTCACTAGATAAATCCATGTTTGTACCTAACCTGAGTAGTACTAGTACTAGATTTTATGACAAGGGAGCAATTAGTAGATTGTTACAAGTTGGTTGAAAGTAACCTATTCAGGCATGAGATGGTTTGGCGCACGAGCGTAGCGAGGACACCAATAGTTCGAGTGCATAAATAGGTCTTTCACCCGAAGTAAACACTGCTTTTCATTTCGAATATGAGGAAAGTAATTCGCCGGCCAAGTGGCCAAATAGTTCGTATTGAAATGTATGGCAGATAACTCACTTGGTTACGGTCAGGATCCCAACCCCGTGATCTAGATCTCGTGATCCTGATTCCGTAATCCTAATCCTATGATCCTGATTCCGTGATCCTTATCCCGTGAACCTGATCCTGTCATCCTGATCCAGTGATCCTGTATAACCCTAATCCCGTGATCCTGATCCTGTGATTCTGATCCAGTGATTCTGCGTAATCCTGATCCCATAAACATAATTACGAATCATTATTATGATTCATAAAAAGAATTGCAGTAACGGCCATTTTAGCACCTCTGTAAGTTGAACCTATTCGACTTAAAATAAATAGAAAACCCTAGGACAGAATTTGATGCGCATTGGCACAGATAAACATGGCAGTGATACCTTTTAAACAAAAGTATTCTAATCTGTGGCGGCCGTAGTGGGTCCATACATTTATGATCAAAAATGCGGTAACGGCCATTTTATCCTGTCTGTAAGTTAAACCTATTCGACTTAAAATAAATAGAGAACCCTGGGACAGAATTTGATGCGCATTGGCACAGAGATACATGGATGTGATACCTTCTAAACAAAAGTAGTCTGAGCTGTGGCGGCCGTGGGTGAAGTGCCCATACATTTTTGCCCACACTCCTTTATTGATTTGTAAAAATATTGTCCTATAATCAAGGGGAATCGTGTTTGGTCACATGTCTAGGAGAACTGACTAGAATAATGTTGGGCAATATCAAAGTAAATAATTTGAAAATTACAATTTCAGTATTATTTCCTTTTATTGTGTCTTATTATTATTATTATTGATGATGTTAATAATAATCTCATTAAAAATCCAAGTATGGTTCTCACCATTATAAGTTATATTATTTTCTGTTTATTTGAAAAAAAAAGTTCTAAAGAATCTCAAGTCACAAAAAGTAAATATAATTCAACCAAACACGATCCCCTAAAAAATTGGTCAAAACTTTTCTAAAAACCACCCCAAACCCTTTCACATCCCACCCCATCTACCAGGAGCGCATAACAGCATAGCAGCACTCACCAATCGCAAGCATTGCCGGAGGATTCCACCGCTCGACATATTCTTTTCCGCTTCAAGCTCCGCGAAGTTCAATGCTGATGCAAAGATGAGGACATCTGCCATGGAAACCAGGCGCTGGAGGAAGGTAACGGCTACCTCCACTGGCATGCCTTGGGTGGGTTCAATGACATCTAATTCGCTCTGAAAATATTGTTGGCTGATCATTTCATTGACATCTTTTAAGTTATGCTTTCCTTGTAGTATTACAACCCTCATAACAACAGGATTACAATTTACAAAAAAATATGAATTGGATACGGGGATGTATCATAAACTCTTTAAACATCATAACTCCCTAGTACTTTCTACCGTTCGCGTAGCAACTGGTTACCTACGAATTAAAATTTCAATTGTATTTCATAGCCATTGTGTTCCACAAGCTTTCATACACATAGTAGACCTCCCGTAGACCCCTGTGTAATGAACGCGTAGTAAAAGTACCAGGCAAATATAACTGCACAGAAGTTTTACAAAGGCTTGCACTGTCAAAAAGAATTAGGGGGGTTTTCACAATCAAAGCCAAATGCAGTACCTACAGTCAGTGTAATCTCCGATCAATTACATTGGTGCTTTCGTACGCCGCCGTACTATGCAAAAAAGGTGGCGCATTTGCCTAACATTTTGTTTCTAGGATGAAATTTTAGAAAAAAGCTATTCAAATAAGTAGCGACTATTAGATGGGCCGTACCATATGTACGATTTCCTAGTGTATTTGATCGAAGAGTCTTACAATAAAGATACCAGGCGAGCATAACATCCTAGAAGTTCGCAGTGACAACTTACATTAGGCGAAGTGGCCGATGCCAGTAACGGCAGAAGGCCTCCACACGCGATGATCAGATTGTCTGCGAGTTGACTGATCAAGTGAACAGTGTTCACCACGAAGATGGCGTTTTCACTGCTGTTCACAAAGTCTATGACTGATTTCGTTGAGTGACTGCGCCACACCTGAAAATAGAGTATAAAGAATTAAATTTTCCATGTTTAATTTCATTTATAGCGAAAATAAGTCCAGACATTTGAACTTAGTTGAAAAGTCGTTTCATTGCAAATTACATAATGTAATTTTTTTCATTTAAGTAAGTATCCCAAAATATCTACAAGCCAATTCCAATTCTACAACGTTTACCACTCCACTGTGTTTTTATTCGTTCCCCAAAATATCAGTCATTCGGCTGACAACACAGGCGTTGGTCGTACGCTTTATCTAGGTAAGATGAATTAATTAGGCAAATGATAAATGCATATTCCTCACTAGGCGTACATTGGAAGGCTAAGTCCGTACCTACAATGCTTACGCCCTTAGCACGCCTCCGCTGGAAAACCATAACAGCGGAACCGCAGTAATTTCACCTTGTCTTGTCCTGTATGTATGAGAAGCGGAACACTAGCGAAACTGCCTGTTCTAACGCATAGATTTGACTATAATTTTATCTTTTTTCCCGCGCGGTTTCGTCGATCTGCTCCGAACGCTAGCCACACTTCCGCTTTTGATTTCAGCACTTGATCGCAGCGGAATTCATCCACCGGTTTCGCTATTCGTGTTTCGCAGCGGAAGTGTGGTACGGGCGTTAAGGTTTAGTTGACTTCTTTCTTGATTGATAGTTTGTTAGTGGAATCAGCACCCTGTACTTACTTGTATATCAGTTTCTAGCGAGAAGAGCACATCTGAGAGCAATCGCTGATGGATGTAAGACCACCTGAACTCTGGTATCCGGAAGGGCGGGCGGGTCGGGCCCGGAGAGAACATCGGCCGAGAACATTTCGACGGACGCTTCGATTCTGAAACATTACAAACTTCATTTTCGTAAACAGGAGACAGCTGTGTCACAAAAATTGATTTCTATAATTATATCTACTGAAACCGAGGAGTTATTATCAAAATTTTAGATAATATTAGATGCTTTGCCCCGCTCTATTACTAACTTTAATTTTTATCAATTTCGCACAAAGCGCGAAGAAAAAGTAACTTGAAAACTCAAAATGTTCATCGATTCTTGTTGCTGACTGTATCTAATAAAAAAGAAATTGTACATTTTTAATTACTGCGGTTATATTTGATAATTTTGTACATATTGTTGCCTTTTAGCAATTTGTGTTTAACACAATTTACTCGTAACCTACAAAACCTACATTCTCGTTTTTATTTTATTTGTCAATAATTTTGCGACCTTATTTTAATGGCACTCTTACCGAAATGATTGGAATCCACTTGAGTACTCGTCGAGGCACTCCGTGGCCTCTTCGGCGACGAAGACGTATTCGTTCCCTGCGTCGCCACACCTTCACCTCTACTGCTGTCCTGCTTCATTTCATTGTCTCCCGGCAGACTGACCCGTCTCTTCTCCCTCTCACTCTCAGAAAGCCGCTCTTCCGATTCGAGCTCTTTATTTGAAATGTTCTCACTAATTGTAGATATTGCCGGTATCTCTACTGGCTTCTGTTCCTCTGGTACTTCAGTTTCAGTTCCCTCAACATTGTCGTTTATAACGTCCTCTTCAGTCTTTTCAATCTCTTCTGCCTTATCTCTAGCATTGACTAAATACTCTCCGTCTAGTGGTAACACGTTGCTTTCATGAGGATGGTCTTCGATGATCGGTGGAAGTGGATCTTCTACAGATTTATCTTCAATAATCTCTTCATGACTCTCCTCAAAGGTCTCTCCTTCTGTTTGTGTTACGGCGTTCGAAATGATTTCCAGAACTATTTCGTTCGCAATAGATTCAGCTGCTTGTTTCTCGTCAATGATCTCTTCGATTTCATGTTCAAAATCATCTCTGCCGTTAGGGGTGTTTCCTTCAGACTGCAGTCCAGATATGGCACCGGAGTCTGTATCGTCATCAGCCTTGATTCTCACAGTTTCAAGCGCAATCGTCAGCACATCATTAACTATATTGATCGCTATGTGCTTGGGATCATCATCGTTCTCCTCTGTCATTTTCTTAGGACTAGTTGCTTCACTCGGAGTTAGGTATAACTCGGACGGATCTGATAGTTCAGATTCTGCAGCTGCTATATTCAGTTCCGCTACTCTTTCAGGGCTAGCTGTCTCACTGGCTGATAAACTAGAAGGGATACCTTCGCTTTTATCCGTATTATCATCTTTTATCGTCTCTCCTACATCTCTAACAGGGATATAATCCAGACTTCCTTGCCTTGTTAGAGATTTCTCCGTCTTCTCCTCCAAAGTCATGATTCCCGATTCAGAGCTCTCTAGCAGTTTATTCTCCATCACAAGTTCATCAGTCTCGATATTCTCGATAATATCCTCAATAACCTCCGCCTTCTCTTCCTCCTCATCGATCACATGTTCCACTTCATTCTCACGCTTATCACTTTCACTATGTACTTTACACACTTCACTGTATACCGCTGTAGTTCTATCATCACAATTGCAGGTTTCTACTTCCCTTAATGATAGTCCTTGACCGATTTCTGTTTGCGCTGCGTGGTTTAGGACATTTTGTTTGCGGATGGATGCTGGTGAGCTTTCTATGCTGTCGTCTGTGTCTGGGACGACCCGTGGTTGTTTGTCTGTGTGTCTGTCCCAGCCGGAGATGGTGGAGATGGGTCGCTGCTGCCTCTCGGCCGGGTCGGTGATGTTGTCTGCGCGACGCTGCTCGTAATGCTCGTACATTTGAGCGAATTGGAGCTTGAACTCCTCGTATGACACCTGAAATTAAAGAAGATATTTACGTGTTACGCTGGAAGAAAGAGCTGTTATAGTATAGACATAAAAATATTGATCAGAAACGTGTAACCCAAATCTTTTGTGCAAGTATAACCTTTATAAGAACTAAACTTATTTACTGATTTAGTCTAGACTAGAAGTATATTGAGCTTATGATAAAAAAAATCTGTTTCAACATTATGTCAGCAGTTTGGTCTCATTGGGCTTCTCTTATCTCAAGTTTGATTGATTCCGAGGATTAATTCAACTTCATCAACAAACTTTATGTCTGATATTGCTTAGTTCTTCCACCTATCCTTAGTTGATAGTTTTTGAACAAGCCAATGGTAATTTTTGCCAAAGGTCTTTTGCCCAAGTCTTCAAATCTATTTAAATATGCATCATCAGCCTTGCACGTTGCTTTCATCATCCGCGTATAACCTTAGTAAATTCTTTCAATTTTGACATCTTATAACCCTGTTTCTGAACAAGAATAAGGCCATTTATGCGCCCCAGCTGGGATATTTGGTTTCACGCGTAAAGTTGCTAATTCGGATTCGTTCCAACAAATTGATTTAATGCGAAAAACATTATAGTTATTTATTGCAAAATTACTTTACATATTTTACACAACAAACATGTCTATCACTTTTTTCGACCATCTTCTACCATTTCAAAGTATTCATCGAAAAAAAAAACCAATTTTTGTTTTAACTAAAAATATCCCAGCTGGACTTGTAACCTACCTTAGAATGCACGATAGCGAGCGTGTCCACCCACACTCGCCAGCCTCCGTACTCATGCTTGATGGCGTGGTGCAACAGCATGCGGAACAGTGAGTACACCATGTCTGAGATCTTCTGCTCTTCGGCGTTCTTCGGGTGAATGTACGCCATCGCTATCAGCCATTCCTGGAAGGGAAATAAATATTTTTACTCTTGATGACATAAAAAAAAAAAATATATGAAGGCTACCGGACCCGTTAAGCAGAGGAAGGAGGAAGTAATGTCACTTCGCTAACAAAATCACAAAGAACTTCTGAATTAACGTCACCTACTGGATGCAGTTATGAACCATCCACACATTTATTTTTTTAACTAGCCCAAACTGTCCCACTGCGGGGCAAAGGCCTCCCCTGTTACCTTCCACTCATCGCGATCTTGTGCGGTTTCGCACATATATTTACAAAATTATTCATCCAAATCGATGAAGCCTCTCTCAAATCGTAGTTTCCTCATATTTAAGGATCCTTTTCGATTAAGAAAAATTAATCCCAATTGTGTTTGTGAAGCTATGGATGCTATCGGGTGGGCTGGTCTCAAAGTAATGAACTTCGTACGAGAGACGCTAGAAGAGTGAAGTTAGGCAGATCATGTATGCTAATGGAATATTAGTAGGAGTTAAGTATGTTGCTATAAAAGGTTCGTGTGTTTTTGTCTTGACACAACAGCACATACATACATACAGTACGGCCAACGGATCTCGGCGTGCGTGAAGTTAGCCGTTTCGATGCGCAGTGCAACTTTTTCATACAAAATTTTCTACTGCGCAGCGCAGAGCCTGACTTCACGTACGCCGAGATCCGTCGGCCCAACTGTACATAAATTCACGCCTGTATCCCACCATAGGGGTAGGCAGAGACCACAGATCGCCACTTGCTACGATCCTGACACACTAATTGTTATTTAATCTGAGAGAATTTGAACACTCTTTGGGTAGGCGTGACCATTTTGTTTTTGTTGTGACACAACAGCTCACCTGCCAAACAGACATCTGCAGCACAGTCCTCCTGTTCTCCCTGTTGTTGCTGCAGAGAAGCGTCATATCCGAGAGGAACAGCTTCTTCACTTCCAGGAGCTGTTCCGTCTGCTTCGACTGACGGATCAGCGTCGCCACCACTTTGAGAATCACTAGAAAGATCATCAACAAAGTTATAAGTATATATACTTCTGCGCTGTAGATCGTGGGTTCGATTCCCACGCAGGACAAACATTTGTGTGATGAACATAGATGTATGTTCTGTGTGTTATAAAGTATTAAAAGTATGTATTTACAAAATATATAAGTATTCTATCACTTATCTGGTTCCCATAGTACAAGCTTTGCTTAGTTTGGGACTAGATGGCGCTGTGTGAAATGTCCAGCAATATTTATTTATTATTATTTATTTTATACCCTCTAACATGTATATGTTTAGGACATCCAGTGATTTATCGTAGGTCCTGCTCTAACTTATGCATTATCCAACATCTCATGTCCTGCTCGGAACCAGTAGTCACAGAACGATTGATTGTAACAGCGACGTGAAAGATTGTTTCTGACCTACGTCATTATCAGCATCATTGACTAAATTGGAAAAGGCTGATCGATGATTATTGAAAAGAAAGTTGACTTTGTGGAATCAGGGAATTTTTCTGACGATGTTTTCCTTCACCGTTAACAATTCATGTACGTCGTACATACAAATTTTCTGAATTGAAGAGCTAAAGATGTACAGGATCTGTTGTCCAACATGCTCGGTGAGCAGCTCGTGCAGCGAGTTGTATTACAACATTACTCACTAGGGTTCTCCAGTCTGAAGTGCGGCTGGGGCTCGGGATGGCCGGTGTACAGGATCTGTTGTCCAACATGCTCGGTGAGCAGCTCGAACAACGCGTTGTATTACAACATTACTCACTAGGGTTCTCCAGTCTGAAGTGCGGCTGCAGCTCGGGATGGCCGGTGTACAGGATCTGTTGTCCAACATGCTCGGTGAGCAGCTCGAACAACGCGTTGTATTACAACATTACTCACTAGGGTTCTCCAGTCTGAAGTGCGGCTGGGGTTCCGGATGTCCGGTGTACAGGATCTGTTGTCCAACATGCTCGGTGAGCAGCTCGTACAGCGCGTTGTACACCGGCAGCGCCAGGCCCTCGCCGCACGCGCCGAGCCGCGTGGCCAGCAGGGTGTACAGGTTGTGGGGAGACATAACGTCGTATTTCCTCCTGGAAAGGAAGAAATGATTGTGTAGCTAGGCCGAGTATGATTATAAGCAAAAGTCTAACGCATTTTAAAGAATAGAGTGTTTATTAACTCCCGAATAAAAAGATGGTGTTATAAGTTTGTAGTAAGTATGTCTGGGCCATCGTAGCTCAAACATTTTAATTATGATTTTTTTGTTTTGAAATGTGTCTTTGTCGAGAGTGTTCTTAGCTATGTTTCATGGTTTGTTCAGCCGTTTGAAGATCGTCAGAAAATTCATTAGAAAAGATCTAGTTTATGTAGGAATTTTTCGGGTGTTTTTCATTAAATTTTTTTGTAATTCATTCATTTGTCCATGCATCACAAATAATATTACGAGTAGGTATTTATTTATACGTCAGTAGGCAACATTTTATAATCACACTTTCGCGACTTGATTACAAATTATACCGCCTTCACTCTCAGAGAAGATTACTATGTAGTACGTCAGTACTCGCGTGGACAATGTCGCACAGTGTTCAGAGGTAGAAAGAAAGAAAACCGTAGTGCCCTCTCTTTCTATCCTCACGCCGCTCAACTCATTCTGTTTCGTGCGCGCACGGCGTTCGCACAGTTATAAAAACGTCGTCATGAAGAATCCAAGGAGGATGGAAGCGGAGGATGGAATCGGAGGATGGAAGCGAAGGAAGAATCGGAAGAAGAAGAAATATGTGAAAAAGTTGTCAGAAAGCGATGTGCAAACTCAAGGTACATTTTATTTTATTATCCGTTGAATTCTTCGGATACCCTCGTTGCTTTCATCGAGGTTGGTTCAAACCATAGTACCTAATACCGACCTAATTTAATGACTCATATTTGTGAGTGCGGGTTTGATTGTGCACAGGCTATTTTTTCGTTGTATTCAACGATAAAATTTATTTTTTCCCCTTGAATTCTTGGGATGTGCCTGGGGATGACTATGAAAGATAAATTTCCATATTCGTTGTATTCTTCGAATTATGAGAATTATGGCGAAAAATATCGTGATTTTTTTAATTTATTTTTTCCCTTGAATTCTTGGGAGGTGCCTGGCGATAACAATGAAAGCTAATTTTCTTATTCGTTGCATTCTTCGAATATTTAGAGTTATGGCGGTTTCTGTTTATTAAAATGCGTTTTTTTCTCTTCGAAAAACATCGTGATTTTTTTGAACGTCTGCTGTAATTACCTATATTTTGTTCTACCGTCAAAACATTAATATTCTCATACGGGTTTTTTCGCCTAAATTAGAGTTTTACAAAGATAATACCTACTTACAAATCTATCAGTCACCCTGGTTCACTTTTTATCCAGGGTAATATTGAGGTAAGTACTTACTTACCTACTTACCCACACTATAGGCCCGAAGTTGTCTCAAGCCCCAATATCGATATTATTACGAATAGGATATTTTAGATCCTGATTTGCTGCAAGCACTCGGCGATTCAAGGTCGGACGTAATGGAGATATTATAAGCAGCGAATTAACCTTCAAGGTCCACCTAAAATATAAGCGGTCTTCCGAAGGATAATTTGTTTAATTTTTTTCCAAAAAATTTCCTCTGATTAAGGGTTCTACTCTAAACGGTGGAGTTTGGTGCCATGCCGGTCGAGACATGTAAACTGAGGGTTAAGCGCTTGTTTACCAAGCAAGATCAAATCGGTACCTAAATCGCTTTTCGCTGAAAACAGTTCGGCATTAGAATACTTTTATCAAAGACACTCAATGCGTCAAGAAAAAGGAACAAATTAACCGATTCAAGCTTAGATTTCATCTAACAAAATTAAACGGAAGAGGCTCATCGTTCCGCTGAGTGAAGAACCAGCACGGGGAGTCGGCAAGCTGACGTACTTCAACGTCAACTAGTCGTATAACAAGCCAGTGGCAGGCCAAGGCTGACGACCGTCCCGAAGCCACGCCGCGCCCCGTGCACCGCTCGTTGCACCGCGCCCGCGCCGCAACCGTCAGCTGGCGAGCAGCGATGAGTGCACCGCTACCCACGGGTAGAAATGTTCCTAGTCAGAAGCTTGGACTTGTATATAATCTGTGCTTTGATTGGAAATTGATTGGAAAACGATGTATGACATTTCGTTCTCCGCTCCTCAACTCTTCCGATTCCGAATGAGTTGCTATTTTGATGATAATGTCAATGTCAATGAATGATTGAGATCTTTGAGGGTAGGTTTTTCTGTGGATGTGGGTAGTCTGTGCTCTGCGGTCTAATGTCTAACGATCATTGCGTATTTAGTTTATTGATTTTCCCCGCCTATTTCTGTTCCTTATTAGCTGCAAACGGTTTGTACCTTCAGTACCTACGATGTATTTTATGTGTTGTGTTGTACCAGGTTGTACAAATTTGCGAAAGGCCGCTGCATTCCATATTCCCAGTGTGTAGTGTAATCAGACTCAAAAAGTGGCTCGATTGTTTATGCAGTGATTTGTTAAGAAACGTGAGTTTGAACGAGATTTCAAGACGCCAAGTGTGTCACAGACATTTTGAGGCCTATAAGACCCGCCCCGGCTTCGCACTGGTCACATCATACATCACAGAAACCTAAGATTTATCAGTGTTTCTTTAGGTACTTTATTATGTATGTATTATACGTCTAAACCTTCCTGTTGAATCACTCTATCTATTAAAAAAAAACCGCATCAAAATCTGTTGCGTAGTTTTAAAGATCTAAGCATTGCTTAAATCTTTAAAACTACGCAACGGATTTTGATGCTGTTTTTTTTTACATAGGGACAGACAGCGGGAAGCGACTTTGTTTAATATACCTACCTACTATGTAGTGTTAAGAAAAAATTTTAAAAATAATAATAAATGATTATTTATGTTTCGTTGTTTTCTATCAACAACACCTTTCCCTTAGGCCACTGACCTCTACTATGGCATTGATCTCAATAGTACACATTGAGATCAATGCCTTAGAAATATTGAATGAAAAAAGCAATCCTACCAAAATTTGTTTGGTAGAATGACAATTCTGCTCGGTGCCAGTGTAGCAGAAAAAAAAAAAAACGTCATACATCGTTTTCTAATAGCCAATCAGGAGCGAGTAACATCTATCTATTCTGTGAACACAAGTCTACACTAAAATGTTCCCGACATTTCCATCTGATACGTAGTATCTCTACCTAATCTGTGCCGCTACCCGCCACTGTCTCGCAGTTACGCGCAGGACGTTTGAATTAATTTTTTAAACTAATGGAAATCTATTCTATTTATTACGAGTGATAATTTTATACTCGATGTGGGTCTGCTTATCAAAAATCTTTTACAGGATTTCATAACTAAACTCCTGAAATGTACCCGCGCTGTAAGTACTTATTCTAAAACTGAAACCGCAACTATGCCTAAGTTAAAATGCGAACTGACTGCTGGACAATTTATTTCGGAAATTCTCTTTATTGCCAAAGCTGATGGAAGCAGTCAGTTCATCCTGAATTTAATGAAATTAAATTAATGAAGTGATTAATGAACAATTTAATGGAACATACTCCATCTTGAAATATTCTGTATGAATGTATCATACGGTCCATTTAGATCAACTTTTGTTCACGAATAAGTACCTACCATAAACTATATTTTTTACGGTTTTATTTTCAATACATGCATGAAGCATGTATGAATTTACAACGCCTAGCATTTGCTTTGTGTTTTTTAGTTTTTAAATTTTTACGGAAATAGTAATCCCTTCATTTTTTACATGAATCTTTATGTACTTATTGATTAAGAATCAGCAAGTGGTTGCCTAGCAAATGCAATAATAAACTATATCTACTTAATAGCAATATATACGATTAGAACTAATTGTAAAAAAAAAAAAAATATACCAAACAAAGACTTCTTGCTAGATTCTGATGGGTCATTATAATTATTCAATGTCCATGACTACTTATACAGTTTCCAGACTTAGAGATACAAAAAATCTTGGAAGATACGAATAAGTAGATTCTCTTTAAACATATTTAAACACTGTTTGGTATTTAAATGTAAAAAGAGTTTGAAATTTAAATAAGTAATGCATATTAGAACTTTTGTTTATTGCAGTATTAGAACGATAACAAGGATCTATTATTATATCTATTATCTAGTTATCTATAGTTACCTATCGTGGCATGTCCATTTCATACAGCTGGTTTTTTTTTTTTGCAAGAATTCTATGGAAAATTCTACAATAATTTTTCTTTGTCTAAAAGTAACGATAACTTAGACGTAGTTCAGATGGAACTACTTTGATGGAGAAATAATACTTTGTTAGCTGTCCATCCTATTCGCAAAAATATGATTAGGTACAATATTTTTACGGATGCTTCATCTACAGCTTTTGTAATTCTGGAATGAATTAAGTACATGGTTTTACCACAGAGGTTGACAATTTTTTTTTAACTACTTAAGTACCTGGAATTTGATGGCGATTTTTTAGTCTCAAATCAGTTGCAGAAGACAATAAACTGGGTAAACATACTTTAAATGTATGTAAGTCTCTAGTGTAGACAATACCACTACTTATTGTCATATATTTTAATAGGATGGTCGAAGTGCATCCATATTTTAAAAAGTTAGCTAACATGATTTGGATTTGGAACGAAAAAAGAAACAATGTTCATTTTCGCGTCATAGGTGTAATTATTATTCTTATTTTTTATTTTTTGTCTCCCTGAATGTGGAAGCAGATAAAAACTAAACCTTTCATCAGGCTAAATGTAGATAGATACGGAGTGAAAATTAGATTCTCAAGAAGTCAGGGAGATTGTCTGTCTGTTTAATAAGACACACAATAGATTTATTTGCGTCTTGTATAAACCCGAAGTGCTTATTAAAATTATTTATATGCCTTTATTGTAGCGACATCTACCTGTCGCTAGATGAACTACAGAAAACATGCTACGCACTACAGATGGCGCCACGCTCGACATCAACGACTCCTATCTGAGTTATCCTTGGATAAAGAACGTCCAAGCTACTCCAAAGCAACTACTACTGCAAAAAGTGAAACACGCTGGACAGTATCAGACCTCAGACCAGATTGCAGGCTAAAGGAGCAACGGAATCACACGCAACATCGGAATATCATCGGAATTCCCTAGATCTCGCAAGCGGAGTTTCTAACGAGTTGAAGCTTGTATACAACTATCAGACATCAACTGTTGGTCGAAAGACCACGGGTAAGTGGGCCAGATGGGCCGACCCGTTGCAGAGGAACCACCTACTCTGCCTTTGGGGAACTATTCCACCCTGTTCCCCAAACTGGTGACCCCGACGTGATCCAGCCGTCGACTACCTCGGACGACTCCTGCCGAAACCCGACGACTGGAACCCTCAACACGTAGCACCTTCAGCGCCATCATCATCATCAGCAGCGAGCATCATCAACCTTCGTCTATCTCTCTCTCTCCCTCTCTCAAGCATACCTTCCGGACCAGCAGCTTCACACCACACCAGCAATCTTCAGCCTCCAGCCTCCGCAGTTCCATCGCAAGCCGCCCCGACTTCCTGGTTCTGCAGGCTCTCCGCTCCTCGATACGCTTCGTGGAGTTTCTTCAACCGCAGCATCGTCTGGGTATCTCATCCCGACTCACCGTGGACTTCACCCAGAGCACTGCACCGCACGCCGAATCGTCCCGACTCACCGTGGACACATCTCGACTCACCGTAGACGCACTCGGCGCACCGCGTCGTCCCGACTCACTGTGGACACGTCTCGACTCACCGTAGACGCACCCGACGCACCTCTCCGTCCCGACTCACCGTGGACAGACATCGTCTCGACTCACCGCAGACGCATCCGACGCATCGCTTCGTCCCGACTCACCGTGGACACGTCTCGACTCACCGTAGACGCACCGATGCACCGCTTCGTCCCGACTCACCGTGGACACGTACAATGCTGGTGACAAGATCATATCGACGTTCGGTCTGGAAAGGGAGTGATGTAGCGACATCTACCTGTCGCTAGATGAACTACAGAAAACATGCTACGCACTACAGATGGCGCCACGCTCGACATCAACGACTCCTATCTGAGTTATCCTTGGATAAAGAACGTCCAAGCTACTCCAAAGCAACTACTACTGCAAAAAGTGAAACACGCTGGACAGTATCAGACCTCAGACCAGATTGCAGGCTAAAGGAGCAACGGAATCACACGCAACATCGGAATATCATCGGAATTCCCTAGATCTCGCAAGCGGAGTTTCTAACGAGTTGAAGCTTGTATACAACTATCAGACATCAACTGTTGGTCGAAAGACCACGGGTAAGTGGGCCAGATGGGCCGACCCGTTGCAGAGGAACCACCTACTCTGCCTTTGGGGAACTATTCCACCCTGTTCCCCAAACTGGTGACCCCGACGTGATCCAGCCGTCGACTACCTCGGACGACTCCTGCCGAAACCCGACGACTGGAACCCTCAACACGTAGCACCTTCAGCGCCATCATCATCATCAGCAGCGAGCATCATCAACCTTCGTCTATCTCTCTCTCTCCCTCTCTCAAGCATACCTTCCGGACCAGCAGCTTCACACCACACCAGCAATCTTCAGCCTCCAGCCTCCGCAGTTCCATCGCAAGCCGCCCCGACTTCCTGGTTCTGCAGGCTCTCCGCTCCTCGATACGCTTCGTGGAGTTTCTTCAACCGCAGCATCGTCTGGGTATCTCATCCCGACTCACCGTGGACTTCACCCAGAGCACTGCACCGCACGCCGAATCGTCCCGACTCACCGTGGACACATCTCGACTCACCGTAGACGCACTCGGCGCACCGCGTCGTCCCGACTCACTGTGGACACGTCTCGACTCACCGTAGACGCACCCGACGCACCTCTCCGTCCCGACTCACCGTGGACAGACATCGTCTCGACTCACCGCAGACGCATCCGACGCATCGCTTCGTCCCGACTCACCGTGGACACGTCTCGACTCACCGTAGACGCACCGATGCACCGCTTCGTCCCGACTCACCGTGGACACGTACAATGCTGGTGACAAGATCATATCGACGTTCGGTCTGGAAAGGGAGTGATGTAGCGACATCTACCTGTCGCTAGATGAACTACAGAAAACATGCTACGCACTACAGATGGCGCCACGCTCGACATCAACGACTCCTATCTGAGTTATCCTTGGATAAAGAACGTCCAAGCTACTCCAAAGCAACTACTACTGCAAAAAGTGAAACACGCTGGACAGTATCAGACCTCAGACCAGATTGCAGGCTAAAGGAGCAACGGAATCACACGCAACATCGGAATATCATCGGAATTCCCTAGATCTCGCAAGCGGAGTTTCTGACGAGTTGAAGCTTGTATACAACTATCAGACATCAACTGTTGGTCGAAAGACCACGGGTAAGTGGGCCAGATGGGCCGACCCGTTGCAGAGGAACCACCTACTCTGCCTTTGGGGAACTATTCCACCCTGTTCCCCAAATGTACTTAAATATTATGGTCTCAGTTCTACTTCTACTGTTTTATTTAGTTGAAAAACACTAAAAAAGGTTTATATCTGATGTGGTAGGTAACTGGTATGTAGTCAGGGTACCATTACTATGGTGGTCGTGTCAACCGTGGTACCCTCTATGCAGATCACTCTGTGTTACAGAGATGATGTTATTTTCCCCTAGTAAATCTACTTCTTTCCTCTTTCAAGTCCATTAACCCGCTGTACTAAAGCAATGGTGTAGGTGTACATATTTTTTTTTAGGAACTAACTACCAGATTTTCTCACAACTTTTCTCGAAAAGACTCATGCTATTATGCCTTCAATAATTTGCTATTTTTTTAATGTATTAAAACAAAATAGATGATGGTCTAGTCTAGAGGCTAACCACATTATTCATAATTCGACTGTCAAATTAGTAGGTACCTACCTACGGCTATATTTTTATTTTATTTGTTTTAGTGTTAAACCACACTTAGAACACACTGCCTACGGCTTTAGAGAATGTGATTTTTTCTTGTTACTCTCATGTACCTAATTGAAAAGAAATGACTGCAGATTTAGGGGCCGTTTTAACTTAAACAAGCTTATAAGTAAGTCTATTATAAATTATGACTATAGAACGTTTTAAGCGGTATTTTTAGAATTAAAACCGAGTTTTCTCTCACCACAATGTTACTTGGGATCCAAGTAGGTATTGTGATTATTAAGATAAATAATCAAAGGCCTCCATTATTTCGGAAAATCCAAAAATAATTAAATAAGTAAATAGGTAATAATAAAAACTAATAATATTAATATTTTTTTTACTACTATTATTATCAACTAGCCAGAGAATCCAAGCTCATTGATTCTAAATTACTAATGATCTTAAATAAATGGTTACCTATGGTAATTTCGTTATCTACGTAATTAAATTAAAAGTTCAAGTAGTGGCAGAATGCAACTTTCTTTTAATTTTCCTAATTTGATCAAAAGCTTGGTCGAGCATCTGTCCAGTTTCTATTAAAAATAATAAATTAGAAAAGTTTTATTATCAATAACAATAATAATAAAAAATTTAAGTAATTACGCGATGAAGACCCGTTAGTTCGCTTAAATTAGTTTTATTATCCTTTAGAAAAAATTAAAAAAAAAAAAAAAATAACTTTAAAATAATAGCTATGCTATAGTGTGTATGAGCCTGCCTGTCGGTGTTGGTGAAAACCTCCTCAAGTTGATACATTAGAGAAATGTAAATTAATTAGGTACATCGGTAATCAGATTAAATTTAGAATATTGGGTTATGTTAACCCACTTTAAGCACCTTATCAGACCCTCGGATGCTGGCTGAAGCAGTTGCTAGCTGATAGTGGTATCGATACTACGATTTTAGAGCTGGCAGCACGAGGCATGCCTCTATTTCTGATAGCAGGAGTTTGTATCGATGTTTTCAGGATAGCAGGCTGATCCATACAATCAGCAGTATTTACCAACTTTTACAATGGATCTGTGGTTGAATCAAATACCTAGTAGTTTATTACAGGTTTTATCCATTTAAACTGAGTACCTATGTAATATTTCCATTTAAATCTTAGTTTTTCTGTTGTTATTTGTAAAAATCAATATAGCTACCTACTTACTCGTAAGCAGGCTTCTCACACTAACCATTTATGCTCGTCAAAAATTTATTGCAACATCGATCTTATATATTCTCTGAACATCTACATAGTAATCTTCTCTGAGAGTGAAGGCGGTATAATTGAATGATCAAGCGAGCTTACCTGAAGCGAAGCTCGATCTTGATTATACCGCCTTCACCGAAGAGAACCAAGGTCCCTCCCTACCCTAACGAGTTGTTAGTGCAGATCTATGTTGCTGTATGTATCTAGGTCTACTCTAAAAAGAATGAGTTGAGCGGCGTGAGGATAGAAAGAGAGGGCACTACGGTTTTCTTTCTTTCTACCTCTGAACACTGTGCGACATTGTCCACGCGAGTACTGACGTACTACATAGTAATCTTCTCTGAGAGTGAAGGCGGTATAATCAAGATCGAGCTTCGCTTCAGGTAAGCTCGCTTGATCATTCAAATCTCTCGCTTAGTTTACAACGGTGAACTGTTACTTACTTGTGCGTACTCCTGCTTAAGAAAAACCCCAGTAACTTGAGCGCCTGCAGCCGGATGAGCTGGCTCTCGGAAGCCAGGAGTTTGAAGATGGTCCTGACGCCTCCTTTCGCGTCGAAGGCAGGGACCATAGAGCTGGGGTGCTCCGACATCAAGGAGATCAGCATTTGGAGAACGTCATGGAGGTTTTCGTCCTGAAAATATGTTCGAGATTGTTTTAAAATTTGCCTTTTCCACCAGATGATAGATTACCAATTTATACTATCTATACTAATCTATATCTGTACTGATACAATAAACCGGAAGAGTTTGTTTGTTTGTTTGAACGCGCTAATCTCAGGAACTACGTAAATTATTTCTGCATGTGATAGCTAAGCTCTTGAGAAAGGTTATTGGCTACTTTTCATCATCCTCATCATCACCATTACCATTTACGGGGACGACGCCGCTAGGGCGCTGCTAGTCTGTTATACAAGTCACTTTGACTACCTCCCGACATGATCAGACGAATTCATACCTCATGCATAGTGGTCAGATAGTTGAGTATCGACTGCAGCTCGTCTTCCTTCACTCCGTTGCCGATCATGATGAGCTGCTTCAGGAACAGAAGGATATATGCTCGAATGGTGAGGATGTCCTTATGTGCTGGCCTGGGACCATCTGCAAGAAGTTAATTTGTGTAAGAGGATTGAGAGGTTCCTGACTTCATGAAGATAGTAAACTACTTACTTTGTGTTGTCTGAGGGACAACAAGATCGAATAAAAGCTATGTAGCTCAAGGCTTGTGGACTAAGAGAACGATGAAAAGAGGTCCGTTCTGTTCTGGTGTGTCTCTAGTGTCAGTTTTTTTACCTGTGTCGCTTTATTGTCTCTCTAGTGCTAGTCTAGAATTGCTTTAATGTCTGCGACACAGTTTTATACTTCTGCAGATGTCATCGACTTTCATTGTTAAGTTCATTTTGTAATTTGTTCCAAATAAAGTTTTTATTTATTTATTATTTAATGTCGTTTAGTGTCACACTAGCGTCCCACGACCCCACTGAATTAAGTGGTGGAGTCGTTGAGAAAAAAATCTCAACGACTACACACTGGTGGGGTAGGCCAGTGGGGTCATTGGGAACGAATCCCTAAAATGTGTCGCTGTAGCGAAACTTTCGCTTGTCCTAAAGGCTCTGAAATCGCTTACCCAGTCCCTTAGTAGCAATCCCGCTCTTCGGCCTGGGATCCACAACCCAGTAGTAGAACTTGAGTGTGTGCACAGTCTGTAGTACAGTGCTGACTCGCCGCACACTTCCATACACATGTGCGTCTGCCAGGAAGTCCGTCGCAAGGTAGCAGTACAGCCGAGCTTGGACCCCGGCGCCGGTGTGGATCCACAACGCGGGGTTGAAGAGAATGTGGTCCAGGAGCTGCCAGGTGAGGAAGGATTGGCAGAAAGACTGCATTAGGAAACATCGTGGCTGCTCGCGATTGATAGCGTATGGTTCTCTTGCTTGGGTTGAACTTCAGAAAAATGAGGTCGAAAGATCTATATTTGCAAAAGGAAAAGTTTTCCGATCAGAATTTAAAAATTATTTGTGGAATGGAAAGCTACAGAATTCCTTTGTTGACTCTACGTGAGCAAAGCCGCGAGCGGGCCGCTATTGACTATTATTTTAAAAAGGTAAAGTTTGTAATGTAAATTATGTAGGCAAGTAATCTCCGAAACAAATCATCCGGTTTTAAGACTCGGATGGAAAGCTGCAGTATCTCTGAGTGGCATAAGCCAGGAAAGGGTGTGCAGCGGCACACTGGTGCACCGTGGTCATTAGTTTGTGTGCCTCGGGAAAATAAGGTTACCTATCTCAGTAAAGTTACTCCAAAGGACCGCATATGCTCAACTAAACAAGCTCATGTTTCGCATCAAAAAAATGATTTTTCATTTATGGTGTATCTACCTTCGAAATTTTCCGATTTCCTAGATTTGTGAACAAAAGTTTGCGGAACAGTAGCATAGGATATGTTGTCACCATGTGAGCGAAGCTGCGGGCGGATAGTAGTAGTATATTTTTGTTTGTTTTTAAAGTTTGAGTTTGAACATCAAGAACGATATTGCACGGTTGTCGCTCGTTAAGTTTATAGGTACTTTAAGCTTAACTACTCGGTAATTTCTGCTAAAGCTTGTCCAACAGCGTCAGTCGTTCAATTTATTGCTTGCTTTTACTGTCTTTGCATACGTTTTACTGTTAAATTATGCGTTTTACAGCTTCTTTTTTACGATTTTGGACAAAATACGGTACACAATTAGTATTATGTCACTACATATTTTTTTAAGGAGCGTTAAAATATTTACTATCATGTGTAAACTCGTTCTTAGTTTAAGGGCCAACTGAGGTGAATTTGTCAAAATAGAGGTTTACCGTTTTAAAGATTTTCTTAAAGCAAATCGTATTAAGATAGTGAAAAACATACTCTAAGTACTACCAATGAACTGATCTACACTGTGAGCTATTTTATATTTCAATATTTTATGTATTTTTTTAATAAATTACTGGACAAAGTACACAAAATATGAGCGCGGGGTTTTAAGCCTGACCGAACACTAAATTACTCAATTGAATTAAAAAATACGAAAACAACAAGTTCAATATTTTATCTATCCTGTAAGCTATTTTTTTTTTCGTAGGTGTAGCTATATTCAACACAATAAAGGCAAGAAAGTTGAAGATAAAACTCTCCATACATTTTTTCTATGGAGTAGCTACGATGAATAAAAGGACGATTCACTGCCAAAAATCGTCAGACGGCCGCGGCCATTGGAGCTGGGAGCACGTCACATTGCGTAAATACTATTAGCTAAGCTGTGGCAGAGCCAGTGACGTCACGTGACTGTGTTCTTACATGAGAAGCGGTCGCGTAAACGTGCTATGTCATATTTTCGATAAAATCAGATTACAGTAGGTATGTAAGGCATCTTTTGATAAAGATTTTGCCTGGCATAAAAATTTACTATTTTCTAACAGCATAGGTAAGTAGTAAGTACCTAGGTGCCTATAGGTAAAGTATACGTACAGAAGCATGCACATCCACATAGAAAGCTTTACAGTCATTTTCTAGTAGTTCGCCCCGAACTGAGATCTCGCGCACCGTAGATGGCTTACATTTGGACTTTCTTCTGACTACCCCTATAATTTCAAGTGCTACTACTGCCGAGTATGCCTATTGCGCTAGCTCTTCATGGTAAAAAATACTAGCATGCATGCAATACAATAATGTCGTGTCTAATTTTTCATTTACTTATTTCATATTTATGAATTCTCGTCGTATTTCTAAAGTATACGTCCTAGAATGAAAATAATAACTATTTTGGAATGTACAAATTAAGACCTTTCATTTGACACCCCACTCAATATATTTGTTTATTTAACTTTTTTTTACCCCAATTATTTTCATTCTTTATCAAAAATTTTTTTATCATGAAAATAAATCAAGTAGCATCTAAAATCATTGCAAACCAAACCGCAACGATGCCACTCTCTTTTTAAGACCGACCAGTCAATGAGCTACGAAGACATCGAAACTCTATGAAACGGGAGCTCTTGCAACTCTGGTTTCGTAGTTTTTGTTCTTTGGTCGTATTTCAAAAACTATACATCCTAGATTCAAAATAAAAACCATTTTGGAATGTACAAAATAAGCCCTTTCGTATGACACCCCACTCAATATATTTGGGTAACTTTGAAAAAAATTTATCCCCTTGGGAACCCCATATCTTTACAACCCCTTCATCGATTACGCTCATACGCTCCACAGCAAATTTCCATAGCACTATCTATTGACCTATCAAGTTTCATACAGATTGGATTAGCGGTTCGATAGTTATGCGAGAACATAAAAATGAAACATACAAACATACAAACATACAAACATACAAACATACAAAGCAAAATCGCCTAACTTGCCACTTAGCCATCCATCCGATTATTCAACGTCTTCAATCCAAACTCAATATTTGGTATTTGGATGACGGAACCTTAGGGGGAGACGTGGACACGGTTTTTGGCGATTTACAAATTATTATTGATGAATTTCAAAAAATAGGTTTAGAACTAAATTTTTCGAAGTGCGAACTTTATGTTTCAGACACTTGTTTAGATAAAAATTATGTCATTGGGAAATTTCACAGTTTGGCTTCAAACATTTCGGTAATGGATAAAAGTTCACTTCGCCTCCTCGGTTCACCAATCTTTGACGAATCTTTTCCGGCCTACATAGATGAGAAAATTCAAAATTTTAACAAAACTTCAGACAAATTGCTCAAAATTAACCGTCACATGGCTTTTACTATTATTAAATTTTGTCTTTTTGTTCCAAAATTCACGTATGCTTTAAGATGTTGTCAACTGTGGAAACACAGAGAACTGGCGGAAGGTTTGGACAACATTATAAAGGACACACTGTCGTCGGTTTTGAATATTTATTTGGATGACAGGGCATGGTCGCAGGCCTCCCTACCTGTCAGATTGGGAGGCTTAGGTATTCGCAAAATTTCAAGTGTAGCTTTACCAGCGTTTTTGTCATCGATCTATAGTAATAATTCCTTAATTGACCAAATTCTATCCCCATCAGTTTTGGCTTTCCCTGGACGTAGTCTTCAAATTTCATTTAAAGACGAGGCACTAAACGCTTGGCACAGTGCTTGTCCTACAACCGCTCCCCCATCTACCCTTTCGTCTCAACGGCAATGGGACGGGCCTCTGTGTGAGTTGACACGGAATTGTCTCCTACAGACGTGTTCAAGCTCCGCAGATCGTGCCCGTCTCTTAGCCGTTTCAAAATGGGTGTCAGGTTTGTGGCTTCAAGCACTTCCCTCACATAATTTAGGAACACTAATGGATCCCGCTAGCTTCCGTGTTGCAGTATGCCTACGGTTGGGTGCGCCGTGTTGCGCCCCTCACCAATGTCAGTGCGGTACTGCGGTCGATCAGCTTGGACACCACGGATTGTCGTGCACCAGGGCCGCCGGTCGGATCTGCCGACACGCCAGTCTTAATGACCTCATCCGTCGAGCGCTTGTCGGCGCCAATGTACCAGCCGTTCTAGAACCGAGCGGTCTGATGCGTGACGATGGCAAGCGCCCCGACGGTATGACTCTTGTCCCTTGGGAGAGGGGAAGGCCTTTGGTGTGGGACGCTACTTGTGTCGATACCCTTGCGCATTCACATCTACCGGGGACATCAGTTAGGCCTGGCGCTGCGGCAGATTCGGCTGAGGATCTCAAAAGGCGCAAATATGTCAATCTTGATAGGGTTTATATATTTGAACCTTTTGGGGTTGAGACTCTGGGTCCGTGGGGTACCGGAGCCCATCGCGTTTTCAAAATTCTTTCAGGGCATCTTATCGAAGCGACGCGTGATCCCAAGTCTGGCACTTTTTTGGCTCAACATATCAGCATTGCCATCCAGCGCGGTAATGCTGCCAGTGTCTTGGGCACGCTTCCGTCTGGCAGTGGCTTGGATCAGTTGAGCTACCTATAGATCGTTTCCAACGATCCTTAGGTGGCTCAACTGGTTCTTTTTGTATTTTATACTTTTATGTAAATATGTAGTAGTTTAGTTTCTGTAAATAAATGTAAATTTTATGTTTTTATCATCTGGATTAGGTGATGATGATGCTGATGATGATGCTGATGATGATGATGATGATCATGGAACTTTTTATTGATATGGGTATCAAATGAAAGGGCTTGGTAAGCAAAACACAATGCTGTTCTCTTGATGAGCGAAACACCATGCTGTTCTGATGATGAAGTCAGGCAGGACCTGTTCCATTCCATGGAACTTTTTTTTTATATGGGTATCAAATGAAAGGGCTTGATGAGCGAAACACAATCATCATCGTCATCGTCATATCTTTATCTTTTCATATCGTCATAACTTCATATTTTCGTATCTTCGTAACTTCGTAACTTCGTGACTTCGTATCTTCGTGACTTCGTAACTTCGTATCTTCTTACCTTCATATCTTCGCAACTTCGGAACTTCGCATCTTCGTTTCTTCGTAACTTCGCAACTTCGCAACTTCGTATCTTCGTAACTTCACAACTTCGCAACTTCGCAACTTCGTAACTTCGTATCTTCGTATCTTCGTAACTTCACAACTTCGCATCTTCGCATCTTCGCATCTTCGCAACTTCGTAACTTCGTAACTTCGTAACTTCGTAACTTCGTAACTTCGCAACTTCGTAACTTCGTAACTTCGCAACTTCGTAACTTCGTAACTTCGTATCTTCGTAACTTCGCAACTTGGCACCTTCGTATCTAGAAGATACGAAGTTGTGAAGTTGTGAAGTTGCGAAGTTGCGAAGTTACGAAGTTACGAAGTTTTTCATATGGTCATAACTTCATATCTTCGTTCCTTCGTAACTTCGTGATTTCGTATCTTCGTAACTTCGCATCTTCGTATCTTCGTATCTTCGTATCTTCGTAACTTCGCAACTTCGCATCTTCGCATCTTCGCAACTTCGTATCTTCGTAACTTCGTAACTTCGTAACTTCGTAACTTCATAACTTCGTAACTTCGCAACTTAGCAACTTCATATCTTCGTATCTTCGTATCTTTGTATCTTCGTATCTTCGCAACTTCGCAACTTCGTATCTTCATAACTTCGCAACTTCGCAACTTCACAACTTCGTATCTTCGTAACTTCGCATCTTCGTAACTTCGTAACATCGTAACTTCGTAACTTCGCAACTTCGTATCTTCGTAACTTCGCAACTTCATATCTTCATACCCTTGTATCTTCGCAACTTCGCAACTTCGTATCTTCATAACTTCGCAACTTTGCAACTTCACAACTTCGTAACTTTGTAACTTCGTATCTTCGTAACTTCGTATCTTCCTAACTTCGTAACTTCGCAACTTCATATCTTCGTATCTTCGTATCTTTGTATCTTCGTATCTTCGCAACTTCGCAACTTCGTATCTTCATAACTTCGCAACTTCGCAACTTCACAACTTCGTATCTTCGTAACTTCGCATCTTCGTAACTTCGTATCTTCGTAACTTCGCAACTTCATATCTTCGTATCTTCGTACCTTTGTATCTTCGCAACTTCGCAACTTCACAACTTCGTAACTTTGTAACTTCGTATCTTCCTATCTTCCTATCTTCGTAACTTCGCAACTTCGTAACTTCGTATATTCGTAACTTTGCAACTTCGCACCTTCGTATCTAGAAGATAAGAAGATACGAAGTTGTGAAGTTGTGAAGTTGCGAAGTTGCGAAGTTACGAAGATACGAAGATACGAAGTTTTTCATATGGTCATAACTTCATATCTTCGTTCCTTCGTAACTTCGTGATTTCGTATCTTCGTGACTTCGTAACTTCGTATCTTCTTACCTTCATATCTTCGCAACTTCGGAACTTCGTATCTTCGTATCTTCAAAACTTCGTAACTTCGTATCTTCGTAACTTCGCAACTTCGTATCTTCGTAACTTCGTATCTTCCTATCTTCGTAACTTCGCAACTTCGTAACTTCGTAACTTCGTAACTTCTTAACTTCGTATCTTCGTAACTTCGTAACTTCGCACCTTCGTATCTAAAAGATATGAAGATACGAAGTTGTGAAGTTGCGAAGTTGCGAAGTTACGAAGATACGAAGTTTTTCATATGGTCATAACTTCATATCTTCGTTCCTTCGTAACTTCGTGATTTCGTATCTTCGTGACTTCGTGACTTCGTAACTTCGTATCTTCGTATCTTCGTATCTTCAAAACTTCGTAACTTCGTAACTTCGCAACTTCACAACTTCGCAACTTCGTATCTTCATATTTTCTAGATACGAAGGTGCGAAGTTGCGAAGATACGAAGTTACGAAGTTGCGAAGCTACGAAGATATGAAGTTACGAAGATATGAAGATACGAAGTTGCGAAGTTACGAAGTTACGAAGATACGAAGATACGAAGTTACGAAGATACGAATTTGCGAAGTTGCGAAGTTACGAAGTTGAAGTTGCGAAGATGCGAAGGTGTGAAGTTACGAAGTTACGAAGATACGAAGTTGCGAAGATGCGAAGTTGATAAGTTACGAAGATACGAAGTTATGAAGATACGAAGTTGCGAAGTTACGAAGATAGGAAGATACGAAGTTACGAAGTTGCGAAGTTACGAAGATGCGAAGTTACGAAGACACACACACACACGCTGCACACACATACCACGAAAGTGCTTGGTTGTAACTATTTTTATTCTTATTGTTATTTACTTTTCTCTAAAACCTATACTACCTAGTGACTAGACATTATTTAACACACGGGAATTACTTACGTAAAATTATCGTCGATTTAGTTTAGATTTGAAAGTGAAATACCTAGTGACTGTCGTAATATATGTTTTACTCTAAAAAATGTAAATCCGTCATTGGCTGTAAGAAACATAAATAAGTCGATTTATTACTACTAAGAGCTGTGGATTTTGTCTAATAAATAAATAAATAAATAAATAAGATGCGAAGTTTTTTCAAATCTGACTTGTAGAATATCGCGTTCAAACAAACAAACAAACTCTTTCGCTTTACAGAATTGGTATTAGATTGGTATAGATGTCAATACAAAATCGTTATGAAGTTATAAATTTTAAAACGTAAAAAATGTTTGCCGAAACTTTGACCGCTTTGTGTCAGAGCGGCCCGCACTGCGTGGCGCTTTCAATGTGTGCGTTCTACGCACACAAGCTTGAGCGCTACGTTTCCCGCCCGTCAATACCTAAAACTGACGAGCGGCATAGCGTCGGAGCCCTCTTAATATTGAAAAAAACATCGATTGGATTCATGCAGGGCAATGCATGTTTAGAAGGGGTGACCTAAACGATACCAGTAGGTATAGGTACCAAGACACAAGTAGGGTAGGTAGGTATTTAGCTAAACATTTAGAGGAAGATTAAAAAAAGTAGAATCCTTTTAAAATTTATCATGTACGTTCAGTCGCGAAGTGTAAAAATACAAATATTTGTGCAATGTGATTGACACACAAAAGTGCCACACACACATGGTGTATTTTTTAAACATTCGTGCGCAAAAAAAATCAGTCACCATGGTTGTCTATGATATTGATAAAATATACAGTTTAAAACACTTGATGATGTTGACAAAATGTACACAGGTGCATTGTGTAGTGTATGACAGGTTTTTTGTACTAGTTATTTCATATAAATACTTGGGTTTTTTATGTACAACTATGGTAGCAGACAAGCATACGGCCCACCTGATGGTAAGCGGTTACCGTAGCCTATAGACGCCTGCGATACCAGAGGAGTCACACTCGCGCTGCTGACCCTTTAAAAGAGGAATCACTGCGCCGACAACACAATGGACAAGACTGCTCCACCAGTTGTCACCGCAGCGCTTCCTCGCAGAGCTCTGGTAACATTGTCGCAGGAACACAACACCATTCGAGAAGAATGATGTTAGGTGTGCAAAAACAATTTTTATTCATTCATTAATAAAAACATAATGCCGTTAGTAAAATAATGAAATTTACCGGCACAAATGGCGCAATATAAAAAAAAATTAAAAGGCAATTGTAAAATTGTAATATTTATACACAGATGGAGCGGGGCAGGTGGGGTGTCAAGCAAGAGAAGCATGCGATATCAATCATATTCAGTAATAAATTCATTTCGTGCTTAAAAATAACATTATATTTTAACTCAATCGAAATCTGTCTATCAAACGCGTTCAGTGCTCTCCAAAGGACCACTGGGATACTTATCTGGAGCACTGAACGCGTTAAAAATTATTCATATTTAGATATACCTACACTGACAAGGGATTTTTGTCACGTTGTTAACCTTACTCATTAATTGTTTTTAGTTTTAATATGGGTTCTCAACTGATAAATATGATCAAAAGATATGATCATTGATCATATTTATCAGATGAGATTGAAGTCATAGGGTTCCGTGGCTTTGTTGGTTAAAGCACTCCGGCTTGAGGAGGATCAGTTTGATCAATGCATTCAATGCGGGTTCAAATCCCGTTGAAATCGAAAATTTTGAAATCGAAAACTTTGATTTTCATTATTTTATTTATTTTTTTATTTGAAACAAAATTTATGAATTTACTCATTGATGTTCCCTTTGTCAATGTACCTATTACTAAATATGAACTACAATCGCAAAAGTTTAAGAAATGACTTTTGGAGACTGGCAAACAAAAAGTCATCCATTGTTTTATACAGTCGTATTAATTCATGTTTTAGTTTAATTTCGATCGAGTTAAAAATGAACACACAAAAAATAATCCTGAAAGAAAAAGTGTAATATCAGTGTATTTCCTTTTCCAGAACATATTAGAATAATGGTTATGATTGTGAATATTTATACTGCAATGACATAATTTAGTGGCGCAGTAGGTGAAGCGCCTGAGACGTACGACGTTGCGGGTTCGATCCCCGCCGCGGGACAAATGTTTGTATGGTCTGCAAATATTTGTCTCGGGTCTGGGAGTTTTCTATGTACCTACGTATGTATGTTTTTACATAAAAAAGTATATCAATCATGTGGTTCCCATAATACAAGCACTGCTTACTTTGGGGCTACATGATGCTGTGAAATGTGAAATGTCCAGTATTATTTAAATTTTTATCTCATAAACTGCTAAGTTCGCGTCTCATCTTCGCACAGATCCTCTCTTCTCCGCTTAAGTGGAACCCAGCCTTAATACCTTGATACAGCAAACATATTTTAAGATCTATAAATAAGGCTTCGAACCTCTTTCAAGTGAATAAATCAAGTAAATATACCCCGCAGGGGATGTAAACCAGTTGCTAAATTAACTTTACAGTTATAAAATTATTTATCGCCCACCATCCCCCCACTTTAATTAATGGGGGGTGTCGGCTGTTTGTTTAGAACGTGAATTAATTCCTGAGGCTAAGTGTGAAATTTTTCATGATTATGTTTTAATGTTCTTCGGGCGTGAAAATTAATAATACTCGTACTTACTTTCATTTATGTCTGACAAGAGATCTAGGTAGGTACTTACATTTAAATATAGACGAAACAAGTATTTAATTCAAAATGAAAAGTCCTAGCAAAATTTTCGATTCCGACGGGATTCGAACCCGCATTGATACAAGCGATCCCCCTCAAGCCGGAGTGCCTTAACCAACTCGAACTCGAAATTTTGATAAGACTTTTCTTTTTCAATGAAATATTACCTAAGTGGATCAACACTATAAAAATTGGAAACAAGTATTCCTCATACCACAGTAAATTTAATTTAATTTGTTTATAATCTAATCACATAGCTTACGAATTAGCGCAAGCTTTTGGGTGCCTACTGTCGCCGAGTTGTTATCATACAGGTTGGTTGGTGTTGCTGAGATTTTTCGTTTTTAATTTTACAAATTTAATCTTCTAACACCCGAACTATGATTACTGTTCGATTCTGAAGAACAAAAAGGTCTCAAATATTTAAATAGCGTTTCAGTATTCGGACGTGAGTCAACCATTACCTTTAATGCTAATAGGCGTTTTTCTACTTGACGGCACGGCACGGCTACGGCAACGGCAACGGCGACGGCACGGCAATCTGGGACGATTTTTGCGTCCCAGATTACCGTGCCGTCGCCGTTGCCGTTGCCGTAGCCGTGCCGTCAAGTGGAAAAACGCCCATTCAGTATCCAAATAACGTCTAGTATCCGGTAAAAATAGCCAGATAGGCAGGATTAGTAAGCGGATATTTGCAGCATAAAATAAACAATAAACAAAAAACACTTAAAGGTGAACGCATACCCATCGGGACCGAACGCGCCGAACGAATCGACAGAAACGAATTTTTGAATTATTTTTATGAAATCGTATGAAACCTCGCACACTTGCCAGGTTCGGACGAATCGAACAGAAAAAGTCAAAAGTCAAATTTATTTATTCAATAAGAACTATAGTGTACCACTTTGAATCGTCTTAAGAGCTAGGTGATTCTCCTCCTGTTGCTTCGCGACCAAGACCGTGAAGAACCAGGGCAACAAACACAGTTTGGGGCCTAAGGGAGTGTACACATTGCGTTTTCTGTAGCGCGTTTTTGAGCTGCGCGTTTGTATCGATACAAACGCGCGTACGCAACGCGTTTTTTTCCATACAAAAGCGAACCGGGAGGGGGGCTAGCGGGCTGCGCGTTCGCATCGCGTTCGAATCGCGTTTGTATCGATACAAACGCGCTGCAAAAAACGTAATGTGTACACTCCCTAACTTTCTTTTCGGTGACACACTTTTTATCTAATACTTATATATACCTACCTATTTTTTTTTGTTCAATAGTTGGTTTTTATAAATGTAGATTTCCGATTTAATTCGTTTGACTCGTCCGGCGCGGATTGCGTTTTTAAACTGTAAAAAACATATCATACCTGTTTCAGCAGCAGATCCGAGTTGGGCGAGCAGCAAGTGACGAGATGCTTGGTGAGATGGAGGAAGGAGGCGAGGGTGTCCGCGGTGAGGTGGTCGCGCGAGCAGCGCTGCAGCATGTGGGAGATGACGAGGAAGCCGCGGCATTGCAGCATGTGCTGCTGGACCGTGCTGCAGGACTCCACCAGGGAACACACGAAGCCGAGGAGTTTGGAGCTGGAAGATAGATAGATATTTTATTTATCGAACACAATACATTTACATTATTTAACACACGGGAATTACTCACGTAAAATTATCGTCGATTTAGATACCGACAATGTTTCGATTCATCCGGAGAATCTTCATCTGGGTAAGGAGGGAGTTGCGGCAAGGTTACTCCTCGCGGTCGCGTCTCACACTGCGAGCAATGTAACGCTCGGCGCGGGACGAGTATTTTACGTGAGTAGGGAACTCCCACAATTTTTTTTTATGATTTTATACGATAGGTTATATCGTCAAATAACCGTAACAAAAATTCCAGCGCCGAAAAACTAAAATTTTATAACAAAAATAATTTTTAAAATTTACCAACATTTTCATGCACTTGAAACGGACGTGACGTCACAAGTCACCAAAATTACACGCGCTTGTAGGTAGAAGAAAAAAAAAACTTTCTGTCGAGTGTGAAGGAGTGTGACGTCACAGCATACGTGACAAATAGCGTTGCGTTTCAAGTCTTATGAAATTCCCACTATATTTTTGCACTTTTTAATTATTAATTTCTAAGCGAAAATGAAATAATATTAAAAAATAATTACACACACATAATTCTAAAGCCATAATGTTCATAGAAAAATACGTTTAACCCGCTTTTGAATCAGACGCAAATTGCCTATTCCCGTGTGTTAAATAATGTCTAGTACAACTCACGATAGTTTTGAAAGTGACACAATACATTTGTCTGTTAAATAGTGTCTTTAAGCTTATAGTCGGATTGCTCATTATACGCACTAAAATTGACGATCAAAATGTCATTTTTCATATATTTTTAGTCCGTACAATAAGCAATTCGACTTATAGGTTTGACTAGACATAGACACTAGGGTTAGCACACTCTTAGCACATAATCTGGAAGGAAGGAGAATGTACGGTCAAAAGAAAATGAAAACTCCAATCGAATTTTGTCGATTCGAAATGTCTTTAGCGATCGATACGAACGGCACTTGCACCGCTGATCTTTACTAGATGATTTATACAGTGTCAGGAGGCAATCTTTGCCTACACTTAACGGGACACTAATGCATGGGACAATGTTGAGATGGAGTAGGCTTGCCCAGCACCTACACCATCCTCTCAGCTTAACCGGCCATATCCACAGGAAAGACATGGTCAATACGTGTGGGGCTGACTAAGCCGCGGGTTTCCTCACAATGTTTTCCTTCACCGTTTAGAGCTCGTGTAACATAATAATGTAATATGCCCACTTCCTTTGTACATTAGTAAGATCTCAATCAGAATGCGTAACATTCCAGCAACCCGACATAATACATTATGCACTTCATCGTCTCAACTCCGCCCTAATCACGCCATAATCACCCTTAATGACGACCGTTTACCAAATATTTGTCGGGAATCCCCTCATTAACTGACACGTGAAATAATCTGTGTTTGCATAATGTACGTTGACGAGATACATTTTAATGTGAGTGGGACACAGATTGAATAAAACAGAAGGACATACCGAGTGTAATAAAAATTCTGATGAACAATGTTTCACAAGAAATAAAT
Source organism: Camptogramma bilineatum (assembly GCA_958496255.1). NCBI lineage: Eukaryota > Metazoa > Arthropoda > Insecta > Lepidoptera > Geometridae > Camptogramma > Camptogramma bilineatum. The sequence continues at coordinate 12,295,518 of OY292471.1, forward strand.
GTTTTTGTATTTTTTTCTTTTCATAATGATTTAGTAGACCATTATTCTGGGACATTATATTATTTAAGTGCCTACTAACATTAGAGAATTAAGTACCTATGTGAAAATATCGTCGATTTATCCATTTTTTACCCGACTACGGCGAAGCAATAAGGAGGGTTATGATTTTGACCGGTATGTATGTATGTATGAATGTTCATCTGTTCCCTCGTAACTTCTAAACTACTTATCATAATCTGACAAATGAGGTATCGTTTGAAGCGTCTTCATTGTCCGCTGGTTAAACATAGGTAGCTAAAATAATGTCTTGAGTTAAACATTGCTCACACCAACTTACTTACTCTGACTTTACTTCCGACTTATGGACCTTCTGGTTAAAAGTTCAGGTACAGTCAGCGACCAAAACCGATAACCATTCTAAATTTTCCGCAAATTCTATGGGTACAGCATAAACATCAAAAGTAGATGTTATACTCACCAAAAAGTGAACATGGTAAAGTAATACCATAAACAGTATCGAAACAAAAAACCACCATTCCAGCCAAAACTACCATAATTTCAAAATACTGTTATAAGGTCTATTATAAAACGTGCCCTACTGTGCATTTGATCTCTGAGCTCTGACCGGTCCTGAGGTCAGGGCGTCGATTCTCGTACCGAACTTTTTATCAACCTCAACCAAAACTTCAACTAAAGCGACTGTTTCCATGACTACTAATAACAAACGACTCAGTTGTGGTGAGGTTTTGAACTTTGGCAGAACAAATTTTTGAAAAGCTATTCTACTATTTCACCAAATGGCTGACATTTAAGAGATCGAACCAAACCAAAGCGGTTGTCATCTAGTAGAATACAGGCCCAGGGTCTGTCAAATAAAATAACAATATCTCAGTTGGATTTGTATTTTGTGTTCAGTGACATACTGTTTTCTATTTACAAGGTTGTAGGAGTACCCGAGTCTTTATAAACGTGATTTTTTTTTCAGCGATCCTCAGTAAGAGCTTAAGCGTGTTAAAATGATAGTGTCACTGATACACGGCCGGGAATCGAATCAACACCTTCAGCTGGGATATTTTGTTTCAATTTTTGTTGGAACGAATCCGAGTTGGCGACTTTGCCGCTTGATTTACGGAATAGTTTGACACAAGCTAACAGTAAATACAAGCTAAAAAAATATTTTTTAAATTGATAATTGTTGTAACTATGAGGAGTTACCTACCGTAAAATACGCCAACATTGCCACCAAGGGTAATTTTGCCCGAAGATCAATTTTTAAGCAAATCTTTAAATTGCAAAAATATTTGAATAATATGTTAACATTTTTTGAATTTGATAGAAAATAGGTTATGTGTCTAGCAACACTGTCTATCTGGTGTGTCGCTAGCTTCACTCAGTAACTTGTTGGAACTCTTCGAGTACGGTGCGTATTTTCGCGGGCAAATTTTGGTGCAAATTCATAAGTGAATTGTGAGTGATGGCGAAAACACAGGTTAGTTTTATTAATATTATGATATGTAAGAACATTTTAGGAGTATTAATATGTTGTTATCGTTGCTGAATGTCTTTTCAAACAAGAGTTATAGCGGTGGGCAAAGTTATCCAGCAATGTAGCGATCTACTATTGACAACATTGCCCGCCATCAAAATAAGCTTAGGGTTGGCACTTCAGAAACTTGTTTTTTTTAAAGCTTTTAATTAACTTGCAATGTTTGTATGTTTGTAAGTTCCTATGTTTGTAAGTATGTTTGTCCGGGTCAATTCTTGCAAGCTTAATTTGACCTACTTCCCGGTGTCAAATTGAGCTGAATTTAGGTAGGTAAAATTATGAGTCTTCGGTGACAATGCAATAATAATAGTGACAGTTAGCTGAAAATGTCTAATAGTTTAGTAACAATTTTAATTTAGCTCCTAACATCATTTGATCTCAATTAGTATTTCATTTTCATTTGGGTACCTATATAAATATGTTGATTAAAGTTTATTAAATAAATACCTGAATGAAAAATAACCAGTTTTTTTATACCTACAACAACTACGATCACAAGATCAGTTAACTAAGAAGTGCCAACCCTAGCACTTTTAATTTGTGAAATGCGGTTTGTATGAAAAAGACAAAAAATGTCAGGGTAACTTTGCCCAGCCACTTTGCTAGGAAACCTTCTATAGTATCGTTTTAAAACCTAAAGTAAACGCCATTATTGCCTAAATTCTTGTATTGACTTTTTATTTCATCTCTCTAGAGGCTATATTTGCGTCAAAAATCAACGTGGGCAATGTTGGCTAAAAGTCCAGATAACTTTGCCCGCCATCAAAATGTATAAAATACTTAATTAAATATTGACGCATCTTAAAATCTGATAAAGTAATACATGCACATAATCTTATAATAGCAGATGATAAAAGAAAATACTTACGTTCCCATAGAAATTTTTTACAAAAATTGAAATTATTCGAAAAAAGCGGGCAATGTTGGCGTATTTTACGGTACCATCTTTTTAAATAAGCTACCTACTACCATAGAATAGATAATAATACTACGTACCATTACCTATTGTTAAGTATAAAATGGCTCGCAATAGCACGAGACAAATCTTAGTGGTTTAAAGTGCTATTATAAATAAGTAATATTTGGTATTATTTTTGTGTATTTTGTAAATAAATAAAAAAATAAAAACGTGCGAAACAAAATATCCCAGCTGATCTAAAGGTAAAGCTCTGTCTCACCGAGCCAATACTAATCAAAGGGTTACGACTAATAAAAGTTAATAATCAAAACTGTCGCCGCAAATCGTCATAATTAACAACAATGTTTTCCTGGAAGTACCAGGCAATTAGAAGTTTGTAGGAGTTCACTAATTGGATTAATAGTAATAAATAGGTTGATGAAAGAGTTCCAGGAAATGTTTTCGCAAGTTTGTATAAATTTATTTATTAATAGTCGTAGATACAAGTAGACAAGAGTATTAGACCATGTTGGACGGCACCACCGAAAGACCTGTGCCCCTGGGCCATCAGCCCAGCAGAGGATGAAGGTGGGCTGTGGAGTGTGGATGATGACGATCATCATCATCACACTAATATTATAAACTAGCTGACGCCCGCGCCTTTGCCCCGTGGACTACTACTTTTTTTATCCCACAAGAACCTTGCATTTCTTCGGGATAAAAAGTAGCCTATGTCCTATTCCCGGTCATTAAATATCTAAGTATATTTTGTAATAACAATAACAAACATACATCCATCCATACATCCAAACTTTCGCATCGCAATAATTATAAATGCGAAAGTTTGGATGTTTGTATGTTTTTTCATCTATAACTCGACAGTTAACATACAAACATGTGGTAGTCGTACCACAAAAGCGATTTGGCTGAAATTTAAAATAAAGATAGATAATGACCGGGAACAGGACATAGGCTACTTTTTACTTCGCGAGTGAAGCCGCGGGCGGAAACTAGTCAATTTAAAAAAAATGTTAATATGTACCTACGCATAAACATTTTCCAAATCAAAAATTCAATACATGCAAGGCCAAGATTCGAACCCACCGTAGTTTCGGTCAAGGTATATTCCACTAAGTAAAAGCACACTTCAATCCCAATTAAAATTAACACAAAACAATTTATCCATCTCTATTAAAGTTTCAGCATAAGCCATGTGAACTCTACCCGAAAATATTAAAGTTTTCGAATTTGCATATCAACCCCGCCCGGGGTGAGACTCACCCTCATTAAATAAACGTCACAAACACATAATTAAATTACCCCTATGCTTATAATATAAATGGAGACCACAAATTGGTCATAAATTACTGGAGTACCACAGATACCATTAGAAGTTGCGCAAAAGTTGGGTTGACTTGCGAAAATTTATTTATTTCACACTACTGTTTGGTTGAATATTTTGACATTGTAAAGTTGACACCTTATAACCAGGATAATTTGTATGCACATAATAAAGTTCGGTTGCGCTTTCTAAACATTTGTATTTCGAATTATGTCGGCTAACTAGAGTAACTTCTCTGGAATAAGATGACTTTTGGTCGAATCCAGCCTAACTTAACTTCTTATTCCGAATAAGGTTTTAAGAGATAAAAAATGAGTGTTATTTCATCTGAATGTCATCCAAAACGTCGAAATTTGATTTAATTACGGAATTATGGCCCCATTTTTTTAAAAGCACCTCGTTCAGGCCAGCGAGTATAAAATAGATGGCCAAGTAATAAAATGGACCTTAACGATGTGACGTCGCATAAACGGCAGAGACCGCGCCATTAATCTGATAGTTGAGGAAGTTGGAGCTCTCCCATCCATTCATTAATATTCCGGCGGCATTAGCTGGCTAAATGCACTTCCAATGTCCTCATATCCACACGGAATCCAAGAGCTACAGGGTGCTACAGAATCAATCGAAACCCTCAAAATAGTACCAACCGAATTAAAAAATAATCATCTACAAGACAGTATCACGTCTGCTTCAACAAGCAAGGTCTTTTTTTCTCAGGTCTTGGACTTGAGGAGTCAGAGACATAAGATATTTTTTCCTAAAACTAAAAACCCGACTTCTCATAACGCACGTTACGTTTATACAGTCCATATCTTGAAGACTACTAGATCGATTGTAATGAAAAAAGTTATAATCACATTTCGATTAATAGTCTCGAAAAAAACAGCGTGGACAAACATACAGACATACATACAAACGACTACATAGATTGGACCGACCATTTAACGTGTCCTCCCAAACATGGAATGCTAATAGTGTTAGTAACCCATTTTTTCTCACAATAAAAAACTAACTGTGAAAATCACCACCGCAAACCCGCTTGGTACATTGCAAGTAGAAATAATACGTTTATTCTTAGGCACCCTGTACTGTAGCTGGTAATAATGGAAGTTGGATAGATTTGCATGTTGGCACACTCTCCGCAGAAGTTCTTATACGGCCAATATCGAACTAAAACACTCATGGATTTAATGACGAAGACTAATGTCCTGGAAAATTAGAGATAATTCCAAAATGAGATAGATAGATTAAAAAATACATACGTACCCATTTTAAAAATGCGAAAGTGTGTTTATTTGTTTGTTTATTTGTCCTGCTTTCACGTCAAAACAGAGAGACGGGAGGGCTGGAGAGTAACATAGGCTACTTTTTATCCGGGTACCACGCGAGCGAAGCCGCGGTCAGCAGCTAGTATTTAATAAAAACGGTTAACGGCACATAATAATGTTCGGTTGCACTTTCTAAACAATAGTATTTCGAATTATGTCGGCTAGTTACTCCGGAGTAAGACTAATTTTGGTCGAATCCAACCTTAGCAAGCTACGTCACGAGCAATTTTTTTCTTCAAGACCTAAGCATTAAACTAACCATGAAAGTAGCTCACCATAAAAGTGGATCTCGCTTGGGGTCCGCCGTCGGGTTGTCGTGCGGCAGGTCGAGTTGTGCAAACAGCGGGAACAGAACCTGCACCCCGCCGATCGAGTTGAGGGCGCTGTGGATCGAGTGCGTCACCACCGCTTTCACTTCCTGCAGTTATAAAACTTATTAACAACGAAAGGGTAATTGAACCTCATCTCTGTAAAAGTTTAAACTAGTAGTTCGCCCCGAACTGAGATCTCGCGCACCGTAGATGGCCAACATTTGGACTTTCTTCTGACTACCCCTATAATTTCAAGTGCTACTACTGCCGGGTATGCCTATTGCGCTAGCTCTTCATGGTAAAAAATACTAGCATGCATGCAATACAAAATGTCGTGTCTAATTTTTCATTTATTTCATATTTATGAATTCTCGTCGTATTTTTAAAAGTATACGTCCTAGAATAAAAATAATAACTATTTTAGAATGTACAAATAAAGACCTTTCATTTGACACCGCACTCAATATATTTGTTTACTTAACTTTTTTTACCCCAATTATTTTCATTTTTTATCAAAATTTTTTTTATCATGAAAATAAATCAAGTAGCATCTAAAATCATTGCAAACCAAACCGCAACGATGCCACTCTCTTTTTAAGACCGACCAGTCAATGAGCTACGAAGACATCGAAACTCTATGAAACGGGAGCTCTTGCAGCTCTGGTTTCGTAGTTTTTGGTCTTTGGTCGTATTTCAAAAACTATACATCCTAGATTAAAAATAAAAACCATTTTGGAATGTACAAAATAAGCCCTTGCGTATGACACCCCACTCAATATATTTGTGTAACTTTCATAATTTTTTACCCCCTTGGGAACCCAATATCTTCACAACCCCTTCATCGATTAAGCTCATATGCTCCACCGTAAATTTCCTTACCACAACCTATTGACCTACCAAGTTTCATGCAGATTGGATGAACGGTTCGACAGTTATGCTCGAACAACAATTCGTGAAACATACAAACATACAAAGCAAAATCGCCCAACTTACCACTAAGATCTTCGGTCGCTTCGCTCGCTCGATCGATTATCAGTTTTTTTAATAACCTAAAAGCTTCAGAATCGTCATCTTCCGCTCCTTGTCCGCCATTACGTAGTATTGTATTTATCTATCTATATCAGCCGTGATCTTTCTAGACTAGATCTAGACAAATATCCATCTAACTAAATGCTTGAGAATAAAAATCACTTTTAAATTATTAACGGGACTTAATCGCGTATTGAAGTCATTTTATTTGCCTCGACGTTTCGGCGACATTACAGTCGCGCTGGTCACGAGAAGACAATAAAAAATGTGTTCAAGTAGCGAAAGTTTAAAATATGCAATAAAAATCATGATTAAAATCATCGTTTTAAGGTCATGACCAGCATTTCTTATTCGGAAGATCGATAAAGTGAAGATAGTTGTGAAAACTTTCAGCGCTTCTCAATGGAACTTGGATACATCGGAACTCCTGTCTGTCCTCGACCATAGAAATACATGGACACGGAATTATATCGCGGTATTTACCTTATTTAGGGACACACTGGGCACACTGCGTTTTTTGAAGCACGTTTGTATCGATATAAACGCGATGCGAACGCGCTGCCCCACTCCCGGTTTGCGTTTGTATGGATACAAACGCACTGCTCAAAAGCTCAAAAACGCGCTTCAGAAAATGTCGTGCGTCCACTCTCTTAGGTACGAGGGAGCGTTTTTAAGTTCGCGGAATGGGGGACAAGGGGTGGAAATAAAAAAAACCAAATTATTTTTTCTTTTCAATATATTCACCTGCATGACGGATACATTGTTCAGATCTTTCAATTAATTTATTTATACCCTCACAAAAAATGTTTTCTCTTTATCTTCAAAACTGCCTCCTTGACTTCATCAACGGTGGTAAATTGTTGACCCCGCAGGTCTTTTTTCATTTTTGGAAACAGATAATAATCACTCGGGGACAGGTCTAGGCTGTAGGGTAGTTGATTCTAAATATTAAAGCCCACCTTATGCAGGGCAGCCAACGCAACGCGGCTCTTGTGGACGGGCGCGTTGTCGTGCAAAAGCAGCACACCTTTCGTCAATTTTCCCCGTCTTTTCTCTTTAATGGCTTCTTTTAGTCGCTCTAATATAAAAGTGTAGTATTCTCCGGTTATAGAAACACCTTTATCTTTATAATCGATCAATAAAATTCCTTCCGAGTCCCAAAAGACCGTTGACATGAGTTTCCCAGCTGACTGTGACACCTTAAACTTTTTGGGAGGTGCTATGCCCTTTTTATGCCACTGCATGGAGTCTTGTTTCAACTCAGATTCATAATGATGAACTCAAGTTTCGTTTCCAGTAAGAATTCGAGTCAGTACTCCATTCTTGTCTTCATTACAGAGGTCCAAAAATGCACGTGAACACTCTACGCGCTGTTGTTTTTGCGGCAGCGTGAGCATTCTCGGCACCCATCTTGCGCTGACCTTAGTCATGCCAAGATGATCGTGCAGGATTTTAAAAATCGCTGTATCGGATACTCCAACTATTTCTGCGAGTTGTTTCTTCTTTACTCGAGCATCGTTGCGTACAATTTTTTCGAGTTTTTGGATAAGTTCTGGCGTGGTCCCTCGATGCTCCTGCCCGGCCTCGGGTCGTCTTCAACGGATTCCCTTCCTTGTTTAAATAAACTATGCCACTTGTACACCATGGTTTTTCTTGGACAAAAGTCGCCGTAAACCAATGACATCTCATTCATTATGGTCGCAACTGATTTTCCTTGCTTGGCAAGGAACTTTATAACGGCACGATATTCGATTTTTTCCATATTTCACTTTTCACTCCCGATTATGTTGCTTGGTTGACGATAACTCAAAGACTAATTGTCTAATAACAATGAAACCTCGTATTTATACTAATTATGAGTCACTGAACACGTTACGACCCTAATGAGCCTAATCACACCCCTCCTTCCCTCTCATTCCGCGAACTTAAAAACGCACCCTCGTACATCCCGACTTTTGGGCTATGTTAATTAACATAGCTGATACGTCCGTCGGGGTGTAAATAAGGTATATACCGCGATAGAATCCCGTGTGCATATATTTCTAAATATGCATTACGTCGTTGGTAATAGATTCTGACCTGCAGCATCAGCGCATGTGGAGTATGCACGAAGTACGACACGTTTCCTTTGGGCGCCGACTGCAGGCAGAGCTGGCCGTCCGTCGCTACCGGGTTGTACATGAACACTATCGCAGAGGACAGCTTGCCGTCGTACAGTACCTGTTTCAATGTATACATTAGTCTCAATGTGTATATTAGCGGCAATGTTTCAATGTATACTTTAGGCTGCAATGTCCCAATGTATACATTAGACTGCAATGTTTCAATGTATACATTAGGCTGTAATGTTCCAATGTATAGATTAGACTGCAATGTTCCAATGTATAGCTTAGACTGCAATGTTCCAATGTATAGAATAGATTGCAATGTCCCAATGTATAGCTTAGACTGCAATGTTCCAATGTATAGAATAGATTGCAATGTCCCAATGTATAGCTTAGACTGCAATGTTCCAATGCGTACATTAGACTGCAATGTTTCAATGTATACGTTAACTACAGAATATGTTTCAATGTATACATTGGCTTTTACGCAATGTTTCAATGTCTACATTGGGTTCAATGCAATGTTCAACTGTATACTTTCACTACTGTATGTATTGATCAATCATCAAAATCAAGCAAAATAGTACTAATAATTATGAATAATTATAAAAATACGACTGTTAAATCTGTGTCGATTCAAGTAGGTACCTATTAAAAAAAATGTACGATATTTTATATTTTAAGGTCAGAGTAATTCTTTTCAAAATATAAAATGCCAAAATTCTACGTTTAAAAGGATTACTAAATTCTAATCAAGAGTAGAATACTACTAATTTAACAAATAGAATATGTATTACATTTATAAGTATAACTAAGTATAAAATATTATATAACCTATGAAAAATAGCAGTTAGTTTCCCTAAGATTAACAAAAAAAATTTGAATAATTTAAATTTAATTGGTCTCAAGTCACATGCACACAAGAATAACACATGCAACAAAGAGTACGAAAATTTTAAGTAGGTACTTATAAAAATGTCTGCTTTCAAATTAAATAAGAATCCTAGAGAACTAGAGTTATCATTCTTTTTTATTTTTATTAAATACTCGTAGGAGTGATTATTTAACATTCGTATTTTTGTATTACTTTATCTGTATTTATATGTATTATATTTTTGTATACCTACGCGATAAACCTTTATCGACAAGACAACACGAAGAAGGTTTAACAAGAAGGTTCCAATAAGAAACCAATGAAAGCAGACATTATTATGTAACACAATAAGTAACAAGTAAACCAACAGGTAACACAATACCGATACATTAACAAGCGAACGGTGACATTGTGACAAAGGCGACATTGTTAAGGCTCATATTTCTGCAAGCTTAGGGTCGGCCCACGCGAGTTACAGCAACAAAACAAACTGTGAAGGAGTGACTTACCTTGTTTATCCGTACCCATATTATAAATGCGAAAGTGTGTTTATTTGTTTGTTTATTTGTCCTGCTTTCACGTCAAAACAGAGCGACGGATTGACGTGATTTTTTGTGTGGAGATAGTTGGAGGGCTGGAGAGGAACATAGGCTGCTTTTTATCCGAGTACCACGCGAGCGAAGCCGCGGGCAGCAGCTAGTAAGTTTATATACCGTAGTAGATTAGTAGCAGACAAATAACGAAATAAAAATTTTTTTACAAAGTCCTAGGATCACTTTAAACGTTTAAGAAACTTGGTTTCGCGGCCAATACCGTGAAGAATAAAGGCGATTTTCGGTGATTTATTTTCTGAAATAGTTCCAGGGGGTGCCATTTGAGCAAAAATAAGGCTGGAAATTAAGTAGACAGTAATAAAAATAATGTAAGTTAGTGTACTTTTATGTAAGTAAGTGTACTTTTATGTAGGTAAGTAATAATAAATATCTAATTGTATTAAGGTGGCTCAATTAAATATAGTTTATAATGAACGTAAAAAATATCTAGAATTACAGACAGTAAGTAATTTTATTCCATGCTATGCGAGCAAAGACGCGGGTGAATAATACCACTTTGCACGGATTAGTGATACCGCCAAAAGCCCATCCACCATGAAGACAAAACCAGTGTGCCGAAAGTGAAGTGCAAATTGTTGTATTCTTGAAACAAATGCTATTTTTACCCGACTACGGCGAAGCAAGGAGGGTTATGATTTTGATTAATATTGATTTATTCGTTTTTGAATTCGTGATTTAGAGCTGGAAAGTCATTTTCAGGTCAGTATGATTTTTTTTTCTCCTCAATCTGTTTCGTCCCACTGCTGGGCAAAGGTCTCAAACTCTTCCAACTGACTCTATCTTTCGCCGAGTCTCACAATCCTTCGTCGAAGGTGACATCCCAACGTTTTTTCAGTATGATTTTATTCCTGGGACTGAACATGCACCAACTCCGTTTATTTATATTAAAATCATAAAATATTGAATCAAAACTATATCAAACCATTGACGTGTCAAAGTGATCAACCTACATGATCTTATTGAATAAATCATCTTGAGTTTTGAATTTTGAGATTAAATAATAAAAACTATCAGTAAAGTGATAACCCTAGCACATCGGCTAACACCCCTAGTGCTAAGTGGAGCACTAAAAGCTCTCGTACTAACGCCAGACCAAATGGACGGATTATATGACCTCGACGACCGACTCCATACGAGTGTGAGCTAGCGTACATCTTGTACCAAGAATAAAAGAGGTTCAAAGCAAACAGTATTTTCCAATAATATTTAAGACAGTTGAATAATGAGAAAAATGCTCTCAAAAAGTACTGTAGAACATCACACTAATACTATAAATGCGAAAGTATGGATCTTTGGATGGATGGATGTATGTTTGTTCCTCTATAACTCGACGACCACTGAACCGATTAGGCTGAAATTTAAAATACACGAGTAGATAGATAACGACCGGGAATAGGACATAGGCTACTTTTTATCCGGGTACCACGCGAGCGGACCCGCGGGCGGCACCTTGTTGAGTTATAAATAAATAAAATGCGTTTATTCCAGACCAATTGTGTCCATATTGTGTTAGTAATAACTTAAACCTAGAGTAGTAAATAACCTACATTACCTAAAAATAAAATATCTTATGGAGACACTAGGCGCGTGACTGGCCTAAGCACTGCCAGCCAGTGCCTCATTTAAGCCGAGCACAGATCCTCAACAACAACGGTTAGAAGGCCATTGGTGCCACCACGCAACCGGCGCACCAGGGACGCCGCTCTTTTTCGCATTATCGCAAAAAAGTCATCCGTGCGTGCGTCCGCGAACATCCCCGATGCGCTACAGAACCGCGGCAGCCTCAACAGCATCCTGAAACCGTTGTTGTATTGGATTCGTAGGGCATTGTAGGATTTCTGTGTATACTTAGCCCACAGACTGCACGTGTAAAAGATGGTGTTATAACATAGTATAGGTGGCATGGCAAGCTCTCAGCTCGTAATGCCACCCATCCAAATTGTGACCGCGCACAACATAGCTTAACTTCAACGATCAATCAAGAACGTCTAAGCAAGCTACACCACGAGCGCTCCTAAGGTTAAACTCCAGATAAACAGGTCAGTTAAACTCCAGGTAAACCACGGGTAACAAGATGCCGAGCTTTTAATCCCTACAATCCCGTAAACAAAGGTAATCGCGTTGTAGTGCACTTAACTACGTAATAGTTGGATGCGATCAATGTGTGCAGCTTACAGCTTCGGCGTTGCTAATTAAGCTGCTAAACTATCTTTAGATAGATGAGGAAAGGATTTTTTATTTTTTATTTTTAATAAAATAGATCTATGTTTGGCCACCAACTCGCCTGATGTTAAGCGACGGTGTGGCCGAGGATGGATCACATCGATCTAAAAGAAATCTATTCACTCTAGCCTTGAAGGCACCTAGATTATAGTTTTCAGGAAACAAGTAGGGCGGCAGGGAGTTCCATTCATGGGCTGTACGTATGATGAATGTGGAGCCAAACCTTTGTGTACGAATATTTGGTATGTCCACGAGGATTATGAATATTCATTATTAAAGTCATTATTCATATTCAACTGTCAAATTAGTACCTGCGGCTTTAGAGAATGTCTTTTCCTGTCCCTCATATCACAGCGGGCTTAAAAGGTCGCCATAGCAGAATCACAATAACAATTGAACTATATGCCGTCTCTTTTCACTCTCAGTCAATGAAAAGAGACCGCATATAGTTCAGTTCCTATTCAGATTGTGCTATAGCGACCTTTTTAAGCCCGCAGGTCATTGAAAAGATGAGAAAACATATTTAAGGGCAGTTTTAACTAAGTATAACAAGCCTAGAAGTCCATTATTAAGTGTATACTCCGCGAGGAGTAACCTTGCCGCAACCCCCTCCTTACCCAGATGAAGATTCTCCGGATGAATCGAAACATTGTCGGTATCTAAATCGATGATATTTTTACGTGAGTAATTCCCGTTAATACAATGAGGAAGTTTAAACATTGAGGGCCTTACTTATGAAAGATGTTTAAAGTTAGACACTGGTTAATTTATTTATTTATTTATTTATTTATTTATTTATTTATTCAATACTTACAAACTAACAGCTTGCGCCAAAACGTTTGCAAGGCACTTAAAACATAACACACATAAGAATATTTAACAGACACAAAATCAACTTAAAAAACATACACAAAGAAAGACAAATAAATTAAGCTTAATGGTAAACACATCTACATCTGGTTCCTGAGCAATCATTGCGTTAAGTAGTGCAAGTGCACTCGCTGTTGGTGCATACCGCGCGGTGTCGGTACGGAACACAGGTGCTGCAAATAAAGGATGCGCTCGCGCGCGCAGGTACCGATCGGGCACGAATAAATTACACCGAGACAGGGCGGTGGGGTTGTCGATATTGCCCCGCAGTATTGAAAAATAATGTTTCATTTGAGAACATTTACGACGAAGTTCAAGTGTATTTAATTGCACCATACCACAGATAAAGAGAGATGGATATAAATAGGGATAATATCCGTAAAGTTTCTTATATAGGTACCTACCAAACTTCTTTTGTACCCGCTCTAACATAAGCTTATATATAGCTTCATGTGGGTCCCATATCAGTGAGTTATATTCTAATTTAGATCTCACAAGCGAATAAAACAGCGACACAATAGTGTTAAACAACGTCCAACAATAACAATAAAGTTAAACAACGTCCTGTCTTTATTTGTGTATAGTGACAAACAGAGACGGGACGTTGTTTAACCAGTGTTCAACTTTAAACATCTTTCATAAGTAGGGAGGTCATATTTCAGAGATTTTTTTTAGAAGGCTTTATTCCGTTGATTTTTAAAAATGATGATGACTATTATAGTCATTTTTAACTTTTATTATATAAGTTACCAACAACATAAACGAATTCGTCAAACTTTAAAATTGTATAAATTAAGGTAAGTACACAACGCACCTTATGTATGTAGTAAGTACACTATTTTACATTCTTGCTAAATAAAATTCCGTCCCCAATATTTATTCAGTACAGTCAGTCGACTGGAAGGCAGTCGATTTAGCCGCTAAGCAGTTTGCAAACACCACTCACGGTTAATCTAAGTAGCACTTTGCTTTTAACAGACAAGGATTTAAAAACTAAAGAATTACTGGTTGTTAGAGTGTACGGCAAATAGATTGTACTAATGGCATTGTACTAGAGTTGAGTATGACGTGACTGACACGGCTCTTTTGTCCCGTACAAAATTCAACTTTGTGTGATCGGCTCAACTTCTACAAATGTCATACTTCAATTCAAATGTCATATGACCGTAAGTACAAGATCTCAAGCTTCATTAAATCTTCAATCACTCCTCGCTTGACAATGACAAGAAAGAATTCAGAAATGACTGGACAGATAGTCATATGAGAATGAGTGAGTTGTCCGCCAAAATAATGAAAAGTCAATTGAAAATGACCGGCTCAAATGAACCGGCTCACGGTACCGGCTCAAAATGAAAGTGAACATACTCTTACAAAAGTCAATCTAAAATCATGTCATACCCAACCGAACCGAACATTATGATGTGCATACAAAAAAAAAACTTAGGCCTTTTACATCTTTACTAGATGATTTATACAGCGTCAGGAGGCAATCTTTGCCTCCACTCATCAGGACACTGTAGTGCCTGGGACATTGTTGAGATGGAGTAGGCTTGCCCAGCCTACACCATCCTCTCAGCTTAACCAACCAGCCATATCCACAGGAAAGACATGGTCAATACGTGTGGGGCTGGCTAAGCCACGGGTTTCCTCACGATGTTTTCCTTCACGGTTTAGAGCTCGTGTTAATGCGCATATTTTTTTTTTGAAACGAAAAATCCATTGATGCACGACCAGGATTCGAACTCACGACCTTCGGACAGAAAGTAGAGGTACTATACCCCTCGGCCAACACGGCTCGTGCATACAAATTATCCAGGTTATAAGGCGTCAACTTTACAATGTCAAAATATTCAAACAAAGAGTAGTTTACTCTCGAAATTAAACTTAATCCAGTTTGGTCGAATCCAGCCTTAGTCGGTAAAAATCTCTATAACATTTTTCGCACATCACGCTGTCCCTCTCATGACACCCCTCTCCCTCTCTCCACCCCTCTCGGCTAGTATAATAAGATTCCCTGTTACCAAAACTTGGAAGAATAACAGAAAATAATGGCGCTTTCACAAGTTCCTTATGAAGTCGAGCAAACCAAGCACAGTTCCCAACTAACTAAACTACTGCAGACTGAACTTAACTCAACAAAAACTAGCTGCTTGGGACACATCCGTGATATAATAGCTGGGAGTTAGGCCGCGAACAAACTATGATAGTAACTTGCACATAGTTCGACTACTTGACTTTTTTCTTATTCTCATTCTATCAATAAGGACGCTACTATCGTGGACCGCGGTTTTGAATTATGAAGATTCTTCTGAATAAAATAACGAAAGTCCCAACGAACTTGAATAAGTGGAACATTTTATTTTACTTCATGTAGGTACCATAGCAATCTAGGCCATAATTCCGGATTTCAAATTCCATGGATATGTTCCAGTCGTTACGACGTGATAATTATGATCAAAAAAAATCCGTGTTTCCCACAAATTATTGACAGGGCTTTTTTTTCTTCAACCTGTTTCATCCCACTGCTGGGCAAAGGTCTCCCCCAAACTCTTCCATTAGTTACTAAATATTAATTTTACTCGGCAAGTTAAGGTTATTTGAAACTCCTACAAACGACAGCTGGTTAGTGCTAACCATAGATGACGAAGCCGTATGTTTGATACTTGTCTCATTTATGACAGATAGCTTATTTGTGACCTTAGTCAGGGCTAATGAAGCGTGTAATGTAATAAATGTGAGTAAAGTTGCAATTTTTTTTCTTTCTATTCAATTATCTGGTATGGAATACTATCCTACTGTGTAGACAGCCTAAGCACTGTCTCGCTTGCATCGGAGCGAAGCGAAACTTTTTATAGCGCATCTCGGAACTAGTGAAATATCTCTGTGACACTTTAGCGGGAGTTGCCAGAACTGTAGGCCGATTCTACTAATAAACTAAAAATCAATTTTTATATTTTAAGAATCCTATGGCCTTTTTTGGGACCTTCATATCTAAAGATAAGTCCATGTCGATAACATTCATTTATACCAATAAATGTAACATTTACTTTCGAATGAATTAATATAGGTAAATAAATAATGCTGGACATTTCACACAGCATCATGTAACCCCAAAGTAAGCAGAGCTTGTGTTATGGAAAATATTTTATTTTCTAATATTCCAACAAACATCCGTACATCCGTACCCATATTATAAATGTGGAAGTGTGTTTATTTGTTTGTTTATTTGTCTTGCTTTCACGTCAAAACAGAGCGACGTGGAGATAGTTGGAGGGCTGGAGAGTAACATAGGCTACTTTTTATTCAGGTACCACGCGAGCGAAGCCGCGGGCAGCAGTTAGTATTTTATAAACAAAATAATATCCCTTCTTGCAGCCACCTCAAGAAACGCATCGCTCTTTCTTCCTATTACAAGTTGACAGAATTTTAATAAAAATGCTTCAAAACAAATATCCCGGGATCGTGACGAGACTTAACGAGAATATTTAATAAAAACCGTTTTTACAAGCCTTCACCGGGTATATTTACTACCTGAAAATATATGCATTCCAAGAGATAAATAGTTTTACTAAGCTGGAAACTAAGCAATATTTTTAGCGAGATTTTTTTTAGATTGAGATTTAATAATTATTTATTTATTTATTTATAAGCCTGACGTTTCCCACTGCAGGGCAAAGGCCTCCCTTCCCTCTCTCCACCGATCCCTATCCTGTGCCTGTTGGAGCCAGTCCTCGCTATAGGAGTCAAGCTCATCCCGCCATCGCCGCCTGGGTCTACCACGTGGCCGTGGTTGTTGCGGAGCCCGGAGATTTAATAATAGATTCATACAAAATTAGGACCAAAAGACGGATTTGTCTGACGACAAAACAGTCTAGTCTAGTCTATAAGTCCTTTTTGATACTGAAAAATAATTGAAAGGCAAACTGTTTTGTTGGTAAACGTTTTAGTATAAAAGAAGATTTATCTATGTGAGGAAAGTCTGTCTTAAGACTGTTTGTGACTCCAATAGGCGTCCTTAGTGATTGACACATCCAAACATTAGTAACATTTCACTCATTCCCTATTCTTTCAAATGTTTCGAGGTGCGTAAAGTGGGATTGAGAAATAAATCCCGCTTCTGTTCTCTAGAAACAATGTTTTCTTCCAAATTCAAAAGAATGAACAATATCACAAACAAACTCCTGATTCGAGTTCTCGAGCGGGTGTCAGAACTTCGGTCCTTTATTAAAAGTTGCCCGCGGCATCTCCTGCCAGTTATGCAAGCCTGGTGCTCTGAAACATTCCGCAGGAGCGTTTGTTTGGGGAACTGTTTGGTTACCGCTTGGTTACTTGGTTGACAGGACTTCTTTTTGGAACCACTTTTACCCACCTAATACCACCGATCTCATCGTTCCATTAGATAGACTTTATAGAGCCGTTCTTCATTTACTCCATTTTTCATATTGACTTGTCAATTCAGCGCGGCTTTAGAGAATGTTTTTGGCGTGTTAACGTCTTATAAATCGATGAACGCCGGCTGCACGCACGAAAAAGGGTCACGTTCCACCTGAGCCGAGCATGCAAGCGAAAGCGCGGAACAAGCGATACCTAAAGAGGCACGATCGGCCTAAGCGTTCGGAAATTCTAATAAGTATGTTTTCTTAGGACAGACAACCAGTTTACTTTTTCTAGTCACTTTTATGCTAAAACGCGATGAATTTAGAAGCCGTCTGCGCTATAGGAAGCTAGTAAGTTTTTTTGTAAGGATAGAACCAATATTGTAAAACCAAGTTTCCAGCTTCGAAATGTTTCAAATGGCCTAGTAGTGTTTTAAATCTTTTCAAAGCCATTAGTCTGGTCTTAACTTACGTCGTAAGCCTTACCTGGACTTAAGCCTACTTACGCTACATAAACATTGTCCCTATGTAGTGTATGTGTGTGTGTGTGTGTATAAAGTATAAAGTATTTATTTTCGTTTACACAAATGTGTATAAGGCTAAGGCTTAGAAAACTGTAAACCATCTTTCCTATAACATTTTTTTAATGATGATGATGATTGTTCATCAACATATTTGCTGATATCGGTGGCGTGCTCATCACTTTTATTTGTAGCACTTATTGATATACATAAATTCAATTTTTCTTTCAAGACTCCTTTCAACATACAATAAACTTAAAAATGTCTTCTTGTATTGCATTATTATTATATTATAGATATGTATTACGCTCAAAGTAAAAGCAATTTCCAACACAACATTTATAATACGGTTGAAATATTTTAAAACGAAAACATAAAATCATTTAAATTGGAATTCGCAATGTAATCATAATGATGGTTTTCGCGGAACTCATTTCAGCAGAGTGAAAATACTTTTCCGGAAAATAATTATTATTGCGAAACTTTAAATTTCATGATATTTTAAACTAGTTGTGCCCAGCGGTTTCATTCGCCATTTAATTTAAAAGAGTATACCTACCTCAAGAAATGAGCTATCAAACACAAATAAAAGTATTTTGTCAAATCCGACCGGTAGTTTCAGATATTAGCGCATCCAAATAAACAAACAAACCAATTCTTCCTTTTTATTTAGTTTCTTCTAACAATTCAATGTATTGGCATCATGGCGTATCTAACGACACATTTATGGTTAGGCCAACACGACTTCATATTAACCAAAGTTTTCTAATCAAATAAGAGATTATTTTCGCAATTATAGAACCCGTAAATGAAAAAAGAAGGTAAAAAGGTATTTCAGTCACTTTGAAGATATTGTCTCTGAACATTTAGCTACTTTCATCAAAAAGGCCAAAATAACCAATTTGGCTCAGACAAATATCAGCTTACTACTAAAGAAAACTAGTCTAATACATTAGCGAGAAATAAATCTTCTTAGTTAGACAAAGATCTTCCAATCAGCGAACTAACACAGAATAGAATACAGTTACTATACCTATAATTACTTCGACAACCCCTGTGGCGAAGTGGGCGATGGCCCGCCTCAAACACTGAAAGTTGCGGGTTCGATTCCCGCGTTTTTAAAGTTCCTTTTAGTACCTTTTAATACTTTTTTTTTAAATCATTTATTTCTTTTCGCTGAGCGAATTTTTTTTTTAAATACTTCTTAAAACAAAAACAACACGTAAATAATCCAAAACATATAATTTTTACTGCCGCCACAAACACGGTACTAGGGCAACATAATTCATTAGGAGCTGTTACTCGTTTATTACTGAGGTGACTACTAAACTTCATTGGCAGTAAATGAAGTTACCAACTTTTTATGACAGCTCCATATCAAGTTTGAGGTACGAAATGGGTACATAAGGTACATTACATTGAAGGGTACATAATGACTTGGAAATCTTGGAATACAGTCAACTACATGATAATCTTGGAAGTTTTTTAAAATTAATTCAAACTAATTCAAACGTCATTTCAGTCATAACTTCCAGAAGTTAATTGGTCATGACTTCTTAGTCAGCTGCTTTTGGAAACCTGGCGCAACTACACAAGAAGTCTTGAGAGCGGAACATGAAATCATATCAAAACTGAAAAAAGACGATTTCGTAATTGTGCTAACAGGGATAAATGATAAAAACCCAGATGATTTCAAATTTTCAATAAGATGTTTTTTAGAAAACACTCTAAACACTAATGTACTTTTCTCGCAAATACCTCTCAACAAGTATTTAAACGTTTCGAAATTAAATTATGAACTAGAGTTTCTATGTACAAGATATATTCATGCAAGCTATGTCAACATGAATTTTTCTAACTTTCTTGTTCTTTGGCGTATTTCTCTAGTGCTTCATAAATGCCAACTACTCTTGAAACAGTTGCTTTGTTTAGACTCTAAAATTAAATATGATGATGATAATAATAATAAGTATCATGAACAGCTAACGTTTGAATACCCAAACGTTGACTCTACGGTTAGTACTGATAAATGCACGCAAACTGACCTGAACCAAAGTTATACAAAAAAGCAAGAAACAAACTTTTTTCGTAACTAAACAAATTAATATTATGCACCAAAACATAGACGGACTACTATCAAAGTCTAACCTCTTGACATTGTCTATGGAATCAGCTGAAAAAGAAAACCGTTTAATCGATGTTTTATGCATTACTGAACACAATATGATCAACATTGATTCTAAACTCGTAAATATTCCAAACTTCTCACTTGGATCTTCCTATTCACGTAAAAATAGATATGGCGGTGCATGTCTCATGGTGCGAAACATTCACAAGTTTAAAAAAATTGATCAGATTGAAAAGTACAGTGTAGAATGCGTCATAGAATGTAGTGGTATAGAGCTTTTAGATCATGACATAATCATTATATGCATTTATCGCCCTCCAAGGTCAATTTTGGAGGACATTGACATTTTTTTTCTTAAATTTACTTCAATTCTTGATAAATTAGCATATGGGAAAAAGAAGATAATACTTTGTGGTGATTTTAATATTGATGTTTTACAAAATACAAAGGAATCACGAACCTTCATGTCAATATTGTCATCTTACAATCTAAGATTAGCATTAAAAGAAGCTACACGACCTGCATCTGGAAAATGTTTAGATAATTTTATTTTTAATAAAAGGGGCTGTAAGTGTAAACTTTTTGAATTTGCTCTATCAGATCATACAGCTCAGGTATTGACATGCCCCGTTAAAGCAAGTGTCACAATTAGGTATTGGTATATTAAAAGACGTGACTATACTCGAGAAAATATTAAAAAGTTTAACCAATGTATTAATGCCCTATCTTTTAATGATGTATTTAATTGTGATTGTCCCAATACTGCTTTTGACATATTTTATGACTTATTAACTTTATTTTATTACTTGTGCTTCCCAATGAAAGAGATAAAAATTACAGCGCAAAGTCGCCCTAACTGGATCACAAAAGGAATAAGAAATTGCTGTAAACGGAAAAGGCAACTTTTGTGGAAATATCGAAAAAGTCGCGATGAGTCTGACAGAATTATTTTCAAGGCTCTCTCATCGCGGCTTAATCGTATTATTGAACTAACACAGAAATCTCACAATGAACACTACATATCTAAAGCGAATAATAAATGTAAAGCTATGTGGAGTATTATTAATCGTTCTAAATTTAATATTCCTAAAGGACAGATACAACAGATACAAGTCAAATTTATTAATTTATTAAGAAGTGACTTCCATTTTTATTAAGTACTATTTTTTTGCATGCTGAGAAACAGAATTAAGGCCTGTACTTACATTTTTTAACTGTCATCTATTTACCTACCTTTAATTCGCAATAAATATATTATGATTATTATTATTATGATTATTATGAAAAAAAGGTTTTTCAGCTGTGTTTTATCCTTTTGGGGTTCCGTAATAGAACTTGTCTGTCCGTCTGTCTGTATGTCAAGACCTTATTTCTCGGAAACGGGTAGAGGTATCAAATTAAACTATACCAATACAATAAAGCAGAAAAGTTTGTTTGTTTGAATGCGCCATTCTTTGGAACTAAGAGTCGGATTAAAAAATAATATTTCCGGTGTAGCGTGAATCATGCTTAATTCTTGAGGAGGGTTATAGGCTCTACTTACATCTTTATTTTTCTGATAGATATGTGTTATGAGAGTGATAAAATCAAGGAGACTTTTGTACCTAGATTATAGTCGCAAGCCTATTTTACCTAGGAAGTCTTCAAACCACTATATATTTAAAACAATCCGCTACGGGTGTCTGACTGTCTCTGGCACCATAGCTCAAGCTTTTCTTTTGAAAGCAGGTTTTTAGCCATGGTTCTAATATAATGTTTTATCAAAATCGGTTCAGCCGTTTCAATATCATCAGCTCTTTTCTAGTTTATGAAGATATGTGTTTTTCATTAAATTTTCAGTATTGCTGCAGAAACAGACCAGTTATAATACAACCCCTATCTTTTAATCCCGGCGTACCATAATACAACAGTGAAAACAACATCCAAATCGGTTGAGCCGTTTCTGAGATTAGCAGTAGGTATAACATTGATGCATTCCGGTCGGCAGTGCCGCCGTAAAACCGACTAGTTCAATCTAAGTTAGTGCTCACAGTCTGTCTGGATGTAGATCAAAGTTACCCTTTGAGTCAATCATTCCATCAATTGGTTTTGAAGTTAACGTTTCAACATTGATCTTATAGGTATTCAATCATTATTCTAATCGTATCTTATTAGTTTTCGAGCAGACATCTTAGGGTTCCGTGGCACTCCAGCTTGAAAAGAATCTTTTGAATCAATGCGGTTTCAAATTCCGTCAAAATCCAAAATTTTGATTTATGAATATCTTTTTCAATGAAAAGCTACTTATAATTTAGTATTTTGCAATATAGAAAATAAATTTAAAATTCTTATACGAGTAATTCTGTGGGATATAGGTACACACAATCAACCTAATTAATTCTAAAAATATCCTTCCAACAATTTATTAAATACCTACATGTTTTAGATACAAAATGTTCGTAAGTGAATTTATAATTATCTTTCACGAACACATTTCAATGTGCTTAGAGCTAATCGTATTCAGTTTCCATAATTATACGAAATTATTACCGTAAAATACGCCAACATTGCCACCAAGGGTAATTTTGCCCGAAGATCAATTTTTAAGCAAATCTTTAAATTGCAAAAATATTTGAATAATATGTTAACATTTTTTGACTTTGATAGAAAATAGGTTATGTGTCTAGCAACACTGTCTATCTGGTGTGTCGCTAGCTTCACTCAGTAACTTGTTGGAACTCTTCGAGTACGGTGCGTATTTTCGCGGGCAAATTTTGGTGCAAATTCATAAGTGAATTGTGAGTGATGGCGAAAACACAGGTTAGTTTTATTAATATTATGATATGTAAGAACATTTTAGGAGTATTAATATGTTATTATCGTTGCTGAATGTCTTTTCAAACAAGAGTTATAGCGGTGGGCAAAGTTATCCAGCAATGTAGCGATCTACTATTGACAACATTGCCCGCCATCAAAATAAGCTTAGGGTTGGCACTTCAGAAACTTGTTTTTTTTTAAAGCTTTTAATTAACTTGCAATGTTTGTATGTTTGTAAGTTCCTATGTTTGTAAGTATGTTTGTCCGGGTCAATTCTTGCAAGCTTAATTTGACCTACTTCCCGGTGTCAAATTGAGCTGAATTTAGGTAAAATTATGAGTCTTCGGTGACAATGCAATAATAATAGTGACAGTTAGCTGAAAATGTCTAATAGTTTAGTAATTATTTTAATTTAGCTCCTAACATCATTTGATCTCAATTAGTATTTCATTTTCATTTGGGTACCTATATAAATATGTTGATTAAAGTTTATTAAATAAATACCTGAATGAAAAATAACCAGTTTTTTTATACCTACAACAACTACGATCACAAGATCAGTTAACTAAGAAGTGCCAACCCTAGCACTTTTAATTTGTGAAATGCGGTTTGTATGAAAAAGACAAAAAATGTCAGGGTAACTTTGCCCAGCCACTTTGCTAGGAAACCTTCTATAGTATCGTTTTAAAACCTAAAGTAAACGCCATTATTGCCTAAATTCTTGTATTGGCTTTTTATTTCATCTCTCTAGAGGCTATATTTGCGTCAAAAATCAACGTGGGCAATGTTGGCTAAAAGTCCAGATAACTTTGCCCGCCATCAAAATGTATAAAATACTTAATTAAATATTGACGCATCATAAAATCTGATAAAGTAATACATGCACATAATCTTATAATAGCAGATGATAAAAGAAAATACTTACGTTCCCATAGAAAATTTTTACAAAAATTGAAATTATTCGAAAAAAGCGGGCAATGTTGGCGTATTTTACGGTATGTGAATTTTCATGGAAGATTTGCATTGAAAGTACCAGAAGCACATAGGATGGTAGGAGGAATTGAGGTTAGGTCAATGCGTCATTATGCGCGTAGCCTCGGGCATGAGAATAATTAAAAAAAAATCAATTACAAAAGTTTTAATGGCGCGCCCGAATTTTGGGCGGCAGAATTGTCATAATGTTCTGGAATTCTTTCACTGTCCCCACCATTTTGTTTAAATGAGGCTAGGTCGCACCGTTCTGTGGGTTTTAGCTTTCACGAGCGCCATTTTGACAAATTAAACTTAGTAAACGGAGACAAATTTCAAAGCTATGTTCTAATCACAATTAGTGACATACAAATAGCTTATTCTGTATGTTTGAATGCAGACAAAGGCTAGATTGAAACTCATTAGCGGTGTCTGAGATTCTAATCCAAAATGTAGGCCTATTTCTATTATAGTACTTACGAGTAAGTACTTATTACAACTTGTGCGTATTTTGTGTAATTAGACTGTATATTTGACGTTGGAAATATCTACTGTTTTACGCGTAAACCGCGCCGAACGCGCCAAATTATCGAAGTATAGACCGAATCCAGATTCGGTCGAATCGGACGATTCGGCGAGGACAGTTGTGCGAGGTTTCATTCATACTATAAAATTCGATTCGTTCTACTATCGGGCTACTTTGAGAACCGAAAAAAAAATTAGTTAGGTAGGTACTTAGGAAATTTTATCCTATGTGCCAACATAAAAAACAAAAACTTTATAGTCATAAAAAGCATAACAGTAAATTACACTTTATAAACAAACCAGAATGGTCCCATATCCACTACAAGAGTCGTTTGTACCAGGGCGCCATAAAAGCAAGGCGTCGGCCCGTAAAGGCAAACTTGTGAATGGGTGTGGTTCGCACTATCAACCCGAAAAACATTCCGACGATGGTTGAACTAGTTTAGGACAATGTCATTATCATTCGCAGATTAATTTCTCGCTAGACATTATTACACGGAAACCGCTCTGTAAAAAAGCCGACGATTTTAATACTGATACGATTTATTTGGAAAAAAAGCATCTTTTTTCATGTTTTTTATTAAAGAGAGGGACCATTTAAATTAGTCTTGTAATGGTTGTCATTAACGTGTAAATTAGTAACTTTTCATTGCTTTTTAAGCCTCTTTTCTAGATTAGATAGAACCAATGTGGTGAAAAGATTATCATCTTCTCATACAAAACAGTAGGTAGATTTAGCTCTTAAATTATCTTAGTATTATTATCTAAAAATATTCAGTTGTTAACAGATGAAAGGAAAACAATAGCAAACCAATTTTTATGAAAAAGTATGAAAATTCAAAAATCTCTCAATATTACGAATAAAATTCAGACGAAAATAATCAAAAGAATCCCCGCGAACCAAAATTAATATCGATGCTTCAAAATTCTCGACAAATATAATCCCGAGAAATATTGTACTCCTAATTGAAAAGATAAAAGTCTCTAATGGTTAGAAAATTTCAAATAAATATTTGATTACTAACGACTGGAGGGCGCCAGTCGAAGAAATGTTTAAACAGCAGGCTTTGAGGCACTGAGAGATGATATACAAGACATAGATCAAGGTATGAACATAACAGGTATGAACAGAACAAGTATGAACGAACACGCTACCAATTTCAATAGATCTGAGTATCACTAAAAAAAGTTTGAACCAATAGATCAAAATCAAATCAAATCATATTTATTGAGGAACAGTTACAGTGGCTTACAATACAATTGAAACGATGGTAGGTACCTGCAGAAGTTTGTAAAAATTGTGTCGCAGGCACCAACGCCCTCCATACCTACTTGTATTTTAGTTCCAACCAATTTAAAGTTACAAAAAAGATTATGAAACTAGAAAAGAAAAACATAAAGTCGAAGATATAAGTAGGTAATTGAAGAAAAACATAAAGTCGAAGATATAAGTAGGTAATTGGGTGTAAACAATCACGCTACCAATTGTAATAGATTTCATCACCACGTTTGACATTTTTTAGTGTTGAGGTTTTACATAAAGTTTTGTGGTAAACTTACCAAAATTTTCCAATGCAAATCATTAATAGTTTAATTTATTTTTACGGACTGGCGAATTTCATGATTTTTTACAAATACAAAATGGTAATAATAGTACACGTAGGTATCTAAAATCTAAAGTACGAGTATGTAAGTAGGTAGGTACCTAATTTCTTGAAACAAAATAACAAACAAATAATAAGCGGAATTCCATTAGCCCAAATCCGGCTAATCGACCCGCAAAAATTACGTGAATGTCTCAAAAAAATACTTTACTAAACTTTTGTGAGATCTCTTATACTTTTAAAAATCATTTTATTTCCTGTACTTGCAAGTACAGTACGGCCAACGGATCTCGGCGTTCGTGAAGTTAGCCGTTTCGATGCGCAGTGCAACTATTTCATACAAAATTTTCTACTGCGCAGCGAAAAGCCTGACTTCACGAACGCCTAGATTCGTCGGTCCAACTGTAGCTTGCTCACCACTCTGTTATAATCATTGAATAGATCGTCAAGATAACAGACTATTCGTTTGACAAAATTGTTTTGTCTTCTTGAATCTGCTTTTTTAAAGAACTGCGGCCGTCGAATACGTCAGTAATATATCATCATCATCACATGCCTCGATCCTGCTTAATGCTGGGCTGCTCAATATAGCTTCTTCTACTGTAACTATAATATGGACATGATTCAAACGACCGCCTTTCTCATTTTAGTTGTGACTTACCATATGGTTTTCAGTATAAAGTGAATTTAATAGTGAATTATTACAAAATCGAATGGAAAAACTTGAATGGAAACCCCTTGCCCTTGATGAAATTTGGAATGTAGATAGTTTAGATTCTGGAATAACATTGAGGATAAAAAAACAGTAGTACCTACACGCGGGCGAAGCTGCGGGCGTTCGCTAGTAAGTACATTAAATGGGAAAAATAACTGTCAAATATATCATGAAATAAACTATACTTATGAATTTTCCACATTTCTGCAAACAAACGCTATCTCCGACACGGCTGTTTTCGGCATTTTAAAAACATCTTAACATTTCGATTTGGCTTTTATAATCAGAGAAATTAAGCCACCCATTGTTTCGTTATCTTTTGTGCCTTAAACGATTACAATTAAGGCAACTAGAGATTTACGAGTTTATCCAGAGGATAACGTCTTTATTCGCTGCACGCAGAATCCTTTGTAAGCTGAACGATCATTTTAGATAAATTCATAAAACCGGTTGGATTTTTCGAGTTGTGGAGTTGAAAAGGAGACCAATGTTGATATTTGTGTAAGTAATGAGATACTGAAATCTTGTTATTATAATTCCTAGTAGAATATGAAGGATTTTTAAGCGTTGTGTTTTTCTATTGTCTCTTTTTTGACATGAGAAAGACAAGGAACAAACATTTATTTATCTTTCATACCGACCCACAAAATTCAATATCATCAGTCAACACATCCAAAACTGCTGTTAGTAAATGTTACACAGAAACTATTTTCAGAAGGTTTACTCATAAATCACCGCCATGCATCATAAAGAGCTTCATTTCTGTTGTAAAAAATAGTAGTTATTTGCAGCCTTCGCCCAAAATAATGCTATAAATACAATTTAGAAATTTGTGTCTTCCATGCGTTAAGCATTTACGTTCATTAGTTTAAAAATTAGGTTCCCGAGAAAGTCAACAAAAAAAAAACCAGAATGAATGCGTACCTGAAGAGTCCGTGCACCTATTAGAAATTGAAAAAACAAAACAATTTTTAGAAGTCCGATTAGTTTAGTGTACCATTCCCCAAATTAAGGCCGGAAATTCAAGAACAAGTAACAATCCAAATGGCCTCGAAATTAGTGTACCCCTTGTACCCATGCATAGTCCTTACAGATTACCGTTCTTCTCCAGGTTACAGAAGTTAAAGACAAGAAAAAATTCAGTAGTCATCATTAGTTGACCCTGAATACCCATGCGTTACTCCTAAGTCCTTACGTCATGGATGTTCTGCGATGGGTCATGGACCAGGTCTCCGAACCTGTCTGCGCGGACTTCCGAGGTGGGCAGGGGGGTCTGACACTCCGTGTCGAATCGGAATTGGCCCTGGTGTAACAAGCAGTACGGTGGTTGCAGTGTATGACAGTTGGAGGTGGTTTACATTAAACAGGTTGTTTTTAATAGAACGATGTGATGTGGACAACAAAATATTGAAATTACAGAATCTTAAAGAGATAAGGATGAAGAAAAGGAGAGACAAAAGAGAAACTAGAGGAAAAGAGAAAGGTAAGATTGTAAAGATAGATATAAAAAATTTAAACATGAATAAAAACGATAGACAAGAATAAGTAAGGAATGGATAAACAAGCAAGGAAGAAACAAACGAGGAGACGCCAAGAGAACGGGTTGTACTCTCAAATTTGCCACATGGACACATCAAAACTCAATCTTACTGGTCAATATAAACCACCAACACCTGCACAAACAAAAACAGAAGCATCACAGACACATAAAACCTATAGCAAGCGCCTGCATGCTTACACGCTTGCATGCTTCAACATCTACGAGCATAGAAGCATGCGCTGCGGCCACTTCGCGAGCTTCGTCTGCCAGGCGCAGCCCTCGCGGCGTCCGGTCCTCCTTGACCACTACGCATGCTGATCCTCGCTGGTCTTCCGGACCTCTGTCGTCGGCTTCAAGGTTTACAGAAGTAAAGGAACCATCAGGAGAAATAGGAGGGTCTTGGGAAGGTTCAACAATTGTAGGGTAAGAAGGATTTTCAGGATTATAAGGTACCAGGGAGTCAGGATCGGGCAAGAGTTCGAGGTCAAGCGCGGGAGCCTCGCTCACCCTTTTGTGGTTATCCGGCAAGCTGATGTTGCATTCGTTGTCGAAACGGAACTGACTCTGTTGGTTTCCAAGGGTAGCGGGAAAGAAATGTTTTGAATTAACTTCTGATAAAACAATAAATTGTAAATACAATGATCCAGATGACAAAAAAGTATCTATCGTCACATAACATACATAGCTTTTAAAAATAAATCTTTAAAATCCAGGAACGAAACAACGTATTTACACCACAAATCATATCACATTGTAAAAACAGGTAAAGTGAACATACTCTGCCTTATTATAAAACAAAGACTAAAGATAGCCTAGATACTAAACCATCACAAGCTCTTATTTCGTTCACGCTAAAGACCAAAATAGCAAGACATTGAAACAATCGTTCTTAAAACTATCTCGTTTTTCGGGTACTTTAAATTGGAATCAAAATTGGTCTTTTCCACAATCACTCCAATTTTTCGATCTTTATTCTTCGTTTTACAATAAGACAGACACAATAGACATGGAAAGACGAGATAGGGTTCAGCAGAAGCTTACCTTATATCCAGGTCCCAGGCGATGCATGGCGCAGATCTGGTGCGTGGTGAGAGCCTCCCCGAACAGGTAGATAGCTGCCATCTGGCCACAGAACACCCTCTCCTCGTCCAGCTCAGCTGTGGCTCCGATGTAGCATTTGTCGAAGGGCTGGAGACAAAACGGTTTAAACTTAAAGGGCCTTACTTATGAAAGAGGTTTAAAGTTAAACACTGGCTAAACAACGCCCTGTCTTTATTTGTGGATAGTGACAAACAGGGGCAGGACGTTGTTTAATATCTTTCATAAGTAACGCGGAAAGAGCTTTATTAACAGGGGATCTTTAGTTTTCTTTTTCCGTCGAAGTGAAGAGCACATCCAATTTTTTTAATCAAAAGTCTTTGAACAAATTGGAATCAACAAATGACTTTGCTGGGCTTTACTCAAATTAAATTACTCATAGAAATAGACTATATTAAGGTATTAAGAATAAGCCAATGTTTGAAGTAATCCACTTTTATACGAGTATCCCAAGTGTTCGTCTAAAATATATATTTTAGCATTAAATAAGACTTAACATGCCGTTAGTGCGCAGTGAATTGTGTATAACGACCCTTAAGGATAATGCGCAGTCTCTTAAATAGCGGTGAACGGTATATCGCGAACAGAAACCATGGACATAATACTTTATAATAAACACAAAAAGTTATCGCTTAAACATTGTTTATGTTTTAGTCAATCACTACAAAACGGCTAAGCGGATTTATAATAAACCTACACAGCCTAGAAAAGAACGTCAGATATTTCACATACTTTAACTACCTTTCCACAAGACAACAAGCAAGATGTTGTATCAATGTAACGAGGGGGCAAATGACCAATCGGCTCACTTAATGGTAAGTATTAGTGCCAACGGACAACTGTATCATCAGAAGAGCTACAGATGCGTTGCCAGCCATTGAAGGAGGAATAGGATCTCTTAACTTTTTTTAATACTCTTACCGTGACAGATTTCACGTCAATCACTATATCACGGCTGTGTAAAACATCGTGAGGAAACCAGTTAGCATTCTCATAACAGGCAGCGGGTTTTCAACCTTTGACGTGAAATGTGGGCATGAGTCAAATTGTGCCTAAATACAAGTTTTTTAACTTAGAGCAAGGTATCAAAATTTTTTCTGAACTATTCTGTTTACCAAAAGGTAAACAGAATAGTAATAGAAACTACTTTTAAAGTATGATTAAAACTTTTGAAACTATCATGGTTGTTAACATTGTAAACACTATAAACGGGATATTTACCATGATTTTTGGATTTTCGAGTCTCCAAATCATCAAAAAAAAAATCCAAAAATCATGGTAAATATCCCGTTTATAGTGTTTACAATAAAGTATGATTGAAAGTTTGATGATGAAGTATGATTGAAGTCCGGTTTTGTAAACATTAAAAAATAAAAATAATACTCTTGAGAATGTTTACATAACGGCTGTTAAATGACAGACACTGCTATTTATAAAAGCAGGGCTTAGTGCGCAACGAATTGTATATAACGACCGTTTCGGCTTACACCGGGCGAAGCGCTGCGCCTGTAGAACCTAATAGTATAGGTATTGGTAGTTCGAGGATTTTAGGGACTTAAAAACAGAGTAAGATGGATAGACATAAAGGAATAATTTGAGATAGAGCGTTCCAGCAATGCGCTGAGATAGGGAAATACGAAAACCATGGGTAGCAACGTGAGGCTATTGAAAATTTGAAATAAAGTAAACATTGAATGATAGATTGTTATTAATCATAGATTCGTGTGCTTAAAATCTTTGGCATCGTATCTGACAGTTAATTACTCTCTAATAAATCGGAAGAGTTTATTTGTTCGTTTGAACCTTTGAACGCGCTAATCTCAGGAACTACCAGTCGGATTTGAAAAATTATTTCTGCATATGATAGCTGAACTCTTCGAGGAAGGTTATAGGCTACTTTATCATCATCATCACCATATACCATCACTACAGGGGCAACGCCGCGAGGGCACTGCTAGTACGTTCATCATCATTCATTCTCCTGCCCTTATCCCACGCTAAGCGGGGTCGGCACAACATGTTTTTCTCTTCCACTCACCTCTATCATTCACTATAGCACTGCTAGCACGTTATAATTTATTATTGACAACCTATTTTATTTCAATAAGTCGTGACCTAAAATCAGTATAAAACTTCAATAATAGGTCGCTCCATCTTCGGAATTGCCGAGGCGAATGATGGAATATTTATAAGTTAATAATTTGTTGGAGCACTGAACCGCACATGAGAGTTGGCTGGAGCTAGAGCACGCTTTAATGTTAGCTCAAAGGATATTAATAAGATATCGGAGCTTCTAATTTACTTTGAGCCGGATGGAGGATATAGAAGATACGTAATAAATAGTGTAGGAGAAAATTAGCTACTAAAGCAGTGGTTCTGAACCTGTGGGTAATTACCCCCATAGGGGTAAAATAGCTTTTTTGAGGGGATAGAACGAAACGAGATATTTATGATGGCAAATTTGGACGAGGGGGGAGGTGAAAGTTATATGGGGGTAAAATCTGTTTCGTTGACTTATCACAGGGGTAACAAGGTTGAAAAGGTTAGGAACCACTGTACTAAAGGCTACAGTGGCCTAATCAATATCGATTCAGGTAAATTGGGACAGAATTGAAATGAAATGTCATCACGACTATGTCCCCAAGGCGCAGTAGACATTCTCTCAGATCTTTAGGCTTTTAGGAAGCTGATAACTTTCAATCGAAAATCACTTTAGATTAAAATTCAGTAGGTACAGCCTTCTTCTCGGAAAGCTCTTTTAAAAACATTATTTTTCGTTATTTTTTTACAAATTGAATAAGTTTTTGAAAGATATCCTGGAATCTTCCAAACAAATCGTTCTTATAACAACATTCACTTCAGAGGATCCAAAATATTGATTGAAAATAATTCGGAAGTCTTTTCCCAAACTCCTTAGGGCCTATAATGGAACGAATAATTTATTCGCCTACTTAAGTCAAGGCGTAAACAAAAATGTTGTTAGATATAAAACTCGTTAGGGAGTACCGAAGGTACAGGGCGACTCAGCAGAGAAGTCACTTCTAAGGCAGTGTCCCCAGTAGGCAAACTGTTAGCGGCCGCCTGAGTTTGCGGCGTATCGGTTTAGTACGCCCTTCCACATATTTGAAATGGAGTGTCCACAGTTTGCTAGTTTTACTTTACGCAGTTTGCAGTAAGTGCACCTTACTCAGTCGGCCGCTAACAGTTTGCCTACTGGGGACACAGCCTAAGTTCTATTATTTTAGTTGAAATAGCACATAATGTACTTATGAAAATGAATGTATCTGAAAAAATAAAGTTTATAAGCTATTTAGTTCTCTTACGTTGGTCTCATTAATATCCAAGAGTAACGGAATATCATAAGGAAAAGGATGTTTATATTTAGGTATAAATAAAGGTAAACTACAATTTGTCAAACCAATCGAACCGTATCATGATCGAAATCGCAATTAATATCATTTTCAATTTTAATGATAAATTATTATTACGGGTTTTTATCGCGTATTTTCTTTTCTTTTCCCGACGTTTCGAACACGTTACAACGTTCGTGGTCACGGGATAATTTATCATTATGTTTACGAATCGCGAAGTTTAGCAAGTTATATTTTATCGATTTTTTTAATATTATAATGTTATATTCCGTAGTATTTATATCACCCCGTGTACCATCCGCGTGATGTTCGTCTACTCGTGACCAAGGTGGCTCATCCGAAACGTCGACTTAAATTAAATGATTTCATCACGGGACTATGTCCCGTTAATAATAAAAAAAATGTGTTCTCGTCGCGAAAGTTTATTATTAGGATATTTATGACGATGCGTTCAGAAAAATCCGATGCCACCTCTGTATTGTGCCGAGCTATACCACAAGGTATTTATTGGAGGAATTTCGGGCCAATAAAGCGGGTTTGGGCATGCGAAAACATGTTTATGTTGGCATTCAGTATTGGGCCTCATTGGCCGACATTCGGGACATGGCTGGAATAAGGCCCGCAAAGATTCTGACACGAGCTTTAAATTAGATTGCTTTAGCGGGGCTTGTATACATAATGGGCCTTTTGAAATGGCAAATCCCTAAAGTTTGAAGACATTGTGATCAAAAACTTAAGGGCCCAAATATATTTTAATTAATTACCTACTTTGTATTATGTCTGTGAGTAATAAATGTTTTACACATTTTGTTCAAAATACACTATTTTAAAGACTAAACATAAAATTAATCAAAGTTAAAATTAATTAAAGTAAATTTTTAAAGACAATATGGAGGCCTATACCTACCCAGCAGTAGGTAAATCGGGCTATGAATGATGATGATGGTGATGAATGGTAAAATGGTAAAAAGTCGTGAATAGTGGCATCGATGCAATTTGACCAGTAAGCCGATTTTAAAACATTCGTCGGTTAAACGTTCAAGCTACATTTGAGAAAATTGAACTACTAACTTTAGTATTTAATTTAGCTTACTAAGCTTAAATAAAACTACTTTGCTATTTTGGAAACTTAGTTGAACTTTCAACCCTTTGGTTAGGGCCGAATGCTTACTAAGCAAGGGTCAAAGCGAAATGTTTGGCTCACTGGTTCTTTTAATGTAACTGAAAATCTGTCACATAAAATCATCCTTAAGTTTTATATCAATATAGTCTTTTTTAATTACTTTTTAGCCACTTAGTACAACGCAAGGAGGAGGATAGCCACTTAATATCTGCATTCTCCTCTATTATATTTTTGTCCAATATTTTATAATTCGTCCAAAAAGCAGACAGATTATAATCCAAAGATCTAAATTACAGACCTCTTAATCACAAGGCAAATATTTTCCACTCAAGAGTATTTTGTATACAAATGCTACCGGAAAATACGAGCCTAATTATTCATCATTCGTCCGCTGTAATTACGCCGCAGAATCACTAGTAGTCGCCAACTAATTTTGGTCCTTCGAACCGGACTAATTCTGGTCCTTCGAGAAATGGGACAAAGAATTTAGGGAATAGTCTCGACGCTCAAAGCTGTATTGTCTTCCTTAGATAAGTAAGTATTTTTTGGACAATTAATTACGTATTTTGTCTTGTTAAAAGGACCAATTTAGTCTAGGTTTGCTGGTATTGTCTTCTTTACAGATATTTTTCGTATTTTTTTGAAACTCTATTGATGTTGTAAATTTTTTTTTTGCTTCTATCACATTGCAATCTAAAAAGTTAATCTTTTTTTTTAAATTTTCTTTTGATTTCATACACTTTTCGGCAGATATTTTTATTTGAACAACTCAGAATTAGTTACGTTGTTGAATAGGACATTCATTTCATAGGTACTGAAATTATAAGGAGACTTACGTTTACTCAATACCTCTTAAAACTTTGTCATAAAATTCTAGTTTGGCCATATCACCCTTAGAATGGAATTTTTAATCTCCTAACGTCCTGCCAGTATGCGTGAGCACGTTTCTGCATATTCATCGCGACACGTCTAGCCATTAGCGGCGGACGGCGCTCCCATGTATAAGACAGGACGGTGAAATAGATTTAATTTTGTGCACTACCATTTAGAATTTACAAAATCTAATTTGTGTAAAGGCGTTTTTACTTAGGTACTCCACAGAAAAAATACTAGGATCGCACGGTTGTCTGTCCGTCTGTCGTTCTTTGTTGAACTCAATGATGATTATGATTGAGGATTTTTCTACTTTCCATTATGCTTAATCATAATCATCATCATCATTTTAGCTAGTGATCATCACACGGCATAGCAAAACCGGGTTGGAATGATGTTGAACTAATGTTGTTGTATAATTGCCTTTTAATTCCTAATACTCGTTCATAATCGTACCAGGGCTACATAACTCGTATAAAGGTCATATACGGTACGATTCGTCTGTACGATCCGTCGCTTCAGACCGAACGACGAATCGATAGTGTATGTCAAGATCGTTAATGATTTAATATAGGTCCTACTATCGATTCGTCGTCTCGATCGGTCTGAAACGCCGTATTGTATAACGATCAGTCGTACCGTTTATGGGGCCCTTAAGAAACAATTTTGGCGTTGTTTCATCTTCAGCCGTGATTGAAACATACAAACATTTTGACTCTTTTTATGTCCAACAGAGAAAGTCAGGTTATGGATTTTAAAGATTATACTACTACTAAGGGCGGGTTTTTTGATCCGTAGTTAAAATAGAGTCAATCATTTGTTAAATTGACCATAGTTAGTTGGCTAACCAATGGCTAAATCACGTATACGTTTTTTGATCGCTATTCTACCAATATTTTAATAGAAAAAAATCATAATTCACTCAACTTTCACAAAATTAAACGAACGAACGATATCTACAGCTGAAGCTCCGAGTTAACTAACCGCCATCTTGTTAAACCCTCGATGAAGCTGTTAGATATTTTAACTAATGGTTTAATTTTTGACAATAGGCCTGTTTCATAATTTTGAAAAATGGTACTACAATGTTCAGAAGTTGCTTCTGATTGCTAA
The DNA here is from genome assembly GCA_958496255.1 of Camptogramma bilineatum. Classification (NCBI taxonomy): domain Eukaryota; kingdom Metazoa; phylum Arthropoda; class Insecta; order Lepidoptera; family Geometridae; genus Camptogramma; species Camptogramma bilineatum. The sequence continues at coordinate 12,331,410 of OY292471.1, forward strand.
AAATAATATATTTCACAATAACTAATGAGATTTACAGAAAAATAAAACTTTTAAGTTTAATATTTAAAATTCACGCCAAAACGCTTCAATATGTCATGGCGTCTCCTGTGACGTCATCACTGTCACAGCCTTATGTAACCAATACGTACAAAGTGATGTTGGTGAACAATTTTCTAAATAAATTCATTTTAATTGTGAATTCCAAAGGATATAAGTGGTGTGTAGTGCCTAAGTGCGACAATAATTCGAAATAGACACCTGAAAAGTTGTATAAAACGTTTCACGGAACAAAACTATCTGTAAAAAGTGGTTTAGGTACTCTAGCACGGCGGATCTAAAACAAAGAAATATATTATGTAGGTGCTTAGTAAGCCTGCTAAAGGAACAAAGTTATTAACATTATATTTTTTAACAACAAACAACAAAGAACCATGGGCATCATTGCTTGAACACTGGACCCGCTTCGTCCAACAGCGATGAAACATATGTCATATGAAAGCTCTTGGAGCGTACTTTATTTCATTCTATTACAGCTAAGTTCAAATCGAGCGCGAAAATGGTGTTTTGGTGCAAAAATGGCGCGATAATGGTGGTTTCTTGAACGAAACTAGAAAGCTGAAACTTGGAATGTAGCTTTCTTTTCTAGTAAAACCACCCACTAAGGCATTTTATTTTCGAATTTCAACCCCTAAAGGGGTGAAAAGTAGTGAAAACGTTTGTTTGAAACTTTTTAACGCGTAGTATGATTTGCTTGAAACTCGGTTTGCATACTTAAAACGCAAAATAAATGGACACGTATTTCAGGATTATTCAAAACAACCCTTAAAAAGGAGTGAAATGGGTGTCAAAGTTTTTATGGGTACTTTTTAATAGGTTGTGCGATTTGCTTGAATCTGGGTTTGAATACTATTGATGACAAATAATTGAACACATATTTCAGGATTTTTCGAAACAACCCTTAAAAAGGGGCAAATTGGGGTGTCAGAGTTTGAATTGAAACTTTTTAAGGGCGGCGCGATTGGCTTGAGACTCGGGTTGTATATTATAAATGTAAAATAAACGGACATGGTGTTTCAGGACTTTTCGAAACAACCCTTAAAAAGGGGTGAAATGGTGTGTTGAAGTTTGTGTTGGAACTTTTTAAGGACAGGGCAGGCAAGTACCGGCGTCACTTGCATACACTTCGCCACCGGCTACCCGGCACTGGTTACCCGGTCCTTTGGTCCATTTTCGTAACTATTTTTCACAACCAGTTACGAAAGAAGATTTTTTTTCACTGATTCTTAACTGGGTATTAAAAAGGAATATTTATTCCATGTACGTAACCATGTTTCATAGCCAGATATGATTATTTTTTCATGTTTTGGTAACCAGTGACGAAAATAGATGGTTTTTTTTTTTCATTTTTCGTAACTAGCTACGAAAATGGAACCTTGTTTTCTTTTTTCGTAACTGTTATCTAGCTACAAAAAGGGATGCTTCTTTTCTTCTTTTTATAACATTTAGGACGATTGATATTATGATGTCGATGTAGAACTGTATCTATTAGTAGGTACTAAATGTACCTACCAATATAATTATAGTACTTATGTTTATTTTTTTTTCTTCACTCGATCATCGTCTACGATAATAGAGACTGTTTTGTTTATACTATTCAAATAATTATAAGTGGAAACTTGGTATTAGCCTTAAGTATCTATGTCTTCTTTTAATCTGTTGTCTAGCTGTAAGTTTTCCTAAAATTGAAAAACTAAAATAAAATAAATAATGTACTACTTCCAGATAAATAATAGGCATTGGCTAATTTCGTGTTTTCCGAATAATGGCCGATTATGTGATTATTTCTGATGTTTTCCGATACCCATTTTTTATCTGGAAGTACTGTATAAAGTTTATTAAATTCGTAGCTGGCTATAAAACATGGTTATGTACAAGGAATAAATATTTCTTTTTAATGAATCAGTGAAAAAAATCTTCTTTTGTAACTGGTTGTGAAAAATAGTTACGAAAATGGACCAAAGGACCGGGTAACCAGTGCCGGGTAGCCGGTGGCGAAGTGTATGCAAGTGACGCCGGTACTTGCCTGCCCTGTCCTTAAAAAGTTCCAACACAAACTTCGACACACCATTTCACCCCTTTTTAAGGGTTGTTTCGAAAAGTCCTGAAACACCATGTCCGTTTATTTTACATTTATAATATACAACCCGAGTCTCAAGCCAATCGCGCCGCCCTTAAAAAGTTTCAATTCAAACTCTGACACCCCAATTTGCCCCTTTTTAAGGGTTGTTTCGAAAAATCCTGAAATATGTGTTCATTTATTTGTCATCAATAGTATTTAGTATAGTAATAGTATTTATACCCAGACTAGCTGACCCGGCAAACTTCGTATTGCTTCAAGCATAAATGGAGAGAAGCATGTATAAAGAGAAGCAGAGAAGCGAGAAAGAGAGAAAACTCATACCCATACCCATATCACCAAAAAGTTCCATGAAGGTCCTGACTCCATCATCATAACAGAATTGTGTTTCACTCATCAAACTCTTTCATTTGATACCCATATCACTAAAAAGTTTCATGGAACAGGTCCTGACTCCATCAGATCATGACCTTGAAATTTTTACCGGACAATATTTAAAGTACCTACCTACTTTCTAACAAAAAAGAATCAATGAAATCGGACTACGCGTTAATGAATTACAACCAGATACTCATTTTGACTTTCATCCCCTCTCCCAAGGCCTATATACCTCGTAGTATGCACTCAAATAATACCAAGTTTCATTTAAATCCATCCAGTAGTTTCGACGAGATGCGCGGCCAAGATACACACAGACAGACAGACAGACATGAATGATAAAATTACAGTTTTGGCTTCAGTATCGATTATAGAGAGCCCTCCAAAAAAAAAATTTCAAAATATCTTCAATGTATGGACAGAATATGACCTGTTACAGTTTTATTAAAAGTATTGATTGATTGATTGATATTAATTGATTTATAATTTTCCAAATCGGTTCAGACATCTTCGAGTTATAATCACATAGTAAAAAAAAGATTCCGTTGAATCGAATCTGAGAACCTACACCTCCTTTTTTTTAAGTCGGTTTATTAAAAAGAATCACTCATAGATGCGCGTAGAAACTATTATGAAGACCGTGATTCACACAGGAGGAACGACGACGATTCTTTATCTATGGATTCACGTTTTAGTTACAGTTACTTACCTAAACCTTTTTTGTGGATTTGAATTTGTGTTAAAGTCAAATAGCATTCTATTAATAAACAGATGTCTGATTTCTGAATGTTCAATCCTTTCCAAATGTCAGTGTCAAATATTGTATACATTTAGAAGAAAATATGAATCAGAAGAATATGAAGAGAACATAATTTTTGCGAAGCCAAAATAAAGAAGAAAAAAAAAAAAAAAAACATAATTTTGTCAACCTCAGAACACATCAGAATGCCAGCTCCATACAAAAAAACCGGTTTACGCTTTCTTTTGTATGGAGATTGCAATCGTATCCGCTTGTTATATTCTATGGTAATAGTTTTCTGTGATCATCTGTTAACCGCATGTTTTCGTCAGCACGATTCAGGCTTTCTTTCATTTTGTATGGCTTCTGAGGGTCTTTTCGTGATGTTGAATAGCCTATAGCCTTCCTCAATAAATTAGCTATCCAATACAGAAAGAATTTTTCAAATCCGACTGGTACTTTCAGAGATTAGCGCGTTCAAACAAACAAACAAACAAACAAACAAACAAACAAACTCTTCCGCTTTATTATAATAGTATAGATTCAAGCAAATCGCACAACCTATTAAAAAGTACCCATAAAAACTTTTTCACCCCATTTCACTCCTTTTTAAGGGTTGTTTTGAATAATCCTGAAATATGTGTCCATTTATTTTGCATTTTAAGTATGCAAACCGAGTTTCAAGCAAATCATACTACGCGTTAAAAAGTTTCAAACAAACGTTTTCACTACTTTTCACCCCTTTAGGGGTTGAAATTCGAAAATAAAATTCCTTAGTGGGTGGTTTTACTAGAAAAGAAAGCTACATTCAAAGTTTCAACTTTCTAGTTTCGTTCAAGAAACCACCATTATCGCGCCATTTTTGCACCAAAACACCATTTTCGCGCTCGATTTGAACTTAGCTGTAATAGAATGAAATAAAGTACATTCCAAGAGCTTTCACATGACATATGTTTCATCACTGTTGGACGAGGGGGCCCAAAATGTCGCAACGTTCTTTAGTTTCCAATATAGCTTATTTTCGAGAACCCATTTGGACCCAAATACAAACTAGTAGAAAAATTTAGAAACAAACTTTATTTATGTATTTATTGGTGGCTTAGTAAGATATTTTGAAAAAAAAAATTTAAGAAAAATAATTCCTTATATATAAAAAATACACGTCCTCAAATGGGGCCAATGGGCTCATGTATGAAACTTTTCAGACCATACTTTTTCGATGCACAATGTTTTGGTGCAAATTTTTCAGTGCCAACAAGCTTTATTGTGGCAAACAGTGCATCTTAGTTGACACGGCAGTTTCTGGAGGAAGTATCCATCACCATCTTGAGTCATACCGGGCACTGTTGAAGATGGTTTACGACGCTTTCTGTCGAGTCTTTCAAAGTAACTCCTCAAGTATGGTCGGGCTGCGCTTCTGCAAAATAAGAGCTGGTCTATTTTGGCTCCAGCGGCGGTCAGGACATGAAGATGCCAAGCATTAGCTACAGTCAGATCCAGCACATCGGTACCTAAACAAAACCCCTACCATTTCAGCGTAGGTACGAGAATATTACTGCGAATAGCGGTTCTGTATGCCATGCCTTTGTTATAGTTTTGGAAGACGAAAGGGATGTTTGTCCACGTCTACCTTTCTTCATTCTGCAGAGCTCCATTTTTTTACCTTGGACAGAGGGTGAACGAAGTCGTATAGTCGTATTGCTCATTATACGGACTAAAAGTGAAGGAAAAAATGTCATTTTTCCTTCAATTTTGACATAAATCGTATCAAAACTAATCAAAATTGAAGGAAAAATGACATTTTTTCCTTCAATTTTAGTCCGTATAATGAGCAATACGACTATAGTCACACTTACGCCAACGCGGTCCCTGGATTTCTACCCTCCTGTATCATTGTAACAGTTCATCATCGCTGCTGCATTCATCGTTATTCCTGGACTCAAACACTTCAATTTTACCTAGGATATCATGCTGAAGAATATTGTGTTGAACAACATCTTCATCGCCTTATCATTATCAATGAGAACACTTGGGTCTGGAGGGATGGCCACTATATCATAACTCAGCAGGATCATCTTCTTCATTCAAAATGCTTTTAAAAGCTTCATCCAGTTTTCGATTATCATTGGAAGCATTGAATAATCGTTTAGTCATTATTTACTCTGAAACTATACCTACAAATAATAATAAAAAAATATATCAATTAGCCCATTGGACCCATTCGAGGACACCATACTAAAATACCTCAAATTATGGTTAAATCTTAGAAAATAACTGACATAACAGCATTATCTACTAGTTAACACTACTGCCGAGTGAAAAATACAAAAAACATACAATAACTAACTGTGCAAATAAAAAAATTATGACTTCCCTTTGGTCGAAAACTTTTTTGATCAATGAAGTAAATAAAGTCACTTGTTTTATTCAATTAGTCCAATAAATTGCAAAACCATACGTTGCATCATAAAGCCACACTCGTTGGTACCACAAATTCACCTCTAAACAAAAGATAGCTGAAATATGCTAGAAAATGTAGGTACTTCAATAAGTGGACCCAAATGGGGACAGCAGGCGTAAATGGGTTAATACCTAAGTAGAAGGTATGTATGAAAAAATCTTTATTGTGCTTTTAAATTGATTTTATGGAAAAAACTTTTCTTATTATCTATTATAATATGTCTATTTACGCGGAAGCCTTCACATTTCTGAATTCTGCCGAACAAAAATCATTGTTTGTTCCCAGAAACTCTCCCAACATTAGAACATCCACTATAGGCAAATTAGACGAATTTGCCGTGGTAAATCCTGGTTCCACTATTGTATCTTTTGAGAAAACGACGGACGATAAAATAGATATACCTAAATTAAGCACTAAGAACAAATTAAAACCAAAAAACGACTACCTACCAAAACTTGAAGAGTTATGCGATTTGTATGAATGAAGTTTGTTCTGTTCACTGACAGTAACACTCGTGACGTAATTCGCTCTGATTGGTGTTTCATCTATCATGGCGGATAGCCGTATTTTATGGTTTTATTTTATCAAAAATAAAATTAATCTCACTATAATTTCAATAATAAATATGTTTTACGGAATCTGTGAATCTTAGTTCATTAGATTAATGCATTAATTTAGTGATTACGCATTACAGGAAACACGCCTATTGGTTGTGTTAACTATGGATCAAAAAATTTTAACAAAATTTTAACCATTGGTTGCAATTTTTAACCATTGGTTGACTTAACCACGGATCAAAAAACCCGCCCTTAGGCTCGTTACTCGTTCATAATCCGTCCACGTGTACCAGGGCGGCATAACTCTCAAGGAGCTTAGCATAACACAGTTATCGCGCAGCAACATTCCGGCGTTCCGTTCGGCACGTGCGTTGTCGACAATTTCTGTGGAGTTAGGTACGTGTCCCAACATGATAATGATATGATATGATATAAAGTTGTTTAGGTACTTCTTATATGGAAAGTTAGACCGCATTATGTATTTGAAAGGTACAATATACCAGAAATCCCGATGGACATGGACGAGTTAATTTTAACCTAGGCGAAGGCGGGACGGGCCGCTAGTTATAAATATATCAATAGAGTTAGATGAGAATACGTTTCAATTAAGTTAAAAATAAATTTGAAAGCCTCAATACGAAACTGAAAAACATTGAATAGTTCCCTTCAAGAATTCAAAGGTTTTCTTAGAGCTTTTCATTTCTTGGTTTTACCAGTTTTACTACTAGCGACGGAAATACTTACTGTATACATTTTTAATCTTTATAAAACTTGGTACTTACCTATTAATTAATTGGATTGTACTTAAATGTGAAGTTTTGAATTTAAATCATATCGTAATTGATTCTACGCGATTGATAACGGCTGCATTTGTATGGTGGTGAAATATAACTTGAATCTTTACCTAATAATCTAATTTAACCATTATCATGTGGAAATGGGCGGGACAGGTGACTCGAATGCATCGATGCGCGAGAATCGATACTCAGTGGGTGCCCGAGCCGAATATGGCGCGGCAGACCCAGGAAAACATGGCGTAATGATCTGGATTCATTCGAACCACAATGGCCAACCATTGGAGTACAAGTCTTGGAAATCAATGAGGGATACCTTTGCCCAGAAGTGGGGCACGAAATGAAATGATTTATTTGTAACATAAACAACATAAACACACACAGTACAAAATTACTACCTAATAGTAATACAAAGCTTATGTTACAATGGCGCTGACTCAGCACTATGTTGTGTTTGTAAAAACACAACGATGATCTTCCGTCAGAACCACAACACGAGAGGTTGATAAAAATAGATGTATACTTACGTCGTTGGTGGAGACGAACCAGGCCATCTCAGTGCTGGACGCCAGCTGTCCGTTCACGAGGCACTTGATCTCGCTCTTCGTCCAGCGGTTGTAAATGTACACCACGGCTATCGCGTACCATCTGTCACAAACGTAACATATTACTAAGATACTAAAATGACATGAGATGAGATTGAGATGTGGTGTTGGCGTAGAATGGAGAGAATCAACTGGACTGTAAAAGTCACCAACATTGATGTTTTGCAAAGAGTAGAGGAGGAAAGATAGTTGTTGCAAGTTGTCGAGAACAGAAGAGGGAAGATGATTGGCCATCTTATACGACATGACAGCTTCATTAAGAACATCATTGAAGGAAATTGGAAGGAAGGAGAGGAAGAGGAAGACCGAGGATAGGCTACATGAGCCAAGTGAAGGAGAAGGTTGCTGTCATGTCGTATAGGGAAGTCAAGGAGGCTGCCCTGGAAAGAGCTTCGTGGAGAGAGTAGCATCAGTTATGCCGACAAGGGGCTACCCCTTAAATAGAAGAAGAAGAAAAAGAAAATGACATGTCAGAAATGTTTCAGAATGTTGTATAGGTACTAAGCCCTCACCTTCTGGGCTGGAACTCGTACTTGACGCAGTGCTGGAATCCCTTTCCGCGCACTTTCATAGAAGTCAGAACGAGACAATTGCCGACAAAGTGAGCGGTGTATCCCACGCCTTTGCTCGTCTTGAAGCTGCAACAAAAAACAAGTGACTTTTAAATTAAAAAAAAAAAAACGACTTCAATGTTATAAGCTGAGCAATTTTCTGCACTCTCGATGTGCATTTCTGTTCATAACTCTGAAGATCTTCGACAAATTTTTGTGGCACCAATCTGAAAGTTAAATTCAAACAAAAAAAGAATTTTTCAAATCGGTCCAGGCGTCTTCGAGTACCTAATCGGTCAACCAACATACATAAAAAAGCACAAAAAGATTCCAACGAATCGAGGACCTCCTCCTTTGTACCCGACTGCGCAAAGCAAAGGAAGGGTAATGTGTTTATCAGTCTATGTATGTATGTTTGGATGTTTCTATGTGGCACTCTAGAGGCCAAACGCGTGGACCGATTTTGATAATTCTTACGTCAATCGATTCGTCTCAACCTTGGGAGTGTTATTAAAGACATGAAAGTAAACAAAATTCACGAGTGCCACAACCAGACGCCATATTGTCAAAATTAAAAAAACCAAAATCGTCACACTATATCAAGTGGGGTATCGTTGAATAGGTATTTCAAAATCAACTTTAGGTTTCTTTCACCATTTTTCATTTTAAGTAATAGTTTAGGAAAAATAACGGTTTAAAGTTGATTAATAATAATTCTCGCTATGGATGTTTCTATGTGGCACTCTAGAGGCCAAACGCGTGGACCGATTTTGATGATTCTTACGTCAATCGATTTGTCTCAACCTTGGGAGTGTCACTAAAGATATGACAGTAATCAAAATTCACCAGGGCTACAACCAGACGCCATATTGTCAAAATTAAAAGAATCAAAATCGTCACACTATATCAAGTGGGGTATCGTTGAATAGGTATTTTAAAATCAACTTTATCATAACTAAAAAGTGTTAAATAAAAAAATATTTTAAAAAAACAAAAACCCGACTGCGTCAAAACTAAAAAGAAAAAAACAAGCCTGCAAAGAATTACTCACAGTCGGGACCCATAACATTGGGAAGATTTGATTGGTAATAAAATGAATGGGTACCGACTGTGAGTAATTCTTTGCAGGCTTGTTTTTTTCTTTTTAGTTTTGACGCAGTCGGGTTTTTGTTTTTTTAAAATATTTTTTTTTGAAGTCGTTAAATAAATAGTTAAATGTCGTTCCAAGCTAAGCCAAGGGTTATCATGATGTTTTCCTTCACTGTTTAACATCATCACGAGCCGGTTTTATCCCAGAGCTGGGCATGTTAGTTATATAATGCGCGTATTACATTTCCCAACACAAAATTCATTAAAGCACATCCAATAATCGATCATTCATTTTATTATTCTGGATCTGATTGACTTGAAACTTTGTAAAATGATATTTCTCTTTGAACATACTTCACACACCAACACAAATTCACTCAACCAATATTGCAAGCCAACACACTCCACAGGTTTCACTTATTCATTCAACTAAGTGCTACAAAACACATTTGTTTTAATCTCAACTTTATCACTTAGCATTACGGCAGTATTTTACGTGGCTACAGAAACTTTACAGTACCAAAACAACGGACCCAATCCAATTAGAGTAAAACACGATGCGATTTCCCGTATAAAGTACCAGGATAGCATAACACGCTAGGAACCACACTTGAAACGCCGAGGTTCCGAATTGAATCAAAGTTGCACAAACATGGACGCACAAATAAACCGAATGACGCCGAGTGGAGTATTTGCAAATTATTTCCATTCCGCTGTGCTTTTACTCATATTTACACTGCACGAGTCACTTATTTAATCGTGTTTCATAATAATTTAGTATGCCCTGATAAACTTGCTGATCAAATTACTTTGTTTCTATCAAAATCGATTAATTTTCTGTACAAAATTGCAGAGCTAATAAACTGATGAGAAAACTGACAGTCATCAGTTTATTGCTACTACTTATTTTCATTTTTCAATCATAAATTAGCTGTATCATTGTGATGGGTTTTTCCTCGATAATTTTATTGCACCTGCACATTTCTTTGAAACGTTTTGTAACTTCCCAGTGCTCTATGTGCGCCTGGTACTTCTTGTGAATAAAAAGAAAGGATTATGTTAAAAGTACCCTTTTGAAAATAACTTGCCTGTATAAGTATGGTTTTTCCCTTTCAATGTTGACGGAATTGATCGGATCCAGCCGGAACCAGGTGGTGAATGTGAATCCGTTCTCGTAGGGCCACCTGGCGAGCGGCGGGAGAACTACCGCCTGAAACAAATATCATCAATGAGAACAAAGAATCTCAAAGTCAAAATCTAAATTCACAAAAAAACGAGGACTGAAAAAAGTTGAAAAAAGTTTTACTTAAAAAAAATACAATGATTTCTCTGGGACTTCTTTGTTTCATTGCTTATTAACCGCGACCAAGCTGAGAAGAATCTGATAGCTTAAAGCTCAATAATTTTCAGATCATCTTAATATCAGAGTAATGACCAACAGACGATGATCGTCATGATTTAGAAATTGATAGAGCCTCGATCAACAGCTACGCTCTCTTAAGTTACCACTATATCTTGACACAAACATATTTTATACACAATGTTTTTTTTTTTTTTTTTCATTCAACCTATTTCTACCCGCTGCTGAGCAAAATGTATCCCTCAAATTGGCTTTTTGGCGAGAATTTGAGAAGTCAAGTTTCATTTTGTTTTATTTTCCAAAACTTGTGTTTCTTCGAATGTTAATGTGTAATAATGGTGGATTATTAACCGTTAAGTGTTCGTGAACGTGCATAAGTGTAGGGTAGTGAAACAAAATTGGATAACATTGCTTTTCAAGTTCTCCCAAAAAGTCCGTGTTGATGTTTCAGTAAAGCCCCACATCTTTACTGAGGCACAAGGGGAGGGGTGGGATATTATATTTATGTATTGTAATATGTATTTATATATCTTATTTATCTATAAACTTGAAGTTTATTTAATTACTTGACACTGGCTGAATGCACAACCGTGCGAAGCCAAAATAAAGAAAAAAAAAAAAAAAAATCCCTCAAATTCAACCAGCCATTATTCTTTTTTTTACTCAACTTCAACAATAATATGACCCTCTTATTTCAAGAATAAAAAACAGTTATAGAAACTTCAAACGAAACACTTTAAGGGGCTTCCGTGTTTCATTTAGAAACAGCTCAGTTCCAACGTTAGTTTAGCTCCATTCAAACGACTAAGCTTATTAAACAAGTCGCAGACAGTCGAAGAATATTTTCTCTCTACCACGGATGAAATCACAATTTAGTTTATCTCAGAGTTTTCTCCCGTTTGGAAACCTACCAAGAAAGTGAAATTGGAACTTTTTGTGCAAAGATGTTGGCTCGGTTGCACGTGGAACATTGCATTTTTTCTTTGTTTGATGAAAAAGTCAACATGATCGCAATCTCTGCCTCACGGAAAAATATAAGCAAAAAATAAAATATGGGAGAGGTCCATGTCTTAACTTCCAATCTATTGGCAATGGCTCTTCCTTTAAATACATTTTAATGCTTATGAAATCTAATTTCGCCTCTTTTGCATAACCGAATCCCTTTACACACATGTTAATCCTGCATTCGTACCAGGCAAGCAGAAGTCTGCGGGAGACGTCACTCCACCGTCAGATCTCGGATAAGCGCGACAGAGAGAAATGGACCCACTCCGAGGCGGTATGCCTCACGACGATAAATAAAGGAAAATAAAGGAGAAAAAACGGACACACAGATAGCCCAGTATGTCACGCGGATTACAACCCAGCCCGTATTTGAATAAGAATTGCCAATAAGGATGGGTGGGGACGCTTAAACAGCGCTCCTAAAGTGTTCTGCCCGCCTGGTATCGATCTGTTAAAGCGTAGAGGGAATGCTTTGTTTATAGGTTTAGTCGATATCGAATTAATATCTCTCGGCTGGTCCGTATTTCAAGTAATACTTGCTGAAGTGGCCACCAATTGGGGAAGCTCAAAGAAAACTGTGCTTAAGTCGAAACTTTAGCCAATTCCGGCACCTCGGGCCTTGGGGCGGAATCGTTTTCATCAGATTCGTATGCGGCGCGAAGTTTCTACTTAAAAGATAGGATTGCAGCTGAATTACAGTTATCCGAGTTTGAAAGGCGAGTTAATAAGAACTGGTATAATGTCTAGCAACTAGGGACGAGACCACTGAGTTTTTTCGGATAAAAATATTAAGCAAGTTCGTATGAGCAAGTCGCCAACTCTGGTGACGGAGTTTTTAGGCCGCCTGAAGGCCTCCGTCATGGCTTAACGACTTAAAAGCCGAAACCGACAATTTAACGTGCCCTCCGAAGCACGGTAGGTACCTACGAGTATATTAAGTGGATATATGGACGAATGCAGCCTAGACGCGATTTTTAAAGAAGTAGGGAAAGTGATCTTGTACAGTACGAATGCCGAAATATTGAAGGAAATGTAAAATGATAGGATTCTGTTACTTATTGACGCAACGAATTACTACTTTTAGATAAAATATAGGCCCCGTGGCCTAACTTATGTATTCCAGATAGTCTATCTGGAACATTCTCCATTTTTTGTAGATGTACTAAGATAATCAGTACATCTTTTCGGTGAATCATCTTTCTAAATAGCCAACTTCCAACGGATTGTCAATCGGGCACCGTAGTCTTTCGGAGTTTGAAAATATAGTCAACGACCCAATTTCAGTTTTTCGGAGTTCCAAACTCTAATTTTGTTCGGAGTAGTCACGTGCCTAGCACAGCAGCTGGCGCCAGTTACTGGAAACTCGATGTATTGTGCAATGCGCGTCTTTAATTAGCACTTTCCTACAATACATTGAGAAATGGAGAGAATTGTAGCGGTATTTAATTGTATATTATAAACAATAAAAATACACAAGTGTAGTCCACACAAAATAATAGAAATATAAATGGGGGCGCCACTGTGCAAGCTAAATACGCGAAATAGATAAATTCTCTTTTAGAAGTAAATTATTACTTCTGACTGACGTCTTCGGCACCTGTACCATAGACAAGAATTATGTACTTTACCATAGATTAATAGAGAAAGGGTTTCCAAAGTACTGAAATTTTAGTTGCCGTGTCTACCCGTTTTTGCCTTACTATAAATCCTATTCTATTAAACGAGCAATATTTGTTTGTTTGTACCTACTCACGTTCTCGAAAACGATTTCGAGGAACGAGTTTACGGGGGCGAAAAATCGATCTAGCTAGGTCTCAATTCTGGGAAAATTCATTTTCTCGGCATTTTCACGCAATAAGATTTACCAGTGCAATGTGTTTCGTAATTTCACGCAATTTGTTGAGTCTAAAGTAGCTAAGTGGATAGGGTGCCCGCCTTCTAGCCGAAGGCTGCAAGTTCGAATCTCAGCCACATAGTTCTTTTTTTCTTTTTTTTTCTTTTTAATTTTACTCTATTTGCACCAGAAATTATGTACTTACCTATAAGTTGTAAGCGATTAAAAATGTCACCTTTAATAGGTATCTACTTAATATCCTTCATCTACCGGACAAACTGATGTAGGTACTCTTAATACCATAAAAGTTCAAAAAGAAAGCCCCAATCGAAAGAAGTCGGATCTCTCATTACTTCTTAATTTAATATTCAGAGCATCTCCTTAAAAACAATTAATAATTAAAACTCCCAACGCAAAATATTATTTTAAAAAACTTCCGTCGTTCCATTAAGGGAGTGTCCACATTGCGTTTTTTGCAGCGCGTTTGTATCGATACAAACGCGATTCGAACGCGATGCGAACGCGCAGCCCCCCGCGCAGCCCCTCCCGGTTCGCTTTTGTATGGAAAAATACGCGTTGCGAACGCGCGTTTGTATCGATACAAACGCGCAGCTCAAAAACGCGCTGCAGAAAACGCAATGTGGACACTCCCTAAAGAAAGATTCCATTAATACTTTTAAAAACGCTACGATGTTAAAATAATTACTCGGCCGGGGGTCGAATTTTAATTTGTGTTAAAAATATCTTCAAAGAAAAATGATTCTTATTTGTATGGACATTGTGATGGACAAATCGTAGACTGAACATTCTAGTGCAGGAGCGTGAGACCATCTTCCTACGTGACAACTAAGAGGATTGAGATTCTACCCCGACTTTCGATCTGAAAGTCGTGGTTTAGAAACCAGACCGTTATTTAATTTGGACGTGTCTCTGTATACCCCCTTAGCCATATTCAAAGGATCTTTAAATTAAAAATAAAAAGTCTTATCGTTGGAATCGAAAATTTTGATTTTTAGTTCAGTTGTGATTATGTAATGTTTGTTTTTGTAGTAATGAATTTTCGTTAAAAAAAAATAAATGGTGATGAAAAACTTAGTAAGAAAATCCGTGGTTTAGTCGTAATAAGGGGTTGTTTTGTTGCCACTTTTTCGATACACAACCCTACTATCTTCCGCTCTAGGATTCGATACACAACCCTACCACTATCTTCCGCTCTACAATACCCAAACTCGATGGAGGGCGCGTTTGAAATATGAGCTCTGTTTATAAATAAAACAGTTGGTAATGGAGGGCCGTTACTCTTCATTGCCGCTGAAATATCGCCGCTCGGAAAAATGGACCCCTCCAGGTGCCTTATTGAATCGAGAGATGTTTTACCAAACACAGTTAATGGTTATTGCTGTTATGGATTTATTTGACGTTTTAAATTATTAACCGGTCAAGTGCGAGTCTGACCAAACAAAATTTAAAGATATTCCCCCTTATGAAAGACTAGTGAACGCTCGTGGCTTCGCCTGCGTAGTCTATTTTTTTTATCCCGGAAAAATGTATGGTTCATACATTTCCGGGATAAAAGCCTATGTGGTATTTCACAACCTAAACTATATACATTTCAAATTTGATCAAAATCAGTTTAGTAGTTATGGAGATACGTGGTAGGTAACAACAAACATTTGTAGGCATAGGTTGTAATTAAAAAACTTAGCCTTTACACCTTTTACTAGATGAAATTTATACAGTGTCAGGAGGCAATCTTCTTCACACTGTATTGCCTAGGACATTGTTTTTTTTTATTTATTTATTTAACACTTTCACACATGACAAATTGTGCAAGGAGGACTTAATGCTAATTGTTGAGATGGAGTAGGCTTGCCCAGCACCTACACCATCCTCTCAGCTTACCGGCCATATCCACAGGAAAGACATGGTCAGTACGTGCGGGGCTGTTTATGCTACGGGTTTCCTCACAATGTATTCCTTCACCAGCGCGAACGAAAACTCCATTGATGCACGACTGAGATTCAAACCAACGACCTTCGGAACGAATATTAATTTGATTGTTTTTGGCTCCAAATATTGACGCTAAATAAATTGACTAGTATATTTAGAGGACTGACGCTACATCTGAGAAGTACTTATCTATTCGAGACGTTCTTACTCTTCAGAATCGTATACAAAAATGACAGTTAGTGTCAATGATAGCACTACTTAAACTAAGTGGCGTTTTAGTATTCGGGCGTTAGTGTCATTGACAAGCACCACTTAAACTAAGTAACTTTTCAGTATTCGGGTGTGAGACTGTTGCATTGTTTCAAATTGAAAGGTGAGCGGCCTACAATGTGCATGTCCTCGCGAACAACTTGTTTGTTTGGTAACAGTAGCGTGAATTCGACTTTAAGTTCAACAGGGGGCGTAGCTCAGATGGTAGAGCGCTCGCTTAGCATGCGAGAGGTACCGGGATCGATACCCGGCGCCTCCAACTACCCTCATTTTGATTTTTACACTGTTTAGTGTTTTTGTATGAACACTATAAACTACTAACTAGGGATAGTGCTCATACAAGCGAGGGATAAACTAGGCATACCTATGTGTTGTTAACAAAATTTATCCGTTAAAAAAAAGTTGGAGAAAGTTATAAGATCATACTTTTCTATCCTACGCCTTGGACATTAGTCCTATTGCTCATTATACGGACTAAAAATATATGAAAAAAAAAAAAATGACATTTGTTCCTTCAATTTTAGTCCGTATAATGAGCAATACGACTATAGGTGGGCTTGGCTAACCTTGATGTGCTAAGATCGATACTCCCTAGAATTAGAGGGATTAACCCATGGTTCAGTCATACCCTAATCTTCGTACACACGTTTATAAATTACGCCTGTTGACCTGGATATTTACTAGCTTCGATTTAATACTCTGATATGAGTGTCTCTAATTCCCCTTGACATATTCAAAGGGTTCTAAATGTCTGAGAATCTAGACCTATGCGATATACAAACCTAAATAGTCTGTCTATCGATGCTGAAATAACTCTTGAGTTTAAAGGTGGAATCAGACGGTTCACTCAAGTGAGAGATCAATCGAATGAAAGCTGGGGTTTTCTGACAATTTTCTTTCATTTTATGTTCAAACGTTCCATTCCTAGTGAAAGATGCCGAATGAAGAACAGAAGTGAACCGTCTGATTCCACCTTAAGGCCTTTTCATATAGACAGTTAACTGATAGCGTGGCGAAACGTTTTATATTTTATAACTAGCTTCCGCCCGCGGCGTTGCCCGCGAGGTACCTACATAACATATAGCCTATGTCCATCATGAAAGTTCATTCTAAATGTGAATGAATTTTTGGAATCAGATGAGTAGTTTTGAAGATTACCTCCTTCCTACATACAAACAAACTTTACTTCTTTATAATATTAGTAGGTATATAGATGTATTTGAATCTAAGTAGTCACATAGAAAAGCGAAAGCGAACCCATACAATAGGCATGAATCCTAATTTTCAAAATCTCTTCTATGATATTCAGAAGGATCTATTATGTCTAAAATATATCATATTTCTGTAGAAAATTAAGGTTTTTGTGCAATAAAAGTACATTTAAATATAAATTTTCAAATTCACGCCAAAACGCTCGCCGGTGTCATGGCGTCTGTTTTTACGTCACGAATCGGTATATCAACCAGTGATGCCTACATAGTTACTATAGAAACAAAAGGATGTTTACCGAGACGAGACGCAATGACGGACGCCATGACACCGGCGAGCGTTTTGGCTATCATGGCGGATTGTTGTATTTTGTAGATTTATTTTAGCAAATAAATTAGTAATCTCGACATTAATAAGAGAATAAATACATTTTTCAAAATCTTTGAATCCTATTTCATTAGATCAGATAAATATTTTGGCGATACTTGATTACTGTCATCATGCCTATTTGTAAATTACATGATTTCGCTTCGCGTTCGCGTTCGCTTCGCATTATGTTTGACAAGGCCTTTAATCCTTTCTTATGACATTTTCCGTACACGCACGACGTTGGTAACATTGACATTGCCGTTTCCGAAGATGACCTTCCAGATTAGTATAGATAATGTGTCTTTCTTCATAAGCCTTTGTTTTGATAGAGAAAGCGATATATCACGTAGCGGCTACTTGCGTCATGAATTATACAATGACCTTTACTGCATACAAACTAGACTGTTCATTCAGTGTGTAAAATTCGTCGACTCGTACAACAGGGGGCGTAGCTCAGATGGTAGAGCGCTCGCTTAGCATGCGAGAGGTACCGGGATCGATACCCGGCGCCTCCAACCCTTATTTTGAAATGTTTTATATTAAGCTAAAAATTGTACAAATTAGTTCTAGCGTTGGCAAGAAGATGAGTTAGAGAGAGTGGTGGGAGATCGGCAAAGACAAGGTTAGCGGATGTTTTTGGGAAGATCTTCGCCCAACAGTTATAGTATAAGAATACGCGCGCGTGATCACTTGGTCACCCAAACGGACTACTTTACTAGCCCTACCTTATTCAGCAGTTTTCACAAGAGGGATCTCACTCTATAGTGGCAATATTAACTCATCAAGCCCCAAGGAGGTTTCTGGACTAAAATCTAGATGACTTGCCATAACTTTCATTTTCTCGTTTCATTTGAGTATTTGCGTCAATTTAATGTTTCCTATTCTACGAGTATCTATCTCTATGTTTTAATAGTTAGGTTAGACGAAAAACGTAATATCAGAAGCTAACCACACCTGTTCGTATTGGACTCGCAATAAAAACAGCAAAACGATCCAACGAGGTATCTGAATTGCCTGGATCACAGAGAAAACGTAGAAGTAGCATATGAGAATGGTCCGGTTAGCAAAATATAGAGTGAATACGCTCTATAAAACTCCAATGCTAGACATGAGCCTCCTCGAAATACTGCCAGGACTACCAATTTTCTGCCGCATCTATCCACTAAAAAAAAAAACACTTACGATCCTTGTAACTTTGGTTTCAAAAAATACATTTTCAGTCACTTTTCTTTCATCTCGTTGTAAATACAATCAAAATCAATAATAATTTATTTATTACTAGTAGCGGCCTCGCGGCGTTGCCCCCGTAGTGATGGCAGATGGTGATGATGATGGTGATGAAAAGTAACCTATAACCTTCTCCAAGAGCATATCTATCAAATGCAATTTTAGAAATCGGTCCAGCCTTATTCAATGCAAACAATCAAATCTTTCCTCTTCATAATATTAGTATAGGAAACCACTGAACACACTTTTAATTCATTGGAAATGAAAAGTCTTACGAGTATCAAAATTTGGGACTCTTTTAATTGTCTAAGAGCTAAATGATTCTCCGATTCTTTCGCAAACTTGTAAAATCTGAGGCACGATTCAGACCTTCTCGGAATGCATTCTGAATTGGGAAAGTAACGTTTCTTCGCTGGAAAACTGAACTTCACACGTAACTTAACACGTCAACTTTCCGAAGAGAATCTTTCAGTCGGATGCATTTTCGGAATACTGAATCGCACTGCATGGCAACATGCATGACTAGGGCTACATCTAAAAGTTCAATCAGTTTGGCAAAACAAGTTTTCGTACTGTAGTAAAACTTATATTTTTTTGTTCTGTGGCGTGGATATTGCAAGTGTATCCAAAAATTGCCAAGTGGATATCCCAAATTGGCGAGAGCAGCGTTCGAATTCAATCGGTTGGATTTCTTTCGCCATCTATTGGATACCTGCCAATTAATGGGTAATTGGACTGCTATTCGTACTAATTGCCATTAAAACACTGCAGTATGTAATGCAGATACTTTGAAATAATATTTTATTTATTATAGAGACGACCTCTTTGGCGCAGTGAACGAAGGCCCGCCTGAAACATAATGGGTTGGGGTTCGCTTATGTTGTGTGAAATGTCCAACACTATTTATCTATTTATTAACCGACTTCAAAAAAGGAAAAAGGTTCTCAATTCGTGAAATTTTTTTTATCTAGGTACCTACGTTCACCGATTACTTGAAGAATTTGTTTTTGTTTGAAAGGGTTGGTGCCACAAAAATTTGGTGAGGATCTTCAAAGCTATGAATAGAAATGCACCTCGAGAGGCAGAAAATTTATAACAGTAATGTCGGTTTTTTAAATTTTAAATTACGCACTTGTTTATTAATGCGAAGGGCCGATGGGAAGCGTTTAAATTGAATGAGCCCTTTTTATCACGCACTTTTAAAGCTAAATCTTGCTGAGCAAAAGTAAGTTATAAATTATAACATCATCTCCTTTGCCCTCAACCCTCTATGTGGGGTCGGCACAACATTCTAAAAGTCCAACGCTAAAGTAAAGCTTGTTTAAATAACATCCTATCCTATTAAACGAGCGATATCCTATACTATTAAACGAGCAATATCCTATACTATTAAACGAGCAATATTTGTTTATTTGTACTTACGTTCTCGAAAACGGCTCTAACGATTTCGATGAAATTTGTGGTACGGGGTTTTATGGGGGCGACCAATCGATCTAGCTAGGTCTCATATCTGGGAAAGATCGTTGTCTCGGCATTTTCACGCAAAAATAATTACCAGTGCAATGTGGTTCTTAATTTCATAAAATTTGTTGAGACTAGAGTGGCTACGGGGTTCGGGTATGCGCCTTCGACACCGAAGGCTGCGAGTTCGAATTTCTGCCAAAGATATTTATTTTTTTTGTTTTGTAAGTTTTTTTGTTCTTTTTTATTTTTTTTCAATTTGCACCCGAGCAGATCTCGGTCGCCCAGATATTTTAGTTTAAAATAACTGCAGGTCGGCGGTGGATGCAAGATACATGGAAATCTTTGAGGGAGGCCCACCTATGTCTAACGGTGGACGTCCAACGGCCGAGATGATGATGATATACAGATAAGGTATACTCACGGATCCCATTCGTCCCGGGAAGCTGAAGAAGACGTCGGGTCCGTTCCGGTGCGGCATCTGACGCAGCACGTTGAGCAGCTTCGCCGAGTGACGCGGCTGGAACAAACACACAATATGAGATACAGAAGGCGAGTTCGATCCCCGCCGCGGGACAAATGTTTGTACGATCTGTAAATATTTGTCTCGGGTCATGAGTTTTTTCTATAAATAGTAGGTACGGTTTCGCGCTGGTGCTGCTCCCGGATTTGCCCTGACTAGCCTAGCATAGTAAGGCTAGGCTGTGGAAAGTGGGTGGTTGGGTGGCTTTAGCGTGAAAATCATGAAGAAACTTTTTGGTATAGATTGGCGGAGGAGTACTAAAAAATCTGAAGATGGACTTCCGCAAAGTCACGCCTGAGTCAATTAACTATAAAAAAAGTAGTATATCAGTCGTGTGGTTCCCATAACACAAGTTCTGCTTACTTTGGGGCTACATGATGCTGTGTGAAATGTCTAGCATTATTATTGTTATTTATTGTAGAAGGTAAGTTACTTGGACAGACGTATTAGGGCTACAGAAGAGTAGGTCGTCTGACTGCTCGATGGGTCGACGACATAGTCAAAACAGCAGGTCGTATATGGGTCAGAATGGCGCGGAGGAGGTTGACACAATCGAAGATAGGCCTATGCCCAGCAGAAGGATGAGATAGGCTGCACGTGATGATAATGAAGGAGGTTGTCTAATACACGTCCAAATACATAGTCCTAAGTCGAAGAGTATACTTTTTCAGCTGATCCGAATTCTGCGCTTCAAAAAAGTGCACCGTTTGCGCATGGTGGTGTAAAAACAAGTCATAATGAAACGCTTTACATATTTCAGTGAGTTTTAGGTGGTTTTAGTTAAAGAGACTGTAATTAAATTAGATTATATAAGGGCGACTTGTGCTTGTGCCAGTCATAATGAGAGAAATTAAAAAAATACTAATCTACGAGTTGAAAGACGCTTTTGTGAAGAAAATGCTGGCGTTTTCCATGCACAAACTGCGCACAAATTAATGAGCCAGAAAATTACCCAGCGGCATATTCAAGACATTCCCGCTTAAGAGAGCTAAAAACCTAATTAGCCTCAAACAGAGGTTAAAAAAGAACCAAAAAGGGCCAATCTCAATTACCAGGCAAGCATAAACACAAAGTAACTATTCAGCTGCCGGCTAATTACGGGCCCGGTGCGGCTAAAACGATGCAAATTTGAAAAGCATTGCGGCACCAGTAATTGCACGCCTCTCGTGGGTACGCCGCTACGTTCGACTATCTCCTTGCAGTTTATGTTACCCTGGTAGTATTGGGCTGTACTGCGGGGGCGTTTTGCGTAGTGCCACAGATTATATCGTAGATAGTGTCGCGTGTCAACAACATGCTTGACTATTTATAGTGTTTAGGGGTTGGGGCTAATTAGTGTGAGTGTGGATTGATTTCTAAAGGGTGTGAAATGCAACCGACACATTTGGATGAGGTTTTCAATTACTTATTGAAGTGGGCAAAACACGCAACGCGGAAATGTAGTACCCAATTAGGAGCTTTTGATTGAGGCGTTTTACGCTTTAACGCCGTTTCTGATTGGACAATTGAAGCTCCATATTGTGTACGGTCTTTATTACGTTGTGGTTGATTTTCAGGCTAAGTTCAGATGAACGCGACGCGCGGTTGGCTCGGCGGCGTGCGGTTTAAGATTCGATAATTGAGATAAGATTAAAGTCATGACATGACGCGCGGTCACGTACACAACAACATTGATTTGTTACAATCTAAAACTGCGCGCCGAGCTCATTTGAACTTAGCTGAACATAGCCACAGAAATAAAGTCATTTTAACCTGTTTTTGTTTTGAAAATCACTGAATAGAAAATATAATTGAAAAACATGTTAAAAAAGATCGACGTACGAGCCTATACCGCGGTTTTAAAGAACGTCGGTTTTACTCGCGGCTCGTTGGTGCTGATCGACTAGCGAGTAAAACCGTCGTATCGTAGTCGAATTGAGGTTTTTAATTTTGAATTTGATGGAGCTGAGTAAAAAATAAAGCAAACATGACGAGCCGCGAGCCAGGGGCCCTAGCCATATTACACGATCTATCGTCGCTGTAGAACGATCTATCGTCGCTGTAGAATAGAACACTTCAAAATGTATAGGAATTGACCACGTGACTCATCTACTTGAAACGTCAAACCCTATACATTTTGAAGTGTTTCTATTCTACAGCGACGATAGATAGTGTAATATGGCTAGGGGGGCAGGCTCGCCAACTCACAAGACCGCGGTATTGCAATGATACACCGGCGAGCTTTACCGACGAGCCATAAGACCGCGGTTTTACTCGCCCGTCGATCAGGGCCTTTACTCACCCATTTTCCATTGACAGCGCGCATGGCGTTGAACAGCTGCTTGAGCTCCTTCACTGTCACGCTGTAGCTCGCCAGCACGCCCAGCATTTCAATCAGGAGATCTGAAAAAATATCATAAAATTAAAAAGATACCTACATGAATTTATTCTCCGCTATGTAGATACAGTATTATAGATCTGTGTTGGATTAAAATATACCGCCATATCGATGTAAGCCACTGTAAATACAACTCAGCATGGCAGTTATTTTTTAGCATCTAAATTTGTTTTTTAGGATCTAAATTTGTAACACATATTCAAGCGGGAACTCCTAAAATATTTAAATATGACACCAATAAAGTAAGTCTATCTACTTCTAATTTTATAACTCAGCATGTTTAAAATATAGTGTAACATTAATTGTAATGCCAAAGCTTAAAATAGCGAATTTCAAAATCAAGAATGTTTGAAATGTATAAAGATCGATTGATCGAAGTTTATAAAGACGATACTTGGAAGGTAGAATGCTTAAAATGTCGAAAATACCGGAGTATAATATATTGGATTCTTTATGAACTAGATTTCTGTCGCTTCGACGGCCCCTGCCGCGGCACGCTCACTACGCTCGCTTACCTCGCGCGTAGTTATTTCATAATCTAAACATTCTAAACTAACCTAACCTAAACTGCTGGTTAGTTGTAAAATCCGTGGCTGAGTTAGTAAATTTGATGGCGATGTATAAATCAGTAGGTCAAGTAAAAATAATTGTTGTTATTTACTTGACGCTTTCTTTGGAATATTTAGTTGATGCTGTAAAAAAGACGAGTTAGTTTATTGGAAGATTTCTTATTTTCCCGTTGCTTAGTTATAAAATCAGAAGGTAGGTTCCGTGGCCAAAAAATAATTCTGCGGCTCGACTTATTATTCCCCAATATACTATAGTTTCCGATTATAGTCCAGTCAAAATAGCTCGAAATGTAACGGGTACCCATGCGAAAATTCCCAGAAAGCTGAAAATTGGTATAAATGACGATGGTGCTCCTAATACGAGTATTCCTACCAATTTTCAGCTTTCTGGAAATTTTTGTATGGGTGAATGTGTATTTTGACTGGACTATTATGGAATCCTAACTTCTGCAAAATGTGGCATATACCAAACTAGCAGCGCCCTCGCGGCGTTGCCCCCGTAGTGATGGTATATGGTGATGATGATGATGAAAAGTAGCCTCAAACCTTCCTCAGGAGTTTAGCTATCAAATTAGGTTCTGATATTTCGTCAGCGTCATAGTATAGCATACGTCAAGCGAAGCAGTTCAGTTTAGGACCTAAACTGGATCGCATATAAAGCTCATGGTAGGCAGTCTGATGTGTTCCAATTATCTATCAAGTATATCATTGACCACAGAATGCATAATCTATTCTGTACTGAGGCAATGTATCAAACATTAATGTATGTACTGCATCTTAATTGAATTAATTATTCCAATTGCATTAATTAAAAGTTAATTGTATAAATTAACGTGTGTAATTACAAGAGTGGAGATATATGATGACAATGTAATTTTTGTAAGTAAACGGCAATAAAACTATGCCTAGATAATATACATCATACTAGCGAACGCCCGCGGCTTAGCCCGCGTAGATTACTATTTTTTATCCCACGGGAACAATACATTTTCCGGATAAAAATTAGCTTATGTGTTATTCCAGAACCTAAACTATCTAAATTCCAAATTTCATCAAAATCGGTTTAGCAGTTATGGAGATACGTGACAAACATTCACACACACACACACACGGACTTTCGCATTTATAATATTAGTAGGATTAACACGAGCTCTAAACGGTGAAGGAAAACATCGTGAAACGCCCGTTAGTTTTAAAGGCGTCGATGGGTTTGCGACCTGTCACGTATGGAATGCTTACAAAATGTGAATTTTGACACCTCTGACTACTAGACATCTTCAAAGAATCTTAAATGTCTAAAGATCTGAAAGACCGTCTACCGCGCCTTGGGGATACAGTTGTATATTTCATTTTTTTACGTGTTTTTAAGTGTGTAAGTTAAAGAAGTGCATTTTTCAGCATAGATTTGTGCCAATTTTGTTTAGAACAACAAACTACACTATACTGCATACTGAACAGTTGAAGTGGGGTAGTAAAGTGTAAGGAATATCCCTCTTTTTTTTTATGTAGCAATAATCAGCTACAGCACGCTCGCCATAATTATTCTACAAAAATTCCAATTCCCAAAAAAGTCCCACACATTTCCACTAAAATATGGTCCCCAAGCAAGATTTTTTCTCACAAAATACATACATTACATTACTTGCAGATGCCTAATTCTCGTTACATTTCATTCCGCGCTCGAAATCGTTCAGCTACGGTAATCATGTAAATTATTCCACCCGAAAATACCAGGACTACATAAATATGGAAGCGTTGGTTCCATTCTCATTCCCACTGAATTTGTGATGTCACAGACGATAGGTATGACGGTATTACCTTACTCGTGATCGGTTTGTGTTTTTCGCCTGCGTATTTGTTAGTGTGTATTTATTTCGTTCAAACTGTTTTTTGTTCAAAATAATAGTCTGTATTTGTAGTAATTTTATGCCAAAATAACCATAAAGATCTCGCAAAAATATTTCATCTTGTCTATTAAGCATTATTTTGATAAAATAAGCACACGAAAGCTGAATTCCTCAACAAAGCGAAAGTCCATCTGTCGTGTAATTTCCATTGCTACCAGGGCCTAAGCCTCGAAGAGGAGTTTGCGCCGCTCGCTAATCCTCAGTAATCCAACACGGATTGCAGTCCAGCTCTGTTTTATGCAGGCCTGGTAGCCGTTGAGATATTAAAATGCTTAACGCGATTACGCCCGGTAACACGGCGACTTCTGAAGCGAAGTGGAAACTAGGAGTAATATAAACTCATCATCATCATCAGACTACGTTTAACATTGATATTTTTATTTCTTGTTCATAATGTACTAGTTTTTCAACATGAATTAGAGTTTGGATATAAGATCAAGGAATTTGTATACTAAACGTAACTGGAAGGTTAAATGAGACAGAAAACGCGGTTCGCTTGGGAGATAAAACTTGGGCGGTGTGTCTCTTTCTAAAGGGTGACCATAATTTATGAACTAAACATTCCTAATCCTTAATGAATATTCTGAAATTTAAATGACATGGGCACACTACTAATCCAACAACGAGTGTGAAAGAGACAAAGCTACCAAGAAAGCCTTTTAACAAGACCGACAATCCTTATAACCAAGATTGAATTATAATAGATCGTGTAAAGTCGTGATAAGGTTCAAAATCCCTTTAACATTAAAGTCGAGTTCACTATCCTGTTACGTAGTATATAAAATCCTTGTATAAGATATAGTTATATGTTCCATAAAATCTTGTTAAAAGATACTAATCAAATGCTTTTGAAGCTTTCTAAGTAATTTTATGCCGATGTTGCTCCTAGATTTTACGGGATCCTAGTTGTTTCAGATCAAACTTATTATTTTGCTTTTATTTGAAGGCTTTTGAAATGTTTTAACCGTCTTACAGTTTAGAAATATCTGTAAAGTATGTATGAGTACATAAGTATATGTTCTTATGAGCAAGTTGCTAACTCTGGTGACGGAGTTTTTAGGCCGCCTGAAGGCCTCCGTCATGGCTAAACGACTTAAAATCCGGGACCTACCACTTAATATAAAAAATTCTGATACAAAATCAATTCATACAGGATCTCTACTTCTAATATTTTTACTCTAAGATCCGTTATTGGATTATTTTAATAGATTCAGTTTTAAACTAGAGAATTTATAATATCTTCTTTGAAAGCTTATTCTAAGTAAAATAAAATAAAAAGCCTTACATTTCCTAGTGAATTATTAAGAATATAATATAATCGCTTGCCGAGTTAGGGTCCATTTTGCATCAACTATTAGTTTAATTAAGCTATTATGAGCAAGTTTTTTGGTCTTTTAACTCTTTTTGACATAATTTATCACGCCTTCAATCACGCCTTAACGAGTGGACCGATTTGGATGAAACTTGAAACAGGTGTAGATCATAGCGTAGCTTGGAATTGCATTTAGGCTAAAATGTTGGTACTACGAACTGAGCTGCGGTTGAAAGCACACTATCACACTAATATTATAAATGCGAAAGTTTGGATGTTTAGATGTATGTTTGTTCCTCTATAACTCGTCAACCACTGAACCGGTTTGGCTGAAATATAAAATTATAGATAGATAATGACCGGGAATAGGACAAAGGGTTTTTATCTGGTTACCACGCAAGCAAAGCCGCGGCCGTAAGCTAGTCTTAAAATTCCGAAATACTTTACTTTGTATTGCATTCCGTGCTTCGGATGGCACGTTAAATTGTCGGTCCCGGCTTTAAAGTCGTTAAGCCATGACGGAGGCCTAAAACTCTTACCAGTGTTAGTTATCATGCGAACAAACATACACACGTTGCATAATTTCACATCACATAAACTGAACATAATATCGTAAACCTAATGCAGTATGTAACTGTGACGTAGCCATTTCCGCATAAAACACAATTCCCACATTCCGTCACTCCCTCCCCGTTTATGCGCGCCTGGTGTTTCACTCCTGGTACAAAGTTAACCAATGAGCTAATTAATTTGTTGATTCGCGGAAACCAGCTGATTGATAAAGTAAGTAAACACGAGATGTGGAATGGACTTCCCTCTGACTACCTCTCTTGATATCTATAGAAAATCCAAGTGTTCCAATATGATTGGGATTGCCTCCTCCTTAAATCCTCTTCAAATAATACTCTTAAATACTTGGGGCTATTTTAACCATGTTCAGGGACGTATATAAGGGGGGGGTTTAGGGGGTCCGGACCCCCCCTTAGCCCATTAAGTTCGGAGGAAACCTAGTCAATTTTTGTATTTTGGAACCCTTGGACCCCCCCTTAACAAAGATCTTTGTATTTTGGAACCTTTGGACCCCCCCCTTAACAAAGCTATAGCTACGCCCATGACCATGTTTCATCTTTCTTTCTATAATAACAGCTTCCGCATAGCTGTGGCCTCTCTCTTTATCTTTAAAATTGTGACGTCAATACACATTTTTTAGACAAAGAACGAAGTCCCGTACAAAACTCTATTTCAAACTAAATTGTTAATCATATAACACAATTTACTGAATAAACTAAAAACTCGATTGTCCAACGTTTTTAAACGATTTGCAAATATTTACTAACGCGCAGCAATTATTTAGTTCCAGTTTGCAATTCAATGAATGAATTAACTCTTAAAACCTGGGTCGACGATCGGCTTAATTTGAGCTTTCAGTGTGCAAGCAGCTTAATTTGCAGCTTAACCACAATCCCACAGTGTGGACATGCCTTTAAACAATGTATGTTGATTTATGAAACCCTGGTACATCCAAAATTATTTACAATAGGCCTGTTTCATAATTTTGAAAAATGGTACTACAATGTTCAGAAGTTGCTTCTGATTGCTAAAAATAATATATTTCACAATAACTAATGAGATTTACAGAAAAATAAAACTTTTAAGTTTAATATTTAAAATTCACGCCAAAACGCTTCAATATGTCATGGCGTCTCCTGTGACGTCATCATTGTCACAGCCTTATGTAACCAATAGTACAAAGTGATGTTGGTGAACAATTTTCTAAATAAATTCATTTTAATTGTGAATTCCAAAGGATATAAGTGGTGTGTAGTGCCTAAGTGCGACAATAATTCGAAATAGACACCTGAAAAGTTGTATAAAAACGTTTCACGGAACAAAACTATCTGTAAAAAGTGGTTTAGGTACTCTTGCACGGCGGATCTAAAACAAAGAAATATATTATGTAGGTGCTTAGTAAGCCTGCTAAAGGAACAAAGTTATTAACATTATATTTTTTAACAACAAACAACAAATTTAGTTTCCAATATAGCTTATTTTCGAGAATAATACCTAAGTAGAAGGTATGTATGAAAAAATCTTTATTGTGCTTTTAAATTGATTTTATGGAAAAAACTTTTCCTAATATCTATTATAATATGTCTATTTACGCGGAAGCCTTCACATTTCTGAATTCTGCCGAACAAAAATCATTGTTTGTTCTCAGAAACTCTCCCAACATTAGAACATCCACTATAGGCAAATTAGACGAATTTGCCGTGGTAAATCCTGGTTCCACTATTGTATCTTTTGAGAAAACGACGGACGATAAAATAGATATCCCTAAATTAAGCACTAAGAACAAATTAAAACCAAAAAACGACTACCTACCAAAACTTGAAGAGTTATGCGATTTGTATGAATGAAGTTTGTTCTGTTCACTGACAGTAACACTCGTGACGTAATTCGCTCTGATTGGTGTTTCATCTATCATGGCGGATAGCCGTATTTTATGGTTTTATTTTATCAAAAATAAAATTAATCTCACTATAATTTCAATAATAAATATGTTTTACGGAATCTGTGAATCTTAGTTCATTAGATTAATGCATTAATTTAGTGATTACGCATTGCAGGAAACACGCCTATTGAATTCACGTGAAAGTCAGTGGGGCAAACGGCTGGCAAGCAATTTATTTGTGTGGCATCATTAATATTATTGTCAAACAAATTATAGTCAAATTTCAAATTCAGAATGTTAAATCTAAATGCAAACAGAATGCGGCCATTTTAGGTTGCCAGTCAGCCATTTTGAGATCATTGGGTACGAGTACCTACCGATTAAATTGTTTGTAAAGGAAATAACGGACATCTAATACATCATCTATGACTTCCCTAAAGGGACAGATAAAGGCAAGTCCATACACAATATGATAAATGCCCACATGAAAAAGCAGAATGAAATTCCCAAGGCGCGCTTGACTATTTTCTCAGTTCTTTCTAAATGATCATGTGCATTTATTTGAAGGTGCCTCTGACTAACCACTTAAGACATATTCTAGTAATCTTGAATGTTACCTACGTTATTTGAAAATAGCATTTAGATTTTAGACGCTAAACTTATAAAGTTGATAGGTAAACAAGACAGAAGTGATAATTCCTTTCCCTATAAAAAAATCAAAACAGAGATTTATTTTGGAGGCGCCGGGTATCGATCCCGGTACCTCTCGCATGCTAAGCGAGCGCTCTACCATCTGAGCTACGCCCCCTGTTACAATAAATTCGAAATAACAGGATAGTATGAAACTAGTCTAAAGCTACATTGCCTAGGGCTATGTGTAATGTAGATCACGTGTAAAATGCGTAGTAAGCTGGTTGCCTTTCACTAATTCCAGCTGTGTAAACTAGAAATTAAAACAATATTTATTTACTTCACAAAGCGCTACAATCTACGAAGCGAAAAAAAATATTTACCTAACTAGATTCGTAATCAAACATTCAAATATGATTACACCCTATTGTAAACGTTTAATATTTAATATATTATGTGTAATATTTGCTTCAAAACCCTGTGAAGGCACATCAATATTTTTTGTTGTGCCTTCACAGTAAATAAATTCAGTTTAACTTGCAACAAGATTATTGCGTACGATACGCAACTCAATCAATTTTGTACGTGACCTTATTCAAAACATAATTTAGAATTGACGATTTTGCATTTGCTCTCAGAAAACGGTGTTGTTCATTTCTGGTTTAAAGCATTTACAAGGCCTTTTTACTTTCCATAATTTTAAATTCTAGCTAAATCTTGAATACTTAAACAATAAGCGATACTAACAGACTATCGATATTAACATGGTTGTATGATGCAATTATTTTAGTTAAGTTTAATAGTTTTTAGTAACAGTTCACGACACGGTTATTTCTCAAAGCTCGGTTGTCAGACTCATATTTAATTTATTGAATAAAAAAACATCAAAATGAAGGTAGTTGGAGGCGCCGGGTATCGATCCCGGTACCTCTCGCATGCTAAGCGAGCGCTCTACCATCTGAGCTACGCCCCCGTTGTGGCGAGTGACGAATTTCCGCCACAGTTCCGGATTGTCCAGTTGACGACTTGGCGAGGCCGTTGCGAAATACCCTCATTTGAATTACGTGACATTTCGCTTTTAGCGGAGTCTGCAGAATGTCATGCTATAATGGTTACTACAGCGTATTTTGGACCAAAGTATACTAGAATTTGCTTACGATTTCGCTTCCGTATCTAACCTAGAAATAAGTAAGAGCCAGTAGCCAGCTCTCTTGACGGAGTTTCATGTGTCAAATAATTCTGGATGTCGACAACAACGCAAATATAAAAATGAACCGTCTACAAAAAAAAAATCAAATAGATTAACCGTAAAGACAACAAGACGAGTAACCGGAAGAATTACAAATACACGCACACCGGATTTTTATAAATAAAGATGTTTCTTAAATGTCAGTAGATCTATAAATTAATAGATCACAGCACACCTGAGACTAATTTGCAAGTTAAATTTTAATTTAGACTAGACTCGTAGACTCATTCTTGGAAGATTGGTCTTCCTTTGCATGAGGACGAGAAAGGTGGAATAGGGATAAAACGGGAGGATAGGGAGGCTTTTGCCTTGCAGTGGGACGATACAGGCTAGAAATAATATATAAACTTTTAAAGTTTGGATGTAGGTCATAGCCAATGCAGTGGCGGCATAAAGGGGAGGCGGAAGGGACGGGCCGCCACGGGCACCAAGCACCAAGGGTGTCACCGTGCTTGGCAAAAAAAATCCGTATAAAATCTAAAAACTACCTTTCAAAGGGAGTGCCAGAGGGTGTTCAAGTTGGTATTAAGGGGATGAAAATGGGTAAATGTTTGAATGAAAAAAGTCTCATCAAGCATCATCAAGTAGGTACCCATCATCGTCTTAAGAAAATTTTGCTCTCATTGCTCGTGGATCTCGCATTTAGCTTGATGAGTAGATACCTATTTTGCGAGCAAAATGAGTTATGTCTGACCACAGAATGGAAACCGACAAGCAGCCAGCCTTTTCTTTGTGCACCATAAGAGAGCTCGCTTCGCTCGCCTTGTTTTAATCTCGCTTTGCTCGCATAATAGCTTCATGAGTATTTTGCGACCAAAGTGAGTAGGTATAATATCAGACCACTGAGTGATGTTTATTTTTTGGGGGGTGCTCAATAGAAAACCGCCCCGGGAGCTACGCCGCCACTGAGCCAATGTCAGTAGCTAGTGATCAAAGCCGCAGGAATAAGCTAGTCATTAATTTACACCAAAATCCTCAACTAGCTAAGTAGTAGATAGTCGTCTGTCAATATGAAAGTTCAGCGATCTTCCTTTGATGAATCTAATCAATTTCTAATATAATTCTAATAAAATAAAATACATAATACAGGGTCTCACCCTGTATTAGACCCTGTATTATGTATTTTATTTACAATAAACAGGGTCTCACCCTGTATTATGTATTTTATTTTATTATTTATTTTATTTAAAGTCAATGGGCCCCTGGAGGGAAACTACTTTAAATCCGTAAGATAGATTGCAGAAGAAAACATTCCTTTATCTTTTTTAAAGGAACAAAACTGCACTAAAAGATTTTCTAAAATTCGTTTGCTCACCCGGGAATCAACCCAGCTAAAAATTAAATCGCTATTTTATTTCACTACTAGTCGATACATTCAATGTTAAAGATCCAATTTCTCAAAGAAACGTGAGGTCTTACTCATGCCTTACTCCATAGATTCTCAACCTTATTTTCCCCACCGCCCACTTTGAAAATATTTTTTTTTCTAGAGCCCCCCCTTACCTACTTTTTACCTGTCGCGAATTTTTCACACTTTTCTGGTTAAGTTAGTTGACGATTTTTCGAAATTCCTAAAGGGGTTAAAATCCAAGGTACCAACTAACTTGAAACTTATCATAAGTTTACGGGGCTCGAAGACTCGCTGCTTATCAGTTCCTATTCTGCGGTCTGACTTAACTCGCTTTGCTCGCAATATAACTACTCATGAAGTTAAAATGCGAGTGAATTGAGCTTCAAACCAAGCGAGCGAAGCGAGCCGAATTTTTGTAAGTCAAATACAATACGTGACATTTGATTTTTTTTTTGCAGTTTTCTAAGAAAAGCTAGCTTATCGGTTCATATTCTGTGGTTAGACTTTACTCACTTTACTCGCTATATACCTTACTTATGAAGTGAAATGCGAGCGAAGCGAGCCCAATTTTTTAACACAAATGCAACATTGTGATATTTGATTTTGTTTGCGGTGATCAAAAAAAAATCTCGCTGCTTATCTGTGCTTATTCTGTGTTAATCTCTTTACTCACAATATACCTTACCCATGAAGTTAAATGTGAGCGAAGCGAGCCGAATTTTTTAAGACAAATGCAACATTGTACACTTGATTTTGTTTGCAATGATCAAAGAAAAAAATCGCTGCTTATTGGTTTCTAGTCTGTGGTTAGACTTTACGCTCTTTACTCACAATATATTTTACCTACTCATGAAGTTAAATGTGAGCGAAGCGAGCCGAATTTTTTAAGACAAATGCAACATGTAACACTTGATTTTGTTTGCGGTGTTCAAAGGAAAAACTCGCTGCTTATCGGTTCATATTCTGTGGTTAGACTTAACTCACTTTATTCACAATACTTATGTTTATACAACTTTATAAATAAGGACTTATAAAGTTAAATGCGAGCGCAGCGAGCCAAATTTTTTAAGACGAACACACGACCACTGGATTAGAGTGTTTTTTTTGCCTATTTTAGATTACATTATCGCCCCCCTGCTTCATCTCAACGCCCCCCAATTTTCTCTAGGTCTTTTACTGCCCCCCTGAAAGTCTCAAACGCCCACAGGGGGGCGTTATCGCCCACGTTGAGAACCTATGCCTTACTCGAATGAATAGAATGAAAGTCAACTTATTTTTTTTTCAAATAATACGTAGGTAGGTAGGTAAGGAAGAATTTTAGTTCATAATTTAGTGGCCATCTCAGTTTATGATTGCAGGCAAGATCCTCTGGCATAAAATAACTTTATAACCGGAACCGACAACTTCAATTTACTACCCTCTAAAGCACGGATGCAGATAATTGTCATACGGTCACCCATAAATTTTCTGATCGCTCTGAACGTTGCTTAAATTAATCCTTCTGCCTGAATTAAAGTTATTATTATATCTATCAACGTGTTACTACTAGTAATATCATATCGTTTTCTCATAAAATGTCTATCAGCATATCGACATTTAATTTATCTAAAGCAATAAATATTTATTGTTTTAGATAAAGCAATAAATATATTTCGATAATTTTAATAAAAATTTTAGAAGTAAGAAATGAATTTGTTAATGAAATCTAAAGAGTTACCGACTCCGTTCGTTCAATTTTGAAAAAAACCTTTAATTGCTTTCGTTCGCTCTTTTTGAGGCGAAAGAGGTTTGTCAGGATCGTAGCAAGTGGAAATTCGTGGTCTCTGCCTACCCCTGTGGGAAAGAGGCGTGATTTTATGTATGTAGGTATGCTTTCGTTTAAAATTCAAATACCTTTTTAACCGACTTCCCAAAAAGGAGGAGGTTCTCAAGTCGACTGTATGTTTTTTTTAATTAGCTAGTACATTTCGAATGTAACTCTTAATGGATAATGCGAATAGTGAGCTAAGTGAAAGCCTTTTATTGCGCAAGCGCAGCCTTATTGTATGTCAATGTCAAGTAAACGACTTACATGATCTGGTTTGCTAATTAATTATATAGCATAGAGCAGTCGATTTTTTTAACATTAGTTTCAACAGGGGGCGTAGCTCAGATGGTAGAGCGCTCGCTTAGCATGCGAGAGGTACCGGGATCGATACCCGGCGCCTCCAACCCTTATTTTTCTTCCCAAATATTCAATTTTAACATTTTGTTGACACAAAGTTTAAAAAAAATCCCTTTACTAATAAAATGAGTAATTAAACTTTGACCTGATGAGCTTGATTTTTTATTAAAACTTAATTAAAATGTGCCTTCCTATAGCATCCCTATTAAAAACGTGTTATTCTTGCTGAAAATAAAGTAAAATAATATGCACGGTTCCTAGCAACTCGGGTCCAATATTAATAAAAATGTTCACCTGAATGATACAAAGCATTGTTTGGTCGTCCCATTTGGCTCTTGCTCATTTTCACCCCGAAGCGCATTGACCCCGTTTCTCACTCAGGTGACGTGAAAAAAATCAGGGTAGAATACTAGGCGCGCATACAAAAGGGGTGTTGAAAGAGACGAATGTGTGGAAATTACGTTTGGTAACAAGAACCGAATTAAAAATGTGAGCACTCTGCACTTGTCATGCATTCCTGGTGTTTGGGGAAAGGGAAAATTAATTATGCAGGTACAGTTGAGCCGACGGATCTCGGCGTACGTGAAGTTAGGCTTTTCGCTGCGCAGTAGAACATTTTGTATGAAAAAGTTGCACTGCGCATCGAAACGGCTAACTTCACGAACGCCGAGATCCGTTGGCCGTACTGTACTAAGCATGTTTTCTAAATAATGTTCTTTTTATGAACTTGGGTGTTTCGACAAGGGTACCTACTACTGAAACAACTATGAACAGGGGCAGACTTTTCAAAGAAAATTAATTACAATTTAGACTTACTCATTCGTTTGAAACAACTTAGCTAATAATAAAACACAAATTACCTCCTGAGTAAGGAGAAAAAAACATTGAAACGTTTAACAAAACGGATAATACGACGCATAACATAAAAATAAACCGCAAAATATGGCATGAACACGACCATAACATTATGCCATGCGGCGCTCAAAAGATATTGCGTAGAAATGAGCTTTAAAGAAACTCGCAAGCTTATAGATAGGAAAAGAGGGTGATATTACTGTGAATTGACATTATGTTGCATTTATACATTATTTGTTTAACATTAAGATCCATTTTTAACTAGAAAGATCTATCCTCGAACTTAGCAAAGCGAATCAATACTGATAAAATCCATCCATACATAATCAACTACCAGACAGAATCTGTTTCAGCGAACTATCCAGTTACGTAGTATACGAAATCCTTGATTTAGGTTCTGATATTTCGTCAGCGTCATAGCATACGTCATGTGACAAATTAGCGAAGCAATTCAGTTTAGGACCTAAACTGAATCGCATTTAAAGCTCATGGTATGGGGGCAGACAGCTATGTTCATCGGTTATCATCATCATTCAAATGTTTGTATGGGAATCGAACTAAAGTGCATCGTGCGATTCAGACCTTCTCGGAATGTATTCTGGATTCGAAAACTGACGTTTCTTCGCTGAAAATCTCTTTCCGAAGAAAATTATCGAATCGGATGCATTTTCGGAAGTCTGAATCGCACTTCAGGATATCT
Source organism: Camptogramma bilineatum (assembly GCA_958496255.1). Classification (NCBI taxonomy): domain Eukaryota; kingdom Metazoa; phylum Arthropoda; class Insecta; order Lepidoptera; family Geometridae; genus Camptogramma; species Camptogramma bilineatum. The sequence goes on from OY292471.1 coordinate 12,367,495, forward strand.
TATCGTCTGTGCTACGAATTCAGTTTATTTATCTCACAAATTCTCTTCTTTCAAGGCATCTAATCGAAGCGACGCGTGATCCCAAGTCTGGCACTTTTTTGGCTCAACATATCAGCATTGCCATCCAGCGCGGTAATGCTGCCAGTGTCTTGGGCACGCTTCCGTCTGGCAGTGGCTTGGATCAGTTGAGCTACCTTTAGATCGTTTCCAACGATCCTTAGGTGGCTCAACTGGTTCTTTTGTATTTTATACTTTTATGTAAATATGTAGTAGTTTAGTTTCTGTAAATAAATATTTTCTCACAAATTCATGTCTCTCTTCGCATTTTTTAGAAGTAGAGCCGAAATAAAACTTTCTCATAATAATCAGGGTAACACAAGCAAACAAGAGATCAAAACTTGGTACAAAAAAGAAACATCCTGTTCTCTGCCAAAAAAATCTTAAGACCTTTTCAATTCTTACATTTCTCAGGGGCACCAAGATAGCAGAAGTTGTAAGGAGATTAACAAGCTGAAATCAGCCTTACAAGGGTATTTTATTCCCACCAATGGCGTAGCCAGATTTACGAAAGTATTTTTTTTTTATTTTAAGGATACGAAGCTGTCTAAAAGCCAGAGGTAAGGGATGAAAAGGTACGAGTAACATTATTTTTTACTTGTATTCATATTTTATGACTCTACCTCGCCTTTTTTCGCGCTTAAGGCGGAGCCTAAAGTTTAACACACACTGTTGCACCATTTTACAGACTTCATTTATTGGGTTGTCCTCCTGTATGTTTTAGAAGCCTGGTATAACTTTTATTTGTTTGCTTTTTTTATAACGCAGTGTTTTTGACCGAAATATTTGCGATGCTATTAGGCTATTATGCTCATAGTAGACTTGCAAATACTTTTTTTTATTGTATGTAAAAAAGCCAAGAATTCTTATTCTCAATAACACAATAAGGTACCAAAAATACATACCTACTTATGTAAATCCTCAAATAAAAAAGTCACGCAGTCCAACGGTATAAGGGCATCTAAGAAATATTTCTCAAGTTATTCTTGGGGTTCCCAACCGCACCAGGATATCATAAGCCATGAGGTAAAAAGATTGTCAAAAGCATAATTTGATTTGCATGGGGGAGATTGTGCAGCTACGAAACTTTAGGACGAAAAAAAAACATGCAAGTATAGATTTGGTTTGTTGATCGATATTGATTCATTCTCAGGAACACAAGGACAACATACAATCGTAGAGATTATCCTGGTATTAGATTGTTGATTATCGTGGCTTATTTGTGTTTGCTCAGTTAAACCTTGAACAAATTCTCAAGATCACCAGGAATTCATAAGACAAAAACAGGGATGGATGCGAAAAAAAATTCAGCCATTCGGTGAAGCAACAAATCTTCAATTACAATTTACTCGTACATTAACATTGTCGCAGCCAATTCTGTTTTATTCTAAACAGTAACAGAGAAAGTGCAGAAAACTTCAACACTATTTTATAGTATTTGTTTAACTAACCATCAAAAGGGGATCAGGATAGCATAGCGTATGAGAAGTTCGGTGTTCTTAGGTATTTTCGATTGGACAAACCCATTTACCATCCATTCTTTTCTAAAAACGATTTCTTAGACGCTTTTGTAATCTTATATCGTTGAAGGTCTAAAAATACATAATATTTATTGATAAAGTGCAGTGACCTTGCCAAAAATCTTAGGGACACCAGGCAAACAGAGTGCAGAAAGAGATGCGATAGTTTTTTGTGCTCATTTTTTACATCGAATTCAGAAGATTTCTTAGTTTCGGTTGAATAGGGGGTTGTATTATGTATTTCAAAAAATGTAGAAGCTCCTCCCTTCAATGAAAGCAGGTAGTATTAGATCGACTCACAATATTTATCTTACTTCTTTGTCACCTCTGATAGCCTGGTTTCCTTGGGAATACCAAGACATGCTTGAGAAACGAATTGTCTAGGAGAGAAATCTTCTTGTGAATTTATCGTAACGCTTCATTCTCAAGCTAGCTGCCCTAGCCAAGTTACTTATCTACATCGCTAACGCTATAGATGACGATAAGTCACGTAGTCAGAAGTGTCATAACAAAGGATTAGCGATTATAGAAAGACATTCGATACGAAGCGCTTGTTATTTGGTTAGGGTAGCTGGGCAAAAATGTGAAGATGCAGAAATCTTTGTTCTTACTTGAACCTTCCTGGAAGCTTCTCATAATTCATGAGAACACCGAGATTGCTTTCAGTCATTTTCTGAAGGTAAGTTAAATGTTCATTGTAAGGGTGCAATAAACTTTGCAGGAAATCTCAGGAACACCAAGCACCACAAGCAAAAGTTTCTAGTGCTCAAATTTTTTGCATCAAATTCAGACGGTTTCTTAGTTTCGATTGAGTTAAGTTGTGTTTTGTATATGTAATAAAAAAACTCAGAAGCGTCTCCCTTTATTGCAAGGACAAGCAGGTAGTTTTTGAACGACTTAAAGTATTTTTTTTACTTACTTCTATGTTACTTCTGATAGCCTGGTTTCCATGAGAAAACTAAGATATGCTTGAGAAATGATGTCTTGGAGAAATCTTCGTGTGTGGACATTATCGGAACGTTTAATTCCCAAGCTAACCAGGGTAACAAAAATGTGAAGAATAATAAAGTAAGGTGCAGAAATATGCCAGTTAAAAAATGTCTAATAAGGTGCAATGGACCTTGCCGAAAATATCAGGAACACCAAGCAAACAGAAAGTAGTAAGAGATGCGAAGGCTTAGTTGCAGATGTTTGGAGTTTTTAAGCAAATAAATCTTCCCTATCAAAGCTCTTCTTCTGACTACGAAGACAGTATCATAAAAGCAAAAAAAATATTCGAAGTCCTAATACCTACTTACTTAAAGGATTACTCTTTCTCACCAAGACCGGGCCTGCATAAAACCAAGGAGTCAATTTGTTTTTTACACCAACTTCATTTACCATCCAAGCTGTTTTCAGGTTGATGGTATACATAAATAGGGGTTCTATGTCTATGTACTTTAAAACTCACAAGCTCCTCCCTCCGATGAAGGGAAGCAGATAGTTTTTGGACTTCTTTGTCTCTTCTGAGACCCTAGTCTCCTTGGGAATACCAAGAAATGCTTGAGAAATAAAATATCTTGGAATGGCTCTCTCGAGAGTCTATCAATCAACCTCATAGATCCAATATTTTTTTTCTCGTTATTTTCTTCAGATAGTTTTACTATCTCTTTTAATCTTCTGGTTCCTGGGTGTTCTTGGGAATATAATTAGCCATGGTAACTTGAGAATTTTGCGTTCCAGATAAAATGATTTCATTTCCTTCCATCTCCTTCGTTTTCAGTTAGCTTGGTACTGTTGAGAATTTTAATCAAGATTGACTGAGCATGCACAATAGATTCTGTTCTATTGTAGTTAATATTGGAGAGAAAGAGAAAGACGCTATTGTACTCAGGTAGCTTGGATTCAAAATGACTGAACAGAATTTCGTCTCCAATACCTCTTCTTGCCTATGCCTGCTTAGTAATTTTATGAATGAGTTACCTAATTATTTGATTGTAAAAAGTTAAATTTTTTAGGAAGCCAAAAATGGTTATGTTTTCAAAAAAACTTTGATTTGAAAACTTTGCGACTTATTTTTGGAAACCTTAAATCGTACTTTTATTTTTTTGTAAATAATCGATTTCAATGACTAAGTACTTAGTACTTAAGTATTTTTTCAAATTCTAACTATACCATAGGTGATTTTTTTCAAATCTACACTAAGGAACAACTTAAGTAGCCATTAAGCGACTCTGAGTGCGAAGCCATATTAATTTGTATGATCTTGTTTATGCATAATCCCAAAATCACCAGGATCGCATAAACCAAAGGCAGAAAACTTTGCATCTTCCTCATTTTTAAAGGGAGGAGCTAAACCATCATTGAATGCCGCCCTATTGAGATCTTTATTATTACAATCATCTATATACATCTTCGTCATCTCGCTTCCTGCGATTGCCTTAAATATTGTAACATCTTTATTTAATTTGATGATAATTATCTTGGTCTTGGTATCCCTGGGAACCATAATGCCTACATCTTTTAACTATGGACAATGTGCAAGCCAATAATATAGCCATGAGATAGATGCATTCTCAAGACCATATTTATATGTATTCCCAAACAAACCAGGATATCAGAAAGTAAAAGAACTGGCAATTTCCAATCCAAGAAAAAATAACTAGGGTAGGTACCCAGATGTTGTTTTTTTTTATTATTTTGGATTCGCAGGGTTTGTGCATTTAGCCAGTGTCAGGAAGGTAAATGTCAAGATAATAGATACACAAGATATAAATACATATTATAATACATTAATAAAATAGCCCACCCCTCCCGTGTGCCTCAATAAAGATATGGGGCTTTACTGAAACATCACACGGACTTTCTGAGACAACTTGATATGCAATGCTATTCAATTTTGTTTCATTTGCCCTCACTTATTCACGTTCACGAACACTCAACAGTTAATAATCCACCATTATTACAACATTCGAATAAACACAAGTTTTGTAAAATAAAATAAAAACGAAAAGTCCCTTCCAAAAAGTCCACCTACCTGCTTTACCCAATGACTTTAGGGGAAGTCCTTACGTGTGAAGAGGCTGGTTTCATTGTCACAAGACGTTTTACCTTTCAGTTACATTGTTAAAATTGACACCTTCTTTTTTCGTCTGAGAGCTTAGTTCCTTGGCGAATTCATAAAACCCTTTTTAAGTTAGTTTATGTATGAATGGGCCTGTACAATAAACTCACTGAATTATCACTTCATGCTTATGGTGTTTAAATAGTAGATTGTATTATAAGGGGGGAAAATAATATTTTTACGGCGAGGGCGCTCTTTTGAATCCAGAGCGAAGTGAAGGATTCTAGAGTAGAATCCCGAGCGTAGCGAGGGATTCTTTAGTAGAATCCTGAACGAAGCGAGGGATTTAAAGTACGTCGCCCGAGCCAAAAATATATTTTGCGCCCGAGTGATACACTCTACTTTTCATTACAATCTATGAGAAAATAAAAGGGAGGAGAAAAGAATGTGTTAAATCAACGAAGTTCCACTTGAGAAGAGTAATCGGGGATTCCATTTTTTTATTCAGAAGGTGGCCGCGCCGGCTGAATGGTGGGCGGTATGTTTATCTGATACTTGCAGCGTCCTCGCGGCGTTGCCCCCGTAGTGATGGTTTATGGTGATGATGATGATGATGATGAAAAGTAGCCTATAACCTTCCTCAAGAGTTTAGCTATCAAATACAGAAATAATTTTTCAAATCCGACTAGTAGTTCCTGAGATTTCATTTCATTTCATTTATTTATTTATTTCTCTCACAAACAATATTTAAATATAAATAAATAGCTAAATAAATATACAGAATAATGAATATTAAAAACGTTGTAGGTAGCTATTATAAAAACCTGTTTTGTGAGATTAGCGCGTTCAAACAAAAAATCTCTTCCGCTAGAATTGCTCAATAGTTCCACGAAAACAAACTAGATGGCGCCAGTAGACCGTAGTTTTAGATCGCGCTGACGAAAACGCACAGGATTTTATGAGGTTGGACTTACAATTTTCGTATGGACGCTAAAGCCGCATTGTAATAAATCTCTAAATGTGATTACAATTGTGGTGTTTTTGGAAGAGTCCTCATTCACCTAGCTAGATTCGAGACTTGAATGTGGAATCTTTGCACCTATGAGGTACAGTACGGCCAACGGATCTCGGCGTGCGTGAAGTTAGCCGTTTCGATGCGCAGTGCAACTTTTTCATACAAAATTTTCTACTGCGCAGCGCAGAGCCTGACTTCACGTACGCCGAGATCCGCCGGCCCAACTGTACAACTACTTTGCAGTGCAAAGTAGTTGTACCCCATAGGTGCGCGGCAAAGATAATTCCGGCGCACTTAAAGGGGATTAAAAACTCATTACTGCCCGCTAAACTAATAAAGAGGATTAAAAACTCATTACTGCCCGCTAAAAGTTCCTTGAAGAGGAATCATCTACTTTGGGCGCACTTAAAGGCGAACAAAGTCGTCCTTTTCGAATAGATGGAATGAAAAATATATTAATCACCGTAAAAATGGATGGACATCAACACTTCATAAACCATAGCAGGTTGAGAAAAGAGAAAAGTTTCCAGGGAAATTCACTAGTTCTACTACTTAGTTTATTTAAGAAATGTTAAAACGACACTTTCGCTTTAGTTTCTGGCTTTTTTTCTGTCAACCTGATGATAAGTTATTATTCTCAGGAATACTCACACAACTTAAACTGAGGATAGATTTAGAAAAGTTCAACGTCCAAAACCTTTTTTATTCCCAAGTTATTCTTCTGATTCCCAAGAACACCTGCAGAGCTAAAATGGTCGCTAATGCAGATTCACAATAATATGATTCACGGGTGATTTGTATTGATATTGCTAAAGCATTTCATCTTTAATTACCGTCAAATGTTAGCTGAATTGTACGCAATTCAATTCACAGCAGAATCACATGCTAGGCCTTAAATTGCCACACGAAAAAAAATAACCCGGTTGGTTTTCATTTAATATTGCATCGTATTATTACTACTAATACTCTGTAAATAAGTATTTGGTTTTTAAGTAAGTATTTAGTATGTTTTACTATCATTATTAAACATAAATAATATTTGATTGACACTTAGTGCAATTCCAATTCATAAGTGGCCATTTTATCTTACGATTCTCCACAAAACTGTCAAACAATAAGATGATATGGCCGGTACGGAATTGTCAACTTTGTGATTTCTAATACGAGAATCTCGACGCAAATCATTTGTGAATCTGCATTAGCGACCATTTTAGCTACGCAGGTAATCAGAAATGTCCTGGATATGCGTGAGAAAAATCCAAGGAATATAATACTTGTACCTTACGTTTGAAAAAGCAGGTATGCATGTAACTTAGTAAACGATCTTGTGTTTATGGTTTTCTGGTATTCTTGGGAATTTAAGTAAGTTTACAAAATCTAAGTTAAAGATTATAAAAAGATTTGAAAGAAATGACAAAAAATACCGATGTTTTTCAAAATATTGGTCTTACCAACATTAGTTACTGAAGGGTGTCCTTTACCAGACAAGCATAGTAGAATAGAAGTAAAATAGTTTCCTGGAAATTGATTCCTTAGCTTAGACTGAATTTAGAAACAAATTGCTCAGAAACATCGATTTTGTTATCAAAACAGTCTCAAAATCACTGAAGAGTTATAAGTTGTTGACACCTTTACCAGGCAAGCATAAAAATATAGATGTAAAATTTCAAAGAAACGGTTTTCGGTTGTTAACGTTAAAACGCACCCCTCCATAATTTTGAAAGACTCCGCCTTTCCATGGAACGTCTTACGTCTTTGTGAGTTCTGTTACCCTTGTAAAACGCATTGTAATCGATATGATTTCCAATCGTAGTCTTGTTCTTACTACTCAGGTTTCCTGCAGTTGTATAATAATTGGGGTCCTAGTAAACGTGATATAGTTTTATTAACCAATGGCCCTGCGCTTCATTCTCATCGTAACCAGGATAACATGAATTTTCTCAAGCTCGTCCTATGTTTCCCGAGGCAACTAGGCAACCAGAAGCTATGAAGAGTTTACAAAATAGCAAAGAGAAGACCATCTTTCTACGTAATGTGCTTCTTTCTATATAATTTTTTTTATGAGTTAGAGAAAGGAAAACGTCTTGCAAAATTATGATAATTTTTACCTTGGTACCTACTAAGATTTATTATTTCCTAAGCCTCAAATTATTATCTCTCATGACAATGTATTTTCTCTCAAGCCATGCCTATGCTTCACAAGATGTCTACCATAAGACATAACATAACAAGTTGCAAAGGAACTTTAAGAGTATTTTTTCCCGTTTTCGCTCAGCGATAAGAAAACCATACCACCTTGCCAAAAGGTACACCTTGCAAAAATTCCAAGACGATGGAATTCTCAAGTATTTCTTATGATTCCCAAGACAACTAGGCTATCAGAACTTATAAGCAAGTAACACAATCCACGGCACATATTAACGCAAGGGTGGAATTCTGTTTAACCAATCAGGTAACAGACTTTAATGACGTCATAACGATCGTGTGACGAAATGTGGCAGCTTGGGAACCCCGCTATACATTCCAAGGAATGTTCAAAGACGATGCAGTTCTCAAGCTATTCTTACGATTCCCAAGACGACACGGTTACCAGAAACTCAAAGGAGGTAGAAAGAATAATTCCATGTTAAATTTAAAAGGAAGGGCAAGGCCATGGTGGCAACGATCTCTCCAGCAGGTTGCTTGACGTCATTAATTTTATTCTTACGTTTATAATCGTGTGACGAAAATGGACTCTATGGGAACATCTTGGATGCTATGTGAACTAAACAAACCGTCATTCTAAGTTATTTATAAGTCACTACAATTTCTCAAGCTATTCTTAAGATTCTCAAGATGACTAGGCTATCAGAAGGCGTAAGGAGGTAGCAGCACAACCAAGGATAATTTAAAAGGAACAAAAAATACTGGTCTGGAATATACGAGTATGTATACGGGGCGCTCTATGTTTAACTCAATGAAAGTTACGAAGAAACAGGTTGCCAGTATATTTTTGTGTTTCTATTTTGTTTAATTTCAGTGCCTCCAGTCAAAAAGGGCACAACTCAAATTCGTCACTTTTCAGGAGAGCCAAAAAACCAAACTTTTAATGTTTTTTGCTATTTCGCAAGTGAAATCAAAATTTCTATTGATACAGAATTGTAGACAAAAAATAGCCCTTTCATTTAATGGTAATCACTTTCACGTTTGTTTACTATTTCTATATTTTTTTCTTGTTTTACTTGAGTTGTGCCTTTGTTAACACAGATGTAATGGAATAACGTTAACTATTCTAGTCAGTTTACTCGTACTAAAAGAAATATTACGACTTGTGCCTTTTGAATAATGGAATAACTTTATTAATACTAGTCGATTTACTCCTATTCAAAGAAATACTAAGACATAATCCATTAGTAACGAATACTTATTATGACAATAACGGCTTATTTCCATCAATTACTGATGTCGAGAGCTGTAGTTATGTAAATAGAATCTAAAGTTAAACAATAATGATGATATTTTCAATATTTATTTCAAAAAAATCAACATTATAACAAATGTTTTCAGTAAGTAAATTCTAAGTATTCCTCGGTATTTTAATTTACTTCCTCATTTTCTGATATAAAGCACAAACTGGGATCATCTTCAGCTCTCTCTCATTCAGAATTCAGTAAGTTGTATAAAAATCTTGAATTATGGTAGATCCTTTATGCGTGGGGATAACCTGACTGACTAGTTATAAAGCCAACTTAGCTTCTCCCAGAAGCTCAGAAGTTTCCTGAGGTCTTCACATGCTTCGAGGAGCGACCTCGGGTTGTTGAGGATATGCTGCCGTTGTGCTGCTACGCCCAGGTATTCCAGGACTACGTGGGCTGCTGATTTTTCTTCGGTTAGACATTCCCTGCAGAGTGGGATGTCCGTGGCACCGATGTTGTACAGCTGTTTATTGAGGGTACAGTGTCTTGTCAGCGTCCCTGTGATTATTTTGATGTCTTTTCTTTGTAGGTTCATCAGGCGACGTGTCAGTCGTGGTGTGGCTGCTGTTATCGCTGCTCTGGACTGTCTGTAGTCCGTCGCCCGTGTCCATCGATCGTTGTGAAGGTTTTGGGTGCGTTCTGTATCCAGGTGCGTAGCTGGGAGAACGTCAGAGGAAGGAATGGGGCTGGGTATTCCACTTGTGTTTCCGAGCCCCTTCTGGCTAGTTCATCTGCAGCGACGTTTCCCAGTGATCCACTGTGTCCCTTGATCCATTGTAGAGTTACCCTGTTCTTTGCGGCGATAATTTCAAGGGAAAGGTGACATTCGTATATGCGCTTGGAGTTGCATTTTTGGCTCTCCAGTGCTCTGAGGGTTGTTGTACTATTTCGGGGACTACTATGCCGTATACTATGCCGTAGTTTTCTATCCCTCTCCATTTGATAGCAGTGGCAGTTGATTGGAAAATGGAACTGCGTGAGCCTAGTGTCATAGGTAAGATAAGATTAGTTTTCATGTGTTTGTATTTTGTAGTGTTTCCGGGATGTCGACTGACTTGGAATCTTATCACACGATATTATGGTAGAATAAATAAGTATCTCGTATCATGTGGTGGTCATCAAAACTTTTTCTAAAACTTGAACAAAAATCGTCAATTTGGTAATACCTACTGGAAGGCAGAACGAGATCAAATACATTAAAAAACAAAAATTAAAACTTATTTACTTCATCACATTAAATCAATCAATACCAGCGATACACAGATTATTATAATACTTACTACGTAAAAGATACATTCATGTCTCATTATTATCCATGCTTATAATCACCAAAAGCAACAAATAGAGATATTCCCTTAGAAACATGCATAACAAATGGATCAACTTCATTTATTTCTAACTCTGTTTATCTAATGCATTGGAACATCATGAGTTATGCCTTTTTGTTTCATTGTAATATTTTTTTAACTGAAATTATGCCTTCATGTTCGATGATGTTTTGGGCTTACTGCTACTTATTTCCTTTTAGTTGGGAAATTTTGTCGATAACTAAAGACGTTCCCTTTCTGACAGTCGAGTTATACCCTTGATGTAGTTGAAAAAACAAGGTTAGGATGCAGCTAGAGTTATGAATTTTTGATATGTTATGTAACTGGATACGTAGATCACGATAGTCCAATAAAAACAAAAGGGCACAACTCGACTTATGTCCTTTTTGACTGGAGGCACTGATTTATTGAAGAAAGAAAGAGACGGACAACAACTAGTATCTACTATGCTTTTTACTGCAAATATTATTTAAAATAGCTTAGAAATCAAAATAGAAACTTGAATAAAAATTATCTAACAAAACAGAGCTTAGAAAAGGGTTAAATGTATCACTTTGCTACCAGGGTAGCATAGCCCGACAGGAGGTATGCGTTCCTTGTTATTCCAAGCCTGTTCCCTAACCGCTCCATATAAGGCAGGTAGTTCCTTGGGCTCGTTTTAGACACAAACACACACATAAGTGTAAAAATGGAATGGCGTGTAACACAGAAATTAATTTTATAATGTTCGGTCAACATTCGGCAACAATTTTAAGTTTTGCTTATTTTATATTGCATGCGATGAAATACTATGTACACCTATTCACAGTATTAACAAAATTCTAAATTTTTTCTTTTTTCGTTTTGTCAGCATTGAAAAGATGAAAAATAGCCTATATCCTTCCCTGGGATGCAATCTATATCCGTGCCATAATTTTATCGCAATCTGTTCAGAGGTTTAGGCGTGAAAAGGTAAATTCAGTTACTTTCACATTAAAAATATTAGTATGGAAATGGATATGGATAATGTAAGTGTTTCTGTGTTAAACGATTTTGTCTTGGTAAAATCATAGTCCGAATGAACACTTTCAGTTAAGGTCCTAAAGTTAGCCACTAGCTCATACGAACATACTATCCCCTGATTGTCTATATTTGATAGCGACGAAAATCGGTCTCAAACTCTCGAATATGATAGTTCAGTGACCACGCAAGTAACACTGTCACTCTCAGTGTCAATTCTGGTACCGAACTTTTTATCAACCTCAAGCAAAACCTCAACTAAACCTTAGATTTTCGACTGTTTCCATGACTACTAATGACAAACGACTCAGTTGTGGTGAGGTTTTAGCTAAGGTTTGGACTTTGGCAGAACAAAATTTTGAAAAGCTATTCTACTATTCAGCAAATGGCTGACATTTATGAGATCGAACCAAAACGCAGCGGTATGATTGACGTTGTCATCTAGAAGAATTGGGGGGCTCATCTCAACGAGACCTACGCGACCGTTTTGACAGTTTAAGACCAATTTGAGGTTTGAGACAAGTTAGACAATCAGCTCGCTGATGTTTTCGGGAGCGATTCTCTTAATGCCGTGTTTGTAAGGGCTAGTGCATACCTGCGACGACGGTCTCCGCGCGCGGCAGCCTCTGCAGCACATGTTGGATGAGCGCCACGTCGGTGCATGCTTGGAGGTTGCGGACGCTCTTCCTCAGGATGGCGATGAACACCGACCATATCTCCGCCTGTTAACCAAAACATTATTTTAGTAATTTAAATAAAGTTAATTTAAGCGATGGCGAGACGAGCTAGACACCTTCAGCGACTATCAGTGGCAGGCAATGGCGTTAGACCGAACTACCTGGAAAACTCGAGGGGAGGCCTTTGCCCAGTAGTGGGACAGTGCAGGCTAAAAACAAACAACAAACAAATGACCCTTTAAGATAGACGTTGCCCTGCCCTCGCAAGCAAAAATAAAAATCGGAATCTTGGCAACAGCTTTATCAACCTGTAGGTAGAGAAACAGACTTCCGAATATGCTTCCGATTCGATGATTTCTTCGGAACGTTGACGATTTTTCAGCGGACGTCACTTTTCGAAATCGGAATACATTCCGAGGTCTGAATCGCACTGCTGGTCCAGCTAATAGCTCTAGGTCCTAGATGATTTGTAGCTATAGCTGGAGCAGCTAGATTCAAGGTGACCCAATCACCGAACACACGCACAACGGAATTTCATGTAAGTATTTAGAGAAAGTAATATCCTTCAAAAGAGCCGTATCGTACTACGGGGTACGTAGGTATTGAAATACAATTACTGTCTACTGGAATGCGAGGTGGTGTAACCGCAGAAATTTTTGCTGTTTGAGACCCCAGATTTTTCACAAAAATGAATTGATCTTAGATTGATGAAGAAAAATATGGTGTATTCACAGGCAACAGTCTACCTACCACTGGCACCAGTCTCTCATAAACGGGTTAGAGATTAGCCTAAGTAGGTACCACTTAAACTATCCTACTACTTAAACTATGATTAAGCTGTTTTTGTAATCGTTTTTGAGAGAAAATAAAAAATAAATAAATTAAAAAAGTTTAATCCGCTTTGGTAGAAGCACCGCTTAACATCGTTTAGGTAGCCTATAGATAGATGCTATTCTAGACATCACTACAGCAAACGTTTCCAATCATCTCCATTATAAGTTTCTGAACGCTTATCCCACAATGCAATAACGATGGAAAAACGCTAATAGCTTCGGAAACAATCCGGAATTCAGAAAGTTGTACAACACCAGCTTAAACCTAAATCCGTTGCTGACCGCCGCGCAATGAGGTTATGGAGGTGGCATTTTTGAAACATTTATAATGCCACCTGCCTCCTTTCAACCAGCCCCTCGATTCTACTAAAAAACTTTGTATCAACCAAAGCAAAACGTCAACTGTTTCGTTTTGTTTCATAACCTACTAATGACCAATGAGGTTAGGTAAATTTTGTTGTGATGACGTTTTCAAACAATTACCAATGAGGTTTACTAAATTACTGTCATTTCGGAGAACGAAACAAAACGTAGCGGCAATGATACTTGAATGGTTGACATTATAAACTAGAGGAATTGAGGGAATTGAGGCCCAGGACATGTTTTAAGATCTCGCAGCAATATCTTTATACTTTACTAGCAGCGCCATCGCGGCGTTCATTTCATTTCATTTCATTTATTCATCAAACAATGGTACACATCGTATTTGAAATTCATTAATTATAATTAAAAAATAAGTCTATAAATATATCTACACATGCACACACAAATAATGAGTTGAAATTATTAAATAATGAGTTTCAATTAATGAGCGTTGCCCCCGTAGTGATGGTTTATGGTGATGGTCATGGTCATGATGATGATGATGAAAAGTAGCCTATATCTAACCATGCAGAAATAAAAGTTTGGTTGACCTTAGGACATTAACGCCTGATTTAACTATAAACATAATAACTAGCTGCTGCCCGCGGCTTCGCTCGCGTGGTATCCGAAAAAAAAGTAGCCTATGTTACTCTCCAGCCTTCCAACTTTTGTGTGAAAGTAAGACAAATAAAAAAAAACTTAGGCCTTTACATCTTTACTAGATGATTTATACAGTGTCAGGAGGCAATCTTTGCCTACACTCATCGGGACACTGTAGTGCAAGACAAATAAACACACTTTCACATTTATAATATAGTTAAGGTAATATGGGAATACAAATGCAGTAGTTAATAATACTAGCAGGATATTTTTCATAGCTCCATGTCATACCTATTCGGACGAGCGCATCAAGCCACGCTGTATTTCAAAGCTTTCTGCTTAATAGGTTTCTGCCGAAGTGCGCTTTGGGAAATATTTCAGCTTTCCCCCGGGTCAAGGAAAGGCACTAATGCACTCGCTAAATTCGGAAGTAAAATGATGATAATTTCTAAGCAAAAATTCGCACGTTTTCAGCGGTAGAAGCTAGCACGAGTGTACCCTTAAATAACGTTAATTTGTTCCAATTTATGCTAATGTTACTTTGTACGTTGCGAGTTGAAAACGTAGTCTACTTAATTAGTAAAAGCTTAGCACACAACAAACAGACATGACCTTTATTAGCGTGGGTTGAAAGGGTTAAAATTTCCCACAGAGACTAGGGTAACATGACATAGCTGGAGGCAGAGACAAGGGTAGCTGTTGGGGTAAATTGCACCATGAAAAAATGTACAACGAGGAAGACAGACTGATCAGTTTGTTCTCTGTTGTAGGCGATTAAAGGGGCGACAAAAAATGGACGGCTCCCGCTAAGCTTAAATGAATTATTACGGGCGCAAAAAAAAGTTCAGAGTAAAAAAATGTTTAGGCCTAAAAAGGGTTATTGGGTTCACACCTATACCAGGCTAGCATAACAATTTAAAAGATGAGAATCATTTTCAACCAGAAATGTATCGAACATTATTTTTCATTCCATCTATTCGAAAAGGACGACTTTGTTCGCCTTTAAGTGCGCCCAAAGTAGATGATTCCTCTTCAAGGAACTTTTAGCGGGCAGTAATGAGTTTTTAATCCTCTTTATAAGTTTAGCGGGCAGTAATGAGTTTTTAATCCCCTTTAAGTGCGCCGGAATTATCTATGAATTATCTTTGCCGCGCACTTTTGAGGTACAACTACTTTCCACATTCATCTCAAATCTACCAAGATGAATGAGGGAGGACTCTTCCAAAAACACCACAGTTGTAATCACATTTAGAGATTTATTACTCTGCAGTTTTCTATCCATACATAATTGTAATTCCAACCTGATAAAATCCTGTGCGTTTTCGTCAGCGCGATCTAGAAAGACGGTCTACTGGCGCCATCTAGTTTGTTTTCGTGGAACTATTGAGCAATTCTAGCGGAAGAGATTTTTTGTTTGAACGCGCTAATCTCACAAAACAGGTTTTTATAATAGCTACCTACAACGTTTTTAATATTCATTATTCTGTATATTTATTTAGCTATTTATTTATATTTATATTGTTTGTGAGAGAAATAAATAAATAAATGAAATGAAATGAAATCTCAGGAACTACCAGTCGGATTTGAAAAATTATTTCTGTATTTGATAGCTAAACTCTTGAGGAAGGTTTTAGGCTACTTTTCATCATCATCATCATCATCACCATAAACCATCACTACGGGGGCAACGCCGCGAGGGCGCTGCTAGTATCGGATAAACATACCGCCCACCATTCAGCCGGCGCGCGGCCACCGTCTGAATAAAAAAAAATTAATCCCCGATTACTCTTCTCAAGTGGAACTTCGTTGATTTAACACATTCCTTTCTCCTCCCTTTTATTTTCTCATAGATTGTAATGAAAAGTAGAGTGTATCACTCGGGCGCAAAATATATTTTTGGCTCGGGCGACGTACTTTAAATCCCTCGCTTCGTTCAGGATTCTACTAAAGAATCCCTCGCTACGCTCGGGATTCTACTCTAGAATCCTTCACTTCGCTCTGGATTCAAAAAAGCGCCCCCGCCGTAAAAATATTATTTTCCCCCCATATAATACAATCTACTATATCAGTCCCAATTTTAGGTTTGCTCTATTATAAAAAGAGAAAAAAAAAGATACATGGTCGCACCGCATTAGGACCATAAAAGTGTGATACTGGGGTATCATAATAATACACGAAGAATTTACTGAATTTTTGCTGCTGTTATCCAGGTTTATAAAAAAAACCTTCGAGCCTTAAACCCAAGCACTAGATGTAACGTACAAAGAGTACAAACAAAAGCCGCGAGTACTCTTTTATAAACTTTGATTAGTATAGACAGGTATAAATATAATCAAACCTGCCAAAGCAGAAAAAAAAAATGAATTCCATTCATTCCACACAGGAACAACCTCAAGCTTGCACAACAACAAAACCAAACACGCAAACGAAGGCACCAGGCCATCAGAAACCCGTGGCGGTCGATGCACAAAAGCACTCCTGGGTTAACGAGTACCTACTGTGTAATTTATATTACATTCTTCGAGTTTGCGGCACAATCTCGGAATCAAAAGTTTCTGTCGGAATTTCTGGAGTTCACGCGATTCCAACAGTCGGGGCTCTAAAGAAGTTCCTATTACCTACATTCTTCATTGAATGGAAGTTTGTTTAGAGAGTGAATGCACATTGAAAACGCTTCATTATAGTGTGTATGTATTTATGTATGTGTATGTATTAATCTTCGCATCCGCACCCTGTGTAATGCAAGGTTCACAAAGCTTTACTTTGGCTAAGGGAGAATTTGAATTTTGATTGCTCTTGTATTGTGATGCAGCCTTGGTAGGATAAACATGTTGAACACGTGATTACTACACGTTGCTGCATGTGTGTAAGTTCATTATACGCATTATGTTCCACCCATTGAATGAAAATGCCAGTGTGCTAAGTGGGAATACGAGGGGAAACAGATTGTACGCTCTCTATGGCTTATGTTGCCTTGGTAACACGGGAACGAGAAACACGTGGACTAATGACGTCACGTTCTCTTGTATGAGAGAAAAAACTCTTTCAGAAATGATCCCTTATCCCGTGTCCAAAGTCCATACCTACACGTATCATGTCATAATAGAGGGTAGTAATTGAACTCCTTGTGGATACATAGAGCCTTAGTACCTCGGGATTAAAAAAAGTCGTGTCTTCAATTCACATTACTGAATTACTGAATGTCGACACAAAATGATTTATTAAAAAAAAAATTGGCGTCTGTAAAGTCGGTTTACAGACGATAATTTTACGCGTTAGCCATTCAAGAGTTCCACAATACAACTCCTGACTCCATTATCAGACCCTCGTAACCAAGTTAATGTATTGGGCTCAAGACAAAACAAATCAGCTCAAACTCGTAGGGGTTACCTAGCAGCCATTGATGAGTTCCATTATACAACTCCTGACTCCCTCATCAGATCAGCTCAACATTACCAAATTATTGTATTGTATTTTATATTGTATTATATTGTAGTTTATCCGAATTACATACATTTATTATGCAAAATTTCAAATCGATACAACAATGGGACATAGGCTACTTTTTATCCCGGAAAAATGCATGTTTCCCGTGGGATAAATAGTAGTAGTCCACGCGAACAAAGCCGCGGGCGTCCGCTAGTATAGCATAAGTTGTTGTTTGAGGTAGTTACTCTGTATTCTGTGTCCGCGCTTACGCGAGCAATAGCTGATTTGCACTTTGTTACGTTGTTTACTTAGTCGCGTGACACTTTTTCGTGCGTGCAGGCATTGTTCATCAATTTATATTATAAGTAAGACACTAACGTGTCAATAACTTTAAACGAAGAGAGCCAATCTAGTATATTTGAAACGGTCCCTACGTTACGTCCTACGAACTTGAAATATTGTCATGAAATACTTTGCATACCTAATAAGAAAACTCAAGAAAGCAGTTCCTGCACAAATAAAGGAGTTTGCCCAAGTTCATTATCAGATAACTCAGACTCATCAACGCCTCGCGTCTCATGTTCGCCTGGTAACGAGCGAACTTGCTCACTAATGTAATATGATTCGTCGGCGAAGTTTATGGGAAAACAATGGAAGTTCCAAGAAAATACGAGAAATGATCCTAAGTTACTTTCCTTGTCTACCCCAGTCTGTGGTTCTGTCGAGGTATATCAAAAGTTTTCAGTTGTTATATTGTCACCAGTACCTATACCTCAACCTTGGAACAGCAGAAAACCAGTATCATACCAGTGCGAGATTCGTTCTCATCGTTACCTAATTTTTATTAAGCTCGAAAACAAAACTAATACGCCAAACAACTTTTCTCATTAGCGTCTGTCCACCTGAGCCACCAGGCTGGCATGACGCGTTTGTTTTCGAGCCTAATTAAGCAATACATCACGTTCTCTACCAGGCTCTCAGAGCACACGAGTGATGGACGACGGATCCTCTCTAGAAGGACCGAGTGAATCCGCGCAGTCATCTTATGAGATCGGGTTTTTGGTCGGAGGTTTGAATGATTTTATTACGCGGTTTATTGGGGTTTTAGTGGCGCTGGGTCCGTGAATAGCGCTTAGTAATGTGAGGTTGATTTTTATGGCAGGTTTGTGGAAGCTCTAGATATTATGGGTGGGTACTTACAGGAGCGATTAGCGATGATATACATACTCTTAGATACCATTAGAGCGAATAAAGCACCAATAAAGTTTATTGAAAAATCTCTTGTCTTTTATGCTATCCCTGTAACATAACCAACAGACATCGATATTTATTGAGCAATGTACTAAAAGTAAGTGAGTTTGTGCATCAGTTTCAATAACAATGTCATAGTGGTACCATCTAATTCTAAAATAATTTGGAAAACAATTCCAGAGCAAAGAGAGACTAGGAGAGTTCCAAGTATAGACTCGAAGTGCCAGAATGCAACTTCCAAATAGTTCAGCTTATTTGAAGCGTATTCGACTGTGACATGCGGCAAAGCGAACTTTCAGTTGCTCACTCTTCGACAGTCTTGGTCATTACCTACATTAGATATGGCTTCCTAACTATAAACTAATTCCATTAGAAAGATGACCTGTATAGTAAGGGTATCACTTAGTTTGAATTACCTATGAACTATTTTGAATTAACTTCAGAAAAGATTATAGAAGCAGTTTTTTTGTTTAAAAAGTCATGATCACAAGCTACCATCAATCTGTTTTAGAAGCGATTTTGATCAGATAGAACTAAGGCAAGCTAAACCACAATTCTTGGCAACAATATATTATTTAGATATCTCGAACAAATACGTTTTAGTAAAAACTACTGTTGTTCTGTGGTCTGACTGGCTCCGGTATTTATGTGATTCCGATACGCGATACGCCGATGGGTCAATCCCGAATATATTGCCCTCTGAGGAAAGTTAGTCATGTAGGTCAACTATTTTTATTTATTGTCAAAACATATAACCAAATTGACATTCTATAGAGAGAAAAAGGGGCTGCCTTCATTGCACAAATTCATCTTCAAACTTCTCTACTTGCTGCGTGAATGACAAAAATGTTTCGAAAATAGAAAGCAAAAAGTAGACCTGTTTCCGCCCGGGATCGAACCGGGGGCCTTGTGCGTGTGAAGCACACGTGATAACCGCTACACTACGGAAACTTATTTCCAGATAGCGAAATAATCTATCAATAGACGTGGTGAATAAAGGTTGTAAAGTATAATCGTTGATTATCATTATCAGAATATCAAACCAAAGCCGTATTTTGCAAAAAAAATAAAAGTAAACAAGTTGTTCTTTACACGAATAAAACAAAACAAGCTACCTCCTCCCGTCGTCGGTCGTTTACGTTTATCCCTTTCCATCCCGAGATACGCAGTAAAAAGAAGGAGACGGAACAAAGAGCACATTGACTACCTTTTTACTTAACTTTTTTATCCCTTTTTGATCTCCTGGTTTCTTTGGGAGTCTTCGCTACCCCTTAAAACGTATGCCGTCCTGGTACAGAACGAGATCAAATTTAACTCTTTCGGTTACTTTAGCACAATGATACGCGAAATTCCGGGACAAAGCTATATTCGTACGGGATAAAAAATCTAAAAGGGCAACGAGGGCCCTAAAAATACCGCATGGCCGGGTTAACCCTTTGGAATTAAATCTGACAGCTACCAGGCACACATAACTGTGGAGGTGGTTGAATGTTGAACGCGTCGATTCCTTGACACATTCAAGTGACCCTTTTCTTTGGGAGATGTTACGAGTTTTGGGATTTTTAATTAATTAAAATGATTCGTATAAATGTATGTAATGCCGTACAACTCAACGGTTGTATTTACTTGATTTAAAATTGATTAGGAATACAAAAATAACGCTATATAAATAATTATATTTACATAGAGAACTTGAAATAACGTTTATTTGTAATTTTAACAAAACGGAGATCGTACAAATTACGTACAGAAATGGTTGCAATTCAATGCATAATTTTAGGTGACAGTGTTCGTATTTAAACAAAACTGCTCATTACCAATTTACAACCTGTAGTATCCATACATTTTATCTTCATACTTATTCATAATTTGACTCTACTGGTAAGAGCGATGGTATATTTTTGTGCAGCAATATTACTTATTGAAGTTGTATATTTATATAAGAAGTGTAAGTATATGCATGGGGGGTGCATAAGTGTGTGTGTGTGTGGTAGCTTTTCAAATAGCTCTTCTTCTTTTTGTCTATTTTGCACGATTGCAAAATAAGTGAAGAGTTAATTTGAACTCAATTTCTACCAGAGGAGCATGAAATGCTCAGAGATGTTAATTTCAAAAGGGATTTAAGACGTTCAGGTAGTCAAAGCCATAAAAAGTATCCCGTACCCTTCTCTGTCTGTCTCGTAACTTGTTACCGGTTAGACAGTGATGGAGAAGTGTTGCTAAGAAATAAGAACAACATAATGGTCCAATTAGCTGGCAGAAGGGCGGTCGTCGGGGCCTTATTGGAAGGTTTTTGTGACGCATATTCTTGCCTGTGTATAGCCCATTGTTAAAAATAAACACGACATATTTGTTTTATTAACTTTTGACAAATCAAAGGACTCTCTGAAATATAAACATGGACAATTCCGAAAAGGACTTGCCCCCAGGCTTTGAGTAATCTACATACATTGGCACGTAGCTTTTGTAGGTAGACTTTTATATAAGTAATTAATTACGAGTTGACCCGGCAAACTTCGTACCCACCACCTCAGAAAAAAAAAACATAGGTACACATACATTTTATTTTATTTTATTTATATATGTATATTTTTGGGCCAGCAACTACTACTGGCTCAGAAGACTAGGTACCAAAGTTTCATCACAATCTGATCAATGGTTTAGGAACCCATAGAGGACAGACATACGAACATTCATTTTTATTTACATAGATTTATTAAAGCGTATAATCCATCATAATGCGGAGATCGGGAGTATTGACAAGACTCACTTTGTTCGACTGGCTCCCCACTGGAGCTTGACTACTTAGATTTAAGCGGGTGGATCACCGAAAAGAAAGCTAGGCCCCATACCTTGTTTGTTGCCCTGATTCTTCACGGTGTTGGTCGCGAAAGAACAGAAGTAGAATCACCTAGCTTTTCAAAGTGATTCTAGTCTAGTAGTCCTACTGAATAAATGATAAAAAATTAAAGAAACTGGGGGAAACCTTTGCCCAGGAGTAGGATGATATAGTTTAATTAAAAAAAAAAAAGATATATTAAGTGGATACGTGGAAATGAATGCAGCCTAGCTGCGATTTTTAAAGAAGTAGGAAAGTACAAGTACCTACAAGAAAGTGATTATTATAAAAAAGACGAATTTGTTTATCAGAAGTTTTCTCATTTTCCCGTTGCTTACTTATAAAACCAGAAGTTGGTTCCTTGGCTAAAAAAAATATGTGGTTGACTTATAATAATAATTCCCCTTATTATATTACCTGTAAGCTGGAAGGGCAGTGGTCCAGCAGTTCCAGCATGTGCTGAATATTCTGTGCATCTTGGATCACAAAGTTCAGCTCCATATCGAACTCTCCGCCCACCAACTGAAACAAACAATACAATATTTACTATCACAAATATAGAAAACATCCTTTGCAACTAAATTCTCATTCACTATAAATCATCCCATCCCTTTCCACCCATTTCTCGCAAGAAATATGATACACCTGCTGCACAGCTATGCGAGCCTGGTGCAAGCTGTATCGATAACACGGGAATCTTACCCCGTTCCCTAATAAATATTGAATCTTTCAGGATTCATTCATAATCAATCATTTCTTACTTTCTAGAAATATAATGTATTCAGTTATGCTGGCCTGGTGCAAGGCGTATCGATAACGGGGGAATTTAAAGAATTTATGCATTCCTTATTCGAGTGCTCTTTCGTTCCATATATAGATTCTGAATAAATATTTCCTGTCGTATGAAGAATGGCTTAGTCGAATTTTCTGGAAGAGCAGAGTAGGTATAATGACGTAATGTATGAATCTTGAGAATGGAAAGGATACTATTTATCTGGATGTTCTATCGCAAAATGCGGTATTTTAAACTCTATTCCGGGATATACGGCGACATTGTAGAAATGTGATCAAAATTCTACGTATAAAACCGTTAAAACGTTTTCCTTCCGTTAAAGCAGCATAAAATAGATACTTATGTAGTATATGGCATAGTACTTTAAAACGTAATTTTAAGAGATTACTTACTTTTTCCAGTCATAATTAGGTATATTTTATTAATTTTAGTGTACCTCGTGTAAAGTTCTCTTTATTTTTAATCAATTGGGTTAGTATTTTCCAAAACGAGGGTAGTTTTACAGAAATTAAGGGTGAGAGAGACTTTTTAAAGCTAGCTTTCTACCCAAAAAAAGAAAAAGAAACTCGATAGGCGGGGCATTCGATCGGAGACAGTGCTAATGGATGGATGTTCGAGATTGAGAGTAATACCTGTGTAAAATAGTTATTGATACATGTAGTACAAAGAAATAAAGTGTAAAATGTTATTCTGTTGAAGTGTCTTACACTTGCGAAAACACCTTTTGTTTTAATAAAAAACTCCTTTGGTAAGGTCTACATGTCCCAACCATTCCTTACAAACAAGTAAAATAAGAAAATAACCGAATACTGCCTCCATTCTTGCAAATTGTCCGACATTAGTGTAACGTGCTTTCGCGAAAATCACGTACATAGCTTCGTTCCCTTCGCTTCCCTATATCTTTGACAACTTGATAAAATATTTACAGTTCGAGAACAAAACTCAAAATATATAGTTGTTGTATAGGACTACCACAACCGAACACTCTGGTTTATTAGAATTGGTTCCAGAGCCAAATTGAATCTTAAATCAATAAAAAAGAGCTGATTTCCAACTGAAAGCCGATTACAAATGACAAGCCCGGCCGTACCATCCACACCAATCTATCATTTTGTTCCCTAGCACTGGACAATAGGCAGTTGTCCCTGCCCCGAACGGCGACCGGTATTCAATTTGTGCGATCGGTCAATCTCTCTGTAGCCTCTGGGCGCCTGGTGGCCGGTCCCTTTTGTCGACAACAATGGCGCCCGCCGGTAGACACGTGAAAAATAGCTGCTAATAAGTTACATTGTAAGTCAACGCCTTCACACCATATAGTACACACTCCGAACGCATTGTGTAAATATCGTCGACCTTCCTACACGGTTGCAATGATTCTTGAAAAGAAGTGAGTAAGACCACGCCTCTAATATCCATAAATCATAATCTCAAGACGCAAGAATAAAACAAGTCCATTTTATTTAACCCAAGACGCAAGAATTAAACAAGTCCTTTTTACCCCTTCGCCGACCATCTTCGTTTCTACCAGGCCTACATAAAGTCCAAGAGCTTCGTGGTTACAAGTCGGTCCCCTCGATACCATAAATAGGCGTGGTCCTAACACTTATGAAATAGTGGCTATGGTTATTGCTATCCTGTTTTTAGTTATCTATCTCTGTCTTTACTTTTATTCACCCCATAGTTGACTTCCTCTTCGAGCTCAAACAATGGCTTTGCAACCCTCATGGTGTTTCTGTACTAGGAGATAAGGTAAATAAAAGAGTTTTGTATAAATCGATGGGGTAGTTTAGGCTCCATGTTTATGAGGGTAGCAAGGTGGGAGTACCGTTGTTTGCTAAAACACGGACTAATTTGTTTTCAATCAATTCAAGTGTTTACTACCCCAAGATAATCTTTCTTCTCAGATAAGATGTTGATTCAATACATAACAAGGTCTGAAACCTTTAAAGCTCCAAGTTATAACAACACGGCTTCCTTCAGAAGCTGTCGGACAATGAAATTCAAGACATTACGCAAAGTTTATTTAAGAACTTTAGACAAGCCTCCAGATCTCATCTCATCTCTTAAAGTACGAGTACCTACGGTTTATTTTCACCATGTACTACTAAGACAACATAAAATGCTGGGAGCTTTTAATGCACCCTCGGGGAATCTAATATGATAAAAAAGACCCATCTGTGTTCTATTGTCCTTCGGGCGAAGTACCAGAGCAACATGACCAAAGGAAAGGTTCGGACATCGGACAGCGGAATCTTGTTTTAGAATTTAGAAATTGCACTACGCTTTGAGCCTTGGCAAAAAAATGTTCTTGTTTAGTTCGGTGTTGGTTTGGTCCCGCCCGTTTCCTTTCTCTTTTAATCGACTCTATTCTAAGCTGAGAGCAATGACAATTTCTGTATACCGAACAGGGTATACTATACCTATCGATGAATAAATTATTACTTCAAAGGTACCTACTGAAATATTTAATTATACAAAAAAAACAACTTATTTGCGAAATTCATGCAGAAATGTGTAACTTGCTATACTGATATTTCAGATAAATCCACTCGCTCTGAAGTAAATAAAACATAGCAATATCCAAATATGCGGTATGCTAGGGTTGGCCCGTATTTTTTGTATTAAAATAAAAGATTGATCAAAGATCTTTTTTCTTTTACTTTAGTACAAATTAAGTTTTAATACCTCGCACAACTGAAGAAGATACTCGTAATAACAAACCACTTTTTTTTTTGTAAAATCAAACAATACGTAGAACAAAAACATTGATTTATAATGTCATACTCGTATCGTTTTACAATATTAATAATATTTTTTTTATTAATATTGCTATTTTACCAACCCTATATGGGTTATCCACAAAATGTAATCATATTTTTTGCAGCTGGAACCGGGAAAACTCAAAATGCAAGTATATCACGGTATTTTAATATACAAGTAGCGGCGCATTACCCCGGCTCCACACGTTGGGGCCAACGTTGGCCCCAATGTCACTCGCCAACGTGTGGATCTAGCAAAAACAGCCCCAACGTTGGCCCCAACGTTGGGGCCAGTGCAATTTTGTCAGTTCCACACGTTGGTGAGAGGCATTGGGGCCAACGTTGGCCCCAACGTGTGGATGCGAGGTTAGGCTTAAACGTAGGAAGAGTGCAGATACCATGCTGGTATATATTGCTAGGGTGTAATTATGTATGTATGTTCTTATAAGCTAAATGTTAGTATGATCCGAAAGTCGCGGGTTCTAATCCTGGCCGTGCATCAATGGATTTTTCGTTTCAACTTTATATGCGCATTAATACGAGCTCTAAACGGCGAAGGAAAACATCGTGAGGAAACCCGCGGCTTAGTCAGCCACGTATTGACCATGTCTTTCCTGTGGATATGGCCGGTTAAGCTGAGAGGATGGTGTAGGTTCTGGGCAAGCCTACTCCATCTCAACAATGTCCCAGGCAGTGTCCTGATAAGTGTAGGCAAAGATTGCCTCCTGACACTGTATAAATCATCTAGTAAAGATGTAAAGGCCTAAGTATGAGCTAGTGACTAACTCGGAGTTTTTGGCCTCTAACCTCAGTTGGTAGTAGCCCTTAAAGTTAAAGTAATTATTAAAAAGTTAAATTACTTAATTATAAGTAAAGCTAATAAAATCGTTTTGAAAATCATTCCATTTTGTACATTATCTGTGGAAACTCTCAAAAGTAAGATAGACAGATAGACTGAGATTTTAAGAAGTTAACGAGCTGCGAGTTCAGGCAATCCGCAATCCGTAAGTTTGGAGAGGTCTCTAGCGGAGCGCTTTGCAACTCGAGCAACGACTCCGAGTGGCATACGGACATTACGGACCTATTCAATCGCGATTTAGCAGTTACCATCAGTTTAACATACGTAGGTTAATCTTGTGAGATTCCCACAAAGAAGAGTTGTCAAAAGTGGATGTTAATATTTTAAATGATTTTTAACCTGTTATCTATCGGAGCACAGATCTGAGGACTTAAAAAGGTCGCTAAAGCTGAATCGCAATGTAAAATGAACTATAATGCCGTCTCTTTTCACTCTCAGTCAATGAAAAGAGATGGCAATAGTTTAATTCCTATGTTGCGATTCTGCAATAGCGACCTTTATAGGCCCGCTGGTCGAGACACAATTGATTTTCTATTGCGTCTGGAATCCCGACAGACTAAAGGTTAAATATGAATGGATATTGTGTATTTTACATTACGGCCCTACCCTACGAGGACTATATCGCACAAGTGTTCAGAGGTAGAAAAAAAAGAACGCAGTGAAGGTAAAAAGAGAGGGCTCTTTTTACCTTCACGCCGCTGGATCAATTCATTCTTGTTCGTGCGAAATATAATCAAGATCGAGCTTCGCTTCAGGAAAGCTCGCTTGATCATTTAATTAAGGCAGTATTTATCTAGGTTCCTGTTACACTTTTGTTCCAAAAAATTTGTCTGTCGCCGACCTCTTAACGTCTCACGAAAAAATATCGCCAGTTTAGATATCGGGTGTCTGCAAAGGGTGACTGCACCTTTTACTTAGATGAAGATTCTCCGGAGAAATTTCTCCGGATAAATTGAAAAATCATCGGTATCTATAAATATATTTGTAAGGGAAATACCTAGTTCTTGTGTGTTATTAAAGTACCTCACGAAATTGATAATTTGGTAAGATGTTTATTGGTTTTGTACTACTTTAAACCTTTTCAGTTTAAAAACTATCATTTTAATTTAGAACTTAATTAAATAATGACCGAAACGGTTCTGACAATTCCATTGAATTTAGTCTACTGGGTTATTTCATCAAAAGAAAACCTATTTCAAATAACGCTGAATTGAAATAGGATTTAAATAAAATAGTAAAATCCATTAGTATTTATAAAAAACATCTGGAAATATCCTTTAAGGCATCCATCAGCGAAATGAATTCAAAAAACACCGGCGACATCGCGCAAACGCGATCACCGGACACGGCCGGTAATTCGATTGAGCTAGGGTTGCCTCGGATACCTATCCGTAATACCTTTGATCATCCTGGGATAACCTTTAAATAATATTATATACATTTTAATAATATTAAAGACTGTGTGAAGTTGTGATTATGAATATTATAAAGTGGATTCATGAGTTTGTATGTAAGTGGGAAGGAATTCAAAAAACATCGGCGACTTCGGGCAGATACAGCCGGAATTCGATTTAGCCAAGGCTGCCTTGTGCCTTGATTTATCCGTACTTTTGATCATCTGGATTTTTTTTGAACCTTTGGAAATTTAGATCATCCACTAATATGATTTATATTATTTTTTTTATAAGCGCATCAACACGAGCTCATACGGTGAAGGAAAACGTCTCGTCGTCGTGGGGAAACAAGCTTTCTTATAATACCTAAGAAATATCAAAAATCGTCTTTTTATTTAATTTCATTCCCCGTACCTCTCACCTGGCAACCCTATTAAGGTTATTACTGTCGGCGACCCCCTATAACCGGATCCATCCGGTTGTAACCCGGTCATAATACGGTTGGCGCTAGACGCTCGTTATTTTATTAGTAATGGAAAATGTGTGTACTCGCCCTGGCGGAATTTTTCAATTAAAGTGTAAAGCATCACAGAGTTAAAATAAAATGTGACTTTTTAGTACAATTTAGTCATACTCATTGGTTTTACTGGTAACCTGCGATCACAGGTTTTTTAAACTTATCACAGGCTCATAGAAATGATTTTGACGTTGTAACCTTCCACATTACTTACAATTAAATAACCATTCGTAAGGGAAAAGAAACAAATATTCTATTCTATCCTATTGGTTTTGTTTATAGAAAAAGCTGCTACGTCTTTTGTTTAAGTTAATTACATAATTTAAATACAACGCACGCTACAAAAACGTTTAAAAAGGGAATAAATTCTTGCGTGCAAAAGCAGAATCATTTCTTTCAAATTATTATAATCAAAACGCAAATAAATATGATCCGGACAAAATGGCGTTTCACACGGCATTCCTCACTGCCGCCGGCAAAGTGGCCGTAACGTCCCACACAGACGGACGGCATGACAAATCGTCTAGTCCGAAAGGGTCTTTACTTGTACGAATATCTCACGCTTAGTACAATTTAGCTGGATATATTTCGTCGGATTTCGTTGACACCAGAGCCTTAAAATGATTTCTCTACGAGATTTCTTTTCCACTTGAAATATACTAAAAGCTTGTTTCGCTATCTTTGAGGTATCAAGTAAAGGTTCAGACGGTTCACTAGGATGAATGTTCAATGGAATGATTCATTTTCTTTCATTCCATGTTCATACGGCTTAGACCAAGGCTGTTCAACTTTTCTATCAGTCGGGCCAAACGGACAATTCAGATATTTCTGGCGGGCCATCATTAGAAGCCATCATTAGAATTAGAATTATTTTAGTTACTTTTTAATAAGACTTATGTAATTTTTTTATTTTTATTTGTTATAGTGTTAAATTAAACCACACTTAGGTATTTACATTTGAAAATGAAAAATCTTATCAAAATTTTCAATTCCCACGGGATTGTATCATTGCGGGTTCGAATCCCGTCGGAATTGAAAATTTTGAAAAGATTTTTCATTTTAAAAAGACTTATTTACTAGTGTAGGACGCCCTCCAGCTAGGTGGAGTGATAATGTGTGGAAGGTCGCCAACGGAAGCTGGATGCGTCAAGCCGAAGCCGAACACCGTACACGAACAAAGTTGACTGGTTATTTCAGGCTTCATTTTTTTTTTCTTTATTTTGGCTTCGCACGGCTTCTTCAAGTTTATAGATAAATAAGGTATAAATACATATTACAATACATAAATATAATATCCCACCCATCCCTTTGTGCCTCAGTAAAGATGTGGGGCTTTACTGAAACATCAACACGGACTTTTTGGGAGAACTCGAAAAGCAATGCTATCCAATTTTGTTTCACTTGCCCACACTTAAGCACATTCACGAACACTTAACGGTTAATAATCCACCATTATTACACATTAACATTCGAAGAAACACAAGTTTTGGAAAATAAAACAAAAACGAAACATGACTTCTCAAATTCCCGCCAAAAAGCCCAGGTTTCATTTAAAAATGGTCAAAATTTTGGTACATACTTTAAGACCATTTTTAATTCATTCAAGAAAAAAGAGGATTTCACAATCTCCAGTACAGTTTACACAAAAACCAGTACAAATGCCCGTTTCTAAAACATTTCGGTGAATGCGTCTCAATTACCGGAAATTCCGCATTTAGAGGCCGGATCCCTCGGGATTTCCGAAAGAAACGATCCTCCATGAAGCGGGAATTATTTTACCGTTCCTAATGTCGGAAACAAGTGGCTGTATTTTATTATTTTTCTCGAGTCTTAACAATAATAAATAAATAAATAAATAAATAAATATTGCTAGACATTTCACACAGCATAATAAATGCTAGCAAAGATAGCTTAAAACACGCTTTTTTACAGCTTATCCCTTCGCGAATGTATATAACGTATACGATCAAATAAAACGCCATATTAGTATCTGGAAAAAAACGGGGTGTATGTATGTTATAGTAGACCCTTTTTTCATAACATTACCCGCCCCTTGTTCGTTTGACATTCTGTCAAGTCATGATATCCTGGTAGTGCGATTAGACGTTAATGTTTCTATTCCATTGTCTATTTTTTCTTTGCGGTTCGTTCGATCAAAGTACGATCCGTGGGAAAGTTTGGTTAAAAGGGTTGAGCCGTGTGAACGAGTGTACCAGGTAAGCATAGATCGATAGGATCTCAGTTACGGTTCGTTTCAAAGAAGTTCCCTAGGGATGCTCAGGGAGTATTATAGATTCACATCGTCATTAGGCATGCAGGGAGAGGCAGGAGGTTGCGTGAGACTCTTGAAGAACTTTTATTTGGCCCATTTTCCAGGTGCATTATTATGTTCCTTTTGATAATTTTCATTTTATATTCTTATAGTATTTATTAAAGTAATAAAGACATTGAAAATAATCAGTAGTTGTATTAATATTATTATAAATAACTACCTTTTATAAACGTTCCTAATTTTTTATGTAAGTACGTAAAAGTAAGCATTGAATTCGACGGAATCTGCAAATAATTCGATTTTACATAAATAATAATCCTGTTCGTGTAAACTTTTTGGTTTTTATAATAATCTCCGCAAAAACTTCTCTCTGAGCGATACACACTTGAGATCTTTCTCAACTGTCTCCGTAATTACCCCTTCAACGCACCCCTTTCAACCCCAACGTTTGCGAAACTCAAAAACCTCTATAAATATGCAATAAAAGCACCAGGACAGCATAGAGCACGAGGGATGTTTCGCAAGGGATGCTGCGCGGTCAGGGGTGTCACGTCAATAGGGAAGAATTACTCTCGTAACACGGAGTGAGTAAATGTTTGGATAGTGGAAATACCGAACGTGAAGGTAGCTTTGGTAGTAAGGGGCGAGTACACACCTATTTTTCCTTTTTGAAGAGTAAAACCAACACACCAACCTCACGTCAACTTGTTTGAAAATCACGGAAAAGTTTGATATTTCTCTTAACGCAAGTTTGAAAGTTTAGAAATAAGTGCATCTCTATAATTTTGTCCTTAGCTGAGACAGTAAGACAGAATGAGACATAAATTGTGGAGTTATACAAACATTGTTCTTCATTACATTCTTTATGATAAAAAAAGCAAGCAGAATGGAATGTGCGGCGCAGATGTCGACGAGGATCTAAATAGACAAGTGAGGGTGGGTTGCACCACACTAGTAGCACAGAATACTAGTACTACGTACAGAAGGGTCACTTCGCGAGTAAATTTGTTTAAATAGAGACTCTCGCGGCGAAGCTATAAAGTGCAATTCAACTCGCCTATGGGCCTATTACCTATCGAGATATTTGCCTAAACATTCCCATCCTGCTCTAATGCGTAACTGTGTCACTGTCTGGCGCGGTGTGACGCGACTCGTAAGGGTTGTCGAATTTTCGCTTGCGACAACACAAATTAATTAATTTATTTTATCTGTCACAAAAACAGTACCTACTTAAGTTCTAAAATAAGTAGGCCTAAATATAATTTAATCTACCGTTACCACAGAATAAATAGTAGTAAGTAGGTACTACGTATTGTACGTAGGTAGGTGAAGTAGGTAGATACATTATTATCTCGTTCGTTTTGTAAACAATTGCATTTCAAAATATCTATACCTTCATACCTACCTAGACATCGATAAGACACACACAATCATCATCATCACACAACTAGACCGGGAGCCGTTATCCGATAATCACCCTTTTAATGTTAGGTTTGCAATCACATTTGCAATTTAATGCACGGCCAGGACTCGAACCCACGACCTTCGTCTCGAAAGTTGAGGTACTAATCACTTCGACCAACATGGCTCTATGAATGTAATGTAACTTCTAAACACTTACAATTATTATATTAAGTAGGTTAGGTACCTACTTAATGGATAAGATACTTTTAGGTACATATGTAAATAAACAAAACTGTAGGTACCTACCTACCTACAGTTTTGTAGGTAGGTAGTTTTGTACGTGTATTATGTTTGTTTATTTGTAAACAGGTACCTATTCAATCAAAAAGGAATCGAATAGGTACCTATAAAATCTCGTTTTCATTATGCACCTACAGTTACAGAGTAAAAGTAAGTACCTACCTAGGTATTTATTGATGATTTATTTACTTACAACAAATTATAGAAAAGCTTAGTAGCTACCTACCAACCTTTCAATATCTTCCGGAATTTTGTGGAATGTTAATGTCCATTCATTGCTTTTCCTTTTGTTTAGACACCCGTAGACACAGCAGTGTCTTTTATACGGATTAGATCGTTTAGTTATTGTGCAAAAATCACAAGAAACGATGTATACGAGATCACGATAATTACGCACAATGCGTCTAGTCCGCAAGCCGAGCGAGCGGCAAGTGGCAACCTATGTCGCGCGCCCCCCGAGGCGGCGCGCGTCCGATAAATACCTAAAGTGAGAAGTGAGACAGGCCTGCTAGTAGTTAAAGTTAAGGTTTATGACTTTGACAATAACATTAACGCTGAATTTTGCGAACATTTGTCAAATTGTGCAACCGATTTTTTGCCTAACCGGTACTTTATCGATGTTTGTTATTGTTAAAGTAAGATGGTGCAACCCAGCCTAAAAGTTAAACAATAGGACGATCTACCAGAGCAACATAAACAGCCAGAAGGTCGATCCATTCATGCGGCCGTTACCCCAGTCGAGTGATTACAGACGCGAAAACAAGTGCCTGTTACAATTTATTCCCTCTCGTTCGGGTGTAGGTTAAAGGGCCGGACATACGCAAAGGGTCAATGGGGTACCTCGTTAGTAAAAATTACCTTTGACGACAGGTAGCGATAAAAATATGACATTATTAACAAACAGGAGGCAGTGACATACAATAAAGTCCTTGGATATGACCTTAGTCTACCACAAAATTCCTTTAAAAACCTAATAGAAAATCCACTACCTACTACTCGTAGAGCCCTAGTAACTGTCACCAATGTAATGTTTACATACAAGCAATCCCACTTGTCAAATAAGGATAAAAACACAATTTATGATGCAAAGAAAAAACACTATCTGCGTCGTTCATTATGATCGTAAATTAACCAATCAGAAGCGAGACTTTTTCTAAAAGAAATACAAGCTGGCTTGTTCAACAAAACAAAAAAATGTTTGTTCAAAACTGGTTCAAAAGGATTCCTGGGAGGGCTTGTAAGCTCCACCCAATGCAGTTTGAACATCTCCTAGCTTTGTATGCTCTCCTGGTATTTTGTGTGGGATGCGTGACGTCATATGTGTGAAAAAGATGAGTGATGGAGAAATTATGGTACACTTGTCTGTTTCTAAGCAGACAAACAACTCTAAACCGATTTTGAATACATCTTAAGAGTGAGCGAACTAGAACCGTATTCGGTTCCAATAAGGTCCAAGAAAATTTCAGGGTGTCGGACATTAGGTGAGGTGACACGGTACAGGAATACGTAATGCAATAAAGTTATTCATGAGGTCTGTTTATCGATCGCAGCTAGTTACTTTATTCTGTGGCTGTCCACTGGGGGTGCTAACTGTCGTGGGTATTTCAGTATATCTGTACTTTATGCAGCTCCCGCTATTCTGGAATGGCTTGTTTTATTTATTTTTGAGCCAGTAAATTATTAGCGTTCTCTGATAGGCATTAAAAGAGTCGCAGAGGATAGTCTTACGATTTAATTTTACTTATTTACCGTCTGCAATAAATGAACCCTATTATTTACAATATTAATTAATTGAATGAATTAAAAGCTTACCTGAACTCAAACAGCTGCTAAGGCTCCGCGCAGACAGAGAGCGTTCTGCGTTCCGCGTTCTGCGTTCTGCGTTCCGCGTTCTTTGTAATGCGAAGGATCTATAGCGCCCGCGCACACAGAACGCGGTCAGACCGCGGCGGTCATTCGGAACGCTTGCATTCTCGCGTTCTCTGCTCAGAAATACAAAGAACTCGCGTTCTCGCTATGTCTGGTCCGAGCGTTGATATAGAAAAATTGGTTGAATTGGTGAGAGGAAGGCAGTTTTTGTACGATCTAAGCCATAGGTTCTCAACGTGGGCGATAACGCCCCCCTGTGGGCGTTTGAGACTTTCAGGGGGGCAGTAGAAGACCTAGAGAAAATTGGGGGGCGTTGAGATGAAGCAGGGGGGCGATAATGTAATCTAAAATAGGCAAAAAAAAACACCATAATCTAGTGGTCATCAAAGTGTGGCCCGCGGACGGTATTGGTGCAGCCCGCGGCCAAGCAAACAATTTTGATAGATAATAGATAATAATGATAGATAATGATGCTACCACGTTAGAGAAAATGTTGTGCCAACCCAACCTAGTTGGAAAAGGGCAAGGAAATGATGATGATGAATGATACTACCTACGTTGCTACAATAACAATTATAATTGATTATAAGACTTCGAGATAGGGAAGGTCGCTTTGTTTGCTTGGTTTGGAGCTCGCTTTTCTCGCATCTAGCTTCATGAGTAGGTATAATACGAGCAAATTGAGTTATGTCTGACAACAGAATAGAAACCGACAAGCAGCGAGCCTTTCTATGAGCACCGCAAACAAAATCAAGTGTCACATGTTACATTTGTCTTAAAAAATTTGGCTCGCTGCGCTCGCATTTATTGTGAATAAAGTGAGTTAAGTCTAACCACAGAATATGAACCGATAAGCAGCGAGTTTTTTCTTTGAACACTGTGTGTTAAAAAATTGGGCTCGCTTCGCTCGCATTTCACTTCATAAGTAAGGTATATTGCGAGTAAAGTGAGTAAAGTCTAACCACAGAATATGAACCGATAAGCTAGCTTTTCTTAGAAAACGCCAAAAAAAAAAATGTCACGTATTGTATTTGACTTACAAAAATTCGGCTCGCTTCGCTCGCTTGGTTTGAAGCTCAATTCACTCGCATTTTAACTTCATGAGTAGGAGTTATATTGTGAGCAAAGTAAGTTATTTCAGACCGCAGAATAGGAACTGATAAGCAGCGAGTCTTCGAGCCCCGTAAACTTATGATAAGGTTCAAGTTAGTTGGTACACAAAGCGTCACCATTAAGTACCTCCCCTGCTAAGACGTCAGTTCGCAACCCGTTGATCTCAACTTTTTGTAAAACATTTACCTTTTTTATTAGATTTTGTCATTCTTACTTTCTTATTCTTACTTACGTATGGATAAGTAATTTCACGCACTTTGCTGTGCGGCCGATTGGTGTAGCGGTAGCGACCCCCAATTCAAATGCTCCTGCGTGGGTCCGGGCTTGGTTTCAAATCCTGTCACGACTATGTATTTTTTGTTTATTTTATTTTTATTTTTGCTTTCACAACGAACTACGTTGTGAGTATGTAGTAAGTTACCTAGTAAAGTTATAGTTAGATGAAACAACTTTTAGTAGGGTCTTAGTAAATTTATTTAAACACAAACCTAATACTTAATCCAATAAAATTAACGAGTGAACAAACATGTCATGTTATCATTGGAACAGTTTATACTTATCGTATAAAATCCAGTGAAAAATAAACAATTTAGATCTCTCGCAAATCAGATCAGACTAAGTAATATTATCTACTTACAATTTAAAACAATATCAGTTATCTTTCAATTTTATAAAAGTTAGTAACAGCTCGCGAACGATGAAGCGCAGTTATCATGAACTAAATACACTAGGTATTCCTTCTCGATAAGCAACTCGCTGGGCCAATATTATGACATCTTTCCATCCCCAATAACCTGAAAATAAGAACATTATTACATAATGGCATAGGTTATAAGATAAAAAAACAACCTCTGTAATACTTATCAATTACCTATCATACCACTTACCTAACGTTATTCTGCAACTTGCTGGTATTAATAATAATGTTTGTGGCGTTCACATAGATCTGTTTAGACTTCTTAGTTCTTTCGGCCTGATTTGTGTGGCTTTATATGATTCATATCACCAGTCGATAGAACTGCACCGATTTGACCTACGAAAAGTAAAATAAGTGTTATACATTTATACTCAGGCAATTATTTATTCACAAAGATTCTTCTAATATTTACGACTTACCATTATTCCATGATGCCAAGCAATCTCTTTTATGCTTATATTTTGTTCGTAAAGAACAACTATCTTTGTCCTTTCAAAATTGATAAAATGCACCATTGCTATGCTACACGCACCGAAAATAAAACAAGTAACAAAACCAGTCAGTTAATTTTATTGTTCAATAGAATTTAGTGCACAACTACCTTCAATACAATTTTATTAGTTGATGGTAGTCGTGTAAAGAGTTACCTACTATTATTTTGTAAACGAATAATGTAACTTATAAATTCAGCGCTGTTGACAACTGGTGCGGTAGCTCAGTCGGAAAAGCGTGGACTCGCTCACGTTCAATTGGGGCATCGGTGGTTCGAATCCTAGCAAGCAAATAAGTTTTTGTAAGATTTTATTTATTTGAGTCGTTCAGGCAAACAATTTCGTTAGTGTAGCCTGCATACGGCAACTTTCCATTTACACTATAAAGGGTTACCAATTGGTGACGCAGTGTGTACCTTGGATTTTAACCCCTTTAGGAATTTCGAAAAATCGTCAACTAAATAATTCGAATGTGCGGCCCGCAGTGATACTTACCTCACAATGTCCTAAGCGGCCCTTAACCAGAAAAGTGTGACGACCATGCCCTAATCACTATCACTATAGTACC
This sequence comes from Camptogramma bilineatum, assembly GCA_958496255.1. Lineage (NCBI taxonomy): Eukaryota > Metazoa > Arthropoda > Insecta > Lepidoptera > Geometridae > Camptogramma > Camptogramma bilineatum. The sequence continues at coordinate 12,403,940 of OY292471.1, forward strand.
TACCTAAAATTAAAATTAAAACAGGAAAACCACATACCTACTGTTGGGGAAGATTTAATTTTAACAGCAGTTAAAGAACTAATAGCCACTGTGCTCGCCGATAGCAGATAGCCCTCCCCCCCCCCCCCCCGCTATCTTACCTACTTTTTATTTTTTGGGGGGCTCTAGAAAAAAAAATATTTTCAAAGTGGGCGGTGGGGAAAATAAGGTTGAGAATCTATGATCTAAGCCATAGGGACGTGGATTTAAATAAAACCTTAAAAATACCGCCAGCCTTTCTTTTGTAGATATAGCTTTTCTCCAATTGGTAGGTATCTTGTTTTTCTATTTCAGATTTTACATAGTCATGTAACTCATTGAAGCTATTGATTGACATTCTAAAATAAATATAAAATCTCTCTTCATCTTGAAGCAGCTCGGGGATAAGAATACTAAATTCTCCCAAATTATCTCGTTTCGTGTTGATAGGGTGTACCCAATATTTTCTTCTTTTTTTTGACTTCTCTAGACTCCACAAAAGCAAGGCTTCATCTTTGGAAGATGAACTTTCGAGAGACATGTTTCACATGCAGAGAAAGTCGCGAAATAGAACGCAAATGTCTTGAACGGCTCCTGTGTGAGCTAGAACGCAAAACGCAGAACGGACGAACGCAGAACGCAGAACGCGGAACGCAGAACGCTCTCTGTCTGCGCGGAGCCTAAATCTGTGTCTGTCAGTGAAATGAGCGATAAGCAAATTAACTCTTTTTTTTTTTAACTAACTTTTTTTACTCTTCCGTGAGGTTTTTGAAATATTTTTTTCACCTCAGCAGCTCGAAATGGCATCCTTTGCTGCGAGAAACCAGTGTGCAAAATCGCATTTTGCACACTGGTTTCAGTGAGGAAAAGTGATTTGAAATTCGAATGTCGTAGATTGACACGTGATAGTGCATGGCGGTCATTGGCTAGCCTGTCTATGAAAAAAAACAATATCGCACCTTTTAAAAATAAAATAGCGGGAATTTGTTTCTGTTACGCTAGTTATTTGTTGAAAATTCATAAAACAATAAAGATGAGTGAAACCAGTGACGAATACACTAATTTATCTCCAGAGAGAAGAGTTGAGACAAAAAGTGATTGTGATGAACAAAGTTCCCTTCCTGAGAAGCACGTATGTAAGTTCTGAACAAAACAGAAACTTTTAATTTTCAAAATTACAATAACTGTTATTTGTTCTTTTAATTTCTAAAAAAAATGCTTTATTTTTAAATAGATATAAATGAATACCTATTATGGATTAGTTGCTTCATTATGTACAAAGTTGTATCTTTTATTTGTAGGTAGTAATGTTCTCGCTGCTGAGGTGAAAAATTTTGTGTGCAACACGAGACCAAAGTTTTTTACATCTCGTGCCTTTGAATTCCTCGCTAGACTCGGGATTCTAACGTAGAATCACTCGCTACGCTCGTGATTCAATTCTTAGAATCCCTCGTTCGCTCGGGATTCAAAATCAGCACTCGAGGAAAACATCAACTTTCCCCTCTTGTTGCACAAATAACTATTTTCATAAAAATCTTGTTATAACAATTATAAATACTTACAACAGAAAAAGAATCAGGCAAACCAGTCGAGTCGTTCTCTAGTGATGCGGGACCATACATGTAGCAATTCACTATTATTTGTATAGAATATAGATATAAGTACAGTTCTATTTAAAGGTAGATAGAATTTGTCATAAATTTCGCCCGTGCTCTGCCATCTGCAATAACTTGGCAAAGGCGGGGAAATCATAGCCAGCGACAGACATTTAATTTCAATTCCCGTAATAAATAGCTCACGCCAATTCATTCTGAGATTCGATATTGAATCCTGGAGTATTATAAAGTCCTGGTAATAGAAATTCAAAACTTAAGTTAATTTGAGTTGGTACTGAATCCCTGGTTACTCTAGCGAAACGAGGTCAATTTGTGGAAATTGATAGCTAAAGTGGGCATTTTGCACAGCAAATTTTAATTTCATGCTGTATTTCGAGCAAATAACCAAAAAAATATGTATCATCTTCGACTAAAAATGGTAAAAGTCGGTCCCATCTCAAAATCGCAGAAACGATCCAAATGACATCGGTTACCAGGAGCACATAAGTGGTGCGGGAGTGCTCTCCATTCAGCCGTTATTGTCGAAATGTGTCGCGGAGTGAACTAAAAGCTCTGTATGACTCTTCAAATCGCCTCGCTTGAAATCTGATTTTGTCAGACTCGAGGTAACGAGGTCACATTTTCTTTTGACTTTTTTCTGCAATTTTAGTTTATGTTATCTGAATGACTTTCAAAGTAAGATTAAAAGATAGTGCTGCGGTTGATAGTGCTGCTGTTATCTATTCTCATGTAGCATTAATTCTGTTAGAAACACTATATCGTTCGAATCTGTAACACATTTTAATAAATACAATATTTTTACTCTCTGAAGTTTGAAACGGTATATAAGCATCAAACATTCAAATCAATATTCAAGCACATTACCAGGCTATCATAAGCACACAAGAGAAACATCAAGAATGACCCGACATCCGAGCGTTACCTTGACACGTAAAGGTGCGCTCCAGTGTGCGCTCAGATCCCCATTAGGTCTAAATCCCGACATCAGCTGCTGTGCCATTATCTCCTCAAAATACGAGACGTTCATTCATCTCGCTAGAAAACATTCAAAGGTTATCTCCCTACGGCAAGTTTTTGCCCTATTAAGAGGGCTGCGACTGGCGAATTTCCATAAAAACGTAATACCGAAATCATTTAAAATGTAAGCATGTTTATATCAATTTATGTTGTTAGATTAGGAGAGTAGGTATTTATCTAGGTTCCTGTTAAACTTTTGTTCCGAAAAACTTACCTAAAAATAAATGTAAGCCAATTGAATTGAAATCTTTGTAGGTACACCAAAAATGTCATTTTTTCTTTTCATTTGTTCTATAGTAAGTTTTTTGAAACAAAAGTTTAACAGGAACCTAGATAAATACTACCTTTATCCAAATAATAACGTAAAGTGATAAAAATATGCTCAAATTTTAAAACATTTTGGTATTACGTTCCTAGGTAAGTAGATACGTTCGCCGAGCCCTTAAAGCCACAGGCCAGAATGTAGCTGGTTTACTCAATATCTATATCTATACTAATTATATAAAGCGGAAGAGTAGTTTGGTTTGAACGCGCTAATCTCAGGAACTACCAGTCCGATTTGAAAAATTATTTCTGCATTTGTAGCTAAACTCTTGAGGAAGGCTACTTCTCATCATCATCATCATCACCATATACCATCACTATGGGGGCAATGCCGCGAGGGCACTGCTAGTCACTAATACTGTGCAAGAAGGCACAAATCATTGCTATTTGTTGCTAAAAAAGTATCTAGCTCTACCTACAATAGAGGACTAAGGATTTTTATATGGACATGTCTCTAATTACCCCCTGAAGTTCTGCGAAATTGTCTACCGCGCCTTGGGGTGTTACTTTTCATGGTTTTCAATCGAGATCTGTTTCATTTTGTAAGAACGTGCGTTGAATAGATAAAAAAATAAAATAAAATTCATGCCAAATTATGTCTTAGACCTTTCTATCTAGGTCGAAATCACAATTAGTGTCAATTGCGAAAAAGATTAGTTCGTCCCAATAAAGTTTTAAAATGTTTTGCAAGGATAGATCTCGTAGTTACTGAACAAGCGGTTTTGCTCGAGCTGTGTAGTCAAGTTTTTGCCCTATTATACTCGAGGGCGTTCATGGATCTCACGGGCGCTTTTCATTCTTCTCAGACGTGCTAGTAATTTGGTACTTTCTTTACAAAGATTTGAGATTTTCTCGAATAGAGTCAGTTTATGAGCTGTTTTGATTGCGCTGTTCCGATGTATAACTCTGGAGGGTCGTAAGTTCATAATGCATTAAATTTAAGATACGAGTTGTATAGCAACTTTTGACTTTTCGACGATGTTTTCTGAGGCTGTTTTTTCATTGTGTTCCTGACTTTTTTGCTATTAGAACGCGGATAGCAGCTTTCTAGAGGCTGACTATAATAAACAAACCAATCAAAAAGCACTGGATTTGTGTACACAAATGTACCTACTTATTAATTTTATTTACTCTATAAATCTTTTTCTTTACATTCTGTAATTACGAAGATTTTCCTTGTAGGCATGATCCTTCAAAAGGACATCGACGGACCCGGGTCTCATAATATCGAAGAGCTTAATCCTTAGACCTTTAATGAATTTAGTTGCCAAGGAGGCGTCGGCGTCGGTTCTTGTTTCAGAATTAGACATGTGATTATATTGTTTTGGAGTTATGACGGCCTAGTATAATAGTTGTAAGTTTGAGTGAGAATTACTTAACTTTGAACAACATTATTTTGACGCCCGGGGATAATGGAAGGCACAATACATGTATAAATAAATATTAAATTGATTATCAAATTCAACAACGTTCAGTAGCCACCTATGGGTGCTTAGAAAATCCTTACTTTGCCTAAAAAACATTGTATTATTGTCGGCAGCCCTACTTTATTTAATAGGTTTTCCGTACATTACATTAACGTTATGGTAACGACGTAGTTGCGCTGAAATTATTCCACGAAATTATACGGAAAAGCGCAATGCAGCCGGAATGAGACCATTAGGTAGTTGCGACTAATTACCTATACGTGACCTCCTATCGCATTCTGCCTGCTTGGTACATTTTTGATGTTTCGTGATTTTTATGCACAAAAACATTTTTTTATGCAGCTCAACAATAACGTAGCGAAACATAATTTTTGGTTTGCGAAATTAACGAGTAAGTTTCATGTTAATATAGGTGGGAATATTTTCTAGAATCTATATCTATAATCCAAGACCAGCTCTCCTCGATCCTCTACTAGCAAACTTTTTCTCAAACAAAGGAAAACGTCATCTATTTCGTTTTGTTTCATAATCTACTAAGATTAGGTTATTCTGTTGCGATGACGTTTTCAAACAAATTACCAATGAGGTTTTGCAAATTACTGTCATTATCAGAACGAAATAAAACGCAGCGGTAATGATACCGGAATGGTTAACGTTATAAATTAGAAGAAGGCCCTGGCTGGTCTAAAAGCCCTACACAATCCACAACTGTTTTTCACAAGCCGTGCGCAGCCAAAATAAAGGAAAAAAAACCTATTTGTGGTTTAAATAAGTTATTTTTGTCCAAAAAAGGTTTAGCCGTTGTATTAAATCGTTTCATAATTACCAGGGAAACAGCACGCTGCAAGGGGTTCCGGCATAAAGCTGGAAACCCGTGAAATAATGGAGAGAGCCGCAAACAAAGACCTAAATCACGAGCGCAGCTTCAGGAGTGTTTAACGAGTTTCCAAGTCTATAACCGTGGGAGAGGAGTGAGCATAGCGATAAGCGGGTAGGTATGGCACAGTCAAGAAACATCACATCAAGTTATTACAAACTATCGAGAAAAATGTTAAAGACATTTAAACATTGGATGAAGTCAAAAGTAATATACTCCTATTGCAATGCAAATGGTAATTGCAAATTGCTATGAATGTAGATACTATTTCTTCATACTAAAATTTGTAATTATGCTATTTTGTTAAGAATTGTGTGTGGACAGATTTGGGTGAAAGGTATAGAATAATACTCTGGAATATAGCATATCGGTAACTTAAAACGCGAGCAACGCTGCTAGCAGAAGCTAGTATTGAATGTATATTCGTAAAGCTAGCTCTGGTAACGAAGTTTGAACATTAACAAAAGTTACCTCATTTAAATATCTGGGTCATGTTATTACCGACGACCAAAAAGACAATGCAGATATCGAAAGAGAGCGTAGGGCTCTGGCGGTAAGAGGTAATATGTTGATCCGTAGGTTTTCCAGGTGTACAGAAGAAGTAAAAGTAACGCTTTTTAAAGCTTACTGTCAAAGCTTCTACACCAGGAACCTATGGGTTAGCTATACCAAACGACCGCTAGAGACCCTACGAGTACAATATAATAACATTTTTAGGATGATGTTGGGACTGCCTCGTTTCTGCAGTGCATCAGGAATGTTTGCAGAGTATGAGACGGATGGTTTTGCTGCCATCCTCCGTAAGAAGACGGCGTCCCTGATGCGCAGAGTACGGGGCAGCCCCAACACCATCCTACAAACTATAGCTGGTAGGGTTACTTCTCCGATCTGGCAGTGCTTTGTTCGGAGAGTAATTTGAGGCATGTTTATCTTGTGTAGTTTAGTTTAGTTTAGTTTAGTGTACTAACATTAGGTTTAAGATAGTGATTACTAACAAATTATGGATCAACGTTATCCGAAATAAAATGTTTTTATTTTTATTTATTTTATTAAAGGCCGCCTGGAGGCATGACGCTTTAACGACTTAAAAGCCAGGACCGAAATTTAACGTGCTCTCCGAAGCACGGAAGCGGATTATTGCTTCCACCTTTAAGGGAATATCGCACAGAACTTTATCGAGAACGAGAATACAGAACTTCGAAAAAATTGCTCCTTACAACTCTCCAATCGCTCTGCTTATCGCTATGCTTTAGGTATAAATAGCCAGCTGGTTATGAGTAACGGAAACCAGGTCATCTCGGCACCTTCCGAAGTTGATAAATATTCTAGTGCTACGTTATAAGCGTCTGAGGCTTTACTTACACTATTGAGGGGTGGAGTGGGAGCATTAACGCCTTTACTGCCAAGCTCTGCGGTGCCCTCTGAACGTCCTGGTGTATAATGCGTTCACTGCCAAGCTCTGCGGTGCCCTCTGAAGGAGAGGCCGCAGCACAGCCCTGAGCAAGAACGTGCGTTTTGGTGGCACTGAACGTGCTGGTGTATAATGCGTTCACTGCCAAGCTCTGCGGTGCACGGTAGCGATCATATTTTGTTAAGTCATTGCAATTTTAATTGACAACAATATTAGTGGCTGGAGGATATGAAACTTCGAACTTTTCTAGGATTTGGGTGTATTTAGAATACTGTTGGTAGCCGTGATATTTTTTCTGAAAAAGAAATTGTTTGTAACAGTTTATATTGTTTATAACACCCCCTTCCTATCGATCAAAATGACAAGGATAACGATAATTTTATTGAAAAAAATTGATGGATACGAAAATGCACAACAAAATTGCCATTGGAACGGTAAGAATATTGACGTCAGCGAAAATTCTAACTTAAGAGAACATTCCAGTTTTATTCCGTTGCGTGTAACGGAAAGCAATAAGGTTCTACCAGGAGCTCAGCCGGAGTAATCATACGGAAAACCAATCAAATAGAAACTTTATCTGGGGCGCCTGATGCTTCTTGTGTTATTCTGTTTTCCTGGTGCTTACAATTCGTAAACAATATAAAAATGCTTTATTTTTTCTACAATAGTTGACCTTTTTTTATCTCTGTAAATTCTCATTATTATAATTCTTTTCAATTTGCGTTTTGTTTTTTTTTATCACTTTTTAGAAATTGACTTATTTAGAAACGCTTATAGCAACTTGCCTAGTAAAATAAATAAGGGTATAGTATGGATATCAAATGTACGAGTTGCTAACAAATTAGTTCTTCAAACCTTGAATTTTTGATAACCTGAGCAGATGTCAGTTACTAAGGATACAGACTTGAGCCTGTTTAAATTTGTTGCAAGCTCACGTTAATCGTTGAGAAATCGAAGACCACCACTATTATCGATCGAGCGAGCGAAGCGAGCCAAGATCTTAGTGGTAAGTTGGGCGATTTTGCTTTGTATGTTTGTATGTTTGTATGTTTCACGAATTGTTGTTCGCGCATAACTGTCGAACCGTTCATCCAATCTGCATGAAACTTGGTAGGTCAATAGGTTGTGGTAAGGAAATTTACGGTGGAGCATATGAGCTTAATCGATGAAGGGGTTGTGAAGATATTGGGTTCCCAAGGGGGTAAAAAATTATGAAAGTAACACAAATATATTGAGTGGGGTGTCATACGAAAGGGCTTATTTTGTACATTCCAAAATGGTTTTTATTTTTAATCTAGGATGTATAGTTTTTGAAATACGACCCAAGAACAAAAACTACGAAACCAGAGCTGCAAGAGCTCCCGTTTCATAGAGTTTCGATGTCTTCGTAGCTCATTGACTGGTCGGTCTTAAAAAGAGAGTGGCATCGTTGCGGTTTGGTTTGCAATGATTTTAGATGCTACTTGATTTATTTTCATGAAAAAAAATTTTTGATAAAGAATGAAAATAATTGGGGTAAAAAAAGTTAAGTAAGTACCTAAACAAATAATATTGAATGGGGTGTCAAATGAAAGGTCTTTATTTGTACATTCCAAAATAGTTATTATTTTTATTCTAGGACGTATACTTTTATAAATACGACGAGAATTCATAAATACCTATGAAATGAATGAAAAATTAGACACGGCATTATGTACCTATTGCATACATGCCAGTATTTTTTACCATGAAGAGCTAGCGCAATAGGCATACTCGGCAGTAGTTGCACTTGAAATTATAGGGGTAGTCAGAAGAAAGTCCAAATGTAAGCCATCTACGGTGCGCGAGATCTCAGTTCGGGGCGAACTACTAGTTTAATATTGATTCGTCTCGCCCAAAATAATCCTAAATTCACAAAAAAAATCTGATTCCTAAGTTTCCAAGTTTTTAAATTACCATATTTACCCATCCTGTCCTAGCCTATTTGAAAAGTTCAGAAATTCCATTTATGCGTAGCTTGGGACCTCTTGCCCCATATAAGAATCCCGTTCTGCACGTTTTCAGTGCGATTTATTCTGTGGCTCGACCCATTTGGTGAGATTTTGTTTGTGATTCGGACTATTCACCTCGCCCTAATGTTATTGGGCCAGTTATGTTTCTTTTATTCATGGAAATATGATAAACTAATAAAAGATTCCGTGCTATTGTATATTGTTGAGTTCAACTTACGTCTACAGTCACCAACGTGGTTTTACGAGTTGGGTTTTGCAAAAGCTCTTTGATACAGAATTCAACAAAAAACAGAATCGGACTGTAATTCTAAGACACAGTAAGCATTCTCCAAGATCTTTAGGCATTCAAGGTACTTTGAAGATGTCTATGGGGGGTAGTCATAGTCAGTAGTAAAAATAAAAATAGGTGTAGAAATACATCAAATAAATGATCGATAGATTATGTGAAAGATGACATGAGTAAGAAAGGAAGTGAAAAAGAAGAGTACATTTTGAATCGACCTAATGAAGAGCTAAAAGGGTAGAAAGAAGAACACATAAAATTACGTCTTTCCTATAGAGAGAGGCAGATTTTAGTCACGAGATAACTAACAGACATTTTCCTTTACAACTGCAATCCTATAAAAGATTGAATTGTTTACTCCACAGCTGTTTGTCACCGACATCAAGCGCCGAGCGGACTTGAAAGTTAATTCTCATTAGAGTCCCACAAAGGTGTCCTTGGACCCAAATCATAAACAGAGTGAGCCCAATCGCTGACAATGGGCGTATCACAGGACCTCACTGGTTAAAGATACCGCCTAAAAGAGGATGGAGTTAATTGCTTAATAGAGATCTGCGGAGCAATAAAGGTCGCTATTGCAGAATCGCAATAAAGGAATTGAACTATTGCCATCTCTTTTCATTGACTGAGAGTGAAAAGAGATGGCAATAATTCAATTCCTTTAATACGATTCTGCAATAGCGACCTTTTTAGCTCCGCTGATTTTTGCATTATTTATAATAGCGGCCTGTTTTCAAAAATCCCATCTATCTGTAATATTGGTGCTTACAAATGGTGAAACAATTAAAAAAATTAAATTATCCTCCACAAACTTCGTATTTGTGAGTTATAGGTAATAATGATTGTACAAATTATTCCAATATGTGCAAACATTTTGGTATAGGAGCCGTTTCAAACTGGGTCAGCTTTCCAAAACTTTCAACATCATTTTATATTGAGACTACGAAATTCGCCACGCCAACAAAATTTATGTTCTACGAAATTATTCGAAAGCATGCAGCGCGGTGTAGCAAAGTACCAGGACATTAGAAGTGAACAAGAGTCGATTGCAGTCTCCGCTCCCCACAATGGCGTGAAATCGCGCTAGGGGAATTAGATGGGGCCCGTCCCGGCCACTTTGTTGCAATTTGCGGCCATTCGGCTATACTCTCACAAGTTATACTCCCCTGGGAGAGACTGAAACTTTATTGATCGCTAAACGGAAGATGAGTGAAATAGTTGGGATTTCAATCAATCAAAATATAAGGAGGCGCGACATCTCATTCAATCAGCCTTCATACGCACACAACTAAAGAGATGACACACATTTTCGGAACATAAATATTTACAGGTACAGTTTTACATCTACATACAGTATTAGTATTGATTTGTTTGTATTATCGCTTAAAATGTATCCAACCTATTTAATGAGGTTTTCACTGTTTTAAAGCTTAAATTATTAATTTCAAAGTATGACATGATTCGCAAAGCTTTGTCTAGCTCAGACTGCACAGTTGTACTATAAAGTTGACGAAACAGCACCACAGAAAACTTTAGTATTTAGCATAAATTAAACTTTTAAAACGAGTCGCCAAAAACACGGACCAATTTCGACGACGGCCATTTTTCCAACTTCATAACTCGAAATGCCGGTAATTTATTATGCTAAATAATAATGATTGCCTTTTTCGAAGGGAAAAAGGACGGGGAAAGATTTCGGAATCACCAAGATTTAGGGATAATAAAAGTTCTGCCCGGGGGTGGTATCTGTCAATTATTGCCACTAATTGGTAGACTTTTTGCCGTCAACTAGGGAAATGGCGGTGTTTTTATTTTGTTTTTTTGCCACTGATTTTTTGCCTTGAGATGATGCTCTAATTCTATCAAGACCTTAGCAATGTTTCTCACAAGACAAGACAACCGACTGTTGTAAATAGTAATGATTCTCTAGTATTCAAGTCTAAACTAAGTCAATTCCGTTGAAACGTAAAATGTTTAGAATGTTTTCTGTAAAAAACACTAAAGTAAATTAAAAAAGTAAAAATACAAATATATATTTTGAGGTCAATGCTGCGATGATGGCTGATATAGGAAAATGTATGAAGAATACCATCATGTGCCGACCCCACTTAAATGGGAAAAGGGCAGGAAGATGATGATGATTTTCCAATCTTAGTTCGGTACAACTAAAGATCTTTGAAGAAAAACATAATGTAGCAAACCCCAAAAGGGCCACCACATAACTAAACTCTTAACAAAGGTGTTTAATTAAAGGTTTCCGATACAAGTTGGGGCTTAGTTGCGAGTTATACTTACGTGACAACCCTAGTTTGGGTTACCGCCGACGATATCGTGATTATAGTAAGCCTAATTTTATACTGTTTGAACTAAAATTGTCAAAGATTTTTAATTATCCACACAAAAATGATATTTTTGACAAAACAGTTTTTTTTTAATATTCGTAAGGAACTAGCAATTAAACAATAATTAGAGATTATGTTTTACGTTTTTTTATAATTGAAGTGTTTATGTAATAAGACCATCTTTATTATTCATGGAAAATAAGCTTTATGCTCTAAAAACACGATATTTATAATACAGGTGTTGGAAATGAATGAATGAAAGCTTCAATGAGTTTTTCAATTACAAAAGGAAAGGGTTACAGAAAAACTCCTTGCGCTCTACCAGGCTACCATAACTGAACAGAGGTGATCAAAACTCAAGACATTTCTAACCTTTCAAACAAAAGATTTATGGTGACAATTCTTGGCTAGTACCAGGCGGTCATAAACACAGCAGAGTCTAAAAGTCAGCCCAAAAGAAATACGGCAACTGCATAGGGCCCAGTGAAGGGACAAACAAGGCGGAGCGTAGAAAAGGACAGGGCGATAAAAAGTTATTCTTTTCTTTCCAAAAAGGGTCCCCACTACATTATTCATTCGGTTGTAAATGCAAATGGCGCGGCCATAACTGTACACGTAATCAAGAACTTTATTGTTTTTGGCGGGAACTGTTTTACCACTGAATTGTCAAAGGACTTTGAGTTAAATGGACTGTCAAAACATTCGAGAGCTATTCGATTTTCGTCTACTAGAATGTATCATTTGGTTGCTTTTCTACATTTTAACCACATTTTCGTATATAAATACACGTTAACTTACGTAGATTACCTACGATAGACCTACAAACTTATGGTAACTCAAGGAATTTGTATAAGTACTAAATAAAATCCTTGTGGTAACTATAAGTACAGACTACAGACACAAAATGTTATTGACGTTATCTTTTCACTGAGCTAATAACAAAATTTGGATCTTTTGAACTGGAAGGACGAAGAATTCGTTGACTTCAAATTGTAATTTTTTTTCTCATTATTTAATACAGGAAATGGGATTTTTTCACAGTACTATCATACTACTCTTTCTTAAAATGTTTACTTAATAGTAATGTTTTTTTATCTAGTTTCATGCTTTTTCTGATATAAGTACGTCAAATTGTATTTTTTTTTCTCATTATACTTATATAATACTTACAGGAAATGGGATTTTTTTCACAGTAATACTTACTACTGATCTTTCTTAAAATGTTTAATTAATAGTAGGTAATGTTTTTTTATCTAGTTTCATGCTTTTTCTGATATACTTAACTACTTACCTACTTTTTCTGATATAAGTAGGTAAAGTAGTGAATGTCGTGATATTTTCAAAAATGAAAATCCGATATTGGCTGTATGAAACATAAATAAGTTGATTTATTGTGAATTTTGTTTGATAAATAAATAAGTCGATGGCCTTTGGATAATAGGCATGAATCCTAATTTTCAAAATCTCTTCTATGATATTCAGAAGTATCTATTATGTCTAAAATATATCATATTTCTGTAGAAAATTAAGGTTTTTTTGCAATAAAAGTACATTTAAATTTAAATTTTCAAATTCACGCCAAAACGCTCGCCGGTGTCATGGCGTCTGTTTTTACGTCACGGATCGGTATATCAACCAGTGATGCCTACATAGTTACTATAGAAACAAAAGGATGTTTACCGAGACGAGACGCAATGACAGACGCCATGACACCGGCGAGCGTTTTGGCTATCATGGCGGATTGTTGTATTTTGTAGATTTATTTTAGCAAATAAATTAGTAATCTCGACATTAATAAGAGAATAAATACATTTTTCAAAATCTTTGAATCCTATTTCATTAGATCAGATAAATATTTTGGCGATACTTGATTACTGTCATCATGCCTATTAAAGTAAATATGAGAAGAGAAAAAGAAGTTCGGAGTAATAAATGCAAAAAGTGGTCCAAAAAAGTCATTAAGTAAGTACAAAAGAGACGAAGAACATTGTGTCTTCCTCACGCAATTCTCCACAACAAAGAGAAAGGGAATCACTTCACCAGGCTCACAGCAATTAGAGGATGCAGACGTTATGCAATATTGATGCAGCGACCGGGGGTCAAAAGGAATACTAACGAGTGGATGCGGTATAAAAGCTTAAGAAAGTTTAAAAGTTTTTTACTTAATAATTGTTATGTCTGGCTACTTCTTAAATAAGTTTGTACAATTCGTAGGTAATCGATGCTGTTTTACTACCGTAGCTAATTTAAATTTCACTGCCATCTAAATAATTCGCCTTATCCAAAATTAATACAATCATCGTTACTTCAGGTCAATCTAAAATCTCGTTTAATGAATGAGCCTTTTCACATTTTTCAAGATCTTTAAACTTGAGGAGTGCTTCAGATACCGCATCCATTCAATAAAATTCATTGCACCAAAGTGAGTGGGAGGGTGCATCAAACGAAGCGAAGGTGCAGTGTATCCACCATCTATAATGTATGACGGCCTGGTGTTTGGGTTGGCATGAATATTTTAAATGGAGCTTCAGTCGTGTCCGGTTGACTCTCTGGGTATTTTGACTTTATTTTCACCTGCACTCACGGGCCACGGCACGGACTGATATTCATGGTTGATTTCAGCAAAAAAAAAGTTATGCCTAACACGAACAACCTAAACACAAGCTTTAATCAATCGAGCGAGCGAAGCGATCTAAGATCTTAGTGGCAACTTGGGCGATTTTGCTTTGTATGTTTCACGATTTCTTGTTCTCACATCGATCCAATCTGCATGTCAATAGATGGTGATATGGAAATTTGCTGGGGAGCATAATATTATAAGCTTAATCGATGAAGAGCTAGATAGCGGTAACATTGCGATATGTGGATGCTAAAATTTGTTTTGATAATAATTGAATAAAATTTAGACGCGACACTGTACTGTACTGCATACATGCTAGCATTCTTTACCATGACGAGCTAGCGCAATAAACATAGTCGGCAGTAGTAGCACTTGAAAGTATAGGGGTACTCAGAAGCAAGTCCAAATATAAGCTATCTTCGGTGCGCGAGATCTCTGTTCGAGGCAAATTACTGGTTTAGGTAGTACAAATTCTGTAATCTGTTTTGAGTTTCCATGTAGGCATGAGAAACATCCTCATTCAATGTGTATTTAGTTCTTCATGCTCTACCTAACAATATCGAATTTACAACTCATTCAATGGACCGATTGTTGAGCTGTCGATGTATTCATATTGAACAAGCTAGCACCCGCAAACAATGCCAGACAAGTGCATTGTCAGGCGTCGGCGAACGGACGAACGCAATATCACCTGACAATGGAACAGACCACCTGCTGTTTATGATAACCTGGTAAAGTGATCTATATTTTAAACAAAATTAACACATAAATTAAATATTTGCGTAAAATGCCTACAAACAAAACTATTTAATTATTTCTTGAAAATGTGAGTTGCTTCTTAAGCATATTATAATATTGAATTACTTTTAATGGGTCATACAATATCTGCTACCTCAATGTTTATGAAAGCCTGGTACAGTGATCTTTACGGAAGGGCAAATCAAATAACTTCCAATGAAAACTCAAAATTATAGAACTGCTAAAAGAACTCGTTGAATTTATTTTCAGACAAACTACAAAAATGACAAAATGCGCTAACGTAGCGTAAAAGCGACTCATGCTTCTAACCCCTCATTAGCTCGACGTAAGAGCCTGTCCAGAAGGAGGGCGTTTCACGCGCGTAAACTATTGCCATCCTCTTTTGTTAAACAGTCAAAAATAAGGATGGCAATAGTTTACGCGCGTAAAACGCCTCCATCTGGACAGGCTCTAATCCTTCGCCGTCCGGGGCGAGCGTTTTCCTCTATATTACCGGATGCGGCCGGGCCCGACCATACGTCCGGACATACCCTTTGCTTTCGACTTGACAGTCGGAAAGTGCACCGACTTCCTTTCAAGAAGTCTCTCGTTGGCTTTTTGGCGGGATTTTGAGAAGTCAAGTTTCATTTTTGTTTTATTTTCCAAAACTTGTGTTTCTTCGAATGTTAATGTGTAATAATGGTGGATTATTAACCGTTAAGTGTTCGTGAACGTGCATAAGTGTGGGGAAGTGAAACAAAATTGGTTAACATTGCTTTTCAAGTTCTTCCAAAAAGTCCGTGTTGATGTTTCAGTAAAGGCCCACATCTTTACTGAGGCACAAGGGGAGGGGGTGGGATATTATATTTAAGTATTGTAATATGTATTTATTTATCCTATTTATCTGTAAACTTGAAGAATAATAATTACTTGACACTGGCTGAATGCACAACCGTGCGAAGCCAAAATAAAGAAAAAAAAAAAAAAAAAAAAAAGTCTCTCGTTTCTTTCTATTTGCTTGATGTATTGCGGTTGACTACACCAGGAGAGCAGAAAGACTTCGTCAAGAAAACCTCTCGTTTTAGCGAACACAAATTACAAAAAATGTTCAGATTTTTGGCGTATTTTCGTTCAAGTTTTAACGGTTTATAAAAACTAATATAATAAAAGTTACACATTGAGAGAGTAAGGGTGAATATTGCCGATCAATCACTATGCCTTTAATTATTATGTCCACGGTTTGAGTGCCGACATTCGTTTACAAAACCACGCTAAAATACCGGTCAAACTTTTACAAAAACTGACGTTTGCATGACGTGGTTCAGCAAATTCAATGGACCTTTCAACTGAACCTTTCAGCCTTTCAATCGCTGAAAGCAGCGCTGTCAAACAAAGTTCGCTTTGAAAACACTTTCGATATTATGTTCACCTAGTATTTTTTAGTTTATCTAAAGATTAAAGGTTTTTTGATGTGTTTGGATAATATTAGCGTATTACGAAAATGATTGCAAGAAAATGAAGCAGTTTTTTTTGTATACTTTTACAAAAAAAATAAGTTACAAATAATGTTTATCAGATAACCATAATAACTTGTAATATTGCATATTATTTGTTGTCGGAAAAATACATCAATAAACCCATACGATAATGTTTGTATTACGATATTTTCCTACAGATAATTTTAATTGTAAGTATTAACTGTTAGGTACATAATTTGCTGCCAAATTCATTCATATTCGTTTACTAGCTTAAAGTAGCTGTATTATTATCCGATACAGTGATTGTCTAATCCGTTTTGGCGTACTTTAGCCACAAACTTTATCCACGCATACCACAAATTAAAAGCATTGGTTGACCGCAATGACTGTGATACAATACTTTACTTTTCTTATTCCACTACTGAATTTTGTTGCTAAAATAGAAAAAAAATTAAAAAAAAAAAAAAACATACAGTCGACTTGAGAACCTCCTCCTTTTTGGAAGTCGGTTAAAAATATTATCTAACAAAACAAAATAGTTGGAACAGATCTTGAGGGAACAAATGTCTCAAGACATCATTTAGTTTTTCAATATTATTCCACAAACGTACGCGAATCTAATCCGTTCGTGTCTCAGTCGTGAGATAGTAGACACAATGGCACCGCTTCCGGTTCCGGCGGAGTCGTCCGGTTTCCGGGCATCAATACCGGACAGCTTTTACTCTGCGTTACTCTATCTATATCTATGTCTGCCTTTTACAAGCCATGGCGTTTGAAACTTTGTAGGCTAAGGCCTAGTTGTAATCACATCAAATTAACTTTGCATAATTATGATAACTTCATAATTAATATGCTACTGGCAGCGGCCTCGCGGCGTTGCCCGTAGTGATGGTCATGATGATGGTGATGAGAAGTAGTCTATAACCTTCCCCAAGAGAACCTAACCTATAGCTATCAAATGCAGAAAGAATTTTTGGAATCGGTCGAGTAGTTTCGGAGCCTATTCAATGCAAACAAACAATCAAATCTTTCCTCCTTATACTATAAGTATCTAAGTACTTACATATAGATAAATTAAACCCCGAAGAAAAAGAGGGGTCAGTGTGTATCTGTATATCTTGGCTGTGAGTCTGTCTGAGGCATCATAGCTCCTGAACGGATAAACTGATTTCGATTATTATTATTTTGTAGACCAAACACGAGAGAGACATTTTGTCGTGTTTGGTCTTCCATTGTGCTTAAACTTTTCAAAGGAATTCCTAAATTCTAGTATCCTATCCTATACTTATACTAATGCCTGGGGTATACCGTATACGGGTAGAGTTAACGGCATAGTATCACGGTAGAGTACTATCTTACTAACTACACCAATGTAGACAATGTTGGTAAAAGTAACTGGGCCTGTATTCTATTAAATGACAACCGCTTTGGTTTTGGTTCGAACTCTTAAATGTCAGCCATTTGGTGAAATAGTAGAATAGCTTTTCAAAAATTTGTACTGCCAAAGTTCAAAACCTCACCACAACTGAGTCGTTTGTTATTAGTAGTCATGGAAACAGTCGCTTTAGTTGAGGTTTTGGTTGAGGTTGATAAAAAGTTCGGTACCGGAATCGAGCCCGAGCTCGTTTGAAAGTTCGTATTAGCAAGTGGCTAACTCTGGTGACGGTATTTTTAGGCCGCCTAAAGGCCGTCATGGCTTAACGATTTAAAAGCCGGGACCGACTATTTAACGTGCCCTCCGAATCACGGAAGCGCTCAGCTTGTAATGCCACTTGCACAAAGTAATAAATTAAATGTTGGTAATGTATAAAGTTTTTTCTACTGAAATTGATAGGAAAGAGTTCTTGAAACTAGTATGCTAGTGGACTCTACTGTTTACTCTGCCCGTGTTTTGCACAATTCTGTGGTTTTGCACTATTCAAATCCTACTGAATTGCACAAGGATTCGATCATTACGTTCACAATATTTTCTATCCACAAAAGATCGACCATCCTCTCGAACAAAGCCTGCATTGTACGCTATTGACTGAGCTCACAAAGCTCGGAGTAGTGCAACCCTGGTAGTTTGCTCTAGTCCAACAGTTCTGCTAATATAACTAGGCCTGTTTCCGTTTGTTTGGATAGTTCAATATTTTTTTTTTTGAAATGGCTAAAACACATCAAAATATTGTGTAAGTAAATAATACCATTTCATAACAACAAACAGTCGTATTTGATTCCTAGAATGTGTTTGACGCAGTAAATTTTCCAGGTAGTATGTCCTGCAGCATTCAGCAGTATGTGGAGATGAAAGGCATTGCTCATTCCTGGAATTTGCTAAGCGGGTACCAAAGGACTAGGAATTCATAGTTCAAGAGAGGTTTTCTAGGACTCATTCAAACTACCAGGAAATTGCTATCTCTTATTCACAAGATCATTATCTTTTTTCATAACTTGTGTGCTTTAGAACCATGTTGTATGAACCATTCATTACATATAGCAAATAAATACCTAGGAAATAATGAGGATTCAATTTGGCGAATCAAAGTATTTTTCATTTGGAAACTGTTTTTTATTTTCTTAACGGTAAAAGGAGATTATTGGTGATTATTGTACGGAAACTCGCTGATTAGTCAGCACCACACCATTTGGAAACTGTTTTTTTATTTTCTCAACGGTAAAGGAGATTATTGTACTGAAAGTCGCGGTTTCGTCAGCTTCACACTTATTGACCATGTCTTTCCTGTGGATAAGTTACATTTATCTGAGTTGGTACTTGGGCAATCCCAAGCCATTCGAAAATGGCCTTTTCCTAGACTCTACAACGTCCCGTAGGCGTAACTTGCTCCTCAAGTTATTCATATTAAAAATAGATTAGATAAGTTTTTTGTTCACGTTACAAAAGGCTCTGATTCAATTGACGCGTGCACAGCTCTCCTTACCGCGCAAATCCCTTATGATTTGTATTTCTCCTGCCAAGTTACATACCTGAAATAAAACAACAATCCATTAGTTTCCATCACTCCGTCGGAAGCCAACGCGATTTGCAGGCACTTTACCAGAAACGCGGCATTTCCCAAAGCACGATTTACTGCGCGGCCGGAGCCAAGAATTGAACCCGCACCGCTCTGGAAGCCAGCCAAGCTATCTAATTTTTGTTATTGGATGGGCGTTTTTGTATAGAAGATTAATCGCGCGGCCTATTCTCGTAAATGAGAGCTATCGTATGCAGATAGGCCCGGCTCTTTCGTAAAAATACAGAAGCCTTTCATTATTTTTTTTATAATTTAGTTAGGCAGTTGTAGAATAGTCTCGTCTTTCGATCGTGTGTCGAATCCCGAATCAATGGATGTTTCGTTTTGGATTTTTTTTAGGTAAGCACAAGCTATAATCTAAATTCTAAACGGTAACGGGAAACTCCATACTGTCACGTATGGAATAAGTACTAACATCAAAATGTGGGAATGAGCCAAATATTAATTTAGACGTGCCTTTGACCTCTGACATCTTGAAAAGACCTTTAAAATCTGAGAAAATGCCTATAGTACCTTTGTGTGTTTAGTGGATTTGGCGAAAGTAAACGTATTTTCACAAGAGCATTAATTAAATTTTGAGAAATCAAGTATTAAAACAACAACGTAAAATAAATTACTGGTAATTTATTAATAAATAAATTACTGGTAATTTATGATTTACCTATGCTAAAATGCGAATAACATTTAGCTATTATAATTATGAGAAAGGTTCATAGTCTGAATTTAGAACGCCTACATCATAACTTTGAGCGGATGGTGAATGACATACAAGTGTATTGCTATGAAATGTTCCAAGGCGAAATGTTACAAAAAAGGATACCTTGCATCTGTTTCTCACTATACGCAAGATAAAATAAAAATACCAAAGTACCTACCTACTTAATTTAAAAAGTTGACAACAATTTAAAAAACACTAGGTACAGTTTTTCGGTACCTACCAATGTACCGGTGTTTTCTTTATATTCAGTAAGATAGTGATAGGATATTTTCCAATTAAAATGTTGACTTTTCCTCATCCTCTATCCATTGCAGAAATTGCTAGAATATTTCTAGAATCCAAGTGAAATAAAAATAAATAAAGTAAATAGCCTAAGTATGAAAATAAGAGATTAAGTTACAAAGAAACACCGGTTCAAAGGATATCGGATCAATTCCTGTTTAGTGAGAAAAGACAATAACTAAAGCTTAGGTACGCACACTAAACAATATGTGTGAAATGTGTGAATATAGTAGGTACTTTACAGCTGAATGGATTTCGTAAAATAATTATAATATTATGTCTGTATATCCGTAACTGAAATTATACTTTGCAACATCGCAATGCATTAAGCTCATTAATATGTTTGTCCGATTCGGCCATTTTAATCATCATTTTCTGAAATTGAAATGAACTGGTGTCCGTCAATTAAATAAAGCCGATAAAATGTTTAATAGCAGCAGTTTGTATGTAGTTTTAAAAGGTTAAATAACGAGTGAGTGATGGTTGAGCAAAAGATAGCACCTTTTTAACCGACTTCCAAAAAGGAGGAGGTTCTCAAGTCGACTGTATGTTTTTTTTTTTTGTGTGCCTAACTATCTTTAACGCCGTACCCGGAGCTAAACACTATGTTTCCCTATTTATACCCTTAATAAATAATGTGAGTGGAAAGTAACTGAAAAGCCAAAATGTATCTTTAACATTTTATCTTCGAATTCAATTTTTATCAACGTCGTATTTGCAATAAAAATAAAAAAACCAGTCAAGTGCGAGTAGAACTCGTACGCCGAGGGTTCCGTACCTACCCATTATACCCATTATGTTATTGTAGCCCGCTTATTTGTATGAGCGCCCATACAACTCAGAGGACAATCTTAATTGGCGTCAACTATGTATGTATGGGAACACCCTTTAATTTTCAACTTTTTTAACTTTTTGGAATTTTTCCTTTATTTGTGTTATAAGACCTTGCTTTTTGCCAAATTTCGTGATTCTAGGTCAACGGGAACTACCATTTAGGTTTTCAACCCAAAACCTCTAGGGTACTTCCGGTTGACCTAGAATTGTCAAATTTGGTTACAAGCAAGGTCTTACAGCACAAGTAACTGAAAAATACCGAAAAATAAAAAAAGTTGATAATTAAGCTAAGTTTTGGTACTTACAAGTTTTCACGAAAACCTAAATTTGCCTATATCTTTTTATAGTGTTGACTCAGGACCTTGATTTTTATAGTCACAATAGGGACTATAGACCTCAGTATATGGTATAAATTTCAACTTGCTAGCTCCACCCGTTCCTGAGATAATCGATGGTGACACACGGACAGACGGACAGACGGACAAGAAAGTGATCTTATAAGGGTTCCTTTTTTTACCTTTTAAGGTACGGAACCCTAAAAAGCACAAAAAAAAGATAAGTATCATCTTCTCAAGTTAAGATTACACCATTGATAATTTATTCGTTGACATAATGATCAAATTTATTTTTTGATTGGTTGTTATAATAATGAAAAATCTGCAAAAAAACGCATTTTTGTCGTGTTTCGGAGCGTGCAGCTGTCGTAAGCGCTGCAGCCGAACGCATTCTAATTTCATCTTTATTATAATGATGATACTATGAAGTAACACTCTTCAACGTGCTCATTTTAGGTCGTGGTACAGCCTTAAGAAAGTAAGTTCGTTCGGGCCAGTGGTCGGTGATAAGCTTGCCTGCATTTTGTATGAATTGGAAGTGCATCTGGTACTTGCATGAAGTATAGGCATTTGCATTTTAAATGACGCTACCGTTCTAGGAATGAATAATAACGCAGATCTTCTTGCTACTTGCATATTCATTTTATTCACTTTTAGTTTTTTTAGATATCGACAGAGAAATGGCGAAGGAATATTAATATAGGTGTTTGTTCTTGCTGAATTTGTAACTCCTGAATACATTTGAATAGAGATCTTCAAAGTGGCTTGTTATTAAAGCCTTCTTTTTAACCCGGAAAATGTACGAAAATTTCAAACCCCATAGTAGGAATGTCTTCATTTTTAGTGACAAAGGAGGTCCCACATTCAATGGATAATATTTTTGTATAGAAATCTATAATATTTTTCACATTTCTAATCTTCTATTTGTACATTCCAGGTTACGACGTAGCAAAAACACAATTTTCTCCTTAATTCCTTTTGTCGTTTCTACTGAACTATTTGTCTTGCTAAAAGACACTTGAAACCACGAAACACGTTCAGCAAAATTAGCAAATAGAACTCAATCTACCAGAAGACAATAAAACCGCAGAAATTCGCTTGAATCGTATAAGCCCACACTCGCGCGCTGAATTTCTCTTCTATGGGCGGATTTTTTTAAATTTGTACATTGCATTTTCAGCGTGTCCATCGACTTCCAGTGCATTATTTTAATACTTCTAATAGATTTGTGGTACGGGTATGGTGTTTTTCGGATAGATTAACAATCTTTTATCCATTTTCAACGTAAACATATATAGGGTACCATATAATTTTAATTAATATAAAGCAAAATAAGTAATACTTTACTGCATTTTTACCATGTCCCCTCGTCAGTTTGCAACTTTC
Source organism: Camptogramma bilineatum (assembly GCA_958496255.1). NCBI lineage: Eukaryota > Metazoa > Arthropoda > Insecta > Lepidoptera > Geometridae > Camptogramma > Camptogramma bilineatum. The sequence continues at coordinate 12,426,651 of OY292471.1, forward strand.
ATCGTGTCATTACAACTCAATAGATCGAGTTTTGAGACACATTTTCTAGTCTATTATCATGATAAATTCACTGTTTTTCGAATAATAGACAGCAAAACCATGTAAGTTAATTAAATTATTAGATATTTAGCTTTAAACCTCAGTCCAGATTTTTGGCATTTTTGGACATGTCCGGCTGACTAACGGGTTTTGAGCTACTTGGATTATTGCAATCCTACTAATGTGGTATTTTTTTGAATAAACTGGTACTCTTGCTGGCATTCTGACTGCCACTCTGATGTATTGATGTAATCAGACTGTTTTATGAGTCAGTGAAGTGTGTAGGTAGGTGAAGTGCTGTCCGAGGTCCGCTGATGAACTGCTGTTTTTTGAAGGTAAGAAACAACTTTTTGGCATATTACTAGTTCGCAATGAATAGTTTAACTTCCGGTTGCATGAAATAATAGCAGTTCCACAAGATTATGTTATTACATTCGGCAGAAAATATAAAAACATTTTCCTTGCCACGGTTTCGTTACTGTCAGCTGAGGAACATTTGCAAAAACGTTAGTCATCCGAACAAATTGTTAGTCATCTGACCTGTAAAGTCAACTGCATATTGCGGAATTTTTGTATTTTTAACCGACTTAAAAAAGGAGGAGGTTCTCAAGTTGACTGTGTTTTTAAAATTAAAAGCTTTTATTTAACTTGCAATGTATGTACCTAAATGTACCTGCTGGATCAAATGCTGAGAGGTAGCCTTATTTTCTTGTCACTATACCTACTATAACATTTTTGATTTGTGTGCATGTACCGTATAGTGGCAAAAATAAAACTCTTTTCTATTCTATTCTATTATCTAATAAGTACCGATTAAGTGGTATTTAAGTTTTTTTTTTCAAGTTTTTGTTATAAAAGTTACCGGATCTCATAAATAAGATAGAATATATCTTAGATTTAAGTAAAAATGTGTCATAATTGTTAAATAAATGTGGTACCGTGGGGCAGTCCCGGGCATCATCAGTGACTTCACGGTTGAGAGGTAGTTCAAAGCACTATGCAAAATAGAGGTATTTTATTAATAAAACGCTCACTCTATAGTTGTAAAAGTCAGAATATCTTGCCATTGTAAACACAAGCCTTACTTGTCCTCTGACTAACATCGACGGTCCACTGACTAACTGTCCTCTCGAAAAAGTTTTTTGAAATCGTATTTTAGATATTAAGCCCACTGTTTTTTAACAAACTTTTGTGTTCCTTGGTGAGATAATATTAAATAGTATTATGTGTAATTTACTTAATTTTGTACGGGTTCTAAATTCTAAGAAACACTAAAAAGACTGAGACAAATTTGACCAAAAGTTAGTCACCTGACATAAAAGTTGAAATATTTAATATTTCTAGTTAATATTCAAAGAATATGCACTGATTATTCTATTGTGATTTTAAATTGGATTCAAATAAAAGGATTTTTACGATTATACGTTTTTTATTTTTTCATTTATCCAGAAAACAATTTCGTTACTCATTGGACAATTTTGACCACAGTATCAGTATTAAAATACCAATAAATCAAGTTTTCTTCAGTAAATTACATGACTTTTGGGTTTTCATGAAACTTGACATATCTTGCTATAAGATCATTATACCCAGAAATAGATATTTGAAGAAAAAAAAATTTTACAACATTTTCAGAATGGTACAAATTTAAAAAAATTCGCCCCTATGTTAATTTAATTTTACTGCATAGTTGCGTAGTCAACCACTTTAATATTGGCTCAATCACCTCCACGCCGCGTATGATCTCCTGGTACCACTGACCTGCATCTATACAAGTACGCTGGACCTCTGATACCCTTTGAAATGACAGCTCTTGAATGTGCCGATTTGAAGCGCCCCCAATGCGGGGGAAGAGAACTAAATCTGACGTAACTGACAAATGGCCGTTGTCTCGATTGTATTGTCTCCCGTGTTTTTAAAGTGTTTTTGGAGGTTTAACGCGATTAAGCTTGTTTGTTGTGTCTTATTTATTTAGTTGATACATAAATAAGTGGTGGGCATTCATAAGTAAACTATGAAAGAGTGTGTGCTAAGCAAAACTCGTTACCAGAAGGGAAGTGGGGTTACATTCCACAAGTAAGTGAATTTACGGCTAATCTTCGGCTAATATTCAACAAATTAAACTTATCTTAATTATTATACGTAATAACAACATATTTAGCTTCATATTACCGGTTTTTTATAAACAATAAAATTTAATAGTGTTGTCCAAGTTACTTGTCGATAAAACTTATCGATATTTTTCCTATAGATATCTATTTACTTTCAAGAACGGAAATCGCCGATGACCGATTTTTATTATCAAATACATATAATTTTTAAATAATTCACAGGTTTCCGACAGACATAAGACTGGAATTATGGCTGAAAAACATTGAAAAACCTAGTTGGCGTCCGAAAAAATATGATTACATCTGTTCAAAGCACTTCTCTGATGACTGTTTTATTAAACATAACTCATGCACTACCTACTTTGAAAAAGTGCAGTACTCCAACAATTTTCTGTAGCAGTGCCGGTTAGTATAAAAACACCGTATTATTTCAAAAATGTATAGATAGATAGGTCATACATAATTTTTTTATTCTGATGAAAATTCCGTAGATATTGATTTTGAATGATGGGCTATACTCCCTTCCAGTTATTTGGGAAGCTGTCCTTCTACCATGTGTTAAAATAGTATATTAATAATGAATATTGTTTTTTTTCTTCCTTCTGATTGGTTAAGATTACGAAAAAGGCTGTTTTATTTCAAATTAAAATATCATGTTTTTGTAGAAAACGTATCTTCACCGCATGAAAGTATGGTTGTAAGTACTTCTACATTGGCCACAAACATATTGCTTAGCTGATATTAAGTGAGCTGAAAAATATATAGCTCCATCAGTACCGATATCGGCTCGATTATATACTTATGATTTGTAGTTTAATTGTTGATTAACAGAAATTTTGTTTTCAGGTCGAAGGCGTCTAAGTACAAGCTGTGACCCGCGACAGAGTAGGTACTCCTTCAAAGAAGTTTAGGTCTCTCTCCGAAATCTGCGATAGTATCAAGCATGATCATCGTTATGAAAACTCTCTTAGGTCATCCAAAAAAGCATTGCAGAGAGTTAAAAATTCTTTGATAAAATCAAGAGCTCGTGTAAAAGTCTTTTAAAAATTTTTTTGATGTTACATAAGTAACTATGAAAATGATGACGGAAACTAATAAAAAATGTTAAAGGATTGTACATATATTTTTATTTTCTATAAATACCTTACCTATTCCACTCCATCCTGAAAAAAAACACATTTGGACGACCTCTGTGGCGCAGTGGGTGAAGGCCCGCCTGTGACGCAAGAGGTTGCGGGTTCGATCCCCGCCGCGGGACAAATGTTTGTATGATCTGCAAATATTTGTCTCGGGTCTGGGTGTTTTCTATGTATATTATGTATGTATTTACGAAAAAAAAAAATATGTATATAAGTAGTATATCAGTCATGTGGTTGCCATAACACAAGCTCTGCTTAGCTTGGGACTACATGATGCTGTGTGAAATGTCCAGCAATATTTATTTTATTTATTTATTTATTTATTTCTATTTAAAAAACGTTCCCTATTTATTTTTGGATCTAGCTAGCCACATACTAAGTACCCGTTAGTCCGGCTTCGGCTTATCCTAAGACTAGCAGTTTCTGAGATTTGCGTGTTCAACCTAACAAACAAACTAGTCAGCTTTATAATATTACCTAGTATAATTAATTATACAACTCGTCGGAAATGTCTTTTATCGATGTATTTTATCTCATTGTCCCATCTCTATTATTAGTTCCTTTCCCACCCACTTCTACGATCAGCGCCAAAATGGCGAAAATCAAATCGCCTCACTATGGCCCGGCTTATCAGAGGTCCAGCGTACTTGTATAATACAGGTCAGTGCCTGGTACAAATTATCCGCTGTCAGAGTAGGATTACCGTGTAATTGATATTATTATTGTGACTTTGACGTGCAAGGCAAGGCCTAATAAATATTTCATGATATGTATGTATATTCTACGTAAACACCCTCAGTCGACACAGGGGATTAAGATGTATGACAGATTTGATTTATCTCGAAAGGAGGAATTTCCGCCTGATTCTGTGCGCGATTTAATCGATCGAGCGAGCGAAGCGAGCGAAGATCTTAGTGGTAAGTTGGGCGATTTTGCTTTGTATGTTTGTATGTTTGTATGTTTCACGAATTGTTGTTCGAGCATAACTGTCGAACCGTTCATCCAATCTGCATGAAACTTGGTAGGTCAATAGGTTGTGGTAAGGAAATTTACGGTGGAGCATATGAGCTTAATCGATGAAGGGGTTGTGAAGATATTGGGTTCCCAAAGGGGTAAAAAATTATGAAAGTTACACAAATATATTGAGTGGGGTGTCATACGAAAGGGCTTATTTTGTACATTCCAAAATGGTTTTTATTTTTAATCTAGGATGTATAGTTTTTGAAATACGACCAAAGACCAAAAACTACGAAACCAGAGCTGCAAGAGCTCCCGTTTCATAGAGTTTCGATGTCTTCGTAGCTCATTGACTGGTCGGTCTTAAAAAGAGAGTGGCATCGTTGCGGTTTGGTTTGCAATGATTTTAGATGCTACTTGATTTATTTTCATGATAAAAAAAATTTTGATAAAAAATGAAAATAATTGGGGTAAAAAAAGTTAAGTAAACAAATATATTGAGTGCGGTGTCAAATGAAAGGTCTTTATTTGTACATTCTAAAATAGTTATTATTTTTATTCTAGGACGTATACTTTTAAAATTCATAAATATGAAATAAATGAAAAATTAGACACGACATTATGTATTGCATGCATGCTAGTATTTTTTACCATGAAGAGCTAGCGCAATAGGCATACCCGGCAGTAGTAGCACTTGAAATTATAGGGGTAGTCAGAAGAAAGTCCAAATGTTGGCCATCTACGGTGCGCGAGATCTCAGTTCGGGGCGAACTACTAGTACCGTAAAATACGCCAACATTGCCCGCTTTTTTCGAATAATTTCAATTTTTGTAAAAAATTTCTATGGGATCGTAAGTATTTTCTTTTATCATCTGCTATTATAAGATTATGTGCATGTATTACTTTATCAGATTTTATGATGCGTCAATATTTAATTAAGTATTTTATACATTTTGATGGCGGGCAAAGTTATCTGGACTTTTAGCCAACATTGCCCACGTTGATTTTTGACGCAAATATAGCCTGTAGAGAGATGAAATAAAAAGCCAATACAAGAATTTAGGCAATAATGGCGTTTACTTTAGGTTTTAAAACGATACTATAGAAGGTTTCCTAGCAAAGTGGCTGGGCAAAGTTACCCTGACATTTTTTGTCTTTTTCATACAAACCGCATTTCACAAATTAAAAGTGCTAGGGTTGGCACTTCTTAGTTAACTGATCTTGTGATCGTAGTTGTTGTAGGTATAAAAAAACTGGTTATTTTTCATTCAGGTATTTATGTAATAAACTTTAATCAACATATTTATATAGGTACCCAAATAAAAATGAAATACTAATTGAGATAAAATGATGTTAGGAGCTAAATTAAAATAATTACTAAACTATTATACATTTTCAGCTAACTGTCACTATTATTATTGCATTGTCACCGAAGATTCATAATTTTACCTAAATTCAGCTCAATTTGACACCGGGAAGTAGGTCAAATTAAGCTTGCAAGAATTGACCCGGACAAACATACTTACAAACATAGGAACTTACAAACATACAAACATTGCAAGTTAATTAAAAGCTTTAAAAAAAAACAAGTTTCTGAAGTGCCAACCCTAAGCTTATTTTGATGGCGGGCAATGTTGTCAATAGTAGATCGCTACATTGCTGGATAACTTTGCCCACCGCTATAACTCTTGTTTGAAAAGATATTCAGCAACGATAACAACATATTAATACTCCTAAAATGTTCTCACATATCATAATATTAATAAAACTAACCTGTGTTTTCGCCATCACTCACAATTCATTTGTGAATTTGCACCAAAATTTGCCCGCGAAAATACGCACCGTACTCGAAGAGTTCCAACAAGTTACTGAGTGAAGCTAGCGACACACCAGATAGACAGTGTTGCTAGACACATAACCTATTTTCTATCAAATTCAAAAAATGTTAACATATTATTCAAATATTTTTGCAATTTAAAGATTTGCTTAAAAATTGATCTTCGGGCAAAATTACCCTTGGTGGCAATGTTGGCGTATTTTACGGTATTTTATTTTCATCAGGCATTTACGATTCGCGTTATGCGAATACTTCGTGAAATATGCGGGCAATACGGAGCGGGGAACGGTTTAAAACATACGAGAGCACAGATAACAAATAAATGTGATGGAATTTCATCAGATTTTGAAACGAAAAATCGTTAAGAATTTTTTGGACACTTACGTCTCTATGCCCTATATTTGCTCATGCTAATAATATCCTATTTTCGAAGGTTGAAATACTTAAGACTTATTTTGCTTTATACTGTGCAACTTTTCATCGCAAGTTCCTTAAGGCACCTATTTCACCTGTCAAAAGTGACGTGTACTCCCCGTCACAGCACCTGGCGCAACTTTCTAAACACTCTTAAGCAGATTACAAACTTTTCCCAAAGTCCGAACTTTAGCGAGAGTCATCTGAGACTAGTTAATGAGCCAGGACTTTTAATTAATTCCACGCTAAACATTAAAGATGCTGCGCGCGGGCAATTTTTAGGAATTTGTGTGGCAATTTTTAATTTACCTAATGAAATTGATTGAACACTTTATTGTACACAAAGAAAATTAAAATATAACAACATATTATAGTCTTAATTAATACAATGGGCGGCCTTTTCGCTGAGAGCGATTTCTTCCAGGCAATATGAAATGTAATGTAATGAAACAGTTAGGAGTAGAAAAATTTGCTACAACTTATTTCTCTTATTTTAAAAATTTTGGCTTTCTAAAACTTGAAACTTTAAGGATACGTACTTTTTTTAACCAATAATTAGGTCAAAATTACGACATAATTTTTTCTTCTTAGGTTTTTTATTGTAAAAACAAAACGAAAATTTGTATCATCCCTGTGATAGTTTGCTTGTGTAATTTATTTTCTCTTAACAACTAATAGAAAAATAAATTGCTCAAAAAATTGCCCGTTTAGATAACAAGGGTACCAAAGGAAAGTTGAATCAGAGAAATTTTGACACTTCGTTTCTGAAGTCGGCGGACATCACTGATTCTATGAAGTTGGAAAAATATAAATTCAGCTAAATATACTTACCTTATTCTTATTATTATTTTTGTCAAAAGAAGCGTTTACTAAAGGCATTCATTACTAAACTTCTACAAAAAATCTTCAAAAACAATATGGCGTCTATTAATAAACTCGTATTAACTTCTGTCAAAGTTGCACCACGGATTAAACTATTGCCATCCTTTTTTGTTAGACAGTGACAAATAAGGATGGCAATAGTTAAATCCGTGGCGCAACTTTGACAGAAGTTATTACGAGTTTATTAATAGAGGCCTATAAGCCTAATCTTAATATCTGAAAGAAATTCTGCCATGCTTGGCAAATACAGTATACAACCTAAAGCTGTGCACCTTTTAAGATAGATCCCTGTCATTATCCTTAGTTTTAGAAAGCTTAGAAACATCTTGCACTACACCCCAAAACAAGTAAAACACAAACACCAAAAGTTGGTAACCCTACGCCGGAACTATTTCCCAGTGTTGCCGTAAAAACAAACTACCGCAGTTGCCAGTTTAAACGGTTTTGCATTTATTTGTGCAGAGTGTGCGCGACAGGCCTATCTAGGTTCAGAACATAATGGCAGGAGGAGAAATTGAATGTAGCAAATAGACGTAATTGCGGAAAACTGCGCATTGAAAAATACAATGTTTTGTTTTATATAAATAACATAATTGATCACGAGAGCCACTGCTCGCTATTATTGGTTTATTGTGCTACCACGGAAGACCAGCGCTATGGTGGACTATCTACCGTAGCTTATGCTGAGTGGAGGCCTTTTTTACCCGACTGCGCAAAGCAAAGGAAGGGTAATGTGTTTATCAGTCTATGTATGTATGTTTGGATGTTTCTATGTGGCACTCTAGAGGCCAAACGCGTAGACCGATTTTGATAATTCTTACGTCAATCGATTCGTCTCAACCTTGGGAGTGCTACTAAAGACATGAAAGTAAACAAAATTCACCAGTGCCACAACCAGACGCCATATTGTCAAAATTAAAAAAAACCAAAATCGTCACACTATATCAAGTGGGGTATCGTTGAATAGGTATTTCAAAATCAACTTTAGGTTTCTTTCACCATTTTTTATTTTAAGTAATAGTTTAGGAAAAATAACGGTTTAAAGTTGATTAATAATAATTCTCGCTATGGATGTTTCTATGTGGCACTCTAGAGGCCAAACGCGTGGACCGATTTTGATGATTTGTCTCAAGTGGGGTATCGTTGAATAGGTATTTTAAAATCAACTTTATCATAACTAAAAAGTGTTAAATAAAAAAATATTTAAAAAAACAAAAACCCGACTGCGTCAAAACTAAAAAGAAAAAAACAAGCCTGCAAAGAATTACTCACAGTCGGGACCCATAACATTGGGAAGATTTGATTGGTAATAAAATGAATGGGTACCGACTGTGAGTAATTCTTTGCAGGCTTGTTTTTTTCTTTTTAGTTTTGACGCAGTCGGGTTTTTGTTTTTTTAAAATATTTTTTATTACCTTATAACTTGTATACCTACTAGTTAACAAATAAAGTTCTTTGATTCTTGATTCATTGATGGTGGCAAGAACTAAATCGAAATACGTCTCAGGATATAGTGCTATTCTCAAATATGCGGATAAATTAAAGTAGGTTAGTTCAGTAATGGTGCATTCTTTTTGTCGTACCAGTTATCTGGCGAGCTCGACGGCCGCTCGAGCCGGCCAGATAAGAAATTGCTGGACACTTTCTGACTCAGTGCTGCAAGATCGATTTATTCCAAAGAAGGTTGTGTAAACTGTAAGACAAGGGTAGCATGTTTGAGAAAAAAATTTTATTTTCCCACCAAACACATAAGAAATACCTAGATAATTCGAGTGACAAAAAAGTAAGGCTACCCCTCAGCATTTGCTCCAGCAGCACCACGTTTGTTGGAGCGCTGGTTTTCAGTGGCGCTGAAATACGAGGGCAGTATGATAAGTACTTGGCCTAAGTTAGATAAAACACTGCTAATATTAAAAATGTGTTATTTTTCGCTAACTTAACTTTTTTTAGTAATACTGTCAAATTCTGAACTTTCTAGATGGTTTAGTTTTTATATGACAGCCATTTAAACAAACCAACTTTTGTGATTTTACAAAAATGGTAAAAATCGAACACCGATTGGTGATAAACTACTTGTTTTTGAAATAGAAAAAGAGTGATATGAATAAAATTTAGTTTTCCAAAGTATACTTGGGACTCTGTTCCATCGTTAAAAACCATAAAATATTGGACAGCTGAATAAAAATGTGACCTTATAAGCATTATTGATGAAGACCGTCCTGGTCGTTCAAATTATGCCCCCGATCCAGAAATTAATTAAAAAATCTATGATTTAGTAATAACCGACCGGAGAGTAAAAGTGCGTTAGATTACTGAGTCTATGGACATCTTAATTAAATGGGAGTTAAATATTTTAACAACCCATTTAGACATTAAAATGCTTTTCGAAATATGGCTGCCGCGTTTGCTCACAATTGACAATAAACACAAATACGCACTTGCGTACCCGCCATAGCAAAATTTCATAAATTAAGGTACGAATTGCCTCTTTCTCTATTTTATTCGTAAGATTTAGTTTCAAGCAACGATTTAATGTAAACAAACATCAAAAATTTACTTAGATTTTAATAAAATTGCTCTCACGATGAGTTTACTACTGAAAATAAGGCTCATTTTTAAGGGTTGGAGCAATCGAATTTTTAGAAAGGTTTTAAAAGGTAGAAAACAATGGGGCTTGGTATGTAGCCCTGAAAAATGATTATGTTGAAATATAAAATAATTCATAGATTAAAAAACCATTTTTTCTTGTCAAGGCCAAGAACTTATCATACGACCCTCGTATGTTGCGCATCAATTGTCGGACACGCGCAATTTTATTCTTAAAAGCTAAAGAAAAAATTACTACACATAAAAATAAACAAACAAATACAATAAATACTAATAAATAACTATGCTCCATAAAATATACAAAAAAAGAAATATTATTTTTTGTAAGATAACAACGCAGAACGCCTTCTTATAGTGAAGACCAAAGATAATAAGTACCAGGACACCAGAAGCATCAGGTAGTGAAATTATAATCTCTCGATTTACAAAACATTTTCAAGAATCGGTATCAAGGTGTTTTGTTTCTGAAGTATCAAAACTTTTTGATTGTTTTGCACGGATACGGAAATTTCGAGACACGTTTCCTTGTTATCTGATTATGAACTCTAAGAAAGGGTGATAAAGACTGTTTGGTGCGTGCCGTGAGGTGTTAGAATAATTTTAAACTTTAATACGAAGGATGTAGATTTGAAAGACATGTGAGATTTCTAGCTCTTTGGGAAGTGTTTTGAACTACAACACGAGAAAAATAAAGTAGAAATTTGCATGTACGTTTAGTGGAGCTGGTCTACAAAATATAAACATGGTGTTTCTTAAATTTTCCATCACCAAATTCTACTAAGTTTTGAAGTAAGATTGAAATTAGTATTGGTATTTTGAACGATAAAGTTATGAAAACAACAAGCTCAGATCAAGTCACGAGTACTTGAGACGGCTTCAGGGAGCCTGTGACGTCACGGGCCAGACGTCTCGCCCACGACGAAGCCTTGTCTGTTCATTTTCATATTTATAATTAAACGTTTCTTTCATCAGTACCTAAATTAAAAGTTCGTATGGACCATGTTTGGTGTCGTAGTTTTTAAGCCGCCTAAAGGCCTCCGTTATGACTTACAAGCCGACTGACGAATAACGACTTAAAAGCCGGGACCGACAATTTAACGTGCCCTCCGAAGCACGGAAGCGCTCAGCTCGTTATACCACTTGCCACCCATCCAAATGTGACCGCGCACATCGCTGCTTAGCTTCAACGATCAATCAAGAACGTCTAAGCAAGCTACGCCACGAGTGCTTCTAGGTAAGTAAGCTAGATTCCAGTTCAAGTAAGAAGCGTGTGCATGAAACTCGTTATCGCTGAGTAGCATTAATACATTCCCTGTCCTGGCTGTGCGGTTCTCTCCGAAGGAGAACCCCATGGGCATTGTATGCGTAAAGGTAGGTAGTTAAAATTTTTATAGAAGAAAGTACACAACAACTGGATATTTGATGAACAGATCGTGTCTAAGTAAGTACCTAAGTCAAAAGTAAGTGCAAACTACGCATAAAGAAACCTTCAAAAGATGACAAGAACATGAGAATATTTTAGAAGACGTACCTATCTCTCTTCCGAAAAACTCCGAAATAAAAACCGGTCAAGTGCGAGTCGAACTCGTACGCCGAGGGTTCCGTACCTAGCCATGGTGCCAATTAAGCTAGTATTAATTGTATGAGCGCCCATACAACTCGGAGGACAATTTTAATTGGCGTCAACTATGTATGTATGGGAACACCCTTTAGTTTTCAACTTTTTTAACTTTTTGGAATTTTTCCTTTATTTGTGCTATAAGACCTTGCTTTTTGCCAAATTTCGTTATTCTAGGTCAACGGGAACTACCATTTAGGTTTTCGACCCAAAACCTCTAGGGTACTTCCGGTTGACCTAGAATTGTCAATTTTGGTTACAAGCAAGGCCTTACAGCACAAGTAAAGGAAAAATTCCGAAAAATAAAAAAAGTTGATAATTAAGGTAAGTTTTGGTACTTACAAGTTTTCACGAAAACCTAAATTTGCCTATATCTTTTTATAGTGTTGACTCAGGACCTTGATTTTTATACTCACAATAGGGACTATAGACCTTAGTATATGGTATAAATTTCAACTTGCTAGCTTTACCCGTTCCTGAGATAATCGATGGTGACACACGGACAGACAGACGGACAGACAGACAGACGGACAGACAGACAGACAGACAGACAGACAGACAGACAGACAGACAGACAGACAGACGGACAAGAAAGTGATCTTATAAGGGTTCCTTTTTTTTACCTTTTAAGGTACGGAACCCTAAAAAGGTAGAAGCTTTTGAGATGTAGTCGTACTGCCGCATGCTTCGCATTAGTTGGACTGATAAAGTTACTAATGTAGAGATTTTAGACCATATGGGAAAGATATTAGAACTTGTCGGGACCATTTAACAGCGGAAGGTCGCTTACCTCGGACATGCACTGCGACATGACCGGTATCATCTCCGAAAATACCGAGGTTGGAAGACGTAAGATGTCATGGCTCCATAACATCAGGGAGTGGACAGGGATAAAGACGGTGGATCAACTGTTCAGACTTGCGCTGGACAAGGAAGATTTTAAAGCTGACTGGCGACCTTCATTAATGGAGAGGCACTGAGAGAAAGAACAGACCAGATATCTTCCGTAAGGATACAGTCGTAAGCCATTTACAACTTAAAACAGTTATTTTCAAGAAATATACAATATGCAGCGGGAAACCACGTGAATTTGATTTCGGGGGTAAGTTACAATGCGCACATCAAAAGCGTAATTACAGATCCGACTAAGCACGTGATGTGTCATTGTGCGCATGACAGCCCAATCCTGCCTTCAAGCGTTGCACGGCTTTAGGTAATACCTCCTAGCGTCTCCTGTCAGCCTGGTGGCGATGCGTTCGCGCGTGACGTTGTTTTTTATGTCTTATTTCATTAATTTTCATGAAAATGATAAAACGTTTCAAATAAAACGGTCTTCCGAACCGCCATTTTGGATCGAACTTAAACAGAATGCGAACAGAAACGACTCAGATTTTAAAGTTGCTCGGTTCATATTTCGAAATTCGAATCAAAATGTCAACCTAACATGTCCAGAAACTCGTTTAAAAATCCAATATCAAGCTCCAGCGGTCAAATCTTCAATTCTAAACTTCAAGGTTCACGAAATTCCTCTGAAATCGATAATTCCAATATAAAATGTGGGTCCATTCGTGACAGATTGTCCCACTGATCGAGATTCGGTGCACGTCCCGACCGCATAGCATCGATCGCTACCAGGCCAGCAGAATACCTTTGCAGGTAAACGAGACTTAGTTTTAAACAAGATAATCTTCGGGATATGGCGAAAAGACGTGGAGGAAAGTTTAATAAACGAAGTGCCTTTGATTTCCCAGAGCTGAAGTTTCTCCTTCGAGCCTCCTCGATTCGGCTCTTTTAACCCAAATTCACTACTGTTGAGACTTCGTCTGAATACCAAGTGGAAACAGCCGGCCATAAGGTTTTACGATTCGGAACTTTTATCAACAATATTGTTGAAGTCAATAAAAAAGCTCAGCAGTATTTTCATTGTAAAGAAAAGTCACAAATTCAAGTCGCGACTGCATCAATAACACACGATTGTCCCGGGAAACTGTTCAGAAACGGCCCACTGAACAAAAGACTATTCAATAAAACCTAACACGTAAACCCCGGAGGGCGATAAAAGATTCCCTGTTCTTCCGTGGCGGCCAATTTCAGGGAATAGACAGAGTTTTTGGAGTACGCCTTAGAGGCAGTAAATGTTTTTATTATAAGCTAACTAGAGATAAAATAAAGGTTAATTTGATACGTGACTGTTCGGGAATTACGTAATGCTGAAAAATGCGACTACCGCGTTACATTTATACAGCCATCACAAATCACATCGCCGTTGCCTCCATCACGCGCAAACCTTTCCTAACTTTGCGCCCATGCACCCACGCGTGTGAAAGAGATGGCTACAAAATAATCTTGAAAGTTTTTTAATTATCGCATCCGGGGGAGAAGGACACACGCTCGGCTGGCTCGGTCTCTTGTGAAATGATTCACGACCATTGTTCTCGTAGATGGATAGTTCCGTGCGAAATGAAAATCGAAGCTCTTCGCTGGTTATGAGAGCCTGGTGGATGAGCGGTGTAATTGTGCAACATGGCGTCAAGTTTCTTTTTTCACCGCTGCAGGTTTTCTCAGGATGTTTCCCTTTATTTGGGCATGCTTGCTTACTTCTCAAAACGAAAAACAGTATCAACCTAGACATTTTAGAAACATTTACGAAACTAGTAGTTCGCCCTGAACTGAGATCTCGCGCACCGTAGATGGCCAACATTTGGACTTTCTTCTGACTACCCCTATAATTTCAAGTGCTACTACTGCCGGGTATGCCTATTGCGCTAGCTCTTCATGGTAAAAAATACTAGCATGCATGCAATACATAATGTCGTGTCTAATTTTTCATTTATTTCATATTTATGAATTCTCGTCGTATTTTTAAAAGTATACGTCCTAGAATAAAAATAATAACTATTTTAGAATGTACAAATAAAGACCTTTCATTTGACACCGCACTCAATATATTTGTTTACTTAACTTTTTTTACCCCAATTATTTTCATTTTTTATCATGAAAATAAATCAAGTAGCATCTAAAATCATTGCAAACCAAACCGCAACGATGCCACTCTCTTTTTAAGACCGACCAGTCAATGAGCTACGAAGACATCGAAACTCTATGAAACGGGAGCTCTTGCAGCTCTGGTTTCGTAGTTTTTGGTCTTTGGTCGTATTTCAAAAACTATACATCCTAGATTAAAAATAAAAACCATTTTGGAATGTACAAAATAAGCCCTTTCGTATGACACCCCACTCAATATATTTGTATAACTTTCATAATTTTTTACCCCCTTGGGAACCCAATATCTTCACAACCCCTTCATCGATTAAGCTCATATGCTCCACCGTAAATTTCCTTACCACAACCTATTGACCTACCAAGTTTCATGCAGATTGGATGAACGGTTCGACAGTTATGCTCGAACAACAATTCGTGAAACATACAAACATACAAACATACAAACATACAAAGCAAAATTGCCCAACTTACCACTAAGATCTTCGCTCGCTTCGCTCGCTCGATCGATAATAATTAGGACAGCAGAATATTTCGGTAGCCCTCGGCAATAACACCTTTGATGATACCTTCATTTGCCACACAGTTCAGTAATTAAACTAAAACGGTCCCAAGGAGCCACTCAATTATTTCGAAGTGACACGTAATGGTTCAAGTTTTCGGCCTACTCAAGAATTTTATTGACAGGGTGGGCAAAGTTTCAAGTTTAGTTACCGTGTTACTACGGAGGATTGTAGAGACCATAACAGAAATTGTATTTTCATATTTCGAAGTTGAACATAAATGATTTTTATCATATTTATTTTATTGACGTGTACAGAGATTAAGTTGAAGGAAATTTTACAAGCGACGATGAAATATCGTAAACATTCAGTAATCCGTTCATAAAATCGTCCAACGTCCAACAGAGTAATTATTCGTCGTCGATGTATTTAGAGGTACATAATAACGTTATGTAATATATTATGTCTAACAGTGTACTTTCTATAGATAGGCAATACCTAACGTTAAAAAAAGATCCATATTTATTTGAAAATATCAGACAAACAGCTAAGTTGAAAATAAATGCTGTATCATTTTTCTCCATCTACCAGAGCAACATAACAACCGAAGAGATGGATGCAACCTCTTATCGAAACCTCTTACTGGAAGTCGTTATCGATTATACGGACAGAAAACAACTTAAAGTTGGAAATGCTTCAGATAAATAAATAGAAGGTCGGGATTGATCGTCTCGCTTTGAAGTGACTCGATAAGGCTTAAGATACACGATCAAGCCACTTCTAGGGCCATTTTGAAACTGATACTGAAAAGTGAGTTTGATTCACTTTTCCGCCTTCTGTCATGTCATAAGAAATAGTCATTTAGGCCTCTATTATTAAACTCGTATTAACTTCTGTCAAAGTTGCACCACGGATTTAACTATTGCCATCCTTATTTGTCACTGTCTAACAAAAATGGATGGCAATAGTTTAATCCGTGGCGCAACTTTGACAGAAGTTAATACGAGTTTATTAATAGAGGCCTTAAAGTTGTATGTGCGTGATTCTATCAACTGCGACTTTCCTCAAGTTTTATAACTACACTAGCTTATTGGTAATTTACACGCGCAGAGATATCTTGCTCGCACTCTAGGCGTTTGCTACTTGACTGGCCTATCAAGCTTCACTGAAAGTAAAGCTTGATCGTGTAGACAGCGCCCTACGAGCTAGATAGATTCCTGAGTATTTCGTAGATTCATTGGAATCGCAAATACCCGATACGAAAGACGTCTATACAATGCGCCATTTTACTTTTCTTTGTAACATTTCTAAGAATTTAAATAAATCTTTTTAGAATTCCCAATCGGATAAATTAATTCTATAACTATGATGTAACTTTATCAAATGTTAATTTACTTAGATTGTTAATAAATGAATGAATGAAAACTCTTTATTGTAAGTACACAACTCAAAATAACATTAAGAAAGGAATAACCCAACGAGTAATCGTACAATTGGCGGTCTTATTGCTTTGAAGCGATCTCTTCCAGACAACCTTCATGGGAAGAATGTTTTGAAGAATCATTGGCAGTTTTGAGCAGCTATACTGCGACTACAATCAAATGTATCAGGAATATAGCTGAGCAATCATTTCATAAAAAAGATGAAATATCACAAAACTGTACTTATTTTTAACCGTTGTATAAAATGGTAGTACCTACCAACAATAAACAAATATGAGATACGAATAAATCTGAGCCGAGCTCAATAAAGGTTTTTACAGTTCGGACCGGAACCTTGTTTATCGAAACAATCATTATTTAAGACATGCCTCGGCGGTTTTATTTTACGGTTCAGCCTACATTATAATATTATCATAAAAAGGGGTTGAAATATTGAACAGGTAACGAATTATGTACAAAAAATTGGGATGTTACGAAGCTTCGGAGCTTCCGATTGTTATTACACCTCCAGTTCCGATTTCGGCGAAACCTCCGATTTAAAAATGTCGGAGCCGAAATTATAAAATCGGAGGTTTTCATCGAAGGTCGCTTTGAGCGCTTCCGTGCTTCGGAGGGCACGTTAACTGTCGGTCCCGGCTTTTAAGTAGTTAAGCCATGACGGAGGCCTTTAGGCGGCCTAAAAACTCCGTCGCCAGAATTGGCCACTTGCTTGACTTAAAAGCCGGGACCGACATTAACGAGCCCTCTGAAGCACGGAAGCGCTCAGCTCGTAACACCACTTGCGGTCACCCATCATTAAAGTGACCGCGCACAACGCTGCTTATCTTCAACGATCAATCAAGAACGTCCAAGCAAAATCAAAATCAAATATCATTTATTCTGTAGGACCATTATGACCACTTTGAAACGTCTTAAGAGCTAGGTGATTCTACTCCTGTTCTTTCGCGACCAACACCGTGAAGAATCAGGGCAACAAACACGGTATGGGGCCTAGCTTTCTTTTCGGTGATCCATCCGCTTAAAATCTAAATAGTCAAGCTCCAGTGTGGAGCCAGTCGAACAATGTGAGTCTCGTCAAAGTCGTCAAAAGAAAAAAAGGAGGATTAATACCTCAACAAAAAGCAAGCTACGCCACGAGCGCTTTGTTTAAGAGTGTTGGAAATCTATATTCATTCGCGTATAATCTGTGGAATCGGCACTGACACGAATACTGTGATTTCGTCAAATCAGGCATTATCCACGGCTGAGGTAGAAAAGTGCCGATTCCACAAATCTGCCGACTGCTGAGTCGACACGTCGTTTGAAGATTTTCTGCAGAATCTCTCTGCAATTCGAGCAAATGCAATTAAAATTAGAGCGGCGCATTTTGCTTTATTTGGCGTCTGAGTATAAAAGAAAGAATACTAAGAAAAATTTATATTAGATTTTTTAATGGATTTCTGGAAAAATTACTACTTTGATATTCGGGGACTTGGTTGTTTTTAGGGTTCCGTACCTTAAAAGGTAAAAAAGGAACCCTTATAAGATCACTTTCTTGTCCGTCTGTCTGTCTGTCCGTCTGTCCGTGTGTCACCATCGATTATCTCAGGAACGGGTAGAGCTAGCAAGTTGTTTATACCATATACTATAGTCCCTATTGTGAGTATAAAAATCAAGGTCCTGAGTCAACACTATAAAAAGATATAGGCAAATTTAGGTTTTCGTGAAAACCTGTGAGTACCAAAACTTACCTTAGTTATAAACTTTTTTTATTTTTAGGAATTTTTCCTTTACTTGTGCTAGAAGACCTTGCTTGTCCTTGATTGACAATTTTAGGTCAACCGGAAGTACCCTAGAGGTTTTGGGTCAAAAACCTAAATGGTAGTTCCCGTTGACCTATAATAACAAAATTTGGCAAAAAGCAAGGTCTTATAGCACAAATAAAGGAAAAATTCAAAAAGTTAAAAAAGTTGAAAATTAAACGGTGTTCCCATACATACATAGTTGACGCCAATTAAAATTGTCCTCCGAGTTGTATGGGCGCTCATACAATTAAGCGGACTAGCTTAACTGGCACCATGGCTAGGTACGGAACCCACGGCGTACGAGTTCGACTCGCACTTGACCGGTTTTTATTTTCGTTTATTTTAGGATTTTAGGCTTCTTTTTATCATCATCTGCAAACATATTCTACGCTGCGCGGCGTGAGGGCACAGCTAATACTAATAGTTAATTTAGAAACAGCTCAATATATTTGAGTGAATTTATTTTTTCGAGTAGACAAGTGTTTCTTTGTTTAATATTTTTTTTTCGTTTAAGTATCTAAATAATAATATTGTTTAATAAACTTATATCTGTAGGTTTAGTCGCGCGCGACATTGAAACTTTGTAAAAAAAGTTAGAAGCCTATAAAAATACAATGTTCAAGATCAAAACAATTGTTACATTAGCAGAGACATAAAATAACGCTCACAATAAAAGTAATTCTAAAACCCACAAAACTGGGTCAAACAAATAAATCAGATATACATCCCCAATGAAACAGTATTGTCTGTCGGTTCAACATTTTTATGTAAAACCTGAAAGGGCGCTGAACCGTCAACATCCCGTGTACGATCATAAGAGGCCAAGATACTTTGATTCATACAATCGTACTTGTTATTCTATCCTATTCTACTAAACAAGCAATATTTGTTTGTGTGTACCTACCTACTCACGTTTTCGAAAACGGCTCCGGTACGGGGTTTACGGGGGCGAAAAATCGATCTAGCTAGATCTCATATCTGAGAAAATTCGTTTTCTCGGCATTTTCACGCAAAAAGATTTACCAATGCAATGTGGTTCGTAATTTCACGTAAGTTGTCGATACTAAAGTGGCTGAGTGGTCGGGTAGTCCGCCTTTCAACCGAAGGCCGCGAGTTCGAATCTCAGTCAGTGGAAGTTTATTATTGTGTATGTTTTCTTTTTTCGTTTTTATTTTTTCTCCATATGCATCCGAGCAGAGCTCGGTCGCCCAAATATGTTTACATTATACTTGAAAAGCCTGTTGTTCGAGTCCATAGGTCATCTAACCGCATAAAAGTCGAATTACTTACTCGAATTATTGCTAAGCTTTATTTTATACTAAAGCTTCTTCAATTTTGTTTTGGTCATACTTTAGTATTTCTCTCTAAAAGAAAAATCTTAAATTGTGACGATAACTGGCTCCTAAGTCCAATCCTTTTTGGCTTAGCCATATCTCCGATACAGCTCCAATCCTATTTAAAGTAAGCGTTCAATTCTGCCTCAGAAGCAAATGGCGGGATTTCCTCCGGGATTTTAGCGTCTTAGATTTAAAATATATTTTAGAATGTGGTATAAAACTTAGGCTGTATCTAATCTAGATTATACTGCGTTAGGACCAATGCCGACATTTAACGGGTAAAAGGGACATTGCTGTGATGGAGTATGTTTGTACGTTCGTATAAGCACAGAATAAATACGTACAGAAGGCTCACTTCGCGAATAAAATTATATAAATAGCGACTCTTGCTACGACGCAACCAAGTGCAAATTAGCTGGCATAAGCGTTAAATTCACCTAAACATTGCCTCTCTTTCTAACGCATAACTCTGTCACTGTCTGGCGCGGTCGCATAAATATTTAAACGACGCGGGCGGCTAGCATGTGATAAAATAGAAAGGTACCTAGTGGCTAACTCTGGTGACGGAGTTTTTAAATGCAAACATTATGAGCAAACCACTTAGCTTTCTATTAGCGTCGATGGGCTTGCAACCTGTTACAAATACCTCTCATCTCCTAGACACTTTAAAAGGATCTCAAAATGCCTAAAAAGATCTGAGAGAATGTCCACCGTGCCTTGGGGATACCAGTTGTGAACTTATTTTATAATTATGGTTGGTATTTGTTCCCATGACCTTGTTCGAAAGCACATAGAAAGGTGACCTTGTTGGAAGTTGGTTGAAAAATCCATTTCATTAAAAAGCTCCCGTCATATTTGCGAATTTCCGCTCGAATGGAGAATTTCGCAAAAAGGTTTCGAAGTTGTCTAAGGCGTGTGGTGTTCAGCGATTTGTGAAAATATAACGAATCTGTACATATGGAATACTAGCTTCCGCCCGCGGCTTCGCTCGCGTGGTACGCGGATAAAAAGTAGCCTATGTCCTATTCGCGGTCATTATCTGTCTATATTTAAAATTTCAGCCAAATCGGTTCAGTGGTTGTCGAGTTCTAGAGGAACAAACATACACCCATCCGTCCAAACATCCAAACTTTCGCATAATATTAGTGTGATGATTAGTGTGGTTTTAATTTTAGCTGCTTCGGATGTAGATACAATCAGCAATAGTATCTAAATAAATATGAAAGTAGGTACCTAGTGGCTAATTTTGGTGGCTGAGTTTTTAGGCCGTCTTAAAGCCTTATAATAGCTTAACTACTTCAAAAACCGGGACAGACAATTTAAATAAATACACCGTACATACACAAATTGACTTTCGTTTCGAAGTCAATCACATTTTTGCAATAACATCGAAGTAACAGAATTCCTTTGGAAACGAAAACCCTTTTTAGCGTAGTGTAATGGGTTAAAAACAATGCGTCTGTTAAATACACAGTTATACATATTCTAGTACTTATTCAGAAATCTATCTACGTTTACTTTGCAATGCTCTTGCATAATGCCACGCGCACTAGGCTTTCATAAAACAAAGGAATTCTATTCCTATAATCTAACTTTGCGATATAATTCAACATTCTATTGGAACAAAGCACTCGTACTCGTGTTCTGTTTGCCTGGTAGCGAGCATGTTTATGACGTCCATTATTTTAAATTCAGGAAACGAAACACCGGATACACCTTTGCGTGAATTAGGTATTCTCATGAAAAATGTTTTCAGTTAGCAAGGCAAAGAAGCGCCAAACTCTACAGAGTTCTGAATTCCTGGTGAACAGATGCATAATGAAAATGGACCAAAAGAATTAATACCTAGTTCAAATGAAACCATTTACTTCAATAGTAATAGATTTTAATGTATTAAAATTTATAATTAACGTAATTAGACTGACAGATTTGTATGGATTTGAGACGTGGACAATGACAAAAAGGGATAAAGAAAAATTGGATGGTTTTGAGATGTGGTGTTGGCGTAGAATGGAGAGGATCAGCTGGACGGAATGAATCACCAACATTGAGGTTTTGCAAAGAGTAGAGGAGGAAAGATCGTTGTTGCAAGTTATCGAGAATAGAAGAGGGAAGATGATTGGCCATCTTATACGACATGACAGCTTCATTAAAAACATAATTGAAGGAAAAGTGGAAGGTAGGCGAGGAAGAGGAAGACCGAGGATAGGCTACATGAGCCAAGTGAAAGAGAAGGTTGCTGTCATGTCGTATAGGGAAGTCAAGGAGGCTGCCCTAGAAATAACTTGGTGGAGGAGGCATCAGTTATGCAGACAAGGGGCCACCCATTAAATAGAGAAGAACTAGACTGACACCTACACAGTTTTAAAGCCCTGGTAAAGCCTATTCTTACTGGGCTCTCAGAAACTGCAAACATATATTTTCGTAAAGGCGCGTTTACATAGGACGGTCTGGTTGTTAAATTAAGCAGAAGGTCGGAACAAAAACACGAGTTTGATTAGCATTTTAGCCAATTCAAGCGAGGAGTGTGGAATACTGATGCGTGCCAATACTCGACTTGTCGGCGTTTTGCTTGGTAACCGACATGCAATGTAATATTATTTTTATCACGCTTAAATTAGGGTACAAAATGGCATTGAATGTGAAAATGGGAAACGCAGCATAATAGAAAAGACAAGGCAGTGTTCTTTGCTGCAAAAATCACTCACTTTTGAACAAAGTAGAAACTAACTCAGTACCTACAAAAAACTACACAGTCGATATTTTTCCGCTTTAGCACGAATATTCTGGAGCCCAGTCGAAAAAGTTTGCAAACAATGTACCAGGAGTTCATAGTTCCACAGGAGTTGGGCGAACATGAAAAGTTCGATGTGACAAGAACGAAAAGTTGTGATAGAAATCATCGATAGCTTCGACGTATTTACCTAAGATTTTCCTTATTTTCTTTTAAGATACGTATTAAATTAGATTTTGTTCAATAGGACAATCTGCAGTGCGATTCAGACTTCCGAAAATGCATCCGATTCGATGATTTTCTTCGGAAAACTGTTGGTTTGCCAGCGAAGAAAAGTAACTTTCTGAATTCGGAATATATTCCGAGATGGACTGAAACGCGCTGCTGGATCCACTGGAATCAACAACTGGATTGTTAAAATTATTTTATTGATTTTATTTTGGAAAATGATCGAGTCCTAAGACGATCCCCATGCAACTGAAATCGCGTATAGCATAAAAATCGTTCACGCATTCTTACACAATCTTAGATCCACAAACTGATGTATTATATCAAAACCTCGACGTAGGTGTATATCTCGATACACAAAGACACTAAGTAATCGATTACGTCACTCCGATAGACGCCCTCCAAAGCTCGCATTAGGCACAGCCCAGTGGCCGCTGATGAGAAAACTGACGACCTCCCTAACATCAATAAACTTTAAGATGCCTTTATTTTCCTGTTTGGAGGATTATACCTTTTTGCGCACAATGCCTTTTTAACAGCATACTTGAAGGTTATTGAACTTATAAAAGATCTGAAAAGAACTAACATACTAGGGGAGCATATTCCTTTATGATGTCAGTCATCGAGTTCCTTATGTTGACTGAGTGATTCCTCGAGTTTGCAAAGGGAGGTTTTTGTATCAAAATGTTGTCTTGGTATAGGCAGGAGTCGTATTATAAAATGTATACGTACATTACAATGAACATACACTACTCCACTTGTAACCGTGTTCCGGCCACACAATGCAAAATTTATTATCTTGATTCTGAATTACATTCGCAGCCACAAAACTCATTTAATTTGAATACAGAGTTTTAGCCTTTTGTTCCCGCGCCCGGCGACTTGTTGCCTTTTGTTACTCTCCAGCTTGCAGAGGACCTGTACAATGGATCCACATACACACGTAAAACAGGGTTTGTTTGTGGATTATATGTACGTTACGGTATTTTTTCGGGTTCGAGAGAGATTAACAAACAAAACGTGACAGGAAGCGACGAAATATTTTCCTACGGATTATGGCAACCAAACATTTTTGCTGATTGGTCCGATTGGAATGGAAAAAGATTTAAAAAAGTATGATGGTAAAAATATGATGGAAATAACAAAGTGAACAAGTCAATACTGCCATGTGTTACATTAAATTACGTTGTTTACCAATATAGTATCAGTAGCAGCTGTCGTCAAGAGGAAAATTGTAGATTACCAAGACTTTTTTTAGGCGGCTAAAAATAGAATAAACGTCTATATCGCACTTCGGGGGGACAAATTACCCCAAAACCGTTTACGCGGAGCTCGGCAGGGGTGAAAATTTCAAAAAAAGTTCCAACATTTGACACTTTATCTAATTTGCGCCACGACGACACACCACGGTGCGGCGCCCTGAACGCATGCGACGCCCGCGGGAATCGAATTTGGGACCCCGAGACCTCTAGACCCAAATTGATTTACCACCCGGGGTACCAGGATATCATGAAATGGAAGAGGTTTCGCGTAATCTCACGTCGATATGAAGGAAATGTGTCAGGTGGAAATGCCGCGTCATCTCATGCTTACGTGGTTCCTTCGATTTTATTTAATGGAAAAGAGAAAATGAAGTAAAATATACGTGCGCGTTCGGGGGTGTGAAGTATGTCTTTGATTCGCCCAGACTTCAAAAGTGTATTTTTTTAATTTTTCGAGAGATTATTTCCTGGCTATTGAATTGAAGTGTTTCGTGGGCTAGACTCCAGACATTGTATTTTGATCAAAGATAATATTTTGTCAAGCTTTATAATGTTACAGTTCTCCCTCAGTTCTCCTTTTGATGTAGGTACTATCCCTCAAATTGTTAAAACTACCATTAAATATAAGTTTGTGTGAAAACAGCCCATTCCTTTCAGGCTCGCCAAAAACGATCGTGCAGGGGTAGTTACGGAACTTGGGGGTATTTTGTTTTTTTAATTGTTACATGAGCCTTTTATAAATATTTGTGCCTGAAAGTGCTATGTTACTAGGTACATGTTTTTTGTTGATATTGATTAAGAGATCGAATTAAAATTAGAAATTTTCAACTTGAATATCTATCAGGAACGCAGAACGCGCGGAGAGATCTAATTTCACGCAAGTTGATCCGAGCGGTGCGGCGCGCACACAAACATCAAAGGCATACGATACGGCAGGAAGTGTAGCGTCCATTACTACATAACAAGCTACAGTATTGGGCGGGAATAACAATGTTACGTCACAGGTCGAAATGTGACAAAAATGTTGTGGATATTGAAAAATGGCACAGGTTCGTCGGGAAATGAAATTGCTTTCATGTATGCAAAACTTGTTGAATTTTTCAAAGTTTGTTTCAAATTATCATTTCAACAACCAATGACTTTATTTTCGAAATGTCATCGTAGTTATTTTGGACACGGTACAAAGTAGTTGGAAACTTTGTGAGTCAAAATTTAACTCAAACAGCATTAGGAGATTTCATAAAAATGGTTTTAACAATGTTACATTTTAATTTTAAGGTCCTATTTCAAAGGGTAGCGAAGCTAATGACGAAAACGTGTATTTGAACTGTGCTTGTATTTTTAGGGACACTTTGTATAAACCCTTCATACGTGTACACACATAATCGTAACATCTCGTATTTTTTGTAATGTTTTTTTTTCTGATACCTAGTTATTAAAAAAAAATCGCTATAGCGGTTGATTTCTGTTTATTCGTTGACTACAAACCCTGGATTTCGTTTGATAATTAAAATAAAGTACCCGTCATAGAATTATATCGAGATAGAAGCAAAGAGTACCTCGCGTGCCGAAAAGAAGGGCTGAGGACTTCTTTGCTCGCCGCTAAGTTCATTCCGAATTCATTCCATTGCGGCTTTAATTTGACGCGTCAGACTTGAAAGCGAGCATTGAAAACCAGCAATGTAAAAATAAGCAATCCAAACTGTCAACTGCGTTCGTCAAAGTAGTACCTACGCAAAATGTTACACGGTCGGTTTCCATACAAATCAACGAACTTTTTGCTTCCATCTCGATATAGTTCTGTGGTACCCGTCAATAAAACAAATGACACAGAATAAAGCACAGCGCATACAGGGTGGTCACGACCGATTGCATGTTAAATGGACCGCTCGATTCGGCGTGACAGTTATACCCTGATAGATGTCGATGCCCGCATCGGATACGGGTCTGTGTCCGGGTGAAGGGTCGGCCCCAGAATTTGTTTGCATACTCTAAAAGGTTTTATTTTGGGATTTCTTGATAAACATTGCGGAACCAATTACTATTCTAATGAGCGGGGTTGGGTTTGCGACTTGTTACGTGCAAAATGTTCAGGTGCATTTACAGTTTGTTCAACAACTGGCAATTGTTGGCGTTTGTTGAATGAGTCTTGCAACAGAGCTTCTTTTTAGAGCGGTTGACGCTCGACGCATTCAACGTACGGCAACATTGTTGCTTTAACAAAATTTACAGTTGTTTAACAAAATGTAAATGCACCGTGACAAGTCGCAAACCCAACCCCGCTCATTAGAATAGTAATTGGTTCCGCAATGTTTATCAATAAATCCCAAAATAAAACCTTTTCAAGTATTCAAACAAATTCTGGGGCGATCCTTAAAAATACCCAATTTTTATTAAAATAAGAACCTTACACTTCAGACCAAGTGTCGGCGGGTCAGATAGACCAAACCACTTACCAGAACAAAGTACTAGACAAAGATATTTCAACGCTTTGAATTCGCTCCTCGATCCATTACTTCAGCCCGAGCTTCGGGTCAGACGGGCAGACAAAGCTTCGCCGCGCCGACCGCGGTAGTCTCGCAGACAAATCGACGTTTTGTTCGCCTTGTCCGTTACAGAGCGCAAATCCATTTGTCTATGGGAGAGCTGAATATCTTTCAATGTTCTAAATACATTATCTATTTGTAGATGTTTGTTAAATAAATAATGTTGGACATTTTATACATCCAGCCCAAACAAAACTTATGCTTAAGCTTATGGGAAACTACATGACTGGTGTACTAAAATATTATACTTTTTTTTTCAAATATTGGTCTTAAACTCTCAAATATAGTTCAGTGACCACGCAAGTAGCTCCGTCGCTCTCATCTCAACGAGACTAAACGCGACAAAAGATAATCTACGCGATCGTTTTGACAGTTTGAGATCAGTTTGAAGTTTGAGAGTTAGGCTTACCGCAGACCTGAGTCTAAAGGCGTCCGTCGTGGCTTAACGACTTAGAAGCCGGGACCGACAATTCAACATGCCCTCCGAAGGTCACCCATCCCATCACGTGCACAACGCAACGCTGCTAACTTCAACGATCAATCAAGAACGTCTATACAAGCTACGCCACGAGCGCTTCAAAAATAAAAATAGTAAAAATAAAAATAAAAATAATAAAAACCATCAATATGTTGCAATCGGAATTCTCGCTAATGAAGCCTCAGAGAGCTGTTGATATGCAATAAAACATCGATCATCCAGATTGCCGTTACTTACTGTTACACCGTGTACCCAATTAAGTGGGGAATTCATTAATTGGGAATAAAACAACCCCATCTCTTATACAATCGCGTACACTTCATTTTGCATGGAAATTGGATTACGCTTGAATCAGAAAAAAAATATGATCTGTATCCCAATGCGCAGTGGACATTCTCTCAGATCTTTTGAAGCATTTTTTTTAAATCCTTAGAGTCTAAGGGGGTAGTCAAATGTATGTCCAAATACATATTTACATGCCCACACGTTTTGCAGAAGTTAGCATTCCATACGTGAAAGGTTGCAAGCCCATCGAAGCAATTAGAAAGTTAACTGGTTTTCTCACGATGAAACAGATACGTTGGAAATCGTTCAAAATTAATTTGAGAAAATGTTTTGATATAGAAAATAAATAACATTATGGACTTAGTCAAAAGCTAGTTTATTTGATAAGAGTTTCAAAATTGTTTAGATCAATCAAGATGACATAAAGCTTTCTCTACACTGTAAACTTATAACACGCCTTTCCGAAAATGCTTAAGAAATTTCTGCGGAGCTAAAAAGGTCGCTATTGCAGAGTCGGGATGAAAGAATTGAACTATTGCCATTTCTTTTCATTGACTGAGAGTGAAAAGAGATGGCAATAGTTCAATTCCTTCACCGCGACTCTGCAATAGCGACCTTTTTAGCTCCGCTGTAGACAGTTTACTACGTTCATATCACGTGATTCACGGTATGGTCCATACCAGGGCCTCAATTTCTCTATTTTACAACGTCAACCATTCAAGTATCATTGCCGCTGCGTTTTGTTTCGTTCTCCAAAATGACAATAATGTGCTAAACCTCATCGGTAATTTGTTTGAAAACGTCATCACAACAAAGTAAACCTAACCTCATTGGTCATTAGTAGATTATGAAACAAAACGAAACAGGGTGTCAATTCTAGTACCGAACTTTTTATCAACCTCAAGCAAAACCTCAACTAAACCTTAGATTTTCGACTGTTTCCTATTCTACTAATGACAAACGACTCAGTTGTGGTGAGGTTTTAGCTAAGGTTTGGACTTTGGCAGAACAAATTTTTGAAAAGCTATTCTACTATTCACCAAATGGCTGACATTTATGAGATCGAACCAAAACGCAGCAGAATGATTGACGTTGTCATCTAGAAGAATTGGGGGGGGGCTGGTGAGTTTTGCTTTAGTTGATAAAAAGTTTTTTTAGTAGAATCGAAAGGCAACATTAAAAACCTCTCGTTATAAATCCCACGCTACTCCTGTTGTCTCTTTTTTGTGGTTTTCTCTTCCATTTCTCCCGGATTTTAATCAACAGCACACAAACCGTACAATAGGACATTTTTCATCACGAAAGCCATATAAATTTAATTTGTCCGTATCACGCCGCACGCAATCATTATCCGTACATTTTTGGTGTGGACCCGAGAGACCGTTACGAGCTACTTCACTATTACTATGAGCATAGAGTCCAATTTTGTGAAGCACTGATTACGAAAATGGTTCTGATTTCAAATATTTCGTTCTCGCAACAGGATTCCCATTTGAGTAAACATTGTTTTTGCATCGAGTATCGAAGAAATAATTTTAATTGCAAGTTATATCCGATTAGTTAGACAACTATTTACAGTTATTTTGTTTGTCAACTTTTCTCATTTCAAAAACACAAGATTATTCAGTAAGAATTAGAGTAGAATAGAATAAAGTTAATTTCATGACAAGCACCTTTAAATTATTTACAATTTCAAATAAAATACCTATAGTCGTATTGCTCATTATACGGACTAAAAGTGAAGGAAAAAATGTCATTTTTCCTTCAATTTTGATTAGTTTTGATGCGTTTTATGTCAAAATTGAAGGAAAAATGACATTTTTTCCTTCACTTTAGTCCGTATAATGAGCAATACGACTATACGTCTAAACACAAATTCAGGCGCGTTCTATTGTCAGGGCGACAATACAGAAACTACGAGCAAAGCCATCGGTTAATACTAAGTAGATAATAAGTCGCTTATGGACCGGAGGCAACCTAATCCTTTAAAACAATTCTGATTAAAATCAAATACCCTACCCCGGTTAAAATTGAATAATACCTGGCGCAATTAGCCACTGGCTTACATTAAATCTGCTAAGCCTTCCCGAATCTGGTGAAAATTAAATTCCTCACAGCGACAGGTTAATAAGCAAAACGGGATAAGATTTTCGCGGTAAACGGGATAGCCGATCGGGCGTGCCTGGTGTACAAACAGGAAACGTACCAGGCTAGCAGAGGTAATGATGCGGTGAGAAGGAAATGATAGACTAGTGCCACAGAATTAATAGGTACAGAAGGCGCACTCCGCACTTCAGGTACAAAGCTACAAGTACATTGGCGGGGCCGCCCAGGCGGGCCTTGGCAGGTAGGGTTCCCAGTTGCCGCTTGGCTCGCACGCTAGCCGCGTCGCGCGTAATACCTATCATACGACAACTCGACAACCCTTTCGCGTCACTCCGCGCCAGGCAGTGATAGAGTTATGCGTTAGAAAGAGAAAATTTGTGTAGGTGAATAATTCACTAGGCAAAGAGCGCTTACGATTTATTTAAATAAACGTTTTCGCGAAGTCAGGCTTCTGTACCTATTCTGTGCTAGTGCACAAGCCTCCCCAATCTCGCGTTAGTTTAGCAACGATCAATAAACACATGCGAATGCATATCTCTTCATGCATTCTATGAGCCTGGTATATTTATTGCATATTCCAGGCGGGCTATGTTAACCAATTTATCCCCTATCTTTTGTTGCATTTGATGTGGATGCGGGGACGTTCTCGAATACAATGTATACCTCCTAACGCATTCTGTACGCCTGTGAAATTGTAAACTGTACCTACACATGCCATTGTTACGTCACAGAAAGCGCGGTACATTTAGGGCCTGCCTACGGAACCACATGGGGTCCATTAATCTTTTCAACGCGTGCCTTTTGTTGGAATATGGTGCACGCCCACGATGGGGTTGCCAAAATGCGAATGCATCTCCTAATGTTTTCTATAGTCCTGGTACATTTATTGCATATTCTACACATGCCATTGTTACTAACTACGAAAGTACAATAAAATCTACGAACTTTTCTACTTTCTAAAGTATCAGATATTTGAAGTAACAACCATACATTCAAGAAAATAAACCTTCCAAATTAGTTTTTGAACCAAAATTTGCATCATCATAACGCAATTTTATTTTGCTGAATGTATGGTTCTTACTTCAAATAAATGTAACTTATTAAAAGTATAAGTAGTACTATAAAGTGGAAATAAACGTCCTCTAACGGGTGTGCCAAATGCATCTCCGAATGGTATCTAGTATCCTGGTACATTTACTGCGTATTTTACACTTCCTATTGTTATTGTTCAGCCAACGGTAGTAATTTGAGTTCTCGTGGGGATACAGACAAATAGGGTCTTTTATTGATCCTATTTTGTGTCGCAAGCAAGCGACCATCTATGGTGTTCGAAATTGAGAACGCATCTCTTGATGCGCTCTAACGTCCTGGTATATTTATTGCATATTTTTCACTTGCCCATTCCTTAGATCTATTCAGGTAAAAGTCTTTGGATCTATTGCTGAAGTTGCTTACCTGTAAAGAAAGA
The DNA here is from genome assembly GCA_958496255.1 of Camptogramma bilineatum. NCBI lineage: Eukaryota > Metazoa > Arthropoda > Insecta > Lepidoptera > Geometridae > Camptogramma > Camptogramma bilineatum. The sequence continues at coordinate 12,457,428 of OY292471.1, forward strand.
AAAATTTTGTTAATAGTTTCCATAAAAATTCAATAGACTCTTTTTGTTTAACAAACCTCTCATTGTATAAACTAAGCATCGAGTTTAAAAGTTCCACTTTAAAAATGTTTCAACACGGCACGGCTAACACAAAAACAACAGACATTCCATATGCTGCAAAATATAAAACGAAAAGATTGTTCATTTTCCACTTTCAAAAATAAAATTTCACTGCGTATTTTTCAGCGGAGCAAACACCAGGTTAGCAGAGAATTTCAAACAGGATAGGTACCAGGGTACCAGTCACGTAAGAGTACCGCAATGCGAAACTGACGTACAGACTTTTTTACACGCTGTGACGCATACCTCCCGACTGGTAATTTATGTGTTTACCAGGAGAGTACCGACTTTCGAAAACATTGAGATCAATTTCTAGTTTATGGAAAACGAATTGCCTATGTTTTATGTTGCCTGCGTAATATGAGTGATATATCTCTTCTGTCTAAGAAGTAAGTTCGTATGAGCCAGTGCCTATCTAGAGAGTGACTTCTAAGTAGCCCGAAGATCCGCGCCATGCTTTTGCGCTTTTGATAAATAAGCTCTTCGAGTGTTGAGTATGAGTGTGAGAAGAAGTGGTTAGATTGTGTAAAAGAGGATGTGAATGTGAGAGGAGTGGCTTCTGAGTTGACGAATGATAGAGGTGAGTGGAAGAGAAAAACATTGTGCCGACTCCACTTAGCGTGGGATAAGGTCAGAAAAATGATGAAGCTCTTCGAAGCACGAAAGCGCTTAGTTATTAATTTCAGTTTGAAACCTTCCAGCAGGTCCTTTTAACAATCATTTTTAACAAAAACAATACCAATTTTGGAACAAAAACATAGCAACACATCAAAGACCCCATCCAAATGAATTCTTATTTAGGCCCCCGGCTAATAAAAACGGAATAAACATGCTACTGTTAATGAAAAAGCTCCGAGCTGTAAAGCGGCGGCTGATTAATTAGGAGATCATAAGCGGAAGTCGAGGGGAACGAAATCGAAGAACTAAGGTCTCATTACGAATAAAATCTTTTGGTATTAAAAAAAATTAAAAAATCAGGCTCACGACTGTAACCCCAGGGTACGGTAGACATCTAGTAGGGAGCAGTCAAACACACGTCAATGTTTTTAATAGATTGTGAAATTTCAAAATCCTGAATGAGTTGAGTTGAACTATAGGTATTTACTAATTTTTTAGTACTCTTTCATTAGGAGTTTTTCTAAGATTTATTCAAACTAAATATTAGGTATTTATTTGAACCAAAACAAACTCACATATTTTGATTTTCTAATCAATTTTCAACAAATACAGGTTGACCGATAAATAACTGATCGCAAAAAACATGACAACTAAAGACGCCCTCTTCGACCCTGTCTCATACGGTTTTTAATATTGAAAATGATAGACGTGCCTTGAATGAAGTAAAGATTTATGTCAGACATATTAGATTTCAGAGATTTTTCCATTCTCAGGAGATTTTAATATTGAAGACTTTTTATTGATTGTAAAAATGTGTTAGTAAAGAGAGATTATTAACAGTAGGACGGCTAGACTAGAGCTCAATGAACTTTAGTATGACAAACATTTTCTTTTTTAACCGACTTTTAAAAAAAGGAGGTTCTCAATTCATCGGATTTTTTTTTTGTGCTTTTTTATGTATGTTCACCGATTACTCTCGGCCTCGACCGATTCCGAAATTTCTTTTTTTGTTTGAAAGGATCTTTCCGATTGCTGCCACAAAAATTTGGCGAGGATCTGTCGAGGATCTTCGGAGTTATGAACAGAAATGCAACTCGAGATTGCAGAAAATTGCTCAAATTGAAACATTGAAATAATTTTTTTGTAATTTTTAATTTAGTTACCTACTTGTTAAAACTTATGCACCGCAAAGCTCAGGGCAGGTAAATGTAGAAAACATATTCTTACACATGAATATATTTTTTAAAAATACGTGTACTGTTTATCATGTCATTTTTCAACAAGTCATCTCCCTCGCTATTATTGCGAAGGGCGACGAGATTCTGGCGTCATGCGGCGTGACAAGGGTCCGACGACGTGCTCGCGATATTACGACCTCTCCGCGGCTCTGCGCCCCTGGTACCCGGCCTAACGGCTCACGCCCACTATTAACTTGCGGATGATTTGTACTGTTTATCTACTTGGCTCTTTATCACACCTATTAATGGAGCTTTATTTTGAAGAAAATAAGGCATAAAATAAGACTTCTCTACATTTATTTAAATTATATCTACTATCTTTGTTCGTAGATAGGTTTGTGGATGAAAATTGCATAGCTTTACGCAGGACAGAACTATTAGAGCCCAACAGGCATGGGAAATAAATACGCCAGTTGATAGAAATAGACAGCTGCCGCCGAGGAAATTGTTTCCTACTCTATCCAGGGCCGTGGCTAGGGATTTCACATCGCCGACTTAAAGGTAGATTAATTTTTATTCTGCTCTTTTTGACAGTTGATAATTATGAAACCCGCAAATGGCGGTCACATGATAAATGTATTCGATTTGAATGATATTTTCCCTCATTTTATGTTAGATTCAATAAAAGGTTATTTCAAACCCCTTCCGCTCTCTGCGGCCCTGGCATCCCGTCTCGGCGACGGATGGAAGCCGCGGGCGGATCGCTTCCGCAAATACGTCTGTTGGCTCCTTGCAGTTTTGTAATTGGTTTTCTGAAACGCCTCGTTGGCTATGCGCACCCAGTAGTTCTTCAAAGTTTGGTAAACAAATAATGCATTGTAATCGCAGATTAAATTTAAGTTGATGCAGAATTTGTTTCTGCAGTTTCTGCGAAATAATTACAGAGCGAGTGTATAATTTCTCAGTTTTGGAATTTATTTTAAACACTACAAAAGCGTTTGTTTGTTTGCGGCAATGTAAATGCACGCGGCGCGGAAAACAAGCGACAAAGAGCGGGTCAAGCGTGCACATGAAAAGGTTCAGCAATTTGACAAACTTTTTACGTAGCACAGCTTTTGTTTGAATGAAATGTTCATGTTTCAGAAATCCACGTTCTTTCGAAAGTAAGATAACCTTTCTTAGACTCTAGTATAATAAGGACCGTGGCCAAAACAACTACTACTAGTAGGTACTTCGATATACAATTACATTAAAAAGCTGGTAAAGTAATTAAAGTTATTTACAAAACTAAATGAAACATCTGTCGAAAAATCAAAGCAAAATTCCCTTTGGTCCATTCTGAGGAACACATGAGAAAATAGAATTCAGAGTTACCAAAATGCGAAAATAGAATACGGGATTTTCACGAATTCCAAGTTAACTTCATATTGTCGAGGAGTTGAAATTATTCACACGCGATACGCGCCAAGTTAGATGAGTTCCAGATGTAAGCGGCAAGCTGGATAATTGGGAGCGAGCGATTGTGTTGTTTGATTCGCTTTCGCTACCGCCTGGGTTTTATGAGCGCCTGGTAGTGTGCGCGCAGTTTGGATATTGTTTTTGGGTGTTTTGATGTAGCTTATGCATCGTTCATCTCGAACAATTATTGAATAGGTGGCCGTTAAGCCGGGTTGGCACGATCCAAGTCAACTAGGACGAAGTCCAACTGGGATGACTGGATGATGATGGATGATGATGATGGACGTCGTCGGACTCACGTGACTCACTCGGACGACGTCGTCCAATCAGAGTCATCCAAGTTGAACTTGGTCCAAGTGTACTTGGATCGTGTCAACCCGGCTTTAGCGGATTTGAGTAACAAAATAGGGTTATTCAAAAAGTTATGTCCCAGCCATTCGGGGTCAACAACCCTTTAAATATATTAAAGTATGAAAATGTTTTCACAAACGCCCGATTCATATCAAAGGAAATTCTTAAACCAAAAGAGATAAAAGTTTCAAAGTAATTTTTACTATTTTTCTCTAAATTAAGTGAGCGGAGCGAAAACTTTTCACTCGGGTTCGTTCAGCTCATTCGTCTTTAAGTTAATTAGAAATATTTGCTACACTGCATCGTAAACCGAGTGCAAGATACAAATCGCTTTCTCTAAAGATTGAAGTTTGATTGATTGTATAGTTATCACATACCTACTATCATAAATGAACGGGTGATTCAACAAAAACTGAATTTAGTTTATTTAAATTTAAGAGCTCAGCTCTTGTCGGTGCAACGATGCAATTTTCTCCATCTATCTCTTTCCAATGCGATTCTTTTATTTCTTTATACGACAGCGACCTTTCTCTTAATCTGACTCATGTAATTAATTCTTGGTCTTCCCTTCCTCGTCTTCTCGAATTTAGTTTATAAAAAGATATTTTGCAGTACGCTTATACCGAAAGTTTTGATGCAATAAATACTTAGGCGATCATATTACTTTGTAATATTTCGGCAAAACTTGGCTTTAATACCTGCGAAAAAATATCCCTTGTACACTCCCTAGAGGAAAATTAGAAAAGTTTACAAGTTATCGAGTGGGCCGAGGTGGGCCGAAGTGGGCCGAAGTGGGCCGAGCTTCGGAACGTTTATCGTTTTAATAATGACGCCTAATCTACAATCTCTGCGGGTATTTTACTTTCGAAAATTCCAGAATCCAGATATTAAAGAAGAACTTTTGTAGTTACTGAAAGTACGCTTCAATTTACGCCATCTTTCCTTTACAGTGAGTTTTAAAAATACCTCACCCGCAAAAATATGTTTATTAAATGTAAAATTCGTAAAACTGAATCCCCAGTATTAGATATACCCTCAAATTAACAGTCTTTTGGGACTCCGACATACTATGTACATAAGACTTTACGTTTCTCATTAAAAGCTTTTATTTTAATTAATAATTTTGACTTAAATTTTTAAAACTCTTTACTTCATATAAGTTTATAAAAGGATGTAATTTTTCCTATATTTGCGTTGCAAAAATAAAAAAAACGATTTAAAAAAATATCACATTTTTTTTACATAAATCGTGTTTTCAGGGCTTCTGTAGAAAAATTCAAAGCCTTCAGTAATAAATTCTACAGACTAAATTAAATCAGGGTGATTCCATCTCAATTTCTACAAAGAGGAGTAAAATACTAATTACATTCGTTTAATTTCCGGCGCGGCCGAAACGTTTTTTGATATCTTTTTTGCGTAGGAACAATAACACAGTCTGTGTACCCGTAATATAAAGTGCCACGGATACCGCAGCTAGAAGAAAACAGCTGGTACATACCAGACAGACAAACATACATGGTCTTATTATCTTAATAAAGAAGCTTTGAATAATGTTATCGCTTGTCACTCAATGAAAATAGATGGCAACAGATTTAGGAGCCGTATTAGCTATGAAGTCTATTCAATTCAATAACAAAATTAAATAATATTTGCTTGTGAATTTGTTAACTTGGATTGAAAGTATTTGTTTGAGGGTTGAGGGTCACGGTCGTACTTTTGGCGCAGAGTCAAATACTTTTTAACCGACTTCAAAAAAAGGAAGAGGCGCCTCGACCAATTTGGAAAATACATTTTTAGTATGAAAGGGCTTACTTTCCGATTGATGCCATAAGCATTTGGTGAAGATCTGTCCAGGATCTTCGGAGTTATGAACAGAAATGCACCTCGAGATTGCAGAAATTGTAACATTGAAAACAGTTTTTTTCAATTTTTAATTTCGGCACTTGTGACATAACACAGCAAAAACAGGAATCATTGTGGAAGCAGTTCTAAAACTGCTTCCACAAAGAAGGTGTCAAGTCAAGACCTTATTGATAAACATTCTTTATACAGAAAAAGAACCTAGTTACTACTACAATAAAACGAATTTGTTCCCCTTTGTGACAGCGGACCAGTTATCCCCATTGTGCTGTACCGTTGGGGACAAATTAAATTAGCATGAAAAGAAGTAGGGATAATGAGGTTGTGTATTTTATTCAGCGGACAGCGGAACCCGACACGGTTGTTTTATTTGCAGAATTACTCACTGTGAGTGCTCCGGGACAAGAGATGCTTCACTTCTTTGTGTTTATGCGAGCCTAGTACAAGAATATTTAAATTAAACTTACAGTATTATTCGAATTATGCATTCGCTATTCTATTATGCACCGGTCCACCTCCTTTGTGTTTACGACAGCCTATTAGAAAATATTTTAAATCATACATTGGTTAAACATGTTTCTTTCTGTACTTATACAATTTTTTATTCGATATAGCAGAGACACAAATCCAGATTATCCAGTGTTTATGAGGGCCTGGTAGCAATGCATAAGTTATTTTACCTATGTCCGCCTAGTAAAGTAAGTTCGTATGAGCAAGTGGCCAACTCTGGTGACGGAGTTTTTAGGCCGCCTAAACCTGTGTCGTGGAGCCGGGACCGACAATTTAAAGTGCCCTCCGAAGCACGGAAGCATTAGGCTGTGTCCCCAGTAGGCAAACTGTGAGCGGCCGACTGATTTTGCGGCGTATCGGTTTAGTACGCTCTTCCATATATTTGAAATGGAGTGTCCACAGTTTGCTAGTTTTGCGCTCACTGTACGCAGTTTGCAGCGTTACGCCGCAAAACTAGCAAACTGTGGACACGTCATTTCAAATATGTATATGGAAGAGCGTACTAAACCGATACGCCGCAAACTCAGTCGGCCGCTCACAGTTTGCCTACTGGGGACACAGCCTTATACAGTTCCAATTTTGTTCAGTGTGTAATTTAGTCAAATATATACGCACCACAAAGCTACATGCAATTAAGTTTGCGGTGCACTTTCTCATACAATTTCCTATAAAAGACACACAGCCTGTCCCTTCTCGCACAATTTACGTATATAGTTGTTACAAAGGACAGACGGACGGACGATGTAATTATGCATAAGGAGTCCCGACGAAGTGAGATTAATGGACTACACGAGTAAAGGCCGGCGCACACCAGAGCGAACAAAGCGGAACATGGTCGTGGTAGCTATTGTGTGCAGAACAATTGTCACCTGGAAACATAGCTGTGGTGCAACTTCTGTTACCGGCTTTGAGGATAGATTGTCATCTATACGGTCTATGAGACATAATTCACCATACACATGTTATTGGAAGAAGCCACTGGCTCCTGAAATACAGTTTATGACTAGTTGGGAGCCATAATTTAACACACGGGAATTACTCACGTAAAATTATCGTCGATTTAGATACCGACAATGTTTCGATTCATCCGGAGAATCTTCATCTGGGTAAGTTTTGAAAGTGAAATAGTTGGGAGCCTATGTATTCAAGCTTAATAATGTACCTCTTTACTTTTTACTTTATTATCTGCAGTTACATACGAAATACCTCCGCCTAATAGAAGATTACAACCGAATAGTGTTACCTAAATGTTTATCAAAATGCTTGTTATTAAGAGTTCCGTATGAAAAAATCCTTAATAGAGTAACTTGGTTGTCCGTCTGTCAAGTTATTTTTTCTTAGGTGCGATTGGAAGTATCAAGCTGAAATTCAAACACGGTCTTTTGCACTTAAAAAACATTCAAGCTTCTAAGTCAATCCGACTCAACTTGCTTGAAAATAAGCTTGGTTAGAAGCCCTCTGTACATTTTGGTATATGATTTACGAAAAAATATAACAAGTGCAAAGACTCATTTTCATCACTATGATTCAGTATACGCAGCTCGCTCGTGGCGTAGCTTGCTTAAACGTTCTTGATTGATCGTTGAAGTTAAGCAACGTTGTGTGCGGTCACATCTTGGATGGGTGACCGCAAGTGGCATTTCGAGCTGAGCGCTTCCGTGCTTCGGAGGGCACGAAAAATTGTCGATCCCGGCTTTTAAGTCGTTAAGCCATGACGGAGGCTTTTAGTCGGCCTATAAGCTCCGTCACCAGACTTGACCACTTTCTCATACGAACTTACTTACTTTAGTATACACATTCCTTTACAAAGGTTGCTGTATGTATGTGTGTATGAGATACGGTCGGGCACTGATGGGTATTGCGTGTTGCGGACGTGGTTACTTACCTGTGGGTTATGCGACCCTGGTAACATACTTAAGTTAGGTAAGAAAGGAATGAAATGATATCACTATTTACGTCGGGAAATTTTTCTAATTGTGCCACATTAAAAACCTGAACGTGAAAAGAGAGAACAAAACGTGAAATAAAATGTCGTCCGATGATATTTGGTACCTACATTCCCGCATTTTGTAAAAGTTAACATTCCATACGTGACAGGTTGCAAACCCATCGACGCTATTAGAAAGCTAACTGGTTTCATCACGATGTTTTCTTTCACCTTTTAGAGCTAAACTAAGTATAAATTTTTCGAAAGGAAAAATCCAAAGATGGACGCCCGGATTCGAACCCCGGATTCGAACCCACGGCCGTGGAGGTTGAAAATTGCTAGTCAAAGTTAATATGAGTGCCTTGACTCGAAATGAATGAATGACGTGGTACCAACATAGCCTCTCAAGAGATTCTGCAACTTTTCACCCATGAAATATTTTTTTAATCGGATGAGTAGTTTTGAACATAGCCTCTTATACATTCAAACTAACAAGCTTTACCTATTTCGAATGTAGTTTAGGAATAGGTATAGAAAGGGTCAGATTGTATGACTTCGCAGAACTCAAGCTATTACCTTCATCTGTAAGTGCCGGCATTGATAATTCTTTCATCCGTCTACTATTACTTATTCTCAAGGTCCAGGTGAGCCTGGAAGCTTAATATTTAAGTAAGTAAGTAATATTTAAGTGGGGGTCAAGCACAACAGTTTAAAAATACATGCCGCAACTTGGGGTATCAATTTTAAATGTTGGTTCGAGGTTCTTGTGATGGATTTCGTGTGGATCAATTCGATTCTGTGGTACTGTGTATGTATGTTTGTATAAGCCAGTGGCTAACTTTGTTGACGGAGTTTTTAGGCCACCCGAAGGCTTCTGTCATGGATTAGCGACATAATCACCTAAAACCCTGACTATGTTTTTTTATAATAAATAGGATAAGAAAAAAAATACAGCTCTAAATATCGTTATTTCGACGATTCTGCACCTTTGAGAGTAGGCTGGGCATATTTATCTAGAATTGTGGTATAAGCGTTTTAAAAAGAAAAAAAAACCCTTTTCAATAGAAGAAAGAACAATTTAAAATACCATTAACACTCCACTGTACACATTGTAAATGAACTAAATCGATTGTCCGCTAAATTCCCGAAAACCGACACACGAATAGCCAAATGCACGATTCGTGTCCAATAATGGAAAGCGGGGAATCCGATAGTCTATTATCCTAGTAATCCCCGTAATAGAGGGGGACGGGTAATAGGGGTAGGGGTAACAGAGGGGGGGATTAAACCTGCAACTTGCAGTGTAAGCGTTATGCGCTGGCTGCGGCGCCAAATCGCGGCGATTAGTGTAATGGCCCTGTTTTAGTTTGGGCTTAAGCGGCCAGGAAATATGGTTCGGGGATTTGGTGCTTTGTAGAATGTAAACTCGGTGGCGGTTGGGAGTTTTGAGTAGCTTCTGAGCATCTAAATAGCGTAATGAGGCCCCCTATGTCTGCACCGAACGCCGTAATGGCCTGGAGAATGTTTAGATTAAAACTTGACCAGCATTCTTCTTCTCAGCTTAATCGGCCATAATCCACACACAAAACCGGTAAGCGGGTTTCTCTGCCCAGTTTTCCTTATTTTTTTACGGTTAAGATATTCCTGGTTATCACGGCAAAATCAAATTAAATTAAATAATGAAGGCATGTTAAATTGTCGGTCCTGGCTTTTAAGTCGTTAAGCCACGACAGAGGCCTTTAGGTGGCCTAAAAACTCCGTCACCAGAGCTGGCCACTTGCTCATACGAACTTACTAACTTACTTAGGTACGGCGAAATAAATAAATACAAATGAATGGACCACAAAGGTTTATATCATTTGAACATCACACTTCGCAAGTCTACTGTGGAGATGTGAGGCTTATTTGCAAGAGTGAGAAGTAGTAATCGCTGTCTTGCTCTAACGCAGTGATTCCCAAAGTGGTCCAGGTGGACCCCCAGGGGTCCACGGGAGACTCGAAAGGGGTCCACGATGGTTCTCATTTTCTGACGAGTTTTGGGAATATGGTAGAAATGTAGCAGCAGGGGGTCCACCGAAACCAGTGAAAGGGGTCCATGAGAAAAAAAAGTTTGAGAACCACTGCTCTAACGTAATGACTATCGATGATATGCTAATGCCTGAGAATGGACCTAGGTAGGCGAATTGCCTAAGGCGATGGAGTCACTGCAACACCTCAATTTTGTAAATGGAACCTAAATGAATGGTGGCATTAGAGAACAAAGTTTTAGATGGAAATTCTCCTTGAATCTGCGCAGTATAAATTGTGGACCGATTTGGATAAAACTTGGAATTTGTGTAGATCATGGCCTGGAATAGCATATAGGCTATTTAAAATGCCACGCGAGCGAAGCGCGGGCAGAAGCTAGTACTCATTATACGAGTGGTTTTACTTGTGTAAATTAACTAATCACCAAGAAAAAGGAACATAACAATAGATAAAGCCAAATGTGAAAGTTTAGATGTTTCTTACTCAATCACGCCTGAACGAATATGGATGAAATTTGGTACAGATTTTAAGTCAGGAATAGCACATAGGCTACTTTTTATCCCGGAAAATGTTCCCGTGGGATAAAAAATAGTAGTCCACGATGTCGAAGTCGCGGGCGTTCACTGTTTCTCTATAAAAATACGACAGTACACTAAAGTTAATTACCAGGATAGCAGAAATAAAGTAGCATTAGTAACATTTCATAGCCGGAACTTTTCCCGATGCTCATTAACTAACGTAATAATTCATCCCACACTTTGTTGTAATCTAGTTATGCCCCAACTTTTATGATTAATCCTTAGTATTGAGACGGAGAAGAGGAAATATAAGAGCGCCAATGCTTTGAACAGAAAGCTGAAATCATGTTCATGAATGAAGTGAAAACTACTAAGAGAAAACTTACATTTGCTGTGATGTTATAAATTAAATTCGGCCGCTCCGATTTCTTAACGATACCACATCAGCGATTATGCATTTGTGCAACGCTGTGCATTTCGCCGCGCAGCTATTTTACCAAAACTGACGATTGAGTCCAGTTCGCGTTTACCAGTCTTTGACACATCGCGTGCTCGGACCATTTTAAGCAACCATAAACCATTACCATTTTTACGCACTTTTTACCATTAGTTCTACCATTGTGACATTTATTACATTCAGTTAATTGCTAAACCAAGTGATTTTCTTTCCATACCAAACCAATATACTTTCGCTAAAAAGGGGGTTAAAACCACCACCATAGAGACAAATAACCACCCCTTTTTACATTAGGTTTGATGTGGTTTGATTCATTCATTAGTTTAACGCGTTCAGTGCTTATGACGCACATACATGTGCTCCGGCAACAGGCTGTTCAATGGGTTGTACATGAATACCTGTGACCAGCAAAGGATTTATAAACGTTAGTTTAGTGCTTAGATCTTGGGATTATCAGTCGAAGCAATAGGTACCCCATTCGGGCCTTACTGCTCTAGCAATATTATATGAAATACTAGCGGACGCGCGCGGCCGCGTGGACCACTATTTTATCCCACGGGAACCGTGCATTTTTTCGGGATAAAAATTAGCCTATGTCCTATTCCCGATTATTATCTATCTACATTCTAAATTTTATCAAAATCGGTTAAGTAGTTATGGAGATACGTGGTAACAAACATTCACACACACACACGGACTTTCGCCTTTATAATATTATATATAGTAGGATAGGATAGGATAGGATAGGATAGTAGGATTGGTATGCAAGCGAAGCCGCGGACAGGCGCTTATGTCAAACGATTTATCATACGCTGCTGCTAATATTTCTCGGGTAGCAGGCCGTCAGCACCCGATTGATTTACGTGGTGTCCCGTGTTCGGCTTCAGAGCAGTAGCGGATTCAGGGGGGCTAAGGGTGAGCCCCCAAAAATGCATGTTAACCGAGTGGTAACATATATGGTTAATATAGTTCGCGTCATATAAAAAGAACGCTAGAAGAAAGTGGAGGGGTGCGTTTTGTCTCATGTTTGTGAATAGGTAACCCATGTGCAAACATGGGACAAAACACTCCACTTTCTTCCAGCGTTCTTGACTTGACTTTTAATCCGGTTGTAGGTTCGAATCCCGGCCGTGCAATTTGTTTTACATTTCGAAATATTTATTTAACGTCTCACGTATGTAATGCTGTTTGCAAAATATAGGCTTGTGATCGTCTTTCGATTATGTTTCGTTAAGAATTCAAGAAAAGTTATCCGAGAAGACTTGTTTTTAGCTTGATGTATGTATGTGTGTATTTTCATTATGTGCAGGTGACTTTCTCTGAGGTTTGAGTCCTTTCATGGCTTAAAGACTTATAAGAAGGACAGACAATTGTACGTGCTATCCGAAGCACAAAAGCGCTTAGTTGTTGATACTACGAGTAGTATGCCATACAATTGTGACCGGTCAGCTTAAATTCAACGATCAAGGTCTAAGCAAGCTCTCCACGAGCGCTCGAACCTACCCAAACCCCCCCCCAGCGTGGCCCTAAGCCAAAATCCTGGATCCGCTCCTGCCGGGGCCTGCACCAATTCAATTACCCAAAGAACTCGGAGTTCCGTAATCAATGCTGAAGTATTTATAGCGTTTTGCGGTTGGCTGTACCAAGCCTTTCTCGGTTATTTAAATCGCGACGACCGAAGTTGTTCGAAATTATTTCATCGGTATTTAAATACACGATCCTTATTCCGATAACCTTTTCAAAATTTAAAAAGTGACTCGATCGAATTGAAAGAATTTCCATTTTTATTGGTAAGTATTTGATTTTTTATGTGACTGACAAAGTACAAGGGGTCTAAAGTGGCCACTTTTGATGAAACATTAGATGTTTCATAAATGCTTCATCTATGAAGCATATTTCAAAACACCTTTTTTGACAGTTCTCTTTTGTGTTTTGAAATATGCTTCATAGATGAAGCATTGATGTAGCATTTATGAAACATCTGATGTTTCATCAAAAGTGACCACTAGGTACCCGGTGTCATTCTGATCTCAGGCGGTAGCGCCGTCCGGCAGCTCCGGCAGCTAGGGATTTGTATAGGTACCATTCGTACCTCGTACAATTACCATTCATACAATCCTTGATCACAACCAACATCCAAACAGATCTAGCTAATGCGAAACAGTTGTGTAACGAAGCGAGCGGCACCGATGATGGCTCGTTAGCGGTGACGTCATCGGTGACGTCATGTATATTCATCGCGCGACGCAGGGACTTGAGTCTTGATCTAGCTAGATACATAACGAGGTTAGTGCTGTCTGGGTAATTTCGTTTGAGCTGGGCAACTTTGGTGAAACTTATAAACTGCCTAAGTAAGTTCGTATGAGCAAGTGGCCAATTCTGGTGACAGAGGTTTTAGGCCGCTCAAAAGCCTCCGTCATGGCTAAACGACTTAAAAGCCAGGACCGACAATTTAACGTGCTCTACGAAGTTCGGAAGCGCTCAGCTCGTAATACCACTTGCGGTCCCATCCAGATTGTGACCACGCACAACGCTGCCAACTTCAACGATCAATCAAGAACGTCTAAAGCAAGCTACGCCACGAGCGCTTGCATAAACTGCCTGAAGGGAACCTTTCCTTTCAACATCGGCATTCTAATCCCGTCCCTGACTCGTGAGCAGTTTCACTGGAGCTTGACTATTTAGATTTAAGCGGATGGATCTCCGAAAAGAAAGCTAGGCCCCATACCGTGTTTGTTGCCCTGATTCTTCACGGTGTTGGTCGCGAAACAACAGGAGTAGAATCCCCTAGCTCTTAAGACGTTTCAAAGTGGTCATAGCGGACTTACTGGATAAATGATTTTTTAATTTTGATTTTTTTTTGAATTTAGAATAACTCCAGAACCAGACAGATGCTGAAGGCTCTAAGTGGCCAGCAGTAAGCCTGTTGATTCGCGAAGAGGTTGAGTGCCTCTCCGGCCCTCTTCAAGCGAGGGCTGTAGTGGATACACTTGGTTGCAGCTTCACTTCAAGCTGTTTGCTTTTCTAACAAGCCAGAAAATAAATGAATGGATTCTAAATGATTTATTGATGAGTGAAACTGAGAGAATGCCCTTGGGGTAAAAGTCGTGATTTCTCGTTTCGAGTTTCAAGTTTTTTATATTTTGTTCAGTTGCACTAACAAATTCTTACAACCTAAAAAAGGAACTGATGAAAGCTGAGTGTCATCTCAAATGAAGGCGAAAACCACAGTTTTCTTTTAACTAGCCTAAACTGTGCCACTGGTGGGCAAAGGCATATCCGGTAAACTGACATTATCTGATCAACGCATTTACAAAATTAAACAGTATTTAGCGGGCGATTGTTCAATTTTCAAATATTCGCCAAATATTTAATATCTACATTGCACAAATTCGTCAACTGTGTGCCACAACACAACCCAATTGTAAAGGAAATGTAACTTTATTGCGCTGGGTTTAGTCTTGATATGCAAAACGAGAGCCGACAAAATATGAACCATCACTCACTGAGTATAAGAACCTATTTCAATCCAGTCAGATTTCTAATAGCGTCCATGGGCTTGCGACCTGATACGTATGGATTGTTAACTTCTACAAAACGTGGACATGTACCAAATATGTATTTCAACATGCCTCTAACTACCCCTTTAGATATTTTCAAATGATCTAAAAATGCCTAAAGATCTGAAAGAATTTGTCTACCGCACTTTGGGAACACAGTTTTAATCATATTTTTTTTTTACTACAGATTGAAGTATTTTTTGTATAAGAATTTGGAACTATTATATTCTGTGCCACCGCCACAGATTGAATCAACCAAAACCAAAATCCATAGTGCTTAGATTAAAGTCGTTTTATGTATGGAGCTCACGTACTCATATCGTGAGCCCTACATTCATGATCCATAACAACTACTGCCGAACTGTTTTCGACTGTATATTGTCAGGATTACAGCAGATTTTTATTTGAAGACCAGCTAGGGCTGCCCGCGAAATGAACAGATTGCGCCCACATGAATATTTCATAATCATTGCCACGAGTTTTAGGAATTACCTGTGTACAATACACACATGGATTCTCGTGATTTCTGCTCGCCTGGCAGCGCATAATCATAGTTATTGAAAATACAGAATTCAAAATTAAGCCGTGGTTGAAATTCCTGGAACAATTAATTTCTAACAATAATAAATTGGAGCTGCTGTTGTGCTGGAAGCCGGTTATTTGATAATGATTTTAAATTGATACATGAATTAACTAAAATACGAACTCTAAATTGACTACATATTTACATTGTAGGATACCAAACATACATGAATCAGTAAATAATTTTAGACTTATTTTTATATTCCTCTTGCTTTTTCTGTTCATTTATTTATTTAGGACATCCAAAAATAAGAAATCAAAATTTAAAAAATAATGATAAGTAATAAGGTCCTTAAATATCTTTCCTCAATAACAGGGATCAAAATAACGTTTTTGAAGATCTATTCTATCTACAATGCTCGTGTGAAATCACATCACGTACCTGATTCTATGTACCAGGAGCACATAGAATATCAGGAGGCGCAAATGAATGACGGGAATCAATCAAGGCACTATGACGGGACGTGGATGATATAGGTATTGGCAGATAGGTCGTTACTGTGACGGATGACGTCACAGGACGCGAAGTAATGGCTCTTTGGATTGCTATGTGGTGTTGCGGTTGTGGGAAACTTGTCATGCCAATGTTATCAAACGGTGCTAATTTGGACTGGCATAACCAATGATCTTCTATACAAAGTAAGGTCGATGCGTTGTACCCCGCTCTACGTGGCGGACAAAACTCAAGCTAATTAGCTTGAGTCAACGCAGTCGCACTCTGTCTTGCTCCGATGTTACACGCATTTACACGCAACACTCACATAATTTTTCTCTTTCTGACAACGGGGTTTTATAATATCACTGCTATCTTTTTAGTTTTCTTGAGTGATCTAAACAAAGCTGCGAATATTCTACCTAAGTAGTAATGACAAAATTAATGAGTGCAACGTCTCTATTGGTAGTATCTCATTGGGCATAACTTCCAAAATTCCCTAGTTACATAGTATTAAAAGCAATCAAACTGTTTACGACTGCAACCTCATTTGAATTATTCGGCAGACATTATTTTTTAAGATCATTTAAAGCAGTCACGTTTGCGTATCGATAGATTGATTAAGAGACGACTAGTGTGGTCAAAGAAAATGAATGAGTGGCAAGTGGTGGTACCATCTGAAAATATCCATGTGTCATAAAAGCCACTCCAAGGTTTCCATCAGTCATCTGATAAAATTCCCGTCAGTAACCTCAATGACTTAACTTCAGTAACATTACCTTTAATCTTAAAGTCATAATGTAATCATTGCACAAGTAGACAATGAAACAATGCTGCCTGTAGCTAAATTGTCCAATGGCTCCCAACAGATAGCCCTACTGAGTTCCCATTAATAGATGAATAATCACCCAGAGTGATTGGGAATTCAACAACACAAGGCGCGCTAGAACAACATGAAAATTCAGAGCTCGTTGAGTTTCTGTTCAAATATACAATTGTTCGCTTCAATTAGAACTTGTCTTGTTCATATTTGTTCGGCTCCTGTATTGGAAGGTTCATTTGGGAACAGGTAAACTCACGCCGAAATTAAGACGAAGTTGGCAGATCAATATTTTGGTTTATCAATGACGTTGATTGCGTAGCTATTTTTGATGCCCAAAATATATATTGCTACTAGTTATAGTGAAGAAGTCATTATTACGCCGCCCGATCAGATACCAGGAGAACAGAATTCTGCAGAAGATTTAGAGCACGTAAATTACACACAACGGTACGCCATCCCTCATCAAAAAACCCTCGTCATGGAATAAATAACATTGAGTAGATAATCTGACCACGGGCGGTGGTAAATATGATACCTTTCTTAGTTTATGTCGCCCCTGGTGACTTTACGAGAATAAAGTCATTGTTTTAAGTTGAAATCTTGGCTCAAAGTGCGTATAACAAAATTTTATGACTCAAAATAAATAAAGAAAGTAATCGAGTCGGGAAAACATAAAACACACGCAACGTCAAAGTTTTAGGTAAAAAAGTACCCATACTAACGACTCTTAGATACTTTTGGATTTAAGCAAGTTAGCAGAAACTGGTACTGAAAGGGTTACAAACTTTTTGACGTAATTTCATAACGATGTGTGTTTATGTAACTTACTTTCAAATAATTCTCGTAGAAACATAATGTTTCATTTCTAAAACAGCGTAGTTTCAAACCCACTATGTGAAAAAAGAGAGCTTCAGTAAACTAATATGGAAATGTCAGAACATTTTTTATAGTTTTTCACTAAGAAAATAAAAATCGTTTATTTCAGACAATTTACAGCTCACGAGACAACAGTCTACGAGTAACAAATGTAATGTAAACCCAAATTAGCAAACCCATAAAACAATGCAATAGCTAATACCAGCATGCAAGTAAGCATTATGCGCTAGCTAGCCCGTGTGACGTCACGTCACGTTGATAGATGGCGCTGTGACCGGTGCGATGGGCGGCCCGGATTAAAGTAACGCCTGACAGCTGTTTGTGCAAAATGTTTTATCCCGCTAGCTTTAACCTGTACCCATAATGGATTTATAGGCTCCTACTGTTGCCATCTCTGTTTATCAACATGAAAGTGACTAAAAAAGACTATACAGGGTGTGGCAAATTCTTGGTCACTGAAGGGTAGCTACCTTTTCTCTTGTAGTTAGAATGTTTTGTTCTTAGGAAACTTCAGTTTTATTTTGAAGAAAAAAATAATTGCATTTTTAGATTTTTGAAAAAAAGTACAGTTAGCCTAAAAAATTACATTTGTCAAAAAAAACAAGTTAGTCTTAATCGACTCTATTTCCCACCAGGAACACTTCTCCCAAAGTAACTTATCAAATCAAATCGTAAGTTTTTGAAATAATTCAAAAAAACACATCCCATACATTTTCTATGAAATTAGTAGTTGTAAACATTATAGTGCCACTTATTCGATCGTTCTTAATTTAATTTCATAACTGCTCAGGCAAGCTGGGAGGCTATTGTAAAGCGCGTATTTAAATTTAGAACAAAGTGCTTCCCTGCAGATGTACTAATGGTATGCTCCATGCATATCATTCTCTCTTGCGGCTCTGTCTGAGGTGCCTAAGGCTTTACAATAGCCTCCCAGCATGCAGAAGCAGTTACGAATTTAAATTGATAACCATCGAATAAGTGGCACTATAATGTTTATAACTATTAATTTCATAGAAAATGTATGGGATGTGTTTTTTTTAATTATTGCAAAAACTTACGATTTGATTTGATAAGTTACTTTGGGAGAAGTGTTCCTGGTGGGAAATAGAGTCGATTAAGACCAACTTGTTTTTTTTGACAAATGTATTTTTTTAGGCTAACTGTACTTTTTTTCAAAAATCTAAAAATGCAATTATTTTTTTCTTCAAAATAAAACTGAAGTTTCCTAAGAACAAAACATTCTAACTACAAGAGAAAAGGTAGCTACCCTTCAGTGACCAAGAATTTGCCACACCCTGTATAAAAGTGACAATGACGGAACACCTAGCTAAATAGGGTTTTGTATTTGACTGCACTCAAACTGGTTTGTTATGACTGCCATATCACGACAATCAACGGTCATAAATCTAAAATCCTATCAGGATAAATGTATGTGAATATTGAGTTGAAAATACCTTTATATTTTTAAGAGATTAACAAGATTCTTCAGGTATCAGTTGACTTTTTAGATAAATTTCTATTATTTCGCATTAAGAGAGCATTAACAACGGAAAGCAATAAACAAAATGGCGTCGCGAGCTCCGTATAACGAGTTTTGTAATGTTGTTCCGATAAATCCAAAGCGTTACAAATGAAACTCGATCGGTTTGCAAGGATTTAGAGAAGAAAGCTTTCTACGTACGTTCTCTTTATAGCTTCTGCACCCCTGGTTTATTAACGAATTTGTATTTTGTAAAAATGATTATAAGTAAGAAATGTTTACTGTGCGTGGGAATTAATATCAAAAAGCAATTATAAGATCATGTGGATCACCTTGACATATCCCAAGAGCTAGGTGGTTCTTTCTCCAGGACCAATGGTCTAGTCTAGAGCGTAGAAGAATACTATATCTATAGACTGCTAAACATGTATTGTATCTTTTCAGTCACTCAAAAAAAAGAAGGAAGCAAGATCTTTTCGATTTACCGCATGCCCGCAATTTCACTGTTTAGCACAATAATAGTCCCTAAGCTCGTCACTTTACGGTCGAGAGCCAGTTTACTGTTTTGATATTTTACAAGATTAAGGGATGCCTCCTACAATCTACATGGAAAATGCGTAGAAATTGTAAAGTAAAACATAAGCTCCAATCTCCTCAACAGTTGAGATACACAGCCGATGTCTAAAGACATCAATTTGCCGCGCGCACTCGAGCGATTCCTCAAATCTTTCAATAAGCTGACAAAAACTGAAATAACAAACAAAAGGTTTGGCTATAGCTAAAGCGACTAGCGTTTTCAGTTCGATGTAAGTTCTACCCAGCAAAATTTGCATGATACGCTTCAACTTAAGAGATAACGCGTACTTTTGACTAATAGCTAGTTTCAATGTATGTATGTATGTTCGCATGAGCTGGTGACTAAATCTAGTAACGAAGATTGAAGGCAGTCTTTTGAGGTCGTGCAACGGCGTGCGTGAGCGCTCTTATAACATTATAGTTAGTAGTAACCGAAAATAAAACGCATTCGTCGAAGTACGAAAAGTCTCATTTCTAAATAACACTAGCACCGAAAAGGTGTAGGTACTGCCATTTGGCGATCATGCATAATGATAAAAATAAAATAAAATTTAATTAAAATAATGATAAAAATAAAAAACAGTAGAAACACAACCACTCTTATTCTTTTTATTTACTTTTTAACAATTTTTCTAGATTCATATCGCTTCTCTAGCAGAAGCACCACACCCCAAGCCATTCGTGCAAGAGAATTAAAGCAAACACACATCGCCGGCACTGCGCCCGCTCCCAACTTTCTTTGTTGTAATGGAAAATGTTTGACGCATGCTTCATTTTGTTTACAAAGCACATTTGTTTACGAACACACATTGGAAGTTGGTTAAAAACCCTGATTTGTTTGTTTTCTCTTTCGATCTTATGTATACTCGCGTGTATTTCGCATCTTCTGTCATGCTCTACGCTGCCTTATGTGCGTCGTCGGTGGCACTCAACGTGCTAAAGTGTCTAATGTATAATATTGGTGTGGTTAGCAGAGCGTCACTGATTCTTTCTTGGTCCGTGTGCAAGGTCAATAACAGGATAAAATTTTCTATTACTCGAATTTGTTACGAAATCTAACATCTAAGTACTTACCTATATCAAAGTTTTATCGTATTAAAAGCACTACATGCAATATCAAACATCAAGGGCGAAGAGAAGACAGACACGAATAGTTAGTGATTAAATATTTTTTAATTACAAATTTATAATTTATAATTTAAAATTAACAAATCGCGAAAGTTTAACAAGTTATATTTTTTAATTAGCTACTTTTACTAGAATCAGTTAAAAGAAATTCGTGTGTCGAAAAAATTCATTCCACCATTCATTTATTTCTTTTATTCCGAATAAAAAATAAATTATATTCTATCTACGCAGAATGTTTTACAGTAACAAACACTTTTATTTATACCATGTTATGGCTGCGCTAGCCGATTTCAAAAACATATTTTTCATTCCACTTTCAAATTTCAGAGTTATGCAGCGCTCCGCTGTAAGCCTCGCGGGTTCCGCACAAAACAATGCGCATAACTTTGCTTTCTGTCCGTCACGCCTGTTCCGACAACTACAAAAGGATTATGTTATGTGAGGAACGCTGGTTTAGTCAGCTGGAAGTTGGGTGTGATTTTGAAATTGAATTTCGGAATGGTTCAAACGTTAGAAGAAGAGTAAAATTTTGAAAATGTTGCTGAGTTAAGAATGCTTTCGTTTGGCTCTCTATGCTTTTTTTGAGTAAAGTTTATTTGCTTTTTATTCCATAAGACTGGGATTTATTTTAACCGACTTACGAGCTAGGTACGTATACTACTGTTTTTTCGCGATCAATCCCGTGGAGAATCAGGGCAACAAACACGATTTGAAGCCTAACTTTCTTTTCAATGGTCTATTTTCTTATAATCACGTGAAGAAATTGCAGTCCCTGACGACGATTTCGATTTCTTGCTTACGAAAAAAACTGATGCCAACGGACGGTAGGTAGTAGCACCCGTCAGAGAAGATAAGCTGTACGTAAACTACACCGAATTGGCTATATTTAGTTGTAAAATGCTTGCTCGTCACCTAAACCCTCCTAGCATATACGCCTTTATTCTTAGGGAAGGCATGTTTGATGTTTGAAACACACGTCACTTCACCAGCTGTTTCAATCAGTCGACAACCGTTAGAGTCCAGCGAAAAGAGTGCAAGGTTTAATCACTGATTTCGGAGGCGAGTTTTATTTGTAAAACAGTTCCGTGTCGGATTGACAGGCCTTTGTACAGAGCTGGCTAATTGGGAAGTGTTCCGGCAGCGTTTGTAGTTCGCACAGACATGTGCCCGTCAGAGAACAGGATTCCCTTTGAACGCATTTGCGGTACCGGGCCAATCGAACAATACAATGTATTACAAATTCTCTAGGAACGAATGTTTAATGTCTTAATTATGTGTTTAAAGTTGAACACTGGTTAAACAACGTCCTGTCTCTAATTGTGGATAGTGACGAATAGACTGACGTTGTTCAACCAGTGTTCAACTTTAAACATCTTTCATAAGGGAGTGTCCACATTGCGTTTTTTGCAGCGCGTTTGTATCGATACAAACGCGATTCGAACGCGATGCGAACGCGCAGCCCCCCGCGCAGCCCCTCCCGGTTCGCTTTTGTATGGAAAAATACGCGTTGCGAACGCGCGTTTGTATCGATACAAACGCGCAGCTCAAAAACGCGCTGCAGAAAACGCAATGTGGACACTCCCTAAGGGGGAATAAGTGTGAGTTTTCCTTTTATAATGAAAACAAATTATTATATCGCCGTGACGGCCGAGTGGGTCAGTGCCTCGACTTTCCATCTGAACGTCGCAGATTCGAGCCCAGACGTGCTTAATTGGATTTTTAGTTTTTAAAAATTTCAGCTCTAAACGGTGAAGGAAAACATCGTGAGGAAACCAGTTAGCTTTCTAGTAGCGTCTATGGGCTTGCAACCTATCGCGTATGGAATGCTAACTTCTGCAAAATGTGGGCATGTACCAAATTTGAGACGCATCTCTGACTACCCCCTTAGACATCTTCAAAGGGTCTTAAAATGCCTAAAAAGATCTGAGAGCATGTCTACCGCGCCTTGGGGATACAGTCGTGCGTCAAAATTATAAAAGGTTTACAAATAGTACAATGTCTCATTTCTCCTATTTTTCTTTTATTTCTTATGGTCATGTATTTTGAAATCTCTTCCTTCAATAAAATACGTATTGAGTGAATAGTAAAAACCAATGACAAAAAGAAAGTAGTGATTGATTTATTGTTCCTCAGTATTGACATATTCAAAGCCTCCGCGAAATATCGCGCTCATAACCGGAACTGACGTCACAGATGGGATATTGATGACGCCGCGGTTTCACCATGCTTCCACCATAACATTACGGAAACCATTAATCTTTATATACTTTGTAATAGAGACCATAATAGAAGATCAATGGGGGTGTGAAAAATAGGTAAAAAGTCCGCGGTCGATAACCGTGTTACCAGGGCAACATGAGATCGGAGAAGTGTAGGTATTTACGAGTTTTCGAAATTGTGGATTCCCTACGCCGCGCTTGACTTTGACGTTTTGTTAATTTAACTTCGTACCTGGGCCTGTATTCTACTAGATGACAACCGCTTTGGTTTTGGTTCGAACTCTTAAATGTCAGCCATTTGGTGAAATAGTAGAATAGCTTTTCAAAAATTTGTTCTGCCAAAGTTCAAAACCTCACCACAACTGAGTCGTTTGTTATTAGTAGTCATGGAAACAGTCGCTTTAGTTGAGGTTTTGGTTGAGGTTGATAAAAAGTTCGGTACCGGAATCGACGCCCTGACTGACGGCGCGGGAACTGAGGTCAATGACTTATGAAAACCTTGAAAAAAATCTAAGTACAGGGCCTGTATTCTACTAGATGACAACCGCTTTGGTTTTGGTTCGAGCTCTTAAATGTCAGCCATTTGGTGAAATAGTAGAATAGCTTTTCAAAAATTTGTTCTGCCATAGTTCAAAACCTCACCACAACTGAGTCGTTTGTTATTAGTAGTCATGGAAACAGTCGCTTTAGTTGAGGTTTTGGTTGAGGTTTATAAAAAGTTCGGTACCGGAATCGACGCCCTGATCATTTACGCAGTATATCACATTGTTTCTTATAAGTAGCATCTACCAGGAAATCATAGGCTCTATGTGGTGTATACTTGCGAATAGTTCGCTTCCTGCTTGTCAATTAAGCGACAAGAAAGATGCTATAAGCGAGTGTCAAACACAGGAGCCAATTAAGTCACCGCAGTGAGTTTATAACTGTCTGTATAACGTCGGGAAGTAAATATGACAAACTGTAAGGTTGACGAGGTTGAGTTTGGAATTATTTATGTATTTCAAGCGGTATTTGGCCAATGGGATGTGTACTTTCACCTCGTCTTTCAAAATATACTAGTACGAGATCTCGCGCAACACTCAACAAGAGCTTAGGTTACAGCGGTTTTTCTTTTTTCGCTGTATTTAAAAAACTATACACTCTAGAATAAAAATAAAAACCATTTTGGAATGTACAAACCAAGAACTTTCATATGAGACCCCACTCAATATATTTGTGAAACTTTTTTTTTATCCCTTGGGAACCCAACCCTTACAATCTTTACAACCCCTTCATCGATTGAGCTCATGTGCTCCCCCGTAAATTTCCATAGCACAACCTATTGACCTACCAAGTTTCATGCAGATTGGATGAACGGTTCGACAGTTGCGAGAACAAGAATTCGTGAAACAAACAGCAAAATCGCCGAACTTACCACTAAGATCTTGGCTCGCTTCGCTTGCTCGATCGATAAATTGCCAATGTCGGTAAGTACTAACTAACAAGCTTTATTCAAGTGGTGGAACAAAGCAAACAATAAAATGTACGTGACTAGAAAACATCGCAAGGGACCATTCACCTTTAGAACAAAAGCATACTTTTTCAATTTGGCTCGAAAGACCTCATACAATCGAACTTCTTTCGCCTTCAATAAAACTAAACGGCTTTGTATCCTGTTAGCCTGGTAGCCCTGAGAAGCAGCGAATGTCAATTACTGAACTTTCGCAATACCGACGTGAGCGCGAGTCGATAATGAAAACTTACCACCGCCACGTCGTTATTAGTTCCTGGTACCTACATATAGCTTAATAAAATTTACCAATTTATGAGTACGAAATATAATAATAGCACTACTGCTATTTTGTAACAAAAGTTCGAAATATTGGAAAACCCATCCATACGTAACATTTTTTGTGAAGATTTATAAATTATTTTATATAATAAAACTGCTATGGTTACTATGGTTGGATTGTGTGAAAGAGGACAGAATTTAATATTGACGAAGAGGAAAACATGTGCCGATCCCACTTAGCGTGGGGAGGTAAGGAGAATGATAATGTTATAACTAATATGACAGCTGTTGCGACGTATTTAAAAAAAAACGTTATATTCTATCAGTTAACTGGTTCCCATAGTACAAGCTTCGCTTAGTTTGGGGCTATATTATGGCGCTGTTTGAAATGTCCACCAATATTTTTTTTTATATTTCGGTCGGAGAAAGCCGCAAGTAGGTAGGTAATAATAAAGTTAATAAAAAATATCCGATAATAAATATAAATTACAAGTGTGTTGGTCCAAACATCTGTACTTTCACATTACGTGACGGAGCTACGAATCCGACCCTATAGAATGACCTTCATAAAATTTTATTTAACGGCCATAGACTGAGAACATGAAAATAATCTTTTTTTTCAGGGTTCATTCATAAAATAAACAAAAACAGCCAAACAAAACACGTAAGTATATTAAAAGCCGTATATTTTTATTGCTTACTTTCAAATTTTACGGGTCACTGAATCATCAAAAGCCTTCGACTTAATGGATTCATAAATGCTTGTACGGAACCTTTAGGGTGTGAGTAGCTTTACGCTTGACGACTGGAGCAGCGACTTTTTATCTGGCTTTTAATTTCACAAATGTTTGGATATTTTATTCGGTCTTAAACGGTTTTAAACGGTGTTCAGCAGGCTTAAAAAAGTCGCTAAAGCAGAATCACAAAATGAAATAAACTATAATGCCATCTCTCTTAACTCTCAGTCAATGAAAAGAGATGGCATATAGTTCATTCTGCAATAGCGACCTTTTTAAGCCCGCAGATATAAGCGTTTTTTGCTACTGTTGGGTGCATCGAAATGTTGGGTCTGTTCAAGTCAAGAGTGAATAAGTGTCTTCTAGACCTTTGTGAACCATCGCCAGCCACATCGTCGCTTACCATCAGGTGAGATTGTGGCTAAACAAAGGTCTATGTATGTATGTATGTATGTATGGGGACTCCCTTTTCCGCAATTAGACTCAAAATTGGTCCTTTTTGCGTGGGGGTGACCTGGCTCACTAAATGTGGAGCCAGCCTAGCTCCTCCCAGAAGCGCAGAAGCTTCCTGGGGTCTTCGCAGGCTTCGAGGAGCGACCTCGGATTGTTGAGGATTTGCTGCCGTTGTGCTGCTACGCCCACGCATTCCAGGACTACGTGGGCTGCTGATTCTTCTTCGGTTAGACATCCCCTGCAGAGCGGGCTGTCCGTGACGCCGATGTTGTAGAGATGTTTGTTGAGGGGACTGTGTCCTGTCAGTGTCCCTACGATTATTCTGAGGTCTTTCCTTTGTAGTAAACAAAGGTCTATCTAGAATATTAAAAAAAAAAAATGTACTGTGCCGTGTATTTTATAATTTTATATTGTATAATACCCATTCTAGTACCCTAATTGGTAGTGACTTAGCTTATATCTAAATAGCCTCGAAAAGTATTAAATAACACTTTTGTAACATAGCCTCAACGAAATGGAAGTCTAGATTCTTGGCAATTATATTAATGGTCCTAGTTTAAAACATCGTATGATACTACAACAGTAATAATAACAATAACAGTAAAACAACCTCATCAAGTAATTAAAAGGACAATAAATAAAATCACAGCAATGGAAAACGAGCCGGCTTTAGGCTGCGTACACACGATCCATCTTACTGACCGCATTACGCCACAGCTTGACGGATGACGTCATCGCCGCGAAACGTGACAACGAGGAAAAGATCTCAGCTCTCGGCCACGTGGGGAAATCATACCAATCCTTAGAGGTCGTGATGGATGACAAAACGTACAACTTTTCGATTAACGTCAATTGACAAAAAAAGAACAATTAATGAAGTTGCTAACTTTTAGGCGATTTTAGTTTGGGCCTGAGAATATATTTCTTTGTGATATATTTATATGAATAAAAAGATTTTCTTTATTAGATGTCCAACATTTGAAATTAGAATAGCAGCACCGTTATTTTACATTCAGTTTCAAACGAGACTGATAGATTACTCGAAAAATAGCCACATATTTCGTCGCAAATTAAATTAAGCAACACCATACCCACGAATCCAATCACGGGAGATTCGCCAAAGCTTGACATAATAGAGTTCCAATCAAGCAGGCTTCACCGTCTCTTGGGAGCCTAACAAAATGGCCGCCGGCATCCCGCCAAATAACGAATCGAGCCAAGATTCAATTTGCAGTGCACTTCTGTTATCCTGGTGCTGCGACGGTTAAAACATGCCAAATTGGACCATTCCGGGCCGCAAAGAAAAATAAAAATACAGGCGCAGTGATACTACTGGCTCGTGACAAAAGTTTTAAGTGAAAAAATAAGCTTTTTTTTTTCATAAATTTTGCAAGCGCTAAAGCGCTAAGCGCTTGCGACCACCAGCAGGACAATTCTACTAAATGACAACGTTAAACATTCCGCTGCGTTTTGTTTCGTTCTCATGTCAGTCATTCGGTGAATAGTAGAATGCTTTTTCAGAAATTTGTTCTGCCAAAGTCCAAACCATAGCTAAAATGTCACCACAAGTCCACAACAGAGTCGTTGGTCATTAGTAGAATAGGAAACAGACGAAAATCTAAGGTTTAGTTGACGTTTTGCTTGTGGTTGAAAAGTTTGGTAGTAGAATCAGCACCCAGGATGTAGAAGAAGCTTCAGTCCATTATAAAATGAATAGAGACAAACTTCATATAAGTCGTATAGAAGAGTGTATCGTCACCTAGTGTTTATTTTGACCTAGATAATGTCCTAGAAGCTAGAACTATTCAACTATTCCCTTCGGAATGTCCAGACGAGCCCGACCTCAGTCGTGCGGTCAATAGTGAAATTCTAAGTACGCAGTGGTTTAACACTGAATTTGGCAAGATGACATTAAGCTCGAGTGATAGACAGCTAAGATTATTATCTCTCTCTCTCTCTCATCAAAATTGACGTAGTTTAACGAGAATATTCTCAACTAGTTTTTAGGACAACCAGCAGCGGGCTGATTGTCTAACTTGTGTCAAACCTCAAATTGGTCTGAAACTGTTAAAACAATTGCGTAGGTATCTTTTGTCGCGTTCGGTCTCAGTGAGTCGAGAGTGACAGAGCTACTTGCGTGGTTACTGAACTATCATATTTGACAGTTTGAGACCAATTTTGGTTGCTATCTTAGACAATCATGAGGCTTGGATTTGCTCCGAAATGACCTTTCATAAGACTGAATAGCTTTTCAGAAGTAGGTATGGATTTTATAAGCAAGCATTATCTAATCAAAGAAAATCCATAACTCTATTCAAGCGAAAACAAACAATAACACTTTAATTAAAGTTTCATTAAAAAATACACATCCTACGCAATAAACCGTCTTGATGGTACTTCCTCAAAACAATCTAAGTTATTAATACACCAACACGAGGTATAATCAACCTTGTGGGCGTATCATAAGACGTATTTTTCCTAGTATTAAAAGGTCATATTTCATTTTGCTGGATTTCATTCGTATCTGGGGTGTACTGCAGCCTTTTAATTGGTTTTAGAGGTAAGAAATTCGAGATTTATTGAGTTAGCCGACTGTGGCTTTAAAGGAGGGTATTGATCGATGTTCTTTTGAAGTGGGAAGTATTAATACTTTTAAATAAAAGTCACAGGGACAAACCAAGCGAGTAGTTTAGCTTTAATGCAAGTAAAATTGTACAAAAAGCGAATGAGTTTAAAAATAACCAATGTATTTTGTTCGTATTTGATAAAAACAGCGTGTTTTTGTCAGTTTTGTCTGTGAACACGATTTCTGTTATTTAGGCGAATTTGTATTGTTAGAGCGCGTCCCGACTAGGCGAAAAGTGAGCGACTGTCAACTGACGTCTCGCGGCGTATTTGCAATTTGCACTAACTCAAAAAATGTAGCCGGCTCTACACTCGCGGCGCGAACGCCCGCGACAATGGCAAACCACGAGTGTAGTGTAGATGTTGTTCACGCCATCTCGTTCGCACGAAACTGATCGGGGAACGGCGCCGGCTTTCGCGGGCGTTCGCGCCGCGAGTGTAGAGCCGGCTTAATAATAACTTGTAAAGCTGCTACTACACGCTGGCGCAGGCTCGCCGAGTGAACGCCAGTGCCAACGTGTGGACAGCACCATTTACCTTGCCTTGCCATCGCTCGCCTAGCTGGCCGAGCGCCAATTTTCATTGGTTTGCATAGACTCGCCAAACGTGTTGACGGTAGCATTCGCCTTGCATAGATTCGCCTTCGCTCGAGCTGGCTTAGGCTCGCCCAGCAATAGGCGGCATAAGTAATGTTAACAAATAAAATTCTTTGATTCTTGATTCTTGAAATGCGAATCAGCCGCTCACTGAATGAGTCGGCAAGCGAAACGCCGAAAACTGCGTTTAATACGTGCTGTGTGGACACTCCAATTAAAAACTATAGGGAGGCAAACAGCCGCTCACTGTTCGCCTAATGGGGACGCACCCTTAGTTCAATTTTTTAATTATATTTTAATAGGACATGATCTCATAAGGGTAGGTAAAGACAACACATTTCAACTAGCTACAATCCCAACACATATCTGTCGCTTCATTCACTCTCATTACATTCTTCATACAATCTCGCCGGTTTAGGATTATCTTGACCCTTCTCTTAAATGTCACCAGTTTGGTCCAATTAGGAGTAACATTTTGTTTTTGTTTACTTTTAGGACCGAGACCGACCGCAGACTGTAAACCGCAAATCTCTATGAAATTGACACAGATAATAAATAAATAAATAATTCTGGACTTTTCACACATCATCATCTAGCCCAAAGTAAGCAGAGCTTGTGTTATGGGAACCAGTTAACTGATAGAATATAAAGTTTTTTGTGCCACATGATTGATATACTACATACTTACTACTTACATACTTATTTATATCATACTAATATTATAAAGGTAAAATTCCGTGTGTGTATGTGTGTGTGAATGTTTGTTACCACGTATCTCCATAACCACTAAACCAAATTTGATGAAATTTGGAATACAGATAGCTTAGGTTCTGGAATAACGCATAGGCTACTTTTTATCCCGCAAAAATTTATGGCTCCCGTGGAATAAAAACAGTAGTCCACGCGGGCGAAGCCGCGAGAGTTCACTAGTAGAATATAAAGTTTTTTGTGCCACATGACTGATATAGGTACTACTTACCTTTTTTTTTAATATTACATACTAATGGTTAATCTGTGTCAACTTCATAGAGACTTGCAGTTTGCGTTCGGACTTGTACTTGTACCTTAACTGTTATTCTCAAATAACATAAACATCAGCAAGCAACGTCACAGGCTATAAAGTGGCTTAAAATCTACATCTTCCTACTTTAGCCTCATAATTGTTCTCAAAAAATAATCTCAGCTTCGAAGAAAAATCCAGTGTAAGAAAATAAGAATATAATATACATTCTGTTATGAACACATCGGATTGAGGAAACTCTGAGAAAAACGAGGGAAAATGGCAATTTTCATGTTATTGTGCGCTCCACGGAATAAAATATGGTTTAATTTTGAGAAAACCTTGAAATTAGGAGCAAATTGGTTTGCAGGGTTCATGAGTTCAATATCTCGGGACAGACGTAAATAAGACAAGTAGGCTACAGTAGGTCTATTCTTTAGAGGAATAAAAAACCGGTCAAGTGCGAGTCGAACTCGTACGCCGAGGGTTCCGTACCTAGCCATGGTGCCAATTAAGCTAGTCCGCTTAATTGTATGAGCGCCCATACAACTCGGAGGACAATTTTAATTGGCGTCAACTATGTATGGGAACACCCTTTAATTTTCAACTTTTTTAAATTTTTCCTTTATTTGTGCTATAAGACCTTGCTTTTTCCCAAATTTCGTTATTCTAGGTCAACGGGAACTACCATTTAGGTTTTCGACCCAAAACCGCTAGGGTACTTCCGGTTGACCTAGAATTGTCAATTTTGGTTACAAGCAAGGTCTTCCAGCACAAGTAAAGGAAAAATTCCGAAAAATAAAAAAAGTTATTAAAAAAGTTATAAAAAAATATTAAGGTAAGTTTTGGTACTCACAAGTTTTCACGAAAACCTAAATTTGGCTATATCTTTTTATAGTGTTGACTCAGGACCTTGATTTTTATACTCACAATAGGGACTATAGACCTTAGTATATGGTATAAATTTCAACTTGCTATCTCTACTCGTTCCTGAGATAATCGATGGTGACACACGGACAGACAGACGGACAGACGGACAGACGGACAGACAGACGGACAGACAGACGGACAAGAAAGTGATCTTATAAGGGTTCCTTTTTTTACCTTTTAAGGTACGGAACCCTAAAAATGATAAAAAGTGGTAATAAACGTGGTTCAGCTTATGTTAGCGATAACTAAGTTCAGAGCCATCACCGATATAAGCTGAGCCTCAAAAATAGTCAGTACCTACAATTTTTTTCAATAAACAAAACTTTTTTACTTGAGTTCTTAAATTATGTTATATGATGTTTTGTTCTGTGAATCATTTCGCTCAGATATTTTAATTAGACGTAAGATGGTTGGTACCAGAACATTAGTGTGTTTACTGAACACATATTTTTTAGTCTAGGTGTTGAAAATATTTGTATCGTAATGATAATTATTATTACGGGATTTTATCGCGTACCTTTTATTTATTTTGTTTCCCGACGTTTAATAATTATTAATAATAATTATCATTATGTTAACAAATCGCGAAAGTTTAACAAGTTATATTTGTATCGTGATTATTCATTCTGGTAAAGTAAGTTTTCATTCCATCTATTCGAAAAGGACGACTTTGTTCGCCTTTAAGTGCGCCCAAAGTAGATGATTCCTCTTCAAGGTAGCGATGAGTAGGTCCGGATGGATTCCGGACCGCGGACCGGAATCCCTCGCGGTAATGATGGATGTACATCGCGCGTCAACTCGGATACTGGTCCGCCGGTCCGGACGGCGGACGGCGGACGGCGCGGACTGGTAACCCGGAGTGATAACGCGGAGCTGCAACCCGGAGCGGTAACGCGGAGCTGCAATCCGGAGCGGTAACGCGGAGCTGCAACGCGGAGCGGGCGGACGGCGGAGTGCGGACGGAGTGGGGTACTGCATAGGTCCGGGAACTGCGGGAAGGGTGCAGGTGCGAGACCTCAAGCGAAGGTTGCGTGTGCAACACCGAGCTGGTTAATTTTTGTTTGTGTTTTCGTGTGTCAAGTCAGGTCAGTGTAAATAAATGAAGCGTGTCGAGTGTCGCGCGTGTCACATCATCGAAATGTAAGTAGTAGGCCATATTTATTTTTATACCTACCTACCTACGCGATCGCATACGCATACCGATTGCATACAATTTTTTCTCTCTCTTTTGTGTGTAGCTTGCAAGTTTTATTTGTACCTACCGACCGTTGTGTTTCTCTAAGACTAATTACTTACCTACTTAATAGGTAGTAGTAGGTACATACCTAAATTGTGTAGGTAGTGTATTAGGTAACATTTGTAGACTTACCTAGGTAGTTCAAATAAGTAGGTACAATTGGAGTTACAACAAGTAGGTACAATTGGAGTTACAAGTAGGTACCTACACAACTATTGTCTTTCATCCCTCACCACTGGTATCTACAGCGTTGCCATATCTACCAACTTGTAGGTAGATCTACCTACTTTGCCTCGAGTCTACCTACCTATCTACCACCACAAGCCTGGAATCTACCTACTTTTCTAAATCTTACGGAACCACATTGATGAAGGTTTCTTTCATGTGAAAATTGTGAAATGATAGTGCGGTAGGTACAGTCCTATTGGTAGATAAGTAGTAATGTTCAGCCAGCCTGCAACCTGCCGAATTGAAAAAGAGTTAGCTGCCTAGCTGACACTACACTTTCGTTCAGTCAGAGGGTTGTCATCAATGAAAAGAAGAAAAAGAAGATTTTCCTTGTTGCAGAGCTTTCTTTGGTTGCGTGCATTGTGTTTCGATTTAAAACTTTAAATACTACCTACAGTGTCTATTGCTGGTTTTAATCATAATGGATAAAGTTCCATTTCCATTTCTTAAGGCCATTCTTGGCTGTTTTCTGAGTTTGAACCTATTTGAATTTGAAGTTTTGAATGCATAGCATTACACTCTAGCAAGGGATTCCTTACTATAAAGATTGTTATCAAAAAGCAGGCAACCTAGATCATACATTTGAAACTTATAAATTAAATTACCTAACCTAAGTATAAACTTCTTCTGAATTAGGGTGGTAGATCTACCTATTTATCATTTTACATTCTATCAACTTCTACCGATTTTTGGCCCCTCATCTACCAATTTTCAAAAATTCGGGTTGGCAACACTGGGTATCTATCTAGGGTTGGGTGCAATGAACACGGAACCAGCGGACGGAAAGGATAGGTACTGCATAGATGCGAGTGCGAGCTGGACCTATATGAGTGCAACGGACACGGGACCTGTGTGTAGGTCTTTAGACGGGGCGGCGGAACGGCATCGCGCGCGACGGAACCGAAACCTATGCTCCCGCAGTACCGAACCCATATGGGTCCGACGGACACGGGACCTGGATGTAGCTCTTTGGAGCTGGATGTACATCAAGATGTAGCTCCGAATTATCGTCGGACCTACCCATCTTTACTTCAAGGAACTTTTAGCGGGCAGTAATGAGTTTTTAATCCTCTTTATAAGTTTAGAGGGCAGTAATGAGTTTTTAATCCCCTTTAAGTGCGCCGGAATTATCTTTGCCGCGCACCTATGAGGTACAACTACTTTGCACTGCAAAGTAGTTGTACCTCATAGTGCAAAGATTCCACATTCAAGTCTCGAATCTAGCTAGATGAATGAGGACTCTTCCAAAAACACCATAATTGTAATCACATTTAGAGATTTATTACTCTGCGGTTTTAGCATAGCTATAGATAGCTAGCTATCCATACAAAAATTGTAAGTCCAACCTCATAAAATCCTGTGCGTTTTCGTCAGCGCGATCTAGAAAACGATTTACTACCGCCATCTAGTTTGTTTTCGTGGAACTATTGATGGCTGTTCTAGAGTTTTTTTGTTCGAACGCGCTAATCTCAGGAACTACCAGTCCGATTTGAAAAATTATTTCTGTATTTGATAGCTAAACTCTTGAGGAAGGTTATAGGCTACTTTTCATCATCATCATCATCACCATAAACCATCAGATAAACATACCGCCCACCATTCAGTCGGCGCGCGGCCGCCGTCAGAATAAAAAAAATTTAATCCCCGATTACTCTTCTCAAGTGGAACTTCGTCGATTTAACACATTCTTTTCTCTTCTCTCTTTTATTTTCTCATTGATTGTAATGAAAAGTAGAGTGTATCACTCGGGCGCAAAATATATTTTTGGCTCGGGCGACGTACTTTAAATCCCTCGCTACGTTCAGGATTCTACCAAAGAATCCCTCGCTACGCTCGGGATTCTACTCTAGAATCCTTCACTTCGCTCTGGATTCAAAAAAGCGCCCTCGCCGTCAAAATATTATTTTGCCCCCTTATAATACAATCTACTATTGTATGAGCAAGTAGTCAACTATGGTTAAGTATTGTATGTATTTGCAAAAAAGTAAAAATATATTCTACAAAATATCTGGTCACATAGTATTGACTTGCTTTGTTGGGGGCTAAATTAAGCTATGTAAAATATCAATCAATATTTTAGTAAATTTTTAAAGAACTGAAATTTTTCTGATTATGCTGATGATGTCCTTCGTCAAGTCACTTTTATTAATCACCAAGTTCGTCCTAAAATGAACACTCATCAAAATCGAATACAATCAAACCCGGTGACCTCTAGGGTCATCTACGTCCGAGCGGTATCAGGTCAATCCCGGCTAATTACATTTCCGGGTCGTTTGCCCAGGAAGGGTCCGGTGGCAGGGCCAGTGGACCAGGAGCCGCTGGGTCAAACAATCGGCCCACTTATTACCATCCAGAGCTGTGAGCCACATCGGTCGGTTAGCAAATACTTCAGATGGCTTTACAATAACACGGAAACTACTCACGTAACATCTTCGGTTTTGATACTGATTATAGTGACTGTCAAATTTGGTGTTGCACAGAGAGCCATGGAGCGGGCCATGCTCGGTATTACGCTTTTAGACAAAGTCCCCAACATCAAGACCGTAAACAGACATAAATCCAGGACATGAATGAGCGGATATTAGGACCTCAGTGGAATTGGGCAGATCACATGCCGAGACGGAGTGATGGCAGATGGACCAAGACGTGGCGATGACATCCGCAAGACCGTTGAGGCTAGCGCAGGATCGAAGCGAATGGCAGACACGAAGGGAGCCCTATGCCCAGCAGTGGGTACAAAATGGCTGATGAGGAACAGTGACTGTAGTGAGACGCGACCGCAAGGAGTTACCGTACCGCGAGTCTAACACGTATGAAAATTCTCCGGCTGAATCGAAACATTGTCGGTATTGACGATATTTTCACGTAGTCATCACCGTGTGTTGTTTATTATAATGTCGAGTGCAACTCTAACTTTTGGAGGATACCTAGCATTACTTAGTATTAAATGAGTATTCTTCTCGAATGGTGTTGTGTTCCTGCGGTGAGTGAGGTTGCCAGAGCTCTGCGAGGAAGCGCTGCGGTGACAACTGGTGGAGCAGTCTTGTTCATTGTGTTTTCGGCGCAGTGATTCCTCTTTTAAAGGGTCAGCAGCGCGAGTGTGACTCATCTGGCGTTATAGGCGTCCATAGGCTACGGTAACCGCTTACCATCAGGTGGGCCGTATGCTTGTCTCCTACCTTAATAGTATAACAAATTAACATATTCCCAGTCTAGCCACCACGATGCTCCGAAGTCTATTAGCGTACTTTTCATTTCGGATCGAAAGTAAAAGCACTACTCCAAATCGGTCAACACGGCTCTTCAAATTGATTGGTTCTAGTATAATAGACACGCGGCACGGGCGGTCGGTTCGAATCACGGGTTATAGACACTCAATGAATTCGTAAATAGTGGGTTCATTCACGGTTCGTTTTGCAAAAACTTGCGTATTTGTGAGCTTAATCATATGTCTACAATACCAGGTGTTTCTCAGAGTGAAAGTGTTGTTTTATTTACCTGAAACAAACAATGGAAGATTAGTTTCACGTCATAATTTTTTATGTAACTATGGATAGTCTTAAATTTATTAGTAAGTATGGAAAAGCTTAGATTTTTTGTCTCGGTCATGTGAATTCAAATTAGATATCAGCCGTTTCAACACAAAAGTGCGCATTAATTCATTATGAGCTAGGTTAGTAGGTAGAATGCTCTGACAAATAAGATGTAACGAGAAAAGATCTTTGGCAGAGGCACTGTCTGATATCAAAACCTCTGATGGCTAAATAAAATCCCTTGATGTAAATCTGGTTGATTATAAAAACTCGTTCACAGATAAAAAAATACACCGTTGCGAACCACCGTGATATTAAAATATGATATTAGAACATTTAGAACATATGTTTCAGACAGAAATTGCGCCCGGACCCAATCGACAAAATAAACCGATTCGATAGAATACCCACATCGGGACGAAAAATTCTAATTATTCGTACAAGTGGCCGTCCAGGGTTCAATACGTAATCAAAACGTCGCCCGCAGGGTTCCGCGGTCCTTTCAACTGTAATTTGGTTTGGAATGAGGAATGTACCAATAGTATTGGGTATTTTTAGCCAATAAATACTCAATTTTCGGCGAAGAATCGTAACGAGGTTCACGTGATCACGTGCTCAATGGAAATCTCAATTATAGTTTAAATTACCGGGTAAGGGACGCGAAAGGCCTGGAAAATAATCTTCCTCTATGAAATAAATCAAATAATAATAAATAAATATTGCTGGACATTTCACACAGCGCCATCTAGCCCCAAACTAAGCAAAGTTTGTACTATGGGAACCAGATTACTAAAATAAAAAAATATGTAAAATATTTCTTTACCTACCGATAGGGAATGGATACAGGAGGTTTTATATTATTTTTCCAATAACTCTTTCAATACTAAAAAGTAACGTGTGCATAGTTCGGGGAAATTCACGCAATACCTTTCAACAGAGTGGAAATTTGGAGCTTTTGGTATGAACTACAGATTTCCAAATATGTATTCAGTAACTGTCATATGCATGTGTATGTTTTACTCTGAAATAAACAGTAAACAAACAATCCTGAACGCATTCTAGTCTCAATGTTAGCTATAACATAACATCAAGAGCCGGTACAAATATTTACAAGTAACACACACATTTGTCCTGGCGCGGGAATCAATCCTAACACCGTGATTGATCTTATGTTGGTGAAAAGTTCGGAGCTCAGTTTTCAATATAAACTTCATCTTGTTGTGTCGATGCTTCATTGGATTAATTTGGAATAATAACATAGTAGTACCAACATTGAAAAAAAAAGTATTTAAGCCATGACAGAGGCCTTTAGGCGGCATAAAAACCACTTGCTCAAACTCTGACAGAGCTCCCGTTTGATAGAGTTTCGATGCCTTCGTAGTTCATTAACTGGTCGGTCTTAGAAAGAGAGTGGCATCGTTGCGGTTTGGTTTGCAATGATTTTACTTGCTACTTGAAATTTTTTCATGATAAAAAAGAAAATAATTGTCCGGAAACCTGAAAATCAACTACATACGTAGGTTACGTTTGGTAGGCACGTAAGGTACCTAATTGAAAATAAACAAAATAGACACGACTTAATGTACTTATTGCATGCATGCCTGTAATTTTTACCATTCTGAGCTAGCGTATTAGACATCATTGTGTAGTGAGTGAACTCAGCAGACGTAGCATGTAGTCAGAAACAAGTCCAAATCTAGGCTATCAAAGCAACGGTGCGCGAGATCTCAGTTCGGTGCGAACTACTAGTATAAACTTAACCACGGTTATTGCCCGATATATCGTATAAATAAATAAATAAATAAATATTGCTGGACATTTCACACAGCATCATGTAGTCCCAAGCTAAGCAGAGCTTGTGTTATGGCAACCACATGACTGATATACTACTTATATACATTTTTTTTTTTTGTAAATACATACATAATATACATAGAAAACACCCAGACCCAGTATGTAGAGAGAGTCATATTGTTACGCCGCTAAGCCACAGGGGTTACTTCGCCTCTTTAATTCTAGAGTTCCTTAGGGCCCTTAAGACCTACAATGAATACAAAGTTCTGAAAAAATAATTACAACTTCTTCAGTATTCCCAACTTACATTTGAACAGAAAATTAATTGGGAAAAGAACTTTTTCTTTACATAGTTCGTTTCATTATTAGAATGGGCTTTCGGGGCCTATTTCGACTGTAATGAAATGTTTCTTTTCAATAAACTTACAACTTTGTTAGATTTTTGATGTTAAATATTTTTAGGACATTTTACTTGATTTCAATCATCACCAGCTTTTACAAAAAGTGAAATACTTTTTTTTATTCGATGTAACATTAAATTTGAAGGGCTCACTCACGTATCTCTCAGAAAAATGTCCAAAGTTACGATTAGCACATGCTCACTTTTAATAAAGAACAATATTTTTATTCACTTTCAAAACTTTCGTAAATTGTATTGTACTCACACGGGAATTACTCACGTAACAATATCGTCGATTCAGATACCGACAATGTTTCGATTCATCCGGAGAATTCAGTGTGAGACGCTCGCACGAGGAGTAACCTTGCCGCAACTCCCTCCTTACCCAGATGAAGATTCTCCGGATGAATCGAAACATTGTCGGTATCTGAATCGACGATATTGTTACGTGAGTAATTCCCATGTTAAATTTTTTTTTGTATTTTTTTTATTTAACCTACGTCGTCTCACTGCTGGGCAAAGGTCTCCCCCAAATCTCAACATAAAATAATATACAATTTTTATTTTTATGGTGTTATTTTTTATTACTTACTCGCCCACTAAGCCACCGAGGCCGTCAATCGTATAATTTCTTTCAATTTCCATTTGATATATACCAGACTCTATACTCCACGTCCACAGGTCTGGGTGCCATCCGATCGATGGGAGGGTGAGTCGCCTCAGAGGCGCCGATTTCCCATGGGCTAGTAATATAAATTCTACATTCCAGCACACCAGAATAAACCTTATCAACATACCATTAGATTATATTATAGAGTAGCGGAATTTGGGGATGCTCAGTAGTGGGAAGAAATAGGTTAAGATGATCCTAAAGGGTTTAAATCCCAGTGGATTTGGACGTATTTATAGATTAAACAAGTAATGGCACATTGTAATAATGTTGAAGGGGTAGTCAGAGCCACATGCCCACATGTTGCAGAATTTAGCATTTTATACATAATAGGAGGCAACAAGATCTTCGCCACACAGTTTACTCGAATACTAATAATAAAACAGTAATTTTTATAGTTCAAAAAAACTAACTCTACTAGATGAATTATACAGTGTTAGGAGGCAATCTTTGCCTACACTTATCGGGACACAGCAGTGCCTGGGAAAATATTGAGACGGAGTAAGCTTCTCCAGCACCTACACCATCCTCTCGGCTTAACCGGCCATACCCACAGGGAAGACATGGTCAATACGTGTGGGGCTGACTAAGCCGCGGGTTTCCTCACGACGTTTTCCTTCAACGAGCTCCTATTAGCGCATATAAATTTTTCAAAACGAAAAATCCACTGATGCACGGCCAGGATTCGAACCCACGACCTTCGGTTCGAAAGCCGAGGTACTATACCCCTCGGCCAACACGGCTCTCATAAATAGTTGAAAGCTTGTATAAATTTAACAAATTTTCCGAAATCAAAAGCAAAAACAAATAGGTACTTACCTAAAAGGTTTGAAAGACGTCTACCACGCCTTGGGAATACGGCCCGTTCTGTTTTGTTTCAAATTGTTATTCTGGTTTAAGTCTCACCTTCCACATACAGAAACCACAAAACGCTCCAAGCTCGGATTAGTAGCAATTGCACCGAGGTCATTAAGAGAACTGAACTTCAAGTCCAACGGGAGATAAACTCAATGGAAATTAGTCTCTAACTACATTACATAAAG
Source organism: Camptogramma bilineatum (assembly GCA_958496255.1). Lineage (NCBI taxonomy): Eukaryota > Metazoa > Arthropoda > Insecta > Lepidoptera > Geometridae > Camptogramma > Camptogramma bilineatum. The sequence goes on from OY292471.1 coordinate 12,497,126, forward strand.
TTTGCTCTTAGTTAATCTACGTAGAAAGTAACATTTTGCGTTTTAAGTTAATCGTATGCTAACTTTTAAGCTATGGTTGCCATGGCGATACAGACAGGTAGTCTGATGGTTTAGTTCATGGCTTAGACTGTATTTGTATTTGTTACTGTGAGCACAAAGCGTTGTGGGTGAGCGTTTTCGATCTGAGAAACTAACGTAATACACAAAAACAAACAGCCACAAGGGCAAAAGCGACATTTCGCACAAAATGTCGCTTAAGCCTTTTTGGCTGTTAACCATCGAAATTTACTCGTAGCAGTATGGAAAAAGTAAGTTATCATGAGCTAGTGGCCAACTCTGGCAACGGAGTTTTGAGGCCGCCTAAAAGGCCTCCGACATGGCTTAACGACTTAAAAGCCGGGACCGACAATTTAACGTGCCCACCGAAGCATAGAAGCGTTCAGCTAATGCCACTTGCGGTCACCCATCCAAATTGTGACCGCGCACAACGCTGCTTAACTTCAACGATCGATCAAGAACGTCCTACGAGCGCTTTTCTGTACGAAATAAGACAAAGCTATACGGTCTGAACAGTAACTGTTTCGAATTCTCCGTGTCAATAGAGGGCGCCATTGACCTCCGCGCATTAGGGAGACAAGGGCCCTCCATTAAAGGCTCTCCGGCTCCTTCCGGTGTTTTCTTTCCATTTCCGGCGCAACCCTTTGCACGGCCCGATAAGTGTATGGTCCTGATCTTTATGTATAACCTATTGTTGGAACTACCCTCGCGTTAACAACTGAAAGCTTCCGTGCTTCGGAAAGTTATCGGTCCTTATAAATATTATCTATGTATATTATGTATGTATTTACAAAAAAAAATGTATTTAAGTAGTATATCAGTCATGTGGTTGCCATAACACAAACTCTGCTTAGCTTGGGGCTACATGATGTTGTGTGAAATGTCCAGCAATATTTATTTATTTATTTTATTTAATACCTACTCTCTTAATCTAACAACATAAACTGATAAAAATATGCTTCAATTCTAAATGATTTCGGTATTACGTTTTTATGGAAATTCGCCTGTCGCAGGCCTCTTAAGTCGTCGATGTATTTCGTAAGGATTAAAAATTCGGTAACTACACATAAACCCCCTTACTTATGAAAGATGTTTAAAGTTGAACACTGGTTAAACAGCGTCCTGTCTCTGTCACTATCCACAAATAAAGACAGGACGTTGTTTAACCAGTGTTTAACTTTAAACATCTTTCATAAGGCCCTAAGAAACTACAGATTTTTTTCAGCAATATTGAAGATTCAGCTTTTTGGGATTGGAGGGTATTTTTTTAATTTTTATAGTGATAAACCACACTTAGGTTTGGAGGGTATTGTCTTTTCTGGCTTTAAATTAGTTTTGCTGCCCAAAACTCATCAGAATTGGTCAATCCTACTAATGTTATATGAGAAAGTTTGTGAGAATGTATGGATGTTTGTTTAGTACAGCATACTATTATAGCTTACTAGTAAACGCCCACGGCTTCGCCCGCGTGGACTACTATTGTTTATCCCACGGGAATCATACATTTTTCCGGGATAAAAAGTAGCCTATGTGTTATTCCAGAACTTAAACTATCTTCATTCTAAGTTTCATTGAAATCGGTTTGGTAGTTATGGGGATACGTGGTAACAAACATTCACACACACACGGACTTTCGCCTTTATAATATTATGATTTTCCAACGTAACCTAACCTACTTTGAAATATCTCTCACAACTTCACAAGTAACCACTCACTTATTCAAAATTACACATGAAAACATTTAAGGTTTCAAAAGCATTTACAGAAATAACATTTCCAGATGTTAGTGCAATTTCAGCGATTTCCGCCATTATTGCAACGTAGTAGGACTCATGAATAAAACCAGATGTGGTAAAGACTACTGCAGCACTTTAAAATCCAGTGTACCAGGTAGCGGGGATGTGGGGCTTTTTACGACTTACATAATTGATTGAGTCAGGGATGTGCAGCTACTTTTGGCGTTTACTTACTTACTTACTCCGCTGGCTCAGTGACCCGAAGTGGGTCTTGGCCTCCGACAAAAGAAGACGCCATCTACTCCTATCTTGAGCTAGTTCGCGCCAATCCCCATTGTAGAGAACTTGCAGGTCCCTCTCTACCATGTCCCTCCAGCGATATCGGGGACGTCCAACGGGGCGGCGCCCTATAGGACTGCCAAGATATGCTCTCTGCACCATGCGATCTTCCCCCATCCTTTCCAGATGGCCAAGCCAGCGAAGTCGGTGAGCTTTAGTCTCACCCAGGATGTTGTGTTCCGGCCCAAGCGGAACTTTTGGCCCAACTTTTGGCGTTTAGTCTTCGTTTTATGGCGTTTATTATGGTGAGAGGGAAGCCATTTTGGGTTTTGCTTTCGTATTTAAAAAACGGAATATTCTTCAAGAACTCTACCTCCGATGGCCATTCTGTCACTGCTTTCGTCTACCGGCCGTCATCCCTTCCAGCCTGTTTATCCGATACTCTTTTTAACCGTACATTTCAATGGTTTTTGTGGTCTATTCGATACAGTAGCTTTCTAATACGCTACAGTTAGCCAAATTAGTACCTACTGCGACAGCGTGACACGATCGTCCACTTCTTTGTCTCGAATCTGCATTGCTAATGTATCTCCGGAACATTGTTATTTTACGGAACAAATTATACTTCCGAACAGAATTAACGGACAAAGGAACCGAGGAACGGACGGATGCAGAAATTCGATTACATAGCGCTTTCAGATGTATCGTGTTATTGTATCGTGTTGTTGTATCGTGCTAAGTCGAGTAGATCGAGTGGAATAGTGAAGGCACTATTCCACTCGATACAGCCTCCTCCTTTTTGGAAGTCGGTTCAAATTCCGAATTTTTAACCGACTTCCAAAAAGGAGGAGGTTCTATGTTCGGCTGAATGTATGTTTTTTTTTATGTGTGTTCATCGATTTTTCCGTGTGGACCGATTTTGAAAATTATTTTGAATCTGACTGTGCTATTTAATACCTATCATTCAAAAAAATTATGCGCATAGAATAGAACTCCTTATATTTTCTATGAAATCTTTGAAAAAACATCCTGTTATTCAAATTAGTCTTGATTTTTTGGTGCATGGCTTTAAGGACACAAAAGATTTGGTTATTGAACTGTTGACAAAGAATAAAGCACATCCCAAAATGTTGAGACAACACTGATATCAATTTCGGTCGTATCTAAAGCAAACATTAAACAAAACTCCCACCAAACTTCAAAACCTCCAGAAGCTTCGAAGAATCTCGAATAATTTCTCGAGATTTTAATAATTACTCATAAATTTTAATCAGCCGTCACTTATTCAGTTGGAAAACATCAAGTTCATGAAATATGCAGATGCGCGCAGAGATCTCAGGATTTATCAAAGAATGTTGGAAACAATGCATACCTACTTTCTATGAAACACAGTCTTTGTTTTCCAACAAAAAAAGACAATTTCTGAAGAGATGATTTACTGAACATAACCTTTTGGGAAGGGACTGCCTAAATCCTTACTAGAGTACTTCAGGCATTAGTTTCGTGTATGTCAAAGGATCTACCTCTCCACCGGAATGCTCCAGCCTTCATCTGAGCGCCTGGTACTAAAACATGCATGAGTTCCTTAAATATGCACCAAGGCATCATGAAGACGAGAAGTTAATAATTCAGACAGGTTTATTTGACTGAAGTATGGTACAATTGGGTTGACGAATAGGCTTTATTATATTTTGGTGGAGACAACCAAAAATATACTTGTCACGCTCTAGATTAGAATGTAGTAAGTCAAATATTTTGTCACGGATACCAGTAACAGCACGTACTATGCTCTTATATTTATCGAGATATTTCCAAAATCATATCCAGTAGAGGTCATGTTCGCATTTTGGATACCTACGTCTACTCAATAATGTAATTACGTTGGTACTCACGTCCTTGAAGCAGTACCAATTGGTTTAGCAAGAAGAAAATTACCCTTTATAATTTTTATTATAATACTAGCTGCTGCCCGCGGCTTCGCTCGCGTGGTACCCGGATAAAAAGTAGCCTATGTTACTCTCCAGCCTTCCAACTATCTCCACACAAAAAATCACGTCAATCCGTCGCTCTGTTTTGACGTGAAAGCATGACAAATAAACAAATAAACACACTTTCACATTTATAATTGGGTACGGATTGCGAGGCCTACACCAAAACTGTTTTCGCAGATACCAATTTTACTAAATATGTAAACAAATACCCTTCATTGATACACAATGCTCCCCTTAAGAGTTGGCCACTTGCTCATACGAAAGAAGAAGAAGAATGCTCCCCTTTTATAATGTTCAGAAGAGTTTAAATTATAGGTGCTTGTTATTCTATATCTTTGTTGTGGAAACCAAAATAAGCTGATGTTTTTTGTAGGAAAATATTTACGGATCTATCGGAAATTCATTGTTAGAAACAAAAATACCGGTAAGTACATATTTCTTCAGTAATATCAAAATTACTAAGTATTTGTTGGGAAAAAACACCGGGTAAAATGAAGCCTGTAAGAACCTATAAGTATCTCTTCAAAGTTTCATTAGGTAGAGAGAGGTAGAGAAAAATAGAATGTACGTACATATGTTCGAGTAGAATAATGTAACTCAAATTATTCTACTTTTTCATTATCATAATCGTAACTCGCAGGCGTCCGTCAAATACATTATAAGTACCAAAAATAACTTCAGTATTTCATTAACACAGAAAAATTATAATTTTTCGGTTCTTGTCCTACATTACATGGAGTACCTATTCAGAAAAAATGTTAAAAAGAAAAAAAATGTTACACAAAAAGCCAGAATTAAAATTTTAAGTCCTAAGGTAAGAGGCAAGCTTAATTTCCTTATAAAGGATATTAGTGAAAAGCTCAAGGTACCAGGTGAGCAGAAACGTAAAGAGCTTTACTTAATTATTAGCGCTTCGAGACGCGCTGTTTACGTTCCCGGGCAGAAAACCTCTTTGCGAGGGGTTAAGGGGCGGTCCTGATTTGCAGACGCAAGATTTGGCAAGACAATTTGCTTAAGGACTTCCTTGATTTTAAGACGGTCTTTGTACATAAGCTTTCTAATGCTTTCCATTTTGTAGCTACGCTGTTTATTGCAAACATCTTAATTCAATAATGAATGTTACCGGGAGCCATGTTGTGTAGTATAATAGATTTGTAATAAGCGGTGTGATTTAAGGTGGTCATATACGGTATGATTCGTCTGTACGATCCGTCGCTTCAGACCGATCGAAAACGACGAATCGATAATGTATGTCAGATTTAATATAGTACTAGTAATCGTTCGATCGGTCTGAAACGACGGATCGAAACAATCAATCGTACCGTATATGGGGCCCTTTAGAAATTCATACTAGTGAACTCTATGCAAATCAAAAGTCGCAAGTCGCCATATCAAAACTGCACCTCTAATGTCCGGCCTTCCTAGTATCAGGTATCTGCTCGTGACTCCTGCCCTCCTGATACCCAAACGCTTATTTCCATCCATTTTCCATGTAACTTGATATTATAAAAGCCTTAAAAAAGATAATGTTTTCTCGTTAAGGATAATGTTGCGGAAAATACAGTAAATTATCTTATACAAGAATATCCGAGGAAGTATATACATTAACATGTGACTATGTGCCGTTAAGCTGACAACAGCTGTACCAAATGGATACTTAAATGGTTTAGGAAGGAGTAGTGTGAGAGCTTAGGTCGATAAAAATGAACGATGAGGAATTACGCAGGACAAATTGGATGTGGAAAAAAACTGGGATGTCTAACAGACTTGTTCAGTTCACCACTTGTTGTGATGATGATGTTATGTTTCAGTAAGTCATAAATAAAAGCAATGAGATTTTACCAATAGAGACGTTATACTCGTTAGAAAAAGCTCTAAAACACAGCGAAATTGTGTTGTAGCTAGTTAGGTAGAATATACGCAACTATGTTTATTTTCAATCAAGAAAACGAAAAGATAGCAGAGATATATAAAACCCCGTTGTCAGAAAGAGATAAATTATGTGCGTGCTGCGCGTAACATCGGATCAAGATGGAGTGCGACTGAGTTGACTCAAGCTAATTAGCTTGACTTTTGTTCGCCACGCAGAGCGGACACAACGCATCTACCTCAGTTTTTATAGAAGATTATTTAATAAAAGTAGGTATATGTTTGTATGTTTGTCCTTTGTGCGTTGCTAAAACATTGATCAATTGTGATGAAACTTTTGTAGGGTTTTCTGACGCCCGCGAGAGTTACTGGCCCAAAAAATCTATATTTATAAAAAAAAAAAAAGACATCGCCGAGTCTTCTTGTAATAAATATTAAGTATAGGTCATTTGACATCCTTCTAGATTTTCAAGATTTCCATATTAGAAGTCCTAGAGTTTTCAATCAAAATTAAGCTGATTTCGGACCCTCGACAAAAAATATAATACAGAAATAGGATTTATGACAATTCAAATCCAATTTCAGTAATCTTTACGAGCAGCCCTTGCTTTTACGATATAGCATCTTAATATCATCTCGATTTTATTGGACCCTTCTTTGTCCGACCCGACCCTTTCAGACTCAATAATTACATGTGTACTAAGGATTAACCCATCTCCGGTGCTTCCTGCAACCCTGGTATCTTATCTTGTTACAAAGAGAATTTATTTGGTGTTTTCTTCGTTTCAGTTTAATGATGTTACCGAACATCTTTTACTTTAGTTGCTAACTTATATAGTGGCGCTAATTTTCTTGTTCACTAACTAATTTAATTAAAACTAAAACCAATAGCTCTTATTTCGTTTACGCTAAGGATCAAAACAAAACAGTTTTAGTGATAATATAATTAGTTAGTGTACAAGAGACTCAGCGCCAATATCTTGTTACTAGGTGAATATAATAATGTACTTTTACGAGAATTGGTATCTTTTCTACATGATTTCTTCGAGAATCATAAAAAATGTGAATGTAAAAACTTAGACACAAAAAGAAAATAGATAAAAATCATAAATAGTATTGAATTCAACTGTGTGTATAGTAACTTTTGCAGCACAGTTGGGCTTAAATGGCCGCCAAGCAATTCCTTAGTCTGATTCACATGAATTGTCATTATGTCAGCGAGGCTAAAATGTTCGTTATAGCAGAATCACAATAGGAATTGCAACATAATGCCGTTCTTGTCACTCTCAGTCTGAAATGAAACGGCATATAGTTCAATTCCTATTGTGATGTTGTGACGGCTTTTTTAAGCCCGCAGCTCTAGTACAACTTCTTTAGAACGTGAATCTGATTCATAAAAGGAATTGAATAACGGCCACCCTCTAACATAAAACAAAGCTTTATGTTGTGTCGTGAATCCAATCCAAGTTTTTGGACAAAATGGGTACATTTTCGTTCTGTTTCCTCTCCAACTCTGAAGTCTGAAGATGTTCAAGGGAAACTTCAGGAATTCCGTAAATGGGTCAAACTATTCATTAGTCATCGTCTTGGTAACGACTTGTTTCAACTCCTGACTTCGTCTTTCCTCGCTGACCGATACATCAAGAAAGAATCTCGAACTAGAAGTAGTTCGACTCTCTTCGAGTTTTGTAAAGTCTCGTTTAGAGTTAGTACATAAAATCGCTTTTACAGCCAATTACTCAATTATATGAAATAAAATATAAATTGCTCGACATTTCACACAGCGTCATCTAACCCCAAAGTAAGCGAAGCTTTTGGAATGGGATGATATACTCATATACTTTTTTTGTAGGTAAATACATACATGTAGACCCGAAACAAATATTTGCAGATCATACAAAAATTTGCCTCGAAACACGATTTATACTATCCCAAAGCACGGAATACATTTTCTCAGATCTTTTATTTTAAACCCTACTATTATTCTAAAAATACCTCCACGGAAAGCTTCGAGATGGAGCTAGTAGAAACAGCTGTTGTTATATCGCCAGTGATATTTAACGTGATGAACGACACTAGCTTACAATAACGACATATATTTGGTGATTACCTACAGTCGTCATGTCACTGCTTTTACGAAACAGCTGGTTTAGTTAGGGAGTGGACATGCGTTTTTCGTAGCATTTTTATGTCTTTCCTGTGGCAAGCTGAGAGGATGGTGTAGGTGCTGGGCAAGCCTATACCATCTCAACATTGCCCCAGGCACTACAGTTTCCCAATAAGTGGAGGCAAAAGATTGCTCCCTGACACTGTATAATATAAATCATCTAGTAAAGATGTGAAGGTATAAGTTTTTTTTTATGAGCAGCGCATTCGCAGCGCGTTTGTATCGATACAAACGCGCGTACGAAAAACGTATGCACAATCTCTCACAGCTTGCCGACTGCTTTGCGTTCGCTGCGAAAAACTTAGTGTGCCCACTGAATAATTATAAACGAACCGTCTTTGAAGAAAACTTTACTATAAGAATGTATTAACTGATTTTCCTTTTAAAACTTATGTTACAAAGAAAATAGAACAAGCCTGCGGCTTAGATACCTCCACACATTTTTCTTATGAAAATAAATAATTGATATTGCTGGGTAAGCTTACTCTTTCTCGAGGATTTCCCAGGCACTACATCAGCGCCTCGTTAACAATAGGCATATAAGAAATAATGGTGAAATTGTCGCGACACGAGTTACTTTGTTAATGTAATTATAATCGTTCTAAAAGTTTGAATACGAAACTTCAGAGCGCTTGTAGACGTCCGTTTTTTTTTTTGCCTCACAACGGACCGTCAATAAACGGATATTCTTATATAACGAAAAAAAACACTGTGTTTTTCACCGGATTCGCGGTGGTGTATGGCGCGTAATGCATGTGTGTACACGCGCCGGGTATCGGTCCGGGGAACAATTTTTGTATTGACGGTCCGTTGTCCGGCGAAAAAAACGCACGTCTACAAGCACTCTTAGGTGTGTCACACACACCCCGACACAATGTAATTAAGGATTTAACCAGCTATTCTCATTGCAACTGTGACGTTCGACTGATTAAGCCTGCCATCGACACAGATAATTGATACCAAATGCTACATCATGTCGACATTCCGTATTCGTACGTCAGTGTTTTGGACATGTATTTATCACCGGTGTTACTAATTGTAGTTACTTATATAATTGTTGATTGGTAGAATGATTTGAATTAATGAATGAATGAACAATTTAATGTACACAAAGAAAAGTAAAATATAACAACTTTTTGGTCTTTTGATTCCTTTCATATATTTTTTATAATCTATATAGCTTGTTTCATCATAGTCTTTTTTAAACTTTCGCGATCAGAACACATTATAAATACAATAATAAGGTAATTTACGTGATAAATACCCGGATACGTATGTATTTTTGTTTCATCATCTCTGAGTAAGGTCATAAGTAAGCTAACTATCAGTTAAAGTGAGAAGTACAGTGCCATAAATAAGGCTAACGTTACTGGGCACTTTAACATTATTTCGAAAAGTTTATCCTCACTTTACTTGGTATGGCAAAAAATAATATAAATACTTTTCGCAGGAATTAAAAATTCTAGGATATGTAGTACATTGTATAATACTTTATATTTCATGTGAAATAATCTTTCACAAACATTTATTGTTTTAAGTTTATGTTTTAGAAATGGTTTGAACAAGACACAAGGCTTCTGATTGACGTTATCATAATTAGCTTTTAAAGCACTAAGCAAAGATTGCTCCAGTATTAGTAATTGTATACAGTTCAGAGGTGGACCTCTGGACAAATGTACACAATTCAACTCGACCTAGGACTTAACATCGCCTTACTCCAGTGAGCTAGACCTAGATTTAAGGACTAAGCCATACTAAGCCTTTTGTTCAAATTAAGCAAAATCATCATCATAATTTTCAGCTTGTAGGACCCACTGCTGGGCATAAGCCTCCTTCCCTAGCCGCCAAAGAAATCTAAATAGGCGAAGTAAATTCCGAACGTAATTCCATCGTTCATTAATAACTGACAAAGCTCCTTGCCTCTGTTGAGCTCCTGGTGCTCGCTCTTTTGGAGAACACGGTTTGATGCGATTTTCGATTCTATAACTATTAGCATAAGGGCCTTTATGTTTGATAAGTAATTTTTATGCCATTTCGAACTCTATAGATACAGCAACAAGAGTCAAAGAGCATTGTAAACGTTTAAGAAGTTTAAACAATTAATAATTGAGATCGTTTGAGCCTGTTCTCAGATAATAAATCGATCTATAGGGTAATAAATGTTAGGGTATTCGATATCCAATTAGTTCGTGGTTACAGAATGTCCTTTTTAAAACTCGATAAATTTCTAATGGGAAAACTTCTTAAAATACGTTTAGTGAAAACGTTCGAGCAACAGTTTAAGATAAACATCTTCGTTGCTAAGATCCTAGTACTTTGAGCAGTCATAACATGGAGTCCATGATGGATCACCGAAAAGAAAGATAGGCCCCTTACCGTGTTTTTTGCCCTGATTCTTTACGGTGTTGGTCGCGAAAGAAAAGTAGAATCACCTATGTCTAAAGACGATTCAAAGTGATCATAGTACTCCTACTGAACAAAAAAATTGCTTTAGAATTTCCTGTTGTTTAAACTTACCGAAAATGCCTTGAGGAACACCAGACACTGAATAATCCCTTCCATAGTGTCGCCGGTGAGACAGAATGTTCCAGTCAGATGTCTTCCCTTCTTGTCACCCAGAGAAGGGGCGGCCGCGAGGCTGGCGTGCACCAGGGCGCCACGTGGACGCACGTCTCTGGTCGCGCCGAGGACGCCCGGCAGCGGCGCGCCTTCCATCAACCGCGCCAACGGGTCCATGCCCGAAAATTAACACATCCTTTCGATTCTGTTATCCTGGTATCACTGAATTGGCACTGAATTTTGAAGTTGTAAAAGTCTATTTTGGCACTAATTTGAGCACACAATTTGGCAAAAAGTTAAATTCTCACTACAATTTGGCACAATTATACTATCTATTCACGTCTGTCATTTAAGGGAAGTAGTTTTTCATGAGACGGTCTTCCATCCTCGAAGACACGGAGAACAGAGATTGAGAAGGGGTGATGGTGCGGGAGTTTGTATAGAGGGCTTTGCACTCATCGCAGTTGCATTTGGTGCGGTCGCCCCAGCACTCGCAGTTCCAGATTATGGCCACTGCAGTGTATATGATCACTGCCATGCCCACTATAATGTATATTTCCATGATGTACTACAGAATATCACAGAAACTGGAAATTGTGAAAATCTGATGTGAATGCGTTTTGTCGGTATTTATGAAGGATCTGATTTCGATCGAGAGACTGGACATAAAATATCACCGTGATGAATTTCTTGTTTAAAGCAAAAAAGACAGAAGTGAATGTGGTTTATAGATGTCAACGGTAAACACTATTGAGTACGCCTGTACTGCATAATACACGTTGGTAAAAAGAAAGAACTAAACTTAGTATTGTCAACCCTGTTGATTTGGGGATTCTAATGAACTGACGAGTTCACGGGAATCCCCTAGCCCTAGGAGATCGAGTTGGGGGATCCTGGTGAACGAACCCTTCCACACACACACAAATACACACACACCTACACACACACACACACACACACGCACACACACACACACACACGGACTTTCGCCTTTTTAATATTGGTAGGATTTCCTGCCCGTGGATTTGCGGCAGCAAAATTGCTGAAAAGGTACCAATAGCTTCGCTCCATTTACCAGCAGAATGGCGTTTGTCTGCGTTCGTCGGTATTTATGGGGGAAGCGATATTTATTCTGCGGCCGGAGATATGATTTACAACCGGGCCGGGAGAAACTGCGGGCGTGGATACACATTTTATGTTATTTTTTTACTAGTAATTGTCTTTCAACATAGTTTATTCTGATAGGATCGGATATTTTAATCATGAGGTTAGTTCATGGGATCGCCACTGTATCCCCAAGGCGCGATAGACATTCTCTTAGATCTCTAGGGATTTTAGATCCTTTGAAGGTGTCTAATGGGGTCCGAGGCAAATCAAAATGTGTACATATTTTGTACATGATCATATTTTCAGATATTAGCATTCCATTATGTGACATTCATGTTGCATGGAACCTGTCACATATGGAATGCGTGAATATTGCGAAACGTTTTTATATATTCCCTATTTATGGGAATGGGTTGGGTTCCCCGTGCGGGACAAATGATTTCTGTAAATATTTCAGATTCATAATTAAAAGGTCAAATGAGACCTAAATATTGGGACTTCTGGTACCTACATACAAATAGGGCAATATCATGGTTGAACAAATACCCCAAGCAAGCTTATTAATAACATATCGAATATCAACATCACGATAATCTCATCAGCATTATCTAAAACCCCTAATTTTTCCTCACTAAACCTCCGTAACCTTTAATTAACCCTTTACACGAGTATCTCACGTACCAGGGTAACAGCACTCGCAAAGATGTGTAAACAAAATAATTCGCTTTCCCCTGATTGGGTTCATTGTAAGGAGAGCGCACGTACCACTCAATCACAGGTCATTCATCGACCGGGGCACATAACAATTTGTGAATTCTTGGAGCATACGAACCTTGGAAAACACAATTCATTAAATGGAAAAAAAATATTCAAGCTAAAATATTTTAAAAACAAAAAAACCATCGAAAATTTTGCTAAGAATTTGCATTTAAAAATCATAAAGTTTCTAAAAGAACATTATGTGAGCAGGTTCGATAATTTTATAGATTTTTTTTTTCGACGGTGATTTTTGATACCCCCCTCTTTGGGGTTTCATGGTTCCTTTTTTATTTGAAAGGTTGTAACTTTAAGTTGGTCTCATAAAACTTTGGTGAAGATCTAATGAGGATTTTCAGCGTGATGAGCAGAATAACTCCAAATATGTAGTAAACTGCTCACTTTTAGAGTTCTTTAAGCTATGAGACTCGCGAGGTCTACAGCTCACAGAGCCGTTTTTTTAGTCTTAATTTTTTGTCACATATAGTTTTTCAAGAAAATGTTTATACTTGGGAAAAGAACCCAGTACAGAGGATAGTTACTAAGCCGAGGGAGCAGTCGATTGGTGGTCAAACGAGGAAAATCAAAAGGAAATTGTTTTTAGATAACACCCAATCACACACGTTCCCCGCGCCCAATCATTAGGACTATTTCGATAGAAATATTTCTACTGAAATTATGATTTTCTTTATCGCTCTTATTCGGGGGCATTCATAGAAACGTAGTAATTTTCTTTTTGCGAAATGAAATGATTTCGGAACAATTTGGCCGACAATGTTTTTTTCGCAATCTACGAAAACAGAAATATGAGAATTCCAAAAGAAATATTTTTTATCGCACAGTCACAAATTCACAATGTTGATACATTTTTAAATGAAAATGTTTTCTTTTGAACTGTTTTTTATCTATATTACTGTAGATAAATACTTTTTTTATATTTTTTATGTCAGTATATTTTTATTGTTTTTTTTTTTTTTATAATCCTACGCAAGCTAACTTAGGCTAGAAGCGAGTAATCCTAATTACCGGCATACGATTTTTGATCAGTGACAGAGTTTCGATGTTACGAGTGCAGTCGTCAAATTATTTTGGAATCCATTCCATGTTTTTAACAAAACTCGTAACACAAATGTGTTCACTAACAACAAAGATTCAAATATCATTTATTCAGTAGGACCGTTATGACCACTTTGAAACGTCTTAAGAGCTAGGTGATTCTACTCCTGTTCTTTCGCGACCAACACCGTGAAGAATCAGGGCAACAAACACGGTATGGGGCCTAGCTTTCTTTTCGGTGATCCATCCGCTTAAAATCTAAATAGTCAAGCTCCAGTGTGGAGCCAGTCGAACAACGACCGAACATCGTATGTATGTTAGTATGAGCTAATGGCTAACTCTGACGGAGCTTTTAGGCCACCTTAAAGCCTCCGTCATGGCTTAACGACTTAAAAGCCGAGACCAATAATTCAACGTGCCCACCGAAGTACGGAAGCGCTGAGCTGTTAATATCATTTGCGGTCACCCATCCAAATTAAGACAGCTACGCCGGTCGCTTAACATCAACGATCTATCAAGAAACTCTTAGTAAGCTACGAACATCGTGAAACAGTACAGTTACTAAACTGTAACACTAAGCATTAGTTACTAAACTCGTGTAAAGTTGGCATTATTATGTCAATATTCGCTTCGACAGACTAAATTGTTTCTGCCCAACGTAGTTTAGCAATTTAGAGTATCGATTTCACGAAATTTATGTTATTGTCGTTTGACTAAATTGTAATATATTTGAATACTACAGAAGTAAATCATTCGAGAACGAGGCTATATAATGTAACATGACGACATGCGTACATTTTTACCCATTTTAAACTTTACCTACAACAATTATGATATTCCAGGTCCCGATTTTTTTTATGTAATAGTTGATTTAAACACAAACATACTGACAAACATTCATATTCGTAATGTTAGTAGGTACTCGTTTTCAAAGGAAATATTTGTTAATATTAATAACATATTAGTTAAAAATGGACATACCTCTGACTACCCCCTTAGACATAATTATATGTCTACCGCACCTCGGGAATACAGTCGTGGCATATTTCATTTTTCATGTTAATAATAATTGTAAGTACTTACCTAATTTTACAACATTTCTGAAAATTATTTCATTGAATAAAATAATTATATTAACTTGTATAATATTATGACAAACAGACAGCAAGAACTACTCGACTCATTGAAAAGCGAGACGCACCATGACATAACTGGATTAGACATCGCACCTCCCCAATCTAGACGAAGTTATGGGCGCCTGGTGTAACGTCGCCGCCCAATAGACTGCTATTAATTATGTTAGCCTGGTACACGGGACAGATTTTGGGACGTAATGATTTAGCCATCTTTGGAGATGTAATAATCTATTTCCTACTATTAGGTGTAAAAGTTTAAAGGAAGTCATGACATCATATTTAATTTAATACTCGTATATGAACATTAATTTACATTGCAAAAATTAATCTAAACACCATGTTTTTTTGAATGATAACGTCTTATAAATCGATTAAAGCCGGCAGCAAGCACGAAAAAGTGTAACGTTCCGCCTGAGCCGAGCGTGCAAGTGAGAGCGCGGAGCAAGCGATAGAGAGGCACGATCGTTCAGCAATGTTTTCTTATAACGTTTTCACGTAAAATTATCGTCCGTAAACCGACTTTACAGACAACCATTTTTTTATTTAGAATGCATTGTCATCGAGATGTGAGCTACCCTGAAAGTTTCAGGCTGGATTCGACCAAAAGTCATCTTACTTCCAGAGTAGTTATTCTATTCTAGTTATTCTAGGCCGACATAATTCGAATTACAATTGTTTAGAAAGCGCAACATAACATTTTTTATGTGCTTACAAATTATGCTGGTTATAAGGTGTCAACTTTACAAAGTCAAAATATTCAATCAAACAGCAGTTTACGCTCCAGCTAAAACAATCCAGTTTGGTCGAATCCAGCCTCAGACGGGGATCGAAAGCTAACAAATAAGATTTATTGAAAATGAAAAGTCTTATCAAAATTTGCAATTCCGACGGGATTCGAACCCGCAATGATACAACCGATCCTCCTTAAGCCGGAGTGCCTTTACCAACTCGACCACGGAATCCATACTCGTCGGGTTGAAAATCTTGACAAGCTTATAAGATTTAATTTTACTGTCATCTGTGAACTTTAGCGGTCTTTAGAGATCGAACAAATGTTCTCATTTCTTTTGATATTAGAGATGAAGTAATCTAAAACAAAAGGTCATTGCCCAGCACCCCTCAGCAATAATTTGTCTCCCGACTTATTCTTATTTCTTTATCCCGAGAATTCCGTTCGCGATCTACATTTCGATGACATTCAAAACACTTGTTTAACGTCCTTAAAATCGCATTAGCTCTAATCTCAAAGCCACTGACTTCGACAATCTTGGCAAATCATGCAATTACGAATTCCTCACAACAACACAAAACAACGCTTTTCACGACTGCCTAAAGTCCAAATTAGCTTAACTTTAGACGCAGAGAGTTACCAGGGCTCCATAGATTAGTAGGTACTAAGCTGAGAGCCGCGATAGGGGATATTAATTCGCCGCGTAACACTGATGATGAATTAACTCCGAATCTCGGAGACACTAGCGTTTAGATGTGCTCTGTTATGTTTATGCGCGCCTGGTTCAAGGGAGAGTGATGATAATTAACATGATATTTCCTTGTAATTAGAGTGATTTTATTACCGGAGACATCCTGCTTTTGATTAATCAGTAGCTTAAAATAGATCAGCGGGTTGGTTGTCTAACTTGTCTCAAACCTCAAATTGGTCTCAAACAGTCAAAACAATCGCGTAGGAATCTTTTGTTGCGTTTGGTCTCGTTGAGATGAGAGTGAGAGAGCTTTGCGTGGTCACACAACTGTCATATTTGACAGTTTGAGACCGATCTTGGTCTAAGATAGACAACCAGGGGGCTGAAATAAGGAAATATATATTTACAAATGATAAGCTAATTGTGACAAGGTAAAGGGACTCATCAAAATGCTCATCACAATAAACACTAGGGACGCAGAAATTACTAAAAGTAATCGAGTTAACGGGAAGGAAACAGAAACTGGACGTAACGTAAATACAGACGTAAGGGAGTGTACATATTGCGTTTTCTGCAGCGCGTTTTTGAGCTGCGCGTTTGTATCGCGTTCGCAACGCGTTTTTTTCCATAAAAAGCGAACCGGGAGGGGCTGCGCGGGGGGCTGCGCGTTCGCATCGCGTTCGAATCGCGTTTGTATCGATACAAACGCGCTGCAAAAAACGCAATGTGTACACTCCCTAACGTAAATACACAACTGTCTGCCAACCTACATGATATAATTTAGAGGAAATTCGCATGCCAGATAATTTCACTTATCTATGGACTAGGGTTTCATAAATTGCCCGGAGTTTTTATCCGTGTTGGCATTTGAGAAAGTGCCGCCAAGGTTGTGGGCATGTGCCAAATATGTACCAAGACGTATCTCTGACTGTCTT
Organism: Camptogramma bilineatum; assembly: GCA_958496255.1. Taxonomy (NCBI): domain Eukaryota; kingdom Metazoa; phylum Arthropoda; class Insecta; order Lepidoptera; family Geometridae; genus Camptogramma; species Camptogramma bilineatum. The sequence continues at coordinate 12,514,195 of OY292471.1, forward strand.
CTAGAACATCTTCGAAGAATCTTGAATTCCCTAAAGATTCTACCGTGTCATGGGAATACAGTCGTGAGCCTATTTCAGTTTGTTTATTTTAATGTTTTATTAATTCAGACAAAGAAGACCTGGCAACTTCACAGAAAATTATTTGCCTACAAGTAGATTACAACAAGGTGCCCTGTATCACATAATTACATACCGATATTGTGCTGACTTTGAAAACTGACCTTTGTTTGTTCACTTCAACCTTTGTGAGACATCGAAGACTAAATAAATGGAGTAAATATACATTGAACAATTATTTACATAGTCTCGTATATTCCTTGTAAAATTCCCAATACAAACGTAATTTATGATAATCACCGCAAATTCTATCAATAATGACAGCTGAAAAAACATCGGGTAAGCACAATTTAACCCCGTTCGGAGGAGAATTAACCCGCGCAAACAGACAGACTGTATTTACATCATTTACATCGGTAGGATTACTGCGCTTATCGGAGCAAGGACTGGGGGGGCAGGAGGTGCGAGGAGCTATGAACAAATGGAATGCGAATGAGGCGAATTTGGATCGACTCGAAGGTATTTTGTCCCTTTCAGGTATGAGGATAAACTGTTCTAAATCAAATGTAATCGGGCATTTGATTTTAAGGCCTCATTATTTTAAACAGATTTTTATAAAGATTTACTTTATTTATGTGGAGTTTTTTTTTTCGCACGTGCACGCAAAATACCCTTAAAATACCTACTTAGTAGATTCAGATTGCTTTAAGTAACTACGAGTGTTCAGTCAGTCAATCAGTTCGTATCAGTTTATTTTCAAGATCAACAAAATCATCACGATTCGCTTGTCATGCTAATAAATATTAATTAATTTGACAAGGTAAAAGGTCCCATCAAAATGCTTATCACAATAAACACTAGGGACGCAGAAATTACCAACAGTTATCGAGTTAACGGGAAGGAAACAGATAAACTGGACGTAACGTGAACTGTCTACCTAGATAATATAATTTAGAGGAAATTCGCATTCCAGATGAATTCGCTTATCAATTTATGGACTAGGGTTTCATAAATTGCCTGGAGATATGAACTGTACTATTGAAATGTCTCCAATTATCATCTATCCTGTTATAGTTAAAATTCATGTTTATTGAATTTTGTTTGTATAAAATCATAAAAGTTCTCTACTGATTTGTGAAGAATAAATCAACTACATAAAAAAAAAATCATAAATATAACACGACTTAGCCTACACAGCAAATCTTTTAATTTGCAATTAAGTACTGTCAAGCAAAAACATTTTCTTTAAGTCCTGTTTTTGCTTGCACATAATGTTGTCCAGGAAAACAGCATATAGTAGGAGATGGAATAACAAAGACAAACATAAACAGGGCCGTCCTAAGCAAACCCAAGCGCATTTGCGGCGACTATGTGACGGTAACATTTGCGTAAATATACTAGGGAAACAGCTTTGCTGAGGAAATTAAGTGTATTCCTATGATGGAGGCAATAACTTATAGTGTTTGTGGCCACTGAAGTTTACTGTTGGCGAGCGATGATATTAGGGCAGCTCTGTGTAATTGTTAGCGATTTCAAATTAGACAAAGATACGAGAAATATAATCAGAATTTGAGCTCGTTGCCAGCTTATGTGAGGAGTTTTTGTTTTCTTCATAAATTCGTCATTTCATCGACTTGAGCCAGAGATCAATGTGATCCTAGAGGTCCTTCTGAATACATATATAGTTTTTGGCTTTGACTAACGACTCCTCAGAGGTGGTAGAAATTTTTTCGATTTGAGATTGTATTATGCAGCAATCGATGTTTCACCATCGAAATAAGCTGTACATAAGTTTTCAGGAGAACCTTTATGAACATGCTTGAATTGGTTCCTATCTTCCTAAATTCGAAGATTTTCCTTTTTGATGTTTTCGCATCATTCATCTAGCACTCATGTCGTGACGTAGAATCTCAGACAGATTGATAAATGAGTTAGAATGACTGGGATACGATATTGCTCGTGGTACGAGAAAATTTTACGTAAATGTATTTTTGGGTAAAGATTATGATACACTAGCTTCCGCCCGCAGCTTCGCTCGCGTGGTACCCGGATAAAAAGTAACCTATGTCCTATTCCCGGTCATTATCTATCTTTATTTTAAATTTCAGAGAAATCGTTTTAGTGGTTGTCGAGTTACAGAGGGACAAACATCCAACTTTGTGTGATCGGCTCAAATTCTACGAATGTCATACTTCAATTCAAATGTCATGTGACCGTACACAATATAACAAATTCAGAAAATGACGTTACTCTTTCCTCAAGCTTCATTCAATCTTCAATCACTCTTCGCTTGACAATGACAAGAAAGAATTCAGAACTGACCGGACAGATTGTCATATGAGAATGAGTGAGTAGTCCGCCAAAATAATGAAAAGTCAATTGAAAATGACTTGCTCAAATGAACCGGCTTACGGTACCGGCTCAAAATGAAAATGAACCTACTCTTACAAAAGTCAATCTAAAATCATGTCATACCCAAACCCAACATTACTATAGGGGTAGGCAGAGACCATAGATTTCCACTTGCAACGATCCTAACACACAACGGTTTTTCCCGTACGGTATCTATTGTCAGATCAGTTTCGCCATACACACATCCATTACGCACATTTGTATTATTTTATTACAATCATTATGTTCTTTATTGAAAATTACTTTTACTGATTTTCAACATTCTCAACAAACATTATTTGCTAACATTTCAACAAATCTTTCGTAACAAACGTATTTTCTAACATTGTCCTACGTCTGTCATTGCAGCATACCTAAAACAAACTACACGTTATGTCGTCTACATAAAGTCTGTATTCGCATGGCAGTATCTATTTCGCTGTCTATCGAATCAATATCACCCATTGTTGAAGTTCGAGTTTCATCGACAAACTTATCCACTCTCGCAAGATAACTGTTCACGCTAAAATGACATCTGTGTCATTGACTTACGAGCTATTAACTCTAGTAGTAGACGCAAGGGTTCGGCTCGAAGTTTCGTCATTCTTTTCTCGTCATTGCCTCTCGAAGTTTTTGAAACTTGTGCCCACATTTCTGAGGATTTTCGAGATATTTCTAAAAGATGGAGATTTCCGTGCGAACTGTCCTTAGGAGTAAGTTAATAGCCAACAAAAGACGACTTTCAAACGTAATGGGTATTTTATTTTATTTATCAAATAACCCTTCGAATATTTGCATTAGAACCCACTTTTTTATTAAGTCACTTTTTTGTTTGTCTGTCTGTAGTCGTTCCGGGTCGAATCTCGTGTTGAGATGTTTCAATGTGATCCCATTCATTAAATCCTTTTCAATAAGTAAATGATTTTAGAAATTCATCATTAGCCTACATTTCGCCTACATATTACTGTAGATACTGTAGAAAACTGTGCATTTAGTTCCTAATTATATAGTAGGTAAGCTATGTTATAGTTAATATTAATGTAACAGTTATTATAACCAAAAAAAATAATTTTGTAGGTATACAGCTTACAAAAACTTTATCTCAAATGTGTACAAAAAGCATACAATTTTTTTGTATGCCTCTTCTTTAGTTTCTATACTATCTTTATTATTAAGTGTACTGTACACACAAAGTCAAATAGAACACAAGTGCGCGCCTTTAAAGGTGTAAAAATATTCAAATTTGTTTTTATTTCAGATCAACCGAACAAGGTTAGATTAGTTTAGTTTATATTCAGAGGATCAAACATAGCCCAAATTATCGGGAACAGCCTAAAACATCACAAGATACCAAAATAGATATCAATACCCTAATTTACATATAATAATTTACTTGGAAATCTAACCAAAATCAATTTTCGATGTCCATAATATACGAGATGAATTGAATACCCCGTTTTAGATTAGTTGATAAAATACTCCACCTAGTACCCAAAAAATTAGTTTCCGCGCGCGGCGTTGCCCGCGAGGTACCTACATGACATATAGCCTATGTTCATCCTGAAAGTTCATTTTAAATACTGGTAAAAGAATTTTTGAAATCGATACGTTCCGTCCGGGACAAGAAAAATCACGTTACGTATGCAGCGACCTTTAGACGTTTGTCCATTTCATTTGGCGTTTTTCACGTTTATTTTTCAAGTTAGAACGTTGTGGGTTGCAAGCCCAGTAACACTTATTAGAATACCAATTACTGGTCCCGTAAGCCATGACGGAGGCCTTTAGGTGGCCTAAAAACTCCGTCACCAGAGTTGGCCACTTACTCATACGAACTTACTTACTTACTTACCATAGGCAAAATAATTGTTACTAGAAATGTGTTCTAGGTACCAGGGGAACATAGGCAAGATGGGTTGTTACTAGAAACACCAACTGCAACCGAAAGCTAGCAAACATGTATGAACAGCTGTTTCTTGTAAGTGGCTTGGAGCATACTTAGATAACTAAGCAAGGCTAAGTTGGCTTTACTTTAGTAAATTAACTTGTATACTACTTGGTACTTCAAGTACTTTACCACCAATAGTTTGGTTGTACTCATCGTAATAATAGAGTATTGAGATCACCCTAAGGCTGATTTTAGTCTCACGCTCACAGTCAGCGCTGATAGGCGAGTGATCTTTATTACAATGAAATAAGGATACTGATTGTCCAGCACTGACGAGAGCAATCAGCGTAGCCATTTCTGCTAAACAATCAGTATCCTTATTTCATTGTAATAAAGATCACTCGCCTATCAGCGCTGACGGTGAGCGTGAGGGTGACAAATCAACATCGAGCTATGCTGCGCTATACTGCGCTGTGCTATGGTTGGTCAACTCGCTCGTCAAACAAAACGTCGTAAACAGAGCGTAGCCTCACACAGCGCAGCACAGCATGGTTTGTTTGTAACGTCATTGAAATATTAGACGAGCGAGTAGAAATAACACTAAATGTCAAGTTAATCCCATGATTAACTTGACATTTAGTTTTATTTCTATTGTAATTTTCTGTGTAATTTTTAATATTGTTGATTTTACTTTTAATTTTTTTATTGATATATTATTATTACTTTTATCTTTACTGTAACTTTTCTATATATTATTGTTAATATTGTTAATCTGTGTAATGATTATAAACACTTTCTGAAATAAATAATATAATAATAATAAATAATTAGTTGACCGTGCTGCGGCCGAGACGCTCGGCTCGGACCCGACACGGTCTAGCGTGAGTCATCCTTTATTCCCCATACACAAAATGAATAAAGTCCGATAATTTTTCAACACGACAGCAGCTAACACCTTTCAAGTTTAACATCATTAGTGACATGATAGTAATATGACTTGTAAAATGTTAAGTAACATCTTAAAGGCATATCAATCGACGTCAAATCAGAGTCGAGGCGAGGCGAGGCGAGGCGCGAGGCGCGGTAAAGAGATTAATGGATCGCCTCATGTGAGTGTCTCTTGTATTTGAAAAGCCACCTATCGTATAAGAAACGGGATATTTTGACGCCTTATAAATAAGTTTTATTATTTCTGTATATTTAAAAAAAAGGGATATATTATAAATCACTCGCTACGCTCGTGATTCAAAATCAGCACTCGAAGCAAAAATCAACTTTGCTCTCTTGTTGCACAAATAACTATTAAACGAGTGTGAATTTTGTAACTTTGTGGATGGTATTGAAAATGAAGAGTCTTATCAAATTTTTTCGATTCAGACGGGATTCGAACCCGCATTGATACAAGCGATCCTCCTGAATGGTACACACCACTTTTCATTTTGAATGGAATATTTCCTAAAGCATTTACCGTCTGTAAAATCAATAAACATAAATCTCAAACAAACAAATCAGTATTCGCTACGGCGTAGACACCGCTACGAATAAGCTACGACGTAGCTCGCAGCTACGGTGATTCGTAGCGACTAAGAGGCGATGGCAGATTTGAAATTTTAACGCGTTTAGAGCCCACCACAGAGCCGGGGCAGGAAATGTGTTATATATTATTTAACATTATGGAGGTAATTCGGATATTAACTAACTGTGTTAAGTAAAATATTCATATTCGTAGCTGTAAAATCATTTACATAAGAAAGTACATTTTGACAAATTTTAGTTTGTAAAATTGCCGCCAGGATCATCCAGTTCACAACAATCGCATAAAAAATAAAAAGCTGATAATTTTCTTGAATTTATGTAAAGACACATAAACAAACAATATAAGAGGTATAAAATAAATTTTATTATGAAACGCCATTGCGGCATCGTAATTTAAAAACATCATTTTCCTCGATGGTGATAAAACAAACCATTTCGATGAAAATGCGAGATTTGATCAGACACATCTCTCCGCGTCAGCGAATTTCGTTCCGAACAATGTTTTATGATACACAAGTTATGTCGGCGGTTTTGCTTGCATTTTATCAAAATTTGCGGCAAATATCACTAATATTTTTGACATGATAACGTCTTAAAAATCGATGAGCTCCGGCTACACTCACGAAAAAGCATGACTCATTGTCACGACTCATTGTCGAGAGCGCGGAATAAGCGGTTGAGAGGCACGATCGTTCATCAATGTTTTCTTATGACGTTATCACGTAAAATTATTGTCCATAAACCGAGTTTATAGACAACCATTTTTTTTCTCAGATTCCAACACCTTGGACATCGGGCATACATCGAAATTTGGACAAGATCCGTCGGATCAGCTAGTATTCAATTAAAGTTACGTACAAAAATGACAGACGATATGACTGCCTTCATTTCCCTAGAAGCCTTTTCCGGGAAGGCTTCTCTGTCAGAACAAACAGCGCAGTGGTGTCGGGTGGTGTCGGGTGTCGGGTAGTGCCGAGTTGTGCGCAAACATGCGGAATCCCTACACTCAACGGCATTCAGATTGTGATGGTATTTATTTAAGGGCTTTTTATTTATTTACAAATGGCTGTATTTATTTGGTCTGCTATCGATTGTAACATACACACAACAAAAAAACTTTGCGATCAGTTTGGAAACATAACGTATTTGTTAATATGTTGAAATATTATTAAAAATATATAATGAATTGAATTGTTTACGTGTGAAAAATAAAATATTTAAATAAAAATCCATCATAGAGGCCATCATGCGGCCTACAACCTCCGTCGCCAGAGGTGACCTAGAATGAGTATTCTATGTATGTAGGGAATACACAAAAAAAAAATGTCTATAAGTTTTCTATCAGTTATCTGGTTCCTATAGTACAAGCTTTGCTAGATGGCGCTGGGCGAAAGGTCATGCAATTTTTTTTTTTAAATTACTAGAGTTAGCCAATAGCTCATTTAACTTTTATATGCCGGAACGTACCCTAAACCGGCGAGCTTGTATGAAAAATGTGATGAGAGTGAATGAGGCGAAAGAGGTGTGTCAGGATCGTAGCAAGTGGAAGTCCGTGGTCTCTGCCTACCCCTGTGGGAAAGAGGCGTGATTTTATGTATGTATGTATGCCGGAACGCGGATCCAAACGAGACACAATTTTTTTTCTATTGTGTCTGGAATCCTGGCAAACTAAAGGTTAAGGTCTTCCATTGAGGCGGCCTAAAAACTCTGTTACTAGACCTTGCCAATGGCCATTCATACGTGCTTAAGGAGGCCTTCGTGCGGTCTGAATCCATCACTAGAGTGGGCCAGCTTATACAAACTATTAGTTATTCCATGTTGTGGTCCCGCGGCCTAAGCTGTCATCGGCCCGTTTCCCGCGTGACGGATGCCCCAATATATGCCCGACGGACAACCGCCATGTGTATGTAAATGTAAGCTGAATTTAAATGTGACCTTTTTATATTGATTTCAGAGATCAATGTTTTGGACTGACAATAACATCGAGGTAAATATAGGTATTCTGCAGATCAATTTTCAAATATTGCAAACTTAGATTATATACTAACAGGTATATGATCGAAGATTGCAAAGCTTAAGCTGGTCTTGAAAAAATTGAATTTGTGAGACAGTATGTATTTACTTTTTACTTTTGAGTATTTTAGAAAATTAGCCCCTAAAACGTCGCAGTAGGGGTAAAAATTCTACAAGAACAAGTCGATGAGTATTAGAAGATATTTCCCGAAGATTCACTGTGTAAGGGCATTGTATAACGGTCACCCCTGGCTCCCAGAAGGTCGGCTCAGACGAAGATAAAAAGATCCCTTGATTACGGACGCCAAACAAATGCCCGGCATCACTCTTGCAGCCACACTGCCCCTCAAATTAAACCCCTATTCCCCCTCCCCCCAAGGCTCAAATCCCCCTGAAGTTAGAACCTCTGAATTTCCTGATAATGGATGACTATAAAATTAATAGTCAACTACGTTTTGATAAAATTAATGTGCGTGAAAATTACGTCGCTATAAATTATAATGAAATCGTTTAGTGACGCGGGTTTCAGAGATTTTATTACGCGGTTTTATTACGTATTTTACGTAGATAACTCATTTGATTTTGCGTAGTCCCGGGGCAAAATTAAAACATGTTGGTGTGACTTCAAGTAATTTATAGAAATATGAGAACTGCTTACGCTAGAAAAGCGAATAAAAGAGAGGTCATTACCCTGCAGGTCGACGAAGGGTAGAAAAACAGACGCGACCAGCCAATGTGGATTTCTGAGGCATTTCGAAGGCCTCCATCAAGACTTTATGACATATTTCATAGTTGTACTCGTATTTAACCTCAGTATTCGTACTTATAAAATAAAGCATTCGATTTTTATTATTTCGCTTTTCATTTGCAATTAATTGGTAAACTTACCAGTGAAAAACCACTTTACAATAAACAAAATTAAACAATCTATACCAATATATAAAACTGAAGAGTTTGTTTGTTTGTCTGAATGCGCTTATCTCAGGAATTTCCAGTAGGATTTGAAAAATTATTGCTGCATTTGATAGCTAAACTCTCGGGGAAGGTTATAGGCTACTTTTCATCATCATCACCACCACTAAGGGGGCAACGCCGCGAGGGCGCAGCTAGTCTATCTCTATATCTATACTAAAATTCTACAGAGGTAAAGTTTGTTTGTATGTAGGAGGTTATCTCTGAAACTATCCGATTTCAAAAATTCTTTCACCAGTATTTAGAATGAACTTTCAGGATGAACATAGGCTAAGTTATGTAGGTACTTCGCGGCCAACGCCGCCGGCGGAAGCTAGTTCTAGATAAACTAAGTTGATCTATCAAGAACCACGAAGTTGTGTTAACTTGAGACATGATACTTGCAAATTCAGATGTCGTGCAAGTTCCTAAGTTCTACATAGTGTGGCTGGTTATTACCCGACTGCTTTGGAATTAGATGGTTGAGTATTACGTTTCAACAGGGCTTGCTAATTAATTAGACTTTGTCGCACGGTTCTATACAATTAAAATGTTATCAAGTAACCCCATTATTATTTCACTTGTCAATTATAAAAGGACTAGTTGCTGCCCGCGGCTTCGCTCGCGTAGTACCCGGATCAAAAGTAGCCTATGTTACTCTCCAGCCCTCCAACTATCTCCACACAAAAAATCACGTCAATCCGTCGCTCTGTTTTGTCGTGAAAGCAGGACAAATAAACAAACAAATAAACACACTTTCACATTTATTTTATAATATGGAGACGGATTTGGAGAATGATTTTTTCTTATTGTGAGAGAAAAGAAATAGCAAAAAAGCAGCTCTTTGAACTAAAGTAAGCCTTTAAGCCCTTTAAGCCAATATAAACAGGGTAAGCATTCGAGATGACGAGAGATTATTTCCAAAAATAGGAGCTTCAGAAGTTTCTTATCTATGACCACTTATTTTTTACATGATAATAAAATATCCAATTAAAAAACAGAACGTACGCTTTTTAGGGTTCCGTAGTCCTGACAAGGAACCCTTATAGTTTCGTCATGTCAATCTGTCTGTCTGTACGAGGTTTTGCTAAGAGACCTTTAGTACTAGAAAGCTGTAATTTTGTAGGGGTATGTATATCAATTACGCCGACCGTAAGAAAAAAAAATTTTGGAAAAAAAAAAATTTGGGTTAGCTCTCCTACGAGTGAAGTGGGGGTGATTTTTTTTTCTAAATGTCGTAGCCACTTTTTGATTGATCATTATGATTAAACCGAGGTATAACAATCCGCAAGACCGTAGGTTGAAATTGCAAGTGGCTAAGGCTAACGCAGGACCGAGGTGGCAGGCAGGAAGAGAGGCCTATGTCCAGCAGTGGGATAAGATAGGCTGCGTGTGATGATGATGATGATGAATTCGTCTCCTGAGAACCACATTTTATTTTTCTTTCATGGAAAAAACACTTTTTTTATCTAACGCAACAGATGAACTTGAGATAAGAATAAATCCATACCCATATTATAAATGTGAAAGTGTGTTTGTTTGTTTATTCGTCCTGCTTTCACGTCAAAACAGAGCGACGGATTGACGTGATTTTTTTGTGGAGATAGTTGGAGGGCTGGAAAGTAACATGGGCTACTTTTTATCCGGGTACCACGCGAGCGAAGCCGCGGCCAGCAGCTAGTAGAAAATAAAACTTTTTCAAAATTCATCTTCTACTTGACAGACATTTGCTCATCAATTTAAAAAGGATTTGTTACGTCACATACTACTCCATTATGCAAAGACGCCTTATTTATCTTCAAAGGAGATTTAACAAACAATCAGACGCGAGCGCGTAATTCTATTGTGCGTCAAACATAAGTGACGGAGTGACAGATTGAATTCGCAAAAAGCCTCCCATGAGGATCAAAACATAAGCACTATGTGATTTTATTTATATTATTATTGTTATTTATTCTTATATTTTTAACCGACATCCAAAAAAGAGGAGGTTCTCAATTCTGTTTTATTTTTTAACCCCGTATTTGTATCTGTTTGTGGCATCATAGCTCCTGAACGGATGAACCTATTTTTAATTATTTTTTTTGTTTGAATGGTGTTTTTGTCGAGAGTGTGTTATGTTGCTATGAGCTATGTTTCATGAAAATCTGTTCAGCCATTTTTTAACTTAATTATTTAGTTATGGTTTTGGAAAACTAAGCGTTTAACAAACTCTTCCGCTCTATTATGTAATGACACCCACAAATCACGATACAAGGAACCTTAGTCAAAGAGCATTTCATACACACAGTACAAGATCAAAATCTTAGAAAATAAATCATATTTAAGTAACGCAGCTGGACGATATTGAAGGTTGTCATTGTCATGTACATTATTTTATCTAGATTTTAATTATTTTGCTTGTAAATCTTTAGGTATGTATGTACCAATTCTTTGCTGTGCTTTTCCTAATGTACTTACTGTAACTTGTGTTTTCTATGTATATTATGTATGTATTTACAAAAAAAAATGTATTTAAGTAGTATATCAGTCATGTGGTTCCCATAACACAAGCTCTGCTTAGCTTGGGGCTACATGATGCTGTGTGAAATGTCCAGCATTATTTATTTATTTAAATAAACGTTATTCTATTCTATTCTATTCTTAGCTGTGGTTTGACCCCAACGAGACAGAGATGTGACAGGCGTCATGGCCTGTCATGACCGCTCGTCAAATATTCGTGACAGGTCATGACCGCACGTAAAATATTCAGAACGTGACCATCAGGACTGTAGAGGTATTGAAGTCAAAGATACGCTTTAATATATTACCAGACAATGAGCGTAACGGACACGTAGCATGCTAGACAAATTGATCTTCTTCTATAGTTTGTATGAACGTATTCAAATCTAACGTAACGTACAGACACGGACAGACACAGTATTCGCCCAAATATTTTGTCTGCGCGGTGCGTGTCTGTCCGTGTCTGTGCGGCTACGTTACGCGAGCTGCCGGTGAATGTAAATAGAGAATCGTACGTGCAGTGCTTCTTCTCTCTGTATTTTATTTGAGAACAGCCGCGACCGACGATGTCTGTGGTTATAAAGGTCCAGCAGCGGCCTCGCGGCGTTGCTCCTGTAGTGATGGTATATGGTGATGATGATGGTGATGAAAAGTAGCCTATAACCTTCCCCAAAAGTATAGCTATCAAGTGCAGAAAGAATTTTTGACATCGGTCCAGTAGTTTCGGGGCCTATTCAGTGCAAACAAACAAACAATCAAATCTTTCCTCTTTCTAATATTAGTGTCGAGGTAGATAATGACGCTGTAAAAATCTTATGAAAAGAGAGATGGAATACTATGTTATACTGCTTATACAGTATCGCGTTCAGTGTCCATGACGCACATGGGAGGCTGGGCCGCGGCCCTCTACTCCTTCGGAGATGGGGCAGCGAATAGGATTAGTCATATTTAGATGATAATGATAACAATAATATTATCTTAAAGAACAGGAGGCTGATTGTCTAACTTGTCTCAAAACTCAAATTGGTCTCAAACTGTCAAAACGATGGCGTAGGTATATTTTGTCGCGTTCAGTCTCGTTGAGAGTGACGGAGCTACTTGCGTGGTCACTGAACTGATTTGAGAGTTTGAGACCGATTTTGGTCGCTATTAAAGATAGACAGAAGGCAGTGCTGCCAAACGGAAAAGTAATGATAAATCAACAAAAACAGCTCGGAGTCAACCTCATTTTGATGATCCCTCTAACCTCACACACTATCGATCCATCATCATGACAGATTTACCACCATCGAGGGGTTCGGTTGAACCGCAACATAAACAGGCGTTGATTGGCAAAGCCTTAGGTCAGGGACCTCGGAATTTAGAGCAAAGGATACATCTCTATATCCTGAAGATCTTGAATGTTCATGCTTTACATAATACATGCATAAAAGCACTCTTCTTTCCCGTAGGGGTGTGACTACTATCCAGACACACATTTTTCGCCTCATTCACTCTCATTACATTCTATATACAAGCTCGTCTCATACTGATTACCCTGACATCTATCTCATGTTCCAGGTTATGAACTATCTTAATTTAAACCTCGGTTTAGCCAACTAAACCTTGTTTTTCATAACGTTAGATTAAGATACAGCCTCTTGTACCACGTGACTTCTTTTGCATACATAACGAGAGTAAACAGTCGTATACGAAAATAAGAAATACTATAATCCTCAGCATGGTAGACATTATATAAATCTTTAGGTAATTGATATCTAAGTATATTTGAGTAAGGTTGAAGAACATGTTTTTCAATTATCAGTATTCAATCTTCAGTAATGAAAATACATTAAAATTCACGAGGGTCTATTATTGAAAATCAAGCGATCGAAAACATACCAGCTTTAAGTACCGACAAAACGCACATGGATTTGGCAAGTAATTTCACAAACCGCAACCCTCACAATAAGATCTAGTTTGTGCACAATAGGTTTACTGTAACACGTGAAGGTACCGAAAAAACGCAGTATGCCAGAACCAGGTCTGGAGTAGGGACACGGGACGCGTCCGTGCGCCAGGGCGGGCGGGCCAACACTGACGCGAAGCCTCCCGAAGCATCCCCGGGCCCCCCCGACCCCCCTTCAGCCCCGCACCCCCCCGGCAAACTCTCAATTATTTTATTGGAAAGCTAATGAGACGGGAACAGTTTTGTAGTTTTGCATTTCGCAGATGATTATTGGTTTCGTGTAAACTGTGGGTAAGCGGGTTTAGCTTTATCACGGTTTGTTTGACCGAATTGACAAAAAGGGATGGTCGACTTTTGATCTGAAGGTTGTGGGTTCGAGCCCCGGCATCAATGGATTTCGTTTCTAAAAAGAACGCGCATTACAAAGCAATCGTCGCCCCGTTGGACGTCCGCGATAGCGATAGAGGGACATGGTAGAGAGGGACCTATAAGATCTCTACAATGGGGATTAGCGCGAACTAGCTCAAGATAGGAGTAGATGGCGTCTTCTTTTGTCGGAAGCCAAGACCCACTTCGGGTCACTGAGCCAGCGGAGTAAGTATTACAATGAGCTCAAAACGGTGAAGGAAAACAACGAGAGGAAAAAAGTTAGTTTTCTAATAAGAGAGGATGAGCTTGTTGTTTGATGTTTAGAATGTTAATTTCTGCAAAATGTAGATATGTGCCAATATGTATTTAGATTTTAGACATCATCATCAATCCCTTGCCCTTTTCCCACTAGGTGAGGTCGGCACAACATGTTCTCCTCTTCCACTCCGTCCTATCGCTCGTCATTTCAGTAGTCACTCCTTTTCCATATCATTCATCATTATGTATGACATTCTTTTTTCTCTTGACTACCCCTTGTAAATCTTCAAATTATCCAAACGTGTAGATTACCTGAGGATACAGACGTGAGCCTGTTTAATGTTACCGTTATTATATGACAGCATTCTAAATGATTCGTAAAGAGAAATGCATTATGAGACAAATAGTCCACAACATAACACGCCAGCTACTGTTGTCTCAAGATGGCGTCATTTGTAACAAGAGCTTATTATTTCATGAAAAATGGCTTCGTATGATCATGAGAATTCAGTTTATTAAGTTTTGTACGTAGAATTCCTTTGTTAATTTTGTAAATTCTAATTTCACATTACAAATGTAATTCATTTGAATAAAATTTGGTATTTGCTTTCATGATCTTAAAGATACTTTAGACAATTTTGATTAGGTAGAAAGGTTAGTTCTTAAGATCTGAGAAATTATTTGGAGTGATTGATAGCTACATAATTACCACTTTAGTTATGATTTGGGTTCTATGGGTCTTACTTATGAGACGTGTTGAACACTGGTTAAACAACGTCCTGTCTTTATTTGTGGATAGTGACGAATAGAGACAGGACGTTGTTTAACCAGTGTTCAACTTTAAACATCTTTCATAAGTGAGGGGGTAAGGGATTAAAAACACTTTTAGATCTGCCTAATTCACCTACTTCCGAGTGTACGAGGCTTTTTTCATATTTTTTGTTTAATTACTCTTAACTACCTACCCTCTATTTTAGTCACATAACTACCTACCCGCGGTCTGTGAGACGTCTGCGATATATCGCTCTAGCAAAAAAAAACTATGGCAGTGGGAGATAATTTGAAATAAAACTTATATTATACTTGGTTTTTTTTATATATTAAAGTTATAAAAACATAAAAAATCAACATTGTTTCTTCACTAATTAAAAATCTCTTCTTAGACCTCACAAAAAAACAAAAAAAACAATATATTTAGAAAATGAGATCCATAACAAAAGGAACAAAAATTAGGAACTTCTCTTTACTGATTTCTATAAATTCAGTTATTAACTTATACAACTACACACTTATTTCAATCAAAATGTAGTTATTTTTACAAAATTGCAAGTCATCAACTTTAAAGTTTTTCGCGGCAGTGAATACATAGCATGTTAGCACACCCTAGGCAAATTGATTTCTTGCAATGAAAACACAAGTATTGGGTCTTGCGTTTCTTCTTAGGGTCACAAACAGAGCAGGTCTTGCGAGTTTCCAACCTATCTGCACCAGCACCACTTCCAGCAGCTGCAGGAAGCTGTTCCTCGTTGAGTTGCAGTACCCGACGAAGAGAAAGTTTGATGTCCCGCTGAATAGACGTGTTCTTTTCTCTACGCTCCATGTGTGGGCTCGTAAGCTCTCCAGCCAGTTTCTTCATAAATTGGAACCTGCTTTCTTTATTCTGTGGTTGGGTGGATAAGCTAACGACGTACGAGTTCGATGCTGATATGTCCAGTAACCTGTAAAATATCGCCAGCGGCCATCTGCGTGTTCGACGACCCGTCGAATAATTAGAGCATCTTTGATCTAGTAAATCAACTCCAATTTTTGTAAAAACTGCTTCATCTTCACCATCAATTTCAGAATCCGAATCGCAAAACTCTTCCATCACAAAATCATCTCCTACGTCGATCTCCACGTCACTACAGTCTCCATTTGGTAGTTCCTCATCATCGGAAGGGCCTTCCTCCAACCAGCGTTCAATAATTCGGTCGTTAGAAGCCATTTTGCACTAAAACAATAAAAATAATTTGATGAAAAAAGTCACGTAACTACCTACCTGCGGTCGCTTAGACCGGTGACAAAAGTTTTTTACTCACCAAAAGCAAACGCGCGCACGTGTGACCTCGACGAGCGCAAGCGCGGTACTGTGGGTAGCGGGGAGAAGGTACATGGGCGCACGAGATATAACAATGCGCTCACGCTTCGAAATTCACAAAAATATTATCACTGGTGTCTCTGAGACCGCGGGTAGGTAGTTAAGGGTATCTAGAATCCGTCTAAATTCACTTCTTCTTCTTCTTTCGTATGAGCAAGTGGCCAACTCTGGTGACGGAGTTTTTAGGCCGCCTAAAGGCCTCCGTCATGGCTTAACGACTTAAAAGCCGGGACCGACAATTAACGTGCATAAATTCACTATGACGTATGCACGTAGTTATCACGGTGTTGGTCGCGAAAGAGCAGGATCGGAATCACCTAGCTCTTAGGACGATTAAAAGTGATCCTAGCGGTCCTACTGAATAAATGATTTTTGAATTCTGGTTACAATTTAGATGGGTGACTGCAAAATAAAATAAAAGTTTTTATGCAAAGCGTAGTACAAATGCTTGTTTGAATTCCCCAAACTCGATAATTAAGGCACAAAAGTTGTAATACCAAATAACCTTATCGGATTCAAAGCACAAAGTAATTAACATTATTTTGTTATTCTACCGGGGCGCTGATCTCAATCGTAAACAAATTATAATTTCAGATATCGACTTAAACAAAAATAAAAAGAAAAGTATGCAAGATCTGAGACGTGTTGGCATTTACATACAATTAAATTAAAAATTGATTTAAAAACCCCAGACATATTCCTTCATAAACTAGAAGAGCTGATGATCTTTAAACGACTGAACAGATTTTCATGAAACAGCTGAGAACACTCAAACAAAAAAAATATAATAATTTCTTCTTCTTTCGAGTCGATGTAATCAAGTTTTAGACCAGTTTTTGAAAGCCATTTTGACCAATATTGATGTATCAAAAATAATAACTAAAATCGGTTCATCCGAGGAGCTATGATACCACAGACAGACACACAGATACACACTACAAACTTATAACACCCATCTTTTTATAGGGGTTGATAAAAAAAACATTTTTAATCGTATGAAGTTCTCATATATTGGTTATATAGTTCCAAGTACCAGGCGATCATAAACTCGAAAGAGACATTCCTACAATAATTTCAACTTGAGATTCCAACAGTGTTGTAACGGAGTAGTAACAGTAAGGTACCCGAGTTCGATACCGTACCTTCATTAATATCGGCCTCATTTCGCGAGGGTTCACATCAAAAATGTGTAACTAGTAATTTCGAAGCAAGCGCGCTCCCATATTTGTATAAGATCTCATAAATTTTCATGAATCGTAACATAACGATGAAATCCGTACGGCATGTTCTGTGGGGGATAGGAATAGGGGTAAACAAAAGATATGGTCAGCTGGAAACTAATCAGACACCGGTTTGGTGGTTTCTACAGTGTTATGTAGGAATACTAAGTAGAACTTCAGAATGTATGAAGAACTCTGTGATGCGAGTGATTTTCTTTGCAAAGTTGCTATTTTACAGACCGATCTACCAAAAATTAATAAACATGATCACAAAATGTATTCCCAAACGGTCACGGATTATATTAAGATGTATTATGATCATGTTAAGATAAGGGGTAGTCAGAACGCCCGCAGCTTTGCCCGCGTGGGCTACAATTTTTTTATCCCACGGGAACCGTGCATTTTTCCGGAATAAAAATTGCCTGTCTGGAATAGCACAAATATTTGGATCTATCTCTGTGTCAAATTTCATCCGTATCAGTTCAGCCGTTCTGGCGTGATTAAAAAAAAACAACAGACTTTCTCCCTATGAACAACTAGGGATAAATTGTAAATTTCGATGAGAATAGTGTACCATTAGATTTTAAGGATGACATTAAATAAAGCCTTGAACTAAAAAAGGTTTAAAAGCCTCAAAGCTTGACTGACAGATCCATGGACCTAGATTTATCAGACGAAATCAGAATAAACAGGCCCCAAACCACGCGGCCCCAATTAAATATAATGACCTCATCAACTAGACTATTCGTTCTTTGTCGCTCGTGCTGGAAAACTTTTAAATATTACTTCTATCAATGTTGAGAATTTCTAGAAAAAACAATATAAAGATGGACAATTTACAGTTCTGACCCAATTAGTGAAAGTTTTATCCTACAAAAACAAATTAGTTATAAATTGTTAAGTTTTATCAAACTTTTCTTTTGACTGGCCGGCGCTGTAGGTCGTGGGTTCCCATCCAGGACAAACATTTGTGTGATGAACATAGATGTTTGTTCTGTGTCTGGGTGTTATAAAGTATCTGATTCCCATAGTACAAGCTTTGCTTAGTTTGGGGCTAGATGGCGCTGTGTGAAATGTCCAGCAATATTTATTTATTTATTTATATTTATTTTCATTTTATGTACAAATCTCGCTAGGTCTCAATAAATGAGGAATGTGGACCAGGCCGCAACTCGATAGATCCAGTTACTAACAATGCCAGGAGGCTGAAAGCAGCAGGACATAAGCCTGCGTCCGTAATTATACCCACATCGGGTGTGGCTGTAATGCCAGCGGGAATGCATCTCTTTTGGGGAGTAATACTTCTTAATTTATTTGTTTCTATGTGCCAAATGAACGATTCATTCATTCATTCATAGAATAGAAAAGAAGAACCCAGTAATTTATAATGGAATAGTCTTTCAATATCTTAAACGGATGATATACCATTTGCTACTAACAACAAAACAGTTCGTAAAGTAAGAAACATTAAGTTTCTTATGGTAGGTAGGTATATCAGTCAAGTAGTTCCAATAACAAAAGCTCGGCTTACATAGAGGCTAAATGATGCTGTGTGAAATATCCAGCTTTATTTATTTATTTAGTTAGTAAATTAACAAATTGTATATTCATTATGAATTTCCTTTTTATCTAGGCCATAGGTATGTCCTCATCTCTCTATCTAAATAAATAGACAGGTAGCGCCATTCTCGCTAGCAATGGGCCCAATCCATGATCCCATTACGGAGTGTAATGTGTGCCCGCTGCAGCCTGCACAGGATTGATACCCGCCCAATCCAACCTGGGCCCGCTTCGATGCAGACTTACTTCTATAGAATATAAATTATTCTACAAAATAAAGCGAATCTACTTAAAGGGATTTTAATCAATTTTAATTTTAATCACTATTTCAATCAATTTTAATTTTAATCAAGGGGGAATTTTACACTTTTTTTATACCCATAAATCCCCCCAAGGGGGAATTTTAAGGGGAAAAGTGGAATAACCCAATACAAAGGGGCTAAATGTTGGGTCATTAAGTGTAGCTTCCTTTCCTTTAGTAGTGAGAAAGTTTTGTTCTAGGTTTTACTATAAGGAAAAAAAAAACTTTTTTAGATTTCTGAAAAAAAATCCTTTACTTAGAATGATACTTTTGACAAAAAAAAAAGAGTTGATCTTAATCGACTCTATTTCCCACCGGGAACACTTTTGCTGACCAAACCAAAATAAACAAATGTAAACAAAGTAAGCAAATGTACTTGTTTTAGGTAGCAGACAAGCATACGGCCCATCTGATGATAAGTAGTTACCGTAGACGCCTGTAACACCAGAGTAGTCACACTCGCGCTGCTGACCCTTTAAAAGAGGAATCACTGCGCCGACAACACAATGGACAAGACTACTCCACCAGTTGTCACCGCAGCGCTTCAGAGCTCTGGCAACCTTACCCACCGCATGAACACAACAGCATTCGAGAAGAATTACTGTTACAAGGGATTTGAAAATAACCTAATTTGATGATCAGGGTGGCAATTCTAGTTCAACACTTTTTATGAACTACAAGCAAAACCTCAACTAAACCTTAAATTTTCCTATTCTACTAATGACAAACGACTCAGTTGAGGTGGCATTTTAGCTAAGGTTTGGACTTAGGCAGAACATTAAAAATCTATTCTACTATTCACCAAATGGCTGACATTTAAGAGATCGAACCAAAACGCAGCGGAATGATTGACGTTGTCATCTAGTAGAATTGCCACCCTAAACAACAGGACAAAAGCAAAATCTGCCAATCCTTTCAGGAAGCATGTATTCTCTAAATAAAATACATATTGTTAGTAACATATTGTTTAGTATTGTTGTGCGTAACTCGAGATTAGATCCAAAGGGGGCACATCTGCGTATTATCCCTTCCGATATCTCGATACGTAGTACACTCAACAACGAGATTTGATAAAAATCTTTGTATGTACGTACGTGGAAGTTATTTACTTAATCGACCGCGTTGACGTATGCAATAATTTACAGTAAAACCAGAAAAAGAATGCATTTCGGAAAACATTGCAAACAATCGCATAAAATTACAAAAACGATTGACAAAAAGTAATTTGGAAATGAAAATCACACTAATATTATAAATGCGAAAGTTTGGATGTTTGGACGTATGTTTGTTCTTCTATAACTCGACAACCACTGAACCGATTTGGCTGGAAACATAGATAGATAATGACCGGGAATAGGACATAGGCTACTTTTTATCCCGAAAAAATGCACGGTTCCCGTGGGATAAACAAAATAGTAGTCCACGCGGGCGAAGCCGCGATAGTGAAACGCGCGCGCCGCCGCTAGTTTGACATGAACACACGCAAACATCTTCACGCGTTGAAATTACCGCGAGCGCTCCGCGCGCACCAGTCGCTAGCTTGCCCGCTAGTTAGACCGCACGTGCGTTTCGTACGTGAACACTTGGAATCACTACATATGTTTGATATTTCGTCACCGCGCCCGCCACCGCGTCCGCGAGTCAACGTGTCTCCAGTGCTTGTTCACGTAGGTACGCGCGTATGAATGAATGCGCCAACATTAAGAGCGCTTAGCTTACTAAATGCATTCGTACACGAGTTCCAACATATCGACTTATTTGATGACAGCCTTTCTATTATTTTTAAAAATCTAAGATTATTTTTAAGTTTTAATTATAACAGCTAGCGTTTTGGTGTACACCAGGGGTGCCCAAACAGTCGATCGCGATCGACCGGTCGATCGCGAGCGCTTTTCGAATCGATCGCCAGCAATAGGTGTACCTACCCAATAACGATCGCCAGCAGTAGGTATGGTACCTATTATTAGTGGATTCCTAACATAATAGGTGTACCTAAGGAAAAAAGTGCAGTAAAACCATTATAAAAAAAATGGTTTTCAGTACCTACTACATAGTAGTTTAGTCGATCCTTCGCTTTCAAAATATTTTATGGTAGATCGCCGACACTATAAGTTTGGGCACCCCTGGTGTACACTGTAAGCTTTCTGTTGTTCTGAAAATAAATAATTCTAATTCTAATTCTAATTCTAATTCTAATTCTGTGGTATGACGTTAAGTAAACTATCGAGGTTGACTGTACTTTAACCACAGCCTCCGAGTACAATCTGTCGGGTCCTTCACATAATTTCAATAAGGGCCTAAATACCCCGCTCAAGGGCGGCCAACGGAAATGTGTACATTTGGATTAGTTTGGGATTTAAAATGATGTAGCCATATTAAACTAGCCAGCAAAACATGGATTCACAGTATTAGCATTCACGAGTAACTTATATACGAGTAAGTAGCCTATTGTATTGTAATGTGTGTTCTTGTAAATAAAAAATATTCTAAGACCAAAAAATAATATCAATACTTACTTAATTATAATAATTCAATGAACTTAGGCTTTTTTGGTATTGATACCTTATTAAACCTTAAGTAATCCTTGATTCTAATTTGTGACATTTATTTAAAAAGGCGTGATTAATGCGTTAGGTGTATCCGTTGTTAGATCAGCAGTCATTCTGTAGACTCACTTCGAATTCACTCAAGTGACCAAACTCACTAAATACACAAGATTGTATTGTGATTGTGAGATTCAAATTTCGAATACGAAATTTGAAATCTCACTCTTCGACGTTCGAAGTGAGTTTACAGAATGACTCTGTATTTCATGAATATGTACGAGTAGGTATGTAATGCGTGTTTTTCTATCTGCGGGATGCTATTTTAAACCGACAAGAGTCCATCTTTAATTATTTTTTTAGCCAAGGCCTTCTACAACAAAAAATAAGCTCATGCTTGGTGCTTATTGAAAAATGCAGGAGAAGAATCTTTAACAAAGTGCAAATAGTTCAGCTCTAAAGCGCCAATCGAACAAAGAAAATCAGCAAAGTTGCAAGTTTCCTGAACCCGAACTATTCACCGCTTTACTAGTTCTTTTTTGGCGTTAGGTCAACAACCGTTAAGGTGATATTAGACGGTTCAGAGATGAATGTTCACTGAAGTGTCATTCATTTCTTTCATTCCATGTTGACACGGCTTAGACGGAATGATAAAAGAAAATTCAATGTCTTCATGTCTGTCATGTTCTGTCATTATTTTAATATGTCATAGAATGAAGTCGTGCGTCTTGGTTGGCCGACTCCGAGTGAACGTTCTCTTTCTTGTTTAGACGGTTCATTTTTCGTTTATTCGGAGTGCGAGTGAAAGATGCGAATGTTAATTAATAAATTCACTTTTCATTTTTCTTTCATTATTTGTTCAGACGCTCCACTCCAAGTGACAGATGCCGAATGAAGAACAGAAATGAACGAAAAGTGAACCGTCTGATTCCACCTTTAGCGTTCCCTCATAAAGTTAATTCAATTATTCAGTTTGCTCCCACCTGGTGTTGACGGACTAGGCGAGCATAAACTTTAAAGAGGTTTCGCAGGTAATATTATTACGCATACATTATGTCCATTATGTTTATAAAGTTATAAGGTCCTTGTATATTGTGCCGTGTTAGCCAAGCGGTATTGTGTTTCGCTTTTCTATCCGAAGGTCGTAGGTTCGAATCCCGGCCGTATACATGGATTTTTTGAAAAGCTTATATGAAAATTAACACGAGCTCGGTGAAGGAAAACAGCTTGAGGAACCAATAGCTTTCTAATAGCGGGGAAGTGCTTGCAAACGTATGAAAAAAAACCTTCAAAATGTGGGCAAGTACTAAATGATTGAGAGAACTACCGCGCCTTGGGATACAGTTGTAATGATGTTTAGTTTTAATTAAAAAAAAAAATATTAACTTTCTTTCACTTTTCTAGAAGTATTTATCACGCCCAGACAACTATAAACTGAGTTCTTTGTATACTATTTTTTAAGCCTATATACCTAGCGTTTTTTAAGCTAAGCCAGGACATGTCGGACATGTCATGTCCGAAAAATAATATCGCTTTGATACCATTAGCAATCGCCCAATCATTTTTTGACCGCGCTGAACATTGCTTTGATCAAGAACTACTTTTTTTTTTTTTTTTTAAATAAAATAGATCTATGTTTGGCCACCAACTCGCCTGATGTTAAGCGACGGTGTGGCCGAGGATGGATCACATCGATCTAAAAGAAATCTATTCACTCTAGCCTTGAAGGCACCTAGATTATAGTTTTCAGGAAACAAGACAAACTAGACACCATACCAGGAACGCATCAATACAGTAGTAGATTGAAGTTAATAACTCTACATAGTTTGTTCCTCACGCTTCAACAACTATGTAGTACCCTGTGACCAAACACGTTAGCGTTTCACAAGTTTCGCAAAATTTCGCAGAATTCGCTGAACTCGCTCACGTGTGCAAATCGAGTGGTATTCATAAACTTACACGTTGCTTTGCTTTGATGATTTATATATGCATCGTTAACATAAAATGAATACATTCTACTAATAGAAAGGTAGCTAGAGAGAAAGAGTCAACAAGTAGCTAAATTAAAAATAAAAAAAAAACCGACTTTAATCTCAAAACTGAGCAATTTTCTGCACTCTCGAGAGGGTTCATAACTCGAAAATTATGGAGAAGACATGAACTTTACCGAATAGCATTTCTGCCATTGATTGCTTTGGCTTTATAAAAATTAAGTTCTAAATCTATCTATAAACACTTTGTAAATACAGATTGTAGGGCATTGTTGTAGGTTCGATTTCCACACGTTAGCACATTGGCCGCTTTCAATTAAAAGTTAGTGATGTACACAAGTTATACAGGGTGTGGCAAATTCTTGGTCACTGAAGGGTAGCTACCTTTTCTCTTGTAGTTAGAAAGTTTGGTTCTCAGAAAACTTCGGTTTTATTTTGAAGAAAAAAATAATTGCATTTTTAGATTTTTGAAAAAAAGTACAGTTAGCCTAAAAAATTACATTTGTCAAAAAAAACAAGTTGGTCTTAATCGACTCTATTTCCCACCAGGAACACTTCTCCCAAAGTAACTTATCAAATCAAATCGTAAGTTTTTGCAATAATTCAAAAAACACATCTCATACATTTTCTATGAAATTAGTAGTTGTAAACATTGTAGTGCCACTTATTCAGTGGTCATTAATTTAAATCCGTAACTGCTTCGGCATGCTGGGAGGCTATTGTAAAGCCTTAGGCGCCTCAGACAGAGCCGCAAGAGAGAATGGTGTGCATCAAGCATACCATTTGTACATCTGCAGGGAAGCACTTTGTTCTAAATTTAAATACGCGCTTTACAATAGCCTCCCAGCTTGCCGGAGCAGTTATGAAATTAAATTACGAACGATCGAATAGCTGGCACTGTAATGTTAACAACTCCTAATTTCATAGAAAATGTATGGGATGTGTTTTTTTGAATTCTTGTAAAAACTTACGATTTGATTTGATAAGTTACTTTGGGAGAAGTGTTCCTGGTGGGAAATAGAGTCGATTAAGACCAACTTGTTTTTTTTGACAAATGTAATTTTTTAGGCTAACTGTACTTATTTTCAAAAATCTAAAAATGCAATTATTTTTTTCTTCAAAATAAAACCGAAGTTTCCTAAGAACAAAACTTTCTAACTACAAGAGAAAAGGTAGCTACCCTTCAGTGACCAAGAATTTGCCACACCCTGTATAGTAACTTTTACACAACATCTATTTTGAATCTTGTTCCGCTACTTTTGTTTAATATCAAACATAAGACAATTTAATTAAACGTTATCCATAACTGATGACTCTGAGTAAACACTAAACCAACTCAATTCCGTTGAAGGTAAAGTTGATTTTTGTTTGAGCAGTATGTTGTTTTTGAATTAGTTGTAAAGTGGTTCTGATTAGGCCCCGCTGGCTCCAAAAAGTTATAAATGACTTTCGGATCGGTCCCTCAAAGTCCGGTCACGACTTTGATTTTATATTATTCTTGTCACAGTAGTATAAAACTTAGGTGTTGACATCTTTACTAGATGATTTAAACAGAGTCAGGAGGCAATTTTTGCTTAAAATTAACGAGACACTCTAGTGCCTGGGATATTAATGGGATTATACCAAACTAGCAGCGCCCTCGCGGCGTTATATGGTGATGATTATGATGGTGAAAAGTAGCCTATAACCTTCCTCAAGAGTTCAACTATTAAATGTAAAGAATTTTTCAAATTCGACTGGTAGTTGCTAAGATTAGCGCGTTCAAACAAACATGCATACAATTAAACAAACAAACAATAGATAGATAATGTACTCGTATTTTGACGTAGGTACTACCCATATTATAAATGTGAAAGTGTGTTTTTGGAGCTAGTTGGAGGGCTGGAGAGTACCTAACATAGGCTACTTTTTATCCGGGTACCACGCGAGCGAAGCCGCGGGCAGCAGCTAGTATATGAAATATTCAAGGATTTTGAATGGCAAAAAAAAAATTGAGATGTTATTAAAAGCAAAAACACATTGAACAGGACACTAGGAGTAAAATAGTCCTGCCCCCCTAGCCATATTAAGCGCCCTACTCACACACCTGCCGCAGGGGCAATCTAGGGTGCATGACGGTTGTGGCGATATCGGGAGTATCTCTACACACTTGCCAAATTGCCCCTGCATGCCTACACACATCACAATTAAGGATGAAATTAAGGGTCATCCCCACTCCTACACCCTAGATTGCCCCTGCGGCAATGTGAGTAGGGCGCTTTACACTATCTATCGTCGCTGTTGAATAGAAACACTTCAAAATGTATAGGATTTGACGTTTCAAGTAGATGAGTCACGTGGTCAGAACGTCAATTCCTATACATTTTGAAGTGTTCTATTCTACAGCGACGATAGATCGTGTAATATGCCCCCCTAGCCATATTACACTATCTATCGTCGTTATAGAATAGAAACACTTCAAAATGTATAGGATTTGACGTTTCAAGTAGATGAGTCACGTGGTCAGAACGTCAATTCCTATACATTTTGAAGTGTTCTATTCTACAGCGACGATAGATCGTTCTACAGCGACGATAGATCGTGTAATATGGCTAGGGTCCATGGCTAGGGCCCCTGATTATATGCATAGTTGTCCATCTTTTGTTATAAGATGAATAAGTATCACAAATTGCTGGTGTTTATTGTTCAATTATGTTAGAAGTTTGCCTAGGAATCAATGCAGAGGACGACAAAGGATCAGATTCTCCCAAAAGCCTCTAAACTGAGCTGTTTTTAAAAAGTTGGATAACGCCATCCACACGCTCACGAGCGGAGCGGAAACTAAACATTGAAACTTGGACAAACACCAGATTACTGGTAAACTGAAACGCTCGTGGCGTAACTTGCTTTAGACGTTCTTGATTGATCGTTGAAATTAGGCAAAAAAAACCGTAAGAAAAGATTCCGACAAATTGAGAACCTCCTCCTTTTTTTTAAGTCGGTTAAAAAGATGATTAATATGATAAATTTCAGTGTTATTCTAATTAGGATGAGCTATTATCATGAAAGTTTAAGAAAAACTAGTTTTAACTGAACCAACAAGAAATGATAATGGTGATGACTTAGGCTTGTTTCACTCTTCAGCGTGTCGCCAGAATTGTGAATTGAATGGTCACCTCGCGGACGCGACCGGCGACACGCTGAAGAGTGAAACAAGCCTTACAGCGAATCCAAATACTTCTGACAAACATCAATAAGTGAAAAAAAAAAACAATAAAAAAAAATCAATTTTGTTTTTATTTGTATTTTGTTAAGATATTATTTAGAAATACGTAAATAATGCGATAAAATCCAGTGTCCGTGATGTTTAGACATAAAAAAACGCAGTCTCCATGAGTTATTTCAACCTTTAAATCGCTTATCCACCCAGGCCGCGCCCTTACGCCAGGTTGAATCGACAAAAGCCAACAAACTTAAATTGGATCGGAGCTGCTCAGCCACCAGGCGAGCAGAAAAACTGTAGAGTTCAACAATTCTTCAAATTGGATATTGATTGGGGGAAACTTTGGTTCACACTTTTGGAGCGTAAAATTATTTTGCGGTGAAAAACAATGGTTTTTACGTTCAGGCACGTAAGGTTCATTTTCGATAACTGTTACTGAAAGTACAGTTTCAAAATTATTCTATGAAATTACGATCGTGATTGTTGCAAAATGGTCTAATAACTTGACATAGTACAGTCAGCATTACACGGTGATGACTGTTTCTAGTAAAAATTGTAAATTGTAAAAAAAAAAGCTATTCAATCTTACTACTACATAATTTAGAGAGAGTGTTTAACTCTAAATTTACTTAGAAAAAATGTTTCTAAGTAAATTCTGACCGAAATTCAAAACTAATTTTATGATTTCAATTTGAAACTGCCAAACTCCAAGTAAATATCTCGAAGAATAATAGAACCTAAAAATATTCATTAAACCGCTTATTTCGGTCCAAAGGGAGCTTGCCAAAATAAATAATACCAAGTAAACACTGAATTAATGATATTCGCTCACAACTGGCAGGTTAGCGTCTCATTTGCAAAGTACTTAGTGACTTTGCTGTTAAAATATTCTAATTTAATTCAAAGTTCTATGTGTACTTAAACGTGACTAAGAAAATTTGGTGAGCAAATTATTTCGCTACTTTTGAAATAATTACTGAGCCAAATCCCGACTTCAACATTTTCTACTAGAAAGTTTTTTATCGGACGTAGAAAAAGATAGAAAACAGAAAATGTGGAACATTTACCAACAGGAAAAAGTTTAATGCAATTTCAATTTGCCAGCATGAACACATAAATACTAGGGCGGCAGAAATAACTAAGAAGTGAATTAATTAACCGATATTAAACCTCAGGCTTCAACCGTTCAGGGGAAATCAACGCAAAGGAATTTCACAATTCCAGTTGCTTCGCGAGGTGTACAGAATTAATTTGTTCTCCGATAAATTAGTGCCTGAGTTTTGTACCTCGGGATTTAAATTATAGCAACATAAAAGACTAGCTCTACATAAAAGCTAAATTAAAATGTAAAAAAAACCGACTTTAATGTTAGAAGCTGAGCAATTTTCTGCACTCTCAAGGTGCATTTCTCTTCATAACTCCGAAGGTCCTCGACAAATCCTCACCAAATTTTTGTGGCACCAATCGGAAAGTATACCCTTTCAAATAAAAAAAGAATTTTCCACATCGGTTCAGGCGTCTTCGAGTAATCGGTGAACATTGTGAACAACACACACAAAAAAAAAAGATTCTGACGAATTCAGAACCTCCTCCTTTTTTTGAGATCGGTTAAAAAGAAACCAAAAATAAAACATCACTTTGACATTACAATAAGGTACGGCCCATTTCCCTCAATAAAAGATTAACGGTGCAAAGACATCATGCATCGCAAGAGATGCTCCCTCAAAAAGCGCCACCTGTCTACGACAAAGGAATTTACCCTTGCCGAGCCAACTGGGGCATGACCCGTGATCAAAGGAACAGCTCCTGTCGTGTGCTGAATGCCTGGTAGAATGTGTGAACACGGAGCACAGAAACCAGGTGGAAATCTATAGCGTAGGTCATGGTTAAAACAAACTAATCATTGAATGAAAAAAATTGTACCATTAGTATCTTACTTCTGAGAATTAGTAATTTTCAAAAAGAAAATCATCATGCAGTTGCATAAAATTAAAAGTTTTTCAATTGTTGTCATGTTTCCTTGTATAGAAGACGACGACTTTGTGAAATAAAACAACAGAACCAACTCCTGAGTTTCTGGCTCCCTCCTTGGTAGCCGTACATGCAAAACAAATGTCAAACAGCGACAGGTTAACAAAACAAATGTCAAACAACGACAGGTTAACACAGTGGTTCTTAACCTATGGTCCGCGGACCACTGGTGGTCTCTGGAACCACTTGAAGAGGTCCGCGAAGCTATCCAAAAAAAATTAAACAAGCGAAAAAGGATCAAAGTTGAAAGAGAAAACTTACTGTTGGTGGTCCGCGGCAAGTCAGAACGTTTATCAAATGGTCCCTCATCACTAAAAGGTTAAGAACCACTTTAACACGTTAACAGGACAGACTTCGTAAATTGGAACAACTGTAACAAACTACGGTAACAAAGGTCTACCTCCCACCTCCATTGGCTCCCTGGTAAAGTAGCCAAACGCACTAAGTGATATTCAACAAAAATTCAACCGTAAAGTATTCTGTGCCGAAAAAAAGGTAAATACCACCTTCAACATGTTCTGACGCATATTCATGGGTAAACACTTACCCCCTTACTTATGAAAGTTGAACACTGGTTAAACAACGTCCTGTCTCTGTCACTATCCACAAATGAAAACAGGACGTTGTTTAAACAGTGTTCAACTTTAAACATCTTTCATAAGTAAGGCCCTTAGTGATTACTTCTAACAACAATAACAATCTCATACCTACCATACCACCACTAATGAGTTCTGGTTCCCTACTTGCCCTGCAAGATGCCAGTAGCGAAAGAGTTCAAATAGCTAAACACGCAATATGAAATAGTACAACAATACCAAAGCTTTTATTGGCAAGGTATGACATACCACCTCCGAAGTGTTCTGGCTCCCTGGTAGTCGTGTATGCATGACGGATGTAGGTCGTAGGCCCCAGGGCGAGCGCAGGGCTAATCGCGAGGGACGTTAATATTTTATTCGCATCAGCAGATTCGTGGTATTTTCTGCTTTTCGAAGTTGTTTCCCTAACTTTGTTTTGGAGACCGCGTGACGTAGGCGGCCTAAAAGCTCCGTTACTAGAGTAGGTAATTATTATGCTCTTACTGTGGTCCAAACTGAGTTTTAAATTGAATATCAGTGAAAATGATCGCTCTATCATCATCTTTTTGGCTCGATGGTAAGTAAAATGGATTCTGGACTAATTAACAAGTTGACTGCGAACAGGCAGCACAAAAGGGACAAAAGACCGTCCATACTCAAAGTGTTAACAGACCGAAAGTATCAATCCATCAATTCTAATTCCCTCCATTCGTCTCCACTTTTGACCCTAGGGACTCTAAAAGAACGATTCAGTGTTAAGTTTGCTCAAAAAATACCCACAAAACGTAGCATTTTATCACAAAAAACAGGCATTCTAATCAAGATTCCGCCGCGGGCGAGCAGATAATAATGTAATATCGCAGATTACGCGGCTCCTGCGGACATTTTATTAAAATGGCCATCCTCGCCGCGGGCCGTTACAATAAAACTGTAAACTGTGGCCGACATGCCCAGTTTTAGGGAATACCCGATTTCAATTTTCTATCTGTTGAAAGCAAGCCCCGGGCCTTAGAGGTTTTCTGGACAAGTGAATTATCCTGCTTTCTACTATCTACTATCTATCTACTTCTACTAATATTATAGAGGCGAAAGTCCGTGCGTGTGTGTGAATGTTTGTTACCATGACCCACGTATCTCAATAACTACTAAATCGATTTTGATGAAATTTTGAATGCAGATAGTTTAGGTTCTAGAATAATTCATATGCTACTTTTTATCCCAGAAAATGTATGGTTCCCGTGGGATCAAAATATTGGTCCACGCGGGAGAAGCCGCGGGCGTTCAGTAGTATCAAATAAAGTATAATAAAAAGTTTTGTTGGTCGTGTGGTATAGTGATGGGATAAAAAGGGACATCATCATCATCATCATCAGCCATTTTGAACCCACTGCTGGGCATAGGCCAGCAACAAAAAAGGGACATGAAGGAGTTAATACCGAATGTATGTCTAGTTCAAAATATTACAGAGAATTATCAACTCAAATAGGCTTGGACCCCTCAAAGCTTCTTAGGGCCACAAGGAGCACATAAAGCTACCCGATGTCCAAGGGACCACTAAGCTGTACCCGGCTGAACCATCTTAGTTTTTCCTCCGAGGATAGCCCATATTGTTATACTGATTATGTTTGTTAGTTTAACCGTAAGAGGATATGCTCGCCGAGTGGGATAGCCTCGAATTCCGATCTGAAGGCTGTGGGTAATATAATAATAAAACAAATTATTGTGAGCATAAACTCGAGCTCTAAGCGCATCTTGCTGGGTAGCATGGGGTCAGCATAACATGTATTCTTCTTTTATTTCCCTCCATCAACCGCCATCTTAGTAACCAGTTTTGATTTGTTCTTATGAGCTAGCGGCTAACGCTGGTGACGGAGTTTAGGCCGCCTGAAAGCCTCCGTCATGGCTTAAACTAGTTACTATTTAGGTTGCAAGTCAATCGTCTCCTATTTATTGCTAGTTTCACAAAATGTGGACATGTGCTACATAATGTATTTGGACGAGCGAACTATTTTAGTTCGTTTAATGAACAAGTTTAAATATCGAATTCAGATAAAAGGAAAAAGTACATGGAAGCTGCATATTTCAAAAAAAAGGTAGGTTTTTCCTTTCGTGTTAAAAAAAACTCAACAAGAAACACCAGGACCGCATAGCAACAAAGAGGTCGTCGAGCCTCCTTCAGGGACTTTGTTACTGACGCTCTCCTCGGAATGTCCCGTGAACTTTGTCCTAATTATGTTTGGAACCTAACGAAGCGGCTACATAAACGCGAAAATATTTGCATGACTTTTTACTTGAACGATGCTTGGGCTCTGTTTGCGACAACATAATTATTTGTTTCAACAAAATGTCTGTCCTTTGTAACAATTCAGTTAATTACAACAAGCACAGGGAATTAATTACTGAAAAATAACAAAGAAACTAGCGCCGAAATCGGGTAGGTACAGTCAGCGTCATCAATCGGTATCCCCCTATTGATTTGAACAAAGACTCTTTTCATTTCAACCTTGGATTTCAGTCGGGTATTATATCAGCTATTTTTGTTTAGGAACTCGAGCGAAATAAGATATCCATAAGTAAGCAAGGATGTAAAAGTTTTCACAAAAGTTGAGATCAACGGCTTGCAAACCGACCTCTTACTAGGGGGATACCAATTAATGACGCTTTCTGTACATACTGAACTCTTGATAAACAAATAATGGAAAAACATTTTTGGATAAAGTACTTACACGAGTATTTTAATTGTAAAAAGGACCGAGAAATGGTTCCAAGACAAAAATAGCAATACAATAATTACAATAAAAGGACAGCAGACAATTATCCGAGCTTATCAATTCGACCGGGGTCGAGCGGGGGACCTTTTTGTGCCGGTACAAAAACACCCGGGGCTTCCCTAGAGATTTACTTGCCTGTGTCTATTGACAAAATTCGAATCAAATGGACTTTATCACATTGGTTTAAGGTTCAATGAGCCTGACACGTAATTGATACTGGACAAAAAATACAATTATAGACCCTGTGACCAAAGGATTCAATCTACTTCAAATTATCATAGACCTATCTATCTATCTAAGCAGACGGTAGCATCAACTGCTGGGTAAAGGTCTCTTCTTCATCACGCCACTCCTGGTGGGTTTCTGCCAGCCGGATCCATTGCTCTCCCACCGCCCTCACAATGTCGTCTGACCTTCGGGCAGGTAGTCGAGGCCATATCTTTTGGCCACCATTCGGTGACTGCCTAAAGCCGGGTTGACACGATCCAAGTACATGGACCAAGTCCAACTTAGATGACTCTGATTAGACGCCGTCGTCCGAGTGAGTCACGTGAGTCCGACGGCGTCTAATCAGAGTCATCCAAGTTGGACTTGGTCCTAGTTGACTTGGATCGTGTCGTCGTCGTCCCGTCTGACCCATAGTTTATTTCACTACAGTAAAAGCTTACGACGAAATTGAATTGCATTTCTGAAACTGAATGGTCATTTTTCATTGAAAAGGTACAGGAAGTCAGGATCTGGACTTCCGGGGTCAAGTAAACCTGGGTACAGTTTAATCATTTAATTTAAATGAATAATGTATCAATCCGTACGGAGGTTTGTTCATAATAAAGACCCGGGAGGTCTTTTCGCAAATTCAACCATTACACGGGTTTTAAATCCAGTTTCTACTAAACATTGAAATGCTAAGACTGCTCTGATTGAAAATTCGCTTGACGTAAGTACTAGTTCAAGCGAGTTTTCAATCAGATGCTGCAAAAAAAGTATCTTAACGGGAATCAAACCCATTCACGAATACTTAGCCGCGTCACTATGGAAGTCTAGTTCAGTTAATAAAACAATTTTTAGAAGAAAGGAGACAAAACAAGAAAATAAAGTAAGGCCTCCGGTAGCACGAGTACCAGGCGGGCAGCGTTGACAAAGAAGTACCCAAGTGCGTCACGACTCACGAGCGTCCTTGCATTTCTCGCTGCATTTCTTTTGTCACTTACAGGGCTTGCCGAGTGCGCGCGACAGCTGACGACTCCATTGTACAATTGCATTTTGTTTTATTAGTTTGCTTTGTTTGTTTTATTATGGAGATTAGCCTTCAACATTGCTTTTAAATTATTCAGTGTTTACGTTTCAGACAGGAAGCTTAAGTCTTTTAAGAAAATTGTTCAGAAGTACCTACCTCTGTAAAAATTATAGGTGAGAAAGTGAAACCTTACTTCTTACCTTTTATGTAGACATTTGTGTATTTATTTTTGTAAACTTGTTTATTTTTTATTTCACTTTATTACTTACATTTTAATTACTTATGTATTTTATCATCCCTTTTTACTACCTATTTTATTCTGTGCCTTTAAGCAGCTATGAGTTATCCACTTCTCCTTGCTCGTGGAGTCACCACTTCGCAGGCCCAGACTGAAAATCAGTGTTGCTCTGCTACTTATGGCGCAGAGTAACAAAAAGCTGAGACTGGTCCCTTTTGACCCACCACAGCGCAGACCTTTTTTCACCCGCCTACTTACCACTCGATTGTTTTGTGTACCTACTGCCTACCTACCTACGTTAAAAAGTATTTTTGTAATTCGCCTCTTCTTTGTTCCTTCTTGTGTTGTCTATTTCTCTAGTTAAGTTCTCATTATTTCTGTACCTACCTACTTTTTGTGTGTGTCTGTGCTGTTAAAGTGTGTGTCAATAAAGCTGTTATCTATCTATCTATCTAAATGTTGAATAAATGCTATAGAAATGATTCCAAAATTCAAATAATAATGTACGTAGGTAGTTTTACTTAAGGTGCCGGCGACCGGCGAATTTATATTAAAACGTAATACCGAAATCGTTTAAAATTTAAGCATATTTTTATCAGTTTATGTTGTTAGATTAAGAGAGTAGGTATTTATCTAGGTTCCTGTTAAACTTTTGTTCCCAAAAACTTACCTTAAAAGAAATGTAAGCAGATTGAATTGAAATCTTTGTAGGTACACCAAAAATGGCATTTTTTTCTTTTCATTTGTTCTATAGTAAGTTTTTTGGAACAAAACAGGAACCTAGATAAATACTGCCTTTATCCAAATAATAACATAAAGTGATAAAAATATGCTCAAATTTTAAATTATTTTGGTATTACGTTCCTAGGTAAGTATGTGCGTTCGCCGGTCCCTTAAGTACCTACTTAAGTACCTAAATATTAATGAAGATGTAGGTACTTAAGTACTTAAATATTATTTTGAAAATCGGTACCTAACGACAGTGATGGTGCACAAACAAAATTCAATTTCAGTAAGTAGGTAAGTACTTTATTAACAAATCAAACTATAAAACTTTTGAAACTATCATGGTTGCAAACATCCAAAAATCATGGTAAATATCCCGTTAATGGGCAAAAACGCGCAAATCTGTACACTTTCTCAAAATTGTGGTTAGATATTTTTTTGTGGAATTTCATTGAAATGTTTATTTATATGCTATTTATAATTATTATTCTATCTAAAAACGAAAAAGTTTTCTTGTAAAATTGTTATTTTAGGAGAAATTAGCAAGTTTAGTACTGTAGGGAGAAATTTTAATCCAATTCGTTACCGCTGGTTTTTGGTTTTTTGTGCTAATAAAACTCAAAATTATTTTACTAATTTATTTAGTAAAGAAAGAGGATATGTTTTTAATTATTAAATATATAAAATCAGTTTGTTATCTTAGAAATACACGAGTTTTATCTACTTTTCCTTTCCAGTGCGTTACCTATGCTCTAAAAAGGCCTTTAAAGTTTTAATAAAATTCCCAAAATTGACTATTTTCTTAATTAACTATTTAAATTTTGAGTATTTTGAGAAACCACATCATTTTGCTAAACAATGTCTACACTTATTTTAAACTTTTTAATACAAACTTAACATTTTTGTAACTTGGTTTTGGGGGACAGACATCTAAGGTTAGGTTTACATAGCGCTAAATTCTAAATCTTTTTGAATTTTTATTTACTAGCTATGAAATCGTTGAAATTAATAATTTTAGAAGTAAACTAGAACTTGTGAAAATTAGTCTTAACTAAGTAAAGTAACTAAGCTTAATAATTTGTTTCGTCACAAAAAAAAATATTTTTGAACAGTGGTACCTACTGATATTTAACCACTTTTTCTTCGGAACATAGGTCTAAAACGAATAATTTTGATACCTATGGTGGCCGTAGGTTTACCAAAATAATTCATATTTTGACCTCTTTTCCAAAAAAAAGTCGTTTAATATCAAACACTAAGTAGGTAGATACGTATCCGAAAAAAAAACAAATTTTGCTCATTTTATTTAACTTGATAACTCATTATCAAAATCAGTTTAGTAGATAGATCAATATATGAATGATATACAATGAAAGATTTCGCTTACAATTTACCTACCTACAT
Source organism: Camptogramma bilineatum (assembly GCA_958496255.1). Classification (NCBI taxonomy): domain Eukaryota; kingdom Metazoa; phylum Arthropoda; class Insecta; order Lepidoptera; family Geometridae; genus Camptogramma; species Camptogramma bilineatum. The sequence continues at coordinate 12,550,041 of OY292471.1, forward strand.
GCACACAGTACAATATCTGCTAAAAACAATACCTTCTTTTGCCTTCGCACAGTAGGGTTATAATGGGTAAATAATAATAGATAAAATAAAGTGTACGCTATGTAAACCTTGCTTTACGTGATTACCAGCTCTATGGTATCGAATCGGAAGTAACGAACTTAGGTACCTGTTCACAAAAATATGAATTATCTCAACTTGCTGATATTTATCACGCGATTTTTCACACTAAGTTAATCTTGGATAGTTTATTTCAGTTCTGAAATAAAAATATGGATTGGAAATACGTTTTAAACATTAAAAAAAAATTGAATACCCACCGGACAGTGCCCGAAAAAACGCAACCTCTCACTGACGCCGAAAATCAAACAATTATTTTGAATATTTTGACTTAAGGGCAAAAACGCGAGAATCTGTACATTGGCATTTTCGAGGTGTCCCCAGGTAAAATTGACTGCTACGCAGCTCTGTATAAGTTTTACAGGAGTTGTAACCACATTATCTGATTCATGGTGAAATTGTCATGCCATATTTATTAAAATGTAACGCTTAAAACAACATTATGATATAGAAAATTAAGTTTAAAAAATCGCAATTTTAGCCTGTAGTACTGTCCCCTAAACAAAATCCGACCTTTAGCAGCGTTTGGTTAAAAATAATTCCACTAGACTGGCAAACTTTTAGCTATATATTTGAAGTTTAGTGGGTTACCTAGGGTTCTAAATGTACAATTTGCTGCAAAAGCCAGAATTTCTACTAAATAAGTAATATTTAAGCCTGTCCCCGGGATTTGGGCCAACTGGACATGTCCGGATTCCGTTACCGCGTTTTCGAATGATTTTACAGTTTTTTTGTTCCGAGGGGTAGTTATTTTTTTACTTATACAACAACATTGCAACGAGACAGACGTAAAAGTAAAAGAGATGTCCATAGTTTTTAAGCCAAAATATTCAAAACAATTGTTTGATATTCGGCGTCAGTGAGAGGTTGTGTTTTTTCGGGCACTGTCCGGTGAGTATTCAATTTTTTTTTCATGTTTAAAACGTATTTCCAATGCATATTTTTATTTCAAAACTGAAATAAACTATCCAAGATTAACTTAGTGTGCAAAATCGTGTGATAAATATCAGCAAGTTGAGATAATTCATATTTTTGTGAACAGGTACCTAAGTTCGTTACTTCCGATTCGATACCATAGAGCTGGTAATCACGTAAAGCAAGGTTTACATAGCGTACACTTTATTTTATCTATTATTATTTACCCATTATAACCCTACTGTGCGAAGGCAAAAGAAGGTATTGTTTTTAGCAGATATTGTACTGTGTGCATGTAGGTAGGTAAATTGTAAGCGAAATCTTTCATTGTATCTCATTCATATATTGATCTATCTACTAAACTGATTTTGATAATGAGTTATTAAGTTAAATAAAATGAGCAAAATTTGTTTTTTTTTTCGGATACCTAACTACCTACTTAGTGTTTGATATTAAACGACTTTTTTTTGGAAAAGAGGTCAAAATATGAATTATTTTGGTAAACCTACGGCCACCATAGGTATCAAAATTATTCGTTTTAGACCTATGTTCCGAAGAAAAAGTGGTTAAATATCAGTAGGTACCACTGTTCAAATTTTTTTTTTTTTTGTGACGAAACAAATTATTAAGCTTAGTTACTTTACTTAGTTAAGACTAATTTTCACAAGTTCTAGTTTACTTCTAAAATTATTAATTTCAACGATTTCATAGCTAGTAAATAAAAATTCAAAAAGATTTAGAATTTAGCGCTATGTAAACCTAACCTTAGATGTCTGTCCCCCAAATCCAAGTTACAAAAATGTTAAGTTTGTATTAAAAAGTTTAAAATAAGTGTAGACATTGTTTAGCAAAATGATGTGGTTTCTCAAAATACTCAAAATTTAAATAGTTAATTAAGAAAATAGTCAATTTTGGGAATTTTATTAAAACTTTAAAGGCCATTTTAGAGCATAGGTAACGCACTGGAAAGGAAAAGTAGATAAAACTCGTGTATTTCTAAGATAGCAAACTGATTTTATATATTTAATAATTAAAAACATATCATCTTTCTTTACTAAATAAATTAATAAAATAATTTTGAGTTTTACTATCACAAAAAACCAAAACCCAGCGGTAACGAATTGGATTAAAATTTCTCCCTACAGTACTAAACTTGCTAATTTCTCCTAAAATAACAATTTTACAAGAAAACTTTTTCGTTTTTAGATAGAATAATAATTATAGATAGCATATAAATAAACATTTCAATGAAATTCCACAAAAAAAAATCTAATCACAATTTTGAGAAAGTGTACAGATTTGCGCGTTTTTGCCCTTAAAAACTATAGACATCCCCTTTACTTTTACGTCTGTCTCGTTGCAATGTTGTTGTTTAAGTAAAAAAATAACTACCCCTCGGAACAAAAAAACTGTAAAATCATTCGAAAACGCGGGTAACGGAATCCGGACATGTCCAGTTGGCCCAAATCCCGGGGACAGGCTTAAATATTACTTATTTAGTAGAAATTCTGGCTTTTGCAGCAAATTGTACATTTAGAACCCTAGGTAACCCACTAAACTTCAAATGTATAGCTAAAAGTTTGCCAGTCTAGTGGAATTATTTTTAACCAAACGCTGCTAAAGGTCGGATTTTGTTTAGGGGACAGTACTACAGGCTAAAATTGCGATTTTTTAAACTTAATTTTCTATATCATAATGTTGTTTTAAGCGTTACATTTTAATAAATATGGCATGCCAATTTCACCATGAATCAGATAATGTGGTTACAACTCCTGTAAAACTTATACAGAGCTGCGTAGCAGTCAATTTTACCTGGGGACACCTCGAAAATGCCAATGTACAGATTCTCGCGTTTTTGCCCTAATAGTGTTTACAAAATCAAACTATTTCTCCTTCCAGCGCCATCTATTAGCAGATGCTGGAAGCCCTAAAATAAAAGCAGAGGAAAAAGTTACCTCTGACTAAAATTAATAATAAATGTTACAAACACCCACTACCCAACGTTGGTTAAACTTAGTTCAGCGTTTGCTCACCAGGAGGCGCTTCTAACCTCCTCCGAGAAAGAACCCCGTAAAAATATGAGCGGGTTTACAACGTAGTTCAAAGTGAAAAAGCTAGATGGCGCTGACAGTAGCATTTTTAAACCAGGGATGCCACATTGAAATATTTTTAGTATTTTACTTTTAAACTACCAAGAAAATGCTCTTATACTTACCTATAAATCGCGCAGAGACAGTGTTAGCCTTTGTAGAGCTCAGTGACTTACCTGAAAATAAGAAAATAATAAAATTAGTCTTTTACTTTGTAGAAACAACCCCCAAACTGAGATCTCACGCACCGTATATTGCTTCCATTTGGACTTTCTTCTGACTACCCCTCAACCTATACTTTCAAGTGCTACTATTGCTGAGTAGAGGTATGTCTATTGCGCTACCGGAAACGGAATAAATCTCAAGCCCCTCTTCTGTGCGTGGTATTGACCAAACAGGTCAGTCTCATTAATGCTACTCCCATAAAATGGAGGTAGCGCTGGTTTTCAGACTAAACCTTGACCGGTGTGACGTATTTTCGTAGTTCAACATAAAGTAGGTAAGTAAGTTCGTATGAGCAAGTGGCCAACTCTGGTGACGGAGTTCAGCATATATTGGTGGACACTGAATTCGAAACATTTGACCACCATAAGCTGAACAACAAACATTAGCTCGACATTATATCGTTTTTATTTTTGGGAGCAGCCTGGTTCGGCTCAGCTCTAAGAAAATTATCTCTAGCATTTCTAGTTTCATAAGCATTAACAGTCGATGTACAGTCCGAGATAACGATCTGCTGGTAAATCCCGGCCGCGCATTAGTCATTTCGAATAATGTGTTTATAAACACGAGCTCTTTACGGTGAGGAAACCCGCGGCTTAGTCAGCCCCACATAGCAGTATTGACCACGTCTTTCCTGTGGATAGTACGGCCGGTTAAGCTGAAAGGATGGTGTAGGTGCTGGGCAAGCCTACTCCATCTCAAACATTGTCCCAGGCACTACAGTGTCCCGTGTAAGTGCAGGCAAAGATTGCCTCCTGACTCTGTATAAATCATCTAGTAAAGATGTAAAGGCCTAAGTTTTACGGTAAAAGGAAACATCGTGGGGTTACCAACAAGCTAGATATTTTACCTATAATTTGCCGAGACACAATGACTAAAACTAAACCTAGGAACATAATGGACCATTGGGATGATAATTTTATTCAAACTGCTTTCCAGGAATTCCAGGTAATCATATAAATCCTTCGCAAATCTAGTCTTGATTTTTATCACTAAACCATCAATGAATTTTGAACTTTACTACCTTAGTAATAAAACTCATTTTTGGTTATATTCACCTCCAAACTATTCATTTAATTTTGAACTTTATACTGTAAGCAATAAAATTTATTTCCTTCGAGAGTACTTAACTACTCAAAGCTAGCCAATGTCATGGAATAACAGACTTTAGTGCAATGAATTTACAATCCCTTTTGAAATGCGAAATGTTTCTTGCTGTTTTGTTCTGCGATGTCTATTATGGACTGTTTCTGTATTAAATTAAAGTTGATTTTAGGTAGACAGGTGTTTGCATAATCACGACACAGACAAGGACAATCACATTTAGGGACGTTTTAAAGATAAAGCAAAGTATTTGCTTTTAAAATAAAACTAACGTACCACAAAAAACTACCGTAGGTGTTTAGCTTACTTGAGCAGTCGTTCATAGCCCAAGATACAACAGTGATGCGCTCGTGGCGTAGCTGATATAAGTTATTTAAGATCGTTTTTCTTCTACAAGAAAAAAAAAATGTATTTAAGAAGTAGATACCTACCTATATTTAAATTTAAATTATTTAAATTAATATTAATTATTGCTCATATAAAATTGTACCAAACCTGGTGTTATACCTGGTGTTATAAATAAATGATTGTATTGTATTGTATTGCTGAAGCGCTCGTGGCGTAGCTTTCTTAGACATTCTTGAATGATCGTTGAACCAGCGTTGTGCGCGGTCACAATTTGGATGGGACCGCAAGTGGCATTACGAACTGAGCACGTCCATGCTTCGGAGAGCACGTTAAACTGTCGGTCCCGGCTTTTTAAAGTCGTTAAGCCATGACGGAGGCCTTTAGGCGTCCTAAAAACTCCGTCACAAGCTCATACATACATACATAGCCTTAATAAAGTTAAAACAAACACAGCTGGTGTTTACTTCATCTGTGGTTCTGCCCGAGCTACATTATGTATGAGGCTAGACGCGGACCTCAATAACATAGAGTGAGTTTTGACGTTTGCACACATATGAGGTAATTTCAAACTGAGGCGCATTATAGTCGCGTTGGTCAAGTTACTAAAATTACTGTCTAACCCCCTTATGCCCGGGTTACACGAGGCTAGTTTTTCAAGCTAGGATAGCAAGCTAGTGTTAGTAAGCTAGCAAGCTAGTACTTCTAGCTTCGTGTACTAGCTTAGAAATGAAGCAAGTTGTGTCTACACGAAGCTAGAAGTACTAGCTTACTAACTTACTAACACCTAGCTTGCTATCCTAGCTTGAAAAACTAGCCTCGTGTAACCCGGGCATTACTTATGAAAGATGTTTAAAGTTGAACACTAGTTGAACAACGTCCTGTCTCTGTTTGTCACTATCCACAAATAAAAACAGGACGTTGTTTAACCAGTGTTTCACTTTAAACATCTTTCATAAGTAAGGCCCTAAGTTATTAAATGTAGTGATGAGAATTGAGAAAGGCATGTTAGATGGTTTGGTCGGATGAATTGAAGTCATATACAGGGTGAATTTTTGAGATGGGGCAGTAAGGGCAGCTACCTTAACCGTTGTAGCTAGAGGAAAACGTTCTTAGGAGACCATCCTTAATTTTTGAAAATATTTCGACCTGCATTCACAGATTTTGAAAAATATGTACAGTCAGCGAGAAAATGGGCCATTTACACAAAAACTTTTTTTGATGCCAATCGATCCTGTTTCATCTAAGGATAAAAAGGCTCTTTCAGACCAACTGAGGTTAGAGTACTAGAAAAGTCAGAAATCGCTAAAATGTATTTCTGAGACAAGACAGTAAGGGCTACTACCTTAACCGTTGTAGCTACAGGAAAACGTTTTTAGGAGACTACTCTTAACTTTTGAAGATATTTCAACCTGCATTCACAGATTTTGAAAAAAATGTACAGTCAGCGAGAAAATGGGCAATTTACATAAAAACTTTTTTTGATGCCAGTCGATCCTGTTTCATCTAAGGATTAAAAGACTATCGGACCAACTGAGGTAAAAGTACTAGAAAAGTCAGAAATTGCTAAAATGTATTTTTGAGACGGAGCAGTAAAGGCAGCTACTTTAACCGTTGTAGCTACAGGAAAACGTTCTTAGGAGACTACCCTTAATTTTGAAGATATTTCGACAAAATGATGAAAAATTATGACAAATGACAAAATGATTTCGTACGAAATGTATAATCAAAGTTATTTGCGTTTTCTGACTTTTCTAGTACTTGCCTCAGTTGGTCCGATAGAGTCTTTTAATCCTTAGATCAGTGGTTCTTAACCTATGGTCCGCGGACCACTGGTGGTCCCTGGAACAACTTGAAGTGGTCCGCGAAGCTATCCAAAAAAATTAAACAAGCGACAAAGGATCAAAGTTGAAAGAGAAAACTTACTGTTGGTGGTCCGCGGCAAGTCAGAAAGTTTATCAAATGGTCCCTCATCACTAAAAGGTTAAGAACCACTGCCTTAGATGAAACAGGATCGACTGGCATCAAAAAAGTTTTTATGTAAATTGCCCATTTTCTCGCTGACTGTACATTTTTTTCAAAATCTGTGAATGCAGGTTGAAATATCTTCAAAAATTAAGGATAGTCTCTTAAGAACGTTTTCCTCTAGCTACAACGGTTAAGGTAGCTGCCCTTACTAAAATAAAGTTTATATTATTATTATATTATATTATATTATATTATTACTGCCCCGTCTCAAAAATTCACCCTGTATAACGAAATAAGAGTCTAAAGCAGTATTCCTAACCTTTTCAATCTTGTTATCCCTATGACATGTCAATGAAACAGATTTGACCCCCCTTTTAACTTTCAGCGACAGCGCGATGTATTCGCAGTTTTTTGTGAAAAAGATCTTTCTTTTTTCAGAAGTTATTTTTGATACGGCACATAAAACATAATACAAATACAAACGTAATAACTAGAAAGAAGTGTAAAAGTAGGTGCATTGTTATGAATAAACCAGGTACTTCCTAACTTTCAGAGCAATAAAGATTTTGCAGCGAAAAGCCAATTCTAGCAAGTGGTTCTTTCTACAATCTGCATTCAGGACCAACCCACTAGCAAGTTTAAGCCTTAACTCCATTAATTTTAGATTCAAGTTAGCCCGAAACGAGGGATTAATTTGGAATAAGTTTCAACTCTCAAGTTAAAGTTGTACTTTATGTTTTATGCAAGAGCTAAGGGTGGTTTTTAGGATTGGGCGGGTTAAGGTTAAGCCGCTGATTAGGGCCACTGATAAAATCGGTTACCTTTCGTTAAAGTAACGTGGGACATTTTGGGAACGCTTGATTTCACATATCTACTAAATTTTTAATCAAATTATAAAATAATAGTGATTTTCATTGAAAATTTATCTTATTATAAATATTTCTTATCAAAATATTCGATTCCGACGGGATTGCCTACCAACTCGGCCACGGAATCCATATTCGTCGGGTCGAAAATCTTGATAATTTAATTCTCGTCAGTTATTGCACTGATTACCTACTTATCACAGAATCTAAGTGTAAATTAACACTCAAAATAAAATAAAAAAATAGTGATTTTGTTGTTCCTTGATTTAAAATCCCTACCCATATTACAAATGTGAAAGTGGGTTTGTTTGTTTGTTTGTCCTACTTTCACGTCAAAACAGAGCGACAGTTTGACGTGATTTTTTGTGTGGAGATAGTTGGAAGGCTGCAGAGTGACATAGGCTACTTTTATCCAAAAAATGCATGTTTTCCGAATAAAAAAGTAGTAGTCTACGCGGGCGAAGCCACGGGCGTCTGCTAGTATAAAAATAAATGTGCCACGCTTCGTCTTATTTCAAATTAAAAAAAAAAACAGATTCTTTAGTAGAGCATTTGGAGTTCCTTTCAAGGGAGCATTGTTTTCCAAATGTATTTAATGAAATTCTACTGTTTACAATCTCAGAGGACACGGTCGCTGCTGGCGCGCGGCCAGCGCTCGGCTCACTGAGCCGGCACGATGCCGAAAATCTGACCTTTTGTAACGCGGGGAAACTAAATTAGTGGAAACACTACTTTAGGGAATATTTCCTACTAGTGGATGGCCGAGGCTTCGCCCGCGTGGACTAATATTTATATCCCACGAGAACTACTAAACCGATTTTGATGAAATGTTGAATGTAGATAGTATAGGTTCTGGAATAACACATCGGCTACTTTTTATCACGGAAAAAAAAAAATCCGACGAATTGAGAACTTCCTTTTTTGAAATCGGTTAAAAATCACAAAAGGGTGTTAATTGAAAGAGTACGTTTAGCAATACCCTTTACCAGGCAAACAGCGCCGATATAGAGTAAACCGAGTTCACAGTTGAAAACACCCTTTGTCTCCGCTACCCGCTAATGCGGAGTGGCGGCGACTCGCGCTTGGCTACAAACGATCAGCCTTTGTTACATTTCAGCCGTGAAGATAACACGGTTCGTGCTTGGCTATTTACTTTTATGAGCTAAACGGAGCTTTCATTTTGTTTTGCCACTTTCGATGTATGTAAGTACAAACAAGTAGGCACTTATGTATGTAAGATGTACTGTACAACGTAGTAAGCAGTTTTCAGTACATTTTGGAATATTACGTAATTTTTTAGCATAGGTAAATTATTTTCAGAATCGTATCAGTTAGGTAGAGGACGGCCAAAGAAAAGATGGATGGATTGTGTGAGGACATGCGTGTGAAAGGAGTGACTACTGAGATGACGAGTGATAGGAGAGAGAATGGAAGAGAACATGTTGTGCCGACCCCGACCCTACCTTGTGGGAAAAAGTCAAAGAAAAGATGAATCGTATCAGTGAGTTCATTTCGAATAAAATTTAGCGGATTTATCAAAGTAACATTATTCAGCTTCATATGATGTTGACACGTTTTTTTTTTTCAATCTGAGATACGACTGTTACTTACTTAGGTACTCACTTACTGTACAAAAGGCTTAGAAAGATCTATTTGAAAAAATCTTGATGTTTTTTAAAGAAAATTTGGTGAGGATCTTCGGAGTTATGAAAAGAAATGCACCTCGAGAGATTGCAGAAAATTGCTCAGCTTATATCATTAAAGTAGGTTTTAATTTTTAATTTAGTAACTTGTTAATACCACAAATAACAAAAATGCAGTTAAAAATACAACAGAACACTTTCATGCTCTATAGAGCACGTTAAACAGACGCTTCCGCTTACAAAAACATCCTCTACCCGCAGGCACAATAACAAAGAAAAAATATTGTATTTTTAAAAGCGCAAGTTTTCATTGAGCCCTTTCAGAATTTATTTATTTTTCTACATTTCTGTTTTACTGTAAAGGCGTACAGTCAACAAGAGAAAATAACAATTCAAGTTTTAAAAACAGTTAATTCGTATGAGGTGCCGGGCTAAAGGTGAACGCAGATTGTGAACTCACATTGTTCGACTGGCTCCACACTGGAACTTGACTATTTAGATTTTAAGCGGATGGATCACCGAAAAGAAAGCTAGGCCCCATACCGTGTTTATTGCCCTGATTCTTCACGGTGTTGGTCGCGAAAGAACAGGAGTAGAATCACCTAGCTCTTAAGACGTTTCAAAGTGGTCATAACGGTCCTACTGAATAAATGATATTTGACTTTGACTTTGACTTTGCAGACCTGGGCCGCACCGCACGCGTCGCAGTCCCCGCACTCGAATTCTTTATATGCAACCTTGCTCATCTACTCGCGCGGCAGTCGTCGCAGTACCTGAAGTATGCGAATGCGGCGACTGCGGCGCGTGCTGCCCAGGTCTGCTTTCACCATAAAAAGGCCGGTATAGCAGAATCACAATTTGAATTGCAATATAATATGCCGTCCTTGTCACTCTCTTAGCCTATGAAAAGAGACGGCTTGATCATTGGATCGCTTGTATCATTGCGGGTTCGAGTCCCGGAATCGTTAATTTTGAGAAGACTTCATTTTCAATTAGCAGGATAGTATTATTTATGATGTATCTGAGTGAAAAGGAAAAGAGGTAGACCTTCCGCTCGGTGGAGCGACGATATCGTAAAGGTGGCTGGAAAACTCTGGCCAAGAATGGCTAGGGACAGAACTTCATGGAGTCAATTAGAGGAGGCTTTCACCGCCACAGGCGGCCCATACACACAGATAGCATAGTTTTTTTCTTTTAAGTTTTTAAATCTAACGTGGTTAAGGATAATAAAGCTCTTTTTATTTTTTATTTATTTTATTGTATCTGAGTGCAAGCGAATGTATCAAGTCGATGTTGCCATTGTCATTCAATGTTTTGGCGTCATTCCAGAATTTGTCTCTTTTTTTCCACCGCGGCCGTTATATTCTTCAACGTGTTAGTTTTAGCACAGTTTTAGCTAGTTTGTTTTGAAATTGTTAGAAATAGAAAATGTACGCAGGAAAGAGGTGGAGTCAAAACAAAACTTACTTTAATATTTGTTTTATAACTTTTATGTAGGTGTTAAATATGCGAACGGGGGGGGGGGCAGACAAGTGAAACGATTGCTGGTTAGCTTTGCACTGATTTATTGAACTACGAACAAGGTGGGGGTCGCAGCCACGCACACATACATACATACATATCTAACATCCCTCCCTCTAGTTCAATAGTTCCCAAAGTCTTAACATTTACTACTAGAAAAACTTCTTATAATTAATCTCGGGACGTTTACGCAACATTCTCTTGGCTGTCACTAGCCCGTCATCTATCGGACGCTCGACCTCCTCACTTTCTGCTTCGAGATATTCATCTTCCGAGTTGGCCTCTATCCCTGTTCCCTCAACATCCAAGTTGGTTGAATCGCCTCTGTGCCCTTCCTCCCTTGCTGATGATGAACTACTAGGTTCGTATTCGTATAACTCAGCTCGTCTCTCTCTGGCGGAACTACGTGGTTCAAGATCAGGTGACCCAAGTTCAGCCTGAACTACTGGAAAACCTGATGTGAGCGGCGAAGGTCGGCTCAGGGATGCTTTTGACAGCCGTGACGGTGACGATGTAGGCGGCGACGGCGTCGCTGGAGGCGTCGGCGGCGGCGACGGGGACTCCGGAGGCGATGACGGAAACGCTGATACCAATGAATTTTCATTATGAATATGTTCACTGTCCCTCTGATCCAAACCTCTAAAGCGCATCAACTGGTTAATGTGTCTTTTATGTGTTTCCGCGCTAATAAAATCTTTAACTACATATAAAACTTTGCCTATTCTTTTCAATATGATTCCTTTACACCACGTGAAATTTATTTTATTGACAAATTTTTTATATAACACTATGTCATTGGTCTTGAAAGAATTTGTTTTCTTTCTCTCTTGTTGCTTAGATCGTGTACACTGTTGATTTTTAACAAAATCGATTAAGGACTGTGACGAGGGTGAAGATGATTTAGGATCTATTAAATCCAAGCGCGATCTTAATTTTCGTCCATAAACTAATTGCGCAGGAGAGAACCCCGTGGTAGTATGAACAGAATTTCGATAGTCCATAAGGTATTTCAATAATTTTATTGAAGTATCTCTCGCACTATGGCTTGACAAAAGACATGATTTAATCCCCCTTTTAACCACTTTAACAAAGCTCTCAGCCTGGCCGTTACTTGGCGGGTGGTAGACCGGTGACGTCAAGTGAGAAATTCCGTTAGTCGAGCAAAACAGTTCGAATTCTCGTGAACAAAACGCTGTGCCATTATCACTAACTATTGTTTTAGGCAGGCCGAACCGAGACACAAAATCACACAGCTTTTCTACTACCGCAGCTGAAGAAGTAGCTGACTTCATATTGTACACTTCCACCCATTTTGTATGAGCATCAACCGCTACTAAGTAGACGAATCCTTTGATCGGCCCCAGAAAGTCGATGTGTAATCTAGAAAACGGAGAAGTTGGAAATTCCCAGTGAGAGGGCGGGGCGCGCGGCGGAGAGGGGCGCAGTTGAATGCACACGTCACACGAATTTATCATTGTTTCTACAGATTGATCGATTCCGGGGAACCAAAACCTTGAGCGAGCTTCCGCCTTAGTTTTAACTATCCCTAAATGGGAAGAATGTAATTCTTTCAAAATAACTTTATACAAACTCTCCGGTATCACGACTTTGTGTCCTCTCATGACGCAACCATTTTCGTACGACAGCTGTGATCTACATAAATAATAAGGCTTTATACGAGAGTCGTTAACCTTTGGTGGCCACCCATTCAAAATAAAATCTATTACTATTTTTAAAATGGTATCGTTCTTCGTTTCGGTCCGCAATTTTTCCAATGTAACGGGCATACTTCCATCTACTACAAAACAAACATAAGTAGCCCTATCGTAAGCTACTTCGCAGTCGCAGCACCGGCACTGTTCGGTGCACGCGCACTTATGCACGCCGCGCGGCAAGCTCGCGCGAGAAAAGAAATCCGCAATATTATCAGCGCTGCGTACGTATTCTATTTGGTAGTTGTAACTGCTTAGAAATAATGCGTATCGTTGCAACCTATTAGCTGACATTTGAGGTATTCCCTTATAGGGCCCAAAAATAGACAATAAAGGCTTATGATCAGTTCGCAAAGTAAACGGTTGGGATCTGCCATACAAATATTGATGGAACCGTCGCACACCGTAAATAATTGCGGTTGCTTCCTTCTGTATCTGAGCATATCGCTTCTCCGCCGGGTTGAGAGTACGAGACACGAATGAGATAGGTCTCTCAGTGCCATCTACACCTACTTGCGAGAGAACTGCGCCTAGCCCGCCTGGTGAAGCATCTACTGTTAATATTATCCTTGCATTAGGATCATAATGTGCAAGGACCTGATCTGACGTCATTAACATTTTAACTTTTTTAAAAGCCGTTTCCTGTGATTCAGACCAGTTCCATTTGCAGCCTTTTTTGAGCAATTCATACAAAGGACTGAGAACCGCGGACGTGTTAGGTATAAAATTCCTATAGTAGTTAATTAGTCCTAAAAACGACTGTAACTGATTGACGTTCGTGGGTGTGGGAGCTTCCACCATTGCTTTAATTTTTTCTGGTGATTTCTTTAACCCATCTTTAGTTATGATATACCCCAGATAACTTACTTCGTCTTGAAAAAACCTACATTTTTCTTTTTGTAAGGTCAATCCTGCGTTCTGCAAACGCATCAAAACCGCATTGAGCCTTTCCATGTGTTCATTCCTATCCTTTCCGGTGATCAAGATATCATCTAACAAGCACATAACCCCTTCTATACCTGCCAGTACACCCTCCATAGCTCGCTGAAAAATTGAAGGCGAGCTAGATAACCCGAAAACTAGACGTGTATATCTAAATAGCCCCTTACTAGTATTTATGCATGTCAGGTTTTTAGAATCATCATCTAACACGAATTGATTATATGCCATTGAAAGATCGAGTTTGCTAAATTGTTGACCTCCATGGATCTTAGAAAATAGTTCACTAGTCGTGGGAAGGGGATACTGTTCTATTAGTAACTGCTTATTTATACTTATAGAGTAGTCCACACACAGCCTGACGGAACCATCTCTTTTCAGAACCGGAACTATAGGAGATGCGTACTCAGAGTACTCGACAGGCTCCAGAATACCTAACTCAACTAGCCTATCTACTTCTTTTTCAACTTTCTCACGTAACGCGAATGCTACTGGTCGAGGCTTGCAGAAAACCGGTTTTACACCCTCCTTTAATGAAAGCTTTATTTTATATTTATTAAAGGTTCCCAGCGTATTCGAAAATAGCTTGGGATATTGCCGTTCCAGGTCCCTCTCATATTTGTTTGAATCTGCACAGTTATAAACCGGTGTCAGCTGTATGTTAAACAAAGATAAGAAATCCCTACCTAGTAACGGCGGGCCTCCGTCGCGTACTACGTATAGAATTATTTCATGTGTTTGTGCCGCGTAAGACACCGGTAGCCGTATAGTACCTACGCATGCAATTTTTCTACCGTTATACGTCATCAGCTGTTTACTTGTACTAGATAATGGCACATCGTTAAAATACCTTTTGTAAAAACCCTCTGAGACAACCGTTACCGCGGACCCGCTATCTATTTCGAATTTAAATGGCTCATCGTTAATTCGTACAGTTTCTATCATGGGTTCTCCCCTTAAAGATCGGATAAAATACAGCTTACCATCATCATCTGCATCATCCTCACCCTTGCCACTGCAATCCTCCTCTACGTAATTCACTTTTGTGCACATTTTACGCAAATGTCCCTTTACATTACACTTTTTGCAGACATAATTCGCAAATTTACATTCAGACGTTTTGTGATTCGTATAACCACAAACGCTGCACTTCACTTTCCCAACACCGCCTTTTCCATTGTTAGAGATTTTGAAGATTTGGTTCTCGGCCGCTGTCGCAGTGATGGGCGCGCAGGCCGAAACGGCGGCGCGCGCGCGGCTCAAATTCTCCGCCATCTCCACGACCTTGGCCAGCGAGAGCTCAGCCAAATCTTTTGCATAAAGCTTTTCTTTCTCGCGTCCGGGCTGCATTCCCATTAAAAATTTGTCACGGAGTGTGTCTTCGACGTTCGGAAATGCACATTTGGCCGTTAATCCTCGAAGTCTCGCTGCCCACTGAGAGTAAGATTCTCCCGCCTGCTGGGTGGCTGCGTAGAAGTTGTGACGCTCGCCGAACCCAACACTCTTTGGGGTGAAATGGTTGTCCAGGAGTGCTAGGAAGTCTTCATAGGGCACATCATCGACGTCTTTTGGTAAAGATAAATCCGTCGCTAGTTTATAAGTACCCTCGCTGAGTGCGCTAAGAAGGATCGCTTTCCTCTTCGTGCCTGCGGGATCTGTCTTCGCATCGATGTCGTTTGCCACAAAAAAATGTGTAATCCGGCCTTTGTAAGTTTTCCACGTCTGTGTGTGGTGGTCAAAACTATTTAAAATTCCGAATTGCGAATTCGACATTTTGCACGCGATTTTTTATTTGCGGGTAGATCGTCGCCACTGTTAAATATGCGAACGGGGGGGGGCAGACAAGTGAAACGATTGCTGGTTAGCTTTGCACTGATTTATTGAACAACGAACAAGGTGGGGGTCGCAGCCACGCACACATACATACATACATATCTAACAGTAGGTATGTTGGATAACTCTACTGATTATGTTGTAAGAGCTGTGTTGGCCGAATCGAGTATAGTTATAGGGTAGTTATGGTACCTACCTCAATTTTTGATCTGAAGAGGTTCGAATCCTGATCGTGCATCAATGGATTTTTCGTTTCGAGAAATTTATATGCGCATTAACACGAGCTCTGAGCGGTGAAGGAAAGCATCGTGAGTAAACCTGCGGCTTCGTCAGCCCCACACCTACTGACCAAGTCTTTCCTGTGGATATGGCCGGTTAAGCTGAGAGGATGGTGTAGGTGCTGGGCAAGCCCACTCCTAGATTTTTTTTAATGCAGAACAATTTTTTTTTAATCGATCGTTACTCCTAACGTGACCTTTCGACAACTCTCATGGCTGACACTTAACCTGTATACCTACACTCCAGGCCACCTATTACGAGTATTTAATTAATTATGGAACTTTGCTTATACCTACGATATAAATAATTATGTAACTTTAATAATAAGGTATGTTGAGTGAATAAGGTACATTTCTTCCCAGAGCTAAATTAAAAAGCTGAGGACACATTAATTGAATGTTTGTAATGAAAATGTCCATTAATTTTAATTAGGTACTTACTCAATGAGGAAGTAATTTTATTTGGAAGTGTTTCTGAAAATATCTTTAGCACGAGAAATAATTAAATGTGAAATATTGTAGCTTGATGTTTTATGCTTTTAGTTAAAAATAATTACTTATAAAAATTGTAAAATTATTATAGTGTACCTAATGTAAATCGGTTGTGCGACTTGTTTAGTCGTTCATGATGCCTTCAGGCGGACAATGTTTTAGTTTTAAGTACTTACCTTTTTTATTGTTCGTGTACCTAATTGCTGAATAAACATGTTTTCTTTCTTTCTTTAGTTCATGATTTGATCACTAAATAAGATAACAGCTGAACACTTTCGCTCTCAATTTATAGGCCAGTAAATCTTTTTAAGATGGTTCAAAGTAGGTACAATAAAGCCATGGCCGAGGCCTTCGAGCAGGGTAAAAAATCATCAAAATTATTCAGTATAAGATTTCCTGGGCAGTTCGTACAATTCCTAATTTTTACATAAGTACTAAAGTCTATTTATATTATAGATGCGATAATATGAATTTAAGACACTTAAATACGTTTAAAAGTATGAATAAGTAGGACGTAGTGAAGATGAAGTAGGCTTGTAGCACTTGTTTGTCTTGGGTGGGAATCGAACCCAAGCCTACAGCGCAGAAGGCAGAGCTACTACCAACTAATCTGAGAGGCCATAAAAACCGATGTATCCATTGAAAGTGTTCAGTTGAAAGGTTGATCGCCTGTAGCCGTCTCAATATAAAACACACTCACGGGAGCTCATCAATATTTCATTATGGAATCAATATGGCTCACGCCACTGTTTCCCGCCTTTTTCTCTTTACTTGCTTCTAGCCGGATACGATTAAAAGCTTTTCAAAAGGTGCCAGAGGTAATAAGCAATTGATTTTGTACCATAAGATACCTTGAGTATAGAAAAAATATTAGGAAACGTAAAATAAATGTTGGTTGATTATTTTCAAGTTTTTTCTTTCGATTCTATTTCTGTCTGTAAAACTAATTCGTTATTTTGTAAGTTTTTGCTCAGTTACGTTCCAAAAGCTGAACGATTATGGATGGACCTGGATCATGAAGATAGATTAGTTCATGATCCGGAGAAGTATAGGCTAGGTTTTCCATAAAAAATATTTATTTGTTGTGTTCTCTCATAAATCTTACTAAACCAAATGAAAGAGGTTAACAAATCTGAAACTGTTATAGCAATATTACGGATAAAATTGATAAATAAATAAATATTGGTGGACATTTCCACACAGCGCCATTTAGCCCCAAACTAAGCAAAGCTTGTACTATGGGAGTACGTACACTGTACACTGAGTATGTACACTGATAGAATACTTAAATATTTTAAATACATACTTAATATACTATATAACACCCAGACACAGAACAAACATCTATGTTCGTCACACAAATATTTGCCTTGGGTGGGAATCGAACCCACGACCTACAGAGCAGAAGGCATAGTTACTCAGTTTAGCTCAGTTGGTAGACTACGAACTGAACTAATCAAATCAAATCAAACTAAGAGGCCAGTCAAGAGAGATGAATTCATCATCATCATCAGCCCTCCTATAAAATAATTTAAATAAATTTAAAATTGTCTCACATTTATCTTTTACGCTCCTTCCATTTTTTTCTTGGTTTCCTACCGTTACAACTCTATCCACAACTTTCAACCAACATTTTTCTCTTCTCATGAGATACATTCCTCTTCACATATCTACACCACGCTTACTTCTCAACATTTCTGGCGTTTTTAACTTCAAATATAGGCGCAAGGATTGAAGCTAGTTAAACATATAAAATGGCATCAGCCACAACCCACCCTCAAATGCCAGGCCACTTACTCCGGCGCCGTCCACAAAAGGTTGAACCTCGACAAATGCCTCGACATCGAAGGGTTGGGATCGGTCGTTTAAACGAGACCACTGATTGCTTCTGCGACCCTGGTACTCGGCTAAAGAAATTTATCCTCTATACCCGACTGACTATGCGAGAAAAAGTTAGATATCTATTTCATTTTAGAAATTAATGAAAAATCTTATCAAAATTTACGATTCCGACGGGACTCAAACCTGCACTAATATAAGCGATCCGGAGTGCCTTTACCATCTCGGCTACGGAATCCTTATGTATTTGTCGGGTCGAAAACCTTAAACCGATCAAGATCTTATCAAGATTTTCGACCCGACGATTTTTCATTTTCAATGAAAAAACCTAAGTGTGGTTTAACACTATAAATAAAAAAAAAAACAACCATCATCATCATCATCTCCTTGCCCTTATCCCACTAGGTAGGGTCGGCACAACATGTTCTCCTCTTCCATTCCCTATCACTCGTCATCTCAGTAGTCACTCCTTTCACACGCATGTCCTCTCTCACACAATCCATCCATTCCTTTTTTTGGCCATCCTCTACCTATGTATCCTTCCACATTCATATCCAACACTTTCCTTGTAATATGACTTTTTTCCCTCCGCATAACATGCCCATACCACGCTAACCTATTACTCCTCATTTTTTCTGTCACTGGCGCTACTTTGAAACTTCCTCTGATGTCCTCATTCCTAATCTTAAAAAAAAATCAATCAAATAACTTAATTAGTGTAAGTTCTCATAAGCTCTGGTGACTGAGTTTTTAGGCCGTCTGAAGGCCTCCGTCATGGCTTAACGACATAAAAGCGACCCGACTTCACTTGTTTTAAAATTACCAACCCATGGGGGGTTTCAGTCACTTTCAGTCACATTCCCATCCATTAAAATGAGAATTTCAAAGAACCCCTGAACTCATTAAATTCATTATCTAAGTACCTACCTATTTTTTACTTTATAACTGTAGGTAATTAAAATATTCACTCTATTCTATTCTAACTTCAAAGAACTAGAAAATTAACCTACATGATAAATTTCCAAAAATCTCTATAGGATGCTGTTATGAAATAAAACATTTTAGATAACAGTTGCATATCCATTTTAAAACGGTTGCAAAAGTTTTACCCATTATACATTAAATATAACTAGCAACTAGTGTAGCACACAACTATTACGCATAAAATCACAAAAAGAACACTTACGGACTTGCAATAAAGTTCAAATTGCAAACAGCCTATTGTAGTTCCTAAAAGCCCATAAAAGTGTAGACTCGTTAGAGACTCCACAACAAGCCCGAGTTCAGTGAGCCGTCTCGCTTTGATGACGTCATTAATCTTGTTCCGTGACGTCACACGTCCCACGTGACTGATTCGTACAGCCAAATATGATTGCTCAAAGTTTAGAGTATTACTATTTGAGACACGTAAACATTTTTACCTTTAGTAAAAATGTAAAATAATTGCAAACAAATAAGTTGGTTTTGACGACCTCTTTGGCGCAGTGGGCGAAGGCCAGCTTGAGGTTGCCGGTTCGTTCCCGAAGCGATACAAATGTTGTATGATCTGCAAATATTTGTCTCGGCTCTGGGTGTTTTTTTAAATATAATATGTATTTTTTTACAAAACTTATTACAATGACAAATTCAATCCTGTTTCTGAGTTTTCCTAATATATTTTCTGCGAAACTATAATTTTCTCATAGCTTTCGCATTCACAGATCATGTGGGAAGTCATCGCATTCATTTAAAACCCACAACACTACCCAATATTTCGTAGAGGAAAAGCGTAGCTCGGCCTACGCTGTCGTAGCGCTACGGCGTAGCGGAAAGCTGGCTAGTTGTGCTCCCAAATAAAGTTATTATTATTAGATTTAGTCCACAAGTGATATTTGTTATGATGACAAAAAATTGCACAAAAATATTGTTTAGTACATTCTACTAATATTTTAAAACTAAAACTTTGTGAGTCTGTTTGTGTTTCAATGACGCCTTAACTAGTGGACCGATTTAGATAAAACTTGGAATATTATGTTATTCATGGTCTAAGATAGTGTAGGCTTTCTAAAAATACAGCTGAACTAAGTGTAGGTACTATTTTCATAAACAAATAAACGAGTAGCCAAAAGTATGACCGTAAACTTTTAATTGATCTGTAAAGTTTATAATCCTAAAATAGGGAAACAGAAAGATTTTAATTAAATTGGATTAGTCTTTCATGACATAATTCCAAAATTAATCAATGTTTAATTACTGCGCCTGTCGATAACAACATTTTGTTTGCCAATCTGGCAATAAATTGAGTTGAAATTGAGAACCTCTTTCGTTTTTAAAATCGGTTGAAAATTGTAAAAACCATACCTTCTTGTACCGAGCAATTTGACCTCGTCTGCATTAGGTACTTACACGCCCTCTCGTGAGCATGTTAATTTCATTTTGCGTGACTAATAAATGTTTATAAAAATATAAAAATACAGACGGACGGGAAAATGTCAAACTAATTAGAGAAATTGGTCTGCCGGTCCTACATTTAAGGCGCGGACCCACCGCGGTCCACGGAGAGGCTACGCACGTGCGTCAAGCTTCGCTTTGCAGGACACTGTATGTAATTGTGTCCACTGCAACCCACGGACCCGCTACTCATGAATTGACGTCATCGGTACACGCGTGGCTTGCTCGAATATGGCGACCACGCAGCTCAACGCTATCAATGCTATGCACGCGGTACACGAAAACGTACGTAGCTTCACTTCTGTTCCACAAGGCATATGATTCAAAACTGTGCTGCGCTAGTTTTACATATTCGTGGGTTCATATTCGTGTACTGCAGTGGAAACGTAGACCCACGTTGTCAAACAAATGAACCCACGTTTTCAAATAAATGAACCCACGCTGCTAAAATGCCCCGCGTGGTTGTGCACATTATGCGCAGCAGTGGGTCCGCGCCTTTATAGGGATTTTCATAAAAACATGCTGTGTAGCGAGTGTTTAATTAAATTATTGGGTGGGAAGCGAGATTAATTTTCTCTCACTTTGAGTGGCCTTCTACGAGTATGTTAGGAAATTCCTTAGCCTTGTACTTAAAGCCAAGCAAAATTACTCAATATGTTTAGTCAAGGAATGTGGTGTTGCCAACGTAGTGATACAAAAATGTATCCTCGAGAGAAACACACATCAAAAAAGATTGCGATTACTTTAAGTTGAAATATTTTTTGATTCCTAATAACATTTCAAAAACCTCTAATAATAATATTCTTTGTTTAAAATACATAACTTAGGATAAAAAAACCTAATATTCTTTTGTTTTTTTTTTTATAAAAACGAATTCAATGGTTTTTGACTCTTAAAAACATGTTATATTTTCGAACAGACCGCAGACTCTTCGATGTGTGTATGTGTTTTTATACAGTATCTTGTGTAATTTCGATTTCATTTAGACATGCCTCTGACTACCCGCCTAAACAGCTTTAAAGGATCTTATCTGATGTCTTCGCGTCTTGAGGATAGAGTCGTGATCATGTTATTTTATTTAGAGTTAAATCTCTACAGTTTTGTATTTTAAAAACTATAAAACTCATGAACATAGTTTCACGCAATGCATTGGTAAAATCGATAGTTTATGAAACGTACTTCATTATTAAAAGTAAGTACACAGACACAGACCTTTCCGTTTATGATAGGTAGCAGTTATGCTAATTACAAATCAAACAAACATAATGAGACGTAAGTACTTGCTAACAAACAGACTGCAGCGTGGAAAAAACCACAGCGTACTTACCTACCATGTGCCTCAGATATACTCCTCAAAACAAAATAGGGCCCACTTAGAAAAATATGACTTTAAAATAGTAATGAAATTTGGATGCAGGTACAATTTATTTCCATTTGGGTTGCAGGAATGTGTTAAGGGACCGGCGAACGTACCTACGTAACTAGGAACGTAATACCATAATAATTTAAGATTTGAGCATATTTTTATCACTTTATGTTATTATTTGGATAAAGGCAGTATTTATCTAGGTTCCTGTTACACTTTTGTTCCAAAAAACTTACTACAGAACAAATGAAAAGAAAAAATGCAATTTTTGGTGTACCTACAAAGATTTCAATTCAATTTGCTTACATTTCTTTTTAGGTAATTTTTTCGGAACAAAAGTTTAACAGGAACCTAGATAAATACCTACTCTCTTAATCAAACAACATAAACTGACAAAAATATGCTTAAATTTTAAACGATTTCGGTATTACGTTTTTATGCAAACTCGCCTGTCGCAGGCCTCTCTTCCTAATTGTATTTATCTTGCTTAAACGCATTTTAACCATACAATACGAATATTTAGTAAAGTTATTCTCACTTTTCTGCAATAGGAATGTCGTCTACATTTCTAAACAAAGCGTTTAAGCTAGCTTAAATACAATTAGGAACGTAGTGCAAGCCGCCCTAAGTATAAAGCTAATCTTTCACTTTTAAAGCTTTCGTGAGTTGTACTAGACATTATTTTAACACACGGGAATTACGTGAAAATATCGTCGATTTAGATACCGACAACGTTTCGATTCATCCGGAGAATCTTCATCTGGGTAAATCGACGATATTTTCACGTGAGTAATTCCCGTGTGTTAAAATAATGCAAAGCTAATCTTCATTAAAGTTTAGGTAGGTACTTGGTTTATCAAATGTTTACACAGCACTCTCGGGACATGTTTATGTTTATGTCCTAAAATGTAACAGTTACGATCGCAACACTGCAGTTTCCCAGCGATGTGCTGGACCATTTCACTGCCTGCAATTTACAGGCTAAATGGGACATATCTTAAATCTCCTGGGTCCTAGTTCACCAAACATTGTGTAAGCAAAATTAAGGGGAAAACAAAGCAGCAGCAGGTTGGCAACCTAGTTTTATAATACCTACTTACCTAGTATCAAGATACCTAGCATATAAAACCACTAGCAGTCGCCCGCGTGGACTACTACTTTTTATCCCACGGGAAACATGCATTCTTTCGGGATAAAAAGTCGCCTATGTCACTCTCCAACCCTCCAACTATCTCAACACATAAAATCACGGCAATCCGTCGCTCTGTTTTGACGTGAAAGCAGGACAAATAAGCAAACAAACAAGCACACTTTCACATGGAGGTTTTGGAATTTGAGACGTACAGTACAACTTAATTCGATCCTATTTTGTTTGTATTCTTACGTACATCGTCGCTTTACTTACTAACCCTTTTACTTATGAAAGATGTTTTAAGTTGAACTTGAATAAAAAAAAAAGAAAAAGTTGAATAAAAGACTGTAAAGTCATACCGGGTGAAAGCTTGGTTTCCCAACATAGACTACTGTTATTAGAACTGAAACTTAAAATCAAACTAGTAAATAATAAAGCAAAGCCCCCCCCCCTAGGATCAGATGGCACCTATTGGAAGATGACAAGTGTGCTAGAGAATTTCAAAAACATGTTGTAGATAGAATGATAGAAATGAAGGATTTGGAAGATGTGTCAGTGAATGAATGTTGGAATGAAATGGCAACGTGTATTAGAGATGTAGCAAGGGTTGTGTTTGGGGAAACGAAAGGAAAAGGCAAGATAGACAAAGAAACGTGGTGGTGGAATGAGGAAGTACAGAAGGTTCTGAAAGATAAGAAGCATGCATTTAAGGAATGGAAGAACGTGGAGAGTGGAGATGATGCCGTGAAAGAGGTGAAAAGAAATGTATACATGGAGTGCAAAAGAAAAGCTAAAAAGGCAGTCGCTATCGCAAGGGCCAAAGTACAAGATAAACTTTACCACTCACTCGAAAGTCCCAATGGCCAGAAAGACTTGTACAGAATAGCAAAAGAAAGAGAAAAGAATGCAAGAGATATTGTGCACGTTAAATGTATTAAAGACGATTCAGGAAAGATTTTGATGAATGACAAAGAAATAAAAGAACGATGGAAGAGTTATTTTGAAAAGTTGATGAATGAAGAGAATACGTGAAGTGGAGTGTTAGAAAGTGTGCCTGTAAATAAAGGTGTTGTGAAAGAGATTTGTGTGGATGAAGTCAAAACAGCCGTGCGAGATATGAAGAATGGGAAAGCAGTTGGACCAGATGGTATTCCAGTTGAAGTATGGAAGTTTTTGAAAGCAGATGGATGAAAGTGGCTGACCTTGTTCTTCAATAAGTTGTTGCAGGAAGAGGCGATCCCGGACGAATGGTGCAACAGTTTACTGGTGCCCATTTTTAAAAATAAGGGCGATGTACAGGACTGCAACAACTACCGAGGAATTAAGCTCATGTCACATAGCATGAAAATTTGGGAAAAAGTGTTAGCGAGAAGAATGAGAGAAGAGAGTGAGGTATCACAGAACCAATTCGGATTTATGCCTGGGCGAGGGACAACAGACGCCATATTTGCCATTCGCCAGCTGTGCGAGAAGTATAGGCGTGCGCACAAAAACTTGCACATGGTGTTTATTGACCTGGAGAAGGCATACGACAGGGTTCCCCGAAAGGTTCTGTGGTGGGCAATGAAAGAGAAAGGAGTGCCTGGGAAGTACCTGCAGCTTACTAGGGCTATGTACAGTAGAGCCTGTACACATGTTCGGTCCGAAGCTGGCGTCACCGATAAGTTCAATGTGGCTGTAGGCCTGCATCAGGGATCGGCTTTAAGCCCTTATTTGTTCCTCCTCGTAATGGATGCCTTGACATCAAACATACAGGAGGAAGCACCCTGGTGCATGCTGTTCGCCGACGACATAGTTCTTGTTGGAGAAGACGCAACTGAGGTACATAGCAGACTGGGGAAATGGCAGGACAAATTGGAGAGTGTCGGATTGAAGATAAGCAGGACGAAAACCGAACACCTGTTCTGCGACTTTGGTGGTCCCTCCAATTTTGCCCATATTGCCTTAGATGGTGTATCCCTACCAGTCTGCTCCGATTTTCGGTATCTCGGTTCAGTAGTACAGAGTGATGGTGAGATAGATAAGGATGTGAGGAACAGAATAAATGCTGGATGGATGAAATGGCGACAGGTCTCAGGAACAACATGCGATCCACGTATGCCTCTTAAGTTAAAGGGGAAAATTTACAAATCGATCGTAAGACTTGTCGTGTTGTACGGATCTGAGTGTTGGGCAATAAAAGGGATGGATGAACGAAAGATACACGCGGCTGAGATGCGAATGCTGAGATGGATGTGTGGAGTGACGCGAATGGATAGAATAAGGAATGAGTATATAAGAGGAAGTTTGAAAGTGGCGCCAATAAATGAGAAGATGAGGAGCAATAGGTTGGCATGGTATGGGCATGTCATGAGAAGGGATGAATGTCATGTTACGAGAAGAGTGCTTGATATGAAAGTGGATGGATATACGAGTAGAGGTCGACCAAAGAAAAGATGGATGGATTGTGTGAAAGTTGACATGAGTAAGAAAGGGGTGAATGTTGAGATGACGGCTGATAGAGGGAAATGGAAGGAGAATACATGTTGTGCCGACCCCACGTAAGTGGGAAAAGGGCAGGAAGATGATGATGTTTTAAGTTGAACATTGGTTAAACAACGTCCTGTCTCTATTCTTCACTATCTACAAATAAAGACATTGTTTAACCAGTGTTCAACTTTAAACATGTTTCATAAGTAAGACCCTAAATGGTTAAGTTAAACGGTTAATTAGCTTGTAGGTAAACACAAGCCGTTTCGGACAGATCTAGTTTCTCCTACATCATGATGAATTTCATGTAGGCTAAGCCTCTGATTTATACGGCCATTTATATTAATCGAGCGAAATAACTAGGCATGCAGGGGCCATTACTCTTCAATGGTGACGGGTAAAACTGTTTTATTACAAGAGCCATTAAGATTTTCGAAATTCATGGGTGCTCGTAAATTAGATAATCACAAATGGTTGTGCTCATTACTTAGAGCATTGTTCCGCAAAGAGTGTGCACCGGCACACTGGTGTACCGTGGTCATTATTTGGTGTGCCTTGGATAAATTAGTTTACATATCTTAGGCTACTCCAAATTTAGACCGCATATGCCCAACTAGACAAGCTCATGTTTCGCATTAAAAAAATGATTTTTCATTTATGGTGTAGGTACGTCTAAAATTTTCCTATTTCCTAGATGTACCTTGAACACAAAAAGTTTGCGGAACACTGACTTAGAAGGTGGTTGTATGAAGTTATTACTTGGCTTTTTGGCGGGAATTTGAGAAGTCAAGTTTCATTTTGTTTTATTTTCCAAAACTTGTGTTTCTTCGAATGTTAATGTGTAATAATGGTGGATTATTAACCGTTAAGTGTTCGTGAACGTGCATAAGTGTAGGGAAGTGAAACAAAATTGGATAACATTGCTTTTCAAGTTCTCCCAAAAAGTCCGTGTTGATGTTTCAGTAAAGCCCCACATCTTTACTGAGGCACAAGGGGAGGGGTGGGATATTATATTTATGTATTGTAATATGTATTTATATATCTTATTTATCTATAAACTTGAAGTTTATTTAATTACTTGACACTGGCTGAATGCACAACCGTGCGAAGCCAAAATAAAGAAAAAAAAAAAAAAAAAAAAGTTATTACTTTCATCATCACCTGCCCTTCTTAAGTGCGTCCAGATAAACAAGTTCTTTTCATCCACACATCCCTCTTAAGGTGAGCGCATACCGCTCCGAACGAATCGACCGAAACGAATTTCAGAATTCTTTATATGAAATCGTATGAAACCTCGCACACCTACCTGCGTTGAATCGTCCGATTCGACCGAATCTGGCAGTACCCCGAGAATTGGCGCGGATAGTTGTGCGCTCACCATAACTAGTCGTTTCTGTATTCATTCCTTCCTTACCCAAATCGTCTTCAAACAATCCATCCATCTGCGTCACTAAACGTGTCGTAATTTGAATCCTGAAATTATATTTCCTGAGTTGAGTAAGCCAGATTCGAGTTGAGTAAGCCAGATTCTGCAAGCCATACAAATTGCAGACCCCAAGTTACAGCAATTCATTTAACGAATAATGAACGAACATTTCCCGGACAATAAAACGAATTTCCATTTACAACTGCAGCGCGTACGCCTTTTGTTCAGATGCTTTTTTGTTCGCAAGGAAACGTACCTACAATCGGGGGGTGCTTGTTGGGGTGCTTCGAGGTTGTTTTTAATTTTCAAATTACCGGGACACTTGATTCCTGGATTCTGAAATAACACCTGTACTGTAATTTTCAACGTTCAGCCTTCGCAATTTGTGGTTTCGTTTGGGAACGAGAGCTCTTGTGAACAACGTTCGTTGAAAATGTAATTCAATAACACTTCATGTAACATGTGCTTAGCTATTTTAGCCCGACTGCGAAGCATAAAAAGAGGGTTGTGTGTTTGACCTGTATGTATGTCCTTCCTATTGAACGGCTCAACCGATTTTTGATAAATAATAAGTACGTCATTCGTTTCGTCTTGATGGCGCGAGTGTCACAAATGGGTACAATAAAATTCATAAGTTCAGTAAAAGTTTTTTTAATAATATGCGCATATTTATTTAATAAATGTACTACTTAAGACCTACTTACGCAATCATGAATTTACGAATAAAATTCCTAGCAAAAAAAATACCTGCCCTAATGAATTCATTAACTTTTTAATTAAAAAGCAGAACCCCAGTTGTTATAAATCGAAGCTGTGTGTAATGAAACCACGGAATGAGCGAAGTTAGTGCGTAATTCAAACAATACTGCCCTCTGCTGCCCTCATTTCATCCTAAACTTTGACATTGACTCAGCGGCATACCTTTAGGCCTTTGATTATTAGCTAGAATTTGACTATGATACGAGTTAGATACAGTACTTCAAGCTTTATATTGGACCTCGGTTATTCTCGTACTTTCCGAATATGTCCGATGTATGATTCCACAAAACAGAACAGAAGTGCACGTCATTATCAGCGCAGCTAGAACGGCTTACAACTAATTTGCTTTTGATATTTATTTGTTTGCGATAAAGTTGAAATTATGAGTAGGTACTTACCTACTTAATTTTCATTTCCAAAAGACTTTTTGTCAATCGTTTTTGTAATGTTATACGATTGTTTCCGATGTTTTCCGAAAACCATTATTTATCTTGAATTACTGTACGTCTGTGTTACCGCGTGGGCGTTCCAAGGAATTTAACTAAATTCCTTTGAAATTTCCTTTGAATTTATTATAGGAAGGCATTGCAGGCACAAAATAATACAAACCGGTCTGCAGTTGTGGTTTAAAAAAAAATTTAATTCAAAACTTCGGGCATAAAAGTGAACTTTTCTGCAAAGAATTATAAAGTTCGGAGTAGCAAAGAGGATATTAATATCGTCTAAAAGGAGGGTGTAAAATGCTTTTAACTAAGACGGTCCGTTTATTCCTTTTGCCGGAGCCAAAAACTTAGCAAGATAAATATTAGCTTCCGCTTTCATCTCGGATTGGAGAGCTAGTTAATATGCTAAGGCCTGGATAGCGCTAATCTGGGAATAAGTATCTAATTCATGTTTGAGCATCGGTTAAGTGGGGGCGGCGCTACCGCGAGGTTGAGAATGTTCAATATTTGGTTTTATGTTATTGGTAAAGTGACTGATGACCCTGCCGTGTGTACTTTATAAACCGTCCAACTAGGTTGACAGCGTGGTTGGTCGGTTGGTAATAAACGTGAAATGAAAGAAGATTGACAAGCATAAATACAATCACACTTCACGCTAATATTATAAATGCGAAAGTTTGGATGGATGGATGTATGTTTGTTCCTCTATAACTCGACAACTGAACCGATTTGGCTGAAATTTAAAATATAGATAGATAATGACCGGGAATAGGACATAGGCTACTTTTATCCGGGTACCACGCGAGCCGCAGGCGGAATCTAATCATTAAGAAAAGTTCCCTCTAACCTATTTGACTGGAATAGCACACTAAAATACTTACATTACTTTATTTGCACAATATTATTAAAACTAATTAAGTAAGTAATTACTAGTTAAAAACGTAAGTAACAAATAGATATTCTTGGTGTCAATGTAGGTATTATAGTGATAGTAAGCTGATCTGATGATGGAATCAGAATCAGGAGCTGTTTAAAGGCACTCCTGAAAGAATAGCAATAAAATACCCACCCAAAAACTTTTTTAAAACCAAATTTGAAGCTGAATTGTAAATACTTAAGTACTTACTTAGCATTGTAGAAATTTTTAAATCTGGTTTAAGTATAAAAAAAGTTAAAAAGTTGTTCAAAATCAAGAAACATTTTTTGGATATTTTAGTTAGTAAGTAATAAAAATTCAACAGGTTCACAAATAGACATTTATTTTGCTTTCTACACTAAATTCAATTATAGCATTATTAGGTAAAAATAATTTGGAATAAAATGTAAATTCAATCACGTTTGTAATTTCAGAAGATATTATTCAGCTCTAGGGTAGGACGCAGAGTCGCAATAACTCAGGCTTTACAGCGAATAAATTAACATTAGTTCGGCGATAGCTCGCATTATGGGTTACTGCGGCAAATTGGGACCAAGGGATAGTGCCACTTAAGGGGATCGGAATGCGGAGTCGCTCTTGAAAGCTTTTGTGGTAAAAAACGATGTCTCTAAACGCGTCCGTTATCCTGAGAGCGTATGGAATTGGCCTATTATAGGGTTTATTGAATGAGATTTTTTGAACACTTACTACAACACAAGTCTTAGGTAGGTTAGGTTTTTTTGTTATTATACTTACCTCTAAATTAAATCATAATTACGGACACAAAGCATTAAGACAAAATATCGATAAGTACCTAGGTACCTACCTCATATTCTTATACTTACTTAGTTTTTGACCCTTGTATTATCTTTTCTGTCAATACATTATAGCTTGCCTGGTAGAGATCACTAAAATGATAACGCCGCAAATTGTTTTTAAGTACTTACCTACCTATTTGTTGTGATTTTATTAATGTACCTATGTGTGATTTTATAAAGGTTCTAATTATTAAACAATAAAGTATTTTCTATCTAACATTGTGTCCATATGTGTGAGTCATTTCCTCTCTAAAAAAAACAGCAAAAAAATCTCAGCAAACGTTTTTATCGTGGCAACACTAAATAAAATCAATTGAACCGACATTCCAGGATAGCCCTCCGGAGGGCGAGGGACAAATGAATGACAGGCGTTGATAATGATGAGTTTGATAAATAACCAACAGACTTTTTGGCGCCAAAAGGGGAATGCGGTTTTATTGCGAGCTTTCAAATTGTGCTTGTTTTATGGTTTGTTTGCACCCGGAGGCGAGGTTATACTTACTGCATAAGCGAGTTATGTTTTGAAATCAAAATTTTCTTTAAAACTAGGTAGGTAGCTTTGCGGTGAAACATAGGTACCTACACCATTTTAGTTAGGTACCTACTTAGGCCTTTACATCTGTAATGTTACTAGGTGATTTATACAGTGTTAGGAGAAACTTTGTTTAACAATTTACACTGGCCTGCAAAACTAAGTACTTATCACACTTTTAAAATTGCAATAACTTTTTATGTACCTACCTACACAAGATATAAGTACTTTCGAAATAAAAAGGACTCGAAAAAGAGTTTAATTTTGTACAATGGTTTCAAAATAAGCTGATAAAATTTGCTATGAAACGTTTTTTATTTTAAATCTCTAACTTCTATACTTACTCATTTTAGAAAAAAAATAAAATTTTAAAGTGTAGTAGGTACTTAGTTTTGCAGGCCACTGTAGTTAATGTGTCGTAAATACAAAAGTACACATATTCCACAAACATTCCACACTTCACGCAAATAAATACTTAATTTAGTTTAATTTCATAAGTACATTGACCAGAGTCCATTTGCAGATCATACAAACATTCATTTGCCTTGCGGAGGGAATCGAACCCTCAACCTTCTGTGTTTCATGCCTCCTCTCATTATTTAATGTTTTGTTGGTAAGTATAAGTATTCTAAGGCATATGCCGGGACAGACTGGACCAGGAAGACCAGTGACAGAGCAGTGTGGAAGAATATTGGAGAGGCATATGCCCTGCAGTGGGCGAATATATGCTGAAAAAGAAGAAGAAGGTAAGTATTATCTTTGTGTGGTTTATTATAGGTTCAAAGAACTTAATATAGAGTCAGATCTGACACAGATTTAAATCGCGGATCCCACTTGTAGCAAGCAACCCAAGTCTGCTCTAGGCTAGGCAGTAGAAACGCAAATGTTATGAAGCTGCCGTAACTTTCATTTGAATAATTTACGTCACTTGCGGAGCGTAGGGCTGCCTCGCTGCCTCGGATAAATATGATCACGGCTGCATCGCCAAGGCGCGGTAGACGTTATATCAGATCATTACGCATTCATCATTTGAAGATTTCTAAAGAAACAGATGTCTGTCAAAATACGTAGGTATTTGATTTGATGTCCACATTTTGCACAAGTTAGCATTCTATGCGTGACAAGTTGCAAGCCTATTGCTACTAGAAAGCTAAACTGGTTTCCTCACGATGTTTTCCTTCACCGTAAATTTTTCGAAACGAAAAATCCGCTGATGCCCCGCCGGGATTCAAACGCACGACCTTCAGATCGAAAGTCGAGGTACTATTTCACTCTGCCACTAAGACACTGAAATTCTTCATTTAAATAATCTACGTCACTCGCCGGAGTGTAGGGCTGCCGGCCTTGGATAAATCAAAATTATGTAAGGCTTCTGTTTTTGCTTGAACAGATGGGATAAAGTTGGTGGCGAGATGCCGGAGGAGAAATATTGTACCAATTAGTAAGGCTTGGGTTGATCCAGAGCAAGAACTAACCTAGTTATAGAAAGCAAGTACTATTGTAAATAATGTTGTCAAATATGTGCCGACTTAGTGGGAGTAGTATGGGCCGGGAGATGATCCAATGCAGTCTTTTTTTGGTCGGTGTATATCATGGACGATCTGCCACGTGCTCGTGGCACCCTCAACTCGACCCTGCACCACACACAAGGTGTTCTAAGGTGTACAACTCTCCGCGTCGATACGTGGTCATTGAAAGTGAGGATGCCAGATTGCTATTCTATTCTATTGTACAGCAGATGAAATTATCATTTCCTTGCCCCTTTCCGGTGTTCAGCAGTTGAAAGTCGATGTTTAATGTTGTTATAGAAGTATGGACTGATTGGTGCTTAGGTCTTATCATCGGCTTTTGATAGCCCTACGCCTCACAAGTAATGTATGCGAACATCGACAGGTCTCATGTGACTGGCGTTCAGCGCTGTTCGCCGGCAGACTTCGCACTGGAGCACTTCAGGAAATATTAAGGAAACTCATTTGAAACTTTAAGTTAGCTAACTTTTCATAATTTCGAACGTTTTAATTCTCATTTTACTCTTTAACTTACATTTAGTATAGTTGCCTGCTATAAAGTATGTCTGTATTTAAGATGAAAATAGAGCGCGCTTGTTTTGTCGTTCTTGATAAATCATCGAGGCATAATAGTCATGTTACACGAACGATGAACATGAATTTAAGTGGATTCATTATCTACTTATATGCATTTACGATTGCATTATTCACGTTAACCTTGTGGCAGAAATTTATTGCAGAAATCTTCGCTACATCCATAATATTCCTATTTTATTATTTTTATTATAATTAGCCGATTGTGTCCCACTGCTGGACAAAGGCCTCTCCTTGATCTCTCCGATTACCACGGTCCTGTGCCAAAACCCACGCTTTGTCAGTCATCCAGCTCGTCACGCCATCTCTTCCTGGGTTTGCCGCGACTCCTCCTTGCTGTCTTAGAGCTACACTGAATCACACCCCGGACACTCGACGAAATGTCTATGCAAAAGCGGCGTCTAACTACCTATATTTACACTACACAATGCCAGTTTTCTATACAGTAAGGTTGTCACCGTATGAATAATGTACACTGTGGTCTCGGTCTTGTCGTCGCGTCTGCGCGTGTGGCGCGTTCCGTGCTCAAAGTCAGCTCTTCGCCAGCTCAAACTCAGTGTCCATTCTATACGTAGTATTATTATCTGTTCTGTAACTGAATGGTAATTATTCCTAGAATATACATATTTCCTAATAACAAAACCCCTACTAATAGAATAACGTCGACCTAACGTAATAGCCCAACTAACAGCATCATCGTATCCTGAGCAAACACTCGAGGACATTAAATTTTTCCGGCGGGGTACACAGCACTCGATCCTCTCGACATAATGGCTTGTACACACCGCCGGATCAATGGACAAATATTAGCTTTCATAAAGCTTGGCAACACTGACAGAAGTTTGACAGCTGCGGTAGCCGCGCAATAAGTTGATTGGAGTAAATTGATGTACCAATACAATGAGAGCTTTTGACATTCGCGCGAAACAGTTCGAGTTTTATATTACAGTTTTAAAACACGCTGCACGAGTGCTTACGTGGAATTTTTAAGGGGCCTCGACGAATGTGGAGTGACAAGAAACCTATCCAAAATTCATATTATTTTTATTTTCTTGGATATTATCAAGTCTTATCCAGCAACCCACATCAGATAACTTTATCCTTCAAGAATTTCATCATCTGTTTGTGTCGTTTCTGCAACTGTCACCACAATCTACTCCCCTTTTAAGTTGTAGTTGGAAATTGCAGACAAATTAAATAAATTCCTGCAAACTTTACCGCTCTTTCATACTCGTAAAATGAATCGTTTGACACATTTCCTTTCTTTTTCTTTCTGTAATAGTCGGTGGTTTCTTTTTCCGATGTGTAATTATGTTGACGCGCGGTGCTTTGTGACGGAGCAGATGTTTGCGACAGACTGGCGGCCTCCGGCCTGCGAGCTTGTTTGTTTTCACTCTCAATGGCTTAGCTTACAAATGCACTTTTTCATTAAATTGGTTTTCGTTTGTTTGGTAAACTGAAATAGTTTTGTCTTCCTACATCAACAACAAAATTAAGTTCTATGTTGTCGTCAATTTCAATGACATTTTCTTTATTTAAACTAGGTACTAACTAATTTAACTGAATTGCACTTTTTAGGTTTAACAATACATTAAGTGGCTAGATGTGTTGTACGGTATACTTAGGTAATAATGCACCGGCCTCATGACATTAAAATGGCCGGTAGATGCGATTTTCTATTTAGCATTCAATGGCTTAATGTACTGTTTATCCTTATTTAGGCACTATGCATAAGCCGTTCATTTACGTAGATACCTACTATTAATTAGAGTATATTTCACCAGGTTCTACTAAGCACTTTATGCATCATACTGAAGTTCATTATAATACCACGAACACAATACCTACTTAGGTACTTCATATTTTTTTCCCGTTCTGAAATATTCCCTAACAAAAATTACAACCCTACTTGTGATCAATGACTCCTAGCGCCAAGTTGATCAGTGATCAAAATAATTGTTAAGTATTTCAGAGCATTTTTAATATCAAAAATTGCCAAGAGATTTACAACGGTACTTCGATAAGTGACATGTGTCTTGTCTAGAACTAACGAAATCAATTAGAGTTCGCTTCAAAGCCCAAACAGATGTGCAACATTGATAAAGTAACTTTAGCAAGTATGACCCAGACAGGGGCAGGCCAGTTAGCCATAGTTTATTAATTAGGGTAGGGTCACTGAAGGCCGGCGAGTGTTAATCAGAAACAATCTGTATCCCCCCTGTGGGGGTCACTCCTGACATTAGCTTGATTAAAATACTTTAGTATAGCTATACAGGGTGGAAAAAATGAAGTAGTAAAAAGTAGTTTCCCTCCAGGGCCCATACATTTTTTCCACCCTGTATATTAGGTTACATTTGAAAACAAAATTAAATCCTTATCAGTTCCTATGTTATTAACATAGGTACTTGGAATATACATAGTTTATGATCTGGAATAACACATAGGCTGCTTATATCCGGGTAGCTCCACGCGAGAGAACCCGCGGGCGGAAGCTAGTAATTAATAAACAGGGCAGTAAACTTTGTGTGCATTCTTTGAAATAACCCTTTATAAAGGTAAAATATTCTAACCTTATTATTGATCGTCGCAGCGCCCCGTGTGAAATATTTTATTTCAAACCTTCCATTTACCGCAGGAATTTAACAAAATGTACAGCGGGATCGTCAACACAAGCATATTTTGTGAAAACATTGTTACACGTGCCGAAAATACTTTATGGCGAGACCGGTGTGGGCGTATAATGTCCTGTTTAATAATGTGCCCACAGAATGTGCCTTACCCACTTTTCCAATAGTTACCTACTAGCTATTTTATGGTCATTTTACCTGGTCAATGACCCAGGGAAGGTAATAGCATGACGAACTCCAGCTAGCTATACTAGCGTCTTCCTATGGCTTCGCTCGCGTGTCACTATTCTAAATAGTTTAGATGCTATTTCAGGCCACGATTTAAAATTCTAGATTCAAATCAGTTCAGTAGTTAAGGCGTGAAACACAAACACACAAACTTGCAGTTTTATAATATTAGTAGAATATTCGATCAGACAGTAGTAATCAATTAAACTTGGAGTAAATAAAACTCACTAGTAGTTTTTCAGTTAGAAATGAAATTTCATTTTAATTTCATTTCATTTGTTCGGTCAAACAGTAATCAATTAAACTTGGAGTAAATAAAACTGTAGTGAGAGGTTTCAACGCGATTAAATGATACTTTGAAGCTACATAAACAAACGTTGTAAAGGAAAATATACAGGGTGGAAAAAATCAATGGTCCTGAAGGGAAATTACATTAAATCCTTAGGACAGATTATTTTACTTAAAGAAAACATTCCTTTATTTTTAAAAAGAAACAAAATAGCATTCAAAGATTTTCTAAAATTCGCTTACTTCACCGGGAATCGAATCAGCTAAAAATTCAAAAAATTGTTACTCGCTATTTTATTCAAGTAAAATATTCTGGATTCAAAGTGGTTTCTTTCCTGGGCCCATTGATTTTTACCACCCTGTATATTTTAAAGCCTCAACAGAGGCAGGGATTCTGCTTTGGTGTGGATTGATGATTTCTTGTTGTCTGGATGTGATCTGGATGTGGATTGAGATGGGTGATGTCCGGATGCGAATGTCGGTGCAGGTTCTGTTTTGGACTGGGGATAGGTTCTTGTGTTGGATGTCTGGATGAAGGCAAGAGATGAGACCATGCTGATACCTGGTGATGAACGATAGTGTTAGTAACGATGACATTTTCAATCAAGAAACTCG
Source organism: Camptogramma bilineatum (assembly GCA_958496255.1). NCBI lineage: Eukaryota > Metazoa > Arthropoda > Insecta > Lepidoptera > Geometridae > Camptogramma > Camptogramma bilineatum. Next base: position 12,586,076 of record OY292471.1, read on the forward strand.
ATCTTCAATGGTTAATTTTTGAGTTATTTTTTTAAATCGCTCTTATAAAAAGTGTAAAGTGCAGGCCAGACAGAAGAGACGTAAGACGAAGACGCGTCGCGGACAGGCGCAGATGTATAAGCGTTGCGCCCGCGCCCCGTCTCTTCTGTATGTTTTGCGTCGCGACGCTTCTGTACATTTTGTATGAAAGGGACGCGGAAGAGAAATGTCCGCGCCCTGTCTGCGTCTTACGTCTTTTCTGTGTGTCCAACGCCTAAGGTTACCCTCTGTATTCGTGAGGCATGCACATAGAAAACTTATTTACATATTTTAAACCCTATCAACTGATCATACATACATACATGATGGCCGTTAATGTTTTTCACCAACATGTCCAGTTCCATTCGTCCTCCAAGCACGACTTACCTGTGGACAAATTAATAATTAAAATAACATTTTAAATTATTTAATTAAAATTAAGAGGGAAGGGAGGCCTTTGTCCTGTAGTGGACAACGTCAGGCTTATAAATAAATAATTAAGTTGCAAAAGTTCATTCTTATTATTATTCGTTAAAATGAGATAAATATTAATTTAGGACAAAAACCCTTAATTTTTTTTTCTTCAGTAAATACTGTAAAGATGACAAGTTGGCATTCGCTTTCATGACACAGTCCGAGATATTATGATTTCTTTGTTAAAAGAGCCTCAACAAGAATACGACCTTTTAACAGACTTCAAAAAATGAGGATTTTATTTTATGTATTTTACCCGATTACTCGAAGACGCTTTTTTTTGTTTGAAAGGGTATACTTTCCAACTGGTGCCATAAAATATTGTGAGGATCTGCCAAGGATCTTCGGAGTTATGAACAGAAATGCACCTCGAGAGTGCAGAAAAATGCTCTGGGATCGCTTTAAATCTTTAGAGCCATCTGGCTCTATACAATATACTATTCCTGTTCTATAGCGACTAATACCATAGAATCAACAATGCAACAAATAAAAAATCAGAGCAACTGTATTTTTATCATTTTTGAACAGTAATCCCGAATAACCGCTATTACAGCAGCACGTAACACATCAGGAACATAACTTGCTACCACGTTAGCATGCTCCCGCTAAATCCCGTGTTTACGAGCGACACCACCGCCACATCACAACCAAGATCACAGGATTCTCAGCCTTTATTCAAAGACGTGAAGCGATTATAGGATCACTGTCTCCTTATTTAATAGCGGAGATTTAACCTCGGATTATGCCTTTATCGTGAAAACGGATTTTCGTTTTCCGTAACTCTATTAAAATGTTTTTTTTTTTGTTATTATCATCTCAATACAACTTTATTCAAGTTTAAGTAGTTTTGTTCCTTGGATTTTACAAATTAAATTAAGGCTCATTTTATTATTGTTTTATTTTATGTGTTCACCTTTACCTTCATTAAAGTTTCCGTCTAAAGCAGTGTTCCGCAATGGGTGTGCCGCGGCACACTGGTGTACCGTGGTCATCGGTTGGTGTGCCTCGGAACAATAAGGTTACCTAACTCAGTTAAGCTACTCTAAATAAGGACCGCATAAGCTCAACTAAACAAGCTCATGTTTCGCATAAAAAAAAATATTTGTCATTTACGGTATACCTCCAAAATATTCCGATTTCCTAGATGTACCTTGAACACAAAAAGTTTGCGGAGCACTGGTCTAAAGAACAGCCAATCTAATATTAGAGGTGCAAATCCAATGTATCTTTTCGTGATTAAAACGTGTTTGTGTGCAGACACAAAGCAAACCGCAACGCTTTTACAGCCGTCGTAAATATTACGAGGAACCCACCTCTGGTGGAGATTCATTCTGATCGGCAAGCATCGAATCAGCTGGTAAGTGCTCAAACGCCGTAAATCTGAGAATAACCCTTTTACCACGAAAGCAATCTTTGCAAACCTCACACTTTGCAAAGTATTAAAACACCTATGTATTTTAAAAAAGCTGATTAATAAATGAATGTCTTTGAAAATAAGCTTACTTAATTTAGAATTCTAGATGAATAATTCCTTAAAGCGTTTGCTTTCAAGTCTCAGAGGTGCACTCCGAAGGAAAGGGCAGCAACACGGCCTGCTCAGATGCCATAGTTAGTAAACTTATAGAAGAGCAATTTTGAAGCGGTAAAAATAGATAAAAACATTAGAATCTCATTAATGTAAACGTACCATGACCGCGCGCACCAAATCCACTTTATCAACTTGCACGCCCATATCATTATTCTTCTACGAAACTTTGCAGTTCAAACTTCGACCGGTGTACGGCGCAATTTACAAGGGAAGGATCTACAAAACTGTCTGAGAACAGCCGTAATTCAATTAGGTGAGTCGGTCCGCGGCGGGACCCGCAAACTGTTTAAGATTAAGGTCCTGACAAGCACAGAATAGTGGGAAAATGAACAGAATTGTGGATAGGAAGCTATAAAGGCGCCAAAGACTTGAGAGGGTTCGCTGAAGGCATTTATAGCACAAAAAGGTGTGCCAATTATTTTGCACGACTTTGACACTGAAATACAGCTTTGAAAGGGAATTCTCTGGAATAGCAAGAGTATTTTAAGTGTCTAACGATCGACCGCCAATTGGTGGAGAATCGCAAAGGCTTCTTAACCAGGAACAAACATTACAAAAGGTCGAACTGGATGAGTAGTATTTTAAAGGGTGAAGATGTGACGCATCGTTGATGCTCCATCTTTACAATACTGTAACCCGTTTCCAACCCCTGATCTGTCTGTCCGCAGAACATCCGCGACCCGGAGCACTTATCGCACACCCAGATCAACACTGCAGTAAGTCAAAACAGCACTCCTCTCAGAATCGACGAAAAACTCCTCTTGTATCAAAGTTATTACCAAGGTCTTTAATAATTCATGTAGTTTATTGTGTGTTACATGTGAATTATTAAAGACTTTGGTACTAACTTTGATACAAGAGGAGTTTTTCGTCGATTCTGAGAGGAGTGCTGTTTTGACTTACTGCAGTGTTGATCTGGGTGTGCGATATGTGCGTCATGAGCACAATCAAAAGGCTCCAATTTCAACAATAGCCAGACAACATTAATGTTTATTTATCTTGATAATTTCGTATTCCCTATCACTCTCAACTCATCCAAGGCCAGGCCACTTGCACTTACTTACTGACTAACATTATACGTACCAACTTACTAACTCATCCAAACCCAGTGAGATTTAACATACACTTCGATTAAATGTCGTGTTCAGAAAAAGTCTTCAAAAGTTTAAATAAACATTCTATACAAAACCGCCGTAATTTTATTAGGTGAGGCAACGAGGCCCCCGCAGCAAACTGTTTAAGATGAAGGTACTGACAGACGGTGCGGGTAAGAATAACTGGAACGCGTGACGAAGGTTGAGTGTGAATAAGCACTACAAATCACTATCATTCATGAAAGGATTTTACTAGCAAAACATAGGACTACTTTTAAAAAGCCAAGTCAACGAAAAGAAAGCTACGCCCCATACCGTGTTTATTGCCCTGATTCTTCACGGTGTTGGTCGCGAAAGAACAGGAGTAGAATCACCTAGCTCTTAAGACGTTTCAAAGTGGTCATAGCGGTCCTACTGAATAAATGATAAAAAATAAATAACAAAAAATGTTAAGTTTAAAAGCACTATTAGCCAGAACCTAAGTTAGTTTTCTATATTTTTTGGAAATAAAATAAATAAATAAAATGTAAAACTTTTTTTTTTAGAATAAAAACTAAGAAACTGTGAGAAAAATACTAAAAAGTAATTGCAATAAATCTCTAAGACGGCCTATTATTGTAACGATCTGTTTTCGACACCATGAAATTCCCTAGTTGAACAAAACATTTCATTTTTAGTAGGCACAACAAAGAATAAAATGTCACCAAGTTTTCTGTTTATTTTACGTTCATTTTTGTTTAATTTTCGTCCCGTTGTTAACAAAACAGGATGCTAGAGTGTTGAGCAAGTTTTTATGCCTCTTAATTTATTTGCGGACTTGTTAAGTTAATTGTGGTTGGAAAGTACTTGGCGAGAATCAAAGACGAACCTGCAGCTTTAAGTTTTTATGGCAATTATATTTCTTAAGAAACTGGGAGATTGTTGCTACATGCTTAATAAGCTAATTATTCAAAAATAAAAAAACCCGGCTGAACTGAAAAGTTGGAAACAGCATTATCTTATCAATCACAAAACAAAATTAAATTACAATTTTATTATTATGTACCTAGGTATCTAGGGTTCGATGCCGTACGCATTTTCCTAAACGTTGTTGTCACAGTTGACACACAGATGGCTCTGTGAGTACCTAAATTAAATGCGTAAGTTATTTCTTAAATATGAGATATCTCCTAAATGGCTAAACCAATTTCGATGCAGTTTGTTCTAAACGTTGCGTATGACTAAATAGAAAGTTTTAGTTTGCGTTTTGGTTAGCAATTCTATTTAGGGCGAAAAATAGATTTTCAAAAATTTTGAGACTCGATTTAGTCTTCGAAGATGTCATGTTAGATTTTTAAAAAAATTATATTTGATATCAGTCCACCAACCTCTTGATTTTGACATGGATTTTGATATGATAGCGTGATTTTCATTTTGAAAATTCACACATTGTTGCATTTTTTAGCCGCACTATTTGATTTATCGAAATAAAAAGTATCCTAGAGCACAATCGAGATGGAGACGATTCTAACGATACCTCATTCATCAAAATCCATCCAGCCGTTTAGGAGAAACGTGGTAATAAAGAATATTACTTACATACGAACGAACATACATAGAAACGCGCGATCTACATAACCCGGGTGACTTGACAGTCAGCCGGGTAAAAACATTTAAAATTGCAAATTCATCATTTTTTTTTAAACGTGTTTTTCGCACTTGTACAACTTTGTTCCCGTAGAATTTATTTACGCAAATAAAGCTCGATACCATATTAAGGATTCTAACAGACATAATGCTGATCGAGCATTGTCTTGACATATTCGCTCACTCAACACATTCCCCACGCACGCCACCCTACATGAAATATAAATCGGACAAGGGAGAATTCCTTGTTCTTTTTCACACTCCTATCAGAAATCAATTTCCTCCCCAACGTCTGAGCTCTCTCAAGTGTCTGATGCGAAGTCAAGGTAATCCCCTGAGAGCGCACGACTGCAACTCGCAAAGCCCTCGAAGAATACACCATGCATCATTGTATTAGAGCTCGTATTCATTTATTCCGCGGAGACAGATAGGGCACACAATTGCAGTTAATGGAGAACAGTCTAAAATACACCGTGAGAGCGTGTGTTAAAGTGGAAGTTTCGTTGCGGCGAGGCTATAATAAGCTGTTGTTACATGAAGTGTTCCATTTGCATTGTGACGAGGGGAAGTGTGATGTCTCATTGTTTTAAGCGGTTAGAGAAGTTTTCCAAGTAATAAAATGCAGGAAAACATTGCCTGTATTTTATTGCTTGCTTTTGAAATAGCTTTGCAAAAACACCAGTCTTTCGGTAAATTATACGGATACATTTTGAACGCACATGTAGATAGTTTTCATAATTCTAACACCCAACTGACAGCGTAAATTGAGTATACATAGTTACTGAGCTTACTGAGCTACGTTGTAATTTGAGATACATAATTTGTATGTGGCAAACTTTGTCAACTTGTGTAACTAAGTTAACGAAATAAGCCTAAGTTGTATACATCCCAGCATTTGGTCTGAAAGCGAGCAAGCCACATGTAGAACACGAGACGACTCAACGAGACAAAGCGACTTGTTTGCCGCAACGACGACACGACCACAAAATGAAAATTGCTTACATTTGAAGACACATTGTAGGAATGAAAGTCAGAGCAGTAAAAAAAGGTGTAGCTTAACTATTACCCACACGGATAGAAAGTACTATTTACCTACTTAAAATAGATACAAAGCTTAATAATTTAAATGAGGAAACCCGAGTTGTTGCCCTTTCATAAAATGATGTTGCTTTAGGACGTTACCAGTTGATTGTTTCCGAATCCATATCAAAAGGTGGTCGGCACACCCAATGATCTTCTATATAAACTGAGGTAGATGCGTTGTACCCCGCTCTGCGTGGCTAACAAAAGTCAAGGTAATTAGCTTGAGTCAACTCAGTCGCACTTTGTCTTGCCCCGATGTTAGACGCATTTACACGCAGCACGCACATAATTTATCTCTTTCTGACAACGGGGTTTTATAAATATCTGCTATTTTTTAGTTTTCTTGATTGATACTAAACAAAGCTGCTTATATTCTACCTCAGTAGCTATAACAAAATTTCGCATTTTAGAGGTTTTTCTAATGAGTAAACCGTTTCTTATTGGTAAAATTTCATTGGGTACACCCCAGTTTTCTCATCAACTTCTGGGTACGGGTGTCCGTAATAGTTGCACAGAATGAATCATAGTTTGTTCACGAGCACGTGCTTCACATACCACAGAGATTCTTTAAGTCCCGACATCAAATGGATTTACTCAACTCCTATTTGTGATAGTAAGTTTGTGATTTGATATTTCCCTGGCTACATAGTTTTCATTCAATTACAGTTCTGCAATATAAGAAATTGAATTTGTTCCTGGTAGGAAACTAGACGTCCAATTTAACTTTGTTTTGTTCCTCGAAAATTTGAATCGCGATAAGCAAAGTTAATTTCGTCAACTGTTATTTTTCGTTGCTTTGTATTATTCTTATGACGCAATGAAAACGTTATCTTTGAAAATGTTACGTAGAAAATTATTTTAGAAGAGGGATTCGAGAGCGCGTTGAGAACAAATCGATCTGGTTTATTGAAGATTCGAGAATTTGGAGCGCCCCGCCACATTTCTGATGCCCTGGTGCTCTACATCGTAACTCGCACGTGATTTATGTGGCGACGATATTGGAATAAAAGTTGGGCTCTTCGAATCGCTCCTCACTGTTACTATTCTTCTTTGTGATATATTTTTCTGTTATCGTCAGAAAGTCGTACAAATATCGTAGTACAAATGTGTGCCGATATATTATTTAAGTACCTACTCGTACCTATACTTTGTAAACTTCTCTTAATTTACAGTAATAAATTGTTTTTCATTTTCATTTTTCATTTTCATACATGTTTGTAGCATTTCTAAATATATTCTCATGCATGCCTTTAATCTGCCGACATCATTGTTTATGCATTGAAAATTAACACCAAAATCCAATTCAGCGCGCACATTTTCAGCATAAATTCAAAAAAGACTGATGCAACGTTGCACCACCGGCTAACAGACTGGTCTAAAAGTTTTATTAACATGGAACAGGGTGCACAAAAGTAAACAAAAACGCAAGGCTGCAGAAAAAGGGCAGCGAAATGGACGAAAAAAGCGCTTTTTAAAACAGTGGAAGCTCTGGGGTTGTGACAGGTCGTACGTCAACCGAGACCGAGGGGCAGGCTCGAAGTCAGAGGGGGGGCTATGGGGTTTAAAAGCTTCTAGCTTTAGATAAAAGGTATTGGTCAACTTTTTGTCTAGTTTCAATAAAGGAAGCGTTACAATGAACATCCGTCTTCTGCAACGCTGAAATACCCAGACCCGAGACAAATATTTGCAGATCAGTACAAACATTTCCTTTGCGGTGGGAATCGAACCCGCAACCTTCTGTTTTTCATGCGGGTTTTCTCCCACTGCGCCACAGACGTCGTCAGTAGTTTGATAACTTTGAGATTTTGAACTAATCAATGCTGAACGGAAACCAAAACTTAACAAGATGATGATTCATTCTTAATAATACACTTAAATATTTATCGGTAAATCACCTTTTTAACCGACTTCAAAAAACGAGGAGGTTCTCTATTGAGACAAATTGGTCGGAATATTTTTTTTTGTACTTTTTTTTATGTATGTTCTTCGCCGATGATTACTCGGCTTACCTAAATTGAAGTCGGTTTTTTTTTAATTTTTAATTAAGCTACTTGTCACAATATGAAAACACCTTAATTCTGTAAAGATACTCTTATCCAAGATGAGATTTCAGGAATGAAAAACTAGCTTGCCCCACCACTTTTTCCTGAGTACAACCTCGGAACCGCACCGCCGTAAATCCTGCTAACGAACACTTGATGGGAATAATAAATGCAGGCCTGATAACGAGATGTATGCCAGATATTTATATATAAATTAAGTGGGAAGGTGTGTCGCGCTGTCAGCGGTCTAACACTGCGCAATATTTATTTTTTTGAATCTTTTTAGACTCCGAATTCCATGTAAACACAAATATTCATTTAAATTTTAAAGTATAAAAACGATGACGAAAGCAAAGTATTACGACTAGATTGATGGATGCCTTCGTGTTAATTTTAGTAGACGACAGAAATCAAAGAGTCATCTGCAGTAGGATGAATACATTCAACAATAGCAGCATTTACACGCATCTGTGCGGATATCTGTAAAGATATCTGTACAGTCCAGATGCCAGAGCATTTGAACGCAGAGATATCTGTGCGGATATCTGTAAAGATATCTGTACAGTCCAGATGCCGCGGGAAATAGCACGCGCCATTCCAACCTTTGACAGTTTTATCCGCGGTTATCTGTAAAGATATCTGTACGGATATCTGTACAGATATCTTTACAGTCCAGATCCGTGGTAAAAACTCTACCGTGTAAATGCCGCTAATGTGTAGATGCCAGTCGTTTTAATGTATTTGTTACTATTTAATTATTTCCCGCGAGTCATTTTTTTCAGTGTAACACCAATATCTTTCACTATTTGCATGAAGTATACGTTTCTAACTTGCCTAGCAGGACAGTATAAATGACAAAAACAATAACGACCTTATTTTAAGGTTCACAGAATGTAATCATCTTAGTGTAGGCGACTGTGTAACAAACGATAGATGTGACTTAAATGATACCATTTCATTTATTTGATAGGTCATAAAAGCCAATTCAATAACAAAAACTCTCCAACAAACACGTAATAGATCTAGCCAGTAGACAAGGACTATTGAGAGCGACATTTCTTTTCACTACAAATCAAGATGAAGCCATTTCAAATAATGTGATTTCGTTTTATCAAAGTGGGAGCAGCGTCTAGGTTTTCAGCGCAAATTGAAATGTTGCGGCGCGACTATCGATACTTTCTGGATACAAATATTAGCGCTGACGAGCAGGCGCTGATAGCTAGAGCTATAATCAAATGCTAGAGCCAACATTCTTCGACAGTTTAACTTTAAGTAAATAAATAAATATTGTTGGACATTTCACACAGCGCCATCTAGCCCCAAACTAAGCAAAGCTTGTACTATGGGAACCAGGTACCTGATAGAATAAGTACTTTTATACTTTTTTGTAAATACATACTTATAATACTTTATAACACCCAGACACAGAACAAATATCTATGTTCATCTCACAAATGTTTGTCCTGGATGGGAATCGAACCCACGACCTACAGCGCAGAAGGCAGAGCTACAACACACTGAGCTAAAAGGCCAGTCGCCAGTCAAGTTCGTATGAGCAAGTAGCCAACTCTGGTGACGGAGTTTTTAGGCCGCCTCAAGGCCTCTGTCATGGCCGGGACAATTTAAAATGCCCTCCGAAGCACGGAAGCGCTCAGCTCGTAATACCACATGCGGTCACCCATACAAATTGTGACCGATCACAACGCTGCTTAACTTCAACGCAGTGTTCTCGAACGTCAATGAGCGTCGGTAGAGTTACCCACAAAATTCAGTATATTTGGATCCAAAATTGGTACATGACAAATATACACAAACAACCTACCTATTCTGTAGTTGATTAGGTTTTGTATCTCTCTATAACTTTTTATCATATTTATTACGTTCTACTGTGTATTTTGTGTGTTTGGTAGCAAATAAATGATGTGTCTATGTCTATGTCTATGTCTATGTCTATATCATATTTTCTTTGATGATACAAAGTGCGCTTGTGAAGAATTAATGTTTCTTTAGTTAGAGCGTCTTTCCCTGATCGAATGTTAATATCCTTATCACAACTCTTACAGTAGGCATGAAGTACTTACTACCTGATTTAATTTATTTGTGGATGAGATGAGATCTATCATATAAATCGTATAAAGTTAAATCCTCTCGCGAGTTCCATTCTCAGGGGCCCTATGAATTACCTAGGTTGTATTTGGTATTCGTGTTTCATAATTAAACGGACCGCATCATACATGGTCTGTTGGGACTTCACCTAGGCCAGTACGATTACTGGACGAGCTGTATGTCAGCACGCTTCAGCACTGCATCCGTCATCAGAGTAAAGCGGGGAATTCACTAGACCAGTGATTCCCAAAGTGGTCCAGGTGGACCCCCAGGGGTCCACGGGAGACTCGAAAGGGGTCCACGATGGTTCTCATTTTCTGACGAGTCTTGGGAATATGGTAGAAATGTAGCAGCAGGGGGTCCACCGAAACCAGTAAAATTTTGAAAGGGGTCCATGAGAAAAAAAGTTTGGGAACCACTGCACTAGACGGAAATGCCCGCGGGCAAGTCTGCAGACAGGCCCGCCGAACCTCTCTACTATAGTTCTGTGCAATGTTTGCTAGTGTAAGTCTATCTTCCTATTAGCCACAAGCTCATACGAACATACAGCATTACACTATAAGAAAAGTCTCTGGTTGGTTCGAGTAGATGAGTCAAGTGTTTATATTTGCTTAACGCTTTCCTTTCCCCACGAAGGGACCGCGTCAACGCTTGTAGTTGGTCCACTACATGCGACACTATGTTGAAGTCTAAAGGTGCAACCACATGTTGGGCCAACCTAGGGCAGCTTTGGCGAGTGCGAGCGAGAAGGCGAATCGATTCAAGGCGAGAGCGATAGGGAGGCAATGCGACCCTGGGCCAACATCTGTACGCGCCTTAAGGCCGGATCCACATGGTACGAGCGTTGGGAGGAGCCGTGTCGGTTTTATCAAAGACATCTGCACGAAATGCGTCCACATATTGGCGCTTTGCTCAGTCCTGTTGCAACACGCGTCGAGAGTTTGAATTATGTGTCGTTATCTACTATCTTTTTTGACGTGGCTTTTTCTTTTTAATTGGCACTCAGTAAAATAGCTCAGAGCAATTTCGATTTCTGTACCGGACGTCTTCACGTTGGCTCTGACGGGACAAGACTGATATAATAGCCAACGTGTGGATGCCTCACGAAGTTAACTGGCCAACGTTGGTACGAGCGTTGGCGCCAACGTGTGGCGCCGGGGTAAAGAGTGAGCTAGACGATATCTTGTATCAAACAGAAGACTGTTTACGCATATACAAAGCGTTTTATGTTAGGTAGTGTAAATAAAATTAAATGTTGTTTGACCTCCAGCCTGCGGTAGTGGTAGGTAAATAGAGCACATACTCGCAAGGGAAATAAACGGGTAGTGCCCGGGAGATGTTGAATACCGATGTTAATTACCTTACCTGTGTTCATAATAGGCTAGTTGACACTTGTTTAAAGTAATTCTTAAATTATTATATCAATTGTTCGATTAGACCAAAAAAAAAACAAAAAGTGGGTTTCATATTTTTTGGGACTTACTGACTATATGAAAACGAAAACAATGTCAGATATGTTAATCTATATCTGTGCCGTGACGTCATGGGGCTTAAAAACAAGCATTTGGTTGACATTTATCAGACATTCGTCATTGTAAAACCCTAGTATACCTTCATACGAAGTTTGTTTACAAATATGACGTTACATCATGGCCGATGGCTGTTCTTAAATTCGGAAATACGTAATATTTGATGTGAATGAGTGTTTGACTTACTAAATGGTGAGACTTACAAAATTTACAATAACACTAGGGTAGCAGAGCACAAGGTGTATTCAGGATAGTTAAGTACGAACACAAACCATTTACCACTGCGAGTCTACAAACTTGTACAACTTGTAGTGCACTTGACACAGCTAAACCGAGAGCTCCTACCTCCGACCACATTATGCTCGCCTGGTATTGGGTTTCGAACAACAGTAACTGTGTTTTAAAGCCATTTAAACTTCTAGTGTATTGCCTATGTCTGTTGAAGTATACATTATACAGCTTTTGTGTTTTGGTCTGTCTACAACTGTTTGTTGTAGGTTAAGATACGATTTTAATCCCCGACGAAAGAGCGGTGTTATAAGTTTGTAGTAAGTATCTGTGTATGTCTGTGGCATCATAAGCTCCTGAACGGATGAACCTATTTTGATGCGGTTTTTTTTTGTTTGAAAACAGACGTGATCGAGATGGTTCTTAGCTATAATTTTAAAGATCTGTCCTCATTTCATCATAAATAAGTCAGACTTCATAATACATTTTTTAACCTAACAAAACAGCTATTTTGATATCCGCGTAATACGTGATATATTCAACAAAAGAAGAATTTAGAGAATATTTTATTTTCACAAAAGACCCCTAGACGTTCTTTACAATAATCAAGTTTCAAACTGAGTCCAAGCTCAGCAAGTCCGAAAAACTTTGTATAGAAACTTCTAAAAACTTTTATCTCCCTTATGTAAAAAAAAGTGCGAACTTGTGCGAATTAAGCTACAGAAAAACCGGGATTAGAGTAGGTGATACGAATATTAATTAGTTACAGTTAAAATAAAAACAAAACATACTCAAGCCCATTACACACACAACAGATAATATATCTAATCAAAATATAAATCTTGAGATCGCGCCCATACAAATTCTATGGAGGACCACACACAGCGAATAAAAATTAAAAAATATATTTGGTGCGATCTGTCAAGATTTATATTTCACAAGATTTATTATCTGCTGTGTGTTTAGTACGCTTTATGACAGTATCAAAATGTGAAGAGCTCATTCTACTCCGGGGCACCAATTCTTCTAACAAACTTTCTATCAACCAAAGCAAAAGTCAACTATAACCATAATATAACTATAACTATGGGCCTTATATTAAGTATTTTAACATCTTGTTACTTAGATAAGTTGCCTGAAATAAAGATTAAGATATTATAAATTTCGTTTTGTTTCCTAATCTAATAATGACCAACGACTCCGTTGTGGTGACGTCTTCAAACAAATTACCGTCATTTTGGACAACGAAATAAAACGCAGCGATAATGATCTAGGAATAGTTGACGTTGTAAATTAGAAAAACTATGATAATGTTTTTTCACGACTAATACCGTGAAGAATTAGTGGGCCTAGCATGCGCAATGTCTAGATATCGCATACCAATATAACAGGGGCGAGGGGGTCGAGCCAAATCTCACCCAGTCTCACGTGGGGGAGAGGGGGGAGGGGGGGTCTCGGCAAATATCTCGTAATATTAATCCGTAAGTTCCGTATTTGTTTTATTTAAAATCACATGGACATGTTGTGTCTAATCACTCTTGAGACCAATATAAATTCCCGTGGACTGATTTAGAATGAATATTCATTTACGGATTTACTTAATAATTTTATTGTGCAATTTTCAATCTCACGTGATATTAGGGGGTGGGGGAGGGGGGTCGAGCCAAATCTCACATCTCACCAAGGGGAAAGAGTCGAAAAATCGCAAAAATCACTCCACGTAATTAATGGACGCCCCCTAAAGCGCTACATTGCTTTTAGATCAGAACTCAATCGCTCCATCCCATGATTGGTTATATCAATCCGTCGCCAATTAAATGGAGGTTGAAGACCCCATTCCTGCACTTTGGTTTTGCGAAGCCCTCAGCGCATGCAGTGCTTTCGATTACTGATGCAGCGAACCCAATTACCTGACCGGTAATTCGTGCAGCGGTCCGGGAAATTGTCGCCCGTGCTTTTAGCGCTTTCGTGTGATCCCATTTTCTAACTGATTGGAGGATTCAGTCCTCGGGATTTATGTTTTAACCTACTAATATTGACTATTGATTGACTAGCATTCCTTGTAATTTATGAATGGACAAAGAAACTTTGTAAAACAAGCATGATAATACAGTGTGATTGATTTGATAGATGGATCAAACTTTAGTTACAATTACAAGTGTTCAATCAATCGCATTAGTTTATTGGTTTAAGCTGCGCAATTTTCTGCACTCTGGAGGTGCATTTCTGTTTATAAGTCAGATCCTCGACAGATGCTCACCAATTTTTTATGGCACCAATTGGAAAATATACCCTTCTTCGAGTAATCGGGTACCTAGACCTTTACATCTTTACTAGATGATTTATACAGTGTCAGGAGGCAATCTTTACCTACACTTATCGGGACACTGTAGTGCCTGGGACTCGAACCCACGACCGATCGAAAGTCGAGGTACTCGCCCCTCGGCCAACATGGCTCTAAGACTAGAGAAGAAGAAGACTAGAGAACCTCCTCCTTTTTCTAAAAACATTTTCATCTTGAACATTTACTATAGAAACCATCCTTTAGAACCGCAAGATAAATGTCTACAATGTAGAAGTCTTAAATACATGGTCGCAGTGAGCTAAGCTAGCCGGGCCACAAAGAGGCTTAGCTGTGGACATTTGCTCGCTCCGTGACTTTCAGACTATCGTTGCCATCCGCTTCGCTTTAACTGAAATTATATCCACAAGCTGCCCTCTACCACAGATGCCTCTACTACGAAATATAACGTGAAACCATGACGGTTTTTAACTCCGATGAAAAAGTGTTATAAGTTTGTAGTTAGTATCTGTGTGTCCGTGTAGGTGTGTTTCTGTGGCGTCATAGCTCCGAAACGGATGAACCAATTTAATTTTTTTTTTTCTTTATAAGGTGTCTTTGTCGAGTGTTCTTAGCTATATTTCATGGAAATCTGTTCAGCCGTTTAAAGCTCATCAGCTCTTTTCTCGTTTATAAAGGGATATGACGAGGTTTTTTTATTAAATTTTTAATTGAATAGTTACTTGAAGTCCTAACACGATTTTTATAGTATGCTTAATATAGCTTTTCATGAGGGTTTGCTTGATAATAGAGAGTAGCAAATCATTGGGTTTTTATACATAATGGATTCTATAAAATCGCCTCATATCTTTCCTAAACCCCTGTTCAGTACTCGCGAAACTATCTAAGCTATTTACGATATCGTAAACTACGCACAGAAGAAATTGCAGTATCTAAACTCTTTACTTACTTCATTCTAAAACTAATATTTACTTGCTGTATAGCATAGACACAAGTGATATTGAAGTTTAAAGTCAGGGTAATTGAGTCTATATTCCACCAGGCAAAACTACAAAAGGCGTCGCGTCGACTACTGGGTAATCCCAGTTACTGCCAATAAAATTCAAGCTGCACTGAAACATATTAAAGCTCAATTTTCTTTGAAAGTTGATTCAGTGTGAACCAGACCCGCCTTTGGGATCGTGTCGGATAATAAGCCGAATAAGCGAAATAAGCTATTTCAGTATACTAAGCTATTCACTCGGATCGTCTTATTGCCTCGAGAAAAGTAATGGATTCTTGGAGAAAGATTTTCGTAAGATTTTCATTGTTACTATGATAAGTAGGTTCATATGAGAATGATTTAGGTGATGGAGTTTTCAAACCGTCTCGAGTCCTCCTTCCGTCACTTTGTAGCCGGGAGCGACAATTCATCGTCCTATCAAAAGCATGGAAACCGAAATCACAATGATGTAATGTCAGGCGAGTGCTTAATGCGGATTCGATACAAAGGAAACCCGAGGAAATGTATGTAAGTAATAATAGCTAATCGTAAACGCTAGAGAAGCAAGTGTTCAATTGTTCTATTGTTATTTACCTCAATCTTTTCCGCCATTTAATATTTCGTCGTGGTTTTTCCAACAATGAAAGAGGCTTACCAATAATTTTTAAGCTTATAAAGAACTCATTTCAGCATCAAAGAGAAAAAATGCTTTTGCCGAAAATAGATTCGGAGCCTCTCCGGTTCAAGTTTCCGCTCATTTATTGATTTTGTCTTCAATTTAACCTACATTCGTAATTTTCACCTTTTTGAAATTGTGACGATACAAAGCTGCTGTATTGGAATGATAAAAGGAATGCGAGAACAGGCTTGCGAGATAAAACAGCCAATTATATGAAATCAACGTTGCTTTTTATAGTTCCTACATAATTTAGTATGGGTGGGTTTAATTATGGGGACGAGTTCGTTTCCAGATTGTAGTATACTTATGATTTTGAAAAAGGAATCTGAGGCGCGATTCAACCCTTCTCGGAATGCATTTCGAATTCGGAAAGTGATGTTTCTTCGAATCGGATGCCTCGGATAGTCGAACAGTCGCACCACAAATCACCGTCGAGTACCAGGAGATCAGAGCGCGACAGGCGGTCGATCGCATTACTGGTGGAGGCAGGAGGCAGTGACGGATGAGCGCGCGGCCACCGTGTAATGGAACTGTCAGATTGCCCGTGTCGCGCGATAATCCGGATGTACCTACGTGTACAACTAGGCACAGTTCGTATTATATTGTTAGGATATTCAGGAATTCCGGCAGCTGCGGTTTGTCTCTGATATACACGAACATGTTTAATATCGAGTTAATTAACCGACACTGCACGTATGTCGTGGAAAATTCAACAGCATTGATCGCTACACTGTAGTATTTATGTGAACGACATCTACCTAAGCGATGACGACTGAATACAGAATGAGGTTGGCAACATATTGGATAGCTGCTGAGTCTATACTATACGAATGAAATATTGTTTTAAAAGATCTCTATGTCTGAGAATTTATCTTCAGACGTTGTAATGAAAAACTGAAAACTCCTTCATTGAAACATGGCCCATATTCTAGTTTTTAATTGAGGAATACCTACTAGTAATAATAGTTGTTTTTTTAATCATGGTATCGTCCTGAACTATCGTATAACGTTCTGTGCCCAGCATGTGTCAAGTCAATCCGGCTCGCGGGCGCACGTGAAACGTTAATGCCGCACGGGTGGCGCCCGACCAGGACAGGCGCAATCCTATTAGGACTACGGCTCTGCAGGATTGAAGGGGTCTTGCTAAAGTAGAGCATGTGACAGCGAAAAGGCTACATACAAGGTAATATTGTTCATGGAGATCAGACCTGAGATAGATTTGCAATCTTAGAATTACAACATCTCTTTGTAAAAAGTGCTATTTTATTAGACTGGTTTTAAATTCGTTTATTGGTTTTTTGCAGGTACAAACAGGGCAATAGAGTAGCATTAGTATTTAAAAGTTCAAAAGTCATGACACAAACCCACCTGCGTTGGAAACCATTCGTGACATTACAGTAGCCACATCAAATTAAAAATATCCCCAGTAGAATACAGTTGGATTTTCATTACCATCATAACCCAGAGTACCAGGTAGCTATAAATGGCAGGAGGTACGCCGTATTAACAGTCAGAAGTTAAACCATGATTGTCAAATTTCGATTTTGATTCAATTTGATGATGCATTGGTTCTGAAATGGACCAAGAGATTGCCTAGAAATCTGTCATGTGATACTGGCTTCCAATAAAGAACTTTGCAGTAGAGACATTATAGTAGAGTTTTAGATAAATTAAAAACTCACTTTTTAAACTGTCTGGGAAAATGAAAAGCTGACTAATTAAAGTTTGATGAATCAGGACAAAAATGATACTAAATTAGAAGACAAGTATGTTTGAAGCCCCCTCGTCCGCTTCCGCGCGTCACCATGACCAAGCACCGAGACAATAGCCCTCAACCGAGCCCGTACTAAAAGGTTACAGCCAGATAACCCGGTCCGCCGGGGATGTTGATATACGGCACGTGAACTCGGTAAAGGAAAATCTATTGTATCCATGTTTCGGGGCTCTTGTGTATTGTTTGGGTTTGAGATGAGACGGGTGGTATTATTTTTCGCATCAATCTTTTAACAATCAAACAAATGAAAATGTTATTTGTGGCAAGGCAATTTTTAGGGTTTACGGTAAGATTGTGTGAGCTAAGTGGCTTACTTTGGTGACGGAGTTTTTAGACCGTCTGAAGTCCTGTCATAAGTTTATTAGTCACATGACTTATGACATGACTTAAGACAAGTCATAAGTCATGACTTTATTTCCGGGAGCGGGACCGACAATTACAGTGTAGATGACAGCCTTTCGGATATTTTAATGAACCTTATCGAATCGATGTTTTAGAGTGAGGGAAAGGATAGAGAAAAAGTCCTCCCTTGGTCGAAGAGCCAAGCTTGTAATAACTTACGAAGCTCTACCGCTTAAGACAGCCAAGATAGAAGCACTGGACTTAAAATTTAATATAGACTTCGCAGTTGAAGTAATAAATGATAAAGTCGAAACATGTCAAACGGCAGTATAAAAACCAGTCCGTTATTTTGTGAGGTAAAATAACTCTATTTTGGAAGTAACTTATCTATTTCCGGAATTTGCGCGAGCGTGAATAGATAGACGGTCAATGAACTTTCCTTTGGGGAGTGAGGCTTGGGTAAATTAAAACAATAACATTAAGTTTTGATTGCTCAGCGGACAGAATTAGTACCAGCTAGTGGCCGCTGGATAAACAAGCGAAATTTAATGGTGATATTTGAGCTAGCAAGGGTCAGAATGGATTAAATATATCCTAGATTGGAAATAATGGCTTAAGGGGTCTGCTCAGCAGTAGTTTGCGTGCTTCTGAACATAGAATGCTGGCATGTGGGGCTGATTGGAAAAAAATGATACCAAACGGATACCAAACAGAGCCTTTGAGCCAAGTTGTGACGAGAACAAAATTATGCAAAATCACGATATGATAATAGGATGTAGATCATATTGTATCGAAGGTTTATTCGGTTGATATCGCTAGTCTAAGCCCCGGAACCGCGGCGTGTCCGTAATTGCGCAAATCCATGGAGGATTATTAATCATCGTCCATACATTAGCAGGAGATGCTGCGCTAAAAATAAAGCTCGTCATCGCAGGCTTAATTCGTTTGTATATTCAGGAGCGAAAGGTTTATTGTATACTTTTTGTTAATTCATTATACTTTTGTTAAGGATAGACGCAAACAAAAAGGATGATTCGGCAAAAGAAAATAAACGTGTTTACATTGGTATCAGAAATGGAGATATTCTGGAAGGTCCGAAGTTATTTCAAAAACTTCTCCAAAACAAAGTCAGTTTAGGTACAGCATGACTGGAGTTAGAACTGTGTGTATAAGAAGTCTTAGAAACCTAGAATCAACATGTTTTGTGAGAAGAGCACACAAAACACGACAAACCAAGAAACATACTAAAGCTTTAAGCGTCGAATTCAAAAGAAAAATGCAACGCGAGCTACGACGCTCCAGTGATATTTCCTGCCAACTTTTCCGACCGAATTCTGCCAAGCACACGACAGTTTTGTCCGGTTTTCTTTGTCCAAATTATTAAATGTGATATGTTTAAAGGAGGAATGGGATCGATTCTGGTACGCTGGGACGTCTCAGCTAAGTATTGCGACGTCGGGAAGAAATGGATGGAGGCCTTTGTCTAGCAGAACACAGATGGATGAAAATAGCAGCAGGTATTTTTATCGTAGGAAAAGCTTCGAGAATCATTCAAACTTGTTTTTTGTTAACATGAGTTGTCATTGAGGAAGTTGTAGTACAAAACAAACACAGCGCTATGAAGTGATTAAAATTCATTGATTCGCGATCGATTCAAGCGCAGATCAATCAGCAGTGTTGTGACAATTTTATCGAAAACACAAACTAGAGGGGGTTTATTAAAGACGTAAGGGGTAGAAGGGCCAATGTTGGAGTTAGTAAAGCTAAACAACGAGGGGTTGTTCAAATGAAGGGCGAGAGGGAGGGCTATTTGTGAACGATGCTCCGGGATATGCAAATAGGCTCTCCGCATGAAAGGCGGCGGGTTAGCTTGACTATTTTAGAAATCGGCACAGATTTCGGATTAAATTGGTGTGCGGAATCAAAAGCCAGATTGGAGCTAGTATATTATTACTTTGTATAATAAAAGTTTAGGTTTTAGTCTACACATCTATGTCTAAAGCTTAGGTCTTTACATCTATACTAGATGATTTATACAGTGTCAGGAGGCAATCTCTGCCTACACTTAGCAGGACACTGTATTGCTAGGGACATTGTTTGAGATGGAATAGGCTTGCCCAGCACCTAAACCGTCCACTCAGCTTAACCGGCCATATCCACAGGAAAGATATGGTCAATACGTGTGGGACTAAGCCGAGACAGGCGTAACATGTCTACAGATGACTAAATCGGTATTAGAGTAGTGTTTCCAATCGCAGACATTCAACAAGTAATGTAATATCGTGAGGCGATAAAACTAGCAACAGCTTCAAGCTCACAGATTAAAGTTAAATAAGCTCACGACTGTACTCCCAGCGGCACGGTAGACATTAAATATTTATGATAATACGAAGATAGAAGAGATTAGATAGATTTAAGCTTTATTTTCGGTCTCTAGTAGAAATAATCTATGTCGTTGTATTATGTACGTTGTATTTACAAGGACGCGGCTTTATTAAGACTATTATTAAGCTTTAACTTCCAGATAAAATGTTCCTTAATAAAAAATGGGGTCCACGCCTCAGTTTGTTTAATGTTTAGTGTTTAACTTTTTTGATTGGAACCCTTTGGAGCTTACCTCTCTGGATTTAAGGCAAATCACCTATAGAAAATGTGACATCATCTTGGGTTTGTTGAGAAAACAGGAGAAGAAACCTAGCTCTTAAACTAGGTCCTATTTAATAAATGCATTGTGCTTTGTCTTAGACCACACCCCGGACACTCGACGAAATCTCTTTGCAAAAGCGGCGTCTTACTACCTATATTTACTACACAACGTCAGTTTTGTACACAGTAAGGTTGTCACCGTATGAATAAAGTACACTGTGGTCTCGGTCTCGTCTATGCGTCTGCGCGTGTGGCGCGTTCCGTGCTCAAAGTCAGCTCCTCGCCAGCTCAAACTCAGTGTCCATTCTGTACGTAGTATCATTATCTGTTCTGTGCTTAGACAAAGCTTGTTATAAATCAGATACGTCACTCCGTACGGACGCTATTTGAAAGCCACTCAGTAACAGAGACGATGTGTGAGCTCATGACAAGCTAATGTACGCCTCCATTAGGCAGGGAACCTGTGCTTCAGAGCCATAACCCATAAGAGTTGTTCAGTCAATGCTATAAAGCTTAGAGAATTCGCACTGTTATTACCGACATAATTTACAGTTAATAGTTTGCCATTATGAAAGTTCATAAGGTTTCAGGATAACAGAGTCAGATTATAAAGGTCTGAATCGTATTTCCTATTTTACTTTCGCTTCATTCACTCTCATCACATTCTTCATGCAAGCTCGTCGTTTTAACTCTTGACCTGGCTTTTTTCCAATAATTCGCAAATTTGGTCCAGGAATGTGCGCCTAGGTCTTCCCCTTCCGACGAAATTCATTCACGTAAGATCTTTCTCAAGATAAACTTAGAAGTATTTTTACAAAACCAATTTCCTGAGGCGTTATACCTTAAGCGGATTACAATATTTAGATCAGTTGAAACCGAACCTCTTCTGAATATAAAGCTAACCGTCGTCACGTCAAACGTAGACACAGCTAGCTCGCCATTGATACCGTGCTCAAAGATCCACTGGAATATAAACAGGGGTAGCGACGATACTAGCTCGTAGCTACTGAAGTGAATACAAAAGAAAACGTAAACTGTGGGTTACGGTTACTTTAAGGGAATACATTTCTGTCTCCGTGTTTAAAAGACAATGTGAAAAGAGTATCTTTGATATCGATTTTTGGAGGGACAAAAACTCAACTACGTGGTTTCATAAAATGGCTACAGCCAAGTATGTTAACTTTCGAATGTTCAAGGAAAATCAATCGTTTCTTTAAAAAAACAACTACCCAGCAAATTCTCAAAATTGTCAAAGAAATTATAGTATAACAGATAGTCGATTGTACAAGAAAATAAATCGTTTCACAGTGGGACTTCTAGAGGGTAGTTACCTGTGGCGTCTGTGGCAAAGTGAGATTGTGGCATATGGAGATTAATCGTTTCAGAGGCACCAGGGTTTAAAAAATACTATTATTGATGACGTCATCCATAACGTCTATGGACAAAACGTTACGTTTAAAAACTCTGTCATCAGAGTTAGCCACTTGCTCATACGAAAGAAGTGAAAAAGAAGAAAACTCAAAAACTTAGAAACAATTGGTCAATTTTTGTAGGTGACTGTACATACATGAATGTAAGTTAAACAACGACAAAAAGGGTAAAGACATAAATCAGAATTCGATCGAAACAAATACAATAAAAACAGGCATCTATAAATCTCCGGCATGATCCATGGTTATCTGGTTAGAACAAATGGTTTAGTTTCCTTAGTACATTGTGATTCGTGCGGAACACATTCCGTTAATTAACGGATTTAAGACCTTACTTATAAACTTGAATAAGTACCTACTGGTTAAATTATGCTCAAGATTTGCCCTGTCACTATCTACCAAAAAAGGATGGCAATTTTTTGAACGGTGTTTCAATTTTAACAGAAGTAGAGGGAAAATACTTTAAAAGTAAAATCGCTTTTTTCTATGGGATTTTTAACGATGTAAATTAAAATGTAACATTAGAGTTATTTTTTTATTGTTTATTGCAATCATAATAATTTATCTAATTTATTACAAAGCCTACAAACACAATGTTTCAATTTTGTCCAATATCTTAAATGATATAGCGGTGGACAGGTGCAATTTCTTTTAAAGTAAAAGTCTTAAGAGGCCTGCGACAGGCAAATTTCCATAAAAACGTAATACCGAAATCATTTAAAATTTAAGCATATTTTTATCAGTTTATGTTGTTAGATTAAGAGAGTAGGTATTTATCTAGGTTCCTGTTAAACTTTTGTTCCGAAAAACTTACTTAAAAAGAAATGTAAGCAAATTGAATTGAAATTTTTGTAGGTAAGTACACCAAAAATGGCATTTTTTCTTTACATTTGTTTTATAGTAAGTTTTTTGGAACAAAAGTGTAACAGGAACCTAGATAAATACTGCATTTATCCAAATAATATCATAAAGTGATAAAAATATGCTCAAATTTTAAATTATTTTGGTATTATAATATAATGATAATAATAGACTCTAAACTCCTATAAATCTTAATATATTATCCTATATATTAATGTAATCATTTATCCTCACTGTGACAGCTTCAACTAGAAACTATAACAAAAATCCAGTGTGTCTTCAACCTTATCTTGTTAATTTTTTGCAGTTTCTGCTAAACGCAACTAGTTACTAATGCAACAATGACGCGCGCACACTTAGATAATTAAAATCAGCTATCCATTCCACGCGTAAGAGTATCGCGCCATCCCTGTCTTACTCGCAACGTAAGATAGGGTCTTGCTCGCGACGAGACAGGGGCGCATGGCGGTAATGCGCTCCTCACATTCACTACTCGATACAGCACACAGTACACACACACACACACACACAATCGCACACACCAAGAATTCTTTGAAATGTAATTAATTTAGATTAAAGACTACCCACAAAATTATATTTAAACCGTAAAATTAAAAATAGTGATAATAATAGATACTAAGATAATACCTACCTACTGTTCACCTGGAAGAGACTAGTCACCCACAACACAGGGAATCCTAGTGTGGGGGCTAGAACACCTTGAACTTATTTTCTACCTACATCTAAATAAAATAATGCTTAGATATGTATTAGTGTGTATTAGATACTTAAATATTACTTAAGTACCTATTCAATTAATTATGATACATAGCATGCCCATTACCATAATATTATTAAGTAGATAAGTTTATTATGTAACCTACCTGTAATGATCGAGAAATAAATTATTTGATTATTATTTGATTTGATTACGTTCCTAGGTACGTAGGTACATTCGCCGGTCCCTTAATCATATTAAATCTATTTAGGTATAAAGCCTAAGTTACGATCCCAACCATTCTCTCTAGTTGCAACCTACAAAAAACGCTTGTGTCGAAAGGGCGACATTCAAAGCTGGTGCGCTCATTAACAAAGCGACGCAGCCGGAGCGCCACTCGACTCAAATCTGTGCGACACACACGCGGTGCATGCTATGCGTCGGATACAAGTGCACTAGCAATCACACTAATATTAACTAAACAGTAAGTTCGTATGAGCAAAAAACAAGAGAACAAAAAAAACTCCGTCACCAGAGTTGGCCAGTTTTTAGGCCGCCTAAAGACTTCTGTCGTGGCTTGACGACTTAAAAGCCGGGACCGACAATTTAACGTGCCCTTCGAAACACGGAAGCGTTCAGCTCGTAATGCCACTTGCGGTCACCTGGTCTTTGGATGTGAACGTTGCTTAACTTCAACAATCACTCAAGAATGTCTCAGCAAGCTACGCCACGCGGTTCAATAAACTTATATTATGAATGCGAAAGTTTGGATGGATGGATGGGTGGATGGATATATATTTGTGGTATTAATACATCAACAGGCTTTACGGATTTCCGACATTTCAAAATGAAGGCATAGAGAAAATCAGTCATTTTGGGAAAAGTTCTTTTTGAAATAAATACATTATGCAGATCAGTACATTTTGACATTCAGTCCAAACCAACCGTAAGGAACCTTCCTTACCTTACGGTTGGTTTGGACTGAATGTCAAAATGTTTTATTTGTAAGAACAAATCATTGCACTAAATTATGTGGAATCTAAACCGATGGAAAAAACCATTGAAATAACTAAGTTTAAATCAACAAAAATATTTCAATACAATTCAGTATTCTCCGTCGAAAAATGAAACTCGAGAGCAATAAACAAAACATCGTAAAATTGTGATCTCCATGAAAAAATATACAACGTCGTCAATCAAAGATATGGAAGAGCAGTAGAGTTATAATGCCGTAGCGCCGTATCCAAACAATTCAAACGCTCTCGTAGAGAATAGGTCTACGTCCGTAGCAAATGCCTACGGCGTAGCCGCATTCGTAGCGCGTCGCTTATAAAGACGGCGGTTTTGCTGAAAGTATTGTACAACTTGCATTTGCTCTCGGTTTTGTCGTAGAGTATTTTTATATAGGTACGTACGTATACTGCACAAAACAGAGATCAGTGAAAAGAAAGAAGTATTTTGCCTTGCAGTAGGAAAATTAAAAACAATCTCGATCTCGACAACAGAGGCGCTGTTACCTATGTTGTCCAACTGTATCTAAAAACGATTCAGGTGTCAAAATAAATACAAAAAAATATATTGCAAATCGCTTAGAAATAGAAGAATTGCGAACACCCAGGCACACCAGAATTTCCTAAATAATAATTAATAAATAAATAATGCTGGAAACACACAGCATCATTAGCCCCAACCAAAGTAAGCATAGCTTACTAGGAAGCACTGTTATGGGAACCACATGACTGATATACTACTTACATACTTTTTTAAACACCTATACATTTAAATATAAAGCATTTCTATTTCAAGCGAAGTTTAGATGAAAATAGTTGAACTGTACACACCTGAACACGAAACTTTGGGTTAAAATGTTCAAAAAGTTTTCACACCTAGGAAAGGTCAAAACAAAACCCCTCAACTCTAGCAATTAACGTGACGGAAAGTTGCGAGAACGAATTGTAGACCTTTATTACATTATGTTCTTAGGGTTAATGTGATGCCGCTCGATAAACAACAAAGTGGCCGAATCCCCTTTGTTAGAACCTACCTTCACAAGTTCTGAGTACTCACGGTATCCACTAATGGAATACTTACATAAACATAGACATAGCCTATAACAGTGTTCGGTAAAAGATGTGCCGCGGCACACTGGTGTACCGTGGTCATTAGTTGGTGTGCCTCAGAAAAATAAGCTTACCTATCTCAGTTAAGTTACTCCTTTGGACCGCATATGCTCAACTAAACAAGCTCATGTTTCGCATTAAAAAATGGTATAGATTAGCGGAGGAGTACTAGATATTTTGGAATTAAAAAAATATCAAATGATTTTTTTTTTATGGTGTACCTCCAAAATTTTCCGAATTCCTAGATGTACCTTGAACACAAAAAGTTTGCTGAACACTGAACAGTCAGGGATAGGTACTGAAGAATTAAAACCACAAATTTTTTTGAAATCTCAGGAGATTAGAGGTATTCTCCGAAACTACTCAACTACTTTTTCAAATCGGACTGGCAGTTCCTGAATTAACAGTCCGATTTGAAATAATATTTCAGCATTTGATAGCTAAATTCTTGAGGAAGGTTATAGGCTACCTTCACCATCATTATCATTATAGCACTACGAAGGCAACGCCGCGAAGGAGCTGCTAGTCTTTAACGAAAGGACTGAACCGGATTTGGCAGCAATTTAACATGACCTATGTCTCCAGCTAGGGCGTAAGATGACAGACGAAACGCAAAGACAAAAATCTTCACCATTTGAAATATATAACTATATATCCGTTGGTAACACCGTGGGGCGCAGATAGTGTTAAAGTAAAGACGACAATCAAAGGAAGATTAGACCGTAGACCGACGTAGATCCTGTAATGAACTTCGAAAACCACATTTTTTGCTTTCACGAAAACATTAAAGGGTAATTATAGAGGAAACCTCTCCAAGTTTGAAGACTTCGCCATATTCTCCAGACGCTGTTTTTACGAGATTAGCAAAATAAGCCGCGTTCGGCGAAAAAATGAGATCATTACGTGGCATTATAAGGGAAATACATAATAAAGGGACCAGCATTCGTAATGTACAGTTGGGTTCCGCTAAGCGACCCCTTATATTAATGATACACAATTTTCTTCGAAGCAACCTACATAACTCTAACGTGAGTGTTCTTCGGTTGAAATAAACACTTGCGTATGCTAGAACGTATTGGGTCAAGGTGCTTAGGGTAACGCTAAGGTACCGTCAGATTTATGATAAGTGATGATAAATGTCACACATTTTATATGATACAATGTCATTTTTCTAGTTAGGTATAATAAAAATGTATTGCTGATAGAGCGGAGTGGAAAACTTGTGCCAATCGCACAATACATATAAGTGGGATAAGGGCAGGGAGATGATGATGATGATGGTATTCTAAAAGGTTCGTTCCTAGTGCATTGACTTGAGCGATGTATTTATTGAAATTTATTTTTGTTGTTATAAATAAATTGAGAATGGATAAAACAAGACAAAGCAATCCGGAACATTAATCCAAAAAATACAGGTCACTGCATACAGCCAGCCCATTGAATAATTTGCCAATCCATTTTGCGCAGCATCCAACGGAAATCACAGCGGATATAAAATAAAAAATAATGTCACCAGTCAAACCTGTCGATATCGCAGTTAATATCGGAGTGTTTTATGTTTTACGATACGAGCCGACGGTAACTCTGACATAACAATTTTGGCGCCCAGCGTGGGGCGGAATTGTGCGAATTTTATCTGATTCAAGTATTAAGTAGACTTTATCGCCTAGGGTTTTCATGAATCGTATTTGAATTCTATTTATTTCCAGCTTTCGGCAAAGTGAAATGTCGCAATTTTTGGCATCTGCTCGTAACGTGAGAAGAATCAATATTTGAAGTTAAATAATTCCAATTCATACAA
This sequence comes from Camptogramma bilineatum, assembly GCA_958496255.1. Classification (NCBI taxonomy): domain Eukaryota; kingdom Metazoa; phylum Arthropoda; class Insecta; order Lepidoptera; family Geometridae; genus Camptogramma; species Camptogramma bilineatum. The sequence goes on from OY292471.1 coordinate 12,613,519, forward strand.
AATTTCAAAGTTTACTGAAAGCAAAACAAATAAATGACTATACTTAATTTTGGAAACAAAATATGAATAAAGTGTTGAAATATTGTTCTAAAGTTATGAGTAACAAAGGAGTAAGCTTTGTGTTCGTTTCAGATTTGGGAAAGAAAGTTAAAAATACGGCAAGCTTCAACTGTAATTTTCCAAGAAATGAGGCTGGAAAAAATGTTAAAGACAAAGCGTCTCATCCCTTTAAGGTTAACGATCGCATTTCCAAACAAGTCTTAAGTCCACAGAAATAGATCTTGATTCACCCTGGCAGTAGCAATCGTTAAGAAATATTAAAAGACGTAAAAAGAATATAAAATCATCCGTATCTGGCCTTTTTGTGAAGCTGGATCTGTTTATTTGCTTTGTTTTTGAGTCTGACTGAATAAATCGAAACTTCAATTCAACGTTCATTTTCTAAAACTTCTAATTTGAATCAATCGGAAACGGCGTTCTCATCATGATACGAAATCAAAATTGATTCTGTAATTGGCTAACAGGTTTGGCTGCTAGCTTACTTCATTAGTGATCGCAAAATGCAGGTTGATTCTAAAATTCATCAGTTTTAGGTACAGTCGAGGTTAATCGTTTCTAAGTGATTCTAGAATAACTAGAAAGTTATGAGAATAAACAGAGCATTGAAATAAGGCAAACGTACTTTTTGAGTTGTTGAAAATGTATATCGACCCTTTAATAAATAAAATAGTGGCGAATTACGGCAAAAGTAACTGCGAAAATAAGTTTGCCTGGATCGGTCTCTGCGATAAAGCTGAAGCCTTTATGTGTTTTTGTTTTGTTTTGTTTTCTCATTTCAATTACAATAAAATGTTTATTTATTCTCAAATTGTTCAAGTTAGTATAACATATTCTATGTTATCCTAAGGCTGGTTTTACTGTCACGCGTACCGTCGGCGCTGATAGGCGAGTGATCTTTATTACAATGAAATAAGGATACTGATTGTTTAGCAAAAATGCCAACGCCGATTGCTCTCGTCAGTGCTGAACAATCAGTATCCTTCTTTCATTGTAATAAAGATCACTCGCCTATCAGCGCCGACGATACGCGTGACAGTAAAACCAGCCTAACCAACAAGCGCTAAATAGTCGATATCAAAAGCTCTTGCAGCAAGTGCATCACTCTTCAACATGCGTTGGATGGAGCTCATCTAAAGCTGGAGTCGAGTGTTGTGTAATCGATCCGGTCATAACGAGCATCTCATCACTCCAATTAACTTCACATCGGCCGAACACTACACGTCTCATCCATACACTCTGTTATCGCTCTATTTTATGCTTGCGTGCAAAAACAGTATTTACTCGTAGACAAAACAATTATGGTCAGAGATATGAAGCAATAAAACGGGACACCAAGATTAATTACGGGGGGAGACCGACATAAACAAAAATTAAAACAGCACGAATTACGATGTAATCCTTTCGTTAAAATTACCTTTGTTTAAAAAATTGCCACGGGCTAAATAACACCGGGTGTTTCGCAGAACTCGCGTTTTTGGCATGTCCAGCCTTGCGAACCTATTAAAATGACCAGATTCAGTATTGCTGTATTTTTATTTGGAAATAGTATACGAGTACGCTATTATGGCATTAGTAATATCCTCAATTATATACGTAGGAAAGCTGTAATTAATTTCTAAAGTCGTTAAATCTAAGCTCTCTGGGGTGTCCGCGACACCCCTATCTGCATTCAATCGCTTATTACGCAATAATGAAATATAAATTGACACTTTTTATAACGTTAACGTTAATATAGATACCATTAGGTAGTGGTGAATAAAATTTCATGTTATTTTAACTCCACGTTACTGTTTTACAAAGCAAACAAATGTGTCCGCGCAAAAAAACTAATTTCTGTGGCGCTAATTTCTTTGGCATTTTCCTAATTTCTTTGGCATTTTGCTAATTTCTTTGGCATTTTTCTAATTTCTTTGGCATTTTTCTAATTTCTTTGGCCCAAACCTAATTTCAATGGGCACGAATACAGGGTGAATTTTTGAGATGGGGCAGTAAGGGCAGCTACCTTAACCGTTGTAGCTAGAGGAAAACGTTCTTAGGAGACCATCCTTAATTTTTGAAAATATTTCGACCTGCATTCACAGATTTTGAAAAATATGTACAGTTAGCGAGAAAATGGGCCATTTACACAAAAATTTTTTTTGATGCCAATCGATCCTGTTTCATCTAAGGATTAAAAGGCTCTTTCAGACCAACTGAGGTTAGAGTACTAGAAAAGTCAGAAATCGCTAAAATGTATTTCTGAGACAAGACAGTAAGGGCTACCTTAACCGTTGTAGCTACAGGAAAATGTTTTTAGGAGACTACCCTTAACTTTTGACGATATTTCAACCTGCATTCACAGATTTAAAAAAAAATGTGCAGTCAGCGAGAAAAGGGGCAATTTACATAAAAACTTTTTTTGATGCCAGTCGATCCTGTTTCATCTAAGGATTAAAAGACTCTATCGGACCAACTGAGGCAAGAGTACTAGAAAAGTCAGAAAACGCAAATAACTTTTATTATACATTTCGTACGAAATCATTTTGTCATTTGTCATAATTTTTCATCATTTTGTCGAAATATCTTCAAAAGTAAGGGTAGTCTCCTAAGAACGTTTTCCTGTAGCTACAACGGTTAACAAACTGCCTTTACTGCTCCGTCTCAAAAATACATTTTAGCAATTTCTGACTTTTCTAGTACTCTTACCTCAGTTGGTCCGAAAGAGCCTTTTAATCCTTAGATGAAACAGGATCGACTGGCATCAAAAAAGTTTTTGTGTAAATTGCCCATCTTCTTGCTGACTGTACATTTTTTTCAAAATCTGTGAATGCAGGTTGAAATATCGTCAAAAGTTAAGGGTAGTCTCCTAAAAACGTTTTCCTGTAGCTACAACGGTTAAGGTAGCCCTTACTGTCTTGTCTCAGAAATACACTTTAGCGATTTCTGACTTTTCTAGTACTCTAACCTCAGTTGGTCTGAAAGCGCCTTTTTATCCTTAGATGAAACAGGATCGATTGGCATCAAAAAAAGTTTTTGTGTAAATGACCCATTTTCTCGCTGACTGTACATATTTTTCAAAATCTGTGAATGCAGGTCGAAATATTTTCAAAAATTAAGGATGGTCTCCTAAGAACGTTTTCCTCTAGCTACAACGGTTAAGGTAGCTGCCCTTACTGCCCCATCTTAAAAATTCACCCTGTATATTTAAACCACTAAAACTTCAAAACGGCTTTATCAAATTGAGGGCCGCTAACATTAAAATGCATGTCTTTGAGTGCTTAATTAGGTATGTTATTTTTTTTTTGAAAAATAACAAAAAAAAATTGAAAAAATGGGGTACCGTTTTTCGGACCGCTTCTTGCGAATCATCCCCTTATTTACAAGGCTGTCGTATTCCATTACAAGTATAGATTATCTGTCGTCTAGTTTGTCTTTCATTGTTTCTAGAAATCCTTATACATAACAGAGGCATTCACGCATGAACTCATGAATAGAAAGTGGTGTCATACTGTCTACTGTTCACGTTTCTCTGAAGGGTCACCAAAACGGCGCCAGCAAATTGGCATCGCGTTCATTAAATGATAACTCCCAGAGGCCTTTGTCCGGAAAGCGAACGCCCGGCCGGGTTCCGGACGGTAAATAATGCGAACCTGACAAGGACACGCCTCGAAAAGTCGACTTAGTGAGCCGTGAACTTTTAATCACGAAATTGTGGACTGGGATTGGACTAGATTGATGAACGGTCGACGGAAGAAGAATGATTCAATTAACGATACCTTTTTCTTACTTCCTCTGCAGTTTATGTTACTGACTACCCCAGCCAACACTACGGATGCAGACATAGCTATATACAAGACAAAGCACGAATATATATTGTGTATATTCAATTTAGAAGCAGGTCAGCAGAATCAACTGTTTCTAGGTTTACAACCAAACTGAACAATACGTTAGCTATTCCACATTAGAGGTTATTGCCGACACCCATTCGGCAATAACCCGGGCGACACAAACGAGTGTATTTACGAGGCGTCGCTCGTTCGTACAATATTCAGCAGCTGAGACTTCGACGAGGAAACGAGCAATATCCACAATAACATAACTGTTTGATGCTTTAAGTAGCGGATACAGTGATGCCTTAGAAACCAAGTCTCTGATTCATTCACAGAAGCCTCAGTTGGTCATTGTATTGGTTGATTCATTAACTATCTCGCTCTTTTCCCTCTTTTAAGAGGGGTAGGCGCAACAGTTTTTCTTCTTTCACTCTCTCTATCAGCTATCATCTCAAGATTTAATCTTTTCTCCATTAATTTATTATACAGAAACAAACTGGACAGTTCATTGTCTACACATTTAACTCCTGCATAATATCTACGTGTAGAGGAATATTGGGATGTTGAGGCCACAAAATTGATGTGTGCTTGTACTGACATTCAATTTGTAGAGCCATTGCGGTGGTTTGAACGAGCTATTGATTATTCTATGACAGGCCTTGCACTAAGCCTAGGACGATTGGACTTTATTCCAACCTATTAAAATAATTATTTTTAATCATACTCTCATAATTTTTTGTTCTTAAATTGAAAGTTTCAATAAAAGAATTTGTTTGCTTAACATTGATTCAAAAGAAGATTTGCTTCAGTAAAAATATAGTCTCTATAATTCCCTTTTCCTTGAAAACAATTCAAGGCGGAGCTGGCGAATAAGAAACTATTGCCTCGAGCTAGAACGTGGTACAAAATCTCCGAGCAGCAAGATTGGCGGAATGACGCAAATGCCCGGGGCGATTGCTTGACACGTTGCCGTTGCCACGAAATATAAAGTTGTGAGTGGTGTACGTTTGAAGTTATTCCATATGGGGGTGAGCACGCATTCATTATTAATAAGGCTCGGGGTTTTTCCACACATTATATCGCTTTGAAACCTTCCGGAGAGTTCATGAGCCTCAAAATAGACGTTTATGACGATGAGGTTCTATACATTCTAAGCAGCTACTTGTAGGAATAATGCTTTTCAGTAAGGCTTTTTCTTTATTAACTGTTTGGGCTTACCCACATATTCATAAAAGCACGCATTCAATTCAACGTCGCTTAATAGAAAATTAATTCATACAAACTTGTCGCTTACTCAGATGACGACATTTTAGAACACCTGAAGACCACTGTTTCTGACTTATTGAACTTCAAAGAATAATCAAGTTAAAAATTATACCTACATTGCATACTTATCGAAAAAAACTGTATTGGAAAACCGCGTGCTAGTAATTAGCAGTACCATTGCAGATAACATTCTTCACCTGAAGGTTTTCCTGCAGGACGTGTAATCCAAAGAAAACAAGGCTTGTTGCACACACTTGGCTTCATTCCGCAAACAGCCAAGTTCCAATCCCCGTTACTGCCGCTTTAATATGCACTACGTCACAGAATAAAAACTAATTACGACAACGCTGCACCTGAAAGCCTAGGCTAATGATATAATGGAATATAACACCTAACACTAGAGCTTTTAGCTAAATAGGTCACTTAAGGCAAGTGGATTTCGAGCAATATCAGTTGACAGGGTTTTAGCATTACAATGAGACGAGATAATTTTAAAGTACTGAAGCTGAGCCGCAGGAACAAAATGTGACACAACAGAGCCAATTAACCAAAAAATGTACACTTGTTTCAAAATTTTATTCGAAAAGTTTACTCGAACTGAATGTTCCCGGTAATTGCCACGTGGATGAAACATTTCATGTTGAAATTCCACATAATTACTTCATTAACAGAGATCTACTCGAACAAAACGCCGTAACGAGGTTCGTGCTATCGATCTAAATAAGGTGCGATTGTCGAGAATTGAACGAACAAGAGGCAGTGACGATGCACTCTGCACATTTCGATTCGATCCCTAAAGGCGACATGTGAGGTGGTACGCGTTGAAAATTCAAATAGATCGTAGTAGGAGACAGGTAATTTATGAGATTTTATGGCGCTGGACACACAGAAAAGACGTAAGACGCAGACGGAGCGTGGACATTTGTCTCTTCCGCGTCCCTTTCATACAAAATGTATAGAAGCGTCGCGACGCAAAACATACAGAAGAGAAGGGGCGCAGGCGCAACGTTGTTCGCTGTCGCCCTGTCCGCGACGCGTCCTCGTCTTACGTCTCTTGTCTGGCTTGCACCTTAAGGCTGGATTCGACCAAAAATTATCTTACTCCAGAGTAACTAGCCGACATAATTGGAAATACAATTGTTCAGAAAGCGCAACCGAACATTATGTGCATACAAATTAATCCTGGTTAAAAGGTGTCAACTTTACAATGTCAAAATATTCAAACAAACAGTAGTTTACTCTCGGTAAAAACTTAATCCAGTTTGTTCGAATCCAGCCTTAGGCTTGTTTCACTCTTCAGCGTGTCGCCGGTCGCGTCCGCGAGTTGACCATTCACAGCACAGAGAATTTTGAATTTTCGAATTTCTCTGTGCTGTGAATGGTCAACTCGCGGACGCGACCGGCGACACGCTGAAGAGTGAAAAGGCCCTTAGTATCCATTTCAATACAAGCAAAACCTTAAATTGTGAAAGCAATTTCACAAAGTCATCAATACTGTTCTTCCGAGAAACAAGTCTAGTACGTGTCTTTTCAATCTTTTTACAAGTGTACAACTTTGTCTAAACGATCTTTTTGTTACGTCTTTCTGAAGAAGAAAGCAACTGAGTATTTCACCTTTGTGCAAGTTTCTGTTGAAGAATCTAACAAAAACAAAATTTCTTTAAAACGTTCCGACGAAACGAAGCCTTGCGAAGTTCTGAATAGTTACATGCAGATTTCTTCTTATTACTTTCTTTGACTTAAAAGGTTAAGACAAGGTCGGCAAAATAATGACTAAAGTTTTGCTCATTTTCTTTTTCTAAGCTCTCTTTTGCATGGATTAAAAATGCCGTTAAATCCTTTTATAGGGCCTCCAGACTCTCGTAGAGAACCCCCGAGAACACCCGAGAAGCGTGAGTGTGAAGAGCTTCTCGCCTTCTCGTTCTCTGGCTCGCCTGTTCTCCGATCGGTGTCGGTATTTTTGGCCGAGCCAAAGGATTTCTCGGGCGAGAAAAGAGAAGGGTCCTACACTCACGTTTTGTCTCATTGCAGATTAATGAGCGGCGGTGGGCAGACATCCATATTGTTTGTTTTTTTCGAGAATTTTCTTTCGTAAAAATGTGGAATAATAAATAGAGTTGAAATTTATCGATTTTTTTCAATCTGAGCCTATTTTATGGGTTGCTAAATATCGAAACTACTAAGATAAAAGTTTTTTACATTAAGTATTTTTTTTTTAACATTAATTTTAGTTACAACATTCACAAAGTTACAGTATGCAATGGCACACAGAGCCAAACCGGGTGCAGTTTCAAAATCGACGTCCATACCGGATAAGCAACAGATCACGACTGAGAACAATTGAGAGTGTGGATAGCTTGTTTGTTCTTCGCGAAGTCTCGGGCGAGCCTTCTCGCCGAGCCTTCTCTCGAGAGTCTGGAGGCCCTATTAGACTTTCTCTTCCTGTCTTGAAATTCTTGGGTAAAATATAGAGCGGGTTAACTTATAATCTTCACGATCTTGTAAGTAGGTAAGTATTTTGAGAATTCTGAAATATTTTTTTTAATATAAAATAGGTTTGTGTTTGACCACACCCTGCCTGATGTAAAGCAACAGTGCGGTCTAAGATGGAGCACGCTTACCTAGAAAGAATCTATTAACTCTCGATTTGAAGACACCCAAAATATACTTTTCTGGACTGTAGTACTAAGTCTCTAGTATTAGTAAGTCTAGTACTCCTCTACTAACATAAGATTGATTTCCGCAAAGTCATGCCTGAAACAATTAACTACGATCTTGTACGTCAAAATCGGACCAACTGACAATCTAGTGTTAGTAGTAGTGACCTCAAGGTACCTGTTGTGGACTTACTCATTTCCATCCATGTGTATTCATGGATATTGGATTTATGGTGACGTGTGCAGCTCAGGCCTGCTGCTGTTTGTTTACCTAACTGTACAGAGCGAGTTTATTCTTGACATCAGCCAAACAACAACAACACTAGGAAAATTACAGGTCTTCTTCTTTACAGGTAACACCGCTTTATCAATAAATATCTGGGCGACCGAGCTATGCTCGGGTGCAAATAGAGAAAAATAAAATAAAACTTACAAAAATAAACTTTTCCTGGCTGAGATTCGAACTCGAAGCCTTCGGCTGAAAGGCGAACACCCAATCCACTCGACTACTTTGGTCTCAACTTTTCTAGAATTACGAACCACATTGCACTGGTAAATCTTGCTGGTAAAAAATAGCGAGAAAACGAATTTTCCCAGATATGAGACCTAGCTAGATCGATTTTTCGCCTCCTTAAACCCCCGCAAATTTCATCGAAATCGTTAGAGCCGTTCTCGAGAACGGGAGTACAGACAAACAAACAAATATTGCTCGTTTAATAGAATAGGATTATTTTTAAGATGTTTTGGAAATAAAACTTAAGGAGGCACTTCGTTCTGACGGCAAGGTTCACGTTTGTATGCAACAGAGCCACACTGAACTAACACGCAGCTATCCGTAGTGATTCGTGGTATGCAAAACATTAACCATAACAAGTTTTAAAGCGCCACAACCGACGCCATAATGTCGCGTGAGATTACAACAGAACATTTTAAACTCAAAGACATAATCATTTTACAAAGCACTTCGTACATTTATGTTATCATCAATAAGGGATTTATATCGACATGTGCAAATAAATACCTCTTCGTGAATAATAGAAGCTTAATAAACTTTGGTTTTATTAACACTGTTGAATTTATATCATAATAATCAGTCTTAGATTACTACTAACGCCATCTATTGGCAATGCTTGTTAAACAGTAATAATTCAAATGTATGTGACAAGGTCTGTGGAATAAATGTAGTTGTTCGCGTGCACATACAACGGTCGTTTCATTAGAGGTTATGGGCCCAGATAAAATTAATTTAACAAGTATTTCGGACTATATCGAGTGTTATAAGTGTTTTCACTGTGTTGTGAAGGACAGTAGAATTGTTTTTACTTTGCGAAGTATTCGTGATCGGACTTACAATGACTACGAACTATCTTGTGAATGTACCCAAGCTCAAGGGTCGGGAGAACTACAGTGAGTGGTGCTTCGCTGCAGAGAATTTTCTTATACTCGAAGGCATGAATCACTGCGTGAAGCCAGAAGTCGGGGTGACTATAGGAGCTGCAGATGACCAGAAAACTCGAGCGAAATTAATAATGACAATTGACCCGTCATTGTATGTACATGTGAAAAATGTAACAACTGCCAAAGATTTGTGGGAAAGGCTGCAGCAATTATTTGACGATAATGGATTTTCTCGAAAAATAAGTCTGCTGAGGAATTTAATTTCGATACGCCTAGAAAATTGCAGCTCGATGACTTCATACGTGACTCAAATCATTGATACAGCGCAAAAATTAAGCGGTACGGGATTCGAAATTAATGATCAGTGGACAGGATCGTTGCTGTTAGCGGGATTGCCGGATCGTTTTTCTCCAATGATCATGGCCATCGAACATTCCGGAATTAGCATAACGGCGGATTCCATCAAATCAAAATTGTTGGACATGGAGTCAGTGAATGAACAAGATGAAGTTAGCGGCGCGTTCGCAACTCGATCAAAGTTCACCAGAAAAACAAATACCAATTCGTCTATGGCAAGAAATAATGTCAACGTCGTTGGTAACACTGATCTGTCAAAGTCAAACGTCAAAATGGTGAAATGTTATCGATGTAAACAACAGGGACATTACAAAAACCAATGTACGGCGAATAGTGAAAATAACTCATTGAACAAGAATAAGAGTAAGAGTCGAATGCAATCTAATGCGTTCAGCGCTGTGTTCATGAGTGGAAATTTCAACAAGAACGAATGGTATATTGATTCTGGAGCCAGTGTACACCTAACAGCTAATGAAAGTTGGGTTAAAAATGCATTCTATGAACAGAAGAAGGAAATTGTTGTTGCAAACAGTGAGAAGTTGTCGGTCTTGTGTTCTGGCGTTGTGGAGATTACGACTGCTACTGATAATGTGGACTACGACATCGTGGTAGAAGACGTGTTCTGTGTTCCGAAGTTAACAACTAATGTTTTATCAGTAAGTCAATTGATCCAGAAAGGCAACAGAGTGCAGTTCACAAATGATAGCTGTGAGATTTATAATAAAACTGGTGTTTTAGTAGCCACAGCGCACTTAATGAATGGAGTTTATAAGTTGAGAATGCCTGAAATGTTGGCTGCTGTGTCTGTATCTAGTGACATTTGGCATCGCAGGCTTGGACATGTCAACAGCAACTATTTGAACAGAATGCAGGATGCCGTGGAAGGTTTTACACTTGACAGAAAGACAGATATATCAAAGTCGTCATGTATAGTGTGTTGCGAAGGCAAACAGAATCGTCTGCCTTTTCCACAGAATGGCAACCGAAGCGATGAACTGCTGCATACAGTACATACAGACATATGTGGGCCGTTCAGTAACGTTTCAATTGGCGGTTCCAGGTATTACTTAATATTTGTGGATGATTACAGTCGAATGATATATATTTATTTTTTAAAGAATAAAAGTGAAGCATTTGTCTGTTTCCAGCAATATAAAGCAACTGTAGAAAACCAGTTAAATAAAAGAATTAAGATTCTGAGAAGTGACAACGGGAGAGAATTCTGCAACAAAGAATTTGATAATTATCTAAGCAAAGCAGGCATAATTCATCAGAAGAGCAACCCGTACACGCCACAACAAAATGGTATGGCTGAACGCTTCAACAGAACTTTAGTAGAAAAAGCAAGATGTCTTTTATTTGATGCTGAACTGGAAGATTGTTTTTGGGCTGAAGCAACCAATACAGCTGTATATTTACAAAACAGGACTGTAGCATCGGCTCTGAATGGAAAAACCCCTTATGAAATATGGACAGGAACTAAACCCGATATAAGCCATTTGAGAATATTTGGCAGTGTGGTCATGGTGCATATACCAAAAGAAAAAAGGTTGAAATGGCACAAAAAGGCCGAGAAGGGTATACTTGTTGGGTATCCAAATGATATAAAAGGATATCGTGTTTACATTCCACGTACAAAGGATGTCACAACCAGTCGTGATGTGGTGATCATGGAGAAGCCAACACCAGCAGAATGTACAGTTCAGATTGAGGAAACACATCCAACAAAGGATCCAGCTGAGAAGAATGTAGATTCAGTGGGGGACACATCAGGTGATTCAGATGATGAAGAATATTATGATGGTGATGAAACGTTTGTTCCAAAAGAAGATGACACTTCTGTCAGCAGTGTGGAAAGTGTAGTGAACGTTCCAAAGCGGAGTGAATCACAAAGGCTAAGACGTCAACCGGACAGGTATGGTTTTTCTAATACTTGCGTTATGGATGATAGTGTAGAAGATGCTAGTGAACTTTCACTTGATGAAGCTCTCAATGGACCCGAGAGAGAGCAGTGGTTAGAGGCAGTGCGGGATGAGTTACAGTGTTTCGATAAAAACAATGCGTGGGAACTTGTGGAGGCACCTAAAGACACTACTATTGTAAAATGTAAATGGGTATTACGTAAAAAGTATGACAGTGAAAATAAAGTAAGGTATCGAGCCAGACTAGTTGCTAAAGGTTTTTCACAAAAGTATGGGCTAGATTACACAGAGACATTTTCACCTGTAGTTAGACATACCACTTTACGGTTATTGTTTTCATTAGCAGTACAGTTAGACTTCAATGTTACCCACCTAGATGTTAAGACAGCATTCTTAAATGGTGATCTAGATGAAACTATTTATATGCAGAAACCAGATTGTTTAGATTCCCCTAGTGGCTCTAATGATGTGTTAAAACTTAAGAAAGCGATTTATGGCTTGAAGCAGGCCTCAAGAGCCTGGAATAAAAAGGTAGACAAGTGTTTAATTGAAAGTGGTTATGAGAAATCTAAGTTAGAACCTTGCATGTATATAAAAAATGTTGGAAAAGGTAAAACGATTGTAACAGTCTATGTCGATGACTTTTTTATCTTTTCAAATGATCAAAAGGAAACTGAACGCATTAAAGGTGTTTTGTCAAGTCAGTTTATAATAAAAGATTTAGGGCAAGTGAAACAATGTCTAGGAATGAATGTGAAATTTAATAAATTGGATGGGTCAGTGACCTTAAGTCAAGAAAATTATATTGATGCATTGTTGAAAAAATTTAATATGACAGAATGTAAAACTATTGATACTCCAATGGAGACCAGATTGAATATAAGTACAGGTCAACATGTAAACAGTGAAGTACCTTATCAGAAGCTCATAGGAAGCCTAATGTACTTATCTGTGCTAACTAGACCTGACATAACATACTCGGTAGGTTACTTGAGTCAATTCAATAATTGTCATTCAGATGAACATTGGGGATATGCAAAAAGAGTATTGAAATATTTGAAAAAGACTAAAAGTTATGGGATTAAATATTTTAAAGATGGGAATTCTGAAATAAAAGGTTTTGTTGATGCCGATTGGGCAAGTAACACTTTAGATAGAAGGTCATATACCGGATTTTGTTTCTTATTATCTAATGGGATTATTTCTTGGGAATGTAAGAAACAGAAGACAGTAGCTTTGTCGAGTACTGAGGCAGAATACATGGGTGTTTCAGAAGCTTGCAAAGAAGCTGTGTATTTGAGAAATTTACAATTTGAAATTACAGATAAAATGTATACTTTAAAATTGTACAATGATAATCAGAGTGCACAGAAGCTGTCAGCAAATCCGATATTTCACAAGAGATCTAAACATATAGATGTGAAATATCATTTTACTAGAGAATGTGTTTCAAATAACATTGTAAAATTATTCTATTTGCCAACAGCTGATATGCCCGCTGACTTGCTAACAAAAAGTTTGTGTGCAAAGAAGCATTATGCTTTCATGGACTTATTAGGTGTAACTATTGTGTAGAGTTATTGTTTAGGATAAATAGATGGTTCTGATTATTTGATAGAGTGGGGGTGTTGAATTTATATCATAATAATCAGTCTTAGATTACTACTAACGCCATCTATTGGCAATGCTTGTTAAACAGTAATAATTCAAATGTATGTGACAAGGTCTGTGGAATAAATGTAGTTGTTCGCGTGCACATACAACGGTCGTTTCATTAGAAACACAAAGCATATAGTACTATTTCGGAGAACAGGTAAAGCGCAGTTCCGATGAATTAATTAACAATATCCGACGTCGAATCAGACGCCTCACCTCGCCATGCAAGCAAAACGACACAGATCTGATTATCAAAGTATTTAATACAAACATCAATATTTTGCGATGAAATTGAAAAACCTTGCGAACCAAACTAAAGATTCGTATGCACATAATCCGTACCCATATTATAAATGTGAAAGTGTGTTTATTTGTTTGTTTAATTTTGTCCTGCTTTCGCGTCAAAACAGAGAGACAAATTGTCGTTATTTTTTGTGTGGAGATAGTTTGAGGGCTGGAGAGTAACATAGTCTACTTTCTATCCGGGTACCACGCGAGCGAAGCCGCGAGCAGCAGCTAGTTAGGAATAAATATATTTGGCGCCCAACGTGGGGCATTATGCGAGGTTCTTATTTATTAATACAAATTCCCAGCAGTAGGTCGATCGACAGAAAAGAGAATGAGTACAAAACATCAAAGCTTATTTTCATATATTAAATGTTGGAAACTCAGAAGATGGAAAATGTCACCCTTATTTTCGCTTATCCCTAAATCTAACCCTTCATATAGATCGTGGTTAAAGGTGGCTGTTGGTGGAGGCTACAGGAGCACCAGACGCGGGTCGATAGAGCCTGCGATGGCTCATTAGCGTCGCAGATGCTATATTAATTATTATACTCATTTACTCTGCCTATTTCAGGCGTTGTGATAATAGAGGCACTTTCCTGAGCAACTGTGATAGAGTGCTTTTTTTTTTGTTTTAGGAACGTAAGATTACAGAAATCTTTCATCGGGGTGAATAAACTGCGAGACAACCTCGCCCGCACCCCCTGCATTGCTAAGATGATTAATCAAATTTCACCCTTGCTTTAGCAAAATCCCAGACGCAGTAACAACTACTTAAAGGATGCTGTGAGTACAATCTAAGTTCTTACAACCGCATGACAGAACATTACTACCTAAATAGATTATTAGGTGCAACCCTTAACAGGTCAAAAAATCTACTCTCGATGGAATTTAGATTAAATTTCTATCAACTTTGATAGGAACTTCATTACCCTTATTACAACGTCTGATCGATCCCCTCAGAGTAGTGGAATTACGTCATTAGTGCCGATACGTCACCGATCCACAACTAATAGCAATCAACCGACATAGACCTTATTAGAAAGATACAAGGTTGAGTTCAGTCTGTTTAGACTATTGAACTTTCAGGTATGCGTGTCAGTGTAGGGCTGTAGGGCAGTTATTTTAGCTTGAGAGCCAGTGTTAATATTCTCATGGCACAATACTGAACTCTTGAAAGATTGTATCTAACTATGTGGGAAAGTTAAAAAATTGAACGGCGCTAGTCTTGGACTAAAAATGCCTTTATAAAGCCTTGAAGCGTCTCGATTTACACATAATTGGACTTAGTGACACTAGATGGAAGGGTTCTGGAAAACATAATACCATATAATGCAACTGATTATACAAGGAAAGGTGGAAGGGAAAAAAGGAGTTGGCAGGAGACGCCATTCCTGGTTAAAAAAAACCTGCGGGACTGGTTTTTCTGCACTCTGAACACATGGTACATGTGTCTTTTTAGCCATAGTTTCCCAAACGAAGAGATGACATGATGCTGCCCAATTTCCGATAGAAGGGGAACCCGAAGAAGATAAAGCCAATACAAGCTACAATCTAGCTAGACGCTTTCAAAGTATTTTTGAAGAGGGAAAACAAGCGAATTGTTCTCGTCTGGTGTTATCCGAAAGCGGTCATTGGTTTCAGGAATTAGCGGTCACCGATTGATTGATGTCGCAGGTGTGGTCCTCGATGGAATGGAGCGTTAGCACGGAACCAGGATAATTGGTGTGTTCAACGCGGCGTGAGAGCGACCTACTTATTTAGCTGTTATAGCCTGTAAGGGGGAGTATTTGGGTTTCTGCTACATTTGGTAGCAATGCTGATGAAATTATTTGTGGGTGGCAGGCATGGCTTAGTTTGTTTTGATATAGATTGGAACCTTTTATAAAAGACTAGCGGACGCCCGCGTGGACTACTACTTTTTTATTCCACGGGAAACATGCATTTTTTGGGATAGAAATTAGCCTATGTCACTCCATTCCTCCCACTATTTCCACACAAAATCACGTCAATCCGTCTCTTTGTTTTGACGTGAAAGCAGGACAAAAAAACAAACAAACACACTTTCTCATTTATAATATGGGTATGGATGTTTTTCAAACTATTAGTAACTTAATCAAATCCAATTTACTACACTGTATTATGAGGACTCAAAGATAAAAGAGAGTTAAACTCTTATTGGCATTTTTTGTTCTTATTAAAATACTTTTAAAGGGCTCAAAAACTTGAAAGCCGCTACAGACGGCTTAAAAAGTCCCTATTAAAGTACCAAAACAGTAATTATTTTCAGCGTAACATCAACCCTTCACAGCCGGGGGCGCCCAAAAGCGTCACCCCTGTACAAGTAATCTTATTCTGCTTAGAAGCAATTCGTACTTCGTGTCTTCCCACCCTTACTTGCTTAACGCACTAATCAACAATTTGATACAATAGATGAGAACTGCCTCGACTTCATGAGAAATATAATTAGATATTTGGAATTCGGTTGCGAATTTGCGATGTTCTTTTTTTCTGAGTTTCCGAGCATTCGACTTGCTGGCATGTTCTCGTAGTATAGGAAATCCGTACCCATATTATAAATGTGAAAGTGTGTTTATTTGTCCTGCTTTCACGTCAAAAGAGAGCGATGGATTGACGTGATTTTTTGTGTGGAGATAGTTGGAGGGCTGGAGAGTAACATAGGCTACTTTTTATCCGGGTACCACGCGAGCGAAGCCGCGGGCAACAGCTAGTTGAATATATTTTTTTTTTTTTTTAATATGCATTGGTTGTATTTAATTATGGTTTTGTAGCTAACTTATGAGCTTACGCTTATGAGGATCTGTAATTGGTTCCCTCGTTATTTTGTTTGTCATCTAATGTAAAATGGTTTTCATTTTAAAATGCTTTTTACTCTGTTGCGTTGTTTTAGAAACCTGTTTTGGTAATTTCTGTTTAGTAAAACCTGGTCTCCCGCGGCACAGGCTAACCCCTGGTGAGAAGACCACCAGTAACTATGATTCTTGTTAATGTTTATCTTTAGTTAATAAATTTATTTCTATTTGCTTTCATGTAGTAGACGAAATCCGATCGATATAACTCAAAAATAGCTTCAGTTTACGATAAAACATTCAAGTTATCTGCGTATGAACCTGATAAATGATGAGCCATCATTTTGTTCCACTTATCCGTCGTAACACTTGAAACACGAAAGTACTCTCAGTTTTAAGAAGCCACCAACTTTCTACTTAATTTTACGAATTTTCCAAAACGGTAAGTGTTTATTCGTGTCTGGCTGTAATAACTTGTGCGAGGGTCTGACTTGAAGCTTCACTCGACAGATTTCAACAAAACGGAAATATGCAAAGAGAGCTCATTTCAGTTCTTAAAAGCGTTCTTTGTGTATAGGCTTCGTTCCGAGGGTATTGGTTTCAAAAGTCAACAGAGCTTATCCAAGACTCACAAAAGCCATAAGTTTTAAAAAACTTATCTCAAGCCTGGTAGCTCCGTTACTTTGTTGCGTTTCACCAACTCTCGCAGAAAACTTTAAAATGGTTTCAGACTATCGAAATTTGTTGATGTCATTGAATGAACAGCGTAATCGGTGTCATCATAACCATCTAGTTGCGCACACGCAGCGTAATTACGGGAGAACGCCACCTGTCAGTCAATCGATCCGACCGTCTCGGTCGCTCGTCAGGCAGATCACGGAATGTTTGTAAATCATTCTAAATTTTTGTCTTAGTGTTACTATTTATTCAATATTATTTCAACTCCCTTGCGAGTCCAGCGATTAAGAAGCTTCACGCCTCCACAACGTCTGCCGGTCTTGGATGAGAAATCATTTATTGTGTAATCGAGTGATTATTTGTGTAATCAGCTGTTGGTAATCGATTTGTTTAGTCATTTCGCGAAGTGTTTTGTACGTACTCTTAATAAATGTTAATGAAACATTGGAAAAAAAATTAAAACTTGCAAAATGTGGACAATGGACATAACTATGCCAAATATGTATTTGAACCTGCTTTTGATTACCCCCTTAGACATCATAGGATTTTAAATGAAAGATTGTCTATCGCCCTATGGGAACGCAGTTGTGATCTCGTCTTAATTTTACTTAATTTGGCAAGGACGGGTAACATATAATTCACTAACCAAAGGATATAATTAAGATAGTAATTACAAACGATAGTAATTATAATCCAATGATGAAATAACAATATTAGGGTAACTTTGAAACTAAACACCAAAATAGGCACATGACTAACGACATTGTGACTGAGCAAAGTTACGCTTTAATTAAAATAGAGCATTGAAATATGAAGATGCTGTGGAAAGGTTAGACCACTAAGGGCTGATTTTTCAATAACTAGATAACTTTTATCTGCGGAAATAAAAATGCGATTTGACAGATATTTTATTGAAAATATGTCATAACGCCATATTTATTCCTCAGATAAAAGTTATTTATCGATTGAAAAATCAGCCCTAAATCCACTCATAAAATCAATATTACCTTGAAATGAAGCTTTTAGTAGGCTGGACTATGTCCAATTGACACGATGGCTGAAAATCAACAATGATATCACTTCCTTCAATTTAGCTACATCCATAGAAAGTGTAACATCCAAAACGCTGCATCTTTCGCAACTTTTCACATTTCATTCACAATTTCCATCGCATAAATACAGTCCATTTGAGAGCAATTCCATAATGGTACACAGAAATAAGTCATATAGTAGGTACTCAAAATGGAGTACTGTGTAGGTTCATTCAGCAGGATGGCGGTTCAAAGTGTTCGAACAGTCTGGAGCCTTAGGCAAGCTGCGAAAAAGGCTGAAAAGTGCCGTGAATATATTGGGTCTCCGTTTTTGAACCGTGACTTGGACATGATATTAGATACTCTTTAAAATTACTCTCTCCTCAACAAATGAAATGAGTTAGATAGGTACAATAAGTAAGTTAAACTTGAACGACAAACTGTTAAATAGGTACTTAAGAAAGCTACTATACTTTATGAAAGCATTGTTCTCATGTAAGTGACACGTCTTTGTCTTATTGAGAATAAAATATATGAAACGTACGTATAAAGGTTTAAGCTTTATACGACATTTTTCGAAGATGAGTAAACGGATCACATATCGATGTGAACAGTATTAAGTTTTTACTCGCTGTTTGAATATTTTGACATTGTTAAGTTGACACCTTTATAAGGAAGGATAATTTGTAAGCACATAATAATGTGCGGTTACTCTTTCTAAACAATTGTATTTCGAATTAAGGCTGGATTCGACCAAACTGTCAGCTTACTCCCAGAGTAGTTATTCCGTTAGCCGACAGAATTCGAAATACAATTGTTTGAAAGCGCAACCGAACATTATTAGGTCCATTCAAATTATCCTGGTTATAAAGTGTCAACTTTACAATGTCAAAATATTCAAACAAACAGCAGTTTAATCTGTGGTTTCATCTCCAGATAAAACTTAATCCAGTTTGGTAAAATCCAGCCTAAGTCGGCTAGTTACTCTGGAGTAAGATGACTTTTGGTCGAATCCAGCATAAATGGAAGGAATTTCTCCACTTATAGTCGGATTGCTCATTATGACGCACTAAAATTGACGGTCAAAATGTCATTTTTCATATATTTTTAGTTCGTATGAGCAATTCGATTATACACAATAAATTCTCTAAAACAAACAAAAACATGCACTGTAAATTAGGTGAGGTAGATGGGTGTAATAATCGCAATACAAGAGGTGTTGTAGCGGAAATACTCCGGACGGGACGCGTTGGAACCAATTATCGCAAGGACCCCTGTCCAGAGTGTAAGCCAGCGGTCAATTACTATTTTAAACACTGCAAAAGGTCTTGCCAATTTCAATTATTAAGAGACATTAGGTTTATCCTAAACGGAGATGGCGGCGAGACCTAAACCAGACTTTGTCAGGTCTGATAATGTGAGTTTACTGCCCAGCGGCCGCTTAAGCAGAATCACATAAAGAATTGCAATATTATGCCGTTCTTGTCTCCAAGTGTGAATGGGACCGTCGGAAGGGGAAGACCTAGGCGCACATTCCTTGACCAAATTGGCGAGTTATTGGAAAAAGGCCAGGTCAAGAGTACCCTAAACCGACGAGCTTGCATGAAGAATGTAATGAGAGTGAATGAAGCGAAAGAAGTGTGTCAGGATCGTAGCAAGTGGCGATCTGTGGTCTCTGCCTACCCCAATGATGGGATACAGACGTGAGTTTATGTATGTATGTATGTCACTCTCAGTCTATGAATATAGCATATAGTTCAATTCATATTGTGATTCTGCCACAAGTCTTTTTAAGCCCGCTGCGGTCTTTTCAATGTCAAGAGCAATCGCCATAAACAATAATGAAAATAGCTAAAACACTCAAGAAAGTCATTGCAATGCCACAATAACCAAAAAGCTAATTAAAAATTCTGCAATCAGAGTTCGAGAAATTAATCCGCAGTGAAATAAAAATATAAATGGATTTCAATAAACTCAATTGATTTTCATTTGTGAGCTAAAATATTCGTGAGAGTTTCCGACGCGTTGATTTCGTTCGAGATCAACCTTTTCAGCTTTCTAAAAGGTTCTCAACATTTGATTTATTATTAACCGACTTCCAAAAAGGAGGAGGTTCTCAAGTCGACTGTATGTTTTTTTTTTTTTATTTTTTTATTTTTTTTTTTTTTTTTGTATGTGTGTTACGCGATTTCTCCGTCAATTGTGGACCGATTTTGAAAATTGTTTTTTTGTTACAAAGGGTATACTCCCGAGGTGGTCCCATCGTCACCACATCAGGATCTGATGAAGGGATCCCGTGGAAATCGAGGGAAACCCTCAAAATATTATGGTTTTTATTGTATTTGTAGAACTATCGGGCTGAAATTTTGCATACTTATAGATTCTTGGTCACAATGAAATATTATGGTATGAACAAGCTGATCTGATGATGGAGTCAAGAGCTGTTCAACAGAACTCCTCAGTAAATAGGCCGATTGAGTTGAAACTTGGCATATTTGTCAAGTTCCGACTACAATGTAATAATATGGTGACAACGAGCTGATCTGATGATGGAGTCAAGAGCTGCTCAACAGAACTCCTCAATAAATTGGCTGATTGAGTTGAAACTCGGAATTCAGCAAATCTGTGAAGTTCCGACTACAATGTAATAATATGGTAATAATATGGTGACAGCGAGCTGATCTGACGATGGAGTCAGGACCTGTTACATGGAACTTTTTAGTGACATGGGTATCAAATGAAAGGGCTTGATGAGCGCAACACAATAAGTAAGGTGACGTCATTCTAAATAAAAATAAACACTAAAAATGGAAAAATAAAAAATTTTCAAAAAAAAATACTAAACCGACTTCAAAACATCTTGCACTGAAAAGCAAAAAATAAGAATATAAACAGATTTATTTAATTACTCATTATATTATTTATGTTAAATTGTTGAAGTCGGTGTAAATAAAACAATGATTAAGAATAGGTATTAAATTTTATGCACACCGAGTTCAACAATTTAACATAAATAATATAATGAGTAATTAAATAAATCTGTTTATATTCTTATTTTTTGCTTTTCAGTGCAAGATGTTTAGAAGTCGGTTTAGTATTTTTTTTTGAAAATTTTTTATTTTTCCGATATTATTGTTAAACGGAGCATCAATTCTTTCATTGCGAGAGATAACTGAAGCGGCTAGAATAAATCCAAAGCCTTATTTTCTCAGGAAATCCAGCAAATTCAAGTATTTTGTATTTACTTCATCTAGGCATCTACTTTCACAGAATAATAAGTACTACGGTATGTCGAGTGAACTAAGTACTTGGGTGTTTCGCAGGACTCGTGTTTTTGGCATGTCCGGCCTTGCGAACCTATTAAAATGACCAGTTTCAGTATTGCTGTATTTTTATTTGGAAATAGCATACGAGTACGCTATTATGGCACTAGTAATATCCTCAATTATATACATAGGAAAGCTGTAATTAATTTCTAAAGTCGTGAAATCTAAGTTCTCTGGTGTGTCCGCGACACCCCTATCTGCATTCAATCGCTTATTACGCAATAATGAAATATAAATTGACACTTTTTATAACGTTAACGTTAATATAGATACTATTAGGTAGTGGTGAATCAAATTTCATGTTATTTTAACTCCACGTTACTGTTTTACAAAGCAAACAAATGTGTCCGCGATAAAAAACTAATTTCTCTGTCGCTAATTTCTGTGGCATTTTCCTAATTTCTCTGGCATTTTGCTAATTTCTTTGGCATTTTGCTAATTTCTCTGGCATTTTTCTAATTTCTCTGGACCAAACCTAATTTCAATGGGCACGAATATATTTAAACCACTAAAACTTCAAAACGGCTTTATCAAATTGAGGGCCGCTAACATTAAAATGCATGTCTATGAGTGCTTAATTAGGTATGTTATTTTTTTTTTTTTAAATAACCAAAAAAAAAATTGCGAAAATGGGGTACCGTTTTTCGGACCGCTTCTTGCGAATCATCCATATAGATACTATTAGGTAGTGGTGAATCAAATTTCATGTTATTTTAACTCCACGTTACTGTTTTACAAAGCAAACAAATGTGTCCGCGATAAAAAACTAATTTCTCTGTCGCTAATTACTGTGGCATTTTCCTAATTTCTCTGGCATTTTGCTAATTTCTTTGGCATTTTGCTAATTTCTCTGGCATTTTTCTAATTTCTCTGGACCAAACCTAATTTCAATGGGCACGAATATATTTAAACCACTAAAACTTCAAAACGGCTTTATCAAATTGAGGGCCGCTAACATTAAAATGCATGTCTTTGAGTGCTTAATTAGGTATGTTATTTTTTTTTTTAAAATAACCAAAAAAAAAATTGCGAAAATGGGGTACCGTTTTTCGGACCGCTTCTTGCGAATCATCCACTTATATGCTTAATTGAAAAAATTAATATTCATATTAAAAAAGTTCTATTTCGAAAAGTGTGCATCATCAACGAATCCTATCAGTCAATAACGAACCGAATCAGCCCCCTGATGAGTCCATCTTTGATAGCGACCAAAATCGGTCTCAAACTGTCAAATATGACAGTTCAGTGACCACGCAAGTATCTGTCACTCATCTTAACGAGACTGAACGCGACAAAAGATACACCTACGTGATCGATATGACAGTTTGAGACCAATGTGAGGTTTGAGACAAGTTAGACAATCAGCCCGCTGATCCCTCAAACAGTTCACAATAGAAACAAATGCCTAAAATAGACCTGATAGACATGTTTCTCGGCGCATTACGCCTCCTTCTACCCAGTAGGTTCCGCAAAAAAAGGAACCGGCTCAACGATAACGCCTCGATGGCTCATCGATCGGGCAGGATGGTCGAGTCGGTGCAAGGTTGCGAGCGGTCAAGGCTTAAATAACATTGGAAGCTTTTATAATGAGACAGAGAAAAACAATCATTATTGATGTAATTACATAGTGTAGTACATTTGGCGAACCTTGCCGAGTCTGGCTGGACGTCTAAAATGGCTCGCAAAGCCTTATTTAGCCCTGACGCAGGATGCAAGTGCATGCGCAAATGACCTGCAGAATCATATGGTGTAGGTACGTGTACATGCGTACGGTATTTTTAGTCAGGCGTTTAGGATCAAGATCAAGCTGTCTCCCATGGGACCTCATGGGAGTATCCAGCATTAGCTGAGACTGGGCCTTTTTGGCACCACTGACTGGTATGTGAGTGAACCTTTTTTTAGTGTCTGTTTTTATTTTAAAACTTTCTCCGTGTATCTTTTTCTGTTCTGTATCCTCCGAGTGTGTCTCAATAAAACGTTTATCTTATCTTATCTTAAGATCTTAAGTTGGATGATATTGTTCAGATCAGAATTAGTTAATAAAATAAAAACAGAGTTACGCCATTCTCGCTTCTATTGCGTCAGCTCTTCCCATCCCTTACTTGAAGTGTCACAAACATTACCGCAATGTTCGCTGGATATTTCGGCCAACCTTCTATAACCAGCTTGAGGGCTATTCATAGCCTTTCACAGCGGTTTCGCTTATGTGGGAAAAGATTGAAGGTAGCCAAATTTTTAGTGACACGAGTTTTTAGAACGCTATTTCCTTACAATGTATTATGTGAGTAGACTGAAGTGAGTGTGTTCCTTTACTCACAATGAACTCAAGTGAGGCAAGCTGGTCGCAAGGTCATTGAGGGTTGTCTGCGACGAGAAAGTTTCAGTTTTTCTAACGAATGGTCTCGGATGAGGGAACAATCTGTCTAGCTCTGCTGGCGACTCGACAAGCGCAATTAATTTAAGTTCTCTACAAAGTTTGTAATCCGATCAGATAAAAAATAAGCAAACAACAAAGCAACTGAACGAGGAGGTCAGGGAGAAGATAGATGGAATATTTCATTCCTAACTGTTCCTGACCTGCAGAGTCATTCTGTACTAGACTCACTTCGAATTCACTCAAGTGACCGAGCTCACTAAATACGCAAGAATGTATTGTAAGTGTTTGTGGTAAGATTCAAATTTCGAATACGAAATTTTAAATCTGACAGCGGATTCAGCTCTTCGACGTTCGAAGTGAGTTTACAGAATGAGCCTACTGCTCTTCGACGTTCGAAGTGAGTTTACAGAATGCGCCTACTGATCTAAGGGACACAGATAATTCTGTTACGTTATTTAGTATCTTGTATTCTGTAGACCAAGTTATCAAGTCAGTTATGAGCTACACTGCGATGAAGATTTTAAGCCGTCTGAAGGATTCCGTCATGGCTTAACTTAACTTTGAAATCGAAATCAATAGTTATCAAAGCACGGAGGCGCTCACCCCCTTACTTATGAAAGATGTTTAAAGTTGAACACTGGTTGAACAACGTCCTGTCTCTGTTTGTCACTATCCACAAATAAAGACAGGACGTTGTTTAACCAGTGTTTCACTATAAACAGCTTTCATAAGTAAGGCCCTCAGTTGTTAATGACACTGAGAGCGCTTGTATTGTAGTCGTCCTTTTTTTTCGCCGGACAACGGACCGTGTTTTTCACCGGATTCGCGGTGGTGTATGGCGCGTAATGAATGTGTGTACACGCGCCGGATATCGCTCCGGCCGGCGGACAATTTATGCCGTTTATATGGATATTCGTTTATTGACGGTCCGTTGTCCGGGGAAAAAAACGGACGTCTACAAGCGCTCTGACTGTTACGCATCTATTTTATGACCGCGCGAATGTCGCTTAGTTTTGACGATCTATCAAGAACTGACGAATCGTTCGAGAAAATAACCTTTTGTATTTAGTTCAAGTTTTATTTAGTTACTGTACAAGTTTTATCAAGTAACACAATATAATGAAACTCCAACCACATAAGTGATGAGTTGAAGTCGCCTATATACCGACCGACTATTATTTACGTCATAAGTGAATTACTGAGGCAGTACGTCTCGTGCAAACAATAGGTGGGAAACCGACCATCTTCCTTTCGTATTCAGTGGTTTGTTGAATGTTTTGCTATTTTTGTCTTATTGTATTGTGAGAGAAAGATGTTATACAGGAAATATCGGGAAACTTCTTATTTTTACTTAGTGATTATTTTAATTGCAAATAAGGAAGAAATAAAATAGTTTATTCATTTTAGCCTAGGGCATAAAACAAATGGGAACATAGGACAACTCCTTCTCATTTTCCAGACTTTTCTGTCTCTAGCTCTGTAAAAAAAATACTTTGTACGAATAACACATTTTAAACTTTCGCGATCTGTAGTCTACCCGTGACCACGAGAGCTGAGCTAAACAAAGGTACCTAATTACGCGATAAAGTCCCGTTAGTTCGTTTAAATTTTGTATGAATAAGTTATTTCCTGTAGAGAATTCACGTTACCTACTTTTTTACCCGCTTAAAATTCTTCTAATCAGCAATGAAGTCAAAATTCACTGTCATGATAAAGAACAGGTACTTTACTCAGATCTCCAAATCTAGGGACGTGAAAATATTACATTTCGCTTCATTTATTAGGTAGTTGTTTACATAAAAACATGTAAGTATAGGTAAGTCTTATTCTATAAATTGTAAATCCGTTATTGGCTGTAAGAAACATAAATAAGTCGATTTGTTACTACTAAGAGCTGTGGATTTTGTTTAATAAATAAATCATTTATTGAGTGCGTCCGTCGTGTTAGTTTTAATAGACTTGACTAGACTTGTTTAGATCGAACCCGTGTGACGTTTCAATTTTTTTACGAGTTATTAGATAAGGAGCGCTTAATACAATAAGGTATTTTGATAAGAACACTCTTAATGCGTTATCAAAGAAAAATGTAAGTAATTATACCATGAAAACATTTTTTATTGTTGTCTTTTTGAATTTTTTTTTCGAAATTTTGAAACTGTTTTAAAAATTACATTTCTGAAGATTCTCGCTGTTATTCATAACGGACTTAGAGGCTTTCTAGAGCAAGTTGGCTGACAAATCTTTTCGCAAATGTAGAATTACTTACAAGCATTGGTTGTAAATTGAATTCTGCAACACAGCTAAAACAATGCTGTGCATAAATAACCTACGCTAGCGAAGCGATGAAATCGAACACGTTTCCTACTCAAATACCTACGCAAGCGACCTTAAGACCATAGAAAGTTCTAGCTAGCCTCAAAGGGCATTGGATGGAATGGTGGATATAGAAATTACCTGGCTATTGGGTGTGGTGTCTGGACGGCCAATTATTATTAAACTAGACTACCACTATATTAATCAAAATTTTCTTACTAGAGGTAGTAGAGAGGTACCGTATTTCAGAGGTACAGTCTCGTCTCGTCTTACGGAATCGATTTAGATGAAAAACTTAAAATGTTATGCTAAGCATCTGAAACCCGTGTGGGTAGAGCTCTATATTTTTATTCCCTATTCGCCGACCTTTCCACCTACATTAATAAATACTTCATCACATCTCGTCGGAAATACCTAATATTTCAACGTTCTCGGAAGATGAACCGAAAATCGTTTACGGAATAAAATAAGTTATATAATTCCCGAGGGAAGTAGACACAACATCTTACCTGTGTTAATAAATATGGGAAATTGCTCACGTCTGGGGTTTGGCTGCGTGTCGATCGCTGCTTTGTCGAATAGGTAGGTAGGTAGGTATATTGCGAATATTGAGATCATCACCATCAATGGCTGACTTCATTAACATAAACTAAAAACTTAGGCCTTTACATCTTTTACTAGATGATTTATACAGTGTTAGGAGGCAATCTTTGCCTACACTTAACGGAATAACATAGCTGCATTGAAATTCTATGACTCTGGGGTATTGTGACAAAATATTGGCTACGGCGCCGGGGTGCCGCCGCCAGCGCGCCCGGGGCCTACGCCATTGAGCGTAAAGCCGCTGATACATGTTGGCCCAACCTTGCCGAGTGAACACCAATGACAATGTGTAGAGAGAGCATATTTGCCTCGCCTTGCCATCGCTCGGTGTCGCTCGCGTAGCTGGCCGAGTGAATACAAGCGCATGGTATTATGGCGAGCATTTCTCTCGGCCAGCTAGGCGAGCGACACCGAGCGATGGCAAATAATGGTGTCTACGTGTTGGCCTTCGCTCGCGTTGGCCTAGGCTCGCCAAACATATATAGGCGGCTTTAGTTTAGTACAAAAAAAATGGGATTTTGTTGATTGATTCGATTTTGTAGTAGACACCTAATAATACCTACCTAGTAATACCAGGCCTGTCTCACTTCTCACTTTAGGTATTTATCGGACGCGCGCCGCCTCGGGGGGCGCGCGACATAGGTTGCCACTTGCCGCTCGCTCGGCTTGCGGACTAGACGCATTGTGCGTACTTAATTATCGTGATCTCGTATACATCGTTTCTTGTGATTTTTGCACGATAACTAAACGATCTAATCCGTATAAAAGATACTGCTGTGTCTACGGGTGTCTAAACAAAAGGAAAAGCAATGAATGGACATTAACATTCCACAAAATTCCGGAAGATATTGAAAGGTTGGTAGGTAGCTACTAAGCTTTTCTATAATTTGTTGTAAGTACCTATTTAAATAAATCATCAATAAATACCTAGGTAGGTACTTACTTTTACTCTGTAACTGTAGGTGCATAATGAAAACGAGATTTTATAGGTACCTATTCGATTCCTTTTTGATTGAATAGGTACCTGTTTACAAATAAATAAACATAATACACCTACAAAACTACCTACCTACAAAACTGTAGGTAGGTAGGTACCTACAGTTTTGTTTATTTACATATGTACCTAAAAGTAACTTATCCATTAAGTAGGTACCTAACCTACTTAATATAATAATTGTAGGTAAGTGTTTAGAAGTTACATTACATTCATAGAGCCATGTTGGTCGAAGTGATTAGTACCTCAACTTTCGAGACGAAGGTCGTGGGTTCGAGTCCTGGCCGTGCATTAAATTGCAAATGTGATTGCAAACCTAACATTAAAAGGGTGATTAACGGATAACGGCTCCCGGTCTAGTTGTGTGATGATGATGATTGTGTGTGTCTGATCGATGTCTAGGTAGGTATGAAGGTATAGATATTTTGAAATGCAATTGTTTACAAAACGAACGAGATAATAATGTATCTACCTACTTCACCTACCTACGTACAATACGTAGTACCTACTTACTACTATTTATTCTGTGGTAACGGTAGATTAAATTATATTTAGGCCTACTTATTTTAGAACTTAAGTAGGTACTGTTTTTGTGACAGATAAAATAAATTAATTTATTTGTGTTGTCGCAAGCGAAAATTCGACAACCCTTACGAGTCGCGTCACACCGCGCCAGACAGTGACACAGTTACGCATTAGAGCAGGATGGGAATGTTTAGGCAAATATCTCGATAGGTAATAGGCCCATAGGCGAGTTGAATTGCACTTTATAGCTTCGCCGCGAGAGTCTCTATTTAAACAAATTTACTCGCGAAGTGACCCTTCTGTACGTAGTACTAGTATTCTGTGGTAATACCTACCAACTCAAAGGACGTCCCATATCTTATCTACTCGCGACTTGTGGTTCATAGTTATGCATGACTGAGTAACGATTTGGGTAGCGATAGGGTAGGAAGGACTGTGGTGTGGTGGGTCATCATGTCCCCCTCCTACCCTTGCCAGTTTTATTATCTTTTTTTTGGATATTGTTTCTCTGGTTCTTTTCGGTTTACGTCAGGCATTGGCTTTCGAAATATACCTAAATGGCGATGGAACCAGTGTAGTGAAGAGATTAAAGAAAGTTTTTAATTTTGAGTGTGATGTTTATAAATTGATCCCACCCAACTGGGAGTTGATTGACCTAACTATAAACTTACTTATAATAATGATTAGAAATTGAAGTCATTAGCCAGTGAATGTAGGTACCTAGGTACCAACCTAGGTAGGTACTCAGGATTTCGCGATCTTTCGTTTTTCGGAACCTAGGCACCTACCTACCTACCATGTTATTTCACGGATCACTTCGTTTCATCATTGTAGGTACTTAACCTTCCGTACTTACGGACATAGGTACCTACCTACCTATTATAGCGACAGACAAAATTACCGGTAGCAATAGCAGTAAAACCGCATCATTATTGCATGCATCAATAATTAGCTTAGCATCGAATTGGTTGTGTACGACTGCGGACATTGAATAAACTATGTGCCTTTTTCGATTTTTTATTTACTGACTAATATCCGCGAATTAACTAAATAGGTATTTTGATCCTAGATATTTTAGAAGTGAAGAGACATGATGGAAACATCGATAGATTGAGGAGAAATAATAACGCGTTACAACATCAAAACAAACAAGCAAGCACGACCACCGGCCGCCTTGGACGCGCGGCGCACGACCACGGCGATCGATAAAAAAAACAATGAAAATAATGTGCTGTTCACTCTGTAGGTACTCCTTCACATCAATTATAATGACGTAGTTATAATAGTTACCTGTAAAACATAATGCACGCCTGACCATTCAGCAAAACACGATACACAACGCACTAACAATCGTCTAACCTGTCCAAGACGATTCCTATTGGAAAGGCATGGAAATGTTTGTATCCAGTGATTAGCTCCTTATCAAGGTGATGACTTACCAGATGCAAGACGGTGTTCACGAGCTCCCTGTTGGTCACCTGTCCCACTTCAATCAGCCCGATAAGAACTGCAAATTTCAGGCTATCGTTCGTAGTCATCCTGACCACCTCTTCAGGTCTCTTGATGTCACTATACGGCGGCGATTTTAGGTCCGCCATGGTTTGTTTTGTCACTATTCACTGATACACAATTTTATAATCCACTCGCGACCATGGAAATCAAGAAAACATTATTTTCTCATCTCACATGATAACACACCAAAGTCGCATTCCGCCATTTTGGATTTGAATAGGTGTTGCCATTTTGCAAAGATCCAAAAACTACCATAACACATTACTTTCTACCATACTCATTGGTTTTCTTGTTTTCTCAAGGTTTTCTCATAAGCTGCTCTGATTCTATGTTGTTCTATTCTGCCTCCGTTGTTGTACAAATCTAAAAAAAACACTATTTTGTTGATATTAATAAAAAGATCATTTTAATCTTGTAATAATTAATGTTTAACCTTCTTATTAATCAAATAGATAATTTAGAAGTTCAAAACTACTTTGAATTTACATGGAGATGTTGGCATGAATGTAACCTGAACTAGCCACAAATAAACCGGATGTGACGCTACGTCTATGTTTCACTTGACAGTTCGGTCATCTCTACTTTTTTTTTAAATCAGTCAAAAAAGTAAACATGGCGGCGATTGACGTCGAAGTACCGAAAGTGAGTTTTGTCGTGTTTTTCATAATTAGAAACGAAGGGAAATCGAAATATCATTTATAAATTACAACATTTAATCATTTTCCACATGTCAAGTGTTTATAATTAGTTTGTTTACGTAATTTCCGTGTGTTCCTCAATGTTAGGGCGTTGTTCTGTCTAGTGGAAATTCGTTGTAAAACTGTCGCGATGGAGTGATTATGGAGATGATAACATAAATAGAGCATTCCTTTCGTACCGGTACGGTATAATAACAGTAAACATCGCTCGCGTGTGTTTTAATACGTAAATTATTTGAGTTGTGAGTCTTTGATTGAGCAGTCGAGCAGTCATGTTCGGTTTGTATGTTGACTTCGTTTATTTCTTGTAGCTGGAAGCAGCGATGCGTACTCTAAAGTTGTCCGGGCACGTCGGTTTCGACAGCCTGCCGGACCAGCTGGTGAATAAGAGCGTGCAGAATGGATTCGTTTTCAATATTCTGTGTATAGGTGAGTCAATGAATCATCCACAAGTGTTTCAGCAATCATGCACGTACCTATCACACCTTGGGGGCACACCTACTCATTTGTCGGTGTTTATTTGAAAGCTATAACTTGACACTGCAATTACCTACCTGATAATCATCAATATTGATTATTATTTCAATTTATGTAATGAATTCAATCTTTTTCATTGCTAATATTCCTTTTATAGGTAATGAGGAAAAATATCAGATTTTACAGTTCAATGAGGAAACTTATAGGTACCTACATTATTTAGTTGGAAACTGTATCTAGGTATCTGCCAAACTACTGTAAATATCAAAATATAAAAATGCTATTCCTTATTCTATAATTAAACAGGCCACCTTCTTGCCTCAGAATTTGCCACCGGTGCAGCAATATATTGTCGATCATATTCGAGACAAGCAATAGTTCCTCGCTACTGTAATATGCAAGGGATACAAAGATAGAGCACCTATTGTGTCTGTTTGGTACTTTTAATACAATCAGTTATTGAATGATGAGCAGTGATCGGAATGAGGCGGGCTAAAATACCTAAAGTTTGAAAAATAACAGAGACAAATGGAGACGCCTTAGGACTAAATATTTTTTGACCCAATTATTTCCGTTTCCGGGACATTAATAAAGAACATCTAACATTAAGGTGAATCATTTTTTTACCCGAGTTGATAACAAAAACTAAAATGTAAATTAGGTATAAGGATAAAAAACTTTTTTCCGTCGGTCAAATAGAAAAATTATTTGAATTAGTTCACAATATTATTAACATTAATTTTAAATGTACTTAGTCACTGTGAAAATTGTGCCAACTTTCAATAAAATTCTTACTTACTACAAGAATAAAATTCTTGTAGTAAGGAAGTCTCCCCTTTTTTGCCTCTGTTCTTTGAACTTTAGGTATTTAAGCCCGCCTAATTCCGATCACTGATGATGAGCAACTGATTTGGAAATTTGATGTCAAGCAGAGCTAATCTATAGGTTGTGTCATGTAAAAAGAACGCTGGAAGAAAGTGGAGGGGGTGTGTTTGGTCTCACGTTTGCGCATGGGTTACCTATTCCCAAACATGAGACAAAACACACCCACGTCCGCATGACGCGAACTATACCTGTACCTCTTGTTTTGTCAGCCCTATCTGTATAATTACATTTCTTCTCGGTAATTTGTAAAACATTCACTCAGGTGAAACGGGTCTTGGCAAGTCCACTCTCATGGACTCTCTCTTCAACACCAACTTCGAGTCATCTCCGAGCCCGCACAGTCTACCCACAGTTAAACTGAAAGCCCACACATACGAACTGCAGGAAAGCAATGTTCGTTTGAAGGTCAGTTTCATCAGAAAATGTATTTACTGTGATTAATTGTTATCCAATTGGGAGTAATCCCAGTTGGATTGTAGGATCTGCAGGGCTAAAAAGGTCATTATAGTCTAGTAAATAATAATAAATAAATAATTATAGCTGGACATTTCACACAGCGCCATCTAGCCCCAAACTAAGCAAAGCTTGTACTATGGGAACCAGATAACTGATAGATTACTTATATATTTGTAAATACATACTTTTAATACTATATAACACCCAGACACAGAACAAACATCTATGTTCATCACACAAATGTTTGTCCTGGATGGGAATCGAACCCACGACCTACAGCGCAGAAGGCAGAGCTACTACCAACTGAGCTAAGAGGCCAGTCAGTAGTATAGTAGTCATCACTATCTTAATATGATGACACCATGCTTTTTCTTGTCAGTTTTGTCCAAAGGTTGCCCAGAGATCAATTAGTTTTTCACTTTGTTATATTTTTGTGTCAGTATTAAGTTGGATACAATAAAGAGTTATCCATCTACCTCATAATAGGCTCAAACAAGCAAATCCACCTAAATTTGTAGATGTTGAAATCTTATCTTTATCCGCAACAGAAACTCTCTAATTGGGTCAAGCTCAATACAACCTAATTGGAAGACTTCCAACCTAGAGGCAACTTAGTTTAGAGTATCAATTGACAATGACCTTTTATCTGCTACTTTCTACTCAATAACAAACAAACAAAAAACAGTCGTGTATAATAAACTTTGTATCTCAATCATCATGATTCATCTAATTACTAATACGTCTATATCTATACTAATATAGTAAAACGGAAGAGTTTGTTTGAACGCGCTAATCTCAGGAACTACCAGTCCGATTTGAAAAATTAGTTTAAATTATAGCTACTCTTGAGGAAGGCTACTTTTCATCATCATCATTACCATTATTACCATCACTACGGGGGTAATGCGAGGGTGTTGCTAGTAATAAAAAAGCCCTTAATCAAACTGTTCAAGATTGATCTATAACAAATCCATTAAAATCAATTTATGGTTTTACAAAGATGTTATACAAAGTAAGTTCGTATGAGCAAGTGGCCAACTCTGATGACGGAGTTTTTAGGCCGCTTAAAGGCCACCGTCATGGCTTAACGACTTAAAAGCCGGGACCGACAATTTAACGTGCCCTCCGAAGCACGGAAACGCTCAGCTCGTAATGCCACTTGCCCATCCATCCAAATTGTGACCGCGCACAATGCTGCTTAACTTCAACGATCAATCAAGAACGTCTAAAGCAAGCTTCGCCACGAGCGCTTCGATGTTAAAGATGTTATCATCCTCAATGAATCAAAATACTTTACTTACAATTTCTTAAAATAAAACTTAGGTCTTTACATCTTTACTAGATGATTTATACAGTGTCAGGAGGCAATCTTTGCCTACACTTAACGGGACACTGAAGTGTCTGGGACATTGTTTGAGATGGAGTAGGCTTGCCCAGCACCTAAACAGTGTCTGGGACATTGTTTGAGATGGAGTAGGCTCGCCCAGCACCTAAACCATCCTCTCAGTCTCAGCTTAAGCGGCCATATCCACAGGAAAGACATGGTCAATACGTGTGGGGCTGACTAAGCCGCGGGTTTCTTCACGATGTTTTTCTTCACCGTTAAAATAACAGTCTACTTTATTCTCCCACCAGCTGACAATCTGCGACACAGTGGGCTATGGAGACCAGGTGAACAAGGAAGACAGCTTCAAAGCGGTGGTGGACTACATTGATGCTCAGTTTGAAGCATATCTTCAAGAGGAGCTGAAGATCAAGAGATCTCTGCCTGCGTATCATGATAGTCGTCTGCACGTCTGTCTATACTTCATCTGTCCTACTGGTGAGTAAAACTGATGACTGAAGAATGATTAGTAGAGTCCGTGTCAGCACTCAAGTCCTACGGCAAATGCGGGAACTAATGGTTTTATATAATTTATTATGCTCTTTTAGTCAAGGTCGTTCAGTTGTTCTGTTGTGTAGAACTAACGAACGTATAAAATTGCATAATTATTATTGTTCAAGCCTTATTTATTAGTAATCATTAATTAGTAATTTTTTATCCAACCTAGTTCTGCGATAACAGCGCCGCGTCTATCGGACTTCAGTGGTGACGCGCACTCTAGTCATTGCATTTCCAGGGTGTTTAAAAGCATCTTATGGTGGATGTGTCACTGTAGCCCGCGAAATTCAAATTTCCTTGCGTTTTTTGCAATTTGCAGGACTGTGTCAGGTTGTATTTTGATCAAGATTTGATTAGCGCAAATAACTTAGTAGGTATTTCCATTATAACAAACAAAAGAATCATCAACAACTTTTTTAATGTCACAAAGCCGTAGTGACTTTGATAAAATTAATGAAAATCAGGCTATAAAAAGTTTGCGCTCATATCTTCCAATTATCAAGACTTTTAATTTAGTCTAATGGGATAGTCAGAGGTACGTCCTAATACTATGGCGTATGTTTGCATTCAACATTATCATTTCATATACCATGACACAAATCCAAAAGTATCAGCACAAAATGTAAAATACCTTCATCTAATTCAAAAGTCCAACTAAAACTAACATATTTTAAAGTATAGTCCGACACAAAATAATAGAAATAAATGGGGGCGCCACTGTGCGAGCTAAATACGCGAAATAGATAAATTCTCTTTTAGAAGTAAATTATTACTTCTGACTGACGTCTTTGGTACCTGTACCATAGACAAGAAAAGAAACCTGTACTTTACCATAGATTAGTAGAGAAAGGGTTTCCAAAGTACTGAAATTTTAGTTGCCGTGTCTACCCGTTTTTGCCGGACTATAGTGTTCAGTGAAAAAACGCCATCTCATATGCCCGTCACGTCCAACGCCGTCATTAAACTGAAGCCGCCCGGTGGGAGCTAACCTGGCGTACATTCCGCCGCTTTGACCTAGTGGCACGGGCTAATTAGATGGACTTATGACATGGGAAACTAGCTGATTGCACTATCTACCGCCTGCGCTACTTTGCTAGACTTATGACATGGGAAACTACATTACTGATTGCACTATCTACCTGCGCTACTTTGCTGGCATAAAACACTGTTTTGTTTTCAAAGGACATTCTTGAATGTTTTAGAAAAATCATGATTTTTTTAAAGCATCATCTGAATTCTTTAATATTGAGTAACTTGTGCAAAAATACTTGTGATAAAATGTAAAAGTACGTTTGGAGCTCAGGCCATTTCTTCGAATTACAATGTCCTTCAATCGGCGGTCTTATCGCTCGTGACGATTTCTTCCAGACATATTGAAAAGTTTTATGGACACGGGATTTTATCGCGTAATTTACCTTATTTATCCCGATGTTTCGGCTATGTTACAATAGCCGTGGTCGCGGGCAGACTAGTGATCGCGAAAGTTTAAAAAAGATTATTCTTCCAGACAACCGTAAAACTATACTAAAACTAGATGGGGTGTCAAACAACAGAGAATGATGTCGAGCGCGTTTGGTATTCTATTCACCAGCCCCCGAACTAGTTAAGAAACTGTATCTTATAGGAACCAATGTTCTACGTATCTTGTACATACTATGTAGCTACTATTTTTTGTTTCTCATCCTTT
The DNA here is from genome assembly GCA_958496255.1 of Camptogramma bilineatum. Classification (NCBI taxonomy): domain Eukaryota; kingdom Metazoa; phylum Arthropoda; class Insecta; order Lepidoptera; family Geometridae; genus Camptogramma; species Camptogramma bilineatum. The sequence goes on from OY292471.1 coordinate 12,649,183, forward strand.
CGGGACACCACTTTCGCTGATATTTGGAGCAGGGCAGCAGAAGTAAGCAGGAGGTGTGAAAGCGTCCTTGAGTTTGTAATGGCGCGCACGTAATCGGTACATGTCGCCCTGGTAGCTGCGAGTTCCGATAACGGCACCTCGATTATGGAGATCGGGTTTAATGCTCGAATTTGCATAAAATGTAATAGAATATAGGTTTTCGGAAAATTAAGAAAGTCACGACTTTCTTAGCTACTAGGTGTTTAGGTTTTATATTGATTGACTGTATTAGGTGTAAACTTCATCATATACTTGAGTTTTCCTGTACTACTTAACCTAATGGAATTTGAACGTATTTTACATTATTCCTTAGGCTTTTGTAATTCGTGGACTATACACGAAAACTTTTAGATATCTGTAGAATCAAGCAAATGAGACCAACCAAGCCGTGTTTATTGTCCTGCCCGCCTATTCCGTAACTCAGTTGACATTTGATAGGCCATATGCAGTACATTGCTGCTTTGACGTACCGTGGTAATCACCGTCATTTTAGGAAAACAGCAATGTACTACAAAGTTCCTTTAAATACGGCCCTTGGTTCTTCGAGGTATTGGTCGCGTAGTAACGGAAGCAGAATTACCTAGCTTTTTACACCAGCCGTTCTAAATCATAGTTTCTCAACCTTATTTTGCCCACCGCCCACTTTGAGAATATATTCTTTTCAAGAGCCTCCTCCCATATCTTAATGCGCCATCTCAATGCCCCCTAATTTTCTCTGGGTCTTCTACTGCCCCCCAGAAAGTCTAACGCCCACAAGGGGGCGTTATCGCCCACATTGAGAACCTATGTTCTAAATGCTTATTGACTTTGGAGGTAGTAAATCTTTAAAAGAAGATACTAAGTAGTTAAGGGTATGAACAGATAGTTAGGAATGCCGTCGTTGAGTCGGTCGCGATGAGTAAACAGAGACAAGTGGTTGTTTACTTGACGCATTGTATCTACAATGTTGGACGTGTGTTGTTTGACTAATTAGTGATTACTCACTTAAGCAATGGTTGCTTGGTTTAATAATGTCAGCCTACTTGCTTTAGGCTGAGACTCCACTAAAGCGGAGAGGAGAGGAGATGTGTTTGCACAACCAATAGAATTTAGTTATTCAGACAATGTCATCACGAGATATGTGAATAAAAAAGTTCTATTGGTTGTTTAAACACATCTCTCGTCTCCGCTTTGCTGGAGTCTCAGCCTTAGGTAAAGTAATATTGTATTCTAATGTATGTATATTTCCTACGCACTCATAGCATTTACACAGTTCCCTTTTCTTTATCTCTCTCTAAATATCCATCCACATTCATAATTTACAGACAAACAACTATAAATAGTCGGCCCTAAAAATATATTCAAGTAAAACGAACTTAAAATTACCCTTCCTTTGCAACGGGTAAAAAGCGCTTGTCTAGACAGGGCTAGCTCACGTCACAACCTACCTTAACTTCATCTAAAGGTTGCCAGGAAGAAATCTTTCTCATCGATAAGGCCTTCCATTTTACTAAATAACCTTTAGTCTGTCGGGATTCCAGACACAATAGAAAATCAATTGTGTCTCTAGCAGATCTGTGCTCCGACAGATAACCAGTTACGACTTAATTCTGTTGTCATATTCTACTTTTCTTTGTAAACAATAAAGTGTTTATTCATTCATTCCTATCTTCCAGGGCACGGCCTGAAGTCTATAGACCTGGTCTGCATGAAGAAGCTGGACACCAAAGTGAACATAATCCCCATCATAGCCAAAGCGGACACCATCTCCAAGACTGAGCTGCAGAAATTCAAGGTTTACAATACATACTATTTCTATATTTCATACAAGCAGAAACGGTAGGCAAGCGTTGTCCTGCCACATACATTTCACCTAAAATGTAATAGGATTAAAAAAAACAAGATCTCCACAAAAGCACCGTCTAACTAACGGATCCAACAATCAATCCGAAAGTGACCCTAGAAAAAAAAACCATCAAAATCGGTAAAGCCATTTAGGGAGAAAAGAATTACAAATTATTTATACAAATTATTTATTTATTTATCAATTGAATTCAATCAATTTGATCAAGCGAATGGATCGTGTGTCGGCTGGTCCAATCTAACTGTCAAGCCGATTCACGCCCACACACGGTCCAATCGGCATGATACAATCGATTGGAAGGTCTGCCAGCATTAGAATCTGCCTGCGTCCACGGCTGTTGTAAAATAGCCGTACACGATAAATCGTCGTGTCTTTATATTTTACTTTTGTCGTAGTAAATCTAATTTGTTTCCCAAACATTCCAGAGTAAAATAATCCACGAGCTGCAGTCGAACGGGGTTGAGATCTACCAGTTCCCAGTAGACGACGAATCCGTCTCTGAAGTGAATGGGAGCATGAACTCCCACATCCCCTTCGCCGTGGTCGGCAGCACGGACTTCGTGAAGATAGGCAACAAGACCGTGCGGGCCAGGCAGTATCCGTGGGGCACGGTGCAGGGTATGTAGTTTAAAAAAAATTCAAAAATAATTTATTCAGTTGAACCGGAGGCCTTTAGGCGGCCTAAAACTCCGTCACCAGAGTTGGCCACTTGCTCATACGAACTTACTTACTTAGTAGGACCTATGACCTATGACTACTTTGAATCGTCTTAAGTGCATGGTGATTCTACTCTTTTCTTTCGCGACCAACACCGTGAAGAATTAGGGCAACAAACACGGTATGGGGCCTAGCTTTCTTTTTGATGATACATCCGCTTAAATCTAAGTAATCAAGCTCCAGTAGGGAGCCAGTCCAACAATGTGAGTCTCGTCAAGGTCGTCAAAAGAGTTTAGTTTATTTAGTTGAATAATACTAGCCTCCGCCCGCGGCTACGCTCGCGTGGTACCCGGATAAAAAGTAGCCTATGTGTTATTCCGGGTCATAAACTATGTATATTCCAAGTTTCATTGAAATCCGTTCTGTAGTTTTTGCGTGAAAGAATAACAAACATCCATACATCCTCACAAACTTTTAAAACAAATGTTATCTCAGAAATAGTGAAACTTAGGACAAAGAATGCAGGGCAAATTTTGTGGAGAATAGCATGATCTACATTTCGGTCATCGTGTGCAGGCTCTTTGTATAGAGAACATCTATGTTCTAAAATTCTTTACTAATATGGACCTAATGTGTACTACATAAAAATGGATCCACTTAATTTTTGTCCCTTTCGGCGGCACGCTGTCAGTGAATCTAGTACTATTATACATGTATGGTTTCCAGTGGAGAACGAGTCTCACTGCGACTTCGTGAAGCTCCGCGAGATGTTGATCCGCACCAATATGGAGGATATGCGAGAGAAGACGCACGCCAGGCATTACGAGCTGTACCGACGACGGCGGCTGCAGCAGATGGGCTTCACAGACGTGGACGCAGAGAACAAACCGGTGAGTGTCGTCTGCAGCTGAAGACATGCGAGAGAAGACGCAAGACATTACGAGCTGCGCAGCTAAAATGGTCGCTATTGCAGATTCACAATCATCTGATTCACGGGAGATTCGTATTGATATTCAGCTAAAGCAATTCTTCTTTATGTACGTCAAATGTTAGCTGAATTGTACGCAATTCAATTCACAGTAGAATCACATGCTAGGCCTTAAATTGCCACACAAAAAAAATAACCCGGTTGGTTTTCATTTTATATTGCATCGTATTATTACTACTAATACTCTGTAAATAAGTATTTGATTTTTAAGTAAGTATTTAGTATGTTTTAATAACAATAATAAACATTAAATAATATTTGATTGACACTTAGTGCAATTCCAATATTCTCCACAAAACTGTCAAACAATAAGATGATATTGCCGGTACGGAATTGTCAACTTAGTGATTTCTAATACGAGCATCTCGACGCAAATCATTTGTGAATCTGCATTAGCGACCATTTTAGCTCAGCTGTACCGACGACGGCGGCTGCAGCAGATGGGCTTCACAGACGTGGACGCAGAGAACAAACCGGTGAGTGTCGTCTGTAGCTGAAGACATGCGCGGTTGAGGGGGGGGTCATGGGGGTCATGACCCCCCACCCCCAAAAATCCTTGACAATTCTCTAACATGCTGCAAAAAATAGGTACGTACAAAACAAAATAAAACAAACCAGTAAGTTTCTCTTGCAGCAGCTTCTCACCAGCAGAGGATATAGCATATTACGGGCAACTTCGTCCGGTCGCAACTTAGTTTAGTTGGTTTATATTAAGAAACACAAAATTTTTAATTTTACAATATTAAAAAGGCGAAATAGCTGTGTTTTGCTTGCATTTGAGATAAATTTTGTTGTAATAATTTCGAGAACCTAGTGTTTAGTCAAACATAATATAATTTTAAAAACACTATTAGCCAGAACCTAAGTTAGTTTTCTGTATTTTTTTTTTTTAATAAATAAAATAAAAACCGGTCAAGTGCGAGTCGAACTCGTACGCCGAGGGTTCCGTACCTAGCCATGGTGCCAATTAAGCTAGTCAGCTTAATTGTATGAGCGCCCATACAACTCGGAGGACAATTTTAATTGGCGTCAACTATGTATGTATGGGAACACCCTTTAATTTTCAACTTTTTTAACTTTTTGGAATTTTTCCTTTATTTGTGCTATAAGACCTTGCTTTTTGCCAAATTTCGTTTTTCTAGGTCAACGGGAACTACCATTTAGGTTTTCGACCCAAAACCTCTAGGGTACTTCCGGTTGACCTAGAATTGCCAATTTTGGTTACAAGCAAGGTCTTACAGCACAAGTAAAGGAAAAATTCCGAAAAATAAAAAAAGTTGAAAATTAAGGTAAGTTTTGGTACTTAAAAGTTTTCACGAAAACCTAAATTTGCCTATATTTTTTTATAGTGTTGACTCAGGACCTTGATTTTTATACTCACAATAGGGACTATAGACCTTAGTATATGGTATAAATTTCAACTTGCTAGCTCTACCCGTTCCTGAGATAATCGATGGTGACACACGGACAGACGGACAGACAGAAGGATAAGAAAGTGATCTCATAAGGGTTCCTTTTTTTACCTTTTAAGGTACGGAACCCTAAAAACTACTAAACCGATTTTAATGAAAATTGGAACGTAGATAGTTTATATTCTAGAATAACGCACAGGCTACTTTTTATCCCGAAAAAATGTATGGTTCACGTGGGATATAAAATAGTAGTCCACGAAGGCGTTCACTAGTTATGCATATTTTATGGCAATAATTTTGTTCCGGAATTTTACGATTGCCTTTTTTACTACTACATCCATGTTTAAATTGTAATGATGTACTGAATTGTAAATGAAACAATAAGAAACATTATGAAGCATATATGAAACACCAAAAGTAGCTATTTTTGCCCCCAGATTATAATATGACTGATTCTATAATGATGTTAACGATGATGATAATGATGCTATTTTTGTTGTGCAGGTGTCGTTCCAGCAGACGTTCGAACAGAAGCGCAGCGCCCACCTCGCCGAGCTGCAACAAAAGGAGGACGAGATGAGGCAGATGTTCATACAACGAGTCAAGGAAAAGGAGGCCGAACTCAAGGACGCTGAGAAAGAGGTACATATACCCTTCTAACAGATATAGGCTGGTCCAGATATGATCAGCGTATCACGTATCAAGCCAAGCTAGATACGTGTATCATTATTACCCACATACGCGATCATGATACGCGTCGGCGATACGGATACGGTGATCGGATCGGGCAAATGATACATATCTGAACCTGCCTTACGGTTTACTTGAGCAGTTGACCGCATGTATACTACATGCTTTGCAGGGCTATTTCTCGGATCTTTTCTCGTGTCAATGAACTCACAAAATTTTAAATTGCAGCACTTTTTCGCATGAAAGGACGTAATTTTCGTTCTTTGTGGTGTTGTTAGATTCTATTTATTTTACTACATCACCAGTTCTTACAAATATAATCTTTTTATAAAGATGCATGAAGAATGTGATGAGAGTGAATGAAGCGAAAAAAGTGTGTCAGGATCGAGTAAGTGAAGATCTGTGGTCTCTGCCTACTATGATGGGAAACAGGCGCGAGTTTATGTATGTATGTCCGTACCCATATTATAAATGTGAAAGTGTGTTAATTTGTCCTGCTTTCACGTCAAAACAGAGCGACGGATTGACGTAATTTTTTCTGTGGAGATAGTTGGAGGGCTGGAGAGTAACTTAGGTTTTTTATCCGGGTACCACGCAAGCGAAGCCGCGGGCAGCAGCTAGTATGTTATAAAGATTTGCACAAGGAAAGCGTAATCTCATTAAAACTAATAATTCCAGCTGCACGCCAAATTCGACAAGCTGAAGAAAGACCACACGGATGAGAAGAAGCGTCTCGAGGAGCTTCGCAAGAAGGTGGAGGACGACGCCATCGAGCTCAACCGACGCAAGACGCAGACCGTGCAGCAACACCACACGCTCACCCTCGGCAAGAGCAAGAAGAAGTAGCGCCTGCAACTCAACGCGCAATGGACCATGTAGGAGGGTACGGTAGCACGGTTTAAAGAGACCTTGTAGAGTTATAACTAAAGTATACTAATAAGCAGAAACAAAATCATGTCAATATCAGTCGGTCGGATGATTTAGGCGCGGGATATAAGGCGCATCTTTTCTGCGCGGCAGAAAAGACGTAAGACGAGGACGCGTCGCAGACATGTCTCTTCCGCGTCCCTTTCATAGAAAATGTATAGAAGCGTCGCGCCGCAAAACATACAGAAGAGACGGGGCGCCGTCACATTTTGTATGAAAGGGACGCGGAAGAGACAATATCTGCGCCCCGTCTCTTCTATCTGGCCTGCGCCCTTTGTGACGCCATTGTTAGGGCTCATGCCCAAGAGACGGTTTTAACACGGCCCGGTTATCTGCGAGGGCGTCGTGTGCTTGACTCCATAGTGTTCCATACATTACTGACGACCGGACGTAGACCCGGTTTGACTCCGGGCTTAGCTCCGGCGAAAAATCGTCTCGTGGGCACGCGCTCTTAGCGCGCCTGTAGACGTTCGATTTTTTCGCCGGACAACGGACCGTGTTTTTCACCCGAATTCGCGGTGGTGTATGGTGTGCACACGCGCTAGATATATTTATGCCGTTTATATGGATTTCGTTCATTGACGGTCCATTGTCCGGCGAAAAAAACGGACGTCTACAAGCGCTCTTAAAATTCACTGGTTATCGAATTTTACTCCGAACTGCTAGAATGGTAAATAAAAAGTCCGTGTAAAAACATGTATCGTGACAGTAATCTGAACTAAGTTGGCTGATCAAAATTTAAAAGTATATGAAAATATTTTATCTTACATCGCAGTATAACTCTATCGGGTCTCAACAAAAAATCGTCTTAGGAAGATTGTGGGGGTAGGGAAAGATTAGGTACTTACTGAATGAATAATGGAATGACATTGACGCGTTACTCAACTGTCCGTTCTGGTGTGAGGACAGACCTTTATCACGAAGCGAGTAGCTCTGTAGCTTTTGAAGATTTGCTTCCTCACTGCATTTCAATTGTCTTCGCATCAGTAACGAGACATTGTACATTTCTGTCGCAAACTACGCGTGCATTTACTATTTCTTGACATTTCGAAATAGCTTACAAATAAGAGATGCCCATTCATATCAGTCAACAGTATTACCAGATAAATATTGTGTATCGGAAAACATCTGAAACAATCGTATTTTACAAAAAACGGTTGACAAAAAGTAATTTAAAAATGCTTACAATTTCAACTTATCGCAAACAAATAAATATCAATATCATTTTAAGAAAAGAAAATTTGTTGCAAGCCGTGCGAATTGCGCAGCTAACGACGTGCACTACTGTCACATTCTGTTTTGTGGAATCATACAGAGCTTATATCAATACTGCCTAGATGCTGTTGGTCATATTCGGAAAACACGAAATTAACCGATCCGCATTATTTATCTGGAAGAACTGTACAATTGCTTTAGATTTTTGATATGACTAAAAAACAAGGATTGCCTATAATCGCCTCTCAACTTAAATACTGTTTAAACACTGACACACACACACACACACACTTTTTAAACACAAAATTCAACCTGTCACTATTTGTCACTTTCTAACAGAAAAGGATGGCATTATTTTAAACGATGATTAGCTTTTGACAGAAGTTGAGAGGATATTTTAAGTTGAGGTAAAGATTTGTAGTAGAGTCCGCGCCAGCACTCAAGTCCTACGGCAAAAGCGGGAACTAATTGTTTTATTTACTTTATTAAGTCACGGTCGTTCAGTTGTTCTGGTGTGTAGAATTAATGAACGTACAAACTTGCATAATTATTATTGTTCAAGCTGTAATTGGACAATTAGTAATTTTTTACTTAACCTAGTTCTGCGATAGCAGCGCCGCGTCTATCGGACTTCAGTGGTGGCGCGTACTCTAGGAACAGAATTTTAAACTCTGAAATAGTAACAGTTGGTTTCCCTTTCCTTTAACTGTAAGGATAGGGATCTTTGCTGTGACTTAAACCTTCACTACCATATAACATCAAGTAAGTAACCATATTACTTCAAGTTAATGCAAGTAGTGTTAGTAGATGATGATTTGGGATATAACTTAGATGCTTGGGTTTCGTTTACGCATACCTTTTAAGATTTTGTGCTGTCGAAAAGCACTCTCGAAATATTTATAGTGATTATGGGGTAAGGTAAACGGTTAAACTACAAATTGTTTTTTGGAAAACTTTTTTGTAGTTTATGTTTAGAGTTATTTTAACGCCACAGTTTTACTTTAGCAGTAAGTTAAATTGGCCAAATAAATTATTTAATCACACCGCAAATGACTACCAAAATGTATTAAAATGAAATTTGTATTATTTCTAATCGGTAGTCGTAGTTTTAGGATAGGTGTCCGATTGTGTTGTAAATGAAGTGTTTTTTTTTCCAGTAAAATATTTAATAACTATGGAATCAATACAAATATCAGTTCCAAAGATAACTTGACAAGTAAAGAATTCAGTAAACAATCCGAACGAGTTAATTTGGTGTTTATTCTGCAGCGCGTTTGGTATCGATACAAACGCGCGGACTGCTCCCTTCCCACAGAATAAATAGGTAATTGTATCCAAATAAACGCGAAGCGAACGCGCGTTTGTATCGAAACAAACGCGCAGCTCAAAAACGCAATGTGGCAACTCCCTTATTGAATTAAAAAATAAAGGACTTTGCCGACTACCACGTATCATACCATGACCGTGCCAGGACCGTATCAAGCACGAACACGAAAACAAAAAACGCTACGGTAAGGAAGGAAGTTCGTATGAGCAAGTGGCTATTTTTTTTTCGTATGAACAAGTGGCAACGCAACGGTGTTGGTCGGTGACGGAACGGTCTAGCTAGTGAGTGTTTTTTTTTGCATGGCACGTTCCTATTACGGTCGTAGCAAGGGCATGGTATGGCACGGTGTAGTCGGTAAAAACCATAAATAAAGACGGATTTACCTATAAAAAACTATTGAAGACAAAACACGAATAGTATCATTTATGACACAATAGAACACAACATGCATAGTTTAGTTGAAAATAAGTAAATAAACAGTTATGTTTAAATAGTTTATTGTGAACTGACTTATGCTTATACATTTTTTATTATTGCCTTTATAGTAAATAGGACATACTTACATACAATTTTTAGCTTTGGTAGATTTATGTCACAATAAAATCCAGAATTTGAAACTAAACTAAAATTAGCTCTCTAAATTAAATTTTCAATAATCTAGTGATGGATTCAAGTTGGCATTTATTCATTCATTCCTACTATTTTATACTTATTTAATATTATTTTGTATTACCATGTGAGGTATTTAAATAAATAAATTTGTGAAATTCCTTTGTATAATTTACTAATAATACCCGCAGATATTCTCTCAATCGTATTGTATGACAACAATTTATTTATTTAGAGTTTATAGGTATTTTTACGAAAGGAAATTAGTATAAACAACATTTTATGTTTAAAAATGTTGCATACTTAATTTTTTTTACATTTTATAGTGTACTTAAACTATGTATACCTATTTATTATATTATTTTGTAAACAGATTAACAAATAATTGTTAAAACTATGACTAGATCGACGGCTTCTTAGAAAAGTCGACGTACATTTTGTTTTAAAAATCTTATAAGACACGCTGTAAGAAAGGACTAGATTGATACAAGTGTATCCCTATTGACACATGTTTGAGAGAAATAAGAGATCCATGAGCGGCAGATATTAACTGCTATGCAACTATAGTCGGACCCATTATTCAATTCACGACTTTATAGCTACCCAATGTCATAGTACAAAATAATACACACCCAGACCAATAGTGTTCCATTCAATGAATCATGTGAGATGAACATAGACAATTTACATCGAAAATCAAAAATAAATGAGTTTAAAAAAAATCTCAAAGATAAATACAATGTATCATTTAAACAACAAATTAACATTATCATTGAGCGAGTTAATTTAGTGGCTGACTGTATCAACTTCTTGATTAGTGACTTAGGGCCTTACTTATGAAAGATGTTTAAAGTTGAACACTGGTTAAACAACGTCCTGTCTTTATTTGTGGATAGTGACAAACAGAGACAGGACGTTGTTTAACCAGTGTTCCACTTTAAATGTCTTTCATAAGTAAGGGATTAAATCTAAATGGACCAACATAAAATTGCTCGTAAGGGTAGGCAGAGACCACAAATCTCCACTAGTTTACAGGAAAACAACATAAAAATAAACTCTTTAAACTAGTGATACAGATAGAGGCTTCGGAAGAGCATAGCACATCGGTTTGTACATCTTATTGTAGTAGGTGTATCGACGCTTGTTGGGGGTGACGGAGGCTCGAACCGGGACCGGCACGGGCAGGAGACGCCCTTCAGAAGTCTTGCGACACTGAAATGTATAAAATTCTTTCAAATTAATCAGTTTATTGACACCACTTTGCTTGGATAGGTGAAATAATGTTAAATGCATAAAATACTCACATTACAGTGATTGATGTGATGATGTGCGAAGTGCTCGTTTACAAGAAGCCACACTTTGTAAGTTCCTGTTTTTTTTTTAATATTTTTGTCCTGAAACCGCGACTACTGTGCCCAATGGTTTTTTACATCATTGTATGGATTTTGTGATTACCTTTTCAACTGTTTTTATATTGCTTGTGTTTTTGCAGGAAAGCGTGCGTTTAATAAAACAACAAAATACTGAATATCAAAAAGTTTATTATCAACCATACATAATAAAACTGTTGGCACAATATTGCAGATAGGTAAACTGGCAGTACTATATCATTGTGTTGCCATTACATAGCTAAGCTCAAGGATTTAATAAAATTCGTAAATAGTGTGGAAGATTCTTTACAATAATATCAAAATGACTAATGCTCTTAAACTAAGTCCAATAATAAAATGGTGATAAATTGATCATTGAATTAATTACTTACATTATAATAATATGGTAAGTGAATTTTGAATTTCAAAATACAGCCAAATGAGTCAGGTACCAACATTTTAAAGAGAAAATAATGCTGGCACATTATGTTTATTATTCCAAGTCGATCGTATCTCAAGAATACAACGGACTGGTCAAAAAACTTAAAAACATAGTTCAAAGAGAGTTCAAAAAGTAGAATTAATATTAGAAAATGGTGAAACTATGCCGACTAAACTGGCAGATATGAAAAGTAACACAGCCTTCATCCTTCAATATTGGATAGTTAAGTTTTATCTGTATACATCGTGTCTATCTAATTTAGTGCTTGTATAATCTACTGTCGTGCAAAAATACCCTCTATTTCGTATGAAAATATACTATCGGGGAAACCTAACAACGATTTGTACCGAGGAGGTCCTTGTGTGAGGCCACTTACTTCCCTATTCTAACTAAAACTAGTATGCATGGTTTTAAATATAACTTAAAATGAACTACATAATTAATCTTATTGTCAAAGAGAAATGTATGAATTATATCACTCGAACACACGTTATAATTAAATGAAATACTAATATTGCAATTGGAAAGATCATTAAATTAAAATTATCGTTAGATTAAAATTCATTATGACTAGTCTCCCGCGCAGGAGTGCATGAATGTGAATTAAATTACATAACTTACTAGGGGATTACTAGAGATCTAAATAATGCTCAGAAAACGATTCGAGTGTCAGGGGGTAAAAATAGTGGAATGAAGTTATCTGGGAGGCACCTCGCGCGGCGGGGGACTTCGGTATTTGGCTTTGATGTGCAGAAATGGCTTTTTGGAAGAGTGCTCGTCGGCGATGGTGGCGGCCAGCGACATCCTGATCGTCTCCTCGATGGCCGCCTGCGTCAGGGCTCCGGAGATGGTCACCGAGGAGGTCTTGTTCATCGGCTTGAAGTCCACCGGCGTCGCTAGACTCATGCTCCTCGTCTTTCTGGCGTAGCCGTTCATCCCGTTCAGAATTCTCTTCGGCTCGTGGACCGGAGTGGAGGCGAGGCTTTGGCTACGAGTTTTCCGGCCGGCGGCCTCGGTCGGCGTCGAGGCGGCGCTGACGCTGCGCCCCTTGGCCGCGGCCTGGTTCAGGCGGTCCGTGCCGCAGAACTTGATCGGACGGTCGTCCTTCTGGAGAGCGAGACTCATGCTCCTCGATTTCTTCGGGGTGTTGATCAGCGAGGCGGACGTGAGGGACTTCCTGTACTCGACGGGGGGTGTTCTGACGGACCTGCCCGGGGTGCTGGGTGTACTAAAGCTGGGTGCCGATTGCTTCCTAGTGCGAGGTGCGGGTGTGTTTCGATCTACCGAATCCGCTCGCAGCGGCAGGGTCAAGCTGGCTCTGCTTTTAGGTTTCGGGGTGGAGGTTCTGATGTTTGTTCGGGGGGAGATTTTGCCGCTAGCGGGGGAGGTCTTTCCGCTGACGGTAGGGGATATTCCGCCGACGGCGGGGGAGGTTTTCCCGCTGATGTGGGGGGAGGATTTGCCGCTGCGAGGGTTGGGCGAGGCTTTCCCGCTGGAAGCCTTGCTGTCTACTGGTGAGACGGAGCCGTGCGCGTCTCTGAGTGAGCCCTTGCTGCTGGCGGGCGAGAGGCTGTGCTGGTGCTGTTGTTGTTCGCTGGTGAGCGTGAGCGCGCGGCGTCCCTGCGTCACGAGGCGCACCTGACACGGCTCGTGGCGCGACAGGAAGTGCTCCAGCGTGTCCCAGCCGCCGCCAACGCGGACCATCATGTGACGACCTTTCAGCAGCTGGAAACAGACGGTTCCAATGAATACACGGTAACAATAACTTACAGGCAGATATCATTTTGTATAATTTTAAAAAAGATTCATCTCTTTTGAAAATTTAAGCTAGAGAGTTTCTAAGTAGGTAGGTAATATTTTTGGCACTTGATGTGGTCATCAATCATCATGGTATTCTGTAAAGGTAAAAAGTAGGTAGGGAGGTAGGCACCTACATACAGCCCTCTTCCCCTGAACAACGAGATTGATTATGAAAAAAATTGGATCAAATTAATACTCATTTGAATTTACGATACAGTTATCGAAACAGAAATAATTAAGAATACACTTTTATCCCCAAAGATTCAGAGGCCATTATGATCTCTCTATGTTTGCGATGCTTACCCTGATGAAAACATTTCGTCCGGCGATGTTGTACCGTCCCTCGCCGACCTTCTTGACCTTGAGCAGCTTGGAACACTTGCCGTTGCTGCAGCTGCAGCTGCGCTCCATCAGCCGCGTCACCAGCTGCACCTGGAGACCGACCATAAAGTTACCAGTAGCTCAAGTGGTAGACGTTGAAATATCGTTGAACAAGACTAACTTCTTTGATTTACCAGCAGAAGCTCAAATGGTAGGTTTTAAAAATTCATTGAATCTTTCATAGGTTAACTTTATTTTTAAACTTTACAAAACTACGCTGAAGTGAAATGAATTAGACCAATTTATGTAAAATTGTTTCAATAGCAGTGGAATCCAGCAGGCTTATTAGATTAGATAGTAGCATAAGACCCTGGATTGTGGAAGGGTTATGAGAGGCGTTTGCCCTACAGTGGGACGATAGAGGCTAGAAATAATAAAAGTTTACAGAAGCTCAAAATATGGATCAAAAGCTAAGTCTCTGTTTAAGGTCGATAGAAGACTTACCCTCTTGTCCAGCTCATTGGTGGGCTTCAGCGGCACGTCCGAGTCGGTGGAGGCCACCGTTTCTTCAGACTTGGTGCTCTCCGCGTCTGTGTTGTCTGGCACCGACACTGCAGCTGTTTAGGGATTAGAAGATAATAATATCTCTGTTAGGTAGTGTCTTTGTTGAATTAAAAGGTATACCTACCTCAACGCCTTTGAGAAAGATGGGTGGGAAATCTCGAAGGAAAGAGATACCTAGGTACCTACTTAGTTGAATCGATATGACCTTTGACCAGTAGTGGGACGACATATTATGGTAGGTAATTAAAGAAAAAGTAGTTCAAAAATCTGTAAGTAACTATAAAATATTCATATTCATGTGTTCTTTTTTGTTACTCATAAGACTAAATAACTCCATGAAAATAATTGCAACTGATTTTGCAGTCACTTGATCGATATCTAAGAACACTGATTTTATCTGCCATACCGGAATATTGAGACAACAGGGTCCATTCAGTCTGACTGACTGGAAAAAAAACAAAAGTTGTACCCTGGTACAGAGTTATGCTCACAGTCATTGTGGTCCGTGGTCGGTGGCGCTTCAATAGCAGTTCTGAAACAAAGACACGTTTTTAAATAATGTTTCCATGCAAATAAGACAAATGCACCATTCAGATTGGTCTCGTACACGTAAGTCTGTCTGAACTAGTGGCCAAGTCTAGCGACGGAGTCCCGGGACAAGCTTCAACAAGCTACCCTCAATAACGAACTATCATGGATCTAAGACATTTGTTCTTGGAAAACTTAAGAAAAGAAAGAGAACAGGTTCTCCCACGTAAACCTTTTTAACAAAACCGATTTTCAGTTACTTTAAAGCCACCATACTCCACACTGTCTAAAGAAAAAAAACTGGGAAACTTGCCCAGAACACTTACGTCTCTTTCGGTGGTGTGCTGTCCCGGAACTGCCAGGGGCCGGACATGGAGGACTCGTGGCCGGAGTCTCTCTCCTCCAGGGCGATCTCCTTCTCGAGCTGCACCAGGCCGGGCGGCTCCACGTCGAACTTGGTGGCCAGCCGCGCCACCTCCAGCAGACATAGGATCACCTGTCGCGGCTGGTTGTGGAGCACTGGAAGATAGATCGAGTGAAGAAGTTTGTCTAGGTCTATGACAGTAGGTATAAGGTATTGAAGAAGGCAAAAATATGAATCAAAGAATAAAAAAACGAGTGGACCACACGACTGAAGTAAAACATCCGTTCGCCTCGTCCGATCACACTTTCGTAACGCTCTCACCCAGCTTACTCTCCAAGTCAAGCGTGCGTAAAGATGTTTTATAAATAAATATCACCACAGTGTGACGTTCGTGGACGTTATCCTGTGTGCTGCTTTGATGCTCTATGACGGAATCCTAAACTGCAATACTTACCATCATGTTCCCGCATTACTTAGCCCCGCATTATATTTACAGATAATGCAATCTTCCATCCCGCTGTGAGAATTTAAGTCATATTTTCCGTCTTAGTCGAGCAAATGCCACACCATCGTTACCTTATGGGTTTGGTTGTCGGTCGTATCTTCGGAGAATTAACGTTTCTTCACATTAACTCTGCGGTGCCCTCCGAAAGAAAGGGCAGCAGGACAACGGGAGCTACTCTATGTGCGTCGGTGGCTCTCTACGTTTTAAGATACTCAAGATCTAAAGGTTATTGTGGCTGCTGTATGTGCGTCTTTGGCTCTTTATGTTTTACTTCAAGATCTAATAAATAGTGTACCCAGGTCATCGCTCTCGAAGAGCAGGTTCTCGTGCACGCCCAGCTCGCGGCAGAAGGTGAGGAAGTTCTCCGTGTTGTCGCGGGAGAAGAAGCTGCGCCGCGCCGCGCGCTGCCAGCAACGACCGCGGATCTGCGGCACCGGCTGCAACAACATTCATTATCATGTTGGACGAGCCTAAGCCAGCGCGAGCGAAGGCAAATTGATGCAAGGCGAGTGCTACCGTCCAGACGTTTGGCGAGTCTACGCAAACCAATGTAGGTAAATTCTAAATGAAATTTAAAACAGACAAGAGAGTTCTTAAGACTGGAGAACGTACCCCGACGATGAGTCCGGAGTCGATGGCCTCCCTCGCCTTGTCGTGGATGACGGCGGCCAGCTGGCACAGCTCCGCGCCGTTGTCCAGCACGTCCAGGAAGTTCTCCCCGTTCAGGTACGTTATACCTGCAAATTAATGCACTGTTAACTTCGGCCAACGAAACGTAGGGACGATCTCGACACCTTTGAGCAAAGGTTGGTGGGAAATCTTGAAGGACAGAAATAGGGCAGACCTTTGCCGTGCAGTGGGACGGTATAATTTGATAAAAAATGACAGAAGAACTTTTAGAACGAGATAGGACGGGCGCTATCGGCTAAAATCAGATTATTTTTATTTTAACTAGAACCATAACGATGTTTTAGGTGGAGCTTGAATACATAAGCGTTTCATTTCTAATTATGTACCTACTTAGTAACTCCTGCGTTTCTAAAAAAGAAAAATTGATAGACTATTGTAAAAATCTTTCATAATCTCATCTCATCTCATCATAAAATCTTAATAGAACTCTAAAAAACATGCATTTAGCAAACACGCAAATCCGTCTATCTCGCCACATAAACATCGCAAGCAAGCATTGAGCACGCTCTCAGTATTCATACAAATTACACTAAGTATTTGAATTTCTAAACAGATGTCAATATAATTCTGTATACACTTGGATTAATTAAAGTTGGGCAAGTCAAGTTTTTGATAAGACAGTAGGTACTGAGTGCTTTGTAGCTTATTCCTACTTTTGGAACATTAATCGTTTGTAAGCATTTCGTAAAAGCCTGTTCAGCATGGCGATTCACACTTATGACGCATTCGATTCGAAGATTTTCTTCAAAAAGTTGACTGTTTTTCAGCGAAGAAACGTTAGGTACTTACCTACCGAGGAAAAACATCGAATCAGATGCATTCCGAAGTGTGAATCGCTCTGCTGATTTCCAAGTCTCCTAAATAACCTAGGTTCTGTACCTACTAACTTATTGTTTCATGAATTGTGTTCCAAAAAATAACATGGTAGATAATGAACGCGAATATAGGTACTCAGAATTCCTCACACTGTGATAATATCTGAACTAATTGATAGCGGTGATCACGGTAAGATGATCCAATCTTACCGTGAACACCGATACACGTCAGCTGTCAGTCAGCGAGTTTATGATGCGCGCGCGCAGCCCGTTATATAACCGACGTAATTGAGATCTTTTTATTAAACTTAAGAGGGCAGCGACGAACGAATTCTCCATACAAACGTACTACCGAAATCATTTAAAATTTGAGCGTATTTTCACCACTTTATGCACTTATTTAGATTAAGGAAGTATTAATCTAGGTTCCTGTTAAACTTTTGATCTAAAAAACTTACCTGAAACAAAATGTAACCAAATTGTATTTCTAACATTTTTACAGCAAAAATATCGTGTTTTCGTTGCATTTGTTCTGTATGATAAACAACAATGATTGTAATATCCTTTTAATAGGAAAACAGCTTAGAGTGTCTAGTTACAGGCCATACAAAAAAAATTGCGAAATCATTAACTTTTCATTCATCATTTTTGGTATTACGGAATACATCGTAAATTCTTGTAAATTCTGAACTCGAGTATTGCCGTACGCGTTGCTCGGATGTCTTCAATGTGTGTGTATTGTATAGTCCCGGAGGCGGAGTTTCGACACTCACACTAACGCAAAAATGGTTTGCAACGACCACCGCTTTTTATAATTTTTAGCATTTTTAGCTCGCTCGATGTGTAGGTATGTAGGTATAGGTGTAGGTAGTATACACACTAACTAGGTAGGTGTACCTAGCGTAGCGTAGATTAGAATTGATTTTTACTTTGAACAATTATTTCAATTTTAAATTGTATGTAGGTAGGTAGGTTTTGTAGACCCTTTTATGAAAATTACTTTCTTTTTAACCGACTTCAAAAAAAGGAGGAGATTTTCAAGTCATAGGAATATTTTTTTATGTAGGTAGGTAAGTATGTTTCTCGAGTATCTACTTGAATAGGTGAGCCTGGACCGATTTGGAAAATTATTTTTTTGTTTGAAAGGGTACCATGTGGAGCCATGGTCATCAGATCAGGTCAGGATCTGATAATGGAGTCAGGAACTGTTCAACAGAACTCCTCAGTAAATAGGCTGATTGAGTTTAAACTCGGCATAATGTAAGCTGTCTTGTTCCGTTTCGTTCCGACTACAATGTCATGTAATATGTAATACCTATGGTGACTGCGAGCTGACCTGATGATGGAATCAGAAGCTGTTCAAAAAATGGTGCTGGTGATGATGATGACGAGTTTCAGCTCAATCGGCCTATTTAGATTTAGGTAGGTAGGTACTGATGTGTTCTGTTGAACAGCTCCTGACGCCATCATCAGATCCTGACCTGATCTGATGACCATGGCACCACCTGGGACCCTTTCAAACAAAAAAGAATTTTCCAAATCAAAAAAAATCCAAAAACATACCTACCTACATAAAAAAATATTCCTATGAATTGAGAATCTCCTCCTGTTTTTGAAGTCGGTTAAAAATAAAGTAATTTTCGTAAGTACCTACCTACTAAAGTTATGAAGTTGAAGTTATGAAAGAAGTTGAAGTTATGTTTTTAAACTTCAAAGTCTATAAATAGAACAGTAGTAGTTTTGTAATGACGTCACAAAATGACGGCGGGCCATTTGAATCTGCCAAGAGGGGCTTTTCCATCCTACTAATAATTTTACAGTGTGAAAGTTTGTGAGGATGTATGGATGTATAGATGTACCGCTATCTAGGGATGTTTGTATGTTTGTTACTCTTTCAAGCGAAAACTACTGATACACGCGCGGTCCGAGGGGGGGGGGTCATGGGGACCCCCCCTCAAAATCCTTGAGAAACCTGTAACATCCAGCAAAAAGAGAGGTAGGTACGCACTACCAAAACTAGTGACCCCCCCCCCCAAGATCAAAGTCTGCGACCGCCAGTGCTACTGAACGGATTTTAATGAAACTTGGAATACATATAGGTAGGTACTTAAGTAGGTAGGTACCTATACTTACCATAATTTATGACCTGGAATAAAACATAGGCTACTTTTTATCCGGGTAGGTATCACGCGAGCGAAGCCGCGGGCGGAACCTAGTATATTTTACATATGTCTCTCTGATGTTGGCTGTTAGGTAGGTATTATGTTTTATCTCGCTTACATAGATACCTACCTACTCTACTGCCTATAACAGTGGCGGATTTCCAAATTTGCCGCCAGTAGGCTATTCAACTTTTGCCGCCCCTACACTCGATACCACATCACAATCATATTAATTACATTTTTTTTGTTAATGAAATTGTAACTTTTATGATTTGTGTAATATTATTTTTAACCGACTTCAAAAAGGAGGAGGCTCTCAAGTCGACTGTGTGTTTTTTTTATTTTAGGTATACCTATATTTTTTTAGTTTTTTGTGTGTGTGTGTTACGCCATTTCTCCGTCAATTGTGGACCGATTTTGACAATTTTTTTTTTTTTGGTTACAAAGGATATACTCCAGAAGTGGAGGATCTGATGAGGGGATCCCATGGAAATCGAGGGGAACTCTCAAATTTTATGGTTATTTATTGTGTTTGTAGAACTATCGGGCTGAAATTTTGCACACTTACATATTCTCGGTGACAATGAAATATTATGGTATCAATCAAGCTTATCTGATGATGGAGTCAAGAGCTGTTCAACAGAACTCCTCAGTGAATAGGCCGATTGAGTCGAAACTCGGTATATCTATCAAGTTTCAATTACAATTTAATAATATGGTGACAACGAGCTGATTTGATGATGGAGTCAAGAGCTGCTCAACAGAACTCCTCAAAAAATTGGCCGATTGAGTAAAAACACAGCATATCTGTGAAGTTCCGACACAATGTAATATAATAATATGGTGACAGCGATCTGATCTGATGATGGAGTCAGGACCTGTTCCATGGAACTTTTTAGTAAAATAGAAATAGAAATAAGTTTTATTTTCGCCACTACGATACATACAACACAAATCAGAAATGCTACATTACAGTGACAAGAAAATAAGGTTACCCCTCAGCATTTGCTCCAGCAGCGCCATGGCTGTTAGAGCGCAACAAACACAATAAGAAACTTTAAAACATACTTGCACTAAAAAGCAAAACATAAGAATATATCGAATCGACTGGCTCCACACTGGAACTTGACTATTTAGATTTTAAGCGGATGGATCACCGAAAAGAAAGCTAGGCCCCATACCGTGTTTGTTGCCCTGATTCTTCACGGTGTTGGTCGCGAAAGAACAGGAGTAGAATCACCTAGCTC
This sequence comes from Camptogramma bilineatum, assembly GCA_958496255.1. Classification (NCBI taxonomy): domain Eukaryota; kingdom Metazoa; phylum Arthropoda; class Insecta; order Lepidoptera; family Geometridae; genus Camptogramma; species Camptogramma bilineatum. The sequence continues at coordinate 12,669,698 of OY292471.1, forward strand.
TTAAGACGATTCAAAGTGGTCATAACGGTCCTACTGAATAAATGATATTTGATTTTGATTTTTGATTTTGAATATAAACAGATTTATTTACCTAATTACTAATTACGCGCACTCCGCACTTTAGGTACGAAGCTACAAGTACATTGGTGGGCCCGCCCGGGCGGGCCTTGGCAGGGTTCCCACTTGCCACTCGGCTCTAATACCTATCGCGTGACAACTCGACAACCCTTCCGCGTCACTCCGCGCCAGACAGTGACAGAGTTATGCGTTAGAAAGAGAGAATTTGTGTAGGCACATGTCAGTGCATATTGCACTAGGCAAAGAACGCTTACGCGAGCTGAATTGAACTTTGTTGCATAATTCTGTGCTACAACGTAGGTATTTTATTCAAAGTTTTCGTCAGAATCTACGACTTTTTGCCTTCTTGAGAGAATCATTTTGAGACAGAGATTCGTAGATCACACATACATTTGTCTCACAGGCAGGCAAAGGGAATTAAATTTGCAACCTTCTGTGTTTCAGGCGGGCCTTCGCCCTCAGCACCACAGAACATTGTTGTCATGATGAATAATAATGGATTCATAACATGTCGCATATTGTGGCTGTTTTCGGCCTCCCGTGATCGTTTCACTAGGTTTTAACAGTTCAAAATAGATGAGATTCTTCTGATCCTACCAAATACAGGGGGTCTAAAGTGGCCATATATAAGCATCGATGCTTCATAGATGTTTCATAGATGTTTCATAAATGCTTCATATAATTATGAAGCATCTATGAAGCATTTCACAAAACATCTTTTTTGACAGATCTATGTGCGAGGTTAAATTTATTTTTATAAATTAAATAGGTAGGTACCTACTTAGTTTTTTTATAGAAATGATTGCACTACGCCACCCTGATGGACATATGGAAATATTTTTGAGGCACACGAATAAATAAAAAAGGTAAATTGTCGCGGGAGCGGGTCTGAGGTTTTTTTTTCTTAAATTTGGCTTCGCATGGGTTTTGCATTCAGCCATCCGTTTTCCATTCAACCTATTTACTTTCTAAAAATAAATTTAACCTCGCACATAGATCTGTCAAAAAAGATGTTTTGTGAAATGCTTCATAGATGTTTCATAGATGCTTCATCGATGCTTCATATATGAAGCATCTATAAAGCATCGATGAAATATTGATGAAGCATCGATGCTTCATTTAAGAAGCATATATGAAGCATTTATGAAGCATTTGATGTTTCATCAGATGTTTCATAGATGAAGCATCTATGAAACATCTGATTTTTCATCAAAAGTGGCCACTTTAGACCCCCAGACAATTACCTCAGCACCAACAACAACAACCAGCACCAACAACAACAACCAGCACCGACAACTCGTTTGGAGTTGTTTGCACACCAGCTTAAGATGAGCCGTACATTCAACGGTTCCTGTGCATTCCGGGTGTCAAGGATTCCGGATGTTTGTAATTTCGGAACTACAAAACCGATGACCTTGAAATTTTTACGGAACAATATATAAAGTACTTACTTTCAAACAAAGTAAAAACCGGTCAAGTGCGAGTCGAACTCGTACACCGAGGGTTCCGTACCTACCCATTATACCCATTAAGTTATTGAACAATTAGTAATTTTTTTGTACATATCCTAGTTCTGCGATAGCAGCGCCGCAAATGTTCTGCGCACACGAGCATAATATTGCAATAAATATTTTCTTTTATTTTCTTTCACACAATAGCACAATTTTATTTATTTACCTTATTTGAGGATGGTGCCAATTAAGCTAGTTCGCTTAATTGTATGAGCGCTCATACAACTCAGAAGACAATCTTAATTGGCGTCAACTATGTATGTATGTATGTATGGGAACACCCTTTAACTTTCAACTTTTTTAATTTTTTGGAATTTTTCCTTTATTTCTGCTATAAGGCCTTGCTTTTTGCCAAATTTCGTGATTCTAGGTCAACGGGAACTACCATTTAGGTTTTCGACCCAAAACCTCTAGGGTACTTCCGGTTGACCTAGAATTGTCAATTTTGGTTACAAGCAAGGCCTTACAGCACAAGTAAAGGAAAAATTCCGAAAAATAAAAAAAGTTGATAATTAAGGTAAGTTTTGGTACTTACAAGTTTTCACGAAAACCTAAATTTGCCTATATCTTTTTATAGTGTTGACTCAGGACCTTGATTTTTATACTCACTATAGGGACTATAAACCTCAGTATATGGTATGAATTTCAACTTGCTAGCTCCACCCGTTCCTGAGATAATCGATGGTGACAGACGGACAGACAGATGGATAGACAGACAGACAGACAGACAGACAGACGGACAAGAAAGTGATCTTATAAGGGTTCCTTTTTTTACCTTTTAAGGTACGGAACCCTAAAAAGAATCAATGAAATCGGACTACGCGCTCATGAATTACAACCAGATACTTATTTTGACTTTCATCCCCTCTCCCTAGGGAACCGTGCTGAATTTCAGGATTAAAAGTATTTTATATTAGACCTCGTAGTATGCACTCAAATAATACCAGGTTTCATTTAAATCCAACCAGTAGTTTCGACGTAATGCGCGGCCATGATACGGCAGACAGACATGAATGAAAAAAATTACAGTTTTGGCTTCAGTATCGACAATAGAGAGCCCTCCAAAAAAAAATTCAAAATATCTTCAATGTACAGAATTTGACCTGTTACAGTTTTATTATAAACTAGCTGCTGCCCGCGGCTTCGCTCGAGTTGTACCCGGATAAAAAGTAGCCTATGTTACTCTCCAGCCCTCCAACTATCTCCACACAAAAAATCACGTCAATCCGTCGCTCCGTTTTGACGTGATTCAACTACAAATAAACAAACAAACAAACAAACACACTTTCACATTTATAATAGGGGTACGGATACCTATTGATGTTTGATTGGTTGATGATTGATGATGATTGATTGATGATGTGAAATTTAATGATTAATGAAAATAAAAATTATTCGGTGCACATAGGGATTTTTCGTACATGACGACCTTACACGTGCTGATTACAGCTACAGAAACAAACATGATCAACAGGTAAACTGTTGGAAATTTTCGGGATACTACTGTAATTCGCGGGCCCATCTAAACGCACCGCCTTTATCGCTCGTTTCCAATCCAATTATGGAAAAAAGTTTTAAGCAAGAAAAGCTCTCACTCTAACAATTTTTAAAACATTACTTACATGTTGAATTGTTTGTGTGTACATAATAACATAGCATTATCAATAAATATACTTAGGTAAATATTATTTTTCTGTAACACAAAAAAAATTGTTCCCTATTTGCCGCCCCTAAAATCTGCCGCCCTAGGCTCCAGCCTTCTCAGCCTATTGGTACCACCAATTGATTCGCCACGTCATAAGTACCTAAATATGCGTTATCCTTTGTTGCACTTATGGGGGCATCCATTCATTACGTCAGGCTTTTAGGGGGCGGGAGGGGGTTGAGCCAAATCGCACCTAATCCCATGTGGGATTAAAAATGAAAGGGAGGTCTCGGCAAATCTAGGTAGGTACCTGTTTAAGATTATTTTTTTTATTCTCACGTGAGATTAGGGGGTGGGGGAGGGGATCGAGCCAAATCTCAGGACATCTCACCAAGGGGGGAGGGGGTGCAGGGGTTGAAAAATCGCAAAAATCACCATTAATTTTTATTCTTTAATTTTAATTAATGGACGCCCCCTAATTTCAGAGGGACAAACATCCGTTGTGACTTCAGTAGTTAGGTAGGTTAGATAAGTACCTACTTACCTATAGACATTGGACAGAAAAAAACATAGGTAAGTACCTACTTAGGTACCTACTTCCCTTTGAAAATTTAGGTAATTGTGTACCTACATAGGTAACAACCCACATATTCTGTCTAGCGTCATAATATCGATCTCATCCCTCCCTAAAAATCTTGAGAGTAAGATGGGTAGGTAATTACCTAGATATTGTAGATAAATTTCCAAAAAAAGCATTTTTACCATACATTTATCTAACGATTCCATGAAATAAAATGAACATTATTCATTAGTGACTGACAATATAACATTTTTGGCCTCTCCAAAGATGCAAAAACTCAATATCAACAGGAATTGATCTCCATTCCGCAAGTACTTACCGCGCTGCAAGCGGAGCTCACAACCACTGAGCCAAACGTCCTGATGCATTTGTATTTGAAATTATTGAACAGTAGCTGCGCGTAATGCGTCCTGAATCGCGCAAAAAAGGGCGGGCCTCATGTCAGACTCATATCTGCCAATCACAGATTAGGTAGAGGTAATACTGCCAATCGGGGCTGTGATTGCTCATAGTAGACTGAGTAGTACACCTATACTATACTATATAGAGTTTTTTGCGTGACAAGGACGAACAATTTAGATAGATACGTTGGAAGAGAAGTTCCGAGCTCGACTCACCGCAACCTTAAGTGTTAGCATGAACCAGTGGATCCGCTTGGATTCTCATATTTTTTATCAAAGGAGTTCAAATTGAAAAGCTAATTCGAAAAGTTTTTTCTTTTGCTGACTATCCATATAGACACCTACAAAGGATCTGAAATGTCTACTGCGCCTTGGGGATACAGTCATGATCGTGTTTCGTTTCGTTTCGTAATGTAAAAGCATCTTGATGTTTTAGGTAACCTATGCCTATGATTGCGTTTTTGAAAACGTGTAGGTCATAGCCAAATAAAACACAAGAAAAGTGTTATATGTTGGTTCTCAAAACATTAGTCAGCCTACCAGTGGACGTGAATTACTGGCGATCAGCTACAAAACTCAACGAACAGTTGACTAGTTCTAATAGTTTATCAGATCACGAGCCATCAGAGTGCACTAATTGGAAGAAAGTGCACCGTTTACATCCTGATGGATTTACGAGCTCAAATACTTCAAATACAATTCAGTTGTTTTCTTGCTGATGATTAAGGAATTCACTACTGTAATTACTTTACTGGTCCGTTGAACTTGGAGAAAACTCGAACGCTGGTCAATACATTTTGTGTTTTTTTTCCTTTATTTATCATTTATTTATCGAAACAAAGAAAAAATACTCAGTAACATATTAAACTTTATTATATTGTGCAAAGTTTCAAACCACAGCTAAAAGACCATCACAGCGTGTATATTAGGTACTGAGGTATCTTTGTTTGACTTTACCCACAAAGGGTCTTTCCTTTCTTTCTTTGTGCCATTTGCGGTTGCTGGTTCTGCCTACCACAACCATCACAGAACAGATTACTAAATCCTATAGACACTGTCCTCTTACTGTCGTGACCTTAAAAGCATTCTACGGCGCTATTTCAAATAATTAAATAAACTCCACTTGCGCCCAGAAAGGGAGCCTATTAAACAATAATTGGCTCCCAAAAAGGCGTGCACTTTCTCGCGCGGGACTCGAACCCGCGTTTCCCACGGTGACCGCCGCGCCCCTGGCTGACCGCCTGAACCCTGCCCTTTGGTTATTGGGTCATCAGAGCTTTGACTTCAAACCTGCAGGGTAGATTTCTAGATTTATTGATCTCATTCTTGAAATAATTTACAGGTGAAATTGGAATTGCTATCTTATTGCGTCCATTCATTCGTTGTTTGTGAGCAGGCAATTAGTTAACAATCTAATACTTATCATCTTTATGTTCTCTATGTAGTTAGGTAGGTACTATATTTTGTTACTCAAGTACGTGACCCTTTTGATTATAGTTTAATTGAGGTATTGACGAGAGATTTTCATGCTTCTAAGTTTTAGTTAGTCTTTGTCTACCTAGACTTTCTGCTGGTTTTTCTTGAAATAAAAAATTATTTAAAAAAACAAAAACCCGACTGCGTTAAAACTAAAAAGAAAAAAACAAGCCTGCAAAGAATGACTCACAGTCGGTACCCATTCATTTTATTACCAATCAAATCTTCCCAATGTTACGGGTCCCGACTGTGAGTAATTCTTTGCAGGCTTGTTTTTTTCTTTTTAGTTTTAACGCAGTCGGGTTTTTGTTTTTTTAAATAATTTTTATTTTACACTTTTTAGTTATGATTTATTAGGTGATGATGACCATAATGATTAATTTATTTTGAGCGACAATTATTATTAATCAACTTTAAACCGTTATTTTTCCTAAACTAATTCTTAAAATGAAAAACGGTAAAAGAAACCTAAAGTTGATTTTAAAATACCTATTCAACGATATGCCACTTGATATAGTGTGACGATTTTGATTCTTTTAATTTTGACTATATGGCGTCTGGTTGTAGCACTGGTGAATGTTGATTACTGTCATATCTTTAGTGACACTCCCAAGGTTGAGACAAATCGTTTGACGTAAGAATCATCAAAATCGGTCCACGCGTTTGACCTCTAGAGTGCCACATAGAAACATCCATAGCGAGAATTATTATTAATCAACTTTAAACCGTTATTTTTCCTAAACTATTACTTAAAATGAAAAATGGTAAAAGAAACCTAAAGTTGATTTTGAAAAACCTATTCAACGATACCCCACTTGATATAGTGTGACGATTTTGATTTTTTTAATTTTGACAATATGGCGTCTGGTTGTGGCACTGGTGAATTTTGATTACTGTCATGTCTTTAGTGACACTCCCAAGGTTGAAACGAATCGATTGACGCAAGAATTATCAAAATCGGTCCACGCGTTTGGCCTCTAGAGTGCCACATAGAAACATCCAAACATACATACAAACAAACATACAAACATAGACTGATAAACACATTACCCTTCTTTTGCTTTGCGCAGTCGGGTAAAAAGAGGCCCAAACCATGATTAAACAGGAGTAGAATCGCCTAACTTAAACCATCTTACTTATGCAAGATGTTTAAAGTTGAACACTGGTTTAACGACGTCCTGTCTCTATTCGTCACTATCCACTAATAAAGACAGGACGTTGTTTAACCCGTGTTCAATTTTAAACATCTTTCATAAGTAGGTAAGACCCAAAGTCTCTATGTGATCATAGTGGTCCTATCGAATAAATGCTTACCCACTGACTTTGACTGCCGTGACTAAATAACGTTTTATTAATGCAGTTTATTATGTGGATGTATTGGCGCGATTGAAATAGTCAAAAAATGTACCGAAAAGCTTGGTCGAAGTTTCCCGCTACAACAATACCAGACCGAATGTAAACACTATACTTTAATCATTGAGGCAGGTCATGCATTATGCATCCGTAAGAGTTGCGTACGACTGCATCCATTTGCAAGCCGATGAGATGCAACTCATTTAGAATTGTGAAACCGCATGATAGATATCTGATCCACAGAAAGAAACAGGCCTATTAGGGAAAGATAAAATATTGCTGCATTTAATAGTGAAGGCAATAACGTAACGGTGTTGCCTATGCGTTCATTTCTGTCTTTTTCATTTCTTACAAGCCTGCGTTTAGGTACTTATTTTGCAATGTTCTTATGTACCTACCTATTAATTAAGACACCACACCACAAGTCCAGAAAAAATCCTCCCAAAAAGATCAATTGATATCGTCTACTAGACAGAAAATTACTTATATACAATTATTTTTTTTAGTTTCGTCTAAGTGGAATATACCTTCTTGCCTACGGATGCTCAAAGGATATACCTATCATAAAAAATGTAAAACTAACAAATAGATCGCAATTTGCCAACGAATTTAATGTTTAAAAAAAATTACTTTATTAATTAACTTACTTAATTAATACTTATTAATACTTAATTAACCTATGGATCAAATGTGTCTGAAATAAATGAAATTATTATTAATACTTACTTCTAAACTTGCAATTTTAGTTTACAGTGCCTACTGGTTACTAATTTGTAGCTTCTAAGCTTAAAAAAATCTAGACATTTTTCTTTCATTCAATTTATTTAATTGTTTTATTTCACATAAGGAGGTGATGTGCCTAAGATATGAAAATGTTTTTAATTAGGCTTAACCGGCACCATCCCCTCCAGTAAAATAAAAACCGGTCAAGTGCGAGTCGAACTCGTACGCCGAGGGTTCCGTAGGTACCTAGTCATGGTGCCAATTAAGCTAGTCCGCTTAATTGTATGAGCGCCCATACAACTCGGAGGAAAATTTTAATTGGCGTCAACTATGTATGTATGGGAACACCCTTTAATTTTCAACTTTTTTAACTTTTTGGAATTTTTCCTTTATTTGTGCTATAAGACCTTGCTTTTCGCCAAATTTCGTGATTCTAGGTTAACGGGAACTACCATTTAGGTTTTCGACCCAAAACCTCTAGGGTACTTCCGGTTGACCTAGAATTGTCAATTTTGGTTACAAGCAAGGTCTTACAGCACAAGTGAAGGAAAAATTCCGAAAAATAAAAAAAGTTGATAATTAAGGTAAGTTTTGGTACTCACAAGTTTTCACGAAAACCTAAATTTGTCTATATCTTTTTATAGTGTTGACTCAGGACCTTGATTTTTATAGTCACAATAGGGACTATAGACCTTAGTATATGGTATAAATTTCAACTTGCTAGCTCTACCCGTTCCTGAGATAATCGATGGTGACACACGGACAGACGGACAGACAGACAGACAGACAGACAGACAGACAGACAGACAGACAGACAGACAGACGGACAAGAAAGTGATCTTATAAGGGTTCCTTTTTTTACCTTTTAAGGTACGGAACCCTAAAAAACAGCAGAACCTTATCAAGTACTATTTTCCAAGTCAGTAGTGTATACCATGCTAACGCGCCCGGATATAGCACGTGTGTCGGACGGACAGCAATCTCCGCAATCTCATTAGAGGAGCATCGAACCGACCTCGCACCTGGCTTCACCGTTTATGTAACCTGCTCACATAGACTCTAACTTCCTTGGAATATGCTTTGTTGTCTTATTTACGTGTGGTCTTTGTTTATTATCTACTTACTTTATAGCTCAAACATATAGAGCGAGCTACCCGAAGATAATAGATATCACTATCAGCAAAGATATTTTGAAGGTCCTAGGGGTAGTCAGAGGCAGATTATCATCATCTACAAAGTAAAAAATCATCTATCAAAATGGTGTAGGTATGCTACGTCCCAAGGCAAGTCCCTATAAGTATCATTATCAACAACATAAAGATGACAAATGTAAAAAATGTTCACTTTCCAATAAACAGACAACACGGCACGAAAGTAATAAGAAAAACGAAACTAATACTACTTCTACTACTTATTTTTATTTTGTGGATCTCCTATCACCATGACAACACTTTTGCAAGAAACTATTATTCAGTACAGAAAGGGTTTCCAACACAACACTTTACGGTATTGGTCGCGAAAAAACCAGGAGTAGAATAACCACGAATACTAATTTTTGATTTTTTACTAGACTAGGTACTAATTTTTGAATAAGTGGTTTTGACTTTTGACAGTATCAAGCGGAAATCTTGAGGTTACTTTACAGGACCCTGGTAATGTAATGTTATCTGAGTGTAAAAGTGAATGGTCGCACTATTACGCAATAAACACGCATGGTCAATCTGTCACCCTCCTAGGATCGGGCTTATCGGACACAGGCCGCAGACAACAATGACAGTATTAATCTTTGCCTAATGTAACAATTATGAAATGCATGACTCAAATATACGGTGAAAACTAACATAATGCAGACCAGTAAGTAAGTTCGTAAAGCTAGTGGCCAACTCTGGTAACGGAGTTTTTAGGCCGCTTAGAGGCTATAATAATACGCATACCTAATAAATGTTGGTCACACACAGGTTTAATTTTCTGGTTTTCTGATAATGTACCTACTTGTCAGAAAACCAGAAAATGAAACAACCAAAATTGTGAGTTAGGTACTTATGTCCTTTTAGTTCTATCAGTTTTCTTTTTGCCCAACCTATCCTAGTTTATTGGGTTTTTTCTTCATGTTTCAGGCTCAATCAGAAGTCTTTTATAATAGTTAATCCTTCTATAATTAAAATCTTTAAAATCAACCAATCTTGTCTGTTTCCTACATCCTTTTCCAAACATTACTTTCATCATCATCATTATTAGCTCTATATCACCCTAGACTAGGTCTGGGGTAATATAGAAAAAAGCCTAGGCTTTTTTTGCTCCTGCCAAATTAATTTAAAATTACTTTATTGCATCATACCTAAATAGCTTGAAAAGACATAATAATATTTAACTCTATGTAGCTCATAGCATCTTTTATAAATCATTCACAACTAGATATTTGTAAAGACGAAAGATTTGTTCGGAACGTTAATCGTAGTAGTGACCTCGAGATTCAATCGAAAGCTAATAATCTTGAAGTAATGTCAAAACAATAATATCTTCAGTGGAATAATGAATGTTATTGATATTACAGCATAGATACGGTACCGTAATGTACCGCTCGCCGGCTGCAGACGCTGTCATGAATATCAAACTAGCTTGGAATGGAGTAAGTGATGGAAACTCGCGGTCAAGTGGCCGCACCACAATATGCTCAAAAACAAAAAACGTCGGTGATACTGAACGTGATAGTGTTAGGTTTGTTTCATTCCATCTTCAAGTCAAGTTTTAAATAGTTACTGCCTATAAAAGTTTCTTAGTTAGTAAAAGTAACCAATAACTCATACAAATGACAGCTGATTATGATTAGTGCTAGGTAGGTACCTACTCAGTGGTAGGAGCGCGGTAGATAGATACTACTGCTCACTTTAACTGACGGGATCTAACTCGCAGATGGTGAATATCACCAATTGAAATAATAACATTTCTCGTAAACTTTTTTATAGTTTAAATTAAAGTAACAGATCACTTAAATTACCTACCTTTATTGAAATCGAGTCAAGATGAAAAGCTTACATTACGTTTTCCATAATCCATCACTCATTTTAATTAAAATCAATCATTTCTAGACGTCATTTTCTCGAAACGGTTATCACATTCTTTAGGTAATAAACGTTAACGTTTGAAAAACTCTTCTTCAAGACTGGAGTGCCCATACATAGTTTCACTATTTCGATTCCAAGGAAGACTTAAAAACTAAGTTATAACTTTAGTTATAATTAACTTGGACCAAACTTTCACAAAAGCAATCCCATAAAATAAATACTGTACCTATACAATAATCGCAATAGCTGTTCCGTTGGAGCCGTTACTCGCCGGCTTAATTACTGGCAATGACACCAATTGCAAAATATGGATACGCAAATTACACGCATTTTTGATAAAACTGCATTTTTTCATAGGTATTTTTGACTGAAGCTAATTGGAGCGGAGATAAATTCGATTGAATACATAATAAGCTGCTCCTATGCTTTCAGTCGTAAAAATATAAACCCCAACAGGCAAAAGCTTTCTTTTTTGCTAAATAAATACTTAAGTTGCCAGGCAAAAGCCTAGAATTAACGAGATAATAAATGGTGCCGTCAGCCACTTGGCGTACAATTAGATAGATAAACATCTAGCATGGGAGAGGAGTGTGTGGTCCGTACTTGCAAGTTACAGTACGCACACTAGATCTAGGCATTCGTGAAGTTAGCCGTTTCGATGCGCAGTCACGCGCAGTCTAGCTTTTTCATACAAAATTTTCTACTGCGTAGCGAAACGGCTAACTTCACGAATGCCTAGATCCGTTGTGCATACTGTAGCTAGATATGCAAACTATTTATTACGACTTGCTTTGTGAATCACTGAAAATTGCTAAAAACAAAACAAAACAATCTTCAAAATACATTTATTTATTTATTTATTTATATCTTACATTTTAAAGGACTTTGAGTCACTAAGTGACTATGTCAGCCCGTTGACAACTTAAATTTACTAACTTATTATTTAAATAGGTTATTCACCATGACGAACAGGTCCCTAGCTAGTAAGGACAAAGGAGCAGCTAACAAACTGTGGAATGCACCAACATTCCACAAATTGAATTCATATTCACTCTTCAAATGATCTCTCAGAGGCTGGCTCCGAACACATTCCACCAAAAGATGATGAACATCTTCAACAACCCCACAAGCATTGCAATTGGGAGAGTCAGCAACTTTCATAAGATGATTAAACTTCGCTAGTGGAATGTGTCCCGAACGCAACCTATGAGCAGTCACAATCAAACATCTCTTAAGTCTACTATTTACAAACCAGGGTATACGAGGAGGTTCACATTGCAGTATCCTGTACCAAATCCCTTTCAATGCTGAAATTTCACAATAATGATTTTTCCATTTTTCATAAATTTTATATTTATACTTAATCAAAACTTCTGCATGTTCAGCTATAATATAAGTTTCTGTGCCATCTGAAATAGCTTTCTTTGCTAATCTATCAGCCTCCTCGTTGCCCTGAATACCAACATGTGAGGGAACCCACTGCAATCTCAGATCAATACCTCTACTCAACAAGAACAGTATTTTCCTAACAATACCATATGCCACAGAGATACCTCGAGCTCCGGAGGAAACTCGTGCAATGTGTTGCAAAGCACTGCGACTGTCTGTCAGGATAACTACTTTACTAGTAATATTTAGCGCAGATAAATAAGATAATGCTTCTGATATTGCAAAAAGTTCTACTGACATAATGTTGTTACATTCGGACACAATTTTAAAAGTTTCCTTAACATTGCGACTGGGATCGTAAAAGGCCGCACCGGCGCTATTGCCAACCTTAGACCCATCAGTGAACAACTTGTACCAGTCTTTATATTTAGTATTCAACGTAATTAATGTAAGAGTCTTAAGTAAATTGACATCATAATGATTTTTCGCTTGTTCTATTCCTTCTACCGTAGTTTCAACAAAATCTAACTTTAATCTTGATACCCAAGTATCCAGGGAAAACATACCTATAGGGTCACTAGTTCTGATAATTTCTGACTTAGTTTCTTCATAAATAGAAATAAGCAAAGGTTTCTTACGTTGATCTAGGCTTAACAACTTATTAAATAGATTTGTAGTTATGTTATTAGAAAACGATTGGGCTTTAAGGCAATATTTAGTAGCAAGATAGCGACGCCTAAATTGCAGTGGATGCAAACATAATTCACATTCCATAACATGTATGGGGGTGGTCCTAATGAATCCACCAATTGCCCTCATTGCTATGTTTTGCACCTTATCTAGTTTAGATAAATGAGTCTTTGCGGCATTATCATACAAAAAACAACCATAATCTATTCTGCTACGAATTAAGGCAATATAAAGCCGGCGCAAGTGCTTAGGATGTAAGCCCCATGATGCACCCGCTAACACTTTCAATAGACCAATCATACTGATCGTTTTCTCACGAGTTTCATTTATATGTTTGGACCATAACAAAGATTTGTCCAACCAAACGCCCAAATATTTTATTTGTGATTCAGTTGATATACTGTTATTATTGATAGATAAGGTTATCCTATCTAATCTACGCCTACTACTGAAACAACAACAATGGGTCTTTGTTGAAGATACTTCTAAGCCAAGCTCTCCTAATTTATTTACAGCAGAATCTAAAGATCTTTGAATGTAAGTTACGTTAAGCTCCATGTTACTATTTTGTGCATAAAAAACAAAATCATCGGCGTACTGCAGTACACCAACGTTATCATACCCCGTACAAATTTTATGAGTTACAATATTAAACAAAAGTGGCGAAAGAGGATCACCCTGTGCTAACCCTTTACAGGTCCATCTTACAATGGTTTCACCATTTTCATCATCATCATGTATTTTCAAAAATCTGCTGCTTAGAAATGACCACAAATATTTACATGTTTGGGAACCTATATTAAGACTATCCAGCATAACAACTAGTTGATCAGTTAAAACATTATTGTAGGCACTTTCAATATCTAAAAATACTGCTAACGTGGACATGTTTCTTGAAAACCCCACCTGTATTTGTGTAACTAGACGGACTAAGCAGTCCATGCATGACTGATTTCTCCTAAAGCCACTTGTAACTGGGGCTAAAATTTTCTGTTTTTCTACAAACCACTCAATGCGTTTACAAATCATGGAATGAAACATTTTACACATGCAAGACATCAATGAAATAGGCCTAAATTTAGGCAATAAGTTAGGATCTGCGTTAGGTTTGGGAATAGGCACTATTTTAATGCTACGCCACTGACTGAATTTAGGATGTAAGGGGTTCCAAGGATGTAAGGGGTTCCAAGGATGTAAGGGGTTCCACCATCATCTTCGGAACCCAAGCCAACCTCACCTGCCCGGGGTGCATCCTGCTGAACGACGGACGAGGCTCTGACGACCGGCTGATAGCGGTATAGCGCAGCCCAAACCAACCACAGCTAAATCTCCTGGCCGCTGACGGGCAGCAGCGTCGGCGGCGCGAGAAGCTGTGTTCTGCGATTCCCAACCCGCATGCCCAGCGTGGGAATTACGGGCATTAACCCCCAAATGATAGGCACGACACAAAAATGGCCCCAGTTCCCGGCCGCCCTACTAGTCCTGGTTACGGTAGTGGCCAGAGAAATGGTAGGGCAAGGGGTGCTAAGAATCACCGGGCTACCGTAGGCTACCTCAAACAACTGACCCTGGCTACGTATAACGGATGCACTTTGAGGCTTGACGAACATCTAGCACAGTTGGAAGAAGAGCTCAAAAACATTAGGTGGCATGTCCTGGGACTGTGTGAAGTCCGCAGAGAGGGGGAGGACACCATAACCCTGGACTCGGGCCATCTCTTCTACTTTCGCGAAGGCGACGTAAAATCTCAGGGTGGCGTAGGGTTCCTCGTGAATAAGGTCATCTCTAATAACGTTGAAGAAATTTCCAGTGTGTCGACCAGGGTCGCGTACCTGATCCTTCGGCTATCCAAGCGCTATAGTCTGAAAATTGTACAGGTATACGCTCCGACCTCGTCACACTCGGATGAGGAAGTGGAAGATATGTACGAGGACATTTCCAAAGCCTTAAACAACACGACCAAGGCACACTTCAACGTTATTATGGGAGACTTTAACGCCAAAGTGGGAGTCCAAAGTGGCGACGAATCTAGAGTGGGCCCACATGGTTATGGATGTAGGAATAACAGGGGGCAAATGCTCGTTAACTTCCTAGAGAAGGAGGGTCTCTTCTTAATGAACTCGTTCTTTAAGAAGAAGCCGCACAGGAAGTGGACGTGGCTAAGCCCTGACTCTGTTACGAAAAACGAGATCGACTTCATCATGACGGACAGAAAGCACATATTCAGAGATGTCTCCGTGATCAACAGGTTTAACACCGGCTCCGATCACCGACTCGTCAGAGGCTCTCTGAATATCGACCTAAAGCTAGAAAGAAACCGTCTGATGAAGTCCACGCTCCGACCTAATCCACTCCATATCATGGCGGGTGCAGAGAAGTTCCAGCAGCTTCTCCGAGATAGATTTGTTGCTTTAGGATCCACGGAGGACGTCGACGAGGCCCTACAAAACGTGGTTGACGCGCTGAGGGGCGAGGGTATCAAATTCTGCCAATCACAGCGTAAAGGGAAGAAGTCCAAACTCTCGGATGAGACTCTGCGGCTCATGACAAAAAGACGGGAAACCACTCAGGCCACTTCGTCAGTGAGGTCAGACCTTAACAAGCAGATTGCGAAGATGATACGGCGCGACCTTCGAAGCTCCAACACACGCCTTATTGAAGAGGCGATAGAGCGAAATCGAGGAAGCAAAGTATTCACTCAGCAGCTTGGAAGGAGCCACCTGACGAAGCTCACTACACATGATGGCAGACTCGTTTTGTCAAAGCCGGAGATTCTTGTCGAGATCGAGGACTTCTACAGCCGCTTATACGCTACTTATACTCCTTGCCCTCAACGCGAGAATCACGACTCTCGAGCCACCCTGTCACGCCACTTCACCGACGAACTGCCGGACATCAGCCATGACGAAATCGTGTTGGCTCTAAGACAGCTCAAGAACGGAAAAGCCCCAGGTGAAGACGGTATTACTTCAGAACTTCTGAAAGCAGGAGGAGCTCCTGTTATTCAGGAGCTACAGAACCTCTTCAATTCTGTCATTCACCATGGGAGAACTCCGAAGGCGTGGAATGGGAGTTTGGTGGTTCTGTTTTTTAAGAAAGGAGATAAAACTCTTCTTAAAAACTACAGACCCATCTCTCTCCTAAGCCACGTCTATAAGCTGTTCTCAAGAGTCCTCACGAATCGTCTCGCACGAAGACTCGACGAGTTCCAGCCTCCGGAGCAGGCCGGGTTTCGCGGAGGATATGGCACCATAGACCACATACACACAATAAGGCAGATTATACAGAAATCCGAAGAGTATAATCAGCCCCTGTGTCTAGCTTTTGTGGACTATGAGAAAGCCTTTGACTCAGTCGAAGCCTGGGCTGTACTGGAATCCCTGCAGCGATGCCAAGTAGACTATCGTTATATCCAAGTGTTGAGATGTCTCTACGATGCTGCCACCATGAAAGTCCAACTACAGGACCGGCAGTCTAAACCCATCCAATTGCGCAGAGGAGTGAGACAGGGGGATGTTATATCCCCGAAACTGTTCACAGCCGCGTTGGAGGATATGTTTAAGACGCTGGCCTGGGAAGGTATGGGCTTAAACATCAACGGCAGTTACATCTCACACTTGAGATTCGCAGATGACATAGTCATAATGGCGGAGTCGCTTGAGGAGCTGCAGGAAATGCTGAACGGCCTAGCATCGGCCTCACGACAGATAGGTCTCGGCATGAATTTGGATAAAACCAAAGTCATGATCAATGATCAAATTGATCCGAGACCTATCAGCGTTAATGGTCACCTTCTTGAAGTTGTTTCGGAGTACACATACCTCGGGCAGATTTTGCGATTAGGTAGAAACAACTTCGAGAAGGAGGCCAAAAGGAGAATCCAGCTAGGCTGGGCAGCATTTGGAAAATTGCGTCGGGTCTTCTCGTCACCTATACCGCAGTGTTTGAAAACGAAAGTTTTCAATCAGTGCGTTCTACCCGTTATGACATACGGAGCTGAGACGTGGACACTCACAGTACGGCTGGTCCACCAATTTAAAGTCGCTCAGCGAGCTATGGAGCGAGCTATGCTCGGAGTTTCTCTGAAGGATAGGATCCGCAATGAGACTATTCGGCAGAGAACCAAAGTCGTTGACATAGCTCAGAGAATTAGCAAGCTGAAGTGGCAGTGGGCCGGCCATATCTGCCGAAGAACTGACAACCGCTGGGGTAAACGAGTTCTCGAGTGGAGACCACGTCTCGGCAAACGTAGTGTAGGACGCCCGCCTGCCAGGTGGAGTGACGATCTGCGAAAGGCTGCCGGCACAAGTTGGATGCGTCAAGCTGAAGACAGGGCGCGATGGCGCTCATTAGGGGAGGCCTATGTCCAGCAGTGGACTGCTATAGGCTGATGATGATGGTGATGATGAGGGGCCGTATCCTTTTTCTTTAAACAACTTTGAAGTTCTTCAAAAGAAAATTCAGTATCTAAGAGAGTGTTTTTTGAAGTAAACACTGGTTCTAAAGTTTGAACGAAATCAGGAGCCAAACTACGTAAAAGATGTTCTTTCGTTTCACTGGGCGCTCTCACGCAATCCCTACGTACACCCTTCATCCAACGCATCCGACGCCACATGTCCGAGGCTGACATACTTTCGTCTACCGTGCTACAAAACTGTTGCCAACTTACTGACCTAGCCTGCCTGTGCACCCTTTGAGCATCCGCTATTTTAGCCTTCAGTAAGTCTAGATTGTCGGGTGTAGGATTACGCCTAAACGCCTTCAATGCTAACCGACGTTGAGCTATAGCTAGAGAAATAGCTGGACACCAGTAAGGTTTTGGCTGAAAAGATTGGAGAGGATCTGTGCTGTGTTTAATCATAGGTATACTTTCCCGCGCTGCTGCATTAACATTGTCTACAAATAAATTGTAACTCAATTGAATGTCATCCCCACAAGCGATTTCACTGAAACTGACTTTAAGTTTCTCTTGATATAAATTCCAGTCAGCTAACTTAAAATTTAAGCGCTCAACAAACCTGCGAGAGTCTCGATATTGAAGGGAATATTTGATAACCAAGTGATCGCTACCTAGATTTTCCCTTGTCACAAGCCATTTGAAATAAACCGCTATGTCAGTGGTAACAAAGGTAACATCTGGCGCGGATTCCTGTAATCGATCATTAACTAGTCTAATCCTCGTAAATCCCCCATTGTTGAGTGATACATAGTTGTGCTCTAAAGATGAATCTAGTAATTGTAAGCCTCTAGTATCAATTTTACACGACCAATTTGAATGGTGACCGTTGAAATCACCAGCCACTAAGGATTTAGATGAAAATTTTGAAAAAATACTATCCCAGTCACATTGTGAAGTTCTTACAGATGAAGGGCAATAAATTGATACTACATGTTCTAAATATTTACAGTTCAAAATTTTGATACTTAGGATTTCAATACCGACATTTCTTATAACTATGGGACACACTTCAGTCCTAATTGATTTATGAACTAAAATGGCTACACCCCCATAAGAATCGGTTCTATCTTTTCTAAAAACATTGTAGTTACTAATTCTCAAGCTTGTATCAGGATCAAGCCATGTTTCACTCAATAAACAAATACCAATTTTTTCCCGACAAAGTAAAAGCTCAAAATCTTGTTTTTTGGGCATCAGGCTCTGCGAGTTCCATTGCGCAATGTTTATAAATTGCGCAACGGAACCCCCAGTGCCCGATGCCCTAGCTGCGGATGCATTAGAAATGTCGTTATCCATCATAAAATAGGCCTAAAAGTTTTGTAAGAACATCTCCACTGCTCACCATCGACACTATAAACGACACGACCTCCTCAAAAAGTAGTTTTAACACTTGACTAACTTTTTCATCAAAACTTTTGTTCGAAAACACAATTTCCTTTACCTTTCCAAATAAACTAGTAAAACTACTATTTTTCTTCTGTTCACCTAATGATGCGGTCTTTTTATCACGACCCGCGGTGGACGGTTTTGCCGCCGGAGTTGCCGCCGGAGTTGCCGCCGGTTGCTCTACAGAGCTTTCAAAACTCCGCGAGCTCACCTTTTGTTTACGTTCCTTCTTATATTTCTTTTTTCTCGTACTTACAGGTTCAAATGGCGTACCAAATTCCTCACTGCTAGCCTTCGAGTCGTCGTTGCTCATCTCTCCACCATCATGTCGTCGCAAAGTGTCAGCCTCACTGAGATGAGCTTCGTGTTTCGTTTGGCCCACCTTTGAACCTACACTTTGACTGTACGACATTGTAGATCTAACAGGCCCGAAACTCCTAGCGCTAGGTTCATCGCCGAACTTGAATAAGGATGGAGTATCTTTCTTGAAAAAGGATGGATCATTCAAGAAACCATCAAATTTAGGTGTCTTATTTTCCAAGTACTTCGACCGCGCTACTTTATAAATACAATTATATTGGCACATTATGGCCCTGATTTCTTTTTCTTTCTTAAAGATTGGGCAAGACTTACTCAGGGACATGTGCTTGCCTTTGCAGTTTACGCAGCGGTACTCCGTTGTTTCGCAGTTGGTGTGCCCTCCGCCACACTTTGGACAGATATGCCCTTTCCTAGGGCATGTTCGAGTAAGATGTCCGAATTTCCAACATGAAGCGCACTGCGTCACCGGGAAAGTGTAGGGCTCTACCTTGAATCTGCAACCATATCCAAAAACATAGGGGGGCAAAGCGGAACCTTTAAATCCGAAGCGCACAGTTTCACTGCTCACCCATTCTCCTTCTTCCGACATCCTAGGCAGCCTTTTTACGGATACTATTTTGTAGTCGCATTGTAAGGACTCCATCAAATCTTCGTCTTTAACATCAAGTTCTAAATACTTTACTACGCCATAGGTAATATCTACTTCACTAGTCAAATAACATCTGTATCCCGACTCCGAAAATGTTTTATTTGCAATCAAATTGTCTGCATCGGCTTTATTTTCAAAAGCTATGACTACTATGTTTGTTTGGCTGGAACCCTGCCTACTTGTTTGCCGGAGGAGGGCGCTGACTCTGCAACACAGTTTTCTTTAACTATCGCAGCAGTCAACGTTCCCAATACTGACTGTATCCCATGTTAATGTTCCAAATAAATATTTTGATTTTGATTTTGACTCTGTAAGGGCTCTTGTATTTTATTTGAGTCACGTTGGTAATCCCTTCAGCCTTCAGTAACATAGCCAACCCAATTTGTTTAGGCAACAATGCGTATGAAGAAACGCACACTTCGAAGCAGTTAGTAAGCAAATTATCGGTACCTTTCGCAGACGCGCCCCGCGCTCTTGTAGTCATACGTCGATGTGCTTTTCTCTGCACAAGAGTAAATCCATCCTCATCTACACTTTCCCGTTCATCATTGCTATTGTTGATCCTCACTCGTTTGGTCGGAGGACGCGTCAGCGTCGTACTCTTCGTCTCACATTGTTGTTGATTTTCATCAAGAATAGCTTGCACAGCCATCTCATCCTCACTCATCGAACTGTTTCTTGACCGAGGCCTGGAGTCGACCTCGGTCGCGTCCATTTTTTGATCGCGCGCAAATGCTCCAAAATTGTATTTACTGAATCGCCCGTAATTAATTATAATAGTTGATAACAAAATTAAGTCCAGAACAACACTTTTACAGGTAAAAAACTAATTTAATATCAGGAAAATTTTTCAAACAATCCCGCCACAAATAAGTTTTTTTTTTTTTTTTATGTTCAAAATACATGAAACTGCATTTAGTATCATTGATTATGAAGTGTCTAAATTATGTTATAATGAGCAGCTCCTCGATTCTACAAAGAAACTTTTTCAACCAAAGCAAAAAGTCAACTATTTCGATTTGTTTTATAACCTATTAATGACCAATGAGGTTAGGTTAATTTTGTTGTGATGACGTTTTCAAACAAATTTCCAATGAGGTTTAGCAAATTACTTACTGTCATTTTGGAGAACTGGAGAACGAAGCAAAACGCAGCGGCAATGATACTTGAATGGTTGACGTTGTAAAATAGAGGAATATGGCCCTAAATAGTCATGCAAAACAAACCAATCATTGAGAACATAATTCTGCACTTAGCGCCAATGAAACTGAAATGGAATGCTAACCAAAATCAAAAACAAAAACTACAGAGATAAACGGCCATGAATATAAACTCTAGATTCATGACGATCACGGGTGGTCTCACACTTGTACTTTTAATGTCTGTAAATTTAATCTGCAGAACATGTTTAATTTTAATCTGAGCACCCCAGGCACAATAGCAGATTCTACAGTATGAAGTGTACGTGCAACACATAGTAATTACTTCTTCTGAACGATCCCAATTTATTTATTGTGCTTGTAGAGATGGGAAGGGTACCTTGTACTTGCAACATTGTATGTGACATTAATAAAACTTAAAAGACGCATTGTATGGGCAATCTTGAGAGTATTTAAATTGTATGTAATCTGTTCCTTGCGACAATAAAAAAGATTTATACGTTTTATACCAATTCTGTCTTGAGTCTGCAAGTTACAACTCAATACAGACACTAAGAAAATGTCTTTTAAATTAATTGAAGACACTCGTGGTTTATTACCACGTTAAAACTAGAGAAAACATCAAAACAAAAACAAACAAAGAGTTGGCCACTTGCTTATACGAACTTCCTTGCCAAAACAAAATGTCACCACGGTTTTGTGATTTGATTATTCATAATTTACAGGACGATTTGTTTATAAGTAGGTACTTACCAATAGTAGGACAGTACATATGAGTGAGATTTGTATTGTAATGAACTAATGACTTTTGGACATGGTAAAACAGAAAATATTAGATAACGTATACCTATATAGAAAACTAGCTGACGCCCGCGGCTTCGCCCGCGTGGACTACTATTTTGTTTATCCCACGGGAACCGTGCATTTTTTCGGGATAAAAAGTAGCCTATGTCCTATTTCCGGTCATTATCTATCTATGTTTCAAATTTCAGCCAAATCTGTTCATTGGTTGTCGAGTTATAGAGGAACAAACATACATCCAAACATCCATCCAAGCATCCAAACATCCAAACTTTCGCATTTATAATATTAGTGTGATTAGTGTGAAGTGTGATATTAGCGAGGCATCCAAAAATTGGTTATTCGATTATGAACCAAATTCTTCATACGCCTTCGATACTACCGGCTCATGCATGAGCTCAAATAATATTTGTTCGTAGTACGTTGTATTGAATAAAAGTATTTGAGTAACAATAACAATGGTTGTAAATCAACAGAGTTTAATATATTTCGCACGTGTGGCTACCAGCAAAGCACCTCGTAAATACCCGCGGCGTGGGAGGCTGTCTGGCTGTCTCCTATTGAATATATTAATTGGAAGGTATCTCACACGCTGGCTGAGCAGGCTTCTATGCTCAATGTTGACTGTCTGATCTTAGATCATCTTTGAGTCTAGAAGTACTTAATAGAATTTTCAAAAACTTGTTGGTTGTTCACGCCTCCAAGTTCAAGCAGATTTGTATGAAGCTTTTATATAAGTTTTTATTCGGGGCATAGTATTAAAAAATCTGTATCATTATGTGTTCGAAGTTACCTATTGTAAATAACGTGCGACTATGTTTTGAAGAATTAGTCCCGGTTAGGTAGTAGCCCAACTTTTTATGATCCTTGCTATGGGCTGCGTGCTTCTGATAATTTTATGATGTATTGATACGTTTAATTTAACTTAGGCTCGTATACCTCTTATGCTTTAGTTATAGACTGTATAGATTGAGACGTATCCATATTTATTTACCTAAGTATACGGCTGTTTCTGAGATATTGATTTTCTTAATAGCTCGCAGTGGACACTGATAAAAAAAATTCGCTTCAACCAATTCAGGTATCCAGTAGCATTCTAGGTTGTTTATTAGGCATCATTAAAATAGAACTAAGCAGTGATTCACTCTTATCATCTGCCGCATCTATTTCAATAACATTATTAAGGCAGGTTTTTTGCTACTCTCCTTATGGTTCCTCAGAGTTTTTGTGTGGAATTATCGGCACTACAAAAACAAGTTCACCATTCATTAGCTACTCCTACACTGATAGTATCAGGCTGCATATGGTCCGATGATACAATACTTTACAATAGTTACTTCTACAGTTACCGTTTATAACTTTGGCGCATCTTTTCTTTAGACAAGAAAAGTACTTAAACGATAATTTCTGGTGGCACAAATTTGGGCTAAAAAGGGGGTGGCTTATTTTCAGCAGTAGGGGATTGATCATGTTTTATTCTGTAATAGCTATTAATAAAGCATTTTTGTATTTCTGAGAGATTTTTTTATATGTAAATATTATTCTGGACATTATGATACTTAGGTACTTTGTATAAGTTCTATTCTACCTCATCAAGTCATCAGATAGTCATGCTCTCGTTAACTCAACTCCTGAAATATCACACACCAAACAGTTATCATGAACCAACTTCAGAGCATTGTTGTACGTCTAAACAGACATAAACTGTTAGTTACCGCCATCACAAAGTTCTTTGTTTGGGTTTGAGTAACACGTGGTGTTATGTAGTTCCGAGCTGACATAACGCGGCCTACGCTACTCTTTGTTGATGGTGATAGACGTCTATTACATCACTATTGACAGGAAATATCTAGAATTTTGGAAGATGAGATGATAGTACCATTACCATATTGGTACTATCATCACGATTGTGATGATGATTGTGATTGATGTTGTTGTTTGTGATGATGGTAGGTAAGCCACCGATCAGGATGATGTACTTGCAAGTAGGTACATAAAACTACTAGAAAACGTACTAGAAAGCCATTAAATACATTGTGTGCACTAACGAACGGCCCTATTTGTAGATAAAAGTCGTCGACACTCGGGATACCTAATTCTTACTTCATTGCAAATCACTATACGAACTCTTAGCACAGAAATCTTGGTCACGCTATAAAGCCACACCTTATCTCAACCCGTAAAGAAACATTGCAAAACATAATACATTCAGTCTGTCCGATGTACGATTAGTTGATATAACTGCATCATAGAGCAAAACCTAAGTAGAGCGCGTTCTGATGCGGCGATACCGGCGCGTGCGCCGCTCGGGAAAATCGTAAAATTGCAATTTTCACGGCAACCCGACAGCAGTTGAGCAACTCTAACTTGGTACACTGGACACTAAAATAGCGTATTTGGAGTAGGTACCTACCTATAATTCTGTACGGAAACTGGTTTTATTTAAAAGTAGATTTCGATTTTATAACACTCCCTGAATGCCCTACAAAATTATGCTCAATTTAATATTAAGTAAATAGGTTGTTTTGGTGGTGGTTAGGTTTCAATTTTAATTCAAGTTATTTTGGTGGTAATAAACCACGATGAAATAAAATGAAATATGAAAAAAAAACATACGGTTTGTGATCTAATTTCTACGCCACTTTGAAAGTAAAGTTAACAAGTTTGAAAGAAAGCAAGTTTTGAACGAATTTTGTCACGAAATGTAAAATGTCGTGATTAAAATCAGACATTTTTCTACATTCAATCACGTAAGTTCCACAAAATAACATTTTGACGTATAATTTGGCGAATATTGTCTAACAACTTATTACACGAATCGCATTAGACATTCCTGACAAAATAATTATTAATTTTCTATGGTCGTCACATTACTAGTTCGAAGGTAGCGGGGCAGAACGTGTCTATCACATCGTAAAAAAGATCCATAAGATGTATGCTCATAAAGATAGCCCAGAGAGATCCTTGAATGCTGGACAAAATCGATTGTTAACACGTTTAACTTCCTAGTGCTTTCTGAAAGAGGGGCAGTTGTAGCAAAACCCACAGAAAGTACAAGATGTACGTCAGTGCCACTTAACGCGTGAAGGAAAAAATCTATGAGAATAGATAGACCATTCTCATTTTTCAGATTTTTTCAGATTCAGAATTTTTCCTTCACGCGTCTTCCTATAGATCCTATAGATCTTTACAAGAAACTTACCAATAGTCTTGTTGATCCAGTCGGCCAGGTCCTCTTGCAGCGGGAACAGCTGCCTGGCCTGGGAGTAGAGGATCTTCTCGCGGTAGAAGTCCTCGTCTTCGGAGATGGGCGTCTGCGCGGCCAGCGCGCAGTCTGCTCGCTCGAAGCTGCTGCTCATCTTCCTGTGACAGAGCATTACTATAAATTTACGTATTTATCATCATCATCTTCCTTCCTGCCCTTGTCCACCACTTTACCCCACATAAGGACGTGGGGTCGGCACAACATTAGTCCTTCTTCCATTTCCCTCTTTCAGCCGTCACCTCATATTAATTTACGAGAGTGATCATCGTTATGGAATCGATCGATCTAAAGTGCCACTTATAAAGTTACTATGAGAGTATCTTGTTGTGTCGTTGCCTCATCAGTTTGTTTTCAAATGTGACCACTTCAATCACTATCAGTGGATCCTAATATCAGTGGCACCATTGGATCTTCTCTAAACTAGGGTTCAAGACTGAAACAACAAGTATATTTTACCCATGGTTTAACGTTAGCAGATCATATTGCATACAAACTATCTATTATTTAACACAACTGTTATGATCGTCTACATTGGTTACCCACGCGATGTTCTATTAATTTCAATAGACAAATAGCTAAGACTTTAATGAAATTAAAGCTAAGTTTTATACTTACCTATTAACCACAATATCGCCATGCCCGACGATCCTCTCATCCCTAACTCCATCCTTGCTCTCGAAGGTCTTCACGTACTCAAAGGCGTTGGTTCTCTCGAAGGCGTTGAAGATCCTATCGAAGTTGCCGCTGAGGGGGCGCGCGAAGGGCTTGCTCTCCGTGGGGCTGGAGACGGGGCCCCAGGAGGTGCGACTCCCGATGGCCGTGGGCCCGCAGCGGTAGTACGCCATTGTCACCTGGACAAGGTGAAACAGACATTGTTAAAAAAAGAAATTAAAAAGTTAGTCAATGGGTGCTTGCAGCAAATTGCCCTAAGAAATGTACCCGTCCATAGTCTTAGACCTCCTTAGAGAGTCTTAGTCCACGAAGTTATCTTCCTAGCGCTGACATCATCCATCATCTAGTAAAAATAGACCTAGCACATGTAATTTTTAAGACTCTATTAGGGATACATTTTTGGGTTTAGGCATTCCCAACTTTCAGACTACAAGGCCTTATTTAATATCAAATATCGATAGACGTTAAACAATTACGAAAACCGGTTTATCTTATCGATGCTTAATAATATTTCTAACTAAGTACTTACAATATTATAATCGTGATAATCAGTAACTTTTTCTCACGATCCAATTACTGAAGATGTTTTTGTCTATGACATCATTTAGTAATGAACTCAAATGTCTAGGCTATGGTTTAACCTTGGAAAATCTATAACGAACTCTTTATATGATTCTTAGAAGATCATTTTAAGAGGACCATTATTATTTCCAAAAATAGTTTCTGAAGATAATAATTAAAACGTAGAATGGTCTTCAAAGTTATGACAAGTGGTTTTTATGTGATGAGTGTAGGATTTTTAATTATCATGTTACTAATTACTTAGGCCGTGGGCGATTCGCTAAAAGATTAGGTTTCGTTTGTTGTTTGGGAGAAATATTATACTTAGTGCTTCTTTTTGCTTTAAAGCTACCTAGAATTATATCTCAGTCGTGTTTCAAGTTTACAGTTCTCAATGGAAACTGAGGAATCTATGCATAAGTTACGATTAGCTTGGGTACAGTTGTCACAATGGATCTAGGCATTCGTGAAGTTAGGCTTTTCGCTGCGCATTAGAAAATTTTGTATGAAAAAGTTGCACTGCGCATCGAAACGACTAACTTCACGAATACCAAGATCCGTTGGAATCAATATAGGTAGATTCCTATCGTAGTTCATAAAAAACCATTACATTGGTGATCACTTAAAAACTGACTCATCCATCACTAAATAGGCTCAGCCACAATAATTGCACCGATTTATCCTTACTCACTTGCAGAAGCAGAATATCTCTAAGTAATTGATTCTAGAATTGTTGGGACCTACAATTCTAAAATCGAATAGAGATATTCTAAAAATGAGGATGTTTTTCATTGGATGTTCTAGTTAAATGAAAGAGGTGATGCATCAAGTTGTTTTTCATTTCTCATACACGGAAAGTACGCTTGAAGTTACCTGAACAGAGGGATGAAAGTAGTACTTTTCCGCCCTGGGAAGCAATTTTCCCTGCTGTCAAATTAAAAAAAAAATCATTCTATTTTGACATTTCTATTGAGACATGTTGAAACTTTTTACACAGCAAAAGTAATATTTGACATTTCTATTTTACCTTTTTATTGAGAATTGCTGTAAAAATATTTTCAACAATTTATTACATGAGTATTGTTATTAATAATTACTTTTCACTAAATTATTATTATTTAAACAAGATTTTGAGCTTGAGATATTTACCATCTTCAATGACAAAAAATACTGGCTGAAAAAAAAAGGAGGGCGCCTTTTTTGTTTTATTTTTTCAGTGGCAAGCTACCAGCCAGTATTTTTTTTAAAGCACCAATTCGATTTTTATCTGTTTTGTCGATCGAGAGCAGAGATTTTTATAAAATGAGCTAATCAGGTTTTTATTTACTTTCCTAATATTCGAAATGAAAAGCAGAGTGTTTACCTCGGGTGAAATACCTATTACGGCACTCGAACTATTAGCGCCCTCGCTACGCTCAGGCGCCAAACCATCTCGTGCCGCAATAGGTTACTTTCAACCCTCGTGCAACAATCTACTATTGTCAAACGTGTCGACTGTCGACCAATAGCAATACCTACCTACCTACATCGAAATACCATTGGACGATAACGACATTGATAACAATTTATTATGGCTTGACTTCGATATCAGTACCGATAATGGACCAATAGCATTTCTCTGATACTTGAGTAAAAGTAAAAAAGAAAAAAAATTACATGACAAGTAAAGACAAATTCCTAAAACTGCCAGAGCGATTTGAATCAATCCATACCCGATACAATGATTATGATGAGACTCGAAACATCTCTTACTTTTAAAGAGTTCGAAAACGTTTATTTTTGGTTCTGTTTTGATCGTTGCTCTGTCAATAGGTACACACTTTTTAGAACTTCCACTTTGGATGGATATACAACATGAAGCAGACGATCTCACGTCACAGGTAAAGCCTTTGACTTGGAAGTAGTCGTTATGTATCGTGCTCTAAAATTAGTTTTCATTAGTTCATGTGTTCTGAACCAGGGTTTAGAACTTTGCAAGACCTTACGTGCCGCCTCCATAAATCAAACTTGACGTTACATTCAGTATGCTTTTGTTTCCTTGACTGGGGATTTGACCGGTATTCAGATTTTTGTTGTTTGGCTCATGAGGATCCCAAGTCGCAATCGTGGGAACGGCCGGGAAGCCATGCGACTATCGGCGGTCGGCACATCACAGGATGCCCATATATGGGGGGTCGTGAGCACGTGACGGATCGGGTCGTGTGATTGAGACTACTATTGTCTGCGTATGGAAATGCTAAGTGTACCAAATAAAAAACTTCGGTCGGGACTTGCCTTCTATCTAAGAATAGAAAGAAACAAATTCACGACTGTCTAAAGACTCGGTCTCTGGTCTCGGTTTCCGGTCTCGGTCGCGAAACGCCAGCCTAGCTTTAAGCACAGATTACTATCTGTGCTTTAAGGACGTTTCATGAACGAGTATAAACTTTGAGTGACATGGGTCAGAAGGTGCATGCTGGTACAAATAAAGATTGGCATATTAAGTATGCCATCTAATCCTTCTATCGTAAGCTCTTTACTTGTTTTGTTTGTAGGTATTTTTTTTAGCAAACCATAAGCAATGCTTGCCGTGCAAATCGTCTTATTTGCTATGTTATAAAATGGCACTTTGCAGCAGCCTAGGACTTCGTTGACCTACTTCACTTCCCCAGACATGAACAGCATTAATTTAGCGATCATAAAAGCAAATATAACAACTTTGGAACTGTGTCATGTCGTGCGTGAGTCCTAGTCATCAGTCACGTCATGACTGTCTTGTCAGCAAGAACGGTACGAAAATGTACAACATACGTGAGCACGATGCATATAGCATCGAAATCGTACCGTATCGACGTACCGACCGAATCAACTATCAAACAATGGAAAACAAGAATTTCGTGGTTTTTTAGTTTTCGGTTGATGGTTTATTGGCCTGTTCCTATTTGGTAGATATTTTATCCTTGTAAGCAATACCATCTAATATCGACCAGCTCAGGAGACGGCGCCGCCCCATCCCAAACACGGAAAACTTGTAAAAATCGACCTGCCCCGAAATGGGACAATATTTTGCATTACATTATACACGACTCACTGCAATTTATTCCGTTCGTTATGGATATAAAGTTGATTATTGCGTGGGTTCTGCTTGATGGAGAAGAGCACGCGAGCTGCAAGTCTTGCGATAAAAGTTTTGATATGATGCGGCTTTGATCCATCGATTCAACAGTACCCTCGAGACGATATCGAGCGGAGAAAATATTTTTTGTGCCGTTTGTCGAATGAAAACTCTTGAGTGAAGCCTCACTTTGCAAAATAAAAGGATCGTTAGGTTGTGTTTAGGACCAAGACCAAGACAGGCTTTTTAGGGGCCCGCG
The DNA here is from genome assembly GCA_958496255.1 of Camptogramma bilineatum. Classification (NCBI taxonomy): domain Eukaryota; kingdom Metazoa; phylum Arthropoda; class Insecta; order Lepidoptera; family Geometridae; genus Camptogramma; species Camptogramma bilineatum. The sequence goes on from OY292471.1 coordinate 12,699,236, forward strand.
AAAGTGTCACGAGACAGAGAACCGGCAGTTTAAATGCCAACGGTCTCCTGTCTCGGTCTCTGGTCTCGGGTCTTCGGTCTCGGTCTCGGGCGCGAACCGCCACCTAGACGTACCCCCATTCAACTTGGAGACAAGCAACGAAATACCAACCATCGTTAGTCACGTCTAAAGAAAAAAAATTGGGAATACAAACTCTTTAAATTGGCAGTTTAAATGGTAAATAAGCAGACGAATAACCATAACCATGTTTGATAGAGTACTTCTCGCCTACACTTTGACATATTTGCCGAGGTTATAGATGCAGTCTCGGTGAGCTATAAAATAGTCTGTTGAGATTTACTTGTAGGTACCTACTATAAAGTATAGAATAGCTGTTACTAAATGTTTTACAGTAAGAATCAATTCGTATCCTCGTAAAATGGAAACCGCAAACTTTTTCAATGTTAACAAGCACATGACACCTCAGTAATTAAACAAACCGCAAGAATCAAGAGTTATATTATGATGATCAAATTGATCAATTACAGAAACATTGAATTGCAACAGAAGACGGCAGTCGCGCACGGCAGTTGTTATGTCAACGGTCACAGCCTAGTTCCATAGGTCATTCGCTGGTCTAATTTCCTAGTCATTGTGTTCATTGAAATGTAACAGATTATTAGGTCGGCGTTATGTTACCTCCATATATTGGCTCAACTATGAGTTGACTAAGGCAATAGTTCTTGAGTAACTTGAGTTGTTCCGAATTGGTCAATTAGATTCATTCGTGTATTAGGATGTAGTATTCAGACAAACAAATCATTTAGGTAATAAGCATTCTAGCGCATGTTCAATGTTCTGTTATAAGTGACTTCTTTGGCACATATTTTCATACTCAAACTCTACTTTTTTAAGATGTTAGTGAAAGTTCGTGAAGCCCCTAATAAGTATAGTTCTTCAAGGAACTTATACTTAAAAACTTAAAATGTAGCCAAAACTCTAGAACCTACCTACCTTATTTGATACAGCAATGCTGCTGCTTCGACAAAGGTTAGTTCGACACGGCCAACGATATGTTTTGGTTAGAATTGTCTACCGGCTCGAAGCGGTTGCAATAACACTTCAATTTTCGCTTTTATCGAGTAGGTACTTACATTTGAATGACCTAAGCCTCAGGCAATTTAAACTCTTGGAATGACAGCATTCCAAGTTTATGTAATGCTTTACATACCGGCGGCCCACGCAGCCCTACGATAGTGCTCCAATAGGTCAAGTTGAACGGCGGGGGACCTTGGACCCTTCAGCTGAACGTTGCTTTTGAGAGAGGTTCACCTTTGCAACCAGTTCCGAAGATGTGGCCGGCGGAATTATTGACTGTATTGATGGCTTTGCCATGAGGAAGTTGTAAGTTAGGTCATCCGTCAAGAATGAACGGTCAACATCAACATGATGCATCGATATTAATTATAACTTCGTTGCTTTTGGTAACTTAACCACTTAGGCTTCTATTAATAAACTCCGCTCAACTTCTGTCAGAGTTGCACCACGGATTTAACTATTGCCATTCTTTTTTGTTAGACAGTGACAAATAAGGATGGCAATAGTTAAATCCGTGGTGCAACTTAGACACAAGTTGAGCGGAGTTTTTTAATAGAGGCCGAATATGTTTATCGAAGATTGGATTAAGGGATGAGTTAGAATCATTCGTGGAAGATTGGTTCTCCATAGCATTAGATCGCGAAAGGCAAGGAAAAGCCGCCTGAAAAGGAGGCCTGTGCGATGTGGCTAGAAATAATCAATAAGTAGGTACTTACAATTGTTGTAATGTGGTTTTGACGCACCTGTCCTAATGTGTTTTGTTGGTTTGTGCTTAGGATGTTATAGAAACTACTGACTTAAATCGAGTCACGATTCCAAAAGGTCATATGGGAGCTTCCTCGCTGATGAGATCGAGGGCACATCTAGTGTGTTAAAACCGAAACCTGGCTGTTATTTCGGTGATAGTCTGGCACGTCAAAAACAGGCGAGTTCCTGTTTCGTTTTCTTAGCTGCTACATAAATCAATATTTTCTCATAAACTGCCAAGCCTGGTCCGAAGACTTATCTTTTAGTAAGCATCTACCGAATCATAATCATTGAATTAATATCTCATTCCGAGCTGCCTCGTTGCCATCAAAATCAAATCAAAATCAAATATCATTTATTCAGTAGGACCGTTATGACCACTTTGAAACGTCTTAAGAGCTAGGTGATTCTACTCCTGTTCTTTCGCGACCAACACCGTGAAGAATCAGGGCAACAAACACGGTATGGGGCCTAGCTTTCTAAAGATATCTGCGATCTAATAATATTAATAGTTACTTTAGTTTATTATATCTTAGGTCCTGTTTCCGGGTTCGTTGACCCGTAATAGGATATTTTGATATCCAATTGGTTCTTTATGAGCATTAAATCAATTATAGGAATGTACCATCCAAAATTTGTTTTGTGTCTCAATTAAGTTAACAATGCCATGGGGGAGAGATAATATACTGAAATTTCGGTGGTATTCAATTATAATATCCTTGTAGATATTTACTCAAATTTTTATAAGAAGCAAATCGGTACCTATCACATTTTTAAATGCTTATGTTTCTAAAAGATGAATCTATTCCCACAAGAGATCTATCAACAAGTGGATAATACCCGTATCATATCACAAATGTAACAATTCTTGATGATTTAAGTGTGCATTTCTTCAAGTAAGCCCTTCCTCTGACTCGGGTGGTCCCGGGTGGTCTCAGCGGGACTCGGCAAGAGTGCGTTGTCCGCGCAGTGTTGCCAATTTAGCGACTTTGTCGCTAGAAATAGCGACTTTTTGACCTGTGTTAGCGACAAAAAATCGGTTTTAGCGACAAAAAATATTTAGCGACTTATCTAGCGACTTTTGGACTTAGACCAAGAAATTAAAAGTATTTTTATTGGTGGGCTTGGTGTCAGTCACGGTCACCCAGTGACAGACACCAAGTGACAGACACCATTAAAGTATTATATATATGTTATTGTCTTGTGTTCATTTTGACGGAATAAAAATATGGAACTTCATGTGCGTGATCACTACGGTATAAGTCGATGTCCCGCGTATCAACCTATAACTATCAAACTCTATCGAACTATGCTCAATGAATGCTGACAAAAAGATTTTGAATTAAAACTTTTTTTTTGAGTTTACGTAAAACTATGCAGGCAACGAATAAAATTAATATTAAAAAATCTTTTAAAAATAATATTTGTTTGAAAGATTTTCTTTCTTTTAGGTGCACTCCCCTCCCCCCCCCCCCGGTAGCTCCTTTGCTTCTTTTAGCGACTTTCTAGCGACTTTTCGCACTCAATCTAGTGACTTTTATTTTTTGGAGTTGGCAACACTGTGTCCGCGCCTTAATTGGATAATCACATTCAGCACCAGACTACACCTTACCACTTGCATGGTTCTCGATAAGATAAAGAATGCGATAATGATATTAGTGAATCTTAGTGAAGTTTCGCCATACTCTTGACGGAGTAGTCATGGTAGTCATGTTGTAGCGATTTTGACAATCCTACGCCATTCATCGCGTATCACAGCATTTCTGGTGCATCCATGTAGTGGACTGTCCAATGCAGTCTTCATTTGGTCGGTCCATCTCATGGGCGATCTGCCACGTGCTACCTAAACTCGACCCTGTACCACAACGCGTTCTATAGACACCTCTCCTTGTCGCGATACGGTTTAATACCCTCAAGAACTTGGTGATTCTTCGCTTTTATTAGTGATCTGTGAAGACGACATCAAACAAGGCTATAAGGTAGGCTCAAATTTGACTGAAGATGCGTCGTGTAAGTACGCTCGATACACGCATCATCGGTTAAGTGTGTAAGGTTGAATGTTTTGTTATTCACTTGTTCGTTCTGGCGATAGCCAAGACCTCGACAGCAACTCGAACGAACTCCAAGACACTTAGTAACACGCAATACACAATATCTCCGTGACTTAACGGTTGCATTGTCCCTTATGAGCCGGCTACAGATAATCAGAGAGCTTGCTAACCTCTCTTCGTGTTATGAGTTCCTGGTACCCGTGGAACTAGAAATAGTTCCTTTGTCAGCACAAAGAAAGAACAGATGAAGAGATAATAATCTATCAACGAATAGGTTACATTAACCTACAGATACTTAGTTGTAATTTGTCAATCAAGTTACGGACTGTTTTGTATTTGATTTTAAATTATTGATTTGATTAAAAAAAAGTAAAAACCCTAATAAAAAAATAATTTTAATTTTTAGTTTATAACCGTGGTAAACGGTTTCTAAACTGGTTTTAAACTGTAGTACTCGTACCTTTACTTTCATACCTCGCGAAGCTTTAATTGCGAGCCATCCGATGTGCAAACAGACAATAACAACGTTAATTCAAGTCGTGAGAACGGTATCGCTGTCTGCCGTACCCGTAGACCACAATACCACATTTCCTAGCGGGAGGCCTAAATCCACAATACCTTTGGATCTTAAGAAACAGCTTCCGTCATTAAACTAATAAAATAAAGTCGTAAACTAATTGCCGTATAAATAAAAAATCAACAAAATAGAGTCAAATATTTTTTTATTCGATTTTTGATTGTGTTATGGTGATAAACGGCCGTAAAAAAATAAAAAAGCCGCATAAATAAAAAATCAACAAAAAGAGAGTCAAATATTTTTTCATTCGATTTTTGATTGTATACTTATAGTGATAATTATAATACGGCCGCAATATAACAGTCATAGTAAATGAGAGTATTGGTTGTACACTCGCTTTCGTTCGGTGTCGGGTAACGAACGCGATATGAGAAAATGGAGTTATTACTATTGGGTGAACTAATGCTATGGTTAGCGGTCGCACGAAATCGGAAAGACCGATATCCACTACGAAATGGAGACGAGATTTTATTACCTACATAAGGCCTAAGTTTTTGCTGTAGATCTTCCCCCTTACTTATGAAAGATGTTTAAAGTTGAACACTGGTTAAACAACGTCTCTGTTTGTCACTATCCACAAATAAAGACAGGACGTTGTTTATCCAGTGTCTTTTATAAGTAAGGCTCCTTATGTTTTTAAATGGTTAAACTTGCGTCCTGGAAGGGCATGGAAAAAAATAGTCAGTCATTTGACTTGGCCTAATCTTTCCAAGCTTATCTTAGCCGTGTCTGACTAAGTACTATGCCAAAACAGAACCAGGTGCTTATTGATGCCAATTCTGCCGAAGCCGAGGGGTCAGGGTCCATCCATGCGGAGCCGACTGATTGATTGATGACTGATGGCTTGATTTATCGCCATTTCAAAATCACCTCGTCGTTGTAATTCTAACTGATTTGGGTAAAACTATGGTCTTGGTGTTAATAGGTAGTAGTGGTTACCCAGTTCCACATTTGTATGTAGCTAGAGTGCTGCAACTGTTTTTACCCGGATGATTAACTCAAAAAAAAAAGGATGTTCTATGTTCAGACGTTTTTTCTTCCTTTTTAGGGTTCCGTACCTTAAAAGGTAAAAAAAGGAACCCTTATAAGATCACTTTCTTGTCCGTCTGTCTGTCTGTCTGTCTGTCTGTCTGTCTGTCTGTCTGTCTGTCTGTCTGTCTGTCCGTCTGTCCGTGTGTCACCATCGATTATCTCAGGAACGGGTAGAGCTAGCAAGTTGAAATTTATACCATATACTAAGGTCTATAGTCCCTACTGTGAGTATAAAAATCAAGGTCCTGAGTCAACACTATAAAAAGATATAGGCAAATTTAGGTTTTCGTGAAAACTTGTGAGTACCAAAACTTACCTTAATTATCAACTTTTTTTATTTTTCGGAATTTTTCCTTTACTTGTGCTAGAAGACCTTGCTTGTAACCAAAATTGACAATTCTAGGTCAACCGGAAGTACCCTAGAGGTTTTGGGTCGAAAACCTAAATGGTAGTTCCCGTTGACCTAGAATAACGAAATTTGGCAAAAAGCAAGGTCTTATAGCACAAATAAAGGAAAAATTCTAAAAAGTTAAAAAAGTTGAAAATTAAAGGGTGTTCCCATACATACATAGTTGACGCCAATTAAAATTGTCCTTCGAGTTGTATGGGCGCTCATACAATTAAGCGGACTAGCTTAATTGGCACCATAGCTAGGTACGGAACCCTCGGCGTACGAGTTCGACTCGCACTTGACCGGTTTTATTTATGTAGGTTTAGGCTTTTTCACACAATAAAACTATAGTAGAGTTCGGTTATCGTCTACCATATAATAATTATATTACCTACTCCTATAGAAATATCTGTTCAACATTCTCTTAAATCTTCATTTACAGCCGTGAATGAAAACCAACTGTAATTTCCTACTCACTCTTTTGTAAGTTAATTGAACATCCTTTTTCTAACATGCTAAGAATAGTCGACTTGTAATATAAGGAGAATGACAGCTTTATAAACCCTGGCGCACAACACGGACCGTGTTGAATGTCCGTCAACTTGCGTCTTCGGTTACACCGTGCATTACTGCTTCCGAAAACTGACTTCCTTCTTTATAGACATAGAAATACAACTGTAAATCCAAAAGCTGCAGCAAAGGGTGCATGTTAGCAATCAGAAATTTAACTTTAAACTTTTACACATTGCATTACAGTTGAAAATCAGTTTTTGAAAATTTATGACTAAAAATAGGAAAAATGTTGTTCCGTTTCTGGTTACCGTCTAGTGGAGTTGATTGCATAAGGTGTTTTAGATTTTATTATGTGTGAAGTAGGGCTTTGTTTTGTTTGTGTCGAAAGTATTGGGTATGTTTACTGAAACAATTGGACGGTGAAATGGGTAATGTGGTCCAAGTGGCGAGCGAAGAGTATAAACACCAGACAAGACAACTAAAAACTTTACTGCCTTAGAATAATTGATTAATATTTTCATCAATTTACTAACTATTCAAACATACAAAGTAGCCTAGTAATATTAATCTTCAGGTTTTATTTGAATCGAGTAATCATGGCAATATTGACAAATACTATCCTAACATTTTCGTATAGGACGTCACGATAAATTAATCAGTGAGTCCCGTATAATTGGCACGCAGTTGTAGCTTCGTTTTCCCTTCTGCCTTGGCACACACAGGAAGTCCCCCGTCCTCTCCCCACCCTTCTCCCCCCCGCTGCGGTTCGACGATCCATTGACGGATCGAGTGCAGTAATGAATGGCGCAACGTCAGCGATCGTGTGCACTCGCCTTTATGTCGAGAGCTTTTGTGAACGATTATTAGGAAGCTATTCGGTGTTATCGTTTACACATAGTCAAGTGCGTTCGTTTCATGGAAAATTGTTTTCATTTTATTTGAAAATTATTTTCATAATGATAATGCGTATTAAAACATCTAGCATTTATATAGATTCGCGACATCATAATATTTTTACTGTATTATTTTCACATAAAATTAATTTGACTGACATTTGCTAGAAAGTGAATTCCTATCAAGAAATAATGTAAGAAAGCTCTCGATTGTATCCTCAGGTACGATAGATAGACAACTCTAAAAGGTCTAAGAGGTAGGTTAGTAGGTTACGTACCTATTTAAGATTTTTTTTTAATTTATTTATTAAAGAACAACAAACAGCTACATTATATGGCTTGGTTACAGGTGTTAAAGATACATTCTCGGAATGTAAGACTTAAATTATTAATAACGTAGCCCAGCGTTATCCACATGTAGGAGTAAATACGTCTTAAATGAGAAGTAACTGTTAGAGAGTCTAGAGCTCAAGAAGTTTACAGTAATATTATATTATGCTTATTTGTAAATTTATGGGTACTCAGACAGTGGCAAGTCCGACAGTCTGATTCATACCTTCCCGAAATGTATTTCGAACTCGGAAAGTGACGTTCTTTGTTGAAAAAACGTCAACTTTCTGACTGAAATCGTCGAATCGGATGCTAATTTGCAAGTCTGAATCAGCATGCAGAAGTCCCTTCAGAGTTTAGGACTCTTACATAATAGTGGTTGCACTCAGCAAAAATGTCGAAGCAGCATACTATTCCACTGACTCGTTGGTCTTCCGTGACGCCAGTGCGCAAGCGCTGTAGCGGTACCTTTTCTTATAAAACTATATAATTTCATTCATCTTTATTTCTCAGCTAAGATACAGAAATAATGGACAGTAACCACATATTTATTGATCCAGGCTACCATGAGTAAAATCTAGGTAAATGTACCAGGTGAACATAATCAGAGAAGTCATCGCTATGAGACAGTGCTTAGTGATGCGCATTGCATCTACCAGGGCATTAGGTTACCGAGGAGGTTTGCATGCTCAACACGACTGTCACAGAATATGAAGTAGGCAGTATCTTTCATCATCGCGGTCAATGGAGCGTGAATGTGATCCTACTAGCTACAGTTGGGCCGACGGATCTAGGCGTACGTGAAGTCAGGCTCTGCGCTGCGCAGTAGAAAATTTTGTATGAAAAAGTTGCACTGCGCATCGAAACGGCTAACTTCACGCACGCCGAGATCCGTTGGCCGTACTGTAAGCGGGAGATGAGATGAGGTACCGTTTTGTAGAGGTACTCATGAAGGTTGAGGAAATAACTATTCACGGTGTTGGTCGCGAAAGAACAAGGGTAGAATCACCTAGCTCTTAAAACGTTTAAAGTGGTCATAGCGTTCCTACTAAATAAATGATATTTGAATTTTAATTAAAAAAAAAATGTTGAACTGACGACCATTGATAAAATCATAGATATACCTATAGATAGATAGGTAGATAACACACCCAGATTTAAAAAATCCATGAATAGAATAGAATAGAATATTTATTTATTTCCAAGAAAATACAATTTTCACGGTGCTTAGGCTAGGGTCACAAAACTAAGTTAGTGCCTAAGAAAGAGAGGCAACAAGATGAGACAGAAAAGAAAAGAATAGTCTGGATCAGCACCATGAGGTATTGGATTTACTTCCCGTGCTAGTAGTAACTGTGTTACGGCGAAGTAGCTCTTTTCCCCCAATTGTACTTGAGAGTATTTTTTCCTTATGAAAAGTACCGTCTCTACTTATAAAATAAAACGTTCTTCTTAAGACTATGGCATTATTTCTGTTGATAAAAAAGTGTCGTTCTTTTTTTCGTGTCGTTTCCTCTTCAATTGCAATATTACATTCTTGACCTAACGTGTGAGGTCACTCTTCTACATTTCCACGCAGTCGCTCAAAGGGCACGTTTTGCGATTTAATCAGTGGTGAAATCTGACGGAAATCATTGCAGCTTGATATCTAAAACAATATTGTTATAGTCGTATTGCTCATTATACGGACTAAAATTGAAGGAAAAAATGTCATTTTTCCTTCAATTTTGATTAGTTTTGATACGTTTTATGTCAAAATTGAAGGAAAAATGACATTTTTTCCTTCACTTTAGTCCGTATAATGAGCAATACGACATAGGTAGTGACAGGTATTTTTTGTGAATGGTAACGTTTTGCTACTCATGCTTGTCTATAAGTGTATTGCTCTATTTGTCGGCCTAGATATAGATAGCATAGTTTTAATCCTATATTCCACTTTCACAATAAAAAGGAAAGGAAACACCGAACTAAATGCATACAAGTGCAGCATAACGTAACGAGCGGTTAACTGGTCTGGCTGATGGGCAATTTCCCTCAGACGAGCAATAGCGCGCGGGCGCAACCTAATTGTAGACTATTGTCATGATAATTGATCGGCTGGCTTATTGGAGAAGATCAGCACATAGAAGAGAAATAAATGGTTCCTTATATCAATAGTTGGGGACCGTATTATGAAACCGAATTATTTAGAGTTGGGAAGGACCATTCACAAAATTTGGTGATGGCAGGTGAAGTAAGATCTTAACTAAGTGGTGGCCTCTTGGCAGACCACCTGCCAGATGGATGGACGACATAGTTGCCGTACATAGTTGACATACCTGTCGGCCTAACATGTGCAACATCGAGAGAGATATCTCGATCGGTCGAACTGCTCTAACGCATACGTAAGAGCAGTTTAACCGATCGACAAGTTTATTTTCTCGACTCTCGACGTTGCACATGTTAGGCCTACTGGATGCAGAAGGCCCAGAATATAACGTTTTGGCGGGTAGGGAAGGAGGCTTATGCCCAGCAGTGGGTCATTAAAAGCTGATGATGATGATCACGATCAGTAATGGTGAGGATACACGATAACACTGACACTCGACACAAATGTCGACACTAGTGTCGATTGCGTCTACACCACGATTTTTAAGTATTTTTGTTTTTCGAATACTAAGCGACACCACTGGTGTCACGTACATTTTGTTTGTGGTGGTGCAACCATGGTGTCCTAGTGAGATAGGGCCCGAAAAGGATCTAGAATATTTGTAGATCAAAGTGAATGCCATCCCCGTACACTTCTCACAATGGATCTAGGCATTCGTGAAATTAGGCTTTTCGCTGCGCAGTACAAAATTTTGTAAGAAAAAGCTGCACTGCGCATCGAAACGGCAAACTTCACGAATGCCTAAATCCCACGTGAGAAGTTTACACATTTGCTTTTTATAAGTAAACTAAGTAAGTAAGTAAAGTAAGTATTTTCTTCCAAAATCCTTCCGTGAAATGACTAATAATACTTCGAAATTAGTGATATTTATAGCCATTCACTTACTTATTTATGCTTATACGGTACACGAAGTCCCCTGGGAGACGCATGGCGCGGCCAGATGTCCAGCTTTTTATTGGACACGACAAGTAGAGCATGTGGTGGCTTTTGTTTTATCGTGAGAGTTTAATATATAGTCGTATTGCTCATTATACGGACTAAAATTGAAGGAAAAAATGTCATTTTTCCTTCAATTTTGATTAGTTTTGATACGTTTTATGTCAAAATTGAAGGAAAAATGACATTTTTTCCTTCACTTTTAGTCCGTATAATGAGCAATACGACTATAGTCGACAAAAAAGATACAAACTGCAATGACACTATTCAGTATTCCGTATTCAGTATATTTATTCACAAAAGACATGGTATATTAGGCATTAAGTAGAAATATAAGTAATTGAGCTGCATATCTCGCCCGAGTAGGTACAGGCACGTGAATATGTTAGACAATTATATAGACAGGCACTAATTAATTGTATAAATTAAATAAGTATTTTTTTTTTTAATCAGGATTAAATGTCATTATCATCTATGATTACTTATAAAATTGTCGACTAATTTAAATTGATAGGTATTCTTGTTGCATGTGTACCTAGTGCTTAGGAATTTTATTGAAGCAACGTTGAATTACTATTACCTACGCTTTGTGTACCTTTAGGTAAACCTATTAGAGGACCGGGTAAAGCTGGCGGACCGAGACCGGAGATTGAGACCAGAGACCGAGACCGTTGTCATTTAAACTGACGGTTCTCTGTCTCCTGTCTTTGTCGCTGCCCTACAAAGCCTGTCTCATTGTCTCGGTCTCCAGGCTCGATCTCGATTGCTAACCCTGTTTTTCACCATTCCTAATTTCATTGGCCTAGACTTTGTTCCAAGTCTTTACCCTTGCCCCTCATTTCTGCCATCCTTTCAATCGCATTACTAAAAGGTTAATTCAAAAGTAATAATTCCAATCACGATTAGATTAATGATTCGTGATCCGCCGGTAACCTTGCTCGTTCCATTTGGTCAAGCGGCTGTCGGTTTACTTATAGCCTTTTATGCATTAATCAATTTTAGCTAATTATGTATTGCCTTATTGGATGCTATTATCATAATGCCATAAATATGATTTCTTAATTTTAGATTGTGAAATGTTACGCTTGAGAGACCGACTTACCTAGACAAAGTAACAAAGGAGTTTTATGATTTTTTTATAAGTCAGTTTTTTCGTATAGACGTAAGCGATGGTCTACCTAAGCAGTCACATGAAGTATGTGTGTCCTGTAGTCTCTGTAGATGCTATTACGCTTCGGAGAATGTTAGAATATCGACTCCAAACTTACGCAGTTTAGGAGATGATAGAAATATGGCGTGATTACTGTTTTTTCATACTTATCTAATTAAACAATCAGCCTGCTGGCTTTGTAGGGGCACGCGTTAGTGACACGAGACAGAGAACCGTCAGTTTATATGAAAACGGTCTCCTGTCACCAATAGTTCTTAAACATAATTTTATGGTATAAAAACTCAATAAAATGGACATATACCAGTCAAGTAACACTCTAGTCTTGTTTCATTCCGTCAACAAGGATCCAGCGACGTCTGGAACTAATCACACCTGCCTTCTATTTATGACTTCAAACCCTGAGCGTTAGAAATGTGTCTTCCGTCCGCCGTCCGGGTCGAAATCGGAGATGAATGGATGGGATCAGTCAGATTATACGCCCAATTAGTACAGTACGCAATACTGAAAACCAGCTATCCTTCTATGTTTAAGTTTAGGAGGTATATTGGTACCTACATACATAGGTTGTGTTCGGCAATTTTGGGGGGAGAGCACTTTTTTTTAATCTTGATGTTTTCTGATCTGTTTTTCCAAACACTTCCAGATTGCCTAGAAAGTATTGTTTCTGATTTTATTTGAAAGTACTTAAATAGCCAAAAGCTAAAACCGGCGAGCTTAATGCATATTATGGAGAGGATGAAGCAGAAAAGAGGTGACAGGATCGTAGCATATGCTCAGCCAGTATGTGTACCTAGTAAAGTAAGTTCATGCTGGTTTTAAGAAAATTCCTGGTCACTTGGGACTTTGTAACTTCACTTAGGACTTTGCTAGAATTAGTACGACTCCATTGTACCTACTTGACTTTTATACTAGTGCATGATTATTCTGTAAACTCTACTTTCTACCCAATCTACCCTAACCTAACTGTACGGTTCAACACCAGTGTCTGCTGGATCAGTCCCCTGTTCCGTCATATTTGGCGCATATTTCACAGAGAAATCTAATCCTCTGTTCACACTTGTACAGGTGTTGATTGGCGCGTGCGTACTGTGAAAGTGGCCACTAATTAAATTCGGCGCACACGGCGCCGGAAAGCGGAACCGGTTGCGTCACGCGCACTCGCGGGCGGCTGCGGTTGCGCATCGAGGGAGGATTTTAGAATATAGTGCTCAAGCTTTATTTCCTTGAGTTCGTCCATAAGAAAGACACGAAGATCAACGTTTAATATGCAAGAGCATCTTCATAGACCTATAGTTTGTACCGAAATGTATCAAAACGCACCCTTAAGACGCCTGCGACCGGCGAATTTCTATAAAAACGTAATACCGAAATCATTTAAAATTTAAGCATATTTTTATCAATTTATGTTGTTAGATTAGGAGAGTAGGTATTTATCTAGGTTCCTGTTAAACTTTTGTTCCGAAAAACTTACCTAAAAAGAAATGTAAGCATATTGAATTGAAATCTTTGTAGGTACACCAAAAATGGCATTTTTTCTTTTCATTTGTTCTATTGTAAGTTTTTCGGAACAAAAGTTTAACAGGAACCTAGATAAATACTGCCTTTATCCAAATAATAACATAAAGTGATAAAAATATGCTCAAATTTTAAATGATTTCGGTATTACGTTCCTAGGTAAGTAGGTGTGTTCGCCGGTCCCTTATGCTCTTCCATTATGGTTTGCCAAGTTCTATTGCAAGTCATTGTTCTTCAAAGTTCTATAGGAAGAACAAAAACTAGGTTAGGTAAAGTTAAAGTTCTTTACGAAGAACAAAAGAAGGTATGAATGTGGGGTGGTGGAGGTAGTGGAAGGGGCGTGGAAATGGATGGAGTGTGAAAGACGATTTGGAGAAGAGGCTGTTAGAGCAGAGTGGAAGAATAAAGGCTGTTGTACCAACCTCTCATAAAAGTAAGATAAGGCATGGATATGATGATGATAGTGAATCGTAGGTGGTAGGTGAAAAATTTGAAGTACACTTTACACATTCTCTCATACCACATACATACATACAATCACGCTGGTTTCTCATCATAGGGTTAGGCAGAGACTCCATTTGCCACGGTCCTGACACCTTTCGCTTCATTCACTCTCATCACATTCTTCATACAAGCTGGTCGTTATACCTGATTTACTATTGATAAATGAAAGTATCCTATTCAGTTGTTTGCGGAACACAAATAGCGTGCTAAGGGCCAACTACTAGTAGCTAGGAAAGCGACCGCTCCCGAGAAGAAAGTTGACCGCAGAGGTGCGCGGACAAAAACTGGACCCGCCCGTATCGAGCCAGTTACGCGATCAGTCCATCTGATACTTAGAACTTCTAGGTATTACGAGTATAGGATTGAGTACTTATACTTAATTATCTTTTTGTTCAACATTCCACAAGATCAATAAAAAATCAATGAAATAAAAACAACTACAGGGGGTCTTATCAATTTTAAAGATGAACACTACATTAAAGCAAGTAGGTTCTCGTGCAAGCGCCATGCCATCCCGTCATGGACTTAGTGGATAATGATCAGGTTTATAATGATCCCGAATACAGGAAAACCAATTAAAAACAGAACAAATTAAGCTGAAATTGAATGATTCTTTGAAAGCTTGAACATTGAAATGTTCGTGAACGGATGTTATTTTCAACCGACGAAAAAAGGAGGTTTTCAGGTCGAAGCTTACATGCTTAGGTAATTATTTATTCCTATATATCAATGATCTTCTCTGTATAGGTACCTAGGTACTTTATGGAAATCTAAGTGTCGAATTTAAGAAAGACATTGGTAGTAAAAAACTATTAAAATATTTTTTTTTTTTGCGTAGATTAGTCTTTTGCTTGTTGCTTTGAATGCACTGTTTCAGTTTTTTATCTTAATACACTCAGTAATTTTTAATTAAAATTTTTATTACGGTAGGTTTGACACGTTGTGATTGAATTTAGTCTTCACAAACCATATTGTTATCTAAATCCACAAACTTTGTATTTTTCTTTATAATAAGAGAAGGTATTCATATATTCTCAAGATTTAATATTAAGTAACACCTTTCTTTACTGGTTGTGTCATCAACACAACAATAAGGATGCATAACAACCGACTGACACCATATCTCCTAACGGTCTTATTACTTTATCCATAAAGATTAGATTCGTGTCACAATTTGCATGATCATTTAGCTTTCTAAACGCGTCCTGAATATTTATTTATTTAAACGATTGACGAAAAGTCATTTGGAAATGAAAATTACACATAATTTCAACTTTATCGCAAACAAATAATATCAAAGGCATTTTTAAGAAAAGCAAATTAGTTGCAAGCCGTGCGAGCTGCTAACGACGTGCATTTCTGTCGCATTCTGTTTTGTGGACTCATACACTGCTGTCGGACATATTCGGAAAACACAAAAATAACCGATGTCTATTATATTATAAAGCTAGAAGTACTGTAAGTACAGAAAACGTCATTAATTGGTATCCCCCTAGTAAGAGGTCGGTTTGCAAGCCGTTGATCTCAACTTATGTAAAAACTTCCTTGCTTACTTATGGATATCTAATTTCACTCGAGTTCCTAAACGAGCCGATGCAATAGCTGTTATAATACCCGACTGAAATCCAAGGTTGAAATGAAAAGGGTCTTTGTTCAAATCAATAGGGGGATACCGATTGATGACGCTGACTGTACCTCTTTCATCAAAGTCATAGCTCAATTACAGTCATATTGTTATGTCAGAATCTTCCATATCATTTTATTACCGAGTGATAGTACCTACTTACATCAAAAGTAAGGCAATCGTCAATAATTATGGTGTTTGAATAGTTACGACTTTATAGGCACATCAGCAGAGTGTAATGGTATCTGTTGCAGATGTTATGAAATATGATCTACTTGCCAAGTCGGAAGTGTCTAAAGTATAGGTCACTTGAAACATAGGGAACTTACTGCTTGTTTCACCTTCTGAGTAAGGTCCTAAATAAGTTAAAGTAAGTTAATAAGTTAAGTCAACATACGTACCTACAGTTGGGCCGACGGATCTAGGCGTTCGTGAAGTCAGGCTTTTCGCTGCGCAGTAGAAAATTTTGTATGAAAAAGTTGCACTGCGCATCGAAACGGCTAACTTCACGAACGCCGAGATCCGTTGGCCGTACTGTAATCACTATTATGATGATTCATATCAATCAGATCGACACTCTAAATGAAATTATAGTATTAGTAAGTGACAGCAGCAATGGAATTACATAGCGACAAGTACCCAATAATTTGGCTGTTTGCTTGCAGAGTCATCTTCGCGACACGGAACTGCCTAGAATACGACTGCCTAGAATCCAGATACACTGAGTGTATTAAAGCAGCTTCAGAAAAGTGGAACAGTGCATTCAGACCAAGATTCCAAGAGGCATTAAGACCAAGATTCCATGTAGCATAGTGTCCAAGCAAAATAGTTTTAACCCGGAGTAGGTATAGTTTATATTGGATGAGAACCTAGATAATGTTCATTAAAATATATCTAAAGACAAAATATATATATAAAAATATATAAAATATATAAAATTGCTAAAAAGCTAGCAAAAGCCATAACAATTAATAATAAACATAAGATGATATTTGTATGACTTTCTTTCATAAGCAACATTGTGAACGACGAAGAAAAATGACCCAATGATTTTTATACTTATACTTTTTGATGAAACGAAAACTCAGGTCCAGTAGCCGTACCATGAACTCTGAACAATGTTAAAACAAACTTGAAACATGACAACGAATGTTATTCCTAAAGCAGTAAGCCTGTTTTAACATTGCTCTAGGAGTTCTTGGTACGGCTACAGTCTGAGTTTTCAGGAGTAGTTCTATAACACCCTGTATATTGTATAATTACACCCCAAGTCCGGCTAGTCATGGTTGCAAAACGCTCCATCATCAAGTCATCATGGAGTCAGCTCGCGTCTATTAGTTCAAGTGGTGAGCGCGTTAAATGCTCTCCAGATTCGCTTCATCACGACAATTTCATAAATTAAACTCGTTTTTTTTTTTAGAATTTCGTAACTATGATAATAGTCTTGTTAGAACACACCTATCCTGTTCTGACTTACGTATGCCTAGAGTCGGTATTTCAAAACTTTAAATCGAGCCTCAAACATAGACTCGTGATTTCTTTTTCTTCAGGAACTGTCAAAATAAGATGACACGCAAGATCAATAAAGCGTGGTCGTAATTTTTTGTGAGGATTTTTAACTAAGTACAGATCTTTTTATAAAGAATTTGAGGTGGTAATTCATTATGTAAGGTCACTTAATATCATCAATAGATACATTTTTTTTGTAAAAGTCTGTAAAAAATTAGACAATGTGCCATTTGGTTTGCCAAATGGATTCCTGTTTGAGTCGGTTCCCATCGTCTGCTTAACAATAAACACTTAAGAGATACACAAAATAAACAAGTGGTTGACCCCTTATTGTATTTATTATGTGTCGTTCTTGACATCCGTAAGCTGCAATTTAAGAAAAATTAAAAATTTTAACTAAAAATTTTACTTATTTTAAAATTTTATTTATTAAATTAAAATTTTTAATTTTTCTTTAAGTTGTTGAATGCTCGTAAAAGATGAGAATAGTACTTACCCATATTACTTATATATATTTTTTTTATTTATCATAGAATCAACAGCACTTAAAACTTTCTAAAATAAACAATATAACTTAACTTACTGCCAATAACAGATTCTTACTTTTAAAAAGAAATTACTAAAATAGTCGCTAAGTAGGTAGGGAATGAAAAAAGGTACGCCAGTTAATGTTGTTATATATTTTAAATCATTTTACTCAACTTCTAATCGTCTAGTTCAGTGTTCCGCAAAGAGTGTGCCGCGGCACACTGGTGTACCGTGGTCATTAGTTGGTGTGCCTCCGAAAAATAAGGTTACCTCAGTTAAGCTACTCTAAATTTAGACCGCATATGCTCAACTAAATAAGCTCATGTTTCGCATTAAAAAAATGATTTTTCATTTATGGTGTGCCTCCAAAATTTTCCAATTTTCTAGATGTACCTTGAAAACTAAAGTTAGCGGAACACTGGTCTAGTTTACTATAATAATAGTCTCTTTTAAACTTCTAAGAAAGTGTCACTGCACCACAAAATACTTAAATTTAACCATTAAAACATGTCCTTTTCTCAAGCTTTCACACTCAATTAATAAATGCACTTTAGAAAGTACAAATACCAATAAACGCATGCAGGATAATGGTATTATAAAATATACAAGCATTTAAGTAAATTACATGTCTCGAGACACATCGGAATATCCAGTCGTGAGGCTAATATCTTGACAATTTACAATGTTTTCACGTAAGGAGAAAGCTATATTTACATTTCATCTTATGTTATAGATTTTACTTACAAAAGGTTCACATACATAATCATGGGTTAGGATTATACGAGATTTGAACTACGGGCGCCAGACGCGTAGACGCAGCTAAACTCGAGCCATTTTGGATGTACTATGTTTACTGACACTGCACTGACAGACATGGACGTATATAAGGGGGGGGTTTAGGGGGTCCGGACCCCCCCTTGGCCCATTGAGTTCGGAGGAAACCTAGTCAATTTTTGTATTTTGGAACCCTTGGACCCCCCCCTTAACAATGATCTTTGTATTTTGGAACCTTTGGACCCCCCCCTTAACAAAGCTATAGCTACGCCCCTGCTGACAGATCAATCAGCTGATAGCAGGAATAGACCAATCACAGAAAACTGAGACTAAATATGATTGGCGCTGATTCAATATGGCCAATCGTAATGAATCTCAGTTTTCTGTGATTGGTCTATTCCTGCTATAAGCTGATTGATCTGTCAGTGCAATGTTAGTAAACATTGTACATCCAAAATGGCTCGAGTACCTATAGTAAGTAAAATTCGCAAGAACTGTCTATTTTATTGTAATTATCGTATAAAAAGCACAACTTTTGTAAATCTGTGACTAGATGGTAAAAGTACGAGTACCTATATGGAAGTATCTACTCACCACTCACAGCGATGGCATTCTCAACCGTGAACTGAAACAAAGAAAAGCACTTTTGAGAACATCCATCATGGTTCCTTGTGTGTACCCCTCTGTTCCTACTTCCTTTACTTCCCCAACCACATAAAACCGCGAAAGTCTAGCAATTTTCAGCTCTATTATTCTCTTTTATTACATTCTCTCACAAATAAAGATGAATTTATTTGTCTTCAAATTATCTGCGTATAAAATTAGCATATGAATAAAAAGTAGCAATATGTAAGTTCATTGACCCCGGAAGTATTCTGAAATCCACGAATCGATTCGCTTCATAAACCGCTTCCGCTCACGATATTCATAAAATGCGAGACGGACAGACAGTTCCAAATAGATACGGGAATATTAAAATAAATATAAAGAACGATATCAGTTCTTTTAGAAATAGGTATTTAATTACTTACTTAATTCATCATTCATAGTTATTAAAACCCTGTATGGAAGGACGTTAATGAAAGCAAATATGAAGTGTGTGTATTTATCTATCAGCGTTTCTTTTCCTGATTACGTATTATTTTGACATAATACATATTAGATTTCGTAAAAACAACAGAATCATTATATTTAATTACAGTTATTTATCAATATTTTTCACATACACCTACTTACTAAAATATTTAGGTAAAGGTGCAGTCATCAAATAAAGAATAAAGGCGATTGCACAATTCACGTTGCTTTTGTAAACTTCGACCTGTTTTGCATGGGTAGTATCTTTCTCATATATAATTGAGCAGATAACAAACAGACTATAATTTCAGCACAGATCGACAGGATGCTAGGCACTACCAGTGTTGTATATAATTGCTAAATTATAGTGAGAAAACCTTTAAGCTCCAAACCAGTCCCATTTACATTGATCGTCAGATAACTGCCTAGTTATTGCTGTTTACCTACATAATTAATTACTATTTCATAAGCAACGATCAGATTTCGATGCCATCTAAATTATCAAAGTTATTTAATACGTATTACATAATATTTATCGAAAAACAAAAAGTTTAACACAAATATTTACGTAAAACGAATTAGCTAATAGACAAAAGGATTGAAAGCTTCGAACAATCGGAATTATCTATATGCGAGATCAATGATTACGTGAAGGACGTGTTTCCATTGCTAGTTTAATAAAAAATTTTCAAAAAAAAAATATAACCGACTTCGTAAAATACATGCACTAAAAAGCGAAAAATAAGACTACAAACAGATTTATTTAATTTGTTATTTTATGTTTGTTATAATGTTGAAATCGGTGTGCATAAAATATACTTAGTCATTGTTTTACTTAACACCGACTTCAACATTATAACAAACATAAAATAACAAATTAAATAAATCTGTTTGTAGTCTTATTTTTCGCTTTTTAGTGCATGTATTTTACGAAGTCGGTTATATTTTTTTTTTTGAAAATTTTTTATTTTTCTATTTTTAGTGTTGTGGTTTTGTTTTTCCTTGTTTCTGTTTTTTTTTTTTAATTTAGAAAGATGTTACTTTACTTATTGTGTTTCGCTCATCAAGCCTTTTCATTTGATACCCATATCACTAAAAAATTCCATGGAACAGGTCCTGACTCCATCATCAGATCAGCTCGCTGTTACCATATTATTACATTGTAGTTGACACTTCACAGATATGCTGAGTTCCGAGTTTCAACTCAATCAGACTATTTATTGAGGAGTTCTGTTGAGCAACTCTTGACTCCATCATCAGATCAGCTCACTGACACCATATTATTAAATTGTATTTGGAATTTGACGGATAAGCCGAGTTTCAACTCAATCGGCTTATTTACTGAGGAGTTCTGTTGAACAGCTTTTGACTCCATCATCAGATCAGCTTGCTGATACCATAATATTTCATTGTTCTCAAGAATCTATAAGTGCACAAAATTTCATCCCGATAGATCCACAAACACACAAAAAATTTGAGGGTTTCCCTCGATTTCCATGGGATCCCCTCATCAGATCCTGATTTGGTGAAGATGGGACCACCTCGGAAGTATACCCTTTGTAACAAAAAAAGAATTTTCAAAATCGGTCCACAATTGACGGAGAAATCGATGAACATACATAAAAAATAAAAATAAAAAACATACATACAGCCGAACATAGAACCTCCTCCTTTTTGGAAGTCGGTTAAAAATAATACCCAATTCATAATTATTTCGTGATAAAATTAGAAAAAAAAAGTAAATAATGAGAAATGAAGTAGGGTTTTAATATAACCAATCCATACATATTGAAAATACATAGCAATCATTATGTTTCGGAAACTCGTTCAAGCGTTTTTTAATAAAACAAAGTCACATCTATACATATAATAAGAATGAAGTCTAAGCTCAAACTTATAAGTATTCAATTAAGTGAAGTCAGTTTTTGATCTATATAAGCCTCGAGCACCAAAACACTTCGTAAGCGCGTTCTAGAATGACCTTGAACGCAAACACTTCATAGTAACTGTTGGTAATCTGTGACTTTGAAATTTTCGTTTCTGTGTGTTTGACCACTAAGATCTCTGAAACTACTGAACTGATTTGGATGCAGTTTTCATTGTTGTATTACGGTAAGCCGGGATTAAAAGATAGGGGTTGTTTTATCAAAATCCGTTCACAAATAAAAAAGATATGTACATTTAAAGAATTCAATCTAAATTTCTAAACACTTGCTTTTCTAAAGAAAAGATTACGATAAAATTTGGCATGGATATAGATTACATCCCAGGAAAGGACGTAGGCTACTTTTTTTCAAATTTTATCATGGTTGAGATAAAAAAATAAGGGTTGCAAGTTTGTATGGGGAACAAAATGTTAGGTGACTCCGCCTCTTTTTGCACTCATGAAAATTTTTACACATTTTTTTATTACGAATGATTAACGATTTCAAAATTAATGATAATGATGTAATGTAAACCTATTCTAATAAACGAGCAATATTTGTCTTTATTTATGTGGGAAAATCCGTTTTCTCTTCCAATGTGGTTCGTAATTGAACCACTAGATGGCGTTCGTTGGTTGCCTCTTAGCACCGCTCTGTGCTCTTAGGCCAAGATGTTTAAAAAATAGATAAAATTGTCAGTCATGTCACACGAGATGGCGTTCGTTTAACGATTATTTTTTCTCTATTTTTACATACGAGCAGAGCTCGGTCGCCCAATATGTAGGTATTGAAATAGGTACCATTCAATACATCCAAAATTCATTATGTAGGTAGGTATCTTACAACGACACAAATAATTGGTTGTAGAGTACGCGCCACCACTGAAGTCCGATAGAACGGCGGCGCTGCTATCTAATCGCAGAAAAAAAAATTACGTAAAGTCCAATTATGGCTTGAACATTAATAAGTAGGCAATTTTGTACGTTCGTTAATTCTACACACCAGAACAACTGAACGGCCGTGACTAAAAGGGCCGAAACACATAACGGCGTTGCGGCGCCGCGCCGCTGAAATCGGCAGTTTGCGTTGCGGCGTTGCGGCGGCGTCGCGAAAAAGAGCGTTATGGTAGGGTAACCACAAAGACCTTTTACCTGTAGACCCTTTCAGCCTCACTCACGTAAACACGTTCAAATTTATTGACCATAAAAGATCCATAGGTACTTATTTCTGCTACTTCAGTGTCATCCTTATCCATACTTATTTCTGCTACTTCAGGGTCTCCCGGAAATTGTTTTATTATGCTGGTTTGTGCTGTCCAAGTTTGTCAGAACCGCCGCGGGAAACCTGATGATAAAAAGCTCATATACCATCGATAAGTTTTGAAATTATCCTGAGTTTACAAACTGCTTCTGGGTTACGCGTTTTGTTTGAAAGAGTGATAGAAACGCTGAGTCATAACGCTGGATTTAGCGGCGCCGCGCCGCTAAAATCGGCGTTGCCGCCACCGCCGATTTCAGTGGCGCGGCGCCGCAACGCCGTTATGTGTTTCGGCCCAAAGAGAATAATAAAGTGAATAATACAATTAGTTGCCGTAGGACTTGAGTGCTGGCGCGGACTCTAGGTAGTATTTCATAAAACGTAGTAGGTAAACATGAAGGGCATTACTTATGAAAGATGTTTAAAGTGAAACACTGGTTATACAATGTCCTGTCTTTATTTGTGGATAGTGACAAACAGAGACAGGACGTTGTTCAACCAGTGTTCACCTTTAAACATCTTTCATAAGTAAGGGGGGAAGTTTCAAATGAAGAAATGAACAAGCAATTCATTCAAAAATTAAAAAACCCGGCTGAACTGAAAAGTTGGAAACAGCATTATCTCAATCACAAAATTAAATTACAATTTTATTATTAGGTAGGTAGGTATCTAGGGTTCGATGCCGTGCGCTTTTTCCTAAACTTTGTTGTCACAGTTGACACACAGATGGCTCTGTCTGTTCTAAACGTTACATGTGACTAAATAGAAAGTTTTAATATGCGTAACATTAGGGGCGAAAAATAGATTTTCAAAAATTTTGGAAGTCGATTTAGTTTTTGAAGATGTCATATTAGATTTTTCAAAAAATTATATTTGATATCAATCCACCAACCTCTTGATTTTGACATGGATTTTGATATGATGGCATGATTTTTATTTTCTAAATTCACACATTGTTGCATTTTCTAGGCGCACTATTTGATTTATCGAAATAAAAAGTATCCTAGAGCACAATCGACATAGAGACGATTCTAACGATACCTCATTCATCAAAATCCATTGAGCCGTTTAGGAGAAACGTGGTAATAAAGAATATTACTTACATACCCACCCACCCACATACATAGAAACGCGCGATCTACATAACCCTGTGACTTGACAGTCAGCCGGGTAATTAGGCACGTAAATTACGTGATACCGGGTACTGTGTGAAGTGTTCACTTCACACAGAAATAATCTTTAGGTACGTGACGCAAAGTAAAAAAGTGATCTAGGTTTTAGAGATCTTTTGGACCAAATACCTAGGTAGGTACCTACCATCGCGGGCGTTTTCAGAAGATCAGCACCACAGTTTCATCACAATCTGGTCAATGGTTTAGGAACGCATAGCGGACAAACATACTTAGGTAGGTACATTTTTATTTAGATATGTACCTACCTACCTACATAAGCATTGTCCCATTAATTTCTTCACCTGAAACGTCATGCATGACCATCCAATTCAAAAACGTAATACTTACTTAGTACCTACTAGGTAGGTACGTTAATAAGGAATACCTTCCTACAACCAATTTGTGTCATTGCAAGTAAAAAGATCAAAATACCTAAGTAGGTAAGTACTTATATGAATTTCGGATGTATTGAAAAGTAGGTAGGTAGGTACTTACCTATTTCAAAAAAGTGATAAGAGTATTATGAGTAAGTAGGTACCTATGTAGATATGTATTTACAAAAAATATAGGTACCTACCTATGTAGACACCTAAAAGTATTCTATCAGTTAGGTAGCTGGTTCCATTGTACAAGCTTTGCTTAGTTTGGATCTATTCTATTCTATGGTTTGGGGCTAGATGGAGCTGTGTGAAAAATGTCCACCAATATTTATTTGTTTATTTATCCTATTCTAATAAACGAGCAATAATTGTTTGATGTTTTAAGTTTGAAGTTTGTTTGTATGTAGGTACCTACTGAGGTTCTCGAAAACGGCTCTTACAATTTCGATCACCACCAATTACATTATAAGAACGCATAGCGGCCAAACATACCTACCTACATACATTTTTATACCTATATAATAGACAACCAATTTGTGTCGTTGGAATTATAAAGATCAAAATAGGTAAGTACCTACTTATTTAAGTACCTACCTGTATGAATTTCAGATGTAAGTACCTACTTACCTATTGAAAAGTAGGTAGGTAGGTACCTATTTCAATAAAGTGTTATCCTATCCTATTCTATTAAACGAGCAATATTTGTTTGTCTGTACCTACTAACGTTCTCGAAAACGGCTCTACCTAATGATTTCGATAAAATTTGCGGTACATAAAATTTGCGGTACAGGGGTTTAAGGAGACGAAAAATCGATCTAGCTAGGCTAGGTCTCATATCTGGGAAAATTCGTTTTCTCGACATTTTCACGCAAAAAGGTTTACCAGTGCAATGTGGTTCGTAATTTCACAATTTCTGTTGAGACTAAAGTGGCCAAGTGAAATAGGTGTCCGCCTCTCAACCGAAGGCTTCGAGTTCGAATCTCAGCCAGTAAAAGTTTACTTTTTGTAAGTTTTATTTCTTTTTCTTTTTTAATTTTTATCTATTTGCACCCGAGCATAGTTCGGTCGCCCAGATATTAAAGTATTAAGTACCTACCTAAAGTATTTACAAAAAAATATAGAAGTAGGTAAGTACCTATTCTATCAGTTATCTGGTTCCCATAGTACAAGCTATGCTTAGCTATGCGATTTTGATGAAATTTGCGGTAGGTACGGGGGCTTACGGAGGCGAAAAACCGATCTAGCTAGGTCTCTTATCTGGGAAAATTCGTTTTCTCGGCATTTTCATGCAAAAAGATTTACCAGTGCAATACCTAATGAGTTTTAAAAAAATTGAATAAAAAGAACCTAGCCCATGTGTTATTTTAGGTCATAATCTATGTAGGTAATATATTCCAAGTTTCAATAAAATCCGTTTAGTAGTTTTGGCGTGAAAGAGTAACAAACATCCATCAATACATCCATCCTCACAAACTTTCACATTTCTCATATTAGTAGAATTAGCATACGCGAACGAAGTCGCGGGCACAGCTAGTGTAAAATAATATCTTGCATACAAATCATTCTAGAACGGACCATAGAACACATTTCATAATGACTACGATTGCAAACAATTTTTACAATAAATCCGGATGCGAATGGACACGCACAGAAGATCGCCTTGACCGTGACGCGAGCGGTCACCGAGAGCGAGAGTGAAAACGATATCGCCGCAAGATCGCCCCGGTACCGTTCCACCGGTACTCTTAGAATACGCCTCTTTGCAATATTTTGAATTTTAAATAAATAGGTATACTTAGGTACCTAATTATTTGAACAAAATCCGTGGCACGCGTGAATACGTTGACATGTATAAAACACCAACTTTTCAGGGCGGCCGTTTGAAAGTTTGACCTCTTCTGGTTTCTCGGTAAATTAGTTTACAGTATTTGTGTTAATTGTTTCTATGGTTATTTTATGCCCTCTTTCGAATGATGACAGTAAATAACCGAAATTCCCCATAGTTTCCATGATATAAGACATGTCAACAAAAAAATTGATGAGATTTAGGTTACGTCTCGAGATGTCCAGTTATGCCGCAAAAGATATCAACTTATTCACCTTTAATGTATGGAATATTGGTAGGTAAACAATGCTATACTATCGGATTGCAAACAGATAGAGACTATAAAACCAGTTTTTTGAGTTGCTGAAGTACCTACTTATTACTCAGAACCATTCATACCGTTTAGAAATGAGATTTAACATAGTAAGGGTAAGCTGATTTTAAATGAGCCCAAACACGGATGCTCTACTGTTAATCACTGAGAATTTGAATGGAATACAACCAGATTTTATCAGCACATCTGCTCATTGTCACCATATTATTACAATGTATTCGGAACTAGAAAAAAATGCAAAGTTTCACCTCAATCGAAAAATTTACTGAGGAGTTTTGTTGAATAACTCCTGACTCCAGCAACAGATCAGCTTGTTGTTATCATAATATTACATTCTTATCTAGAGTCTATAAGTGTGCCAAATTTTAGCTCAATGAGACACTGGAAAGTGGGTCAAATTAAACTTGCAAGAATTCACTAAAAAAAATATGAGTTTTGTTGAACAGGTCCTGGCTCCATCATCGGATCAGCTCGTTGTTACAATAATATTGCATTGTCACCAAGAATCCATAAGTGTGCCAAATTTCAGCTCAATCAGACACTGGGAAGTGGGTCAAATTAAACTTGAAAGATTTGACCCGAACACAATATTGAGTTTTGTTGAACAGCTCCTGACACCAGCATCAGATCAGCTTACTGTTAACATAATAATACATTGTTATCTAGAATCTATAAGTGTGCCAAATTTTAGCTCAATCAAACACTGGAAAGTGGGTCAAATTGAACTTGCAAGATTTCACTAAAAAAAAAGTGAGTTCTGTTGAACAGCTCCTGGCTCCATCATCAGATCAGGTCGCTGTTACAATAGTATTGCATCGTCATCGAGAATCTATAAGTGTGCCAAATTTCAGCTCAATCAGATGCTGGGAAGTGGGTCAAATTGAATTTGCAAGATTTAATCCAAACAAATATTGAGGTTTGTTGAACAACTCCTGACTCCAGCATCAGATCAGCTTATTGTTAACATAATATTACATTGTTATCTTGAATCTATAAGTGTGCCAAATTTTAGCTCAATCAAACACTGGAAAGTGGGTCAAATTGAACTTTCAACATTTCACTAAAAAAAAAGTGAGTTCTGTTGAACAGCTCCTGGCTCCATCATCAGATCAGCTCGTTGTTAAAATAATATTGCATTGTCACCAAGAACCTATAGGTATTCCAAATTTCAGCTTAATTAGACACTGGGAAGTCAGTCAAATTTAATTTTCAAAAGTAGACCCGAACAAAAATCGCAAGTTAATAATAAAAGCTTGTAAAAATCAAGCAATGTCATTATAGTTTAACAAATAATTAAAATCTATCAGTTTTCCATGTAAAAGCAATACTTAAAAAAAAAAGATTTCTGAACTGACGTTTTGTTTACCAATACGAGTGACATGTTCGGTTATGCCAGCGCGAGAGCGCGCGGGCATAACTGAACAACTCAATGTATCACAATTTAAACGGAATACTTTGGTTAGCCATAACCTGACATTTTAATTTGTTAAAAGTTAATCAAAAATATCATATGTATATGTCGAGATATCATGTAACAAATATAATTTTGGCGAATGAGTAGGTTGATAAATCGAAATATCTACAAAAACATGTGGGTGTTAGTGGCTTGAAAAATTGACAAGTAGTTATGTCAACTAAAATACGAAAAATGGAGGAGTTGGCAAGGCCATAACTCGAAAACTTGTCTAGCTAGGGAGCTGTCAATTTTTTTATAGATACTTCATAGGCGTAGATATCGTTTAAGCCAATAAAAAAAAAAATTGACATCTCGACATATCAACGTATTCACGCGAGCCACGGAAATGTTTTCAACACAAACTTCTATAGGACAGGCCCTGATTTAAATGAGCCCAAACACGGATATACCTACTGTTATTCACTGAGAAGTTCCATTGAACAGCTCCTGACTCTATCATCAGATATGTTCCCTGTCAATTATTATATTGCAGTCGAATTCAGCCTCAGAGTTTCAACTCAATCTGCCTTATTACAATAATTCATAATAAGGAACGTCCTCCAATAATATAGTATGCTTCAAAAATGTTTTTTTTTTAAGATATCTTTGATGTACCTTGTGAATTGTGCTAGTAATAGGCACCACATAGCATATAGGTATAGGATAGCTAGGTCTAGATTTTCCTAAACTAATCCTTATTAGCCTAATTATAATTAGCCTTGACTATGCCAAGAGCTCATGACGTAGCTTGACACTACCCAGGAAAAGTTTAGCATTAACATATTTTGGCGAATATATTAGCATTAGACCACAATACCTACTGCCCTGAGACAAGCCCAGGATAGACCAATGTGGAGAAAAATTGTCAACGTTTCCGTCAAGGCGTTTCAGCCCCGCAATTCTTCTAGATACTCGTAACAACGTCAATCATTCCGCTGCGTTTTGGTTCGATCTCATAAATGTCAGCCATTTGGTGAATAGTAGAATAGCTTTTCAAAAATTTGTTCTGCCAAAGTCCAAACCATAGCTAAAACCTCACCACAACTGAGTCATTTGTCATTAGTAGAATAATAAACAGTCGAAAATCTAAGGTTTAGTTGAGGTTTTGCTTGAGGTTGATAAAAGATCGTTAAGTACTAGAATTGACACCCGACGGGCACGAAAGAAGATTAGTATTAGGGGCTATTAGTCCACAGCAACCGGACACAAATTGGCCATTTAACTTGGCACGTGTTATGGCCATTATGATGTGTGGTCCATCAGCTTACAATATGGTAATCGGATTGACTCCAAATGACCCACACAGACCAGGTTTCACTTTCATTGGAGTTCCATGTACATTTTTAAGAGAATAATGTGGCAGAATCGTAAATCTGACTATTTATCGAAACATTACATAACGTAATACATATTTTGTAGCATCGCGTGCCAAATAGTTTCGGTATAATTTAGTTAAAAGTTGTGGCTACTATGGAAGAAGTTCCTATGCTACATACGAAAATTACGAAATAAACTACTATACCCCATGTAAACTTCTTCTAACGGATCTTGGCATTCGTGAAGTTAGGCGTTTCGATGCGCAATGAAATGTTTTCATACAAAATTTTCTACTGCGAAACGGCTAACTTCACGAATGCCTAGATCCATTGGGACAACTGTGTATTCTAATAAACGATCATATATGTACTTGCAACCTGTCACATGAAATCAGATATATAAAAGTCATGTAGTTCCCATAACACAAGCTCCGACTGATAACGCGTAACCGTGTTATTAATAAATGTATTGTATTTTATACTACTTTTTTTTTACCCGGCTGACTGTCAAGTCATTTACCCGGCTGACTGTCAAGTCACCCGGGTTATGTAGATCGCGCGTTTCTATGTATGTGGGTGGGTTCGTTCGTTCGTTCGTATGTAAGTAATATTCTTTATTACCACGTTTCTCCTAAACGGCTGGATAGATTTTGATGAATGAGGTATCGTTAGAATCTTCTCCATCTCGATTGTGCTCTAGGATACTTTTTATTTCGATAAATCAAATAGTGCGGCTAAAAAATGCAACAATGTGTGAATTTTCAAAACGAAAATCACGCTATCATATCAAAATCCATGTCAAAATCAAGAGGTTGGTGGACTGATATCAAATATAATTTTTTTAAAAATCTAACATGACATCTTCGAAGACTAAATCGAGTCTCAAAATTTTTGAAAATCTATTTTTCGCCCTAAACAGAATTGCTAACCAAAACGCATACTAAAACTTTCTATTTAGTCACACGCAACGTTTAGAATAAACTGCATCGAAATTGGTTCAGCCATTTAGGAGATATCTCATATTTAAGAAATAACTTACGCATTTAATTTAGGTACTCACAGAGCCATCTGTGTGTCAACTGTGACAACAACGTTTAGGAAAATGCGCACGGCATCGAACCCTAGATACCTACATAATAATACGAGTAAAATTGTAATTTAATTTTGTTTTGTGATTGATAAGATAATGCTGTTTCCAACTTTTCAGTTCAGCCGGGTTTTTTTATTTTTGAATAAATTGCTTGTTAAATACATAAGTAAGTACATTAATACATAGAAAAACACCCAGACTCACAGATATTTTAAAGCTAAAAGGTTTATGAGACTATTATGAAAAAGATATGTCCACTACAAAAGTAATGTGTAAAAGAAATGCATGAGCGAAATATTTTTTTATTTTTTATTTTTATAGCTCGTATTGTTTTCTAGCAACGGCGGTACAGCCGATAAATAAAAGCGAACAATGGCGCCTGCCTACCCCAGAAACAATACTACACATTCACATTAATATAGACTATACCTATAGAAATCTATATTGTGTGTACGTGAAGTACTTGTATGGTATGCTAATGTGTTG
This sequence comes from Camptogramma bilineatum, assembly GCA_958496255.1. Taxonomy (NCBI): domain Eukaryota; kingdom Metazoa; phylum Arthropoda; class Insecta; order Lepidoptera; family Geometridae; genus Camptogramma; species Camptogramma bilineatum. The sequence goes on from OY292471.1 coordinate 12,729,872, forward strand.
GTAACATGATCCGCTTTTATTACAAAGAAAGTGGAAATTTGAAGAAAGATTTGTGTGTGATCTGTTGTTTAGCTACTAAACATTGAACATAAAAGTTTACGTTTCTTTTGTATTTTTGTAAGTATTTTTGTAACTCGTCTCTTCTTTGTTCCTTCTCGTTTTGTCTATTTCTTTAGTTAATGTTTAATGCTTTCTGTACCTACTTACCTAATTTTTTGTGTGTCTGTACTGTCAAAGTGTGTGTCAATAAAGCTGTTATCTATCTATCTATCTATCTTTTATGGAAGAGGGGGCAAACGAGCGAGCAGCTCACCTGATGTGTTTTTTTTTTATATGTGATGGTAAGTAATGACCTCGGGACAACTGCAACATCAAAGAGCTGCAGGTGGGATGCCGGCCTTTAAGATGGGAGTAGGCTCTTAAAAAGAAAAAAAAAGGTAAGGTAGAGAGGGTAAGAGAAACAGGAAATATCGCGCCCGAATACTTAAACGCTACTTAAATATTTGAGACGTACTTAACTATTTGAGACGGTCTTACTCTTCAGAATCGTGTACAAAAAAAAGGACAATATGTCAATGATAAATATAAGAACACAACGTACGCTAAGTAGCGTTTCATTATTCGTAAAACTTAAAATTCTGCCTCTACGAGAAATTGTACAACCCGAAAAATTATGCTAACAAAAGATTTGAACGCGTTCAATTAGCTACGCAGTTCTACGAGATAAGCGAAAAGTCGAGGATCACAACTCACAGGCATGGTAGACATATCTAATCTTCAAGTTTTCAAATCCTTTCGGAAGACTACAGAGTAGTCAGAGGCTCGTTCAAATATAATCTTGAGCAAATTCCCTCACATTAATTTTTTTAGTTGCAAACCTATTAACAACTATTAAAATAGAAACTGGTATTGCCATCCGAAGGTTACCTGGAAGATATCGCTTTCAGCGATAAGGTCGCCAATTATACTACGACGGTTACATCCTCAAGATCATAATATTTTTGACCATGTAGTTTCACTTCTCAATGTACTAGGGCATCACATAATTTTAGAGTACTGTAAAATCTGTAAAATTAAAGCATTAGTAACAAAATAATGACACTCTGGCATCCCTATCTGGCAACCCACTCGCTCGGCTCGCGCCAACTTCATTCGTTTCTTATGTGCGGGCATCGCAACATCGCAATAATTACGAAATTATTTTTTTTCGCAAGAAAGTTATAATTAAAAGTTTTTAATTGGTAAAACAACGTAAACGAAGTGGTGATTATAGAATAAGAAAGAAGATTAAACTTTTGGAAAGGAGTTTATGGAAATCATCATCGTCTACGAGAGATGAAGGGAGGTAACAGTTTTTTGTTTACTCAATTTCACCCAATAATCAAAAAATATTACCTATAGATGCATACGACAAATAATACCGTAAATTATTTACGACAAATAATTTTTACATGTCGACAATTCACATTAAAAAATATGTGACTACCTTCATTTTATTTTTGTCTGGTGTATATTATTGTATGGTTTATCGTTGCATTGTGATATTTATCCATTATGATAAAACGATTTAGATTACGTCTTAGTAATAACAATTTTGTCAAAGTGCCAAAAACTGCCGGTGTTTTTTTTCTTTGCACACAGGTCACCAACGATGTTGAAATACCTACCTGCGATATATTACGCGACGAGCTCGCGTTTGATAATTATCGCTCAGTCTCGTGTCGTCACATTATGACGAGCAATGACTTTAAAACAATAAAAAGGGCAGACTGCAGATTGGATGGATATGTCTACCTGCCAACACAGGTCAAGGGTGTAAAAAACCTAGGTCCCCAGCGTTATACTGCGTGACGCGATCACGTTTGATATCGCTTAGTCCGGAATGACTTTAAAATAACAACAACTGCAAACTGCAGATTGTAAGTAGTATGTCTACCTGTGCATACAAGTCAAGGAGGTGGAAAACCTACCTGCGTTATACTGCGTGACGCGATCACGTTTGATATCGCCCAAATGACTTTAAAACAATAAAAACGGCAGACTGCGGATTGGATGTATATGTTACCTGCCCACACAGGTTAAGGGTGTAAAAAACCTAGGTCCCCTGCGTTATACTGCGTGACGCGATCACGTTTGATATCGCTTAGTCCGTAATGACTTTAAAATAACGACAACTGCAAACTGCAGATTGTAAGTATGTCTACCTGTGCATACAAGTCAAGGAGGTGAAAAACCTACCTGCATGACGCGATCATGTTTGATATCGCTTAGTCCGTAATGACTTTAAAATAACAACAACTGTAAACTACAGATTGTAAGTACCTGTGCATACAAGTCAAGGTGGTGGAAAATCTACCTATACTGGGTGACGCGATCCCATTCAATATCGCTCAGTTTCGTGTCGTCGTGTGATGACGACCAATGACTTTAAAACAATAAAACTGCAAACTGCAGATCGTAAGTATATGATCGTAAGTATATGTCTATCTGTGCATAAAGGTCAAGGGTGATACATATCTACCCAGAATTATAGCGCGATGCGATCACCTTTGATTTCGCTTAGCCTCATGTCGTCACGTGATGACGACAAATGGTTTTAAAATAATAAAAACTGTGCAGATAGTAAGTATTATTATGTATACCTGCCCATACAGGTTAAGGGTGTTAAATACCTACCTACGTGATATTGTGTGACGCAAATACGTTTGATATCGTTCAGTCTTGTTTTATTACGTGATGACGATCAATGGTTTTAAAATAATAAAAACTGCAAACTGCAGATTGTAAGTATGTTTACCTGTAAGTATTGTGTCTATTGTAAGTATAAGTCACCAGGGTTAAATAACTACCTGCGTTATACTGCGTGACGTGAACACGTTCCTGTCGCTCAGTCTCATGTCTCATGATGACGACCAATGACTTTAAAACCAATAACAACTACAGACTGCACATTGTACAGGTTATATTACCTGACTTTTGTAACTTTGATGAAAGCGTAGTATGTCTTCTACCACTCTCAGAGCGCGGCTATTACAATACCCGACTCCATCACCGTGAGCTCTACTTGATTTGTCATAGTCAGACCATGAAAATCGGTTCATGCATTGTGTCTGAATAAAAAGTAAAAAATTATTATGATTATTATTATTATCTATCTTTATAGGAGCTCTCTAAACGTTGGGGTCGGATTCTGGTGGAAGGTGACCGAGACCAAGAAAACCAATAAGACCTTGTAAAAAATACTTTAATATTTAAATATTCTATAAATAGAAAGGCCTTCAGATTAAAAGGTATGACCTTAGCTTACTCTCTAGATCGAAGCAGTAGCAGGCAAACTGGAAGGCCATTCCAGAACTAAACCACCCAGACCATTCAGGTGGGGTGGACCGAAGAACAGATGCCAAATCTGAGTTAATCGTCTTAAGATGGGTACCCGTTCCAAGGGCGGAGACCACCGCCTGCCGCGAGCTCTTCCTGCACCAAGACTGAGTTCAGGACCCGCAAAACGCATAAGAGGTAAGTAATACTACTTCATGCTAACAATTTGCGCTATTTTATGCATAATTACTGCGCACTCTGCTGTACCCAATGATCTTCTACTATACCTTATAAACTGAGGTAGATGTGTTGTGTTGTGCCCCGCTCCGCGTGGCGAACTAACTTCGGGCTGGATAGCTTGAGTCAACTCGGTCGCTCGTCACTGGCTGTCATTTGCGACTTGCTGCTCACGTAATTGTGAAAATTGTATTTATCTCGTTCTGACAACGAGGTTTTGTATTTCTCTGCTATCTTTTGGTTTCTTGAGTGATGTAATGTAAACGAAGCTGCGAATATTCTACCTACTTAGCTGTAAAACAATTTCGCCGCGTTTGAAAGCTTTTATAATGAGTTTAATTAATATAACGTCTCTGTTGGAAAAATATCATTAGCTGTACCTAGCTATGTGAATGGATTTAAAATCCCGTTTAATAGTAGGCCTCCTGTACAAATGTTGGAACAAGCTAACCAAAAGTTTAGCAATACGGAGTTACTCGTAGAGCAGTTATGTTCAGCTACTCATAAGTTATAGTCATCAGAATCTGTGATTCTTACATAAAACATATTCCGGACATTTTTTATCTCAAACTTTTTTGACAAATTATTCGTGAAGGCACTTCTAGATTTAGTGTTAAGTCGATTTATCTTTCAGTCAATATTTTAAAGTAGTAGATACTTGCACCGCTGCTAAATTACTTATTAAAGACTGATTCATGGCTATGATAGACTTGCAAGATACATATGTTTTTTAGTACCCGGTTCATAAGGGCCTGTCATTTCTTATCTAAGAAATACGGACTGATTCTAGTCATTTATTAAAATGAAATTCAGTGCATAAATGATACTTATAATTGCCACGACAGAGTCAAGGAAACCTTCAAGATTGGGTTTTATTATTATTAATCAAAAACCTTTTTGAGTTCGAATTAGACTCTCGTACCTAACAGGTGCCTGAATTTGGCAGAATTTTAACACAAATCTTGTTAACACTTATCTTGTTAAAACTCGTTCACTAACCCTAAGGGATTTCACGAAATTTTTTCGTGTTACTTTGCTCAGCTTGTCCTGCAGCTGCCCGTGGACGGCTATAGGTACGCTTCGAATCGGCTTGAAATAGAGAAATTTCTAGCTTCTTTGATTTAATGATTATGACTCCTACATGGTACACAACACACATATACCTACGAGTAGCTTATATCCAGAATTGTCTTTGTGGCGAAATTATATTTTAATTTCAAATAATCCTATTTATGGTAATAGATTTTTATGGATGCGCCTTTAAAGGATTGGGGCGTCTTAATTTTAACGGAGAACATGTAAACGGTTTCTAGGACTGCCGAGCCAGATACACTATCAACCTTTTAGAACTTAAAGCCGCTTCTATAGAATTACAGTGTTTCGCTGGCAAATCGATACAAAATAAATTTTGATCCGTAACGATAAAACGAACGCGATATGTAATTATGATGAGGAGGTGTCCAGTTTAAGCATTTAAACAATTTAAGTAGTAAGATCTAGTAGCGGCGTTATAGTGTAGCATATTCGAAAAATCCAAAATCAAAAAAGAAGCTGGACCAGGGATCCAGATGTTTTAAAATTATTATTGATACAATATGGAGTCTATCTCAAACAAGTTTGAATGATTTATGAAAATGATTTATTTGCCACTAGAATAAATATGTAAATGTCATAAGTTCGTCTCTTGAAACGAGATCCGTCCGCATTCGATATCGATGCGTTTACTCTAGACTGGAGTGTTTATTTGTTTCTACACATTACCTCCTTTTTTCATTCATTTTAATAAACTTAAGTAAACTAAGCAATAATCGTGCTACTAGAATTGGTCGTCCCTTATTGGCCTAGCGGCCTTGGTACCATGGTACCCATTGTTCATAAAAATATATGTATATATCTCAAGGCAAACTAGTTTACATAATACCACATTAGGTACTCTTTTCAACTTTCAGACTCTGGCAGCGACACCGCTGTCATCGCTGTTATTGATCAAGTCTACTCAAGACAAGCACTTTAAGCAAGTGCTATAAAATTGATATACCTATCATCTTTTTCTAAAAGTTCTTTAAAACAATAATAACTGTGATTCCACAAAATGGTGGCAATTTTTGCACCAAACTTTAAATTGACTTTTTAGAAGTTATATTCTATTTGTAATCGATTTTCTAGTTAGCGAATATAAATCTGGGTCAAATTATTCGACTTTGAATACTTGTCATTCAGCGCTTGCAATATTTGGTCAACGGATGAGTCAAGATGATAGAATAGAACTAAACTTTGTTTTTTTACAATAATGAAAATAATCTGAAATCTGAATCTTGTAGGTGCTTGATCATCTTTCGAAATTATTTCCTAAACAGATAATTTTTTTCTTACAAAACGATACATAATGCGAGTGTCTCGACAGTAAGCCGATAGATAATGCAGATTTTGTCAGTCAAATAGTGGCGTCTATGCGTAACGGAGTCCCAATAGATATCTTATAACGAACCGACTCGTTTGGTCAGAAGTTCTACATTTGACCCAAAATGATGAGCGTGATGTATTTGGTTTTTTTTTGTAAAATATTTTAAGTATTCTATCGGTTTCACCAATATTTAAATAATTGAATATTTTGAATTGAATATTTATTTATTTGCAGATTCCATTTTTTGTCAAAACATGCAATCGTAAGTTGATTGTAAGACATCATTAGGTATTAATGTACCTACCTGCTTTTGCATTAACCGCTTATGTCGTTAAAGGTCGCTAAACATCTACATGGTCAAAAATATTATGATCTTGAGGATGTAACCGTCGTAGTATAATTGATGGTTAAACAAACTTACCAAGTGAAGTTTGGCCATAATTATACGAGACGGTTACATCCGAAGAGATCAAGAAGGTCCCACCCGAACCCATAAAGGCCCTTGCTACTTTAACGACATAAGTGTCTCTGAAGAAATGAAGTTGGCGCGAGCCGAGCGAGTGGGTTGCCAGATAGGGATGCCAGAGTGTCATTATTTTGTTACTAATGCTTTAATTTTACAGATTTTACAGTACTCTAAAATTATGTCCGTGGCTCGCGTGAATACGTTGATATGTAGAGATGTCAATTTTTTTTTTTATTGGCTTAAACGATATCTACGCCTATGAAGTATCTATAAAAAAATTGACAGCTCCCTAGCTAGACAAGTTTTCGAGTTATGGCCTTGCCAACTCCTCCATTTTTCGTATTTTAGTTGACATAACTACTTGTCAATTTTTCAAGCCACTAACACACACATGTTTTTGTAGATATTTCGATTTATCAACCTACTCATTCGCCAAAATTATATTTGTTACATGATATCTCGACATATACATATGATATTTTTGATTAACTTTTAACAAATTAAAATGTCAGGTTATGGCTAACCAAAGTATTCCGTTTAAATTGTGATACATTGAGTTGTTCAGTTATGCCCGCGCGCTCTCGCGCTGGCATAACCGAACATGTCACTCGTATTGGTAAACAAAACGTCAGTTCAGAAATCTTTTTTTTTTAAGTATTGCTTTTACATGGAAAACTGATAGATTTTAATTATTTGTTAAACTATAATGACATTGCTTGATTTTTACAAGCTTTTATTATTAACTTGCGATTTTTGTTCGGGTCTACTTTTGAAAATTAAATTTGACTGACTTCCCAGTGTCTGATTAAGCTGAAATTTGGAATACCTATAGGTTCTTGGTGACAATGCAATATTATTTTAACAACGAGCTGATCTGATGATGGAGCCAGGAGCTGTTCAACAGAACTCACTTTTTTTTTAGTGAAATGTTGCAAGTTCAATTTGACCCACTTTCCAGTGTTTGATTGAGCTAAAATTTGGCACACTTATAGATTCTAGATAACAATGTAATATTATGTTAACAATAAGCTGATCTGATGCTGGAGTCAGGAGCTGTTCAACAAACCTCAATATTTGTTTGGATTAAATCTTGCAAATTCAATTTGACCCACTTCCCAGCATCTGATTGAGCTGAAATTTGGCACACTTATAGATTCTCGATGACGATGCAATACTATTGTAACAGCGACCTGATCTGATGATGGAACCAGGAGCTGTTCAACAGAACTCACTTTTTTTTTAGTGAAATCTTGCAAGTTCAATTTGACCCACTTTCCAGTGTTTGATTGAGCTAAAATTTGGCACACTTATAGATTCTAGATAACAATGTAATATTATGTTAACAGTAAGCTGATCTGATGCTGGTGTCAGGAGCTGTTCAACAAAACTCAATATTGTATTCAGGTCAAATCTTTCAAGTTTAATTTGACCCACTTTCCAGAGTCTGATTGAGCTGAAATTTGGCACACTTATGGATTCTTGGTGACAATGCAATATTATTGTAACAACGAGCTGATCTGATGATGGAGCCAGGACCTGTTCAACAAAACTCATATTTTTTTTTGTGAATTCTTGCAAGTTTAATTTGACCCACTTTCCAGTGTCTCATTGAGCTAAAATTTGGCACACTTATAGACTCTAGATAAGAATGTAATATTATGATAACAACAAGCTGATCTGTTGCCGGAATCAGGAATTATTCAACAAAACTCCTCAGTAAATTTTTCGATTGAGGTGAAACTTTGCATTTTTTTCTAGTTCCGAATACATTGTAATAATATGGTGACAATGAGCAGATGTGCTGATAAAATCTGGTTGTATTCCATTCAAATTCTCAGTGATTAACAGTAGAGCATCCGTGTTTGGGCTCATTTAAAATCAGCTTACCCTTACTATGTTAAATCTCATTTCTAAACGGTATGAATGGTTCTGAGTAATAAGTAGGTACTTCAGCAACTCAAAAAACCGGTTTTATAGTCTCTATCTGTTTGCAATCCGATAATATAGCATTGTTTACCTACCAATATTCCATACATTAAAGGTGAATAAGTTGATATCTTTTGCGGCATAACTGGACATCTCGAGACGTAACCTAAATCTCATCAATTTTTTTGTTGACATGTCTTATATCATGGAAACTATGGGGAATTTTGGTTATTTATTGTCATCATTCGAAAGAGGGCATAAAATAACCATAGAAACAATTAACACAAATACTGTAAACTAATTTACCGAGAAACCAGAAGAGGTCAAACTTTCAAACGGCCGCCCTGAAAAGTTGGTGTTTTATACATGTCAACGTATTCACGCGTGCCACGGATGTGATGCCCTAGTACATTGAGAAGTGAAACTACATGGTCAAAAATATTATGATCTCTTCGGATGTAACCGTCTCGTATAATTATGGCCAAACTTCACTTGGTAAGTTTGTTTAACCATCAATTGTATCGCTGTTTTTAATTTATTTTTTTCTTTTTCTATTATTTTGTTTCTTTTTATGCTGTGCAATAAAGTTATATTCTATTCTATTTTACGATGTTTCTAATCACTACTACCCGACTGCGCTACGCAGAGGAAGGGTAATGTGTTTATTAAGGTGCGTCCAGATATCGCGTACCCTGGGTACGCGTAGTCAGTATACGCGTGTCCAAAACGCCTAGTCCATAGCTGTAGCTACGCGTACATACAGGTACAGACTTGGCGTTCTGGACACGCGTAACCTGACTACGCGTACCCAGGGAACGCGATATCTGGACGCAGCTTTAGAGATGCATTGAATCTTCTGAAAGAAAAAATCGACGCCATCAATAGAACCCACGACAGTGGTTAGTCGAGGCAACTAGGCCAGCACGGCTCTCAATCTTTCCGCTGATGAATGTGACATTACGAGTGTAATCTCACCCGATTATCCAACTATAATAATAACTAGCGGTAAGATGGCTGCTTTCTCGTAATTCAGAATTTCATGGTTCGTGCGCGCGGCTCGGCTCGGCTTGGCCACAGAGTAACCAGAGAGACAAACTCAAACAACACGCGAAAGTAGGTACTTCACTACATGCGCAACGTTGTGTGCGTGCGCGTTCACCGACAGGTTCACTTACGAGCGGCGGGCGGCCGCTTCGTGAGCTCTCGGCTAGTCTCGGCAAACTCCGGCGGCCGACCGGCGGCTATGCGCTAAGGGGCGCTCGGAGGCCGCGAATGCTACGAGTATGCGGCGGCCGCGCGGGTTACGTAGTAACTATTAATGAATCTGTGGCGCGATCTTTTTCTGGTTCATTTTCATTCAGTCAGTAGGTAAGGTAAGTAGGTACTTACATCTAGCTAGGCAAAGTCATGCAGAGAAAAATAAAAACTTATCATTTTTCACATACCTACTCAAAAGAACGTGACAGGTTAGTTTATGTACCTACTACCATTATTATTGAAATATTTTTGAAGAAATTTTCTGTAAGTACCTACCTATTATGTAGGTATGTATAAGATAAGATAAGATAACGTTTATTTGGCACACACACAGAGGATACAGAACAGAAAAAGGTACACAGAGAAATATAGTTCAATAGTCGTAGTCGTATTGCTCATTACACGGACTAAAAACATATAAAAAATTGAAGGAAAAATGTCATTTTTCCTTCAATTCCAGTCCAGTATTAATCTGTATTTATTAATAATATTTGAAGTAGGTTTTAATCTACTTTCCAGTGTCGTATCGATTTGAAAATTTGCATTTGTATGTACCTAATTTGGATAAACTTACAATAATTCGGTATTGTCGAGCTAATCTGATGATAGAGTCAGGAGCTGTTTAACAGAACTTCTCAGTAAATAAACCGATGGAGTTAAAACTCGACATGTCTGTCAAGTCCCGACTACACTGTAAGAATAAGGAGCTGATTTGATGATGGAGTCAGGAGTAGGCCATTTGTAATTTTAATAAATTAAAAATACGATTTTACTTATACGTGTTTATATTAACTAAATTAAGTTAACGTACCTATTTATTCTAGCAAATACCATCCGTCCGTCAGCAGTACCAGCTGTCCGTTTATTATTTTAACACTACGCGAGTGACACCGCGCGGCGCAGTTTATTTCCTTATGTGACAGCCCTACAAGAATAGGCTATTATAAAAGTCGATGTTAGACCGCTGTTTCTCTGTAGTTCATTTCTCCGTGGCTTGGCGCAAGTTCTGGGAATATTACGAGCGACAATAACGAACTGAAACTGCTTTAGATAATTCAGTGACGCGCACGTTATTATTTATTTATTTATTTATTTATCGATTATAGACGAGCAGCTTTTAGCTGGTATGTCTATATCACACAGTGTTAAAATAGTCTTTATTGAAAATAGTCTTTGTTTTTTATAGTCTTGTTTGTTTAAGATTCGGTAATCTTTTTAAGACTGATTTGTTAGTTCGTAGCCAGTTGTCGAGCTTGTTTTTAAAAGCATTGATAGAAGTAGCTGTTACAACGTCATCTGGTAGTGCATTCTTAGACCGATTCTACTAAAACACTTTTTATCAACAAAAGCAAAACGTCGACTATTTCGTTTTGTTTCTTAATCTACTAATTACCAAAGAGGTTAGGCTACTCCGTTGTGATCTTGTTTTCAAACAAATTACCAATGAGGTTTTGCAAATTTCTGTCATTTTGGAGAACGAAACAAAACGCAGAGGCATGATACTTGAATGGTTGACGTTGTAAAATAGAGGAACTAAACAGGGTCTTTCATTTGCGAATTCTTATTATTATTTAGTTACAATACTATACGAGTTATCATAGTTATAAGATGGTCTAGCTAGATGATTTGAAAATGACAGCGTTAGAGCTTAGAGCGATGCCACACGGACGTTTCCGCTCCGTCCGGAGCGGTGACGTTGCGTTGTTTCCCATACAAATTAAAACGACATGCCACTTGATGCGTTCAAACGACGCGCGTTGACATAACGAAAATCATAGCTCTGCGACGACGTAATGGACTGGCGATGGCCGTGTAGCATCGTTTTTTTTTCCTGAAAATCACTATTTATGACATTGAGGCGCTGCGCGGTGAGTTTCGAGTTCTCAAGGACCAAAACGTTGCGAGAATTTGTGATAAAGACACCAATTTAGGACGTAATAAGACGGCCGCCGCTACTCATCAGACGAGAGCTACATCGACTTTTCAATTTGTTGGTAAACACGACGGAATTCAATCGGGAGATACGGTTCAATGGCGCTGCGCGGACGACTGTTTGTTTTGCTGGAAATTGTCGAAAGTTCCGGATTTTGTATGATAACAACGTGCCAACAATTTAGGAGTTTAATATTTTGGGGTCTTACTTATGAAAGATGTTTAAAGTTGAACACTGGTTAAACAACGTCCTGTCTTTATTTGTGAATACTGATAGTGACGAATAGAGACAGGACGTTGTTTAACCAGTGTTCAACTTTAAACATCTTTCATAAGTAAGGTGGTTTGTTTATAATTTGTGAGTATAAAGGTTGTGCCAACACGTGATTGGACTTTTCTCTAACCCACTTTATACTATGTAGGTACCTAATACAATAGTAACCCTTTACAAATCCATCAACAAAATATTCTCATTTCATTTTCCACTTAATAGTAAATAGAAACAAGCCTATACAATTCATTGATTCCTTGAATTAGACATTATACAATTTTCCATGCCAATTAAGAACTACATTTTTAACCTTCACAGTTTTCCACAAGGGATTGGACACACCTCCCTCCAATTAAACGATTACAGAAATAAACTATCGATTAAGTGATTTTTCACGACCATTTAATATCTTTGAAAGGCACAATAGCTAAGGTCAAGTCACTGCTCGATTTCGACATCGCATCGATTCAATGATTCGATTATCTTCGCGGTCAATTATAAAGTGATCAATCGGATTGCGAAATGAATTAATTTTAATTTGATGTGTGGACGTGGTGGGATAAGTTTAATTTAATGTTTTGTACTTTGTAAACCTTTTTTATTTTTTATTATTTCTGTAAAAAACTTTTAAGAGTTTTTTCAAGCTTTACTAAAAGCTCAAGAACTTTTTGAAATCACAAAGATTTATGTCATTAAATAAATATTTATAATATTAATACATTATTATTGCTTCTTATTAAATGTTATTGTAGAACAATAATCGATTAAAATAATTTATTGTTACAACCGGATAGACCTATGGTCAAAATTAACTCATTGTAATGTCGAGAACAATGGCCGAATTATTGAGAACAAGAGTGATTGTAATTCCAAACTAATTTATGATTATTGTTTTAGAAATTAATTATCGATTCTTAGAACATAGAGGTCATTACGACTGTTTCTAAAATATATAATGTATTAGTTTATTATTTTTAGGCAATGTGTGTGTGCAACGTTTGGGTGTGATTGTGTGGTCGTGCTCTCAGAAGCACAGAAGAAAGCATTTGCGGTCGCCCATCCGCTCAGAGAGTCACTTAACTTCAACGATCCATCGAGAATGTCTAAGCTTGCTTATAGTCTGGCAAGAAGTAAAAGAAATAAATGGGGGCGCCACTGTGCAAGCTAAATACGCGAAATAGATAAATTCTCAGAAGGAAATTATTATTTCTGACTGACGTCTTCGGTACCTGTACCTAGTAGGTACAGGTACCGAAGTTCAGGTTTCTTGTCTATGGTAGGTACTACCTACCATAGACAAGAAACCTGAACTTTACCATAGATTATTGGAAAAAGGGTTTCTAAAGTACAAAATGGAAAGTTGCCGTTTCTTTTAACTGTTGCCAGATTATACTTGCATACTTATTTACTCATATACTTACGAGTATACATACATACATGTGTGTAAACGTAACAACCTCTCGCGGGAGCAGCGTCCGTAACACGGAATGTGGCTAATTAATTACTCAGCTATGTGTAATGTAACAACCAGTAATTATATCACACCCGATACTCCACTTTTTACTGAATTATTTAATGTCCTCGTTTCGAAAAGCGTTGCGTTCCGTTCCTGTTTATTTTTCTAGTTTTAATATTTCCTGGTTGAGTCCACCGTGCCTCGGGTTACAGTTTTGAGCCTGCTTTTTATTATCCTGAAACCACAGTTCAGTGATCCTCACTTAGAGTTTAGTAGGTGTCAATATCAACTTTCTTATTTATTTAATTTTAACCTGTAATGTTTTTATTGCCAATAAAGTGATTAGGTACTCCTGATTATTATTAGTGCTTTCATTTATCATGAACATGTCAACGCTCGAGCGTTGCCACACGGGCGTTGCGTTGCGTTGCGTCGTCGCAGCGCTTTGACAGTGTTCTGTCAACGCACGTCGTTTTAACGCACCGTGTGGCATGCCGTTCTCATTTGTATGAAAAACTACGCAGCGTCACCGCTCCGCTCCGTCTCATCGCAACGCCGCCGCCGACGCAACGCATCCGTGTGGCTGTGCCATCATCACACGAACATGCAGTCGCGGAGATTAAAATTATTTAGGTACTGATTTTTAGTCAATCGTATAAAAAAGTTGCTTACAACTGCGTGATACCTAATACTGCATATTGCATACATAATGAAGTACCTATTCATAGGCATTTACCTACATTACATTTTGCAAAAACCAGCATTTTCTATTCACGGCAATGATGAATGCAATAAATCAAATAAAAAGAGAAGAATTTTTGGAATTCCTAGCAAGTATAGCTTTGTATAGTATTCAGATAAATACCATGTCTCTTTATTCAGTCCCCTGTAAGGGTAAGTTGTGATAGCGTTCCTTTCTCGGCTTGTGAATATCCAGACATAAAGGTTTATTTCGATTGGAATTCATGTTGGAAATAGCGCGGCTCGGGTTGCACCGTTTCGTTTCGAAGGGGGTAATATAATGTAGGTACAATTTATTTGGTGAATATCTACAACTTGCTACATTGAAAATGGGTTTTAAACACGGACTTGGAATAAATATTGAGATTGAGCTCAAAGAAATGTAGAGTATAAACCGCTTTTACTAACTAATCTAACTATATAGGTATGCATTTGGCCCTTACATATTCGTATAAAAATTGTATGAGATACCAACCTAAACGGGTCACTAAATTACCTATCACTTAAAATAAGAGTTCGTACAAAAATATTCCGTTTTTTTCCTCTCTTTCTTTGTACCGACACAAGAAAGTCATGAATGTGCGCATCAATCCCGCGGGATTGAAGGAGCATGCCCAGTCTGATCCCCCGACCTAGGGCTGCCATCCGTCAGGGATTCCTAAGATTTGTCCTAGTTTAGATAGCGAACGGGGGGCGTCCGGAAGAGGTTTCCATTAATTGACAGATAAAATTAATTCGTTATCGTAAGCCGTATTCAAGCACTCTGTCGCTGCAAAATAGCCGATGACAAAAACTGGAAATTTATCCGATAATTTATATGGTGTCCGGGGAAAAAACGAAGTATTGCTCAAATTTTCGGGGTTTTTGAAGAATCTGGCGTCGTCGGTCAGCAATTTAGGTGATGGCAGCCCTACCTCGACCCTACACCTACAAGTATAAACTTAGACATCTACGGGTATTCACACATATTTGAATGCTTTGAGGTGGTTCGAAGATTTATTTTCGTGGAATCGTGGAACTACTACAAAATACAAAAGTAAAATTGTATGGAAATCCTTAAGAATTTGTTAAGATGAGTAACTTAGATACTTACTTATATGTATTTTTAAGTTAGTAACTCTTTCGTGATATTTTTTATAAATAAAATATTGTACTATCGAATCGAAATTATATTTAGTCGATTTCCAAATCTACAATACGGATACATTTTTTGACAAGGTATTACTCAGGCACGGTATACTCAGTAGACGGTTTTTAGATCTTTAAGATTATTGTAAGTTATAATATTATCGCAAAAATGTGTATTTAAATATAAAAGTCACTATAAGTAAGTGCCAAGCTATTATGGTGTTTATCAGTGCGCAGGCGCACCGTTGAGACCACATTACTTCATGGTACATGGTGTGATGTGATAAGCTGTTATCAGTGACGCTAGCATTATTGTGTTCTTACTGTGTTGGTTTAAGATTTGCGATCTAACGCTGATAAATAATTACCTACTTGGAAATAACAGGTCAGAGAAAGTTTTAGATGAAAATACTCGTAAGAAACAAAAGAGAATTAGACAGAAGTTATTGCATTTTCTAAACATTGACAGATAAAATAATTAGGTATTAGATAGATAACGTAAATTAGGTATTAGACAGATAAAGTAATTACAGATAAAGTAAATTAGGTATTAGACAGATAAAGTAATTAGGCTAGATTCGACCAAACTAGATTAAGTTTATACCCGATAGTAAACTAACTGACCGACTGAATTCGAAATACAATTGTTTAGAAAGCGCAACCGAACATTATTACGTAGGTATGAATTAGGGATGGTTAATTGCCATATCAGTTTAAAAAAAAAACAATTTTCTAAAATTTCTGTTTCTTGGAAAATTAATAATCCGAGGAATTAGACGACACCCGAAAATCGATATCACGTCATGTGCTCACATTCATTTTACCACCTTTTATACATTTAATTGTATCATCTCACCATTTTAATTGTACAGAACAGAACTAATAAATAACTTAATTTCATTTTACTAAAAATAATAATAAAAAAGAAACGACTGTATTCTCAACTAAAATTATTATTTTTAAAATAAATGCACTTACCTTTTTCTAAATTAAATTCCTGTCATAAAATTCCGCGCATGCCACTATAATTATATCCTAATCACTGGCCACTTAGAACTCTACATTAGGGCGCATCCACACAACATTCTATTTATGAACATCGAATGCAGATAAAAAACTAAAAGTTGAAGGGCGTTATGCAGGATGAAGCGGCGGTGGCGGCGACGCGGCGCATACTAGCCCACTACTACGCGGGGTCGCCAGCCGTGAGTGTGTAAGTGGCTAATTGTCTACCAAAAGTGGCCAGATACCGCCCAAATTCACATGTGCCTGATTCTTGGGAATTAATTAGTAAGTATTTAAGTAAGTTGGTGGTACATATTCCATTTTGTACTTACCTACCATGCTATAATGATGTTAAGTACTTTTGAACTAATTAGCGAGTAGTGTTACCTTATGGTAAGTAGGTAGCTACCTATACCTACTTATTGCTACTTAATACCAAGGTTACCAATAATAATTATGTGTCAACATTGTAATACTACCGGTGGTCTAAATTTTAAACACGGCTTGACATTCTATTATCAGCGATGACTTTCAAAATCAAGATTACGGCTACATCTATCCAAAAATGGTCGAACTGGCATCACCGCACAGTACCGCACGTAGCGTACAGAGACATCTGGGAAAGTGGACGGTCGCATGCGAGAAGCAGCATCGAAGGTCAAGTTCAGATGTGAGGCCGAACATTCAGGTTGCGCCGTGCACTGCATTCTGATAGTGTGTCGGGGCCTTTCGAGATTGTTTTACAATCACCGACCATTCGATCTGATTTGCATAACCATTCTCTGCTCTTTCGATTTTTAGTAAAATTTAAAGTTTCATTTTGGTAATTTGTATCAGCCACAGCAGCCAATTATCCTTGTCATATCTTTATCAGAATACTTACCTACATTATTTTTTAAAAATTTTTGATCAGTGGTTTAAGCGTCTTCTCGTTAACATTTTATACTCGTACATATTTTATTAACGGCGCCGACAGCGCGGCAGGGACGGTGCTGCACTTTCAGAATAAAATTAAATTAACCAACTTGAATCAGTAAACATTTTCATATTCAATCCGTTTATAGGTAAGGACTAAGGGCGGCTTGCAGAACGATTCCTAATTATATTTAGCTAGCTTAAACGCACTTAACCCATACATTTAGGCTAGCTTAAATACAATAAGGAACGTTGTGCAAGCCGCCCTTAGACGATTCAAAAAGAAATAGAGTTCTTGATGATTAACCGATTCCAATTAGAAATAGAAGTAGATATTGTTGAAAAAAAATTACCAAAGTATTTCTGTAACAGTGTCGTAATAGAACAATATTTACATTACTCTTTATTGAAGGAATCTTAAAATAAATCTAATGTTCCCGGCTTCATTCAGCATGCCACCATCCACAGCATCTGCAGCACGTGAATTAATCTTAATGCCCTCTCTCTCTATCACTCTCTAACCCTCTCCCCACGTTAGAGAGGGACAAAACACATCCGCACCGCGCAAGTCTTTCACCCCTAAACTCTAGGGGCGCCGAAATGTTTGAACAATCAATATTTTTTTTATTGCGGGATGAAACGAGTTGGTAATACCTATTTTAGTAAGATAAATAATAGGAGGGCGGAAAATTATGGTGTTATTATATTTTTAGGGTGACAATGACAATACTATTATTGTTTTCGTATTGTCCGTTATAAATATAATAAATGTTTTGGGTTTAATATACTTACATTTATCTATAAGCATTTTTAGATCCATTGTCATGACATGTCTAAGGGGGTAGTCAGAGGTACGTGCAAACACATTCTGAAAGAATATGTCTACCGCACCTTGGGAATACAGACGTGATCATATTACATTTTTTTACATTCATCACAGATTATAATAGTGTCCGACTTGACTTTTTTATTTTCTTTTGAATTTAAAGTTTCGCGGCTTCGTTCACGTGGTTCCAACTTTTTGAATAGCCTGAATATAGGTAGGTACTTACCTACTTACTATTCCATACTTATACCTATTCCAAGTTTCATCCAAATCCAATCAGCCGTTTTTGTGTTCTTGTTGTTACAAACATCCAAATAAACAAACTTCACACGTAGGAAATAGGATAATAAGAGAAGCAACAAATCCTATGAATATTTTATAAGGATAAATAAGTTACACTACACACGCTCAATTTCACTAGATCCCCAAAAAGCTATAAATAATATCAGTAATATAAGTACCAACATTGAGTAGTTCCCACGGCCAGAGAATATATGGGATGATGTTACGTTACAAGTTTGAAAATAAAGTATGTCAACTGGCATTCAAACGCATGTTAAACATTTGGAAGGCAAAGATACTAAGAAGAATGACATAGGTATAGGTCCTAATTTTTTTTAATTTTTATAGTGTTCAGCCACACTTAGGTATTATTTTATTGAAAATGAAAATATTTTATCAAAATTTTCAATTCCGACGGGATTCGAACCCGCAATGATACAAGCTGCTTAATTGCTTATATCATTACGGGTTCGAATCCCGTCGGAATTGAAAATTTTGATAAGACTTTTCATTTGCAATGAAATAATACCTACCTAAGTGTGGTTTAAAGCGCACCACACACACATCTTATGAAATATAAATCTTGAAATCGCGCCCATACAAAAGTTGACATGAGTAAGAAAGGGGTGAATGTTGAGATGACGGCTGATAGAGGGAAATGGAAGAAGAATACACATGTTGTGCCGACCCCACGTAAGTGGGAAAAGGGCAGGAAGATGATGATGATGATCTGTTGTGTGTGTGATGGGCTTTAGACTATGAAAATTTTAATTAGGTATACATACTTACCTATAACATTATTATGAATGTTCAGACTTCCACTACAACACACCAGCAGTGAATTGGTTTGTCCCGGAATGATTCCCACATTTCCCACTCAAGTGGTCATCATAGCATTCATCTCGTCACCGACTCAATGGACCGAGGACTTGACTCGAACACGTATCAATGGATTGATTGGTATCGAATACCTACTTCAGATACAGATAGGACTAATTCTAATAATATTCGGTATTGCCTAACAATGATATAAACAATTGTAGGAATTGTATAAAGTCGACGATGGGTTTGCAATCTGTTATCTGTCACATGGAATGCTTGAAGAGTGCCAATGTACAGTCAGCGTCATCAATCGGTATCCCCCTATTGATTTTAACAAGGACCCTTTTCATTTCAACTTTGGATTTCAGTCGGATTTGCTAGTATAGGAACTCGAGCGAAATTAGATATCCATAAGTATACTAGCAAATCCGACTGAAATCCAAAGTTGAAATGAAAAGGGTCCTTGTTAAAATCAATAGGGGGATACCGATTGATGACGCTGACTGTACCTACCTACTAGAACCACAGAATACTAGTACTACGTACTAGAACGTTCCTCTGACTGACGACCACAATAGGAATTGCAATATATTCCGTTCTTGTCACTCTCAGTCTATGAAAAGAGACGGCATAATATTTCAATTCCTATTGTGCTATAACGGCCATTTTAACCCCGCAGTTTAAATATTCTATCTATGGATTTGCTACTGTCAAGGAATTTTATGTTTATTTTGTTTAATAAATCTCCATTTTACTCCTTACTTTAGGCTCAGGAGTACTCAAATAAATCCATGATGCAATAACTTCTGCTAGGAATAGTTTGGCAATTAAAGCTATCACGACGCTATGATGTCCTTAATATTTCAGCGAGCCGGGTCGTAACGAGCCGGAGTACCAGGGCGGCAGCAATTAACAGGAGTCAGGGAGACAATAAATATTCATCCAGATAGCGCGCTCCATTTACAAGTAGGCACAGTACGCGGCTATCAACATTGGATCTACGAAAATGGAAGATGGTGTTCTGCGGAGCTAAAAAGGCCGATAGAGCAGCGGAGCTAAAAAGGTCGCTATTGCAGAGTCGCGGTGAAGGAATTTAACTATTGCCATCTCTATTGACTGAGAGCGAAAAGAGATGGCAATAGCTCAATTCCTTCACCGCGATACTGCAATAGCGACCTTCTTAGCTCCGCAGAATCACTATAGGAATTGAACTACATGCCGTCTTGTTTCACTGACTGAGAGTGACAAGAACGGCATATATTCCAATTCCTATTTTGATTCTGCTATAGCGGCCTTTTTAGCTCCACTGGACTATTTAAAGCCTTTTTATAAATACCTAGTAGACCAAAGATATTTTTTCTTATAAGTAAATCCAGAAAAAAATATCACTGTTCACAATGTTCGGTTGCGCTTTCTAAATAATTTTGTATCTCGAATTAAGCCGGGTAGTAGTTTATTCTCGGGTATAAACTTAATCCAGTTTGGTCGAATCCAGCCTAAAAGAAATATTATTTTCATTTTCTAACGTTTTCATGGCCGTAAGCTGTAGCGTGTGATAAGGTGGAGTGCCGTAATTGCAACTAAAAAAAGTGGAGTCCTAAATTCATCACTTGATAATTCTATATTTTATATCAGAAATGTATTTTTTGAAAGATCTGTTCTATAGTACATTTTATGTAGATTTATATCATTGTTATGAATAAAGTAAAGCGATAAAGAATAAAATTATATTGCATAAATTCACGACAGAGGGAGCAATAGTTGCAATTACCCGTTTTTGCGGGTAATTGCAACTACTTGTTTTTACTTCTTATTTTTCTATGGGGCTTACTACTGGGAAATACAGAACACATGCCTTGAATATCTTTCTTTCGATTTATATAGCTATGCCCTTGCTACTAATGTCAAATTTTGCGCGAAAACACTTTTCAGCAAAGAATCCGGTAATTGCAACTATTTTACTACAAATAGTGATGGGAACCGTATCGTGATTTTTATCGACTCGATATTTATTTTAATCACAGTAATCTTTTAGTTATGAAACAGCCTCTTTTACTTTTATCTTTAAAGTCTTCTATTATCTTTTACTAATTATTTTTTCTAACTTTATTTCAATCGCAATAAGTAATATTTTAGAAGTTAAACAGCCTTTTTATATTCGTTTCACATATTAAACGACTTTTGAAAGGGCTCCGCTAGCGCCAACATAATGAAGGGACTCAATCACTCAAACTACTTGCTAAGAACTCATAGCACAGTATGGAAGTAGATAGTCTCCCTTTCAATAAAATATTACGTATCGACATAGTCATCGTCATTGCTACATCACTAGGTTTTTCAAACTTCATACAAAACCGGTCGTTAAATTGCAACTGTCAAAAAAGAGACAAAATAGTTACAATTACAAGACTATGCACTTTTTGTCTGGCAAATGTAACTGCATCCATAACTCTGAATAGATTTATCGTAGAATACAACAAACACATAAAAAACAACTTACTGTGTTTTCTAATCACTCTCACTGTGAACACACCGGCGAAAAACCAGGAAAAACAATTTTTTTCAATAAATTACGAAGAGCGTCCGAGCGGCGTCACTTCAAAAAAATTGGCAGTTTTATAAAAAGGCCTGTCATTCGCTCAGTTTTGTTCCTATCAACGCCATCTATATTTTTAGACTGAGACTTTTAGAAAAAGTTCAATATCTCATCTATCGATGTTCAAAAAAGTGATCCTAGAGGGAGTTATTGACTCCAGTTGCAATTACCGGATAGTTGCAATTACGGCACTCCACCTTATCACTATTATTTCAGTACCAAAGTAACATTATTTGCAAATGTTTGCAAAGGCGTTAAGTCTGGCACATCTAATGTAATTAATGACACACTGAAACTAATTTCATGCAAATAGATGCTTTACAAACAGAATATAACTATGGAATTTATGTGCCATATGTCGTAAAACTACGTATGTTATACCGTGATGAAGCATGATCATTAAATTAATTATTGATCAAAGGAGAAGGACGCAATGAGACTGTATCCTCAGGTATGGTAGACTACTCTAAGGCGCGGGACACACAGAAAAGACGTAAGACGCAGACGGGGCGCAGACATTTGTCTCTTCCGCTTCCCTTTCATACAAAATGCATAGAAGCGTCGCGACGCAAAACATACAGAAGAGACGGGGCGCGGACGCAACACTGTTCGCTGGCGCCCTGGGCGTCGATTCTGGTACCGAACTTTTTATCAACCTCAACCAAAACCTCAACTAAAGCGACTGTTTCCATGACTACTAATAACAAACGACTCAGTTGTGGTGAGGTTTTGAACTTTAGCAGAACAAATTTTTGAAAAGCTATTCTACTATTTCACCAAATGGCTGACATTTAAGAGATCGAACCAAAACCAAAGCGGTTGTCATCTAGTAGAATTCAGGCCCTGACCGCGACGCGTCCTCGTCTTACGTCTCTTCTGTCTGGCCTGCGCCTAAGGGATCAAAAGTCAAAAGTCAAAAGTATTTGTTAAATGTACCTACTTATAACATCATGTTATAAGTAGGTACATTTGGATTGTAATTAGAAGAAATTAGTTTTCCTCGACAAGTGGCAAGCCTGTTGCCGCGTGTTAGAATAGAAAACAAACTAAGGTACTGGGCCTCGAGCACGAGTATGCACAAAGTCTACTATTCGATCCGTGACTGTAGTATAGTCTCTCAAATGTATTGGGATTTTAGTTCAGTCAAGTTACCACTGGAGGCGCTGCACCGGAATCCCATACATTTGAGAGACTATACTACAGTCACGGATCGAATAGTAAACTTGTGCATACTGGCGATCGAGGCACAGGTCTCCTTGCGATGTTATCCTTCGCCGTTTAGAACTTGCGTTGAAGTGAATAATTTTCCGGCACAAAAATACATTGATGCACGCTGGTATTCAAACCCACGACCGATCGAGATTCCAGACTATCCCACTGATTTCGGCTCTATTTAGATATTATTTATCATTCAAGATCAGTAAATAGAAATTCTGTTAAATATTCAATTTCTGCAAACATGCCCACGCACTTTTATCGATAGCGGCTGAGTTGAGCCGCGGACAAACATGATTGGCAGAGAAAGCGTTGCTTATTTGGTCATCGTGTGAATAAATATTATTTCCTAATAGTTAGGTAAATCACACGGTTCGCTTATCGTTCATTTCTATTCTTCATTCGGCATCTTTCACTAGGAATGGAGCGTCTGATTATAAAATGAAA
This sequence comes from Camptogramma bilineatum, assembly GCA_958496255.1. Lineage (NCBI taxonomy): Eukaryota > Metazoa > Arthropoda > Insecta > Lepidoptera > Geometridae > Camptogramma > Camptogramma bilineatum. The sequence goes on from OY292471.1 coordinate 12,753,116, forward strand.
GAAAAGTGTCTTATAAAACCCCAGCTTTCTTTCGAGTGATCTTTCACTCGAGTGAACCGTCTGATTCCACATTAAGGCATTATTCTACCAACCTGTCTAGTAAGACAAGCTTTTAAAATTTAAGAGCTTTATTTATTTTTAAGCTTTTTAAATTCGTGTTTAAGAAAATCATACACCTCATAGTGCACCATTTTTAATTTCTAAAGAACTCGACTGGTGTATTTCGACCATACCCGGTTCACTGGCAATAAACAACAAGTCTCGTCCAGAAGTTACACCAGACCTATAAAACCGAAGGCAATCTTCGCTAGCGAAACAAACAAGGGAAGTCAAAACCACGGAAAACTGTATAAATCCACCACCCCTATTCCAACTGCATAAGGTTCAAGTTAACCCTTTGTATGGGAATAAAGGAAGGGCTAGTCTAGACATGCGTAAACATAAACCCACGGAATATGCAGGAGTGGGTATTCGCAATGCGCTAAATGCAGCGAGTTTACCTCCTGACTATTTTATAGTTCCAATGAATAGTGGATCTGTTTCAAAAGCAAAATAAACCCGTTTATAAACCACCCTTTAGTACGAATAAATACGAAATGGAAATACCACGTATCAATCAAAAGTAAAAAAAGTCACTTCTGCAGTGTGATTCATTCAGACTTCTCGGAATGCATCCGGTTCGAAGGTTTTCTTCGGAAAGTTGACGTTTTTCAGCGAAGGAACGTCATTTTCCGAATTTGGAATGATTTCCGAGAAGTGTTGAATCGCGCCTCTGGCTTCATAAGTCTGTTTAATAGGTAACATATTGAATTAAAATAAATACTACTCAGTAGCAGCGCCGTGTGTGTCTGGGACATTGTTGAGATGGAGTGAGCCTGCCAGACACCTAAACCATTATTTCATTATCCAAATGAACCATATTTTTAAGGTGTAAGTATATAGTGTTAACAAGTAAAAATCATTAGGTAGATGGTCCTGCTAAAATATTTGATAAACCGGATTACATAAATATATAGAAAGTTACTTCAAATGGCGGTGCTGTGGTACCAGGAAAACATAACCCTACAAAGTTCTTTGATCATCGCATCGCGCTGACGTGCAGCTTTGATTTGTGCATCAAATCACCCATTATCTATTTCTGGCTGTTTACTCCACACTTGCCTTTGTTTGCTGTTTTAAGTTTTCTTTTTATATTCCATGCTACTTATCGTATAAGTACTTTGAACTTATTATTCTAAGAACCGGAGCCCACCTAAGATGAATGCGGTAAACTTTCTAACCAACTAATAACACTTTAGATCAGAGGAAACTGTAATCAAAATGAGTTTATAATTAGTTCAATCTTTGGTTTTGTTTTTTATAAAGGCACATTTTGTTACGAGGACTCTCTTTCCAAATTATTTTAATGTCTTCTTCTTCTTTCGTATGAGCAAGTGGCCAGCTCTGGTGACGGAGTTTTTAGGCCGCCTAAAGGCCTCCGTCATGACTTCTTTTGCATTTATAATATTAGCGTGATTAGTGTGATGTGATAATGTGTTCAGAAGCTTGCGTACAGTTTTCATAATTTCATCACACGGCCTCCAACTGTTTCCACAAGAGTTTCCACCTCCACGTCCATGCTCTATTTGCGCAGGTGCTCCACTCGCACTTGACAAATAATTAAAATGGCGTCAATAGAAAAAGAGCATAATTATTGTGGGTTTTCATTCGCGGACCTGTGAAGGCTGAAAAACATCAGCTGAGCAATTATAATGACGATATTCATCGCTTTGTTTATTTAATGAATTTACTAAGAAATATTTTAGCCATGATTGTTGAATCAAACTCATTCTCTTTAGTTATTATACACTTTAGATATTGTTAATTTTAATCGAGATTCGTGGTAAAATAACAATGTATTTTACAGTATGCATAAATAACGCGGGTTCGATCCCCGCCACGGGACAAGTGTTTGTAAGGTCTGCAAATATTTGTCTCGGGTCTGGGTATTTTCTATGTATATTATGTATTACAAAAAAAAGTATTTAAGTTGTATATCAGTCATGTGGTTCCCATAACACAAGCTCTGCTTAGCTTGGGGCTACATGATGCTGTGTGTGAAATGTCCAGCATTATTTATAAATTATTAAACAACATAATGTTTGACATACAAAGTTCTAGGCATAAGAACTCTTCAAAGGCTAGGCCCCCAGCGCACTTCCAACAGGTCTGATTGCCATCCGTCATGTCTGCAGACTCGAGGGTCCTCGAGTAGGCTCCCCATGAGTTGCAGCCACTTGGGATATTCCTTGACAGGCTAGAGTAGCCACACTTCTTACCCAACTAGGAGGATAATGAATATTAACATTTTCTCAAAGCAACAAAGCAGCAAATGGTTTTCACTCAATTGGATGTTCAAGAAATGTTGACAATAGGTAGATATTTTCAAAACACCGGGATCAATTTGAAACGACTAGTGACCGATATCGTAAAAAACCAGGGCGTCGATTCTGGTACCGAACTTCTTATCAACCTCAACCAAAACCTCAACTAAAGCGACTGTTTCCATGACTACTAATAACAAACGACTCAGTTGTGGTGAGGTTTTGAACTTTGGCAGAACAAATTTTTGAAAAGCTATTCTACTATTTCACCAAATGGCTGACATTTAAGAGATCGAACCAAAACCAAAGCGGTTGTCATCTAGTAGAATTCAGGCCCAGGGCAACAAATATAGATTTTTTCGGTGATCTGTTTACTTAGTTCTAAATACTTAGCTAAGTTCAGTAAGATTCGTCAAAGCAAAGGATTTAACGCATCGACTAAACTAGAGCAGCGTTGACTGTTCCAAGGTGCCCAAGAAGAAACCTATAATATAAGAGCTTACATCCTTGATTCCACCTTCCGGCGTGAAGAAGCAGTTTCCTGCTCATCACCAGGATCCCACAAATTATCCAGTTACGCGTTATCACGTCATTATCTTTGTAATTGAATTATTGGACTAGCACGGCATCTTGAGGATGTTGGACCTAATGAGATTACGGATTGTGTTTTGCTGAAGTGTCGCAAACAACAAACTAATCAAAATTTTGCTAAGCCCTTATTTCATGAACCAGACAAGATAGAAAAAATATTATACCTACTTAGGTACCTACCTACCAAAATATACCAGTCTCATTAGGTATGTAGGTATGTGTTTCAATGGTATTTCTATGGACTGTAAAATTGTCTGAAATAAACGGTTTTTATTTTATTTTTAATACCTATCTCAGTGGCTTGACAGAGGGTCGTGCGTGCAACGTTTGACAAAAAATTGTATTGTACTCCTGGGGCTCGATTCCGGTACCGAACTTTTTATCAACCTCAACCAAAACCTCAACTAAAGCGACTGTTTCCATGACTACTAATAACAAACGACTCAGTTGTGGTGAGGTTTTGAACTTTGGCAGTACAAATTTTTGAAAAGCTATTCTACTATTTCACCAAATGGCTGACATTTAAGAGTTCGAACCAAAACCAAAGCGGTTGTCATTTAATAGAATACAGGCCCTGAGAACACATCACGTCGATTTCATAGAGCAGTCAGTATTTCTGAGGAGTTGGCCTCAAAATTAGGCTTCACAGTGTTTCTCGTCACACTTACTGTTTGTTGTTCACCATCTTAGGACAAGACTTGCAGAATTTATCACTTCTGCCATCGTGTCCAATATGAAATTAAAAAATAAACCAGTGTGCTAAAATTCCACCTATAAACAGCGTTATATAAATCTTTGCAAAACTAATGGATTTCTGTTTAGTTAACGCCTCTACCTGACAGATAGTCTGAGCTATCCAGGGATTAGCCCAGATCCCCGTAAGTCCCATGTCACTTGATGTATGTTCGGGCTTTGCTGAATAAATCGCATTCCCACTTTAAGCGACGTTTCAAACCATCCTATTAATTAGGCTTCAGTTGTTAGAAATGCATATGATTTGAACAGGAATTCATTATTATTTACGCGGTATTTAGGGATGGCCAATAGATGGAGGTGATGATTTGGTCAAATAAATAGCTCGGTTTAGGTTTGGATGAAAACAAAACAAATTCAAACGATAGGCTCAAATTACCACTAAGTAATTGCTTTGTAATGTATCACTAGAATTTCGCAATACCTATACTCACTCGTAATTTCATGTATTTTAGCAATTCACAGAAATCTTAATTGCCATTTCGTAACAATATTTTATAATTCTCTAAACATAAATAATTTGTGAAGCAGAATTGAATGCACATCATTAAATTTTGATGACCAATAAACCAGCCCCGCAGAAAGTGTCACTTTGGCGACCTACTCTCGTAGACAACTATTTTATATTGATTGATTTGATATCGAAAAGACCTTGTACCTCTGACCAGACTTCAGTTTCGATTTAAAACTAGTTTTTCGATAAACATCAGTAGACTTTACTAATCAGGCGATAAATCTTGTAACATCTACTACTGTGCTGGCTTTCGCACTGTTATTATTATTATCCACTTGTTTTTTCTTCGTCCGCAATAAGGCTGATCAATTTTCTCAGGGGTTCTTTCAGTCGGAATCTCGAAACTTGAACATTGAAATTACAATGATGTATAAAACCTATGCGGTCACATAGATCAAAAAGTAATAGCTGCTTTCTTCGTAAATTCTAAAATAGAACAAACCACAAACGTGCCTATTACAACTTTAGCACTTTACGGCAGTATTTGGGTGGTCGCCTCAACGTGCCGTCGACATAAACAAGAGCAGCGCTATTGCCGGCTTCTGAAGTGGTCGTCGTATTCCACTTCCAAGCCATAACATGCAGGATGCGGGTAAGTGGTCTGTACGACCCTTGTTATTGATAAAGCACTTAGTATTGTTTGGATTATGAATCCTTTCCAATAAGCTAACGAGGGTTAATGTACTAACAACTAATTATAGTGCATTTTTGTAGACTAAGGTTTATGGATTTATGTGATAAAAATCTTCGATCTGCAGATTCAGGTGATATTGATTTTAAATAGCAACATAGACGAGTGGTATCAGAATTAACAGTATTGTGTCTGTTAATTAAACTACAGACTTATATAGGCATCTACCTACTGAATCTTCTTTGTGAATATAAGCAAAACCATTCTCATTATCATAGATGGAAGGATGCGCGATATCATCAACATGCTAATGAATCCGTAGATGCATATCTACAATCATAGATGCATATCTACAATCTCGCGAGTGATATTATAAGAAATATTCTATTTCTGCTCCCTGCGTAACTCCGGAGAGGAAGTGCGCTAGGGACAAAAATATAAATATTTGTATCACTGTCCATCTCCGTCCCGCGCCGCTGCAAATGCATCAAGTTACTGGAAGTTTCATGATTTCAAAGAGCTGATTCAACTGATTATATCTCTATGTAACACACACAGGAGTGGCTACTTTGAATTTCGAAAACCTTTTAAGACGACTTATCTATACTACATTGCATTTCATTTCCTCTTTGAATAAGTAGTTACTTAGCATAAGTTGAAAAGTGACAATTTATTTTCTATTAGTCAATCACACACGTAAAAAGTGAGGATGCAGAAACATAAAGTTATAAAACTTGCCCCATCATAATACCTTGCGAAATTCACTTTCAACTTCAAACATAAGTTTTCCGCGTGTAATAAAGTTTACAATATTATGTTTGTTATTACAAAACGTTGTAAAATACCGTTAGATTGTAATGTTTTGTAATGCGGTCTAGATAAGATCGGTTTACCTTATCTAAAGCATTAGCACGTGCTTTTCAATGTCAAATGCTAAAGTGCAAAAAACTAGTTTTTATCTATCACTGACCAGGAAGAGGACTGGATTGTCGTGTACCGTTTCTTTTAGTGCCCATTCTAGATATTATCCACTTATCTGAAGATGAGGTAGGTACCTATAAAACAATCTTGCTTTAACTAGGACAACATTACGGGTCTTTGCTTTGATAATTTTTCCAGTTACACTATTCATGAAGTCCGCTTTTGTTGTTTGTAGTTGTATTGTACCACTAAACAAATAATACCTACATAGTATCTATAAGCAGTTGTACATTCAACAAGTACACATTATTTTGGTTTGCTTAGTTTCCATCATTGATACTTTTTTTTTAACGAAAATAGGTTCGCGTTTGACCACACCCTGCCTGATGTAAAGCAACAGTGTGGTCTAATTGGAGCACGCTTACCTAGAAGGAACCTATTGACTCTCCATTTGAAGACACCCAAATTATACTTTTCTATTAATAATTTGAATGCTTATGTACTCGTTATGTAATGAATGACAAACATAAATATACAGATTTCATGAACTAAAATTATTATTTGATAAAAACGAAAAAAAGAAAATACCCGTTCCAAACATCTCTGATAGGGGGTTCATTTATTAGTATACGATACTTATTCTAAAATGTTAAAAGTAACATTACCAGGTAGAGTGCACGCATAGCGGTTTGCGCGTATCCGCCCCGACCGGTCTCGTGCGCGTGCGCAGACGCACCACCGTATTATGGATACACATCTCAGACACTCGTCTGACGAGCTTACTAGTACTTCCACAAGCTATCTTATTGTGCGAGAGATCTTTTGTCCAACAGGCTTAAAGATGACATTCAGACTAGTCGCGAATATTAGAACGAATATGGTCCCTCTACGTAATAAGAATAAAAGCGCCTGAGGCCTAAAAATAACTATTGTGATGACTAACGAGCAAATGCATAGAACTATTACCGAATTCCGTTACATGATTGATTCTTTTGTGCAATAATTCAATGGGTAGATGTATTTGAATTTCATTGTCCAGTTCGCTTTGCCCAGTAATAACTGGCAGTCTTCTAAATTGGATAAGCAATTGTCCAGTGGCCCAGTTCCGTGGCCAGCGGCCGTGTCGCCATTATAGATTGCGGCCAGTCTCGTAAGTGTCGGGAATGCACGTTTTTGCATATTTGCATGCAACTGTTGCATCATAGCATGGTTCAATGGACGATAAGATTATGAGCGATAGTAATCTCTTTATTACGAACAAGTATTGTACAGTAGTAACGAAACTTGGAAGAGCTATCAATGTTTGAATAAGACTAGGTATAAAGATAACATGATCGAATATTATGCTTGAAATTAACCTCAGAACCACGAATAATGTTTTTTGTAATATTATTTCAAATCCACTTAAAGCTCGAATGTGTCCCTTTTCAAACATCGCAAGGAATGGTACATAAACCCATATGGATGAGAGTCCTCAATAATCCTGTTCCCTACGTTTACGACCGGTGGGACATAAAGCTAAGTTAAGCGACCACCGATGCGACCGACGGATGGTAAAAAAAGACTCGGTCTTCCATCTTTAGAACGGCCCGCAAGATGACAGCTTGTGAGATAAAGATTGAAAGTGGAGGAATGTGTTTGGTTCTAAATTCTAATTATGTTGTCATGGTGGAGGCTTACGACTCATTTAATTATGGAATTGATTGAGTTAACACTGAGCGGCGCAGAGTATCTCAGGGACCATTACTGGGGTTTCTATTTTTAGCAATGGATATGAGATTAAAAACAAAAGTAATTAAGGAATATAAATATATTTAAGCTCTAGTAATGTACTACGAAGTTTGCCAAAACTACAGAATACTGAAATGAAAAATCCATTGTTGCACGGTTGGGTTTCTAATTGAGAGTCAAGGTCTATTACTTTTTCTGAAAGTGATAATCTAATGCAAAAATCCAAACTGATATAAATCGAAAATCCCAAGCACCAACGCTGGCAGTCAAAGTGCTTTCTTCAATAAAATTCGTCCTTTATTTAAAGAGCTGAAACGGAGAGCTAATCTCAAAAGTACTTTTAGATAACCCTCAGGTCACAGACCAGCCGTACATGGTGATAGCTATGGTATCTGCCCTAAGGGCCCTCCCACGGACGCCCACGGCTGCGTGGCTTGAATAGACAAACGAATGGCACTACTTAAAACCAAAGTGCATACAACCCAACATGAGATAAACAACAGCAAAAAACATGAAGATAGAGAACAAACACGCCGATACCGAGTTAAAAGAAAGGAACACTTTTGAAAAGATAATTAACCTTGGCTTGATACTTACTATGTAAGTACTTACAGGGCGTGTAGTAAATTAAACTTGCAAAATAGTCGATTTCATACAGTTTTGAATTTCAACACCTATTCACACGTCAACAGGGCGATTTTACTAGGTGAAAAGTACGTGACTTTATTTCGCAGAGGATTTCCTGATTCCTAAACAAAAGTTCTGACAAACAACGCAGTAGATAAGTTGAGTGTTGCTGTGAAATTATGAGTGACGAGACACCCACTGTGACCTAAATCTGCTAATGTGGGAATAGGACAATGACCCCGCTGTCAAAAACAAACACTTTTACTAAAGGTAAATTTACGTCTGTATGAGTAAGTGAACTCTAGTGACCAAGTTTTGAAGCTACCCGAAGGCCTACTTCATGAATTAACGGTTGTTGAACTGTACATCTCTCTGACTTACTTCCTTAAAACTATGGACCAAGATGTCTAAAATAACGATGCAAAGAAAAATAAAACGTATGATTGGATAGATTACATTTCAGCTTTATTTGATAGCCATTTTAGAGGATTGTAACATCTGCATCATCACACTAAGCCCCGACAAAAAGGTATAGTAAATATACCTGTAAGAAAGAGGATAAAACCCGATAACGTATCAGAATATATCCCATTGAGATTTCGAGTAGAAATGTTCTTCAGACCCCATTTAGAGGGATAAGGCCTAGGAGATGACAGTTCAATGCTGGCAATCTTAGTATCGACTATTCGGAGTCAGAATAAGCTAGATAATTGTTACATAAAGTGAGGAGTAGAGTACCTACCATGCATGATGGCTTTCACCATCACCGTATAGTACTAACTAGCAGACATTTGTAGTTTTTGTTAGTTACTTTTACTCAGAGAGTAACGTTATTCAGCAAGTAACTAATCAATACATTACTAAGAGATGGTGAAATAAGCTCCTATCATGTTACCAATGTCATTGTGTCGATGACTTCCAAGCTGCACCTAAACAAGCCTGGCACAATATGGTGAATGGAAAAAACATAGGCAGGTCTACGTCAAGGGTCTTCTGCAGACGATTATTATGATTGAAAATGAAAATTTTCGGACTTCGAACCCGATAACCGATGAGCCTATCAAGGTTTTCGACCCGACGAATGTGGATTCCGTGGCCGAGTTAGCTATGGCACTCCGGCTTAAGGAGGATCGCTTGTATCAGTGCGGGTTCAAATACCGTCGCAATCGCAAATTTTGATTGGACTTTTCATTTTCAATGAAATAATACGTAAGTAAGTGTAGTTTAAAATATTACCTATGATGATGATGACATCAAGCGAGCTTCATTAGATCCATTGTGGACATTTCCTGAATTTTAATAGTTTTCGGAAGCGAGAGATTTCACTTATTGTTATATTGTTGGTGTTATTATGTGTGGCATTGGACTTGCAACCTCTGATGCGTGGGAACCTCGTCACAATGGCGTCGTTGTGGCGTGCTGACACCGTCACGGATTTGATGAGTTTATCAAGTTTTAAATTATAAGTTTACATAAGAAAAAAATCAGTGAAGATTACGCAGTCTGCGTGTAGAATCCTAAACATGTATTTTATTAGATTCTTCATCTGCTTCGCTTGCGTGGAACTGATCTTAAAAATCCTACATAGGACAAAAGTTTCATCACAATCGGTCTTGGTTCATGCATGATTCATGAACATAAACATCATAGGCATGAAAACATCGAGTCAGACAAACTTTCAGACTTAAGTAAGATTTGTAGGATTGCCTATGTAGGTGCAATTACGGTGCCTATGTGACCAACATAACAGTTATGAAGACAAACTGCCACTCTTATCATCATTCTCTTATGATGATTACTAGTATCCCGAGTAGACGTTGTCTACTCGGTAGAAGGTGTCCCGTGTATCTTATCTCTCAGTTTTTGTACCCCATTTACTTTACAGTGAATTAAATTAAACCACTTTGTCTATTTTAATCCCATTTACTACTTATCGGCTAAATTCGAAAACCTCGTAACTCCGTCTTTTTGACGAAAATGATTTTTTGACGCAGTTTGGTAGAAAATCTTTCTCTATCAAACTTCATCAAAAAATCATTTTCGCAAAAAAGACGTTCGTAAGAAAGGTTTTCGAATTTAGCCGACCGACCGATGTTATGTAATTCTATCTATTTAACCATTATTTCTCATCAAATATATTCAGTTTGATCGTTTTGTTTTTTCGTGCATATGATAATTTGGTCCTCGTCCCAGTGTCGGCGGAAATCGTTAAGAACTGTGACGTCCCGCATTATAATGGCAAGCGCGAGTCGGCCCGCAGGCACGTTCCATGAGTCAGCGTGTTCCACTTCTACCGAGTGCTAACTGCGATGCCACATTTTTACCTACATCATTTTGTTATTGTTTACTGTAAGGTTTCACTATTTGTATCATAATCACAACGTGTTTACGTAGAATTTAATTTTAAACCATAAAATTCAAATTCAGGCATTTTTCACATCTTAGTAAGTAGGTAAAAAATCTCTTTTCTGAAATAAAATCATATAATTTTGATGTCAATTCATTTTGTTAGTAAAGTATGTATGTAAGTAGTTCATAAATCTGATTTACTTAGGATTTAATTTTTTAAGAAATTTTAGGAATATTTTGTCTCAAAATAACATTTTGTTTGTGATAGCGGGTGTCCTAAAATCACGACAAAGGGTCCTTGGTAGGTAATGTTCCAACTAAAAGACCCTAGTCTTATCCTAGTCTTGCACTCGACAAAATTGAATGGACGCTTTTTCTATCTAATTATTATTTTAATGAAGCTTCGCATTCACCTCAAAAGCTTATTCTCCAAATTGTCAGAACATCAAAGCAACAGGTGCTAAGGCATATGGTCACATTATATCACCGGTGTAAAAACCAGTCGCATATCGCGGGGGCGGCGTGGGTGGTACTTAGATAACTTGATGGAAGCGGTCCATCGTCACGATTGAAGCGCTCGTGGCGTAGCTTGCTGAGACGGTCTTGATTGATCGTTGAAGTTAAGCAACGTTGTGCGACAATTTGGATGGGTGACCGCAAGTGGCATTACGAGGTTCGTGCTTCAGAGGGCACGTTAAATTGTCGGTCCCGGCTTTTAAGTCGTTAAGCCATGACGGAGACCTACTCCCTCCCTTCAGGTGGCCTAAAAAGTCCGTTACCAGAGTTGGCCACTTTGTCATACGAAAACATTGATATTGTCATTTTCTACTCAGCGACGGTTAACATTTTTTTGTATCTTTTATGAAACTTGGAATATGTAGAATATAATAAAAATAAATAAAGGCAATTTAAAATACATTGTTACCAAGGGATCTAAGCCGCAAGCGAAAGCTAGTTTTAAAAAATGTGAATCGTTCTACATATATGACCTAAGGGAGTGTACACATTGCGTTTTTTGCAGCGCGTTTGTATCGATACAAACGCGATTCGAACGCGATGCGAACGCGCAGCCCCCCTCCCGGTTCGCTTTTGTATAAAAAAAACGCGTTGCGAACGCGCGTTTGTATCGATACAAACGCGCAGCTCAAAAACGCGCTGCAGAAACTGCAATGTGTACATTCCCTAAGTCATGCAAGCCTCCTATGATTTACGATCGCATTGTAAACAGAACGCAATAATTAGATAAACATTAATTTCTCTACGGAAAACAGATGTAAATCTCTATTTATTATTCATTTTCTCATTGTGTTTTATGTGAAACAAAAACCATCATTTTAATACTCAAACCCAGAAGTTCCCCGAAGTTCACCTCTTAAGTTAATTATTTAAGACTTTTATAAATGTAGGTTTTGCCAATATCCATCTAAAACATTCTCGGTCTTTGCTAAATAAACTTACTTAAAACTTACGTAAGTTTATTTCCTTAAACTAACTTTTAGGTACTTAGATCAATCAATACTATTCTGTGTCAATACGTCAGGTTGCAACAAAAACGTAGAATCCTACTAAACAGCTACCTACTAGTTTTTACAAACACTAACAAAGCTCTGACAGGAAGCCGAAAACACTGCGGCATGCAGATATTTAATTATAAAATAATGGACAAAAACTTGAGGTGCTTAAACTTAATTACTTAGCTCATGTTCCCGTGTCTTGATTTTGACAGCAAAAACATGTTTGCGCAGACGCATGCCAATTGATCTGGACAACGGTTGGACCGATACATCAATAATGTCTAAGTAGGTACTTGTATATTTCGTTTGAATACTTATTTTTTTCTGTTTAATGGTACTTTTTAACCGACTTCCAAAAAGGAGGAGGTTCTATGTTCGGCTGTATGTATGTTTTTTTTTTTATTTTTTTATTTTTTTTTTTTATTTATTTTTTTTATGTATGTTCATCGATTTCTCCGTAAATTGTGGACCGATTTTGAAAATTATTTTTTTGTTACAAAGGGTATACTTCCGAGGTGGTCCCATCTTCACCAAATCAGGATCTGATGATGGGATCCCATGGAAATCGAGGGAAACCCTCAATTTTTTTGTGTGTTTGTGGAACTATCGGGCTGAAATTTTGTGCACTTATAGATTCTTGAGAACAATGAAATATTATGGTATCAGCAAGCTGATCTGATGATGGAGTCAAAAGCTGTTCAACAGAACTCCTCAGAAAATAAGCCGATTGAGTTGAAACTCGCCTTATCTGTCAAGTTCCAAATACAATGTTATAATATGGTGTCAGTGAGCTGATCTGATGATGGAGTCAAGAGTTGCTCAACAGAACTCCTCAATAAATAGTCTGATTGAGTTGAAACTCGGAACTCAGCATATCTGTGAAGTGTCAACTACAATGTAATAATATGGTAACAGCGAGCTGATCTGATGATGGAGTCAGGACCTGTTCCATGGAATTTTTTAGTGATATAGGTATCAAATGAAAGGGCTTGATGAGCGAAACACAATGAGTAAAGTAACATCTTTCTAAATTAAAAAAAAAAAAACAGAAACAAGGAAAAAAAAAACAACACTAAAAATGGAAAAATAAAAAAATTTCAAAAAAAAAAAATATAACCGACTTCATAAAATACATGCACTAAAAAGCGAAAAATAAGACTACAAACAGATTTATTTAATTTGTTATTTATGTTTGTTATAATGTTGAAGTCGGTGTTAAGTAAAACAATGACTACCTACTATATTTTATGCACACCGATTTCAACATTATAACAAACATAAAATAACAAATTAAATAAATCTGTTTGTAGTCTTATTTTTCGCTTTTTAGTGCATGTATTTTATGAAGTCGGTTATGTTTTTTTTTTTGAAAATTTTGTTTTACACAACCAGAGAGATGCTATCGTTGCCGTACAGTGAAATAAACTTCTTCAAAATTCAGACTCATTCATCACTCACTCATTTAGTGCTAAACTATGTATGTAGTTAATATTTTGACGTGCCTCTGACTACTCCTTTTTGTCTTGTCCGCCGGAAAACAGCAAAGCCTACGCTAATGCCCGGTCTCATAAAAGGTTACCTAAGTTCAAATTCGGTTAACTTTAGATACTAGAGTTTAACCGTATTAATTATACTGCCTTTACGGTTACCGTAAAGGCTGTGGTAAAGGTGACAGGCTTCGAGGGTCGCGCGAAAGTGACACGCGACAGAGAACCGTCAGTTTATATGACAACGGTCTCCTGTCTCGGTCTCCGGCCCCTGATTGTCCATCTTTGATAGCGACCAAAATCGGTCTCAAACTCTCAAATATGACAGTTCAGTGACCACGCATGTAGCTCTGTCACTCTCATCTCAAAGAGACCGTACGCGACAAAAGACACCTACGCAATCGTTTTGACAGTTAAAGTCCAGGGCGTCGATTCTGGTACCGAACTTTTTATCAACCTCAACCAAAACCTCAACTAAAGCGACTGTTTCCATGACTACTAATAACAAACGACTCAGTTGTGGTGAGGTTTTGAACTTTGACAGAATAAATTTTTGAAAAGCTATTCTACTATTTCACCAAATGGCTGACATTTAAGAGATCGAACCAAAACCAAAGCGGTTGTCATCTAGTAGAATTCAGGCCCAGGGGTTTGAGACAAGTTAGTCAATCAGCCTGCTGGTCATGAGTCGAACCGCCACCTCAGGGTTTAAACTATCTGTAATTGTCGTTTTAATAACAAAATTGGCTACGAAGGAATAGGAATAGAATCACCTAGCTCTTCAAAGTGATACGCATGTGATCATCCGTACCCCTATTATAAAGGTGAAAGTGTGTTTATTTGTTTGTTTATTTGTCGTGGGATCACGTCAAAACGGAGCGACCGATTGACGCGATTTTTTGTGTGGAGATAGCTGGAGGGCTGGAGCCTAACATAGGCTACTTTTTATCCGGGTACCACGCGAGCGAAGCCGCGGGCAGCAACTAGTTTCGAATAAATGGCTTCGACTTTGGCATATTAATAACAGTTTCGAATAGATACTTTGATACTTCCTTTACGTGATGACAATACAGGTTTCCAAAGAAAAACCATGAACACAGTCATCAAGAAAAAGACGCATGGCGTGGCGTGTTAATTGATTTTAAATGTAATCTAATCTGCAAGTACAATGGAGCAGGAAGATGCAATTTGTTTAGGTAACTGTAAAAAATATTTGATTATCTCATAGATGTATAATCTTTGTGTTTGGATTATCTCCAGCCATGTCATTAATTGATTGACTGCATGGCACTTCAGCTCAGTTGGTGGGAGCTCCGCCTTCTGCGTAGGTTATGGGTTCGATTCCGCTACCCAAGACAAACATAATGTGTGATGAACTTAGATGTTTGTTCTGTTTCTGGTTATTATAAACTACACTACTCAACAAAGTCTAGGGAACAAGCAAACTACTTTAACTTATTTGTGAAAACTCTTAAAAATAAGTACTGGCCACTAAAATTCATTAATGTAGGCTGGAAAAAGATTTAATAATTTGTTCGAAATTCAAAAAATTATAACAAAAAAGCAAAAGCTTTTCAAAATAAGGAGGGAAAACCTAACTTGGTCGCAGAGTAAGGGATTTGCTTGCATAATTTTTGGTTGGTTTTTGTCATGTATTGTTTTTTTTTCTTGTGACAAACCATTACCGCCAACGTTTTCAACATTTTTGAGACTCAAAGCGTTATGTCACGTCGTCATTTAACGCGGGAAGAGATGCTTAGGGCTGTGGGTATGTTGGAAGCTGGACGCAGTCAACGCGATATCGCGGACGCTGTTAACACACAACCAAGCGTAATTTGCCGATTATGGGCACGCTACAGGGCTACAGGAGATGTAGCCGAACGTCACCAAGGAAGATGCAGGGTCACTACCCAGAGACAAGTTCGATTTCTGCAAAATGCTGCAAGAAGGTAGCCCCAGATTACAGCTCGTCAGTTGGTAGGAAGACTCCAGTCCCAGCACCAAGTGGTTATCAGTGACCAAACTGCCAGGAGAAGATTACATGAAGCCAATCTCCACGCTCGCAGACCATTAAGAGTTCCAGCTCTGCAACGTGGAAATCGAGGGCGTCGGTTATTGTGGGCTAACGCACATTTGCAATGGACCGATAATCAGTGGGCATGTGTTCTGTTTTCCGATGAGTCTCGCTACGGATTTCATCCTGATTCAAGGAGAGTGCGTGTTTGGCGAGTCTCTGGTCGCCAAAGTCGACTTCGAAATCCTCAGGAAGTTCATCCTTACCAAGGCGGAATGGTCATGGTGTGGGCTTGAATTCGCCTGGGTAGAAGAACTGATCTCGTTTGGGTACGAGGCAATTTAAATGCAGAGCAATACATTGAGCAGGTTGTGTACCCTATGGTCATCCCTCACCACCAGCAGTTCGGCCAAGATTTTGTGTTCATGCAGGATAATGCACGCGCACACACCGCAAGGCAGGTGATGAATGTGTTCAGCGAGCACAATATCACGGTATTAGAGTGGCCTGCTCAGTCCGCCGATCTAAATCCAATCGAACATGCTTGGGATCTGCTCGGGAGAAGAGCTTTCAGTGATCTTCCTCAAAATTTGAACACGGAAGAAGAACTTTTTTCACATCTTTCCAGAATATGGAGCCTTATTCCACAGGCGACAATTGATAACTTCATACTCAGCATGCCACGCCGATGTAGAGCCGTGGCTACTGCCTTGGGAGGTCCGACGGATTATTAAACAGTTGCAAAGAATGTTTTTTAATTTAATTTTTGCTTAAGCATTAGATGTTTTTGTCATTTACATAAAATTGTTTTTTTTTGTTTAGGCACTATTTTCGTTTTTCTTATTAAACCTTCATTTTTTTACTTGTACGCTTTTTATTTAATTACATAACTGAAATAAAGAATACATTAGGCTTCTATTGATGTATAACATCTAGGACAAAAAATAAGTTGAATTAAAAAAATACACTAAAATACCCATGTTCCCTAGACTTTGTTGAGCAGTGTATTATGTAAGTATGTAGGAATTTACGATATAGGTACCTAAGTGAGGAATTAGGTAGGTACCTATTCTATCAGTTATCTGGTTCAGTACTTACAAGCTTTGCTTAGTTTGGGGCTAGACCACGCTGTGTGAAATGTCCTTAAATATTTTTTATTTGTAATTCGAAATGATCTTAAAGTACCTTTGTATTTTTAAATAATATCTGATACTAAAACAAAAATACCTACCGGATTCTTCAATTATGATTTGCTTGTTAAGATATCAGTTGCGCAAAAACAACACTTTGACAAAAACTAAGGTCAACTAAACTAGTGATTAATAATCGGACAATAAAGTAAAAAATCGGATAACAACACATTATACTTAAGCTGAACGCTACTGCACGTACCCGAGTCACGAGTTGCTTTCATCACGAATGTGTTAAATTGTGCAACGCGTGTCTAAAACATATTAAAAAAATCTTAATTTTTCTGACCCATTCTCTTCCTCATAGATAATGTAAACGTACAAAAAAATGAACTACCTACCTAATACACGTGTTTAAAAGTATTGCTACGATTATTTCTCGGACATGCAATTTATTGCATTTTATTTACGAGATTCAGGTGGAATAATGGTATTCGTGCCTGTCTCACGTTGCCGTATTCCGCAACGTGTCCGCGACGTGCGAAGTGCCCGCGACGTGCCCGCGAGACGTGCCCGCGACGTGCCTGCGAGACGTGCCCGCGACGTAATGGGCGCTTTACCCTATTTACGGCATTTCCTTCCGCAGCGCGTCTTTATTTTATCTTATTTCCAACTTACCGAACTGTTCTATTTTAACCACATCACCGAAATATATAAATGCTACACTTTTAGTGTAGTGTGAGCATAAAATAGTTTTGTTTATGTAAGCAATTTTAAATGGCCAAGAGAGTTGATCGAAGTGTATAAGTATGAACTGCATTTGAAACCTATGTTTAGTAATTGTATGAAAACTTGAAACTTAACTTCATTTTATATTATGTCAGCGAAGTTAACAGGGAGCAAAAACATTGTTAGTCATTTTGTTTTACAAACTAACATCTAATATTACACATACGAGTGTAGGTAGGGCAGGGCACGTCCTCTCGTTTCCGGCCCGTAATTTGAGTGTAGCCGGTGCAGTTTCGCCACCAGTAACCACTCGTTAATTACCCGGTAATTACCCTATATTTGCCAATCAAATGAGCGTCTGCTCTTACCTACCTGGGAGTGGGTGTAAAAGATATTAGAAGATTAGAATGGTGACACACACATTATTTTAATTAGTATAATCACAGAATAAATAATAGTAATTAAGTGATTGATCGATGGTCTAAATTCTAAAAGGATCGATAACGTAACAAAAAATAAATAGAAAAGATATTAATAGAATTAATTACGCTAAGACATTTAATATTTCTTGGGGCATTCTTGCGCATAATAAATTTTGAAAGTCTAGCTAGTCAAATGAGGGAGAAAATAGCACTTACCTACTTATAAAATTGTAGGTAAGTAATAGTTTTTTAAAAGTGAATAAGTGAAGTGCTCTAGTTATAGTTATACTGTATTTATGTCAACAAGTCTTGCTGAAAGCCTTTCGTAACATAAGCAATGCGAAATGAAGTAGGTAAGTATCTAAGTACCATAATGCAAGTAAGAGTAAGAGTTTCAATTCATGGACTTACAATACAGCGATACGATATAGGCCTAGTGCGGGGTTCATTGTAAATGACTTGACCTGAATTTATTTTATAACTTGGTTTTTACCCTCCGTAATTTCTGGTCCTGGAGAGAAATTGTAATGTGTTGATGAGAAAAGTCCATAAATACCATTTTAGAGAAATTGTCAAGATTATTGACTAAACAAAACTAAACAAATGTATTCCAGAAAGCGGTAGAAGAATTACCTACAATGGCTCACAACCTGCGCACTCACACAATGGAAGAAATGGAACTTACGGTAAATAGCTTTATCTGATGACAGATTGTACCGAGTTATCTAAAATACGTTTTGTTTAGGAAAGGTATTTGGCATATTTTATTTTGAAATTCGTAGATGCTCGAAGTACAATTTTGAAAGAGTCGAATTTTCAAACGACAAATCTTTCAGAAAAGTAAATTTAGTCATTTTTTATTCAATGTTAAATCGATGATTCTTGAGATAATTCCAATAACGATTAAAAACACAGGCTTAGGAGCTTCTTAGGAGTGTCAATTTAGTAGGTTTGGCTTAAAATCCCTAAAATCTTCAAACAATAAATCACACAGTAGCTAATTAGTAGGTAGGCAATATGAATTCAAGGTAAATTCTACTACAGAATCATAACAAGCTGGTCTGCCCATAAACAGCTCGGAATGGCTTCATCACGAGCATGCACCGCCGAATGTGGGTAGGTGTTTGTTTTTGTTGCGTTTTCGGAGTAAAATAGAGATAATTGTATTTTTTTAGTAGGTTATCTACCAGTCTACAATGATAAAGCCAAGAACACCAACACGTTTATAAGTATTTTTAATACTTATTTGTTTCTTTCTATACTTACTTAATAGATTTATATAAGTACCTACCTACCTATATAGAAAGAAACAATTAAGTATTAAATTAAGTTTATTTAAGTATCTACATAAAAATCATAGAAACTATAGAAATAACTAATTCAAATTAAAACACCAAATTTTATTAACTTTGTACCGACGACACCGAACAACAAATTACCTAAATAGGTACTTACTCAAAATTAAAAAAAAACTGACTTTAAGAACCAGATTTCGCCATCACCTAATGACTATGCAGATGAAAAAAAAACAATCAATTATAAAAAAAAAAACTTCGCTAATCAAATTAATTGCCCGCAACGGTAAAAAGTAAAAACTCACCTGAATTTATTCACTAAAACATAACTGCCATGCACTCTCACTAAAAATCCACAGTATAGTTCAAATTACTTTCTCACTCACAATATTTTTATTTCCGCGTGTATTTATCTGCGCTCGGGAGTTGCACACGTGCGCTCGGCGCGGCTCAGCGGTGCGCTATGGCTACTCGCTTGGCTCGCCGCGGGACGCTCGGCTGACCACCCTTGCGCTTCGAGGGCAATGATGGGCAAGCTGCAGTAGGGTTAAATTAGTGACGTTGTTTTAATACACTTAGGTATGCTATATTTTTTGTCTTTAAACTCGATTCAAAGTATTCAAACATAAAATAAGTTAAGTAAAGTTATATTTTTTTAAGATAGAAAACAGAGTTCCTTTTAATTAAGTTGTAAGTTAGCTAAGAAGTGAATTAATATTCGTCAGTGGAAAGTAAGAAACGCTAAAGTGCTAAAATGTGATTTGTGGGAAATCAACTTTAAACTTGAAACTTTAAACTTGATTTCGACCTCGAATCGCATTTTGGCGCTTTAGCGTTTCTTCCTTTCCACTGACGATATGTTACAGAGTGTTTTTTCTTTGTTTCGATAATTTAAAATACAATTTCGAGCCTAAGTATATGAATTTAGAATCAATTTTTTCCGCCCGCTACGACGACCAATATCCATGTGGGAAACTCACTCCGAACGCCTGATTCAACTCCAGCCCAATCTCACTTTATAGGACTTTGCACGAACTCCTAGGATAGAGGACTCTTGGATCCTTTATTACACAACCAATATGACGGTGATAAATTACCTAAGAACATCTTCAAGAGTAGGTAGAAATAAAGGATAGGTACAGTAAAATCCACCATAAGGAATAATGAATAGATTATAATCTAATCTATTGTTAGACATCCTGTCCAAGGTGTTATCTTCTAGCAATAAAATTATACAATATCCAGAGAAATTCACAAGATAAAGTTAATTAGTGCATTCTCTAGATTTCTAGCCACTTTCTAATGTGCATAATGCCCCATAAAGATGGCCAGCCCGCGCCTTCTCAAAACTCGAACAATGCGAGCGACGCGTGAGACCCCATCCTGCCACTTATTGTCCACATTTCTGATGAAGTAAACTCTCGTTGGATTTTGTGCGTCATCATCATCATCATCAGACATAATTATAATTGTAGCTGGTCGCACCCTGGATTTAATGCCTGTCCAACCTATTTGTGCTATTTTTCATAATAATTTTCAAATTAGCAATGCTTTATGCTTTTTTTTATTTTCTTGTTATTTAATATCTAGATCTACTTGTAGTCTATTGTGTCCGGAATCCCAGCACATAGGAGTGATTAATCATATCTAGGTAATCGTAAATCATTTATTGTTTCTTATGTCAATGAAAAGAGACTGCAGCAGAAGTCCCTAATAAATATCCGGGCAAGTCGTGTTAAAACAATGATTTTTTTTAACAATTCTCAGAGATAAAGAAACAATTAGGTAATACATAAAAGATTTAGTATTGATTGATACATAAGCATAACTCGAAATCATCATCATCATACAACCTTGGTAGGTACGACTTGAACGTTGATGGCGGACCTTTGTCGACGCATTTCTTAGGATAATGCTTGGCTATAACTTATTAGATACTTACTTACTTACTTACGTTATTGTTACGTGGTTATTGTAATGGATTACTCCTAGGTTGTCATTGTTCAGAGCGACATGGGAGCGGAAACGCAGCCACAACACGCTGGTTTCCGCGACTGGTGGCGGCGACATGGGAACTGCACTGAAACCGGACAATCGGAGGCTGCTCAAAGATAATATACACATCAGATGTCGTGAGATTTATCTTAAACAAACGTATGAACTGTAAACTGCAATGTTTGGCCTGTCATCGACGCCGCTTGTAAAACAAAACGTAGGGATACAGATACAGTTGAGATTCAATTTTACTGTTTTCACTAAAGGCTCAACCACACGCTGGCCCAGGCTCGCCGAGTGAACGCGGGTGCCAACATGTGGGCAGCACCACTCGCCTTGCCTTGCCATCGCATCGCTCGCCTAGCTGGCCGAGAGAGACACGAGCGCCAACTTACATTGGTATGATGCATACACTCGCCAAGCGTGTGGACGGTAGCACTCGCCATGCGTCGACTCGCCTTTGCTCGCGCTGGCTTAGGCTGGCCCAGCGTGTGGTTGAGCCTTCAGTAAGTAGTTATTCGCAATCACAATAGGATGCTCGGCTGCAACTGCAAACATCCCAGTTCACAGTTTTACAGTCGGCGCTAGTTTTGCAAATCACTGTCATACATTTAGCATGCTTTTGATCTCCATCACTGTTAATGAATGGGTTATCTTCGCATGGTCGGGACATTAGCATAGGCTACTCCGCCTCCTCAGGATCAAAGGACGCGCCAACATCATCGCTGTCGCCTTGCAGTGATTTTATTCATGAAAATAGTAGGTACGCCTTTAGTACACCGACGCATTCGCATGCGACAGCGAATCGACGAAAAAACTGTAAGTTGTATGGCAATGTTTCGCATGTGTTATGTCTCGCTCTATCATATAGCTAGATGAAATAGTTGCATCCTTGTCTGTATTGTTTCGCAAGCAACTGCGAAATGGCTGTTACACCGACGCAGCCGATTCGCATTGGAGTTTCGCATCGCAATGCGATGCGAACGCGATCTGTCGGTGAGGACAGAATTTCGCACAATGGAAGCCGAAAATATTGAAATATTATTTAATTTGGTTCGAAATTATCCCGAACTTCTTTAGTTGGGCATGTTGATTACAAAAATGCATACAAAAAAGAGGTTGCATGGAGGAAAACTCAAGAAAAGACGAAAATTACAATGACATTTCCTTGCGAATAAACTGCAGTGTACTAACGTTCCGCAGATGTTTCGCACCGCAATGATTTCGCAACGACTCGCTGCCGCATGCGAATGCGTCGGTGTACTAACGCCTTACTCCTAGCGGAGAGAAGAACTGTCATTTTCTGACAAACAATCCATTGTTCCGTGACAATACTGACAATTCTATAAAACTAAAAGGTAACCAAGGAAGCTATATTCTACGGAGTAGGTATACAAATTCCTTGAAGGTAACTGAGATAGACCAACTAGGTAAGTATTGTTATCGTTTATTATAAGTAGGTAGTAGGTAGGTAGGTACTTATAATGAAATCTAAAAATTGTTTTTTCTTTATTCTTATTCAAAATAATATAAAGCTACCTATTACAAAAGATAGCATTCGTAGGTAATAATACCTATGTACCTACTTACCTACCTACCCAATATTTTTTTAATTATGCTATAGCCCAACAGCAGCGAATCTGACATGGAGACTATCTAACTCTGTTCCTAATTAATCACCAATAGACAAAAAAAAAACCGGTCAAGTGCGAGTCGAACTCGTACGCCGAGGGTTCCGTGCCTAGCCATGGTGCCAATTAAGCTAGTCCGCTTAATTGTATGAGCGCCCATACAACTCGGAGGACAATTTTAATTGGCGTCAACTATGTATGTATGGGAACACCCTTTAATTTTCAACTTTTTTAACTTTTTGGAATTTTTCCTTTATTTGTGCTATAAGACCTTGCTTTTTGCCAAATTTCGTTATTCTAGGTCAACGGGAACTACCATTTAGGTTTTCGACCCAAAACCTCTAGGGTACTTCCGGTTGACCTAGAATTGTCAATTTTGGTTACAAGCAAGGTCTTCCAGCACAAGTAAAGGAAAAATTCCGAAAAATAAAAAAAGTTGATAATTAAGGTAAGTTTTGGTACTCACAAGTTTTCACGAAAACCTAAATTTGCCTATATCTTTTTATAGTGTTGACTCAGGACCTTGATTTTTATACTCACAGTAGGGACTATAGACCTTAGTATATGGTATAAATTTCAACTTGCTAGCTCTACCCGTTCCTGAGATAATCGATGGTGACACACGGACAGACGGACAGACAGACGGACAGACGGACAGACGGACAAGAAAGTGATCTTATAAGGGTTCCTTTTTTTACCTTTTAAGGTACGGAACCCTAAAAATACCAAGGATTATAATTGCTGCAAATTGAAGAAAGTGGAATCAACAAGGTCGTATAGGGCCTCCAGACTCTCGAGAGAAGGCTCGGCGAGAATTCTCGCCCGAGACTTCGCGAAGAACAAACAAGCTATCCACACTCTCAATTTTTCTCAGTCGTGATCTGTTGCTTATCCGGTATGGACGTCGATTTTGAAACTGCACCCGGTTTGGCTCTGTGTGCCATTGCATACTGTAACTTTGTGAATGTTGTAACTAAAAATAATGTTAAAAAAAAATACTTAATGTAAAAAACTTTTATCTTAGTAATTTCGATATTTAGCATCCCATAAAATAGGCTCAGATTGAAAAAAATTGATAAATTTCAACTCTATTTATTATTCCACATTTTTACGAAAGAAAATTCTCGAAAAAAACAAACAATATGGATGTCTGCCCACCGCCGCTCATTAATCTGCAATGAGACAAAACGTGAGTGTAGGACCCTTCTCTTTTCTCGCCCGAGAAATCCTTTGGCTCGGCCAAAAATACCGACACCGATCGGAGAACAGGCGAGCCAGAGAACGAGAAGGCGAGAAGCTCTTCACACTCACGCTTCTCGGGTGTTCTCGGGGGTTCTCTACGAGAGTCTGGAGGCCCACAGTTGTCACAATAGATCTAGGCATTCGTGAAGTTAGGCTTTTCGATGCGCAGCCCCCCGCGCCGCGCAGCCCCTCCCGGTTCGCTTTTGTATGGAAAAAAACGCGTTGCGAACGCGCGTTTGTATCGATACAAAAGCGCAGCTCAAAAACGCGCTGCAGAAAACGCAATGTGTACACTCCCTAACTTCACGAATGCCAAGATCCGTTGAAGAAGTGTACTCAGGACCTTACAACTCAGTAATGCACAAATGTGAGAAAACACTATCACGTCGAGGTAAGAGCCTCGTATACCGTGTCTGCATTGGGCAGGCATGGCACGTTCGGCGGACGTCCGGTGACCGCCGTCTTTGGGGACGTAGCAGGGACATTCCTTTGCCTGGTTTTGTCAGATTTATCATATTTTTGTTAGGTTGGTAAACAACATTACCCATCGGTTCAGCACTTCGAACATTCGATTCTACTATTCCGCCCACCGGAATTTTTCCGGCTCTCCGGCTTTCCGGCTTTCCGCCCTTCCAGCCACATTAGCAAGACTAGCCGTCTAGCAGTCTGGCCGGGCCACACCTGTTGACTCACCCGAGTAATTTTCTGATACATAGTCCTACCTGCAAATACGGACTCTAAAGCCGCATTTCCATCACGCAAGTAACAAAAAAAAAATGCAAGTGCGTACTACTTTATTTTGACCAGTAGAATAGCAAACATGCATTCAACGACGACTGCGCAACTTGAATAAAGAGATATTTTCTATTCAATTTATTGATTAAAATCATGTAGAATCGTAGATCATTAGTTACCTACTCGTATTTTCCTCCCGATTCTTTTGCGACCAATATTTAGTGCCAATTGAGCTGTATTTGCCCTGAGTGAAGATGCAAGCAAGTAGCAACCCTTAGGTATAATGGATATTGGAATTTCCCGTTTTCTACAACTGCGTAGAAAAATTCCATCATCGAGCAAGTAAACAGACACCCACACCACCCCCGTGCCCGTAGGTACCTACCTAAGTATCTAAGTATGCATCTACTGCACGTTTTACATTTAAGTTGATTTTGTTAACAATAAATCATTTATTTACTTTATGGACAGGGTTATGTCTGCTCTAGTTAGTATTTTCTGTCTAATTCCCCTTCTGCCTACTCCTAAACGATGAACAGATTCTTGATAACTTTGATTTAGGTATTTTATAATTAAAGAATGCAAGTATCTAGGTACTTATATCTAAAGATTAAATTCATATGTTTTATCAGGTAATCGAAAGGTACCTATTTGTTTTAATTACGAGAAGGTTTAGGTAACCGTTACTAAAAGGAATCAGCACTGATTCTTTCCGGTCTGAGATTTTAAACGTGGCAACCCTAATGCTTAACAGCATTGACAAGATAATAATTAACACCTTCAATACAATTAAAAGTGACCATAGTTATACTTACCTCTAGATACGACTACATTTTAATGAGATAGATGACGTGAGTAACGCCTACGCTGAAAAGTATGATATAAGCACTGCACTGCGCAACATCGCCACATCACCTACGATTATTAGGTGCCTGCTGCTGTTTTTGAGGGACTGTGTTTAGTTAGAGTAGTACCTACTAGTATTCTGTGGTTAGAGGTATGTAGTCAAGACAAGAATTTCGAAATGTAAAAATATGAAGAAGGTAGGTGTATCAGAAACCCATATCCACCAAGCTTCAAAATTACATCTCTACCTAATAAGAATTTTTCATTAAGTATCTAGGGAGGTGCATTTATAAGTATTTTTTTGTTTAGGCACTCACCCAAGTAAGCCAAGCCTAAATGCTCGAAGCCCAAGCCTCAGTTATTTATTACCACTAAGCGGGACACCTTTACAGAACTACTCGTACCTTGAATACTACTTTGAAAAGACAACGGCCTACTTTTGCAGACTTTTCAAAGCATTCGCAGCCTCCTATGTGTGGAACCCGGTCAAGTCCCTGAACGGAAGCAGGCCAGTAGGCATCGAGATAGCCTGCGGGAGCTTCCGCAAACATACTCAAAGTTTTCCTTTGAAATCTAAAGCCGCTAATACATGTTGGCCCAACCTTGCCGAGTGAACGCCAATGCCAACGTGTAGACAGCATATTTGCCTCGCCTTGCCATCGCTCGGTGTCGCTCACGAAGCTGGCCGAGTGAATACAACCAATTTATTTGCATAGGTTTGCATAGACTTGCCCAACGTTTAGGACGATAGCACTTACCTTGCATCAATTTGGCTTCGCGTTAGCCTAGGCACATGCCTGCTAAATAAAAGGACATTAGAGCAGTTTAACCGATCGAGAAGTCTCGTTTCTCGACTCTCGATGTTGCACATATTAGGCCGGCTGGAAACACAAGAATAACAATTTCCTATAAAAAATAAATAGCAATAACTTGGCAAAACTTTGCGGAAATAATTTGCAGGAGTTACACCATTTCGTTTATAGTGATTTCCAGTACACCTCTAAACGTCTTGCTTGACTATCAAATCAACAACATTTTATGCTGCATTGCGGGGAAGCGAGAGTTCCGGGCCTATTCAATCAAGCTTTGGAAGCGTTGGAGGTCTGCCAAGCCATTACCGTTATGATGCGGATGCAGTTTTCACTGCGAGTTTTTGAGTTTTGGAGTTATTTATATATATCATTATGTAAGGTAGGTATAGGTACAGTTGGGCCGGCGGATCTCGGCGTACGTGAAGTCAGGCTCTGCGCTGCGCAGTAGAAAATTTTGTATGAAAAAGTTGCACTGCGCATCGAAACGGCTAACTTCACGCACGCCGAGATCCGTTGGCCGTACTGTAAATATCTAACTCCGATAAAAAATTTAAAAGTAGGTAGGTAGGTACATATATAAATATTTATGAAATTTAAGTTCTCTTCTCTTGTTTTGATTAATAAATCATTTATTTACCTAGTTGCCGTCCGCCGGCACCACAGCTTCACACTACTCACGTTCAGGCCGTTTTCTCTAGCGCATAAAAGTTTGTGGCAATCGGTACCTACCCAGCTTATATAATTCGGTGGTGGCATTAACTGAGCTGCGATGCGACCATCATTAACGTAGTAGACAGAGTAGACTGAGTAGGACTTCCGTGAGGTTAGTTATAGAAACGTCTTCGATCAATGGATGTCATCGAAGAGAAACGTGCTAGCTAGGTACCTCAATATCAGAATGGAAACCACAATTTTTTTTTTGGCATCGCACTGGTAACCACTGGGGGGTTGGGGGTTAAAAAGTTACCCCCTTACTTATGAAAGATGTTTAAAGTTGATCACTGGTTGAACAACGTCCTGTCTCTGTTTGTCACTATCCACAAATAAAGACAGGACGTTGTTTAAACAGTGTTTCACTATAAACATCTTTCATAAGTAAGGCCCTTAATTTCAAAATAAAGAATGACGGTCACTTGACTTGACATTATTTAGTTTGTCATTTGTCAATGTCATCATTTCAGTCAGTCAACGTCAAATCAATCAATTGGATTTGGCTCTAGGGATGTGCGATCTTTTCATTTGATCCGATTTTTAGGATCGTAATGGATCGTAATGTCTCGATCCGATCCGCGGATCGGATCGCATGGTGTCGATCCGATTTTCAAAAGATCGTATCAAAAGATCGAATGAAATAAAACCAAATAAAGTATTTATAAAATGTTATTTTAACATGCAAATCAAACTTGCATTGCAAATAAACATGTCATCCTCTCAGATTAGTGCTTTTAAGTGCCAATCTTTTAAGTTTCAACGTAAAAAAAAATGACTACCATGATTTGGATCTATCTTACCTAGCTTTATAGCCCCGATAATAACAATCATAACTATAGGTTTAATTGATTCATTCGATCTTTTCGATCCGATCCGATCTCTGGTGTAGTTCATTCGATCCGCTAAAAAATCGAATGGCTTTCATACGATCCGAAAAATCGCTTGATCGTATGCAAGCGATCCGATCTTCCAAAAGATCGGATCGGATCGGCGCATCCCTATTTGGCTCAAAAACGAAACGGCGCTCATCGTGCTCTGTGTTTATTTTGTAATTCTCCATGAAACCCCGTAATATTTTTACAAATCATTTTGTATTCAGCCGTGCCAACAATGTTCGCAAAGCCATACAAACTGAAATCAAACAATGCGTTGAAGAATTCCGAAAAGTAATCCGGTGTTTTGATTGGTACAGTATATCAGCAGATTTTGCTGACTATTTTTATGGATTTACGTTTTTGTTTTCAGGAAGCACCTCGCTCAGCGTGTTCAAGATGAGTTCCCCTCCGTCACAGAGGAGAAAGTGAAAGAACTAGTCCCGCTAAAAGGAAGTTGCACGTGTATGAAGTTGGTGCTCCATTCCGGTGATTTCGTGAACGTGTACGCTTCAGACGGTGTTCCGATGCTGATAGAGTCCCCGGACGGGCTGGTGCCCACGGTCTGCGCGCTGTGGAAAGTTCCAGATCTCGTTCCTATGCTGACTATACATACTCCAGTGCTCGCTAAGGTAATTTTTACTGCCTAGGCTTGCAAGGTCTTGCAAATTACTATAAGAAATAAGTAAAAATGTTCTAAAGGTACACTATATCCTAAGTAGACGCTCAGATCTTCAGACACCTAATAAAATCCAGAAGAACACTCGCATTTAATCCCTTTTGTTACAAAGTTCCACTTTTTTTATTGAGAATCATTTTTAAGGTTGATGATGATCTGATGTATCTATGTCACAGTGTTGAAGTGTCATATTTACAATTACACTTGATTGTTTTTGAAATTGTTGTTGAGTATGCAGTAACAACTTCTTCCGGTAAATGATTCCTCAATTATAGACGATCAGTTACTGAGGAAATGATGTGATTGTTGTGGATGGTGCATGGGCAATTTTACAGTTGTGCCCTCACAATGACTTTAAGCTTTTTTTATGATGGAAAATACTCAGTACTCAGTATAGTCATGTTAACCCTCACATTATTATTATTTTAACTGGCAGCTCTCAGAGCTGATGCATGTGCGCTTTAAATATTTGTCCAGTCTGTTTTTGAAAGAGTTCACTGAGGGGGCACCAATCACTGAGTCTGGTACCCGATTCCAAGTGAGCATGATGCGATTGGGCAATTTGTGTGTGTTGTGGGTACTTGGCCTGCGTTGCAGCTTCAGTGAGTGTCCTCTCAACCTTGCATTATTGTTAATTGCAGGTTCAGAACGGAGCCCCCCTGTACTTGCCTGGCGTGTCGGTGCCGGCGCAGGGCGCGGGGTTCCCTCTGTTCTGGTGCGGCGCGGTGCTGGGCGCGCGCACGGAGGACAACTCCGCCGCCTGCCTGGTGGGGCGAGCCGCCATGTCCAGTGCTGACATGCTGCTGCGGGCATCGTGAGTTACACAACAACAGTGACACTGATAACTATTTTTATTTTTTACTCTTTTAAGGAACTTTTGTCGGTACCCGACTATGCCAGTTCCATAAAGTCTTCTACTTTATGGGTACTACTCTTCGACTAGCCGGCTTTCCCATAGAGCATTCTAGTGTCCGAGCTGATCAACTACTCATTAATAAATCAGTCAGCATAATAGATACTAGCAGCGCCCTCATGACAATGCCCTGCGGTGATGGTATATAGTGATGGTGATGATAATGATGATGAAAAGTAGCCTATAACTTTCCTCAAGAGTTTAGCTATCAAATGCAGAATTTTTTTTTCAAATTCGACAAGTAGTTCCTGAGAATAGTGCATTCAAACAATTTGTAACATTTATGATTCTATAAAAGTGCAAGTAAGATCTGTAATGTTGTGGATTCCAGAGGCGTTTGTCTGGACACCTTGCACGTGTATGGAGATGCGCTGTGCAAGGACCAGAAGTTCAACAAAATCGAGCGACCCAAGCTGGCCAGCCCCCAGTCTGCCGGCATCCCCGTCAACTTGGCCGGAAACTTCCAACAAGTAAGATCCTACTTTATTTGTTCTTAATTTTCTATATTCTATATTCTAAAACATGCTGGCTTTTGAAGAACTATGTAAACTTTGTAATACTACGTATTATTCAAATGATAGACAGATTGGTTGTAATGTTTAAAATTAAATAAATGCATTTAATAGAAAAATGGTATGGAATAGCCTTTCAAATACAAAAATTTACCAGAAAAATTAAAAAAATTAGGGCTCATTAGGGAGTGGGCACTGCGTTTTTTGCAGCGCGTTTGTATCGATACAAACGCGACGCAAACGCGCTGCTCAAAAACGCCCCGGTTCGCGTTTGTATGAATAAAACCCGCTCAAAAACGCGCTTCAGAAAACGCCGTTTGCCCCCTCCCTTAGGGTGATATTTTGACTATTTTCACGATAATGTTATCTACAACAAATTGTTGGAACGGTTAATACACCTCCCTGATATAAGGCTGATGGATGTTCATAATGATGGACTTTTTCCAGATAACTCTTCAAGCAGTTAAGGAGGAGTGGCCCTCCCTCGGCCCCCGCCCCCCCCGCCCCCTGCCCCCGCCCCCCTGCGCCCCCACAGCCCGCCCCCCCGCACAACCAACCACACATCATACCGGATGGTGAGACGGAGCCTCACTCAGAAACCTTGGACGAAGCTAATGATACCATGCTCACAGGTACTTTGCTAGCGATGGTGATCTATAAGGCTGAACTCGCACTGACGCAGAGTCGAAGCGAAGCGACGAGTCAGGTTTTTTCAACTTTAAAGTAAATTCACCATAATTAAGTTATGAGAGACCTATGGGACTGGCATGGTCGACACTCGACCCAGGCCTCTAAATTTAAATAGATAAAAAAAATCAGCATTCGGTTGCAAATGCACGGTTTCGTGGGATAGAAAATTAGTAGTACACGCAGGCGAAGTCGCCGGCGTTTGCTAGTAGACATATACATAAACAATTATTTGCCATTCGAGCACACTTAAACTAAACAAAAAGAAAGTAAAGGTATAAGACAAAATAAGAACTATATGTATGTACTCTAGCCAAAAACAATGTACAATATTTACTAACATTGCACTGGCAGATCAATCAGCTGATAGCAGGAATAGACCTATCACAGATGGTCTATTCCTGCTATCAGCTGATTGATCTGTCGGTGCAGTGTTAGTAAATATTGTACATTGGTTTTGGCTAGAGTATAGTAATGTATGTTTTGTGATAATGTCAGAGTCGTCCCTGATGGAAGAAGACATCCCTACAGACATGGACGCCTTGCTGCGCTGGTGTCTGCTGAGCTTCCTCAAGATACAGGCCAAAGATGTGACGCTGCCGCTCAAGACCAACTTACTCTACAAGTAAGAAATTAGCCCTGTTTACAATTTTCAAAACTTTCAACAAGGGGAAGCTTTATCCGCCTCACTCTTTTAACGGAATTTTATAGCCTATACATTTTATTTTATTTATTTTATTATACTATACTTATACACCGTTAATTCTGGGTCAGTTTAAAGCCAGCACCCACTGCTTGTATTGCTTAATCGTATTCGTGTCGTTGGTTTAGTTTTTGAATTTGATAAATATTTCATACGAAACTAAATAGTTGAAAAGATTAACAAAAGTGAGTAAAACACTTGTTATGGTGTCGTAGGCGCGCAGAGCTAATGACCTAGGTATGTATGTATGACTACGACGTAGCATAGACTCTATGCCGTAGCAACAGCTGAGCACAGAGCACGTATCTCCGTGATTTATCCTGCTATGTTTCGTGATATTATTATTTGCAAAAAAATAGATCTCATATTTATTATTATTTTTGAGTAAGGTTATCGATATAGATTACGTAGGCGCCGGCTTTAAACTGACCAAAAATAAACGGTGTATAGGTATAAGCCCTATTAGCACTCCCACAAGCAAGCCAAATCTAATGTCACCACATTGGTTATGGCTCAAACACACGTTAGACCAGCCTAGGCGAGCGCGAGCGAGAAGGCGAATCGACGCAAGGCGAGAGCGATAGAGAAGAAATGCGAGCCTGGGCCAACGTGTGTTTACACCTTTAAACTCTATCGAGCCGTTTAGAATGCCGAGCAGCACTAATAAATAGACATACATACACTTGAAGAACATAACCCTCCTTTTTGCATGCAATCGGGTAATAACATAAGTGCTAAACTCAATGGCGGAATATTTGTCTCGGTGTGCGCTCGCTGAACGCGTTTTCAACTGTATGTTTTTGATAGGGAACTACCTCGTTATTTCCTTGGTTCTATAATAATTTATTAATAAGTTATCTTCTTTTATGTCTAACACAGTGTCCTGGACAAACCTAATATAGGTTTTTTGGATACTCACAACGAGACTTTATGTAACTTTTTATCCAATAAATAAAATAAATAAATAAATCTCTCCAGGAACCACCTGCAGGCGCTGTGCCCGGCCGGGCGGACGCTGGACGTCAAGAAGTCCTCCTACAAGAAACTTAGCAAATTCCTAGACGCCATGCAAGAGGTAATGGAATATTTTCCATCCTATCCTATTAGACGAGCAATATTTGTATATTTGTTTGTACTCACGTTCTCGAAAACTCTAACGATTTCATCCACGAATAAATAAATAAATAATGCTGGACATTTCACACAGCATCATCTAGCCAGTAAGCAGAGCTTGTGAACGACATGACTAATATATTACTTCTATACTTTTTTTTTAAATACATACATATTATACAACTAGCAGCGCCTTCGCGGCCGGCGGCGTTGCCCCGTAGTGATGGGATAATGGTAATGATGATGGTGATGAAAAGTATCTTCCTCAAGAGTTTAACCATCAAATGCAAAAATATTATGTTTTAATCGGACTGGTAGTTCCTGAGATTAGCGCGTTCAAACAAACAAACTCTTCCACTTTATTATATTAATAAATATAGAAAACACCCATCATCATACATCATGGTAAAATTGGTAAATATCCCGTTTTCAGTGCTCTCTACATATAGACTGTGGCTTCAGCGCCAGTTTGCACGAGTTTGCTATTCTATCCGTGACTATAGTAAAGTATCTCAGTTGGTATGGAATTCAGTGCAGCGCCTCTAGCGGTTACTTGACTAAACTAAGTTCAGTCAGTCACGGATAGAATTGTAGCGACATCTACCTACCTGTCGCTAGATGAACTACATAAACATGCTACGCATTACGAGCTTCAGCGAAGATGGCGCCACTCAACATCAACAGTTCTAGAACTCGCAAGCAAAGTTTCCAACGAATTGAAACATATCTAGGACTATCAGACATCAACTGTCGGTCGAAAGACCACGGGCAAGCGGGCCAGATGGGCCGGCCCGTTGCAGAGGAACCACCTACGTTGCCTTTGGGGAACTATTCCACCCTGTTCCCCAAAGAATAGTAAACTCGTGCATACTGGCGATCGAAGCACAGGGGCTCGATTCCGGTACCGAACTTTTTATCAACCTCAACCAAAACCTCAACTAAAGCGACTGTTTCCATGACTACTAATAACAAACGACTCAGTTGTGGTGAGGTTTTGAACTTTGGCAGTACAAATTTTTGAAAAGCTATTCTACTATTTCACCAAATGGCTGACATTTAAGAGTTCGAACCAAAACCAAAGCGGTTGTCATTTAATAGAATACAGGCCCTGAATAGTCTATGGTGTTTAAAGTATAGATTATAGAGCATTGTGTAAGCGTATGTGTTGAAGGAAGGCCTGGTGGAGGTGCGTGAGACGGAGCGCGGCGTGTGGGCGCTCACCGCGGCGGCGCGCGCGCATCCCGCGCTCAAGGGACACACCGTACCGGACAAGGTGAAGGAACAGGTATGATGAACACATACATATTAAGGTTTCAAGGGACAATACAAATTGTATCCCTACACTTTCTATGTAAACAAATAAAAAAAAATTGTTTTTATTATTTTTTAGCATTATGCGTTCGAATCACGATCGTGCGTCAATGGATTTTTCGTTTCGAAAAAATTATATGCTCTAAATAGTGAAGGAAAACATCGTGAGAGTACCAGTTTTCTTATAGGGTTGAGCTTGCAACCTGTCACTTATGGAATGCTAACTTTTACAAGTAGGTACCGAATATGTTTTTGGACCTCTGACTACCCCCTTAGACATATTCCAAGTATGTCTAAAAGATCTGAGAGAACGTCTACCGCCTAGATACAGCCGTGATCAAAGCTGTGACCGATTCTGCCCGGTCTTTGGCCTATACCGCCGTCCGCTTGCTAAACCGCCGTTAAGTGACAAAACCATTTTTTGAGATATCGCTTGCTTCGCGCTTGCCGCTTTCTCACTATCTCTAATTCGAAAACTATAAACGATAGGAACCTAGTTCCAAGACCGATCGATAGAGAATTTTGAGCTTTATAACATGGTATTTAAAAGTGAAATTTTACCAAATGTCACTTAACGGCGCTTTAGGTAGCGGACGGCATTATATAAAAATATGTTAGGTACTTATCTTTGAGTTATCTTATCTTATCTTGCAGGCAGCTAAGCCGGTAGAGGAGAAAGAGTACATTCCGCCCTGTGTGCGGGAGATGTACTGCGTCACAGCCGCCGTACAGGACCTCTTCCACGGACTCAGGTTAATGAACATTATTTAAAGGAAAAAAACATACAGTCCACTTGAGAACCTCCTCCTTTTTTGAAGTCGGTTAAAAATAAGCGACGTTTTAACAAATTAATGGCCGAATACTGAAACTACTTAAATAATTAAGATATTCTTACTCTTCAAGTCTTCAGAATTGTATAAAAATTACAGTTAATGTCAATAAGTAATTAAATTATATATTTCTATTATTTCGCGGACAAATCCTATTATAGATATGCAAAACCAATTAAATTGGCGACATCTTAAATCATACCCATAAGAAATACCTATAGGTAACTTACAATAATTCGGGTGACAAGAAAATAAATGTACCCCTCAGCATATAAAAAATGTAACGCTTCCAGCAAAAGAAATGAGAAGCAGAAAGAGATGCCCTTTTGTTTCTAAACACAAGATTTTTTTTAACCACTGTAGCACTATAGTATAGACATGTATCCGACCAAACAACAACAACAACTGTTGGTCGAAAGACCACGAGCAAGTGGGCCAGATGGGCCGGCCCGTTGCAGAGGAACCACATACTCTGCCTTTGAGGAACGGTTCCACCATGTTCCCCAAAACCACTACTTTTATTATTATTATAGTGTAATTCTTCCAGGAAAGGCACAGCAGTGACCGGTGCCGAGGTTCGGACGGCGCTCACTGAATATGTTAAGACCCGCGGACTCAGCGCCGGCCGCGGCGCGGTCACACTCGACGCCACGCTAGCCAAGATACTGGCTAGGCCAGAACAGGTACATAACTTATTTAAGTAATTCTAAACCGACTTCAAAAAAAGGAGGAGGTTCTCAATTCGTCGAAATCTTTTTCTTTTACAGTACGGCCAACGGATCTCGGCGTTCGTGAAGTTAGCCGTTTCTACTGCGCAGCGAAAAGCCTAACTTCACGAACGCCGAGATCCGTCGGCCCAACTGTAAGTATGTTCACCGATTACTCGAAGACGCTTGGACCGATTTGGAAAATTCTTTTTTTGTTTGAAAGGGTATACTTTCCGAATTATGCCACAAGAATTCGGTGAGGATCTGTCGAGGATCTTCGGAGTTATTAACAGAAACGGACCTCGAGAGTGTAGAAAATTGCTCAGCTTATAACATTGAAGTCGGTTTTTTATTTTTTTAATTAGGCCACTTCTAGTTGTAGTCGTGTTGTATAAGAACGAGGCTTAAAATGTGGAAATTTTTCGTGCTGAGGGTGATGTGACCCACCCAGGGCTGACCAGGTGCTCTGGGTGGGTTCTATTAATTTACCTGAGCATTTAAATTTTGATTTTATTTTAATTAGGTATAATTTTAATGTGTTTTGTCTAATTTTATATGGATTAATTAATCTGAAATAAAATCTTATTTTATCTTATCTTAAAACTTATACAAGTTTTGCTTGTCATGAAATGAGTTGATGATGTTTCCAGGAGTTAGTGAAGTGGGACGCGCTGATGTCAGGCGCTCTAGGCAAGATGACGGCCAGCACCGAGATGCGCTTCGCGGACGGATCCGTCACACTCTCCAAGACTAAGCTGGAACCTATCAAGATGAACGTCTCTGTTAGAAGCGGGAATAAGAAGGTACGCTGTCTAGCTGCTGGTTATTCAGCATGTAAAGTATAGTGCGCCGCAAACTTTACGGCGGCTGAAGTGCTGAAGATTCGACTTTGCGCAGGTACAGTCAACGCAATAGAGTAAACTTTATTTACATAGCCCGCTTAGCCCCGCCCCTCACCGCTTTCACCTCCCCGCAATTGCGTTGACTGTACCTGCGCAAAGTCGAATCTGCCACGTATTTCAGCCGCCATAAAGATTGCGACGCACTCTACACACGATATTTAGTTTCGTAAAGTTAGCCGTTTCGATGCACAGTGCAACATTTTCATACAACATTTTCCACTGCGCATTGAAACGACTAAATTCACGAATGCCTGGATCAGTCGTTCATACTGTATAGTAGTGTATAGGTATGTCTAATCCCATTGCTGGACATAAACCTTCGTTGGTGAAAGCTTGCTCCAAATAAATCGAACGCGACAGAAGATAACGTGCTCCATAAATGTCTATTTGCACGCGAGCGTGTAAACGCACCAGGAACATGTTCTGTTCCATTCTCTTCTATCACAGAAGTTATAGCTTGTTACTATTCCAGGTGACGCTAGTCTCCAACCTGGAGTCGTTCGGGTTCAGCCTCCCTGCGTTGGCGCACGTGTGTCAGCGCGGCATCGCGGCGAGTTGCGGCGTCACGCGCACGCCGGGGGCCAAGACCGACCAGCTCATGCTGCAAGGCGATCAGGTACCTTCACACATTCTAGTTAACGCGTTTACTGCCTATGACGCACATAATCATGCTCCGGGTATCCTAAAGTACCAACATAAATTCGTATGAGCCAGTGGCCAATTCTGGTGACGGAGTTTTTAGGCCGCCTAAAGGCCTCCGTCATGGCTTAACGACCGAAAAGCCGGGACCGACATTTAACGTGCCTTCCGAAGCACCTTGGATAGCACCATAGAGCCAGGCAGGGAATGTGTTAAACTAAATCCATATTTGAGAAGAGCTGATTTGCATATTCTAGTCGTTAACTTCATGTTCTTGTAAATCTAACTTTATATACTCTTAGAACTAATTCCTGGAATGGAATAACTGTTGACTACAAGCTATAGATGACTAGAAAATATTTAGATGTATAGGTACTGTACCTACAGTTTTACAACATGGCTCATCATGCTCCAGATAGGCAGATGCAAAAAACCTGCTCTGAAATCTTATCTATTTCCTTGAATTCTTGGTCTGGGGATGGCAAGATAATTTTGATTTGATTTAGATAACACAATCAATTTATTGAAAACGAGCAGCGCTTTCGCGGCGTTGCATAGTGATGATTGATTTGCAGTGTGTTGCGTTGCGTAGTAATGGTTTTTGGCGATGATGATGATGATGATGAAAAGTAGCCTATATCCTTCCCCAAGAGTTTAGCCATCACGCGCAGAAAGAATTTTTCAAATCTGACTGATAATTCCTGAAATTTGCTTGTTTGCACATGAATAACCAAACATTTTCTCTGTTTCAGACATATTTCATGGCCAAACTTCTCATAGAAAAGTATGAATTACCCAAGAAATTTGTGGAAGGAGCCGACAAGGCGCTCAACAAGAAGAAATGAAAGCAACAACTGTTAAACAGTTGGGACTGTGCTACTGCAAGTGATAAGTGATGTGATTGTTCAATAAAAACTCAAGTTGGTTTCTAAATTAATTTTATTATTACTAATTAACCCTAAACTTATATTTATACAAATATGGCAAAAACAATACAAAATGATTGTACATAAAACTAATTGAAAATACAATTTGATTTTATAAAAGTAATATATACTTTCTTACAATTAATTATAAGCGGAAGACAAAAAAGACTAAACATTCAACTTAGTGTAATGTTGTAATTCTAGTTAGTAACTTACTGACTTGATTGCAAGCAAGTTACATAAAATTTATCTTAACTATGATTACAAACAATTTAAAGGTACCATCCATAAAATTATTTTCAACAGATAATTTCATTGTTTTTGTAACCATTAGGAATCATTATAAAATATTAAATTGCTCTCTTAAATACTATATAGTTTTTATATCTAGGGTTAGGGTGGGTTGCTGTCCGTATTTCATTCAACTTATAACATAAAATTCATATTATCCAGTTCAACTTGGAACACAAATGGAAGAAGACAATCTAAAACTATACCTATCTATAAAACCACAACCATTTACAAATAAAATGCTTACTATAGAAGTAAAGTAACTATTCTATGTCAAAAAGTTTTCTAAGACTTTGTTGAAGACATGAATTTAAATGGAGTTTTAAAAGGAATCAAAGACTTCCTAGACTTTTTCTTAGCATCAGGGGGAGCCACTGGGGTCTGTGCTAGTGACTGCCTGTGGGAGCGGGTCCTCTCAAACACTCCGCTGTCACTCACCTTGCTGACACTAGACTCCACGCTCCAGTGGCTCCTGGCAGACATCATGGAGAGTCTGGATGAGTTGGAGTTGAGGCTGCTCTTGGAAGGCGTCTTCCTGATACTGCTCTGATTAGATATATCACTGAACACACTTTTACAAATCTTGGCTTGTTTCGATGGTGAGGAGTGACTCCAGTTTATGGCAGATCGTTTCTCACTGCACATCTTTTCCATATCCAGATATTTGAATTTGTTGATATCTTTCTGATCCCTCTGTGAGGTCCGTTTGGGAACTTGATAACCATCTTTATCCACATTGCCCAGCTCGTAAAATGTTAGTGTGACACTGTCATCACTCTCCACGAAGGGGTTGGCAGCTGTGAAGTGAACCTTCTTGGTGGAGACTTCAGGGAAGATATTGCGGCGCGGCATGTTGTCTGCAGTGAACTTGGTAGCCGTTATAACCATGCTGCTATCTCCATTGTCAGCTGAGAGTGAGCTGTCCAGTTCTTCATAACCGTAGCTCTTCCTGCGCCCCCGCGGGCGCACGGAGCCCGAGCGCCGCTGGCGCCGCCGCGACACCCACTCCCGCTTCTCGCCTGGGGCTTGAGCCATCATCGGAGGCAGTGTTATACCATTGCTATCACTCTCCAGGAAGTCTTGGGAATCATTCAGAGGAATCACTTTGACATTGGGGCTGTGGATAATCTCCTTCGCAATAAGGCTCCTTTCCCTCTGATTGAGCGACTCTTCGCGCTGTCGGAGCACCACCAGACGCGACATCCACTCCTGGCTGAAGGTCTCCTCCGATACGAGCTGAGGACGACTATAACGCTCCAGGGCGTCACTGTAAGGTCTCCTGCTTCGAGGCACATAACCAGGCAGCTCCAATGCCAGAGCAGCTAGGGTCGGAGACAGGGAATTCTCATTGAACATTGATTTATTTTTCTCCAAATCAAAGTGTTTTTTTGGGCTGACATTGCCATAGATAGGGCTCTCTCCAACGTTAAAAATAGTTCTGGGTAAAGGCTGAATAGCTCTGCACAGTTCACCCGCCTTTTCAGAGTCACACTTGTTCACTTCAGATGTAAGAATGTGGTACTCCGCTGATATCAATATGTCACTCATGGTCTTGGGCTCGGAGAGCGTTTCCAAGTTGGTGAGCACCGTGGGGTGGTAGAGCACGACGTCGGGGCGCAGCGCGGCGCTCCGCCGCTCGGTGAGGAAACACAACACGTCCTGCAGGTCGTCGCTGTAGGGGCACTCGACCGTAGGACCGTGGGGCTCGCGCAGGCAACACAGAGAATGCACCAGCTCGCCCACCTGCTGCATGATGTCGGCGGGCGCCGCGCTCTGCGTCCAGTCGAAACAATTGACGCGGAATTCGCCATTCTCGCGGACAAAGACCGAGGCGGGCGTTATGCATTTCCTTAGAACGCGGACGCCGAGAGGCGCGGCGGCCCGGCAGGCGCGCGCCAGCTCGTGCAGCAGCAGCCAGAGGAAGCTCTCGGCGAAGCGCTTGTCGGAGACCTTGCATTCCTGCACCAGGTCGGCCAGACTCCGCCACGGAACGTACTCGAGCACGAAGTACAGCGTCTTGGTCGGCGCGTGCAGAATGGTGTCGTAGTATCGCAACAGGATGTCGGAGGCCGTCTCGCTTATTGTTTTCACTTCGTTCACGACGTTCTGTATCTGTTCCTCGGTGTGAGCGCAACAATTGAACGCTTTCCACGCGAATATGTTGTTGGTGACCTTGTGCCTCACTTTGTAGAACGTGCCGCCGCAGAAAACGTCTAGAACTTGGTAATCTTTTAATTTTCCCGACATTCTTGTTCTATTTAAAATTCGTGTGTATTTTTTTACATTTTGTAAGCTTTGTAACCGAAACAAAGCCACCGAACTTTTGAAAAGTAACCGTTTCGTTTAGTTTGTTGCAAAAATAGTGATGTAGTAAAACGGGTGGTCTATTTCATCGTGAAGATCGATAAAACGGCTATCGATATATTATAATCTAATGATTTTGTACAGGAGAGGCTCTGTTTCGTAGGGCGAAAATCTTTACGAATGCTATGAATTCGTTTTCTCGGCATTTTCACGCAAACAGATTTCCCAGTGCAATGTGGTTCGTAATTTCACAGACTTCGTTGAGACCAGAGTAGCTGAATGGTACAGATTAGGAAGAGATACTACGTTGAGTGGTTAGTGCATCCGCCATCCAGCCGAAGGCTACGAGTTCAAATCTGAGCCAATGAGGGTTGCATTTTATGTTTTGTATGTTTTTTTATTATTTTTTTAATTATATTTTCTGTATTTGCACCCGAGCAGAGCTTAGTCACCCAGATATTTAACATAATATGAACCTCACATCATCATCATCATCATCATCCGCAGCCAATAATATCCCACTGCTGGTGCTGGGTGTAGTTTCTCTTTGTTTACGTCACTCATTCCGGTCCTGTGCCAATCTTTATAAGAAACAGGATCGATAGGTACCTATCAAAAAAGTTTTTTGTGTAAATTACACTTTTTCTCGCTGCTGACTGTACCTACTTACATTTTTTTCAAAATCTGTGAATGCAGGTCAAAATATCTTAAAAATAAATGGATAGTCTCTTGAGAACGTTTTCCTGTAGCTGCAACGGTTAGTCGGCGTCAGCACTCAAGTCCTACGGCAAAAGCGGGAGCTAATTGTTTTATTTACCATAATTATTACTCTTATAATCACGGCCGACATGTTATTAGCTCTCAAGCCGCCACAGTTGAAATTAATTTATAGTTCAATTTAAATATTGTATTCTCAGCACTAGCGTTGCGTTCGGAAACTAATGCATCGATGGAAATAGTTCGTTCAGAAACGAGAATGGCGGCAAACGGCAAACAAGTTTTTTTTTTGTTGTTTCTTCTCCGACTACTTTTTTCCGTGCTTGGTCTTCGAGAATTTAGCACTGCTTGGTGATAATAAAAAATATCTGGGTGACCGAGCTCTGCTCGGGTGCAAATAGGGAAAAATAAAAAAAAAGGAACAAAAAAAAACTTACAAAAAAAAAAGTAACTCGGATTAGCTGGAACCAACTAGCGCCATCTAGTGGTACAATTACGAACCACATTGCATCTTTTTACGTGAATGCTGAGAAAACGAATTTTCCCAGATAAGGGAAAATTCGTTTTGTTTTATATTAACCTCACAGAGATTTAATTCGAAAATCAAGTAAGTTACTGCCTTCTGGGCAAGTTTTTATCTGATAATATCTGATACAGAATGAGAACTATGTTACACAGAGTTAATAAACTAATATTTCTCACTTTACTTGACGTACAAATTTTTTCAGAGACGAGTTACTTACTTGTCTCTGTTACTTACATATTCATAAGTTACTGCAATAAATATTTTCTATTTTGTAAATGTTAGGTAGGTAGGTACCTACTAATAATTAAAAACCAGTTTAATTTTAAAATACTTTATTAGTGAGTATAAGCGTGTATGCGGCACAGCTGACTAGCGGTTTCCAAATAAATATCACATGATTCCATCTATTCTTAGATTGTGTTTCATTCAAATTAATATACAAAGCCAATTTGAAAATACGTAGTAACTATACTATTTTACAAAAAATAGTTTAGGTAACGTTAAAAAACATTATGTAATTTAGTTTATTTTTAAATAAATAGAAATACTAAGTAAGTAAATCTTTTGGTTTAATTTAATTTAACTCTTACTCCATACTACTGATTTCGAAAAGTATTGTGCGAACATTAGCAATTACCTACGCTATACTTCTTTACTTTCGAAATACCTAAATTATTAATATTTACATTATTTGTATACAAGGATCATTGACTAGAAACCGTGTCTGGAAGTGACATCCACAAATGATTTCAATGTAATTCCAAGGAGAGTTACATCGACATAGTGGGCCACACTGGAATGGACAGTCCCTCTTTGGTAACACCTTTGAACATAATACAATATTTGGATCACATCGCTTTGGAAATGTCTTCAGTATCCACCGACGACACCGGTGAGAATACAATTCAACGCTTTCAGTTACCTAGCAATAAAAAATACTAAAAATTCATCATAAATACGAATTTAGCCGAGTTTTATGTACAAAATGAACATTCAACTATCTAATATCACGTGGCCATTTAAAGCACAAAATAAAATTTTACAAAAACAACAACAACGGTAAAATAAAAATCTTATACAAAACAAATGACAACCTAAATTCACAAAACCAAAATACGGATAAAAAGTGTCTCAGTTCATCTCAGCGGGTTCGGGAATCCGAGCAGAGTTAGTATCTACTAAATATAAATAAATATAGAAGCGTCTTTGCCTACAAATACTGGGAATAACGCAACTGAGATCAACGTATCGCCACTCGCGGGGGTCCGTGACGACCAGCGCCCGCGCCGGCGCCGCGCCGCGACATCTCATGCACAACTACAGTGTAAGCTTCACAAGCGACCGGCGTTCAACAGTAATCGTACAAAAATATCGCGATACATACAAATAAGTCGATCTCGCGAGATCGTTCGGGCAGGTTCGGCTCGGCTCGGCTCGCCGGCGGCAAGTCACTCGACAACGTACGCGATAAACACCTACAGCTAACTTAATTAACTATAATGCAACAGCGGGATCGCAAGCGAGGTGTTTTTTGATTTTTGTAGAGAGTGTCGGTTGCGATCCGCGCCGTCGCATCTCAGTAACTATAATTTACAATACAAGAGCGTTGTATATCGAAGTCCCATCATTCTACCTGTATAATTATTTCTTTATAATTTATACGCTTACAAGGGCAAAAATTCAATTGGACTGATCGAATATCTGGTTGAAAAGAGAGCAAGGGTTAGGAGACATGTCTTATCGACGATGGGACTCAGTACATGACATATTCAGACGGACCGACTGTCGCTCCGAATTTAACTTCATACAAGGGGCACAGATCGAGACCTAATAATTTTAGATTACCATATAATTTTGAAGACACAAGCCAGGATATAGAAATTACAGTCCATCCGCGTCAACGACATTCTTCCGGCCAGCATCTCATCTGCGGGGCTAAAAAAAGGCCGTCATAGCAGATTACGTTTCGTTCTTGTCACTCTCATGTCTATGAAAAGAGACGGCTTATAGTGCAATTTAGATTTTGATTCTGCTGTAACGGCCTTTCAGCTCCGCTGGTCTGTTTCTTCAAATGTGAATAGAATTTCAAACATAGATTTATCACAAGGAACTGCCAAAGAATCCGGAACTTTCGGGTCGGCCAGAGTGAACGCGGGGCTGAGACTTCAATCTGTATGAAAGTATCGAAGAGTCTATACTGAAGATAGATCGACTGACCGTAAGCGATAGACTATCAGCCTACGGTCAGTCGACAATAGTCTCCGTTCGTATGGTGGTGTGTGGTGGTTGTGGTCTCGTCCGTCCTACCGCACCCCGGGCGAGGGGGCGGGGGTGCGGGCGGCGAGGCGGTGCGCGGTGGCGGCGCGGGGGGGCGCGGGGCGGGGGCGGCGGGGGGCGGAGGGGACCTCGCCACCGGGCGCCTTCTTCAGCGGAGGGGGCTCCTTCACGTTCGCAACGCTCTGGAATGTTAGAATGATGGAATAGAACGGACAATACATTAGCAGTATTTACACGCAGAGATATCTGTGCGGATATCTGTACAGATATCTCTACAGTCCAGATCCGAGGTAAAAACTCTACCGTGTAAAGGCCGCTATCGTGTATCGTCCGTTCCTCGTAAATAATAATACCTAGTAAGTTTCAATAATAATAATTTTAATTTTGACATAAGATTTGCACGCCTGCATGCAGGCTGAATACAATAACTTAAATAGCTATAAGATCTCGACATGTAATGTATTCTGCAAATAAATGATGGATTTGATTTGATTCGGAGGTTACCGTAGAGGGTGATGGTTAAAACGTTTAAAAAAATCATATTG
Source organism: Camptogramma bilineatum (assembly GCA_958496255.1). Classification (NCBI taxonomy): domain Eukaryota; kingdom Metazoa; phylum Arthropoda; class Insecta; order Lepidoptera; family Geometridae; genus Camptogramma; species Camptogramma bilineatum. The sequence goes on from OY292471.1 coordinate 12,797,613, forward strand.
TTCATAGATGCGAGGTGCAGATGAATCAAGTTTTCCGTTGCGCCGATGTTGTTACCTGTCTGTGTGCGGGCGGGGTGTATGGTCGGGTGGTGGCGGGGAGGGGCAGGGGCTGCAGGTCCAGCAGGTTCTCTGCGCGGTGTCGCGGCAGGCATTGCGTTAATGCCGCGCTGCAGGCGGGCCGGCGCCGTCCGCCGCCCGCCACCGGACGCTCCGTCAGAGGCTCCACGCCGCTGGAACGAGAGATCACATGGTGAGGAAGTTTAATGGTTATCAAGTAGAAATTCAATAGTAATGATCATCTGTACTTTAACTCTCTCTCTAGTCTAGTCTCTTGCTTGCTACATTCATGGAGTAATAAAGGACGCGTCATTTGCAAATCTTTAGTTATCATTCTAATTTCTGTTCCACCTGTAAACATATGGATTCAAAACTGGCGCAGCCTTGCGGTATCGCCGTCCCCGACGAATAATATCGTAATCGACTATTACGATAAGTGTTTTTATTCAAAATAATTGTTCTAGAGGTCTGATTACACCTTGTGAATTTTTTTCAACCCATTCGTACGAGTACTTTTTTACTTATTTCTACGCAAAACCTACTAAGAATTTATAGTCGATAAACGGGTTTTCGCTTCTCCTGAACGATTTGGTTTCTGCGTTCGCGATATTACTCGTCAGGGACGGCGATACGGTCGTGTTGTTACCTTGCGCGGCGCAGGTCCCATGTGTCTGTGTCGTCGTCGTACCGCGCGCGCAGCACGGCGGGTCTGCCCGCGTCGGGCACGAAGCTGTCGGCCAGCAGCAGACGGCGCCGCAGCGCGCCCACCAGCGCGGCCTGCGCCGCCTCGCGCTCGCGCCGCTCCGCGTCGTGCGCCTCGCGCTGCTCCACCATCTCCTCGCGCAGGCACGCGTACTTCGACAGGCACTTCTTCAGTCTGCGGACAACGACAACACATCATTCATCGAGCATCTCAACAGACCGGTACAGTTGTTCCATCTCACGAAGGCGGTTTGGTCTTAATTGTGTTGTTTTTGATAGTACCTATTTCTTAAATCTTATCTTAATCTATATGAAAACGCATAAACGGAAGAGCGAGATACCCTAGCGCAGGTATTTTTATACTTAAAAGGGTATCTCGAACCCATTAAATGTAAACTTTAGATTAAGTTGAAGAAATAAATATTTTATATTTGTATTTATGTGTGTTCACATGCACGTGGTTCCAAGGGCGGATCCAGCTTTGGTGCCAGGGGGGGGTCACATAGTCGTGGTCAAGTCACAAGAAGTTATAATTTAACTAGCCGTTACCCGCGACTTCGTACGTGTTAGATTACTTTCCTAGGTAAGTACCTACGTAATGCAGTACCTAAGTAACTATTTTAGAGAAGCGAGCCGTTTTTTAAAACAAATGCATGTAACACTGTGTGACACTTGATGTCGCTAACGGTGCTCAAAGAAAAGGCTGGCTGCATGTCAGTTCCAATTCTCTGGTCAAACATAACTTACTTTGCGCATTAAATACTCATGAAGCTAAAAAGCGAGCGAAGCGAGCCGATTTTTTTTAGACAAATACAACATTGACACTTGATTTTGCTATTACGGTGCTCAGCGAAAAGTCTGGCTGCTTGTCGGTTCCAATTCTCTGGTCAGACATAACTCACTTTGCACAGTAAATACTCATGAAGCTAAAAAGCGAGCGAAGCGAGCCGATTTTTTTTTAGACAAAAACAACATTGACACTTGATTTTGCTATTACGGTGCTCAACGAAAAGTCTGGCTGCTTGTCGGTTCCAATTCTCTGGTCAGACATAACTCACTTTGCGCATTTAATACTCATGAAGTACAAAGCGAGCGAAGCGAGCCGATTTTTTTAGACAAATAAACATTGACACTTGATTTTGCTATTACGGTGCTCAACGAAAAGGCTGGCTGCATGTCAGTTCCAATTCCCTGAACAGACATAACTCACTTTACACATTAAATACTCATGAAGCTAAAAAGCGAGCGAAGCGAGCTGATTTTTTTTAGACAAATACAATATTGACACTCGATTTTGCTATTACGGTGCTCAACGAAAAGGCTGGCTGCTTGTCGGTTCCAATTCTCTGGTCAGACATAACTCACTTTGCACAGTAAATACTCATGAAGCTAAAAAGCGAGCGAAGCGAGCCGATTTTTTTTAGACAAAAACAACATTGACACTTGATTTTGCTATTACGGTGCTCAACGAAAAGTCTGGCTGCTTGTCGGTTCCAATTCTCTGGTCAGACATACATAACTCACTTTGCACAGTAAATACTCATGAAGCTAAAAAGCGAGCGAAGCGAGCCGATTTTTTTTTAGACAAAAACAACATTGACACTTGATTTTGCTATTACGGTGCTCAACGAAAAGTCTGGCTGCTTGTCAGTTCCAATTCTCTGGTTAGACATAACTCACTTTGCGCATTTAATACTCATGAAGTAAAAAGCGAGCGAAGCGAGCCGATTTTTTTAGACAAATAAACATTGACACTTGATTTTGCTATTACGGTGCTCAACGAAAAGGCTGGCTGCATGTCAGTTACAATTCTCTGGTCAGACATAACTCACTTTATGCATTAAATACTCATGAAGCTAAAAAGCGAGCGAAGCGAGCCGATTTTTTTTAGACAAATAGTTGTATTTACCGTAATAGCAAAATCAAGTGTCAATGTTGATTGACACTTGATTTTGCTATTACGGTGCTCAACGAAAAGGCTGGCTGCTTGTCAGTTCCAATTTTCTGGTCAGACATAACTCACTTTACTCATGAAGATAAAAAGCGAGCGAAGCGTGCCGATTTTTTTTAGACAAATACAACATTTTGTGTCACTTGATTTTCCTATTACGGTGTCCAACGATAAGGTCAGACATAGCTCACTTTACGCATTTAATACTCATGAAGCTAAAAAGCGAGCGAAGCGAGCCGATTTTTTTTTAGACAAATACATGTGACACTTGATTTTGCTATTACGGGTCATAAAGAAAAGGCTGGCTGCTTGTCGCTTCCAATTCTCTGGCGATTCTTGTAGACAAACTCAACAGTGACACTTGATTTTGCTAACGGTGCTCAATGAAAAGGCTGGCTGCTTGTCGGTTCTTATTCTTTGGTTAGACATACATAACTAACTCACTTTGTTCGCAAAATACTTATGAAGCGAAACGAATTTTTTTAATGTTCCTAAAGAAAATCCTGAAACACGTGTCTATTGTTTTGCATTCACAGTATTTTAACAGAGTTTCAAGCAAATCATAATACGCGTTATAAAGTTCCAATACCAACTTTTACAATCCGAGCGCCGCGTTTGGAGGTAGTTTTCAAAATCCTGAAGTAGGTACATGTTCAATAGAATAATTTTAATTAGTCGTCCACCTAGGTCCTGGACCCGGCCCAACCCGGCCCAGGGGGGGGGTCATGACCCCCCCCCTGGATCCGCCCTTGCGTGGTTCCTATGTGCGTGAGGAACGCTCAGAATCGGCCCGCACACACGGAAACTACGTGCATGTGCAACACACACAATTGAGACCGACCCGCCTTCGTGAGTTGGAACGACTATAACTGGCGACATCCACGATCTATCATCGACCGACTCTAGTGACTGGTTATAGGCTGAAAATGTTCATTAATATAGTCGTATTGCTCATTATACGGACTAAAAGTGAAGGAAAAAATGTCATTTTTCCTTCAATTTTGATTAGTTTTGATGCGTTTTATGTCAAAATTGAAGGAAAAATGACATTTTTTCCTTCACTTTAGTCCGTATAATGAGCAATACGACTATAGATCAGAGACTAAAATATAAATTGAGCGAAAAGGAAATAAGGTGTCAAACGTTTTAATGCGATTGGTGCTAAGGTACTGTGTTTCATTTTGGGGAATTTATATTGGTTACCAAAATACGTCAACATTTTTTTTTGCAATGCATAAAAGGTGCTGGTGACGTTGGCAATGGTCTCCCTACAGGTCCTTACCTCTGTGTCTTGTGGTCGACCTCCTGGTGCAGTGTTGCGAAGGTGCTGGTGACGCTGGCCGTGGTCTCCTCCAGGTCCTTACCTCTGTGTCTTGTGGTCGACCTCCTGGTGCAGTGTTGCGAAGGTGCTGGTGACGCTGGCCGTGGTCTCCCTACAGGTCCTTACCTCTGTGTCTTGTGGTCGACCTCCTGGTGCAGTGTTGCGAAGGTGCTGGTGACGCTGGCCGTGGTCTCCCTACAGGTCCTTACCTCTGTGTCTTGTGGTCGACCTCCTGGTGCAGTGTTGCGAAGGTGCTGGTGACGCTGGCCGTGGTCTCCCTACAGGTCCTTACCTCTGTGTCTTGTGGTCGACCTCCTGGTGCAGTGTTGCGAAGGTGCTGGTGACGCTGGCCGTGGTCTCCTCCAGGTCCTTACCTCTGTGTCTTGTGGTCGACCTCCTGGTGCAGTGTTGCGAAGGTGCTGGTGACGCTGGCCGTGGTCTCCCTACAGGTCCTTACCTCTGTGTCTTGTGGTCGACCTCCTGGTGCAGTGTTGCGAAGGTGCTGGTGACGCTGGCCGTGGTCTCCCTACAGGTCCTTACCTCTGTGTCTTGTGGTCGACCTCCTGGTGCAGTGTTGCGAAGGTGCTGGTGACGCTGGCCGTGGTCTCCCTACAGGTCCTTACCTCTGTGTCTTGTGGTCGACCTCCTGGTGCAGTGTTGCGAAGGTGCTGGTGACGCTGGCCGTGGTCTCCCTACAGGTCCTTACCTCTGTGTCTTGTGGTCGACCTCCTGGTGCAGTGTTGCGAAGGTGTTGGTGACGCTGGCAGTGGTCTCCTCCTCCAGGTCCAGTTTCTGCTGCATCTCCACCTCCCGCTTCTTGCGCTCCGCTATCTCGTTGTTCCTTTGCTGGAAGTCGACGACAAGGGTTATTAATATATACAGCATCGATTACAAAGCGAAATGAATTGAGAGGACACGAGAAATATTGTCTAAAGCAGGGCTTCTTAACCTTTTTATAATCACGGACCACTTTCAAGTTTCAAAAATCAGACGGACCCCTTCCAAAACCTGTTTTTTTCAGTTTGGGTTGAGTTTTTTGTTAAGGTATTAATCCTCCTTTTTTTCTTTTGACGACTTTGACGAGACTCACATTGTTCGACTAGCACAACACTGGAACTTGACTATTTATATTTTAAGCGGATGGATCACCGAAAAGAAAGCTAGGCCCCATAATTTGGTCGAATCTGAAAACCAGTGTTACTTCCTTACCGTTGCGTTCGGAAGTAGACCACACTGAGATTGGACCATTTTAGCCACACTATCGCATATAAGGGAAGGGCTAATTTTGTTTCAGGTTGTATGTATAAAGGTAGGTGCCGCATAATATATTTTGTGTGTAATTTTGAATTTTCTAATATGTAGGTACCTACCTACCTTATGTCACAGAATGTGACCTTAGTTTAAGCCCTTTCTCGTGTTGTATTTTTTTCCTTTTTATCTATCATTTGTGTGTGTGCTAAATAAATGTTTCTATGTCTATGTCCATACCGTGTTTGTTGCCCTGGTTCTTCACGGTGTTGGTCGCGAAAGAACAGGAGTAGAATCACCTAGCTCTTAAGACGTTTCAAAGTGGTCATAACGGTCCTACTGAATAAATGATATTTGATTTTGATTTTGATTTTGGTCTTTACAAGCGTCAGAAATTCTTCCAATATAGGAAAATTTGCGATATTGCCCGCATCCACTCTTTCTTCCAAAGTGGCATGGTAACTAAAGATTAGCGGGAGTTCGTCCTGGGTACAATTAAAAGTGTTAAATATCAATGACATTCTACAGACCCCCATCATCTCGCCACGGACCCCTCAGGAGTTCATGGACCCCAGGCTAAAAAACCAATGCTCTAAGTGAGAGGCGAGTATGAATGGCGAGAAGTGAGTGGTGTGGTCACCTGCAGGATGAGCTGTGTCTCGTTGAGGTTGTTGAGCAGGTCCTTCCCCCCTCCCCCGCCCTGCACGAGCCGGTCCTCCAGCGCTCGGATCTGCTGCTCCAGCTCCTCGGTCTTGGTGCGCTCCTGCTCGATCACGGACTCCGCGAGGATGTGCTCGTGCTCTATGCTCACAGTCTCCTCCTCCGCTGAGAACAGAACAAAATGACAATTACTTTAGGATATGGAAGAGACTGTACCCATTTTGGAAATAGAGCAACTGTAAAAGCCGGTTTGACACGATCCAAGTACACTTGGACCAAGTCCAACTTGGATGACTCTGATTGGACGCCGTCGTCCGAGTGAGTCCGAAAGCGTCCAATTAGAGTCATCCAAGTTGGACTCGGTCCTAGTTGACTTGGATTGTGTCAACCCGGCTTAATAGTCTATCTTCGCCTGCTGCTAGAAAAGGCAGAGCTAAAAAAGGCTAGCTGGTCTTGCGCTGATGATGAGCTGCCTCAACCTTGCGTTGTTCGATCAGCTGCCTCAGCCGCTCCATCTCCACCTGGTGCAGGGGGGAGGGGAGGGGGGCACAGACTCACAGTTGTCTGAGATGAGCGCGCGCTCCTTGGGTCGCGGCAGACGCTTGGGCCGCCGCTCGCTGGCCTTGCGTTGTTCGATCAGCTGCCTCAGCCGCTCGATCTCCGCCTGGTATTCGCGCAGTTTAGCATCCTTCGGGTCCTCGTTGCGGATCGGCTTGTTCTTGATTGCTGTAAAAATATGGCTCAAATTAAATGCAAGTCCCTACTGCTGTGAGTTCATGTCCAGTACTACAAAATTCTATGATAGTCTGATATCCCCTTGACGTAGTAACTGTCGTATAAAAGGACTGTGAGAAAGCACAAAGGGGATGACCAGCATTTTACATTTAAGTGCCCAGTTAACTCGACTAATTATTATGACAGTGGCCATCAATTCCGACAGGACCATGTCAGCAAACCGTTTGCCTATACCCCCAGGTCTAGAGGACGTTCAGTATTTTGTTTAAGATAGGTGCTAGGGTTGTACCTTTGGCCCGGTGCGCGTATCGCAGCGTGGTGATTGTCTCGTCGTAGTTGTAGGAGGCGGGGCCGATGTTCGCGATCATTATCGTCTTGCTGTTACCGCCGAGCGAGTCCTGGAGGATTCGCGTCAGCTTCGAATCTCTGAAATATATTTACGACGTAATGTTACCAAGTACTTTCTTCTTGCTGTACGTTGTACACTTGCGAGCGGTTCTACATGTTAATCAACGAATATTGTTAAAAGACAATGAATGACTGATGAATGACGGCTGTTCTGTGGTGCAATGAGTTATGGTCATCACACATAATGGCACCGCTCCTGCGTAGCTCATTGATTGTCAAAGGAAAGTGGACCTAAAGTCGAACTCTAGTAGGTTCTCATTTTATAAGAGGACAGCGCGTTTGACCACCTTAATCTATTGATTTGTTACTGAAAAGTGTAAAAAGTTTGACCTAAAATCTACAATGAGCAAGAGTCAATTATTGATTATTATTCCCGTAAGTTTTACGTTATAATCCATTATCTGATAAGGTAGTATGAGAATGACAATGGCCGTGTGGGCACCTGTAAGGCACTTGCGAACAGCTCTCCACGTTCTCCAGAAAGACTGGCATGTAAGGTTCTTGCGAACGGTTTTTCACATTCAACCGGCAAGAGACTGGCCTGTAAAGCACTTGCAAACTCAAATGCATTTATTCAATACGATCACATGGTGTATCACTTTGAATCGTTTTAAGAGCTAGGTGATTCTACTCCTGTACCTTCGTGACCTAAACCATGAAGAACCAGGGCAACAAACACGGTTTGGGACGGATGGCTCTCCACATATATCCGTCCAGAGACTGACCTGTAAGGCACATGCGAGCTGTTCTCAGCGAGCGCAGAGATGACGTTCCCGAGCGAGGAGAGAGCCTGGTTGATGCGCGACGCCTCGCGCAACCGGTCGGCCGACGCGTTGGTCTTGCGTTGCCGCTCGCTGCCCGCCAGGTCCACCAGGTTCAGCTTGCCCACGCTGCAACAAGTACCATGATAAGTCACCAGGCTTTTGGAGTGTGGCTGAATCACATTGTAGTCAAATGTTGTGATATTATACGAGTAAATGCGAAAGTTTGTGTTTGTTACTCTTTCACGCAGAAACTACTGGACGGATTTGGCTGAAACTTGGAATATACATAATTTATGAACTGGAATAACACATAGGCTACTTTTTATCCAGGTAGGTACCACGCAAGCAAAGCCGCGAGCGAAAGCTAGTAGAGAAATAAATGGCTATGCAGCTGACTTGGGTGCGTAGCCGATTAACCTTCCTTCTTCCTGAATGTTTGTTGTATTTTCACTCAGAAGCATTAATTAAGATGGAGAAAAAATAAACAATTTTTTTTTTTTTTTTTCTATAGAGAAAATATCCAATTCTAATGATAACTATTATTACGGGATTTTATCGCGTACCTTTTATTTATTTTGTTTCCCGACGTTTCGATAAAATCCCGTAATAATAATTATCATTATGTTAACAAATCGCGAAAGTTTAACAAGTTATATATCCAATCCTATTTTTAGAATAAAAGTGCGAAGTTTCTAAATATTTGTCTAGCTCACCCTTTGAAAGCTATATTTAGAGCTTTCTATAAACTTTCTTTTGAATCAATACTTCAATTCAAAAACCCCTAACGGAAGCTCTTGGCTTTCAAAAGCTTCTTACAACCGCTTGCGTACTGATTGAAATGTATGGTTTTATATAAACACTTATTGAAATAACTCGGGCCCAGATTTCAAAGCGTGTTCATCGGCCACTTGAACTCCACGCGGACCCCAAGCCCTGCTTCCGGCCAGTAGCGCATCCAGGGGGGCTAATAGGCTCAAACCAAAATCAAGTTTAATACGCTAGGACAGTGGACAAATCTTTAACCAGTGTTTTTTCTAACAAAGAATTCGAAAAGTTTTCGAAGTAGACTAGTAAGCACTATAGTCGTATTGCTCATTATACGGACTAAAGTGAAGGAAAAAATGTCATTTTTCCTTCAATTTTGACATAAAACGCATCAAAACTAATCAAAATTGAAGGAAAAATGACATTTTTTCCTTCACTTTTAGTCCGTATAATGAGCAATACGACTATAAGTAAAATATTTTTTGTGAGCGTATCTACCTTCTTAAAACCTTCCCTCGTGGCGTAGCTTGCTTAGACGTTCTTGATTGATCGTTGAAGTTAAGCAGCGTTGTGTACGGTCACTTTTAGGATGGGTGACCGCAAGTGGTATTACGAGCTGAGCGCTTCCGTGCTTCGGAGGGCACGTTAATTGTCGGTCCCGGCTTTTAAGTCGTTAAGCCATGACGGAGGCCTTTAGGCGGCCTAAAAAACTCCATCACCAGAGTTGACTACTTGCTCATACGAAAGAAGAAGAAGAAGAAACCTTCCCTCAAACCCCTCCTTCTCAGATCAAAATCCTGGATCCCCTACTGCCCTAGTCAAGAGTGCAGATATAGATTACTGATGAGTTACTATGCAGCGCAGCGGACGCGCTCCATTGGCTGCTTCCGTCTCACGCACTCACTCGACGCACAGCTATTAGCCAAGTGCGTGCTTAATCGAGTTGCACTTTCATAGGGTCAAATGTTTGGAATAAAGGGAAATGTCTCATCAGCAGTCCTTACAGATGTTGATGAAACTAATAATAGAAACCCCATTCTTAATCACACTTTTAAAATTATCAATTATTGTGAGAAACTTCATGATAATGAAACTGCACTGCATGTCGCAGGTAAAAAATAGTAGGATGTGTGTTTATTGCTTTCCGAGATCGAGAGCAAAACTTTGTCAATAGGTTGTAGTTGCGAATGTAGGTATTTACAGTTCAACTATCAACAGCATCAACCATTTTTTTCAAGGTAAGTTGGTCAGTAAGAAAAACTAAAGTGTGTACACCGTGCACTACACATACATGGTAAAAACTATGACTAAGTGGTATTTTTTTTCTCAATTTTTTTGTCACTGCCTCTTATCAACATGTGCGTGGGTGAGTATGAGTTTAGGTACAGTTTTTTGCAATTACATAACATGTGTAGTTTTCGTAACGCGTGCTCGGTGCGCCCCGTGCATTTCCTTCCTTGCGCAGGCGCCACTACTGTTCGCATCTACTTAGCTAATTAGACTGCACATTGCAACTATTAATGTCATTAGCATCATAATGGCTCGCGCATCTTGCATAATAAATGTCTGCGTCTATCTTGTTTGAAAATTCATTAAAGATTGAATATGTTTAATTCAACTGTATACCTACTTAACTACGGTGTCTATGAACGGGCATAGAATAGATAATAATCGAAACTATGTATAAAAGTTCTTACCTTAAAAAAAAACTTAAAGAGCTTTTCATTGATTAAGTTCGAACGAGTTCTATTCTTATTTGCTATTTTTCAGATTATAAAACTAGAAGAAACCATTTGATAAAGATTTTTTTTTAATCTCCAAAAAACATGTGATTAGCATTAGATTCACATAACAAACAGGTAGATACACACCAGCAGTATGTTTACAGTACTAACACGAAAGGAAACATTTACCTATGTTAAATAAACCACTCCACTTACCGCGTGCTCGCATAAATATTACGCAAGCTCTTCGACCGGGGACTCCTCATCAGATCGATGGACTTAGAGATTTATACGAATAATGAGACTAGCTTCCAACCCGTCTAATACATCATACATGTTGTACTTATCTTAAGTATAAGAAAATAGGATATCCCAATTCAGTTCACTTGTTTTAGTTATCATCAGTTGTCGTCATTATCGGTCTAAGTGCTTTGGTTTAATTATACTTAAAGCAAACTAAGTAGACCTTCCAATTCAATTATAGTTCTTGACATTGGTTTGAGCATATTTTAAATTATCATCGAGAAATTCTCAGTCGAAAATATCAGGGTTTCCGTACAGCAGACCTTGGAATACGGAAGAGCAAGTGTCGCAGGCCCGCTAATGAGCGCTCCGCGTGTGGGCCTCGGAAGACAGCCTGGCGACTTGCAAATTGACAGCCCACGCGAGTTGTGAACATCGAGGCCGAATATGGGCCGCTTCGATTGAGCAAACTACGGCTGTCACAGCACATGCCACCGGTTGCTGTCATGGCAATGCAATATCAAGGTATTTGGATCTGAAACTTGCTCAATAAAGCTCAGGAGTTTGGTTCCAATTGACTAGTATTTTCCTGAATAGGATCTAAAAATGATGCGGCTCGAGTCACAAGTAGGTACTTGTTTGTTATGATTTTGCTTGAAGTCACGCGATGATAACGCGAGCGAGGTTTGGTTTGGGTGTTGCCCATTCATGGATTAGTTAGAGCCTTAAAATACAGTAGAGCTAACAAATCACAAAGCAATATGGCTAAAGATTGGAGTTGGTAACTATTACAGATGGAGGATGTAATTCAAAATCATAAAGTATTTTTGATTAAGCACCAACGTTGAAATTATTTACTTTTGAATCATCACGCATTTCATTCCTCATCATGTGTAATTCCAACTCCGGATAAGTAAGGGACGACAGGACGTATAAGGCGCTGAGCTTTCGGACTCCTTGTGCAATATCTGTTATGTAACGTAACATATCGCATTGTGTGCTCTGTGTACCTTGACATAGCCAAATAGGTCTCGGCTTTGCTGTTGACTTTGTAATGAGAAACAATTCTGCTGCAGTCTAGATAACTACAGTTTATTTTCATTGTAACACATTGCATGACAGTAAATTATACTTCTTCTAAAGTAAAAACGAACGCAAAAGATTGCTGAGCAATCACGTATGACTAGCGAATGAATTTGGAAGAAACTTCGCATAGCGTGACCTGAAATAGGTTCCTTTTATTCATGTTAATAGAGCCGGACAAAGATTGTCGTGGATCAAGAGATTTGGGTGTACTATTCTTCTGAATGTGACGGTGATCGTTTTTCTGGGTGACCCTAATTGCGTAAGTTTCAATTTCGGTTTACGAAATGCTGCTCCAGATTGGACTGCGCAAAAATTGTTTTGTAGGAGTATGCGCCTTGATTTATGGAGCATGTTGTTGCTGCAAGTAATAAATCTACACTAAGTAATACATCTGCAGTCTGCACTGCTAAAATGTTTGTAAGTTTAGATGTAAGAGGTAGGTAAACTACGATACTTCTCGTTCGATTTCAAAAATTCTCGGGTGGAAACCTAATGCCTGAATATCAGGCTGTTTGTACTACATGAGTAAAGTCACGGACGGAAGCTTTGTCAATAGTATAGGACATTACAGGCGCCCTTGACTGGGCTGAAGAGAAGTGAAATGTAGCGTCACTAGAATCAATTAGTAAGTAGGTATTATCCAGGTATTATCAGATTAGAGTAAAGAGCTACTGATTACATGCTGACAGTCGATACATTCGTGCAGGAATAGTTGTAGCAATTAGCCAGTTAGCAACAGTTAAGTGCAAACTAAAAACGTAGAAGAATTATACAACGACATAACTTTTAGGTATATATTATTATGTATGATACATGAGGTAATAACAGTAAAAACCTGATACATTCAGGAACAGATAATTATTATCAAATATATCAGACACAATAGAAAAAGCAGAACAGTGAAGTTTTCTTTCTCGTAAAATGACCAACGTTTGTAATTCTACAGTAATTTACTCGTTAGAGATTTCGATCCACTTGCAATGTTGCGTTGGAATGTGCATTAATTAATTTTGTAAAATGAAATTATCACTATCTACCAAGGAACCTTTCGTTAGTAATTATTGCGTTTCCTGATTTAGAATCATGTCCTTAATTAATCATTGGAAAGGAAGTAAGTAATAATAATATTATAAAAATAATTACATTTTTTTTGTACTGGGTAGGGTAATCGCTGGAACAACTGATCCGTTTCTGAAAATAATTTCACTACCTTATCCCTGCGTGCTAACAGGCTACGCTTCATCTAGGTATCACGTGAACGAAGCCGCAGGCAGAAGCTTGTCTCCGACAGTTTAGACACAAAAATTTAGAATTTTGTGACCCTTATTAGCATTTCAATCAAACATTACAAGCATTTTGATTGTTCATAAAAGGATATGGGTGCCACAAAGTTACTTAGCGAACATCGTTTCATTTCTGAAAGCAAGTGCTGAAACAGGGCCACGCAGGTGCGGCTGAAGTCGGGAACGCACGTAAAGCCTTCACGGCTCGCCGCGCTTCCTGCCGCTACCATTGAACAATTACATTTAGCCTTACTTTTTGCAAAGTAGCCTTCTTATTTAACTTTTTAATATCTATAGTTACTGATAATGATAATGCAACTCTGAGAATATTTAGAGACTAACACGGGAATTCCTCGCGTAATTTACCAAGTTTAGGAGATTTCGGCGTTTCGACTTATGTTTCAACATATCAACAGAACAGTCATGATTGCAGACAGACTCATTATGTGAACTGTGATCGTGAATAAAAAGACTACACAGAGCAGACAAGGGAGTCTTTAAATTTCTTACAAATATTAAGAAAAATGCAACAATATTTATTACAGTTCGTCCTTTATAAGGTAAAATTATTCACTAAATAATTATAGATGATTGGGTATCATATGATGTCATAATAATGCATAGCAATGTTTGAGGATACGATGCATAAAAAACTAAAGGTGTCAAATATCCCACCCACTGCAGGTATAAAAGCCAAAATAGTATTTTCTCATATGTTTTATGCAGTTGAGTTAGATCATCGCGATCGGTTTGGGCAAGGGCTGTGAGTCAGAGCGTCGTCGGTCGGGCGCGTTGGTTGCAGTGTGATCGAGTTAGTCACGAGTCGGGGGCGAGATGGCTATACATGGTAGGCGCGATGCAGCGCTGAATGCTGAAACCGTGTGAGTTTGCAGTAACACTCACATGAGTGCAGGTGATTGGACTAGTTCAAGCTCGTGTATTTCAAATACTTACTAGTACTTATAAATATTTTTTTAATGATTTTTGATTTCGCTTTCGTGAGTCGAAACATTATGATCGTTCACGACAATCACATGTAGGTATAATTATTTGTAGCTCCTAAATAGATGATATTATTGCGTGAGAAATTCTCGTGGTTTTTTTCTTCGTTTGTTTGTGGTCTACGCATAAAAATAAAAGGAAATGCGCATTACCAAGCACACAAAATTGGTAGTGGTAAGTTGTATGCAGTAATAGGTGCTTTATTTTGAATTTAAGTAGGTACCCGAACTACTAAGGCAAGGGAATATGGAAACACAAGATGAGTGTAAATTGTTACATTTTGAGATGATAATGTATAAGATTTAAAATTTAAGTTCAACAAACAATTAAACATTCAATAATATAGAATTTAAAAAAAAAAACTAAATTTAGAGATAGATTAGTAGCTTACAGTGCGTAAGTTTTCACAACATTATACTAAATGTAATTAGCGTTTTGCCAAATTTGCACAAGGTTTAATTTGCTTTGCGTAGAACAAAATACTCGTAGTCAAGTTAAGGAACATTTTGAAAGATATGAGTGTAATTGATGGACTGGTAAGGTACCTAATGGGCAATAATTCTAGTCTGCTAGCCATGCGTCATGTATGAAGGGTGGGTTTGTGGTATTGATCGATGTGAAGGCGATCTGACGACTGTGTGGGACAGTACCTACGCAAGTTATTGCTCTATGGTGTCCACTAATACCTTGCACAAGTTGACTTGCGCAAGCGACTTCCAACGCTCGCGCAAGTGGACTTCTGCAAGTTTTAGTGACCTGCCGAACTTGCGGCAAGTCCCACGTGTATGAAAATAAAAAATTGCAGCCGGCTGAAACAAGCAATTGACTTCTGCAAGATCTTGCAGAAGTTACTTGCCAGTGGACGCTCTGCTTATTATTGCATGGCAATGATTTATGCACATAGACGTAATTCAAAGAAATATTTCAGAATATTATCCAAACAATATAGGGGAAATGTAAGTCTACCTATCTATCTTCTATAGCTATACCAATATATAAAGCGGAAGAGTTTGTTTGTTTGTTTGAACGCGCTAATCTTATGAACCAAAAGAAAAAAATATCTCTGCATTTGATAGCTTAACACTTGAGGAAGGTTATATGATTCTTATCATTCATCACCAACATATACCATCACTACGGAGGCAAAGCCGTTAGGGCGCTGCTAGTATTTTATCTATACTTACATATTATTTTTTATTTTAATAACACCACAATAAAACAATAAACATTATCATGGCCGTGGCTAATGATTAGACAAGAAACGATAGGAAAATTGCGTACAATTATAATTTTTGACACATCTTCGGCATAAGTATAAATAGACATGTAATTGTGAACAAATTATCATGTTGGACCGGTTTGTGATCATTTTTTTTAGCTGATTGTGAATGATTTTCAACCATAGTGCATAAACTACAGTCAATGACGAAAGTATTTTGACTTTAAAACTAGTAAACATTTGATCACAATTTTTAAGTCTTTCCTTTCAATCTGCGGTGACAGAGCTTTTTACAAGGCTGAAACTGTAAATCATTATGTTCTTTGTCAGTGAAAACTATTTAAGTATAAAAACGTTCTGCAGCATACATGCATATATATCACGCCTCTTTCCCACAGGGGTAGGCAGAGACAACGGACCACTTGCTATGACCCTGACACACCTCTTTCGCCTCATTCATTCTCATCCCATTCTTCATACAAGCTCGCCGGTTTAGGGTACTTTTTACTTTCCTTTTTTTTTTAATTTTTCCTCACTAGAAGTGAAGAAAAGTGAAGGACGAAGACAGTGGACAGTCGATGCAAATCAATTAGCACCGCATTCGTGCGAGCAACCACGCGGAAAGGGGGCTAATCCAGCCGCAAGTGGACACACAGCCTGCCTCATTAGGCCCCCGCCCTACATACTCCTGCAACTCGTTTCACTAATTGCCCAACAGTTTTTATATCACTGCAATGCAAGGTAATCAACAACCTTGTTCAACAATCTTAAAAAATAATGATGTGTTACCATTCAGTATCAGGGAAATAGAAAGGTCCATTAGCGGAATTATTTTATACAAACGATTGAACAAACGTTTAAATCCACTTAGGAAACCTTATGACGCAGGAAATAAAGGTCATATTAAAACGAATACAAGTACAATGGTAATATAAATGTGGCACGAGCGCATTAGTTTTTTACACAGGTTCGTGACTTCCCGAACATTATGTAGTTTTTGCAACAAATAGGTTATTGGAACTGAACAGCTCTGAACGGTGGACTGCCATCCGCGATGACAATTTTCCAAAAACATGTTATAAGTATTTAGATTTGATTACAGTCGGAATGCCCCTATCAGGAAATTTCTGCAACCGAGCAATAAGGAAAGCAGAACATTTGTTACACATGTCATATTATTATCTAACACTAATTTTAGAAAACGAAACAAGTTAAGAACGGTATAAAAATATATTTAGGAGAATGACATGACAATTGACATAAAACTGCGGTTTGGTAAAAAAAATCTTAGACGAAAAGAAAATTAGCGAAATAAATACAGCCACCCTACCTGAAATGGCTAAATTCGCAAGAAGGGAGTTCTTAGTGAGGGAAGGGCCGACGATTTACTCCTTGTAGGGTGAAACAAAGGAAATGAACGTCTGTGAACCTACCTACCCCCAACGTGTATCGTAGGGTAGGTGAGGGGGGCTAGACTCAAACAAATGCTTTCCTTCCCCGACCAAGACACGATTTAGGGGTAGCTTTAAGAAAACTTCACATTACGACACTTTCCGGTAGTTAACAAGCTCTAAACAAGTTAAAGAACCAGAAGTGTGGGAAGCAATATAGATGTTAAACAAAAAACAAATTACCTAAAGAAAGATAGTACAACTAAGCCCATAGAAAGAACATTTTGATTAAGGGAATTGCAACGATTAACCAAGTACTCAATAAAGGATACGAGTAATGTACCGTCATAATAAAAGATGAATACCATAAATATGTAACTGAATCCAATGGCATGAACTGGGCACTTTGTTTTGATAACAATATGTCTTCGATATGAATTTTAAAGATGATATCAAAAACGAACTGATACATGAATCGTTCCAGAAACGAAAGCCTAGCAATTTATACAGGAAAGGGTGAATTCAAATAGGAAGACGGCACGGAACCGACCGATTAACAGGAGTTATATCATTGCCCCACTGAAGCGATTATAACAGTGAGGGGTGAATATTGAAAAGCCACTGACCTAGGGGTCAATGCCTAGACGAGTGATGTATAGATTTCAAAACAGAGATACCGAATTTACAAGGACATAGTTCTTACCTTTCATAAAATTCTCCATCGACCTCATCGCCCCATGTTTCCATCCAAAAATCCAAATCACTCATTTCAATAGCCGTCTGCAAATCTAGCTTTTCAAAATTAAACCGGTCGCAAACCAACTGTGACCTACGTGGAACGGATCTGAAGGTTGCTCATGTAATACTGATTATACTGAAGTGTGGTCTGGTCCAGGCATCGCATCATCACAATTAGAGCAATCATATCCCTGCCCACTCGGCCGATGACTGTAGCAGCATTAGTCAGATTATAACCTTAGCCTGTCTCGTGGAGGCCTCAATCGTTTACGTATCTAAGAATTACTGAATACGATAAAGAACTGCATATTGCCTTATTCCAAAGGTCGTTTTAATGGATTTTTGTTTTGCAAAATTTATATGTGTATTAACACGAGCTCAAACGGTGAAGGAAAACATCGAGAGGAAACCAGTTAGTATTCAAATAGGCGGCGACGGGCTTGCAACCTGTCACGTACGGTATACTAACTTCCACAAAATGTGGATATGTACCAAAAATGTATTTGGACTTTGGACGTGCCTCTCGACTACCCTCTTAAACTTAAACTTCCACAAAATGTGGATATGTACCAAAAATGTATTTGGACTTTGGACGTGCCTCTCGACTACCCTCTTAAACATCATCAAAGGGATCTGAGAGAATGTTTACTGTCTTTGTGATCTTGAGTACCTATGGATTTGGAAAGACTGAATAAAACCAGTCCAAGTAAGAATCAATGTTTGAAATTCGAGAATAAAACAAATTCTATCAACGAACGACACTTTGAAAGTAAAAAGTTCAGAGTGAACTGTATAGAGCGAACGTTTACGTGACAGCCCGCGAGAGCGCAGTAAAAAGCAGCGCGTGTCTATCGCGGCCTGCTTGCTGGCTCTGTACTCTGTAGTTCTGAATTAGGGACAAGGGAGGTAGCTATGAGGATTGTGAAAGTAGCGATTTGTAGATCCCACAAAATTTCAGCTGCAACATCGATTGCCGGTGGTTCAATCGACAGAGCGAGTCCACGTGTAATTTGAACTCTTCAGCCATGTACGAATAAGAATGTGGGATTTAATCTTTGGGCTATTATAAATCTTAAAAATTCCTAAGTGTGAGGTAACACTGCAAATAAAAATAAATCAGGAGAATTTCATATAAATCAGCATTGTATAGTTACGAGATTAGTTATCATGAAAAATAATGAAAACACCATATCAAAGTAACCGAGTTTTATGTAGGTAGGTACCTATATTTTTACAGAACGAGGAAGATTGCTCCAAACTTGAATAGCGATATTCTTAAAATGTCTGAAACGTCTTGAAGGAATGAAACGTCTTCAGCACATTGAGTTCGTAGAATTGTCGCATCCTTATTATGAAGGCCCCAATACCGCGGCTGTCCCGGATCTTTGTTATTTCGATCGGGAACCAGGACAACGGGGAATTGGGAGAGCGCCCGCATTCTTACGCATTGTTTAGTTAGGCGTTATGACTTGTCGCTTTAAATGTTGATAAATAATGCTACTTACCGTGGCTTGCTTGCTATGGTCAACTTTGACGAACTAATTGGTTTCTCTTAAAAAGTTTCTCTCTTAGAAATGATAATATTTTGAAGTGAATTCAATATTTGATAAAGTCATTTTAAAATGTAGTAATCTTCCATACATAAAATGATGTCTCGTATCAGTCAGAGCCGAATTACACTAGTTCGTAAAGTTAGTTATCTTTTTACAAAAATTCGTATAAGCCGAGAATGATAGCACCTTGTCTTGTTTTTCTTATTCGCGGTCGTTCATCGTTCGCAGAGTTCGAACTCGGAGTTCGAACTCTGCGTGAATCAATTTCTGAATATGGTCTAACTGAGTTAGTATTCTATATCAAGCATATTATGCTATGAGTTTATCACGTGAAATGCTAACTACTTGCAGAAAGTTTCTAATGTGTATTTGGACGTGCCTGACTAACCCCTATACAGGGTGAATTTTTGAGATGGGGCAGTAAGGGCAGCTACCTTAATCGTTGTAGCTAGAGGAAAACGTTCTTAGGAGACCATCCTTAATTTTTGAAAATATTTCGACCTGCATTCACAGATTTTGAAAAAAATGTACAGTCAGCGAGAAAATGGGCACTTTACACAAAAACTTTTTTTGATGCCAATCGATCCTGTTTCATCTAAGGATTAAAAGGCTCTTTCAGAGCAACTGAGGTTAGAGTACTAGAAAAGTCAGAAAACGCTAAAATGTATTTCTGATACAAGACAGTAAGGGCTACCTTAACCGTTGTAGCTAGAGGAAAACGTTCTTAGGAGACTGTCCTTAACTTTTGAAGATATGTCGACCTGTATCCACAGATTTTGAAAAAAATGTACAGTCAGCGAGAAAATGGGCAATTTACACAAAAACTTTTTTTGATGCCAGTCGATCCTATTTCATCTAAGAATTAAAAGACTCTATGGGACCAACTGAGGCAAGAGTACTACAATAGTCAGAAAACGCAAAAAACCTTGATTATACGTTTCGTACGAAATCATTTTGTCATTTGTCATCATTTTTCATCATTTTGTCGAAATATCTTCAAAAGTAAGGGTAGTCTCCTAAGAACGTTCTTCTGTAGCTACAACGGTTAAGGTAGCTGCCCTTACTCCTCCGTCTCAAAAATACATTTTACCAATTTCTGACTTTTCTAGTACTCTTACCTGAGTTGGTCCGATAGTGCCTTTTAATCCTTAGATGAAACAGGATCGATTGGCATCAAAAAAAGTTTTTGTGTAAATTGCCCATTTTCTCGCTGACTGTACATTTTTTTCAAAATCTGTGGATACAGGTCGACATATCTTCAAAAGTTAAGGACAGTCTCCTAAGAACGTTTTCCTCTAGCTACAACGGTTAAGGTAGCCCTTACTGTCTTGTATCAGAAATACATTTTAGCGTTTTCTGACTTTTCTAGTACTCTAACCCCAGTTGGTCTGAAAGAGCCTTTTAATCCTTAGATGAAACAGGATCGATTGGCATCAAAAAAAGTTTTTGTATAAAGTGCCCATTTTCTCGCTGACTGTACATTTTTTTCAAAATCTGTGAATGCAAGTCTTAATACCTTCAAAAGTTAAGGATAGTCTCCTAAGAACGTTTTCCTCTAGCTACAACGGTTAAGGTAGCTGCCCTTACTGCCCCATCTCAAAAATTCACCCTGTAGATCTCGAATACCTGAAGACCTGAGCGAATGTACCGTGCATATGAATACAGTCGTAAGCCTGTTAAATTATTTAAACGAAGTTCTGAAAGCATGTCCCGTCTCAATCCGTATGTATTTAAGGTACAATTAAATCGATTCAATAACAAAGTATCGGATGGCCTTGTGAAGGTCAAGTAAAAAGTAATAAATACTGAAACATATCCCCCCAGACGACATTAACTTCACCCACAGACCGATAGCCATCAACCCCGAGTGGTGGGGAGTCGGCTGGACACGCTTTTCGTGACCATTCTCCCGCTTGCACCACACAACTCAATATTACGTCATAATTATGGACTGTCTGGTCTGAGGCATATTGTTTAATTTGCTGATGATTACCATGCCATGTTAGTATACTACTAAACAACAAATCCATTGGCAATTGGGATTAGAACAAGTTCTTCGTATTGCAAGTCTAGACACTTTTTCATTCAGCTGCTAAATGTTGCATTGTCAAGAAATGTAGCATTGTCAAGATATGTAGCATTTGTGATTCTGTCAAGCCAGAAATTAGGAAACAGTAAGTAAGTAAGTTCGTATGAGCAAGTGGCCAACTCTGGTGACGGAGTTTTTAGGCCGCCTAAAGGCCTCCGTCATGGCTTAACGACTTAAAAGCCGGGACCGACATTTAACGTGCCCAGTGAGACAGTGAAACCAGATAATAAAGCACATCAACCCAGCAGGACCGGAAGGAAGGATGTGCTCAGCAAGGTGCCACAGAATCTGTGAAGCTGCTAGAGGAGACTCACCGGATGCGGTTGGTGTCGCGGTGCGCGCTCTCCACGGTGACGAGGAAGACTGCGTGCGAGCGCGAGGAGTGCTCGTCCATGTCGGTGCTGGTGGCTGCAGGCGTCAGCTGGAGGCGCTAGAGGAGACTCACCGGATGCGGTTGGTGTCGCGGTGCGCGCTCTCCACGGTGACGAGGAAGACTGCGTGCGAGCGCGAGGAGTGCTCGTCCATGTCGGTGCTGGTGGCTGCAGGCGTCAGCTGGAGGCGCTAGAGGAGACTCACCGGATGCGGTTGGTGTCGCGGTGCGCGCTCTCCACGGTGACGAGGAAGACTGCGTGCGAGCGCGAGGAGTGCTCGTCCATGTCGGTGCTGGTGGCTGCAGGCGTCAGCTGGAGGCGCTAGAGGAGACTCACCGGATGCGGTTGGTGTCGCGGTGCGCGCTCTCCACGGTGACGAGGAAGACTGCGTGCGAGCGCGAGGAGTGCTCGTCCATGTCGGTGCTGGTGGCTGCAGGCGTCAGCTGGAGGCGCTAGAGGAGACTCACCGGATGCGGTTGGTGTCGCGGTGCGCGCTCTCCACGGTGACGAGGAAGACTGCGTGCGAGCGCGAGGAGTGCTCGTCCATGTCGGTGCTGGTGGCTGCAGGCGTCAGCTGGAGGCGCTAGAGGAGACTCACCGGATGCGGTTGGTGTCGCGGTGCGCGCTCTCCACGGTGACGAGGAAGACTGCGTGCGAGCGCGAGGAGTGCTCGTCCATGTCGGTGCTGGTGGCTGCAGGCGTCAGCTGGAGGCGCTAGAGGAGACTCACCGGATGCGGTTGGTGTCGCGGTGCGCGCTCTCCACGGTGACGAGGAAGACTGCGTGCGAGCGCGAGGAGTGCTCGTTCATGTCGGTGCGCGCGGCGGCGCGGTGCTTGTTGCCCGTGCGCATCACGCGCACCATCTCCGCCGCGGACTTGCACACCACAGACGTCATCTCAGGGATGTAGAAGCCGTTCAGCTCCTGCTGCATTCACAGATAGAATGGTCAGACAAATTGAAATGCTTTTGAAAGGGTTGTAGTGGTAGTTGTTAGACTAGTCAGGTCGAATGGAATTCTAACTTGAGAAATGGCAGAGGATCGCTAAAACAGGGATTAGTGGCAGATTTTGGAAGAGACCTTTGCGTAGCAATGGGACACGTTAGGTTAACAAAGGAAAACTAATCTTTAGTGTAGGTATTTCGTTGGAGAATCTATCCGACAATGGCATAACAACCGCGTAATCAGGAATCTCAACCTCGGCATAGTTTAACGAAAGCATTTGTTTGCGTCGAAAAGTTTGTAACAATTTGTCACAGCATTCGCGGCCTTGATCTTACGCACCTTGAATCTTTGTGCACCGTTTATAAACAACAGTTATGTTCAACGATGCTGTCATAGGGACTGCTCTATGTGTATTACGTAACAGATGTATCAAAGTTTGCACAATTGCTCGAAAGAGCTGTTTTGGACGCATCCGCCGATGTCGAGTACAAGGCTGCTATTGCGAATTGCGTCACCTACGAGTACATACTGAAACCATTGCCATATTTACACAAAGCAAATTGCCTTTATTTGGAAGTAGTGTATGTAGTATTATTAAATCAGACTGTTGAAATGATACAATAGGCAGCTCAATTATTTAAGTTTTTGTTGTATTACGCATCGCCATAACACGTGTAGAGGCAACATCATGTTTATTATTGGCGAATCTGTTAACACATCTCTTCTAGACACGCTTTTTTTTTTATTGAATACTTTTACACTGCATACCTTCATACATTTTTTGTTTCTTTAACTTTACATTATTCATTTGTTTACTATTTCTTACGTCTTGTTCCATTTTTGGGACATCCATGCAGCAGGACTTACAACATTTATCTAAAGGAGGTCGCCGATCGTTGGCGTCGATGGTAATTTTTAGGGTATTTTAGACGTTAGCTTGTAATGTAGGTACATAGGGTAAAACCCCCAATTATTGGCCCTTTAAGGATCTTGATGTACTTAAATCATGATAACTGTCTTTGTTATGTGTGGCGAACAAAAAAAAAGTTGTCAAAATGATAGAATGAAAGTTAATTGATGTTTTTAATACATGGGAAATGTACTTAAACATAGTTTTGTATTTATTTTTTTGCGGTTTATTTAAAAACATGATTTTACCAATTATGGGCATACTTTGACTAATTACTGGCATAAGTTGGACCAATTTATTGGTCCTTCTAACTGTTAAGTAAATTGAAAGAAATCGCTTAAAGAGAGCTTAAAATACATTCGTAAAGACTTACTTATTATTTTTCTTCATTCTTGTCATCAAACTCAGACTAAAAATTCTCTATTTTAGCTATAGTGCAGCTGAGATGCAGTATTTTGTTTTGCTTGGTTTCATTAATTGTCTGTTAATAACATTAATATAGTCACTATAATTTTCGTCTTTTTGTCTTGTTTTTCATTCGAATTACAGTCTTCTTTTTGTGAGTTAAGGTTATTTCCACGGTATCTAACTTTTTACATAACACAAGTTTCGTTACACTTGTTTACTCTTTTGTTGTTTCCTTCCTAATTTCTGTTGTTTGGCTGATATTGTTAAAATTCCTCATTTTTTTGATTGATTAATTAGTTAGACCAATTATTATCAGACTTATGCTCAAACATTGGCCTAGTGTCGATAATTGGTCTGCTCATAGAAATCTCAGAAATACCAATTATTGTCATCAATGCCAATAAAATGGAAAAAACTAATTTTGCTGTACCAAATGTTGGCACTGCAATAAAAGAACGAAACCAATGTAATTCTTAAAAATTAGTGCTCAGGAAGCTCGAATAATATGTGTTGAAATGATTTAAAAACTATAGCAAAGTAAAACCCCCTGATAAACTTAGATTCGATAAAATTAAGAAAGCTCTTGCCTTAGCAAAAACATAGTTTCTCACTGCTCAAATCGAGACATTTTATTAATGTTGTTGTACCGACGCCACTATGTTTATTTTTCGTTATTTGGTTTGTCAATATTGTAGCTAATGATTTTTTTCATCGATTTCGATATGTTGAAGCACTGTGAGATTCGGTTGTTTCTTAATAAATAGGATAAATCAAAGGGGTGATAATAAATGGTGGGGGGCCAAAGTTAGGGTCGTTTACCCTAATTTCTATAATTACATATATTCAAAACACAGTCATCAAAGAGTGCGTTTCATCTAATACCACTCAGATATCAGAGCACGGATCTTTAACAAATTACCCAAATTACATTTCCCTTGACCCGGCTCACGAAACATGTCATACATAGTTATTGTTGTGGGTCTGTGGTTTGTACACAATACATCCACTATAATGAGTGGTATTGTACCTACGCCCCAGGTTTCAAGGATTCCTGCCGTGACCCCTTTTGTCCACCGATGACAAATCAGCAAATTGAGCGACCTGCGAATTAGTCTGATTACCAGCTCTTTTGTCCAACTAACGAACAGACAGACCAACAAATTTACTAGTACCTATAATCAAGAATGCGAATTTTAATGCTTAATCCCAAGATTTCAGAAAATGTCCACCGCGCCTTAGGTGTATGTACTGTATCATACAGTCGTGATTACGTTAAGTTTACACAGTACGAAATAAATGACTGTATTTCTATTTTATTGATTTAAAAATATTCTAGCTATTCCATCAATTCATTATAATCCTGATTACACAAAACATCGCCGGGCGTTAATTTATTACATCAAACAACGTAGTGTTGGACAGCATCCAAACAAAACGTACGAGTTTCATAAAATAATAGAAACTTTACAAATATCTTGCTCTGACATCACACAACGAATGCAGTATAACATTACCTGTGCCTGGGAAAAACTGCCTGCAGTTAGTTTAGCTCGGGTAGATAAGAGTCGACGGCAATCGATATGGATTCATTATCGAGCTGATACATAATTTATTGATAACGCGACCCTGAAACCGCTTCAGGTGTTGACCACGGAAGCGTAAAAAAGAGTAGCATCGTTTTCGTCCATAAGTAGAATACAATACTGCAGCGAAACTATTTCAATCTGAATATGGAAGTACTTTCTTTCACGGGCGACATGCTTTGTATAATAAAGAAACCCATAATCTTTGTAACGATTAAGTCGTTGCGTATACTCTCAGTTCAACACCCATGATATAAATTAACCCAGAAAATGGAACATCTACGACTACGTATAGGAAATAAGAAGATCAAATACCTTCTTCATTGTTTCATGTACCGCTTCGAGAGAGCATTATTGATTTCAGAATGCCGATACAGCTATTGTCTGCCTCATGTCATATTATGTTATGAAGTATTGCTGATATTGGAGCTAGATTTCAATCAGAAACTTCTTAACATTATTTAAATAAAAATATTATTACAGGATTTACATTGTAAATATTTAAACTTAAGTGACGGTCGTTTTTAAAACTTTATCTTTCGCTATCGACTTTTAATCGAAAGCTAACAATACAATATTTTCTAAATATAATACCGCATCAATAAAGAACTATGCTCAATACTTATTCTATTAAAATCCCATCTTCTCCATATCTGCTAGTGTAAATAATGACCATTTACATAACAAATAGGTGAAACCTTGCCATCGCCGACCATAACACCATCAAGTACGAGTGATGTCATCGTACGGTCACACCGGTACCGGCTGTTTGCAGGCACAGACTGATAGCTATACTAGTCAGCTAGTCAGCTGTATTTAGAGCCAAACTAGGGTAGATGTATGAGATAAATGTTTCAGAACAGGAATGATATGAGTAAGAAATTCCAGAGAGTCTGTTTTCTTGATTTTTGTCACCTGAATTTTTGTTAATTGAAGCGCTCGTGGCGTAGCTTGCTTAGACGTTCTTGATTGCTCATTGAAGTTAAGCAGCGTTATACGCGGTCACAATTTTGATGGGTTGACCGCAAGTGACATAACGAGCTGAGCGCTTTCGTGCTTCGAAGAGCACGTCAAATTGTCGGTCCCGGCTTTTAAGTCGTTAAGCCATAACGGAGGCCTTAGGCGGCCTAAATCCTCCGTCACCAGAGTTGGCCACTTGATCATCCGTTACTTTTTACAGTTAATTCAAACCAAGATTCTCTATAGAGAAGATTTTGAGTAAGCACTTTGCCGATCAATACTTCACCCTAAAGAGACCTCGACTCACGTTTACGCATATAATCTAGGCAGAGGTTAAAGTTCATCAGGGTTATCTGGAAATATCTAGAATTTACTGGGTGTTATTTATCTAGCAGATAACTTTAGTACCGTTTACACCTACTAACTAGCACCTGGTTTAAAAAGCTAGCAGACATCGGTTCGATGTCGAGGTTCTTCAAAATTCGCGAATAAACGCTTGATTGACAACATCACACACAGTTGTATTATTTGTCAAGCAATATGTGGTTTGGCTTTACTACATCTATGGGGATAAATAAGAAACACGTTGCGTCAATGTTGACCGAAGACGCGACTGTGAGTAACTTATCTTCAGCAAACTTTGTTTTACTTCGGTAATTGCTTGTGAAATTGACTGACGATGCAAAGTCACCTTTTGCAAATACTTTCAAATGTTTTAGAGTGCTTTTTAGTTTTGCGATAGCAAGGTAAACACGGTTCTCTTAAAGTAAAGTATAGATGAGCATAAGTTCTAATGGGAGCTTCCTTGAATGATGCAACCGAGCCGTTTGCAACTAATGAATATGCATAATCTCAATGAAAGCAAGTTTTCAAACAAAGTACACCCAAGGAAGTCGAAGTCAATGGTCATCCATTCAATAAAGGCACAAGTATCTCGTCTCAACTCTTGTTGCTGAGAAGAACCAGGTAACTGTCATGGATTGGGGCCTAGTTTTAAAGTTTAGCAGATATAGGAACTTTTCAATGGATCACAGAATGTTGCTGTTTTATTAGTAGAAGATAAGTGGTATTTTCGGCGATAGCGTAAACATAGCAGCATCCATTAACGAATGCACTCAAAGCGGGAAAGCTTCCCCTTGACATTGGCGCGGCGCCAGACATCAATTACAGCGTTATCACGTCCAAGACCAGAGAATCTCTAACAGTTACTACGTGCAGGATTTACTAGCTCCCGTATCGGTCAAGGAGCCAATTGCTTTTTGCCAATCTATATGTTAAACACTTCAAAATTTGTCGTTTAACTCAAGATTGAAAAAAAGAAATAGAAAAAAAAAACATACATACAGCCGAACATAGAACCTCCTCATTTTTGGAAGTCGGTTAAATAGTTTTTAGACCCGACAGGCTGATGGATTCATATTATGAACTAGCAGCGTCCTCGCGGCGTTGCCCCCGTGGTGATGGTGTATGATGATGATGATGAAAAATAGCCTATAACCGTTCTCAAGAGTTTATTCTATCAAACATAGAAATAATTTTTCAAATCCGACTGGTAGTTCCTGAGATTAGCGCGTTCAAACAAACAAACTCTTCCGTTTTATACGTATGTTGGTATAGATCAGTGGTTCCCAAACTTTTTTTTCTCATGGACCCCTTTCAATATTTTACTGGTTTCGGTGGACCCCCTGCTGCTACATTTCTACTATATTCCCAAAATTTCTCGCCAACGTGGACCCCTTTCAAATCTCCCGTGGACCCCTGGGGGTCCACCTGGACCACTTTGGGAATCACTGGTATAGATGAATGTACGTGCACTGTGACCATCTATCACACGTAAGTCGGCTGATTGCGATGCGGCGCGGGCCCGAACAATGACGTTTACAAGATAATACATGCATTTCCTTTTTCGTGTCGCGTGCGTACAGGTATTGTTTGCTTTATACTCGTACTACGTTAACATGGTAACAGACTGTTATGGACATGGCTTAGTCGTAAGATAACTAATTGTATGCCAAGGTTTTGACCGGTTATCTGATGGAAAGAAACGGTTATAAAAACGGTGTCCAAAAGAACGCGTCTAAAGAAAAACTCTTCAAAGCCACGAAAAGGTCACTTCATAAGGTCAAGGAAAGAAAATTAATTGGATTTTTATAGTGGCATCATGTTGCAACTGCTGCAAAGAAATCGAGCATATAATCAGAATAGAATAGAATAGAAATCATCATGGGCGTATATAATACTAGTAGTTCGCCCCGAACTGAGATCTCGCGCACCGTTGTGTTGATAGCCTAGATTTGGACTTGTTTCTGACTACCCCTATACCTACGTTAAGTGCTCCTTCTAGTGTTTACCACACAATGATATCTAATGCACTACCTCAGTATGGTAAAGATTATAGGCATGCATGCAATACATTAGGTAAGTCGTGTCGTGTTTATATTCAATAGTTGACCCCGCGAACTTCGTACCGCGCCTCAGGGAAGGCCTCTTAGTTCGAGAAATTATTAAAATAGCAGTTCAATACAAAATGTATGAGAAAATCAATTCCCTTCCCCTCCCCCTCCCTCTCCGCCTCCCTCCCCTCCCCTCCCCCTCCCCTCCCCCTCCCCTCCCCCTCCCCTCCTCTCCCCCTCCCCTCCCCCTCCTCTCCCCCTCCCCTCCCCTCCCCCTCCGTCTCCCCCTCCCCCTCCGTCTCCCTCTATAATTTTGGTACATGCCCAGCCCACTATTTGCAGGAGTTAGCATTTGCATACGTGACAAGTTGCAAGCCCATCGCCGCTATTAGAACGTTAACTGGTTTCCTCACGATGTTTTCTTTCACCGTTTAGAGCTCGTGTTAATGCGCATTTAAATTTTTCTAATTTTCGAAAAATCCATTGATGAGCACGGCCAGGGTTCGAACTTACGACCTATGAATCGAAAATCGAGCACTCTTCCACTCGGCCAACACGGCTTTTATTTTCAATCTCAAGGAAAAATATCAAGAAGCAACTAAAATCATTGCAAACCAAACCACAACGATGCCACACTCTTTGTCTGTTAACCAGACCTCCGAATACATCGAAACTCTATGAAACGGGAGCTCTCTCCATACATCCGTTAATTGGTTTTCATCATTTTTCTTTTTCTCTGTATTTCAAAAACTATAGAACCTAGAAGAAAACTAAAAACCATTTTGGAATGTATAAATTGAGTACTTTCATATGACACCCCACTCAATATATTTGGGTAACTTTGAAAAAAATTTACCCCCTTGGGAACCCCATATCTTTACAACCCCTTCATCGATTACGCTCATACGCTCCACAGCAAATTTCCATAGCACAACCTATTGACCTATCAAGTTTCATACAGATTGGATAAGCGGTTAGATAGTTATGCGAGAACATAAAAATGAAACATACAAATATACAAACATACAAACATACAAAGCAAAATCGCCTAACTTGCCACTAAGATCTTCGCTCGCTTCGCTCGCTCGATCGATTAGCAAGAGCAAAAAAAAATCGCGGAATAGATATACAGTACCTTTTAATTTGTATCCGCCGATATGAGATATCCGTGATACAGGTGGTTCATAACATAACGTTCAAAGAAAAAAATTTGGAACAGTTGAACCCCATGAAGTTCGGGAGAAACCTAGTCAATCTTTGTATTTTGGAACCCTTGGACACCCCTACAACAAAGCTATAGCTATGCCCATGGAAATCGTTAGAATAGAAATCACATACCTGCCCTCGTATCGTGAGCTTCTTGCAGTCCTTAGAGAGCAGATCCCTCACGTCCTCCAGATAGAGCTCCACGTAGGAGCAGGAGACGAGGTGGGTGACGTCGGGCGAGGCGCTGTTCTCGATGTGAGCCCAGATGTGGCGGAAGGCGCGCGGGATGATGCCCTCGTGCTCCGGCGTGCCCTCCATGGTGTGCGTCTTGCCCGTGCCCGTCTGTCCGTACGCGAACACGCAGCCGTTGAACCCGTCCAGCACGGACGCCACCAGCGGACGCACCTGGACATACCAATCGATGTCAAAGTCATGGTCATCATTATCATCATTCACAGCCCGATGCCCACTGCTGGGTATAGGCCTCCCTAAGCTTGTGACATCCACTACGATCCTGTGCTAGTCTCATCAACTGACGCCCCACGACGTGAACTATGTCGTCGACCCACCTCATGGTCAAGTAGCATCTATTCAGTAAGACCGCTGGGGTCACATACTTAATACAATATGACACGACGTCATGAACCCACTGCGAGTATATCACAATATTTATCGTAGCTCCCTTATTTCCCAGATGTTCATAAAATTTTGTTTCCAGATTTCTATAAATAAAATGGGTAGATTCACTGCCAAAACTGCTAAATGCTAGGATGACCTCATCGATGCAGCAGTTTTAATATAATTCCTACTTTTAGATGGAACAAGCGATTGCAAAAATGACGCGTTCTACATTTTACATTTTACTACAGGTACACTTAGATGTTCTAACGATGTATTTAGACGCATAACTTTTTGTTACAGCTATTAGATAAGATATAATTACCTATGATGATGGCGTTTTTATACGCATCATCAACAAAAACCTATGCGTATAAATACAAATCAAGTAGGTGGTTGGAACAGACTTATAACATTGTAGGTGTCAAATAGGTATTAGGTTAGGACGGACCTGTGACTAGCCACCTGTACCAGACTTATTCAAATGATCACAAATCTCTGATGATCTGAACTGGAACAGTTCTCTCTGTACGTCCTTTGTGACGTAAGTGTGTTTATTTTTACCCGACTGCGCAAAGCAAAGGAAGGGTAATGTGTTTATCAGTCTATGTATGTAGGTATGTATGTTTGGATGTTTCTATGTGGCATTCTAGAGGCCAAACGCGTGGACCGATTTTGATGATTCTTACGTCAATCGATTCGTCTGAACCTTGGGAGTGTTGTTATAGGCATGACAGTAATCAAAATTCACCAGTGCCACCACCAGACGCCTTAATGTCAAAATTAAAAAAATCAAAATCGTCACACCATGTCAAGTGGGGTATCGTTGAATAGGTATTTTAAAATCAACTTTATGTTTCTTTTACCATTTTTCATTTTAAGTAATAGTTTAAGAAAAATAACGGTTTAAAGTTGATTAATAATTATTCTCGCTATGGATGTTTCTATGTGGCACTCTAGAGGCCAAACGCGTGGACCGATTTTGATGATTCTAACGTCAATCGATTTGTCTCAACCTTGCGAGTGTCACTAAAGACATGAAAGTAATCAAAATTAACCAGTGTTACAACCAGACGCCATATTGTCAAAATTGAAAAACTCAAAATTGACGAACTATGTCAAGTGGGGTATCGTTGAATAGGTATTTAAAAATCAATGTTAGGTTTCTTTTACTATTTTTCATTTTAAATAATAGCTTAGGAAATATAACGGTTTAAAATTCTGTTTGTGTGTATCTTGGCCGCGCATCACGTCTCGGTCGAACGAAACTACTGGACGGATTTAAATGAAACTTGGTATTATTTGAGTGCATACATACTATACTACTACGAGGTATAAATAGGATACTTTTGATTACTATACCTACTTACTTACTGAAATTCAAGACGGTTCCCTTGGGAGAGGAAATGAAAATCAAAATGAGTAGGTAGGTATCTGGTTGTAATTCATTAACACATAGTACGATTTTATTGATTCTTTTTACCCGACTGCGCAACGCAAAGGAAGGGTAATTTTGTTAGAAAGTAGGTATGTACCTACTTTAAAATGTTCTGTAAAAATTTCAAGGTCATCGGTTTTGTAGTTCAGAAGTTACAAACATCGCAACCCTCAGTATTATTTTTTATTTACATTAATTACCAAAAACACAACTAGATGTCGCTGCTAAATCTGAACCAATCCTAGATCGCGCTATCGTTGCGTTTTGAAAAGTTTACCTATTCTATCAATTTTTGAGGGCCATTATCGAAAGTTTTTGATATTATTGGATTGGATTGAATTATTGGCTGATGGGGAATTGGATTGGATGGATTTGATGAATAAAATTGAATAAATAATTAGGGCGATACGAAGTTACTTAGTTTAGTTGGTTTATTAATTTCTTGTTGGGTAGGTAATAGTTAATCAAGGTATTTTAAAATCAACTTTATCATAACTAAAAAGTGTTAAATAAAAAAATATTTTAAAAAAACAAAAACCCGACTGCGTCAAAACTAAAAAGAAAAAAACAAGCCTGCAAAGAATTACTCACAGTCGGGACCCATAACATTGGGAAGATTTGATTGGTAATAAAATGAATGGGTACCGACTGTGAGTAATTCTTTGCAGGCTTGTTTTTTTCTTTTTAGTTTTGACGCAGTCGGGTTTTTGTTTTTTTAAAATATTTTTTTATTAATATTTAAAAACAGGCGGAACTCTGAATTGCACCTGCAGTTAACCTCGAACAAAAAGACGTCATGCAAACATCAAACACGTGCGGTCGTCGAATCGTTAACGCGCAACAATGTTCAACAACATGGTCGAGATTCCTAAACAATGTCCAACAACATTGTCCACAGAATCGGCAGCGTCGAGAGCACGTTTTCAAAATATTGACGCATAACAAAGATGGGCGAAATAACACTTTATGGCGAGATTGCAGCTCGTAAATGTAGCAGGTGTAATAAAGTGCAATCGTTACAGCGACGCCTGATAAAACATACCAAACTACTTTTTTGCAATGATGGATGAAACAGTAAACACATTAAAATCTAAATAATCTCTGCTAACGGAGCATGACACACAAAATACTTCAGAAAAAAGTTTACGAGAGAAATCATTCTAGCAGAACGACATTTTCAGTGAAAAAAGGCTTTTAAGTCGTTAAGACATGACGGAGGCCTTTAGGCGGCCTAAAAACTCCCGTCACCAGAGTTGGCCACTTGCTCATACGAACTTTTAGTAAAACAAACAAGGCTAGGCTTGCAATCATTTAGTGAATACATCTCAAGCCCTACACTCATAGCGTGTCGAGGTCACTTCGCCCACAGCCGGCAGCCTGAATCATGGATTAGTGGAAAAATGAGACCTTGGTCAGCGAGGTGAGGCTTTGAAAGTCGAGGACGAACAAAAGGCTGCTGGTACCGCGTGGGATGCGCTCGGAACAGGAGATTCTTTCCGAGTTATTGAACACCTAGTGTATGAGATGTGTAGGCTGTGTCAAGTTCAAATGATCGATCACGACGATAATGTTCATAGTACTCTTATCACTGATTGTAGCAAAAAACGGCTGCAGCTACTTCTTTTTCTTTTCGTATCGACTGTGGAGTGCGGAGTGGAGTGTGGAACAACTGTGGAGTGTAATGTTTCGAACTACCACTAGACGATAAACGAACTCAAAGTAACTGAATTATAAAATTAGTATTTGTAGGTATATAAGTTGTCAACTGATACTATAGTTGTGAATGTGTGTAGGCAGACAGGTGTCAAGTTCAAAACTAATTGGTCAATCAATAATACTAAGTACTTGGGGCACATGAAGACCACAATTTATGTGCCGAAGATATATGACTAGTTAGTTCTATTCAGAGACTGTATTATGAGTTTAGAACAAGTGGGCAGTGCCAATGCCAAGATTGATGGGGAATCGCACACTGTGCGAGGTACCAAACCAACTAAAGGAGTCAATGATCATGATCGAGCGGTGTTCGCTGAGTCACAGATGATAACCATATAGGAACTTCGCTAAGTCTTGACTTTTGAACCGAAGGTCGTGGGTTCGAATCCTAGTCGTGCATCACTTGATTTGAAAATTTATATGCGATTTGATATGAGCTCTAACGGTGAAGAAAATCTTCGATATTAAACCCGCGGCTCAGTCAGCATAGATACTGACCATGCATTTCCTGGGAATATGGGAATAGAATATTTAGGTGCTGGGCTAGCCAATTCTATCGCGACAATGTCTTAGACACTTCAGAGTCCCTTTGAGTGTAGTAGACCTAGACTGTTTCTTGATGCTGTATAATCAATTAGTAAAGATTTATAGCCCCAAGTTTGATAGGAAATCTGAGATTCAAACACGCATAAATTCAGAGAAAGCAAATTAAGTAAAATTACGACGTATAGACTATATTAACGTAATGATGTTAGTTAACATGCTGTCCATCACTCTTGGTATTTATAGCGTTTTCAACAATTTATCGATAAAAGCAATAACTGCGAACCCGAGGCGTGACTAATTGAGACATAAACGTTGGAGGTGGAACCAACAGCATCACCAGTGATGATAATCGTCACTTGCTTTGTTTCTGTCATTTGTGTTCGACCTCTGGTTTTTATGTAAATAAGGAAGTAATCACTTTCAATTGCAACAAAATTACACGGTCACGGAGCGAGCTTGATGTTGTATATACGATTACGAGACATATAGATCTTGTTCTTCGTAAACCAGATAAATATATTTCCTCTTTTTCAAGACAAAGAACCTAATAAAAAAATGTAGTGGTGAGGAACGGAATTTCGTTCCCTTCATTCTTGGATATTTTCCAATAGCCACAAACTACCACACCCAATAGCCAAACAAATAGAAACTATCACTACATTCACGATTACTTAGATAATAACAGTATTAAAATACTTAAATTGTTGATAGCAGATAAATAATAATCAGTGCACCAGTGCACGCTTTTACCGCCGCGTGCTCAAATTATTGTACTACACATGACGTGCAATTAACCACTTAACACGCCGATAAACCTGCATCCGTCTGGTAAGTCATGCAGATAATATTTGGGAAACTCTATAAATACAAAACATATAGGTAGGTAGTTATTAAAAAATCTGCTATTTTTCGATATTTTTGGATATTTCAAAACTTATTCCTCCAGGGTTTACCTTGATTTACATCATATCCAAAGAAACTTTTTAGATTCACTTTTAACAGGAATTCTTGGAAAAGTATAGTGACGTGTAGTGCGATAACCTGAAGTGGGCAGAATGCCGCATACATTTGGCAGTAAATACGACAGTATTCGAAGCCGCGTGCGTAATACGCGCACGACCGTAAAACATTTCACATTTGCGTGCCACTTACTGTTGTCATTTCAACTGGGTTTTGGGGATCGAGGAAGACTCAGTTACAAGATAAAAATAACTAGCTCAAAATGCCTAGGGAGACCTAACCTTGAACGACGCGTAGAGAGAAATGTTTTTATCTCCGCTGCAATCTTCATCTCAATCCGTACTATAACTACGGCGAAACGTCAAATAATAAAAAATAGTGAACGGGTGCCAATACCTGATACTCGTAAAGTTCGCAGGAGCTATGGACGATTAAAGTCACAGTGCCAGTGGTGACACGACCTGCTTTTCCCTGAATGGCGAAACAATATCGCATAAAATGAAAGAACGAATAAACTCGCGACTCGATAAAGGAAACAATGAGAACTACAAACAACAAATTTAAATAATGATGAATGGCCCTCGCGAACGAGGATACAATTCATGAATTTGCAGAACCAAGTTTACGAGTGTGATGATAAATTTCACATGAACACTTAAAAAGTTTATAAACATGATTTCGACGTCTTGGCTGATAGCCATAAAGATTCAGAAGAACTCATAGGTCATTTACTGACTCGATTCATGAACCTTCATTCCAAAGCTGGTTTCTCAAACTCAATAAATTCGTCCCATTAGATACCGATTGGTATTGAGAGATCGATAGCTACTCTATTAATTACGCGATCTTATTAACTTCCACCGGTGGTTACACTAGCGTTGCCTGGATATAAAACATTCACGTGATACAAAATCGAATGTCAACAATGTTTCGATGTAAAGTGCGAGACGCGACCACGAGGAATGATCGTACCGCGAGTCCCACCTTCTTACAAAGATAAACATTCTCCAGATCAATCGAAACATTGTCAATAATGCAATAATGGTACATAATTTTTAATAACAATCGCATGTTAGCACCGCTGTGTGGTATCTCACCATTTCATCGTAGATGGCCTGAGTGTCGGAGGTGGAGTCGTAGGCAGCATCGTATGTGAACAGCTTGTCCTGTCCCTTGGGGTTGTTGACCTGCACGGCGCCGCGCTCCGGCCACACCTTCACCACCTGGACGTCCAACAATACACACATTACTACTAGAAACCACTTCATAAATTCAACCACCGAAAAAACGTGCGTACCGACCTGGCAGGTCTACCTGGATGGCCTTACTTTACTGTTAGTTGTTGATGGCTTATCAAGACGATGGATTTTTCGTAATGCGATGGGTGAACTTGATCATCTTTAGTCGGTTTGTATGGAGGATGTTTTTTTACACATGCGATGCGGTGAAAAAATGAGTGGGTTTGATAAGACATGGCATCATGTTTTTAATCATTTGCAGCATAGGCAGCATTAGTAAGTAAAATGAATAATTAGTAAGCGACTTAATCCAGCTCCCTTCAAATAACATCTAACAATAACCAGTCAGAAAACCCTGAAAGAGCAATAATTAATCACTTAAACTAATGTTGTGCAGAATACATTATACCTAAATAGAAGTAAACGAATGTAAGGATTACAGTATTTCATATGGGCATGACCAATTTTTCCTTGAAGTGAATGAGTAAACCTTAATACCACCACCGAATCGAGCTTACGGTGCTCAGCCAGTATTAGTAAGCCGATATTTCATATTATTCAATAGGCAGTAAATAACTCGTTAGCTTTGTATTGTCCAAAACCCCAGATATTTCTGTTCATAAATTCAATAAGAACAAAAGGTCCGGGATATTTGCGCAACACGACACATCCCGAGAGAGCCGTAGCTCGCTGCCCGAACCGTGGGTTAGTGCTTTGCCCCGTCCCGGTGCCGTGCCGGACAGTTTCAGACCTGCGTGGGGGGTTCCACCTTGTTGGAGTCGATGGGCGGCAGCGGCGTGCCCGACAGCCGCTCGTACCACGGCTGGGCGCGCTGCTTCTGTCTCTTCACCTACAGATTAACGCATCTTAGGTGGATCAGGTAGAAATTCATCAACTAGGCATTTGGAAATATAGTTTGCGAGTTCCTGTTCAAATCTAATGGAGTAAACGGAAGTGCCGGAAAGCCAAATCGGTTACAAGACTAGCTACCCCAGAGAAAATATTAGCCATTACATTTGAAGAACCTAATTAATTACAAAAATACAGCAAACGGTTGCGTTTGGTGCATATTTGGACTGAATTAGATTCTAATGAATGTTATGCCACGTCGGTCACACTGACTGAGTCACAGACAGTTCTAGAACCCCTAAATCATTACTTTTATTTTATGTTTGCGTAAATCATATTGCACATACAATGTTTACAAGTGAACGGGTACATTAGTAAATAAATAGTAAGTCGACTTCGAAACAATGTTTTGAAGGTAATCTGAATTGTATTTCGCGGTTTGATGGCTGCGAGCGTGTAGCTCTGTCAGTAATGCTTTGCGGCAACAAGGTGTTGCTATCTGCTAATGATAATTAGATTAGATACCTTACATCCATCTTCAAAATACGTATCTCATCTGTCACTAAATACAACTCTTAGTTATTCTTATTTCAAATAATATTATCTAATCATTTACCATCTAAGCTAGTAGTATTATCTGCTCGCTTGGTTTGTAGTTTGTACTAGTTTGTATTTACTCGTTGTTGGTCAATATAAATTAAATAATTTATGTGTAAAAGGCTACGGCACTCCAGGCGGCTAAGGAAAGCGTCATGAAAAGAAACCTGATGATTTTCACGGGCGGTTGCGCACGCGCACACTTTCAGCTGTTATCATGTCGTAACCAGCTACTGTTGCACCCCTATGGAATCATCACAGTTTTTAGACCTAGTTTCCTGTGGAAGTTAATACGCTTGCGAAATTCTTAAAATAATAATGTCAAGTAACTAATATGTACGGCTTTGTGAAAAAAGACTAGGTAAGTACCTACCTATCTATTATTAGGTATGTGGTCAATCTGTAGATCGTTTTATTTGTTTTATCCAACGTTTTTTATAAAAGCAACGTCCATAAGCCCTGGCATCAATCACACTCCTACACACTGAGAAGATATTCAAAGAATTCGTCGAAGGCTAGCGGGTCTACCAGCAACGCTCCAGTTAGGGCCCTAACATACCGCATGACTGTACCCGTACCAACTACATGCATCTGTGGTTCTACGACCTACAAGCTATCTCATCTACGGCTCTGGCTTAGTAACTGGTAACGAAGCTAAGTTGTATGCCCTAAAAGGTTGACGCCAATGTCTCTATATCAGTGACTGATTTGTTGGTTCTCTGCGTGCGGTAAATTACGTTATTCGCTTGTCAGTTTCTTTAGATCAGTATCAATTGAATTAGGAATCTTGTAGGATATCTATAATTTAGGAATCCGTTAATTTAATAAGAGGTGTCGGTGTAGAAGGAACTATATTGAACTTCTTTCGTCAAATCTCGCAAATTTTATCACAAATCTCTTAATTTTTAGGCCACAATGATAATGGTATCTTGATGATACCAGACTTAATGGTTTAATGGCACACACGGAGCCACAATAATAGTATAATTTAAGTCGTATTTTCGTAACTAACGTAATGTGCTCGGTATAAAGAAGCTATTATTGTGCAACGTTCAGTAAACTGAAGTTCGATTTCAAATCTGTAAATCTAAAGTTGTCGGCCGACTGAAACCGCTAATGGAGGTTTCTCCGCAAGAAAAAACCCGTAGGTATTGGCAGCTAGCGACTAGTGGGCAAGAAGTGGCGAAAGAAGATGCCAGAAAAACTATAATCGATCGAGCGAGCGAAGCGAGCGAAGATCTTAGTGGTAAGTTGGGCGATTTTGCTTTGTATGTTTGTATGTTTCACGAATTGTTGTTCGAGCATAACTGTCGAACCGTTCATCCAATCTGCATGAAACTTGGTAGGTCAATAGGTTGTGGTAAGGAAATTTACGGGGGAGCATATGAGCTTAATCGATGAAGGGGTTGTGAAGATATTGGGTTCCCAAGGGGGTAAAAAATTATGAAAGTTACACAAATAAATTGAGTGGGGTGTCATACGAAAGGGCTTATTTTGTACATTCCAAAATGGTTTTTATTTTTAATCTAGGATGTATAGTTTTTGAAATACGACCAAAGACCAAAAACTACGAAACCAGAGCTGCAAGAGCTCCCGTTGCATAGAGTTTCGATGACTTCGTAGCTCATTGACTGGTCGGTCTTAAAAAGAGAGTGGCATCGTTGCGGTTTGGTTTGCAATGATTTTAGATGCTACTTGATTTATTTTCATGATAAAAAAAATTTTGATAAAGAATGAAAATAATTGGGGTAAAAAAAGTTAAGTAAACAAATATATTGAGTGGGCTGTCAAATGAAAGGTCTTTATTTGTACATTCCAAAATAGTTATTATTTTTATTCTAGGACGTATACTTTTAGAAATACGACGAGAATTCATAAATATGAAATACCTAAATGAAAAATTAGACACGACATTATGTATTGCATGCATGCCAGTATTTTTTACCATGAAGAGCTAGCGCAATAGGCATACTCGGCAGTATCAGTAGTAGCACTTGAAATTATAGGGGTAGTCAGAAGAAAGTCCAAATGTAAGCAATCTACGGTGCGCGAGATCTCAGTTCGGGGCGAACTACTAGTCAATCAGGTTCCAATCGGTGAGAAGGTACGTGTCGACTGCGCCTTCGAGAACTTGCGAATAGTTGAAATCAACCTCTGAAAAGCGGGACGACTCATTGCTTTCAAGAGGGCCTTTAAAATGTGACAAAGTACATATAAAAAAAATCATCAATCGTACATTGAATTTGCAATATAATTGAAAATGAAGGCTGCATCTATCGATTACACACGAAGGACGTGCGCCAGATGATCTATGCGTGCGCACGCGCTTGCCTTGTTGTTTGGACCGGCTCGCTGCAAATGGGCATTACTTTAGCTCAGTCAGTTGCTTATAAGATGTGGTCAAAATACGCAGATTATGTACCACTTTAATGTGTAAGGAACATTGCCAATGAAATCTCGCTTAGAGAACATAAAAGGCCGAAGAATATTACAATGGCCATCGGAACATTTCATACAGCTTTACAACAGGTGGCTAGGAAGTAACTCTCAGGCCCTCGGAAAGCCCTATAAGCTGCAGCACCCAAGGCCGGAAGCTGGCTCGGTAGCGCTGTGCCTGGCTGACTGATCGATATGTTAATAAGACACTTCATTAAACATTAGCACGTGTGGAGTGGCGACGCTTGACCGCAACTTAAAATACATAGTTGTAGGGTCGTGTCTCGCTCCTAAATCGAGATGCAGTTTTTTGGGCCGGTGAAGACCTCTGAAATATAAAACTAAGACAGACAATATAGGTAACAGGAATCCATGCACAGAGGAAGGGTGGTTTTAAAAGCAGGCCAGACATATGGCGCAATTAGACCTAGTTTTTAAAACCTGTTTGGTTGGACGTCGTATTGTGCACGCGACATGCACGCGCGGGTCTTTTGTTTTAAGCGACGCACGGAGAGAGCCTTCATTCCTTGAGAGGCGGGTCTATATCTCAACCAGCATCTTATCATCTACCTAGTCTTATCCTCAACTAAGGGAGATGATACAGTTCTAAGAAAAGATGGATGGGCTGTGCATATAGGGATGTAGGTATGCACTGTGCATGAAAGGAGAGATAACAGAGATTATGGGTTATGGAAAAATAAGGAATACAGGATTTTGTTTTAAAATTGTTGATTCTCACAAGGTAGGTAAGTATTGTATTCATAAATCATATGAATTCCTGAATATCTAATTGTTTATAGAACTAGATCAGATTTGTCTTGCAGGCCAAAGATAAAGATAATGAGATTAATGAATCATTGACTCATCTTGAAAATAAAAACAGAAAACAAAAGAATTCCTTATCTGTGAATGCTCAGTCATTAGGTAAACATTGAATGACTCAAATTGTTTCAGACAATAAATTAACAGCTCATCAGATAAAACTGTTTGAGCTTTAATGAATGGATTTAAAGTACAGTGAGAGGCTTTAGGATTCTTTGTTTTTTTTTTAGTAGGTATAATCTTTGCAGAGATTATGACGGTTTTGGGCACGCTTGATTAAACCTCAGTGGTCTAGCTAGGGTTACGTTATTTATGGTGATTCCGAAATAAATACAGAGATACCTTTTATTATAAAATACGACCCACAATAATCTGAATGAAAAAATTGCTAAATCAAACTTATTCAAACAACTAAATAAATCCTTATGCATTATACAGTTTACAATCAATGTTCTATTTAATAATAAGTAGTTGAGTAGTTGAGCTTTTGCCTGATTCGTTATAGCCTCAGTGGGCACAGCACTTGAAAAAATAAGCTTATTCATGTTCTGTGTCTATCTTGTGAGGGTTGGCCAGCCAATGGCCACTATTGCTAAAATATTAGTGGCAAGGCTAGATTCAAGGATATTGAAAAACAAATAGGTGGGCTTATCTAGGTCTAGAATATTTACTAGATAGCACTAGGATAGCAACCCTTAGGTACTGAACTGGGTCATTTCATCTACAGTACAATTTGTTTAGTGGTGTACAAATATAGTTGACATCTTGTTCTGATAAGAGATGCTCCTATTGCGGAGTTTATTCACCTCATTTTCATAACTTAGTGAACCTACATAGATCTATATAAAAATAATGATCTTAGGTAAGGTACCTACCCAATAAATAGCCAGTTAAATATTTTTAATAGAAGGTAGGTCCTTAATAATAAGGGTATGAGATTTACACTATGAAAATTAGTTATCCTCTATTTCTTTGTTTAAAAACTTTTA
Organism: Camptogramma bilineatum; assembly: GCA_958496255.1. Taxonomy (NCBI): domain Eukaryota; kingdom Metazoa; phylum Arthropoda; class Insecta; order Lepidoptera; family Geometridae; genus Camptogramma; species Camptogramma bilineatum. The sequence continues at coordinate 12,839,536 of OY292471.1, forward strand.
ATATTAGAGGTAATTGTCATAAACGAATTTAGCTGTTACCTACTTTTGTCTACTGATCTATTGTTACGCCAAGCCAGCCAGCTGAAGGCGTGAATACGCAAACTATTCCCAGCCTACGCGTGTGAATCACTCCTGTCTCTTTTCTTCCGAATAACTGAACATTTATGAAGTCGCATCAATCAACAAATATCGAGCGCGAATCCGCGACCCAGCAATTTAACCGAAACTACATTTCGGAGACGAAAATATAGCAACAACATGTTGTCAAATAATCCAGTAAAAGATTAGAGACGACGCACCGAGTCTGCGCAGGCCTAGAGTCCCAAATCAACAACATCGACGGGGCTTGCTTTGCTTACCTCCTCATGACCCTCATTTTTCTCCTTCTCAGCGAGCGGCCGGCACCGGACCACCACCTTCACGCACTCGTTGAGGGCTGTCCGCGGCCGCGCAGACTTCTCCATCTTCTAATCACCCCCGTTCCTGGAGTTTATTCCACGAGTTCGGCGCAAAGTCACCGATATCGATCCATTCGGAGAGCCCTTATCGGCATCACCTGTTCACGCTCATGAAACCCACACAAATATCACAAGAAATAAGATAACACTATTAAAACCAATAGCGCACTATTCTAATATTTACAATCGATATAAATTAAATTAAATCGTAATCAAAATAACAAAACAAATTCACATACGACCGCCACAAACGGACATTTAATTTCAACTGAAATTTGTTTGATTCTCTTTGTCATTTCCCACTGACAATAAAATAGAACAAGCAAATAGTTGTGTTGTGGCGAGAGAATAAAAAAATAATAAAATACTTACCACAAGTGGGTAAGATCTAAATTACCTTGGCATATTTTTTTCAATAAAGGTGATATTTATTCTTGCGCACTACGCAGCACAGTTGACGTTGACTTATCGGCAAGCAAATAAATGTTGCCACAAAAAAAATTGGGAAATGCTATAGATTTTTTTTTACGAGAAACATGAAAAGCTTTGAAAAGTGGCTTAGAAGATTAAATGAATTTAATGAATTCATTGAACTTTTATCCTATAAAGTTTTACCAGCTCGAAGAGTTTTACAATAAAAGTTCTTTGATTCTTGATTATCCGTTGAGGTGCCCCGCCCCCCGGACCGATTGCCTGCCTAGCCAAACCAACGCCCGCGCAACTGTTGCCAGCGGTTTAACTTTTTTTGCCAGTGATTTTATTCCTGGACTAAACCTGTTTGTGGTATCATTGGAATTGGAATTTAACAAGCTTATTAACTACTTACTTACCTGCTCAAGGGGATTACATTGTCACCACCAAATAAATTGTTTATTCCATTCCGTAAACATGTTTGGCACCTTGCAAAATAAAAACTCACAATTGTTCAAAATTGGTAGCAAATATCTGCGTCAACATGGTGCACACACTTAGTACACTACACACCTTTATTATTTAACACAAAACATATACACATCGACATTAAAAGTAATTATCTATTCGCGTTTGCAAAAGGCCAAATTACGCCATTTTGTTCCGCGCGCGACGAGCGGGAGGGCGCTCACGGCAAATAAAAATTCAATACTACTTCATTTTTCATCCTATAGCCTTGTCTGAAGTCTTTCTGATTGGTAGAAATATGTAGTTAGCCAACAAAACGAACAAAACAAACCTCATTCACTTCAGTCCTATACATCAATCACAATAGCCAACCTTCAAAAAGAAAATTCACCCGCAACATTCAAAATGTTGATCAAATTCAAATTTTTTAATATAAAACGGGGTTTTAATGGTTCAGTAATTATCCTAAATACCAGTCAGATTTAATTAATGCAAAACATGTATAGGTCATCGCTGAAAATCTTATTTGAACCTTCTTTCAAAAATAAAGTTTTTTTCGTATTTTTCTCTTCCGGTATTTTGACACATTGTAGAAATATTATATATTATCTATGACTTTTAGTGTTACCAGTAGTGGGACAATAATGTTACCAACAAATAAAGACACTTTCCACGTATGGGGAAGCCCTAACACCATAGAAATCGTGATTTTAATCGGCGAACGACTCAAATAGAGCTCGGGCCAGTACAGTGGCCTAAGGCACTTTGGCGGTTATTGAACTGATTTTTGAACTTTTGAAAGTTGATTGAAGCAATGACATTGACAGTTAAATAATTGATTGAATCAAGATGTCAAATAAAAGAAGAAGAAGAAGATAAGATATCAAGTCAGTCAAAACAAAACAAAAACATAAACAAGTAATACAAATTGAAACGAAAATGTCCACAAACTTAACAATTAGTTTAAAACGCTTAAATAAAGTATATCATGAAGGGGTGAGTTAGGTTGCCTGCAGACATAAATATATTTTTGTTTTAGTTTCACTGTCCTCTTCCGTCAAGAAGAATCCTCCCCATAGTTGTTCCCGATGTACGGAGTAATTTAAATAATTGTTCCTGATCCTTCTACCTTACAGGAAACAATAGCGGGAGTAGCCATCGTAGAAAGTAACAGTGAGGTGCGTCATGAAGGGCTCAGCCTGACCATGGAAGGCTCTGTCAATCTGCAAATCAGCACCAAGAATGTTGGCATATTTGAAGCATTTTCCAACAGCATTAAAGTAATTCAACTTACAAAATACCAACAACATTTTTAAGCCAGGTTCTGAACTCTGTTGACAAAGTGTTGTTACATTTTTTATTTATTTATTTATTTATTTATCGATTATAGACGAGCAGCTTTTAGCTGGTATGTCTATATCACACAGTGTTGAAATAGTCTTTATTGAAAATAGTCTTTGTTTTTTATAGTCCTTTTTGTTTAAGATTCGGTAATCTTTTTGAGCACTGATTTGTTAGTTCGTAGCCAGTTGTCGAGCTTGTTTTTAAAAGCATTGATAGAAGTAGCTGTTACAACGTCATCTGGTAGTGCATTCCAATTGTGGACCACTCTGTTGCTGAAGAAGTGATAGGCAGCTTTAAGCCTCTAGCTAGATATATTTAAGAAAACCTTTCTTTTGTTCGTACAGCCATTGAACCTTCTCAACACTTCAATAGAGCTGGCACCTCCAGGCAAGATACCACCAGGTACCACAGAAATTCCATTTGAGATGCCACTGCGGGCCCGCCAAGCTGTGTCCCCCGGATACCCAGGCCTGCTGGAGACATACCATGGAGTGTTTGTGAACGTCATGTATGTGCTCAAGTGCAGCATGAAGAGATCCTTTCTCAATAAGCCATTGAATGCTAGCTGCCAATTCTTTGTGCAGTCCAAACCTGTAAGAAAATCAGTTACCTATAGAATTTTTGAGTCATTGAGTAAGGATTCTAAAATTTTACTTATAAATTCCATACTCTTTCCAGGTGGACCCAGCTCCTGTAAAACCGGTCCGCTGTGAGATAACCCCGGCTTCGATACGTGCGGGTGCCACCGGCGGAGCACGTGCAAACATGCCCCAGTTCCAGGTGTATGCTGAAATACATTCCACTGTCTGCCCGCTCGATAAACCCATCACTGGAAAGGTAAAGTTACATCTACCTTGTAGTATCTACCTGAAGTAAATTATTTTTTGTGTAGCTCAAATCTCCAACTTGGTTTTAGATTCGTGTAGATGAGTGTTCAGTGCCAATCAAGTCAATAGAGCTGCAACTTGTTCGAGTGGAGACTTGTGGCTGTGCTGAAGGGTATTCTAGAGATGGTGAGTCACTGGGGTGTCCTGAGACATAAATATTGTAATCTAAAGTTATATTATCTGAGTAATAAGTTTTATGTATCTAGTAGCACTAACTGTACATAAATATTAACACTTCATAAGTATGATGTAAGTATATAGAATCTGTTTTTCAGCCACAGAAATTCAGAACATTCAGATTGGCGACGGCGATGTGCGACGTTCGCGCGACATTCCTATTTACATGGTGCTGCCGCGACTCTTCACATGCCCTACCACCACCACTGTCAACTTTAAAATAGGTAAGGAACTGGGTAGATAAATTAGATATAATAGAAGAAACTATAATAAGCTAGAACTCAATCACAAAAATCTTCATCTAGAGAAAAAAATCTAAAATTATATTTTGTTTCAGAATTTGAACTGAATGTGGCAGTAATTTTTGAAGACGACTATTTGGTTACTGAAAACTTCCCCATATTACTTTTAAGAAGTAGATAACTGCTTGTTGGCTGCAATAAATAGTTGGTATTATTAAAGTGTATTTTGGTACCCATTGATTAATCTTTCTAATGTATTAAAGTAATGCTTGGTGAGGTGGAAACTGACTTATTATGGAACATCTATGAGTGGAAACATTGCAGCTTTGGTCCAGTCCAGCCTATACTATTCTAAAATGCCGAATTCATTAAACATGATTCTGTGGCATTCTGTGGTCCAAGGTGGTAGAATGCGTTTCGTTGCTTTGCTGCGGTAACCGATCGCGGCCATGGTCGCGGGAGTCGGGACGTTGTCATTGTCAGTGTCAAGCCAATCAATGTCAAATTTAAATTTATTTTTTGAAAAAACTAGCTTGTTTTGTTGTGGGTTTTGTTGTAGTTTTATAATTTTTTGTTTTGTAAGAAAGAAACCTGATTTCTTGGTCTAATCACAATGTACCATTTTCCCAATCAACAGTTGTATCACCATAATCCTTACCAGCAATGTCCCATCAACATACAAGATGCAAAATTACAAAATCTGAATACCATTTCTGAAGCTCAATATCAAGTTTTACCTCAAAATATCGTAACTAGCGCACAAGTACAGGTTGAAACCGCTATTGAACAACTTACACAAATAACCCAACCCAATCCCGATGACATAGAAAGCGCGAAAAAAAAGAAATCTGCACCAAAGAAACCCAAAGTGCAAGCGGCGGACGGTGACAAAAGTAAGAAGCCTACAAAAAAACCCGCAGTGGACACCTCCAATTTCAGCATAGAAGAGAGACTAGTAGCTGCCGTGTGGGTCCACGAACGGAAATATACAAGTAGCACTATCAGTGAGGTTTGTTTGTTGTCATTACTTATCTAATAGCTACGACAATAAAATTCAGATATAAAGTTAAAACTTATTTTTGTTTTAGATCAAGCACAATTTCAGAAGAAGATTTGGCCGAGATCCACCATCAAAGACCACCCTCTTTGCATGGGAGCGCAAACTATTCTCCACAGGGAATGTCTGTGATGCCCCTCGGACTGGTAGGCCAGTAAACAGGTAATTATGAACTCAGATTAATTCATTGAGATTCTTGAATAATCAACCTATTCTCAGCTGATGAGTTGTTATAGGGCTTATTCTATTGTACTCCCACTCTCGTGATCCCAGTGGGATCATACAAAACTTTTGAGTTCACTGGGATCACGAGAGCGGGATGAACTCAAAATTTTTGTTTGATCCCACCGGGATCATCAGAGTGGGAGCATAATGGAATAAGCCTGTTATACAACATCTGCATACATTTTTCAGGAAGAGTCACATCTCAGAAGTGGCAGCATCAGTTCGTTCGGCCCCCAGCCTGTCTCTGCGCGCGCGCGCCCTGGCGCTCCGGCTGCCTCGTAGCACTCTGCACAACATACTGCGGAATGATCTCCCTCACACCCCACATCATAAACCTGACAAGGAACAGGCAGCAGGTGTGTATCATTTCGTTTCTAAGGTCAGTAATGCAATTGCTCGGATTTATATAGGTCTGTCTTGTATGTTACAAGTTAGAAAGTTTTTAATCCTAGCATAAAACAAATCTTAACAGATTTACAGACTGCATATTGTGTTAAATAATATTCTTCTGAATAGATGATAAATGCGAAAAGCACTCATAATTACAATTTTTCTGCCCCCCAGACAAACAGATACCAAAGAGGCGCGTGAAGCAATCCCCTCGTAGGAATCAACCAATCGGACAGCAGCCCCCGCCGCCCCCCCTCGCCCCGCCCCCGCCCCCGCAGCCCCCTGCCGTGCCACACATGCATTACGTCGTGCATGCCATGCACACACACGCACACAGCCATGGATACACCTGAACAAGAATACAGTTACCAATTGATGATCAATGGTGTTTTTTGGGATACCAAATTCTGTGCCTATTTTTAAAATAACAAGCACTGTAAAATGTAAATACAAATCAGTAATAACTATGTTCATAAGCAATTTTATTTCATAACTTAAAGTATACTTATATTTAAAATACCTAAATAACAAAAGTAATTATTTACAAGTTAACTTTGCCACCAATAAAACTACAACATTGTACACATAATTTAAAATAATTTATCAGTTTTTTTTACTTATATTAAAAAAAATTACTACATAGTGATAAAATTTAAGAATACCTGTAAGTATTTAATTTAGAACTAATTGTCATAAAATATGTATAATATTATATTATAAAACATCTATAAAGTACTCAGGGGGTCTAAAGTGGCCACTTTTAATGAATCATCTATGAAATATCCGATTTTTCATCAAAAGTGGTCACTTTAGACCCCCAGGAGACACGCACAGGTTGCGCGCAAGAGTTGTTACTTCAAAATCCTTTATTAATTTACATCACATCCAGAGTTCACATTCCAGTCGTTGGCACATTCCGAGACCTACTCGGGTGTTGAAAGGAGACATCGAGGAGATACATCTAACACTCAACTACACCATAAGGAGAACAGACAAGGAGACAGCTCGCCGACGGCCGGGCGGCTACCAGGCGAGCCGGAACTGCACCAGGGGGATGTGACGGATGCTGTCCTCCCCCCCCCGCGTCCCCCTCCCCCTCCCCCTCGTCGCTGGCGTCCTCCCGGGCCTCGTCGGGCGGCGCGTAGTTCCGGCACAGTCCGTAGAACCGCGACGGACGCAGGTTGCGTCGCATCGCGTCGAACCTGACACAGACATAGAGGATGCTTGCCAGATTTTACATTAAAGCCAGTTATCAGATTCATGCGAACATGCAGCTGTTGGATTGGAAATAAACACCGGTCTATCATTTCCTGCAGCATATCTTCATATAAACATGCAGTTACCATCGTCGTGATCGCAATTCTCACTCAAATAATAGGGCTCTTTCCATGAATGTCGTTAGCTGGTATAGTGTGTTACCTCCATCCTACGTGCGCCATGCATCGCTTGCAGAGCGCGGCGGTCCACCTGTAGCCCGGGAACCACGAGTACTCGGCCGAGGAGGCGCCGCTCAGCTCCGTGTTGAGCGCCGCGCGCACCGTCACTATGTCGTGCAGGTGACCGCCTGCACACAACACAACACATCACACAACCAACTCCAACACAGGCAGCAGAAATAAGCCAGTGTGCGAATGCGACGGGTGATCATTCACATGGAAAAACCTATAGACTGTTAGCTGGCGTGCCGCCGAAAGGGACAGAAGCACGATAATGTGCTAAACTGAAGTTCGTATCACCGATGTGTCTAACTGATCGTACTGCGCTCGTGGCGTAGCCGCTGACGTTGCCGAGCTCGCTGAGACCTTCTCTAAGCGGTCACACACAATTTGGGTAGATGAACGCAAGTAGCATCAACAACTGAGGACTTCGGAGGGCACGGTAAATTGTCGATCCCGACTTTTAGGTGGTTAAGCCATGACGGAGGCTTTTCGGCGGCCTAAAAACTCCGTCACCAGACAGGCACATAGGAAGTTAGTTACCAGGGTTTGTGTATGTGGAGTGCACTCCGTCGCTGCTCATAGCGAACACGTGTTCACGTCGCGCCAACACGCAGCGACACCCGCCGCAACACACCACGCTCTTCTGCAACACAACAACACAACTCACAACACAACATTCACATACCTACATTAGGTACTCATCTATTTTAAGTATTCAATTACTAGAGATTGGCGCATTTACTCTCTTGCCCTCTTGGGCGTATATAAGGGGGGGGGGTGGGGGCTTAGGGGGTACGAACCCCCTCTTACCAAGAGCAAAAAAATTTTTTTTAAATAGGTAAATAAATAAATATTGCTGGACATTTCACACAGCATCATGTAGTCCCAAGCTAAGCAGAGCTTGTGTTATGGCAACCACATGACTGATATACTACTTATATACATTTTTTTTTTTTTTTCTTAAATACATACATAATATACATAGAAAACACCCAGACCCGAGACAAATATTTGCAGATCATACAAACATTTGTCCCGCGGCGGGGATCGAACCCGCAACCTCTTGCGTCACAGGCGGGCCTTCACCCACTGCGCCACAGAGGTCGTCAATACCTATTTACAATTTGTATCCAACATGAAATATCCGTGCTTATACTGGTGGTTCATGACGTCGCCCTAAGAAACAAATTAAACTACTCATACCCAGGGGTAACCAACCTATACTCCGAGATTTGATTTCTGGAGTTATGATTTTGTAAGGTTTATTGAGGAAAAGTGTAGGTAATGTAACAATATCAGGAGTGGGGTAGTGGTGGCAGGGGCGTATTTACCCTTAGGCCAAGAGGGCCATGGCCCGGGGCGGCAGGCTGAGAGGGGCGGCGCAAGCCGCCCTTCTCAGCAGGCACACAATTTCTTCAGGCATATAAGGACAAAAAGAAAGGCCCAAGACATAAAGGTGAGAGCGAGAGGCGGCGCAAGCCGCCCCTTGTTCTCAGGTTCTTGCATTTTTTTTTTCTTTAAATGCCTGAAGAAATTAAAAAAGCCAACCTAATTAACAACTAAAACTCATTTAGTGGGCGGTGCAAGCCGCCCCTTGCTCTCAGTTTCGTACGCTTTTCTTTTTGTCCTGTGTCTGAAGAAATTAAAAAAAGCCTACCTATATAATTAACAACAACTAAAACTCATTTGGCTGAAAGTGAGGGGCGGCTTGCGCCGCCTCTCACTCTCACTGTCATGGGCCTTTCTTTTTGCCTTAAATGCCTGAAGAAATTTAAGAAAAGTTTACCTAATTAACAACAACTAAAACACATTTGGGTGAGAGCGAGGGGCGGCTAGCTTCATGCGCCTTTTTTTGTCCTTATATGCCTGAAGAAATTTGAGAAAAGCCCATCTAACTAACAACAACTAAAACAAACTCATTTGGTTGTAAGTTTGATAGACATCAAGACTTGTGTAATTTATTAGTAATGACAGATTATTTACAGAGACTGACCTTGCGATTTTTAACTTTACAGGAAGTAAGTAGGTATTCTTCAAAACTTCAAGGGATAATCCGTTACAATAATAGGCAATATGCGTCTGATTCAAAAGCGGGTTAAACGTATTTTTCTATGAACATTATGGCTTTAGAATTATGTGTGTAATTATTTTTTAATATTATTTCATTTTCGCTTAGAAATTAATAATTAAAAAGTGCAAAAATATAGTGGGAATTTCATAAGACTTGAAACGCAACGCTATTTGTCACATGTGCTGTGACGTCACACTCCTTCAAACTCGACAGAAAGTTTTTTTTTCTACCTACAAGTACGTGTAATTGCCGTGAATTGTGACGTCACGTCCGTTTCAAGTGCATGAAAATGTTGGTAAATTTTAAAAATTATTTTTGTTATAAAATTTTAGTTTTTCGGCGCAGGAATTTTCGTTACGGTTATTTGACGATTTAACCTATCGTATAAAATCATAAAAAAAAATTGTGGGAGTTCCCTATTGGGATTCTGGAAATAAATCCTCGAGGCAATATTAGGCAAACATTTCTTTGAGTGTCACATATTTTGTCTTAAAAAAATTCGGCTCGCTTCGCTCGCATATTAGCTTCATGAGTGTTTTGCGAGCAAAGTGAGTTATGTCTGATCGCAAAATAGGAACCGATCCTTTTCTTTGAACACGTAAGCAAAATCAGTGTCACATTTTGTATTTGTGACAAAAAATCGGCTCGCTTTGCTCGCATGATAGAATAGGAACCGACAAGCAACCAGCCTTTTCTTTGAGAACCATAAGAAAAAATTAAGTGTCGCTTGTTGCATTTCTCTTAAAAAAATTCGGCTCGCTTCGCTCGCATATTAGCTTCACGAGTGTTTTGCAAGCAAAGTGAGCTATGTCTGATCGCAGAATAGGAACCGATCCTTTTCTTTGAGCACGTAAGCAAAATCAGTGTCACATTTTGTATTTGTGACAAAAAATCGGCTCACTTTGCTCGCATGATAGAATAGGAACTGACAAGCAACCAGCCTTTTCCTTGAGAACCATAAGAAAAATTTAAGTGTAACTTGTTGCATTCCTCTTCAAAAAATTCGGCTCGCTTCGCTCGCATATTGGCTTCATGAGTGTTTTGCGAGCACAGTGAGTTATAGCTCACATGCGAAGACGTATAAATGGTTATTTGTAATTTAAAGTGTTAATTCTTAAGTCTGTATAACTGTCTGTCTTCCGAATAAAATAAAATAAAAAATAAATAAAATAGCTGATCACAGAATAGGAACCGACAAATAGCCATCCTTTTCTTTGAGCACGTAAGCAAAATCAAGTGTCACATGTTGCATTTAAGATAAAAAAAAATCGGCTCGCTTCGCTCGCATAATAGAATAGGAACCGACAAGCAGACAGCCTTTTCTTTGAGCACCATAAGAAAAATTAAAAATCATGTGTCATTTGTTGCATTTGTCTTTAAAAAATCTGAGCTCGCTTCGCTCGCATATAAGAGACAGATATTTGCAAATCATACAAATATTTGTCCCGCGACGGGAATCGAAGTCGTTAAATGCATTGCGCGTACGGTAATCATAACGCTTACGAAGTCGCGGTCACAGCTAGTAGGTATTGAACCTAACTATAGTCCCTTTTTTGTTTTTCAGTCACTAGGTAGTAGGTATCTGATTTTGCATTTTCCGCTAATTATGGGGCGGCAAAACTTACAGGCCCAGGGCGCCAAATTTTTAAATACGCCTCTGAGTGGTGGGTAGTATAGTACCCTAGAGATGAGGTTGCACTCCATATGCAGTCTAAGCAGTGCGTTGTCGACGGCGAACAGCGCGAGTCTGTCCCGCGGCGACAGCGTCAGGTTGCGCGCCACCCAGAACGACAGCGACACCGGCTCCGTCGGCAGCAGACGCTCTAAACACACAACTATACTTACTCACGATTCAACTAAATAAACAAATACAAATACATTTTTAGTGATGATGATGATGATCAAAAGTAGCCTAGAATCTTCCTCAAGAGTTTAGCTATCACATGCAGAAATAACTTTTCAAATTCGACTTGTAGTTCCTGAAATTAGCGCGTTCAAACAATCAAACACTTCCGTTTTATTATTACTAGCTGACGCCTACGGCTTCGCCCGCGTGGACTACTATTTTGTTTATCCCACGGGAACCATGCATTTTTCGGGATAAAAAGTAGTCTATGTCCTATTCCCGGTCATTATCTATCTATGTTTCAAATTTCAGCCAAATCGGTTCAGTAGTTATGGAGATACGTGGCAACAAACATTCACACACACACGGACTTTCGCCTTTATAATATTAGTAGGATTAGTGTAGTGAGAATGTGTGAGGTAGGAATAATACCGAGGTTGAGCGTGCGGAAGTAGTCGGCGATGAGTGCGCGCATGCGGCCCAGGTCGAAGATATCGTACACGAACAGCGGCCACGGCGTCACCAGCGCGTCCAGCACACGCACCGCGCGGTCCTTCCTGACAACATACAATACTAACTGATACATACATTTTATATGGTACATATTACCGGACGCCCGCGGCTTCGCCCGCGTATGTCACTTTCCAGCCGTCCAACTATCTCCACACAAAAAATCACGTCAATCCATCTCTCCGTTTTGACGTGAAAGTAGGACAAACAAACAAACACACTTTCACATTTATAATATGGGTATTGATTATACACTATAGTACTGCCTGCTATGATAGGCGTTATGCGACTGTACATAGCTACTTTTCAAATCTGAGTTGGAGTTCTGTGGTTGGGAGCTCGTTTTATATTTCTTTTGCAGGCTTACATTACAATGTAGCAATCCTAGGGCAAAGGTTGCGAAGTTCACCTACTATTGTACCAGTTCAATATTTTAAGCAGCCAGATCAGTGTTGGATAAAACATGAAATAGAACAGACACTAGGTACAGGGCAAGAAATAACTGCTGCTAAAAATGTGATTTACTTGATAAGTACTATGGTGGAATCGTTCCTCAGAGGCAGAGTAGGTAGTTCCTCTGCAACGGGCCGGCCCATCTGGCCCACTTGCCCATGGTCTTTCGACCAACAGTTGTTGTTGGTTGATCGAATATTATGTCTATTGCTGCTAAAACCGCTTGCGCGATCTAGACATTCTGATGTTGTGTGGCGCCACTTTCGCTGAAGCTCGTAGTGCGTAGTGTAGCGACATCTACCTGTCGCTAGATGAACTACAGAAAACATGCTACGCACTACAGATGGCGCCACGCTCGACATCAACGACTCATATCTGAGTTATCCTTGGATAAAGAACGTCCAAGCTACTCCAAAGCAACTACTACTGCAAAAAGAAGAACACGCTGGACAGTATCAGACCTCAGACCAGATTGCAGGCTCAAGGAGCAACGGAATCACACGCAACATCGGAATAACATCGGAATTCCCTAGATCTCGCAAGCAGAGTTTCTACCGAGTTGAAGCTTGTATACAACTATCCGACATCAACTGTTGGTCGAAAGACCACGGGTAAGTGGGCCAGATGGGCCGACCCGTTGCAGAGAACCACCTACTCTGCCTTTGGGGAACTATTCCACCCTGTTCCCCAAACGTAGCATGTCTATGTAGTTCATCTAGCGACAGGTAGATGTCGCTAGATACTGACAAGCTCATTGGCACAGCGGCAGCGGGTGAGTGTCTAGTGTATGTGGTACTGACTGTGAGTCCCCGGTCCGCAGATGGTCGAGGCAGGCGAGGCGCGCGGGGCGCAGCGGCGCCTCCAGCGACACCTCCGCCAGGACCTCCACCTCCAGCGCGCGCATCCTGCACACAACCCCTCTCTCACTCTACTGCATGGAGCTCACTCTGCTCCTGCACATTCTAGTAGGTGTTAGTTTCTATGTAAAAAAGTAATCAACATTGAAATCACACAAACTACTTATGTCATTTAACTGGTAGTTCGCCTCGAACCGAGATATCTACTCTACTGAAGCAGAAGTAGCACGTAAACGTATAGGGATCTATGCATTTAAGCGCTACTTCTGCCGAGTTCACCGCACGATGTCCGATGTGGTCACTACCGCTGATCGGCTCGAATTTGTAATAATATGAAATGTGGAAAGAGGCGAGGCGCCTTTCAGCAGTGAAACAGCTCCAGCTGACAAAGAAAGGTAGCATACTTGTTGTGGAAGGCGTGCATGAACTGTGTGGGCGCGGGCGCGCGCAGCCGGCAGCGCGCCAGCGCGCGCGCCTTGTACCGCGCCGGCGCCGCGCTCGCCGCCTCGAACACCTCGCACACCACGCCCAGACCGCTCAGCGCCGCGCCGCGCGCGCTGTACGATCACAACACTAGTTCAGCTTTCATTCAGTCGGACAACTGGCCTCACACATCACTAAAATAATCTTAGCACCAAGTTTTAATTTACACTTATTCGATTCACTTGCATTCGATTCGAAGATTTTCTTTGAATCAAATGCAGTCGCAAGAAGGACCGGTCTCTCATTACTGGTAGAAGAACCAGGCGGACCGCATGAGGAGCTTTCTTTTCAGTGATCGACCTTCCCACAGCTACAGTGATGAAGCTTTTAAGGTGACCGTATCAGGGCTACATTTCAGCCAGGAATGATACTTAATGTGCCTCTTGACACAGAATCGCTCAGCTAGTTATCGATAGAACAGTTAATCTGTTTTGTGAATTTTAATAAATAAACAAAGTTGTCTCACTCAGGGCTGAGCAATGCGAAGAGTCGGTCCCTCTTGAGCGCGTCGGCAAGGGTGTTAGCGTCGTCGCGGTCGAGCAGCAGCAGCGGCACGGTCTCGCCGGGGAACACGCAGCCGTGGTACAGCGTGCCCGGCACCGTGCCGCGCCATCCCGCCTCCAGCACGTTCCGGCCGCTCACGTCCTGCAGCTCCGATCCCATGTACTGCAATATAGATCATCATTGACCTGTATGAATACTAAGTAAATTCGTGAAAGACCACCGTCCGAGATTCCGACTCTGACGAAGCAGGTTTTATGTAAAGATCCTAACACAGATGCTGACCGAGTGCGCCGCCGCCAGCGTGATATCGAAGTGCTCCTCGTCGCCACTCGCTACGTCTTCGTTGTCGTCGGCTTCCATTTCGACCGGCTCCTGCAGCGGCACGTCTCCGGGGTCATCCTCGTCGTATATTTCACCGTATATGACGATTCTTTCGCGCGGTTCTCCCTCATTATCGGCTGAAAATAATTTATAAAAATCATTTAGATGTGGTGATCACGTCGCGTCGTCGGCCTATTAATTATCTTTATATTCATGTTAGAATAAAATGCGGTTAAAAACTTACAATTCATTTCTATGGTTACTAAAGTCGAAGATGTTTGTGGAAATATCTTTAACTCGGATCTCACAGTTTTGTAAAGAAAGAAAATCTCTCTTCATTCACACACATCACAAGAAATCGTCGTATTTTTATTTTTTCGGTTTGTTTGGGTTAATTTACGAAGACAGATAAAAAAATTAAACAAACAAGTGTCAGCTGTTCATGCATTACGAAAATATCTCTATTGGTTTTGTTTTGATAAATACAAAGCAGCACGCAATTTACTAAAAAAAAAACAGTGTATTAACTCGAGGATTGAAAATACACTACTTTTCAGCTACTTTTTATGGGCCTTTTTTGTAGCACACCAAATCAAAACTATCTTTGTAAATCAAACCCATCAACCACATTTTTGGTGCAGTCACTGTCACTGCCACCACGTCTTGTCATTCGTTTTTTTTTTCTTCTTTATTTTGGCTTCGCACGTCTTGTGCATTCAGCCAGTGTCAAGTAATTAATAAACTTATAGTTTACAGATAAATAGGTTATATAAAATACATAGGTATTACAATACATAAATATAATATCCCACCCCTCCCCTTGTGCCTCAGTAAAGATGTGGGGCTTTACTGAAACACTAACACGGACTTTTTGGGAGAACTCGAAAAGCAATGCTATCCAATTTTGTTTCACTTGCCCACACTTATGCACATTTACGAACACTTAACGGTTAATAATCCACCATTATTATACATTAACATTCGAAGAAACACAAGTTTTGGAAAATAAAACAAAAACGAAATATTACTTCTCAAATTCCCGCCAAAAAGCCCCTTGTCATTCGTTCATTCTAGGATTCGTTTCCATTACATTCATTCATCGAACTGTCATTGTCAAATTGTCAATGGTTCTTTTTTTAATCTGTTATAAATTCATGATTTCGCGATCGCACGTCTCGTGAGTTGATTTTTACGAAAATATCGTAATGTGCTCAAGAAATGTGAAATAACAGTGAATAGCTACGAACAAAATAAGCAAAATGTATCGTAAAACAGTGTGGTGTTATATAATTGTGTTAACATTACTGGATATATCACTGAATACTAAACTCTCGGCCCAGGGAAAAAGCCATGGGAATGGTAAAATCGATTTTCTTTTAATTCATACCTAATTTCATAATTATTGACTAGAATATAAATGCAATAAGTTTATACCTATCATTTTAAAACGGAAAAATTCCTGACGAATGTGCTATGTGGAATAGCAACAATAACTTGGCATGTTGTGCGCGAGACGGCGGCGGCAGTGGTTGGCGCGATGTTATTTTAGATCGGGGCCGGGACATGTTTGTTTGTCGTTTTCTTTAGTTATGTTTACGGTAGGTATTGTGCTCTCTAGCCGAACACCGCGAACGCCTCGGGAGCACATGCTGTAGCCGCCACGCGCGCGCCAGATGTTCACAAACCAACCGTTTTTATGACCCCCCCATGGTTGGCTGCTATAGAAATACAACTACCCCACCATCTAACTATTACCATGCGGTATGAAACTAAAGCCGCGTAATTGTGTTGCTGGTACTTATGCATACTATGAGGAAATGCATTTTTTTCTTGTTTGTTTACAGGTGCCTCGGTTCACGAATCATTGATGGAAGGGATTTCCCTTCAGGTAGGTGTCTTATTTCTGTTCATATTTTGATAGGTAGGTAGGTAGAAACAACAAATATTTGAGTACTTTTCTACTAGTATTATGTCTACTAACTAAGTACCCACAAATTATTGTCAAAAATATTAAAAACTATTAATTATGTGGTTTCCTTATACCTAGTTATATTTTAAGTTACATCATTTTAGCAACATTTGCTTGTATTTGTTTACCTCTGACATACTACTCCGTTGAATTCTCTTAAAGACAGTAGAATTATGATAGAATTGGAAGTACCGGTCAGATTTGAAAAATATTTCTATATTTGATATCTTCATTTTGAGGAAAGTCATAGGCTACTTTTCATCATCATCACCACAGATCATCACTACACGGGTTCACGGGTAACAACGCAAGGGTGCAGTTAGTTAATAAAATAATAAAACATTTCCACCCCGAAGCATGGAGGGAGGGCATTCTCTCAGTTTCTGTGTCTAAGGAAACATTATGTTTGCCTTCATTTTAGAATGATTTGCTAAAGAAACCTCTACAGGTGGTTCAAACATTTTTATTTATTGTTTTGAGTTTTTATTAAACTTATTTTAAATGAGGACCACCCAAGCACAAGTTGATAGAATCTACTATTATCCCTTTATTAGATGTATTCATGATTGATCAAATCAGGCATAAATATGTGGAAGCTTGAAGGCTCACTATCTGCCTGATGATCATCCACAAAGACCATCACAATCACTTTGGAATGTTTTTAAAGGTGACTAAATCCCTTTTCAATATCATCCTTCAGATGAATCAGGCAACGAGCATGGCTACATTTTAGGCTCCTGTTGAACGTTTATTCAAAAGATTCTAGTTGATGGTCATTGTGCACTGCAGCAGGAGTGGGGCGGCGAGGAGGGCGGGGAGGGCGGTGTGGGCGCGGGGGGCGCGGTGCTGGCGCTGCGGCCGGCGGCGCTGGCCTTCGGACGCCGCGCGCTGGCGGCCGCGCACGCGCTGCGCGTCACCATCACCAACACGGCCAACGAGACCGTGCACCTCGCCTCCGTCGCCGGCACCACGCCGGACTTCCACGCCTCCTTCTTCGAGTCCAAGGTGAGATACCGTCGCTTCAGCGCTCGATCGCTTATGATTCATTCACAGTGCTCGTGGTAATAGAGGAGCAATTAAATGTTTTGGATCAGAGGGTATTTCGAGGCAGCCTCACGGCAGCGTGTCTTATGTATGAAGAAACGAGAGTCGGTGTGGTGAAAGGTAGGCGTATCGAAGCCTTAATGATCACCGGACGGAGTTGTCCACCGACACGACCTTACCTTGCCCGCTAGTAGCGACTGAAACGAATATCTCGAAATGGTTCATATATCGTCGTTCGGCTGGCGGCATACAAAGATTGAAAAAGTTCGGGAAAGTCCCTGTTGTAGTTCTTTTTTGCACTGCCTTTATCACTGGACCAGTGACACTGGTCTCTTATTTTCTACAAAATTCCAACACAATATCGTTTACCTAGGACAGGTAGAGCCCGGAACGGGTAGCCGGCCGAGGCACTGATTGAACATCGATCATTGTAGATGATATCAGTGGCGTTGTTTACAATACGCTATCGAGTGCAGCGCTGACGTAGCCGGCTGCCGGCTGATTACATCTATGTAGATCTGTGCACCCATTAGCTGTGTTGCGTAGTGTTACGCAACGCTTATTATTTGTCTTTCCGATAGCTCCACTCATTAGCGAAGAACATTTTTAGAAGCGGGAAAAAATATCAATAAAATATAATATTCTGCGAGCAGAGCAGTGTAGTTTTCTAACTACACAGCTCACAAGATTAACTGCGCGCAAAAAAACACTGAAGAAAAACATCGTGAGGAATCCTGTGTATTTGTCAGATCACGAGAAAGATACGAGGGTCGTTTGATAAGTTCTTGGCCTTGACAAGAAAAAATGGTTTTTTAATCTATGAATTATTTTATATTTCAACATAATCATTTTTCAGGGCTACATACCAAGCCCCATTGTTTTCTACCTTTTAAAACCTTTCTAAAAATTCGATTGCTCCAACCCTTAAAAATGAGCCTTATTTTCAGTAGTAAACTCATCGTGAGAGCAATTTTATTAAAATCTAAGTAAATTTTTGATGTTTGTTTACATTAAATCGTTGCTTGATACTAAATCTTACGAATAAAATAGAGAAAGAGGCAATTCGTACCTTAATTTATGAAATTTTGCTATGGCGGGTACGCAAGTGCGTATTTGTGTTTATTGTCAATTGTGAGCAAACGCGGCAGCCATATTTCGGAAAGCATTTTAATGTCTAAATGGGTTGTTAAAATATTTAACTCCCATTTAATTAAGATGTCCATAGACTCAGTAATCTAACGCACTTTTACTCTCCGGTCGGTTATTACTAAATCATAGATTTTTTAATTAATTTCTGGATCGGGGGCATAATTTGAACGACCAGGACGGTCTTCATCAATAATGCTTATAAGGTCACATTTTTATTCAGCTGTCCAATATTTTATGGTTTTTAACGATGGAACAGAGTCCTAAGTATATTTTGGAAAACTAAATTTTATTCATATCACTCTTTTTCTATTTCAAAAACAAGTAGTTTATCACCAATCGGTGTTCGATTTTTACCATTTTTGTAAAATCACAAAAGTTGGTTTGTTTAAATGGCTGTCATATAAAAACTAAACCATCTAGAAAGTTCAGAATTTGACAGTATTACTAAAAAAAGTTAAGTTAGCGAAAAATAACACATTTTTAATATTAGCAGTGTTTTATCTAACTTAGGCCAAGTACTTATCATACTGCCCTCGTATGACATTAGTTATCATAATCTTTCCTATGTCCAAGGACCTAATTATAGGATGAAAAGATGTGGAGAAGAAGCAGCTAGTAGGTCTACTTCATCAGGTACAGCGTGTCAGTTTAAGTTTAGGCATAGGTTCACTCTGTTATAATCATCTAGAATACATTTTAAGGACCCTGAGCTGTATCGCCAAATAAAGAACTCCACAAGCAACATAATAGACCAAGAGAGAACTAGTGAGCGTATCAGAGCTTTGTATAGTATGAGTGGGTAGGTTGGTATCGCAGTGGGCCAGCCGGGCGGAAGCCTGCGGCGGCGGCGGCTAGGCCACGACGAGGCACCCGTGCGAGCGAAGGGAGGCCTACGCGGAAACCTTATCGCATTCCTAGAATATTACCAATATTATTAGACATATTCGGTTGTCTAACAAATATCGCTACGAATCAGTTGCATTGGGTGGGGTTCCTTTTTGTAAGCGGTTTCCTATTATAGTAGAGAAGAACAAATTAGAACATGTTAGTCATCTGAAAAGATCTGGTTTACTAAACTAAACACTATACGAACGCATTCTATAATCTAATGATTGTCATCATCATCCACAGACTGACAGAACGCAGTAAAGATACGTCGCTTCACCGGCACTAATCACCACGCTAATCAATCTATTTCTATACAAACCCATAATCTCATTTGCCCTAATCCATATATGGATATATGCTAGTGTTACTGTTGAGTCTATCCTTTGGAACATAATAGCGTTTATGACTTTTGAGCAGAGACGTAGTCTCCTGCACATACACGTAGAACATGTTATTCAAGAAATTCCACTTTTCTAACATTCATTCTCTAGCCGGCGAGAATGTCTGCTCTACAATATAGGCAATAATAGTAAATATTGCTGCCCCGTTTGATGGTACAGTCAGCGTCATCAATCGGTATCCCCCTATTGATTTTAACAAGGACCCTTTTCATTTCAACTTTGGATTTCAGTCGGATTTGCTAGTATAGGAACTCGAGTGAAATTAGATATCCATAAGTATACTAGCATATCCGACTGAAATCCAAAGTTGAAATGAAAAGGGTCCTTGTTAAAATCAATAGGGGGATACCGATTGATGACGCTGACTGTACCTACAACAGCAGTTTCACATTTGTCCACTAGATAAATTGTTTACAGAAATACGAAAATAAACATCCGATAAGATTTACATTTTCTCTTCCATCCACTGATCGACCTTATGTAAAGAATGTTTCACTCTGTTTTGATGTTCCTTTTGCAGTTTCGATATAAATCTTATCACGTATGAATCTGTTGTCAATCATAACTTCATGCGCTAAATCTATTTTCGGAGTGACCTTTCGTGCTGCGCCGTGGATGTGGAAACGCCTTCCTGATACATAATTCATATTTCCTTGTGTTTTATTGTTGATCTAGTTTTCTGCAACAATTCATCAAGGTGTTTGTTGGAATACATTTATTTAATGTAATTATAACCAAGGTATCGTAAAAAAAACAAATAGATCATGCAAAGAACGTTGCGACATTTTGGGCCCCCCTGTCCAACAGAGATGACACATATGTCATATGAAAGCTCTTGGAGTGTACTTTATTTCATTCTATTACAGCTAAGTTGAAATCGAGCGCGAACATGGTGTTTTGGTGCAAAAATGGCGCGATAATGGTGGTTTCTTTGAACGAAACTAGAAAGCTGAAACTTGAAAGGTAGCTTTCTTTTCTAGTAAAACCACCTACTAAGGCATTTTATTTTCGAATTTCAACCCCTAAAGGGATGAAAAGTATTGAAAACGTTTGTATAAAACTTTTTAACCCGTAGTATGATTTGCTTGAAACTCGGTTTGTATACTCGAAATGCAAAATAAATGGACACGTATTTCAGGATTATTCCAAACAACCCTTAAAACGGGGTAAAATGGGGTGTCAAAGTTTATATTGAAACTTTTTAAAGGGCGGTGCGATTGGCTTGAGACTCGGTTTGTATATTATAAATGCAAAATAAACGGACATTGTGTTGCAGGACTTTTCGAAACAAGCCTTAAAAAGGGGTGAAATGGGGTGTCGAAGTTTGTGTTGGAACTTTTTAAGGACAGGGCAGGCAAGTACCGGCGTAATTTGCATACACTTCACCACCGGCTACCCGGAATGGTTACCCGGTCCTTTGGTCCATTTTCGTAACTATTTTTCACAACCAGTTGCGAAAGAAGATTTTTTTTTTCACTGATTCTTAACTGGTTATTAAAAAGAAATATTTATTCCATGTACGTAACCATGTTTGGTTAACCATCAGCTACGTTTTTTTTCGTGTTTTTGTTTTGTAATTTTAACGGCTGTCATTGAAAATGTAGATCTCTTGAATAGCTTTCATTTGAATTAAGAACGGAGAGCCTAGGGCGAGTAGTTTCCGAGATATGGCCGTTTGAAGTTTGACAGCTGTCATTGAAAATATAGATCTTGGTTATAACTTTCAACGGAGTTTAGATAGAAGAGTCTAGGATGAGTAGTATTTGAGATATGGCCGATAATAAAATAATAATAATTATAATGTCTCAAAATGACATAGTCTCTCATTTTGACATAATCTGTCAATTTGACATCTGCTATCAATCATCAGTAAACTTTATACAGTACTTCCAGATAAATAATGGGTACCGGAAAACATCAGAAACAATCGCATAATCAGCCATTATTCGGAAAACACGAAATTAGCCAATGCCTATTATTTATCTGGAAGTAGTTCATTATTTATTTTATTTTATTTTTTTAATTTTAGGAAAACTTACAGCTAGAGAACAGATTAAAAAAAGATATACACCGTTAATTCTGGGTCAGTTTAAAGCCGTGCTGGCTACTGCTTTTATTATTTAATCGTATTCGTGTCGTTAGTTTAGTTTTTTAATTTAAAAAGTATTTATAAATTCATGTATTTCCTAAATGTTATAAAAAGAAGAAAACAAGCTTCCACTTTCGTAGCTAGTTACGAAAAATGAAAAAAAAAAACCATCTATTTTCGTCACTGGTTACCAAAACATGAAAAAAATTCGTAGCTGGCTATGAAACATGGTTACGTACATGGAATTAATATTCCTTTTTAATAACCAGTTAAGAATCAGAAAAAAAGTCTTTCGTAACTGGTTGTAAAAAATAGTTACGAAAATGGACAAAAGGACCGGGTAACCAGTGCTGGGTAGCCAGTGGCGAAGTGTATGCAAATTACGCCGGTTCTTGCCTGCCCTGTCCTTAAAAAGGTCCAACACAAACTTCGACACCCCATTTCACCCCTTTTTAAGGGTTGTTTCGAAAAGTCCTGAAATATGTGTTCATTTATTTGTCATCAATAGTATTCAAACCCAGATTCAAGCAAATCACACTACCTATTAAAAAGTACCCATAAAAACTTTGACACCCCATTTCACTCCTTTTTAAGGGTTGTTTTGAATAATCCTGAAATACGTGTCCATTTATTTTGCATTTCAAGTATACAAACCGAGTTTTAAGCAAATCATACTACGGGTTACAAAGTTTCATACAAACGTTTTCACTACTTTTCCCCCCATTAGGGGTTAAAATTCGAAAATAAAATGCCTTAGTAGGTAGTTTTACTAGAAAAGAAAGCTACCTTCCAAGTTTCAGCTTTCTAGTTTCGTTCAAAGAAACCACCATTATCGCGCCATTTTTGCACCAAAACACCATGTTCGCGCTCGATTTGAACTTAGCTGTAATAGAATGAAATAAAGTACACTCCAAGAGCTTTCATATGACATATGTGTCATCTCTGTTGGACGAAGCGGGTCCAGTGTTCAAGCAATGATGCCCATGGTTCTTTTTTAGCATAATAATATCTAGTTACTTCATATCATTCGTGTTGAATATTACCTTTTAATACATTAGTTAGAAGCAGCATGTCGCCATATCGGGGCTTCTCGGAGGTCGTCAGTCGCCACGCACTCCGCGGCTTCTGACTGACACTGACGGGGAGCCACCACCCACATGTAAAGTGTAAACATCTCAGGCGACACGCTATTACAGTTTTATCGCGCAATTTATTTAAAAACAAACTGCTCATAGACCGCAGCGCAGTAATCATGTTACGCAGTTAGCGCGCGGTACTTGTGACGAAGCTACTGATATGTTTACTGTAGCATTTATTAAATTATGATTGTCCTTCCATATTCGCACGATTTGTCTTACTACTCACTTGTGTCATTTGTACGAGAAATAAAAAGTAATAACTGTGCATTTGTTCTATTGAAATGCAATTACAATCTCGCAAAAACTCCTGTGAGATGTTCAACTTTCACAGCGATGTTTGACAGATACCATGACGGGTCATGCTTGCCTAATCCTTTGCGCTCTACTTTATCTAGCTTTCACGAATACTTGTCAGAGCAGAGGGCTGAGCTCGAAGCCGTGACTTAAGAATCAAAATGCTGGGTGCATAATATGCCAACCAAACCAGGGGCTCAGCAGTGCGATTCAAACTTCCGAAAATGCATCCGCTTCGATGATTTTCTTCGGAAAGTTAAAGTTTTTTTTAAGCAAAAAAACGTCACTTTCCGAATTCGGAATACTTTCCGAGAAGGTCTGACTCGCATTGCTGGTTACTTACTTGGAATCTTTAGTGTTCTGATTTTGGTCGACTTTTATTGTGTTTATGGACAGTCTGCTCTACAACACAACACACAATTCGCACCACAAATACAAATGTGTCATGTCACGCGCCGTGTTCACAACTGCTGTTTTGATCAAAGATAGCTGTGTAATCTGTTTGAAGCGCCACTGCGAGAGGCTCGTTAGACACAAACGTGCTTGCGTGCTAATCAGCGCCGGCGCGCGCCGGTGAACGTGACATAACGCTGGCAGCACGCGCCATCGCTGCCGTCGCCTCACTACTGCCGGCTGTTTTGATTTCACGCATGTTATCTATCTAATATAGGAGCTTAACCAGACCGACTGACTGATTCACCAACGTTGCCACCGCACCGCCGCCCGCCGCCGTATTGTCGAAATCTTAGGAGCTAGAAAACTGAAATTAGAGGGATAGATTCCGTTTAGTGAAGAAGTACAAAACACGATCTTTTCAAAGAAAGAAGTGAATTTTCGATTTGAGTCTGCCAGCAAAGCAAAAAGTTTATATAGCTTGATCTTGGATTAAGAGTTCTTTTAATTTGGATGAGTCTTTAATTTTTAATTAAGGATATGGTAGTTTTGTTTGCCAATAGCTATTGATCAAGGCGATACTTCAAATCCTGTTCGTAACATTACTTTGAAAACTAATTACTTAAACATTTTAAAAACAAATACTCATAAATTTTAAGAAACATGGTATAGATAAGAACAAAACATTTAAATACAATACATTACTGCACTATTATTTTTACTTGAAATGAGGGCAAACAGTCGAGCGCAAACGGCTTACAACAACAATGTTCTCGGAGGGCATGACATAATGAAGCGCTTAGTGCGCTCGCACCGAGCGTGCTTGCGGATCCAGTTTTTGCGAGATTCTCTGCGCAGCGCAGCGCAGTGGCGGTGGTCAGCGCGCGAGACGCGAGGCCGCCGCAAGTGACGCAATGAACCCGACTATTTGTGTAGGTATGTTTGTTTATCTACATTACACCTCCGAGTGGGAGCTGCCACTCAATGAGAGCTCGCACGCTTTTCTGTTGCTAGGCCGCGGAATCCTAGTCCACACACTGTAGCCGTGAGAGCACCGTCTGAGCCAGAGGCTCGCCTCATTACATGTCACGCATGGGAGATGATAAGACAAAGCAATGTCATTGTAAGGTTGATAGACTCCTTTAGGTACAATGAAATTACAAGACTAAATTATGATTCCATGAAATACACCTATTCGTCCCCATATAATTATCTAGGTCATGCATGGTTTATATTTGTATTAAAGTATTGCTGTTGTATAAACAGATGTTTTAATAGACAGATCAATACGTCGCCGCGTCGGTCGACAGAAAATAAAATAAGTAAATGTCATAATATGTACCTATATTATTTTTAGACTGGTTCTGCGCGAGCTATGTACAGACGTAGGGCAAATTGTTTAACGATTATATTGGAAACGAGATTAACTACGCTCTGATAACGTCGCGTCAGTAAATTGATTGACGTGCGAAATAAACTTTTTTTTTCTATGAGCTGATAATTGTATTTTTTATCAAACAGAAATTAATTAACATGTCCAAAACAAAAAGCGAGTTACTTAATTATGTCTATAAGCGTACGTCTCATAGAGGTAAATGGGCACCACGTAAGCTTACGTGGCCTAATTATAGTAACCGCAGGCGTCCAATCAAACATATTGATGAAACCGCCGCCAGCCCAGTGCCCGGCCTCCATGTACTTACCTATTACATCTAGCACTTAGAAGCATCGCCTAATAATACTCTATATTAATTACTTTAACTTGGAGTCGTCCATAAAAACTTAGTCAGGTTGCTGTGTCGCGAGGAGAAGTCGATAGTTTTGTTGAGTATTAAAATGTGGAGCGATACCGACGATGATGTTCCCCGAGTTTAGAAGAGAAATGCTTGCGATGTGTTGGCTGCTGCTGCCGGCGCTAACGGCCGCGGTACGTGACACTAGCGCGGATCATTGCCATCCATCACTGACGTGTGTTTGTGTGTAGCTTCACTTCGCCCTATCACAACATTGTCACTTGTGTGATAGAGATTGCTTCCGGAAATAAATCAATATTTTGAAAACATTTCATTGCACAACTATCGCATCTATTTCTTTAGATAAAATACATGTGAAAATATTGGAAAAATATAACATCGGAGAAATAAGTAATGAATTAAGTTAACAAAGATGGCCTCTACTCAGCATAAGCTACTTAAATAATATATTTATTTGCAGAAACTTCTATGTACAACGGGATTAAAAAGGTCGCTATAGCAGAATCCCAATAGGAATTGAACTTGCCGTCTCTTTTGACTGAGAGTGAAAAGAGATCCCTATTGAGATTCTGCTATAACGACCTTTTTAAGCCCGCAGTTGCAAACATTCAAGACAAAATATTTGAACTGATCCAGATTCCGGAAAGCGTCGACGCGAATATCTCGCATCGCTCGACGCCTAAAGAGAATTTCAGAACTGTACACAAATTAAAATTGTTACTGTTATCTAATACTTACTTCTAAACTAATATAATAAATCGGACGAATTTGTTTGTTTGTTTGAACGTGCTAATCTCAGGAACTACCAATCCGATTTGAAAAATTATTTCTGCATTTGATAGCTAAACTTTTGAGGAGTTCTATGCTACTTTTCATCATCATCATGATCACCATATATCATAACCGCGGAGGCAACGCCGCGCCGCGAGGGCGCTGCTAGTCTATTACATAAACACTATTGGTGACAAATGCTTCACCAGGAAACAACCAGTGACCACAGATAAAATATTCGCTTACCAATCTGTTCGTTGTTCTAAAATTAGAGGCGAGTTATCGGTTCGATGAACCGAGTCGCCACTAATAGACAACTTAGCGTATATTGTAAGCTCCGGATTAAGTATCCGTCCTATCACCTCCACTGAAACAGCTACTGATTCGATAACAACCCTCGATTAATAATGGGGTGTGAATATTAAGTTACTACAGATAATAATTGAATTGACCCAAATGAGTAGGTACCTGTTTGTTTGCGTCCCTGGCTGACGTAACCTTATCTGATATGTCATTTGTCCCAATAAATTAGTGTAATGGCACTTGTGTTATTAATACTAAAATTAATTCATAAATTGTATTGTTACGTTCAAGGATATATCGACCTACTTATTGGTTACATTATGTGGCCCTGCACATTGCGGTTTTGCGGTAAACGCAGAAGTCGCCTGTCCATCCGGGCATAACGAATTGAATAATAACGTATCCACTGAGACACTGGGTGCTTCGACTCCGTTCTTTCGCGATAGAAGAATCGGAGTAACAGACACAGTTTAGGGCGTAGGTAACTGTATTTTCTATGATTCGTCCTCTGAATTCAAAATAGCTTTTTTTATATTGAAAATGAAAAATACTTGCATAAGCAGCAAATTTTTTCAACATTTTTATGAGTATGTGTTGTTCCAGAGCCGAAACTATCTACATTCCAAATTTCATCAAAATCGGTTTAGTAGTTATGGGGATACGTGGTAACAAACATTCACACTCACAGACTTTCGCCTTTATAATTTAGTGTGATGGTAGATATTGATAGTTGGTGTGTGTTCGCAGACGCTGGCGCCGCAAGCCAACACGTCGTTCAGCGTGGTGTACCTCGGGCGACGCGAGGGCCTCGCCGCCGCGCATCTATACATACATACCTCCAAGGGCATGCACAAGTACCCGGTAAGTAAAAAAAAATTTAAAAAAAGAATAAAAATAGTGTAGAAAGTAATTGTCTCCTTGGTACTATGGTGACCTCAGAGACTGGTTTCTTTCTATTAATATTGTTATGGTTAAGTATGGTAGAAAATGGTAAAAGTTAAAGTCTTAGGTTAGAATATAAGTTATAATAAATCATTTGGTAAACAGTCACTTAAATAGTTAATGCTTAAACTAGGATTTATGTAACTAAATGGTAAAAATGGTGTTTAATGGTAAAGAGCCCGCGCTCTCGGTGGTATGTCAAGTCGCGAACTGACAAATTTAGGTAAACGCGAGCAATGGTGCGCTCAGTTGCTAACGCAGCTAAGTTGCACAATTGCTGCGTGTTCGATATTAACTCGAACAAATAGTACACTTCTTCCAACGGATCTTGGCATTCGTAAAGTTAGATGAACAGTGCAACTTTTTCATACATAATTTTCTACTGCGCAGTGAAAAGCCTAACTTCACGAATTTCTAGATCCATTGTGACAACTGTACACAGATGCAAACGAGCAGACAGCTCTCTTCCCACGAATAAATAGCGATTGTATCCAATCAAACGCGATGCGAACGCGCGTTTGTATCGATACAAACGCGCGTCTGTATCGATACAAACGCGCAGCTCAAAAACGCGCTGTAGAAAATGCAATGTGGCCTCTTATCTACTTGCAGCACTAAATCCCTCGTCATTACTAACGTTACTAGATGTTATCCATCCATGTATGAAGGTTTATTTGTATTTGTAGAATGTTGTGTTTGTAGGTGAGCGCAGTGGGCGTGGCGAGCGAGTGGCGCGTGTGGCCGCTGGTGGGGCTCCGTGTGCCACACAACGCCACGCTGGAACCTCTACTCACGCTCTACAACCCAACACACACCACCATACAGGTGAGATGTCTCATTGGACGACATATTGAACAAATGACGGACTATAATTATTGTGATCAAATGTATAGTAATAATGTAAACTTTATTTCAGGATAGTACAGATGGATTCTTTAAACCTAAAAATACATGTTAATAAAACTTATTCCCCCTTACTTATGAGAGATGTTTAAAGTTGAACACTGGTTAAACAACGTTCTGTCTCTATTCGTCACTATTCACAAATAAAGACAGGACGTTGTTTAACTAATGTTCAACTTTAAACACCTTTCTCAGGTAAGACCCATAATGTGTAATGTTATAATGTAGTGTACGTGTGGTTGTGTGTTGGTAGGTGCAGGAGGTGTACTCGTCTGGCGCGTGGTTGGGCCTGGCGCTGCCTGCGGGCGGCGGTGCGGCCCCCCGCGCCGCGTGGACCCTCCCCCCGCACTGCGCCCGCGCGCTGGTGCGGCTCGCCGTGCGCCTGCCGCCCGCAGAGCCGCTCGAGCCGCGCGCCGCATACATCAGGTAGTTATACTCGCGAGAACCTTTAATTGGCTTCCTATAGCTAATTCGTTGTTATTTCCTAGTGTAAGAAAGCTGTTGGATCTCCAATAAATAAATAAAAATGAAAATTATCACTGAAATGAAATGTTGGTGTGAATAAACGTGATGTTTCAGAATAAAGGGCAACATGACGGGTGGCGGGCTGGTGGTCGGCGTGGAGGCGACGCCCGCGCCGGCGGGGGAGTACCTCAGCCCCGTGCAGCTGCGCCTGCGCACACGCGGGGCCATGGACCCACCCGACACGGTACTATACATTACAATACATTACTATACAAACCCACTGGGTGCACAAATACTTTCTATAGTAAGTTTATACTTATGTATAAACTTACTTAAGATGAGACCAAACCAACGCGTTCAGCTCGCGTCCGCGGTGGCGTGCAAGGTGGCGATCAGTTGTTGCTTGGGGTTTTTTTTTTTTGCTTTGTTGTTGTTTTGCCAATAAGAGGACGTATCGGTGTGAACACGTCGCAACAAGTTCGTCCACAACAACCGATCGCCACCTTGCACGCCGCCGCGGACGCGAGCTGAACGCGTTGGTTTGGCCTTACCTTTAGTGATCTGTCTCCATCACTTGCATAAAAAGTTCTAGCGATCTATCTAGCTTAAACAGTTAAGCAAGCTACGCTATGAGCGCTTCCGAGATAGAGTTTGATATAGCTGTATAACTTGATTCATTAAAGAAACGAATTTAATCGAACGAAGCGCTTATCATGTTCTCTCGCTTGCACCCCAGTGCCGTCTATGCTCACGAAGCGAGAGAACATGATAAGCGTCGCCATTTTAGATTAGTTTCTTTAATGAACCGGGTTATACATGTTGTCATGCAGGTGTGGATAGAAGCGGGCAGCAGCGCGACCTCGGGGGCGGAGCTGCAGGCGGGCGCGGCGGGGGCGTGTCGCGCGCCCACCGCCCCCGCACCGCCCCCGCAACCACCACCGCCCCCGCACCACGCCGACAGACACACGCACAACGGTACCTATACTGTACTCTCTACAATATACTCCTCTAATGCAGTGTTCCGCAAAGGGTGTGCCGCGGCACACCGGTGTACCGTGGTCATCAGTTTGTGTGCCTCGGAAAAATAAGGTTACCTATCAGTTAATCTCTTCCAAAAGAGATGGCCGATTCCTTGAATAAATTTGCCCCACAGATGCCAACAGGAAAGAATGCTTGCGTCATGACCAAATTGGGATTTTTGGGTTTGTTTTTTTATTTTATAATGAGAGTCCATTCATCTTCTTCCTCTAAAAAGTGGGATTTAAAAGTTATTCTAATATAAAGCAGCAGGCTATGACGCCCAGCATGAACGGAGAACCTAGGAAACTATATTTTTAAGGTTCATATAGTAAAAGCTTTGCTTACGTTGGGGATAGATGGCGCTGTGTGAACATTTACTTTTTCATTATTATAATTAGGACTAGCAGAATTTTAAGTGAAGTAGGTATAGAAAATAAATGACGCACACAAGTGCTCCCAGTACCTACAATTTCAAGTAAAAAAGAAAAGTACTTAGGAAAAATTGGGAATTTCATCAATAAAATTATCTACACTCGTGTGCAGTGATTCTGTAGTTACAGCCTAAAATAAAATACCATATAAAAAAATAAAATAAAAAGCCTTTTATTTCTCTATAATTAACATTTTTTTCTTATCACTAATGCTTATAATCTAAGTAGGTGCTAGAGAACCCCTAAGGCCTCCTCCAAAGCCAGCCATCTGACCCTGTCTTGTGCTACTTGGAGCCAGTTTGGTCCAGCAGTTTTCTTGATGTCGTCGTCCCAGCGAGCGTATAGTCTTCCTATGCAGCGTCGACCTCTTGGACCCTCCCAATTTGTCACTCTCCTAGTCCATCTTCCATCTTGTAGACGGGCTACATGTCCAGCCCACTTCCATTTTAGTCTGTATGCATATCCCAAGGCGTCAGTACTTTTTGTAATTTTAAATAAAATATGATAAATCCTCATAAATCACTCATCACAACACAATCACACAACTGAAACTCAACGAAATTCCTTTTACATCTGTCAAATTCTTGTCCGTCTGTTTTGTTTACTATTTGAGTGTCATGTCAACCGCGAAAAAGAAGGTAGGTCTATCTGATAAAAATATTCTCTGTGATACCTAATAGCCCCTCCAGACTCTCGGCAAGAATCCCCGACAACACCCGAGAAGCGTGAATGTGAGGAGTTTCTCGCCTTCTTGTTCTCGCGCTTCGGTGTCGGTACCTATTTTTGGCCAAGACAAAGGATTTCAAACAGATCACGAGTGAGAAAATTGAGAGTGTGGATAATTTGTTTGTTCTTCGAGAAGTCTCGGTGAAACTTCTCGCCGTGAGTCTGGAGAGGCATTACGGACTGTAGTACCGGAAGTGACTAAAGTTACTAATAAAATAACATAATTATATTCCCACAGGGCACGAGATATCTAAGTATTCTGTATGTACCAGTTAATTTTGTGATATTTTATTTAAATAATATTATTCAGACGCATAGTCTAATATGATATTCGGCTCTGGGGCAGGATCCGGCCAGATTCTTTGGACCGCATAAATTGAAATGAATAAGCTCATGTGTCGCATTAAAAAATTTTTTTTTTCGTTTATGGTGTATCTCCAAAATATTCCGATTTTTTGGATGTACAGTCAGCGTCATCAATCGGTATCCTCCTATTGATTTGAACAAAGACTCTTTTCATTTCAACCTTGGATTTCAGTCGGGTATTATATCAGCTATTTTTGTTTAGGAACTCGAGCCAAATAAGATATCCATAAGTAAGCAAGGATGTAAAAGTTTTTACAAAAGTTGAGATTAACGGCTTGCAAACCGACCTCTTACTAGGGGGATACCAATTAATGACGCTTTCTGTACCTTGAACAGAAAAAGTTTGCGGAACACTGCTCTACAATAGAGTTCTTCAATGATCACTCAGTAGCCGTTGGGAGATTAGGAACTTCATCAGTAGCCCTTTGTGACCGCTTTTCTTTAGAATTAGAACTCCTTGATAACTTCTGCTCCAAGTCCAATTTGTTGACCAATTTTTATATAATCGAAATTTATCCTCAAATAAAGGTACAACAACGTTATTTGTGGTTTGATCATGAAGAATTCGTTCAAAATTTGAACCTTGATGATGGTTGAATTTGTGATAATGCTGCTCATGTGAGAGAGATATAGTAAGTGTTTAAAAACTCTAGTTGTATGACGCAGGGGCCGCGGGTGAGGCGGCCGGCGTGCGCGTGGCGTTGGTGCGGGACGAGGTGGAGCCGCTGCAGGAGCTCACGCCCACAGCGCAGGTCACGCTCGACTGTGAGTAGACGACTTAATCACTAGCATTTTAGCTATAGAATTACATTCAAAAAATAAAATAAATAAAATTAATTTTGGTCCTTCGAACCGAATAAAAAAAACTTGGTCCTTCGAACCGGATACATGATGTTGAGAAGAGAAACGAAGCAGGATCACGGTTTAGAGACCAAGGATAAAAGATTTTTTGTAGGATTCTTTCAGAATCCTTTATTGGTAGTAAGAGGCACGCACGTCACGGCACGTGTCGTTCGGTTTACAAACTATAGTCACAATATTTCCTTTGAAACGAAAAGTAATACAGTATAGCAAAAATACTTATTCCAATGTAACAGATGCGAAGATGTGGGCGGGCTACGTGTCGTCGCTGTCGAACGGCAGCGCGGCCAACGGCGCCGGCGGGGGCCAGGCGGGGGCCTACTGCGCCGGCTGGGTGACCCTAGGCCGCGCGGCCTTGCCCTACAGCGTGCGCCTGCTGCCCGGCACCATGGCGCTCGAGCCGCCGGAACTACAGTCAGTACATCGATATAAATAAAATAAATAAATAAATATTGCTGGACATTTCACACAGCATCATGTAATCCCAAGCTAAGCAGAGCTTGTGTTATGGCAACCACATGACTGATATACTACTTATACACATTTTTTTTTATTCGTAAATACATACATAATATACATAGAAAACACCCAGACCCGAGACAAATATTTGCAGATCATACAAACATTTGTCCCGCGGCGGGGATCGAACCCGCAACCTCTTGCGTCACAGGCGGGCCTTCACCCACTGCGCCACAGAGGTCGTCGGTATAACTGAAGCACAATAATACGAATATTTAATCGATACAGGATTAAGACTAGAATCTCAAACGCGAACGTTCTCTCAGATACTGGACGCTTTTCCGTCTTGAAATAATCAGAGTTCAATACGCCAAAGTTTTCAAAGTCATAACATGTGCTGAACAATACTGCTACTTGATATTATTTCTTGTACTTATGTTTAACAGAGTATTATATCGTTATATAGCCGTGTTGGTCGTGGAGATTAGTACCTCGACCTTAGATCAGACGGTCGTGGGTTCGAACGAAACCTAGTCGCGCATCAATGGATTTTTCGAAAAAATATTTGTAACACGAGCTCTAAACGGTGAAGGAAAACATCGTAGTCAACCCCACACGTATCGAGCATGTCTTTCCTGTGGATATGTCCGGTTAAGCTGAGAGGATGGTGTAGGTGCTACAAGCCTACTCCATCTCAACATTGTCCCAGGCACTACAGAGTCCTGCAGAGCTAAAATGGTCGCTAATGCAGATTCACAATCATATGATTCACGGGTGATTTGTATTGATATTGCTAAAGCATTTCATCTTTAATTACCGTCAAATGTTAGCTGAATTGTACGCAATTCAATTCACAGCAGAATCACATGCTAGGCCTTAAATTGCCACACGAAAAAAACTAACCCGGTTGGTTTTCATTTAATATTGCATCGTATTATTACTACTAATACTCTGTAAATAAGTATTTGGTTTTTAAGAAGGTATTTAGTATGTTTTATTATCATTATTAAACATAAATAATATTTGATTGACACTTAGTGCAATTCCAATTCATAGGTGGCCATTTTATTTTACGATTCTCCACAAAACTGTCAAACAATAAGATGATATTGCCGGTACGGAATTGTCAACTTTGTGATTTCTAATACGAGAATCTCGACGCAAATCATTTGTGAATCTGCATTAGCGACCATTTTAGCTACGCTGTTTAGTGTAGGCAAAGATTGCCTCCTGACACTACAATCATCTATAGTCGAATTGCTCATTCTACGAACTAAAAATATATGAAAAAAAAAAAAACCGGTCAAGTGCGAGTGGAACACGTACGCCGAGGGTTCCGTACCTAGCCATGGTGCCAATTAAGCTAGTCCGCTTAATTGTATGAGCGCCCATACAACTCAGAGGACAATTTTAATTGGCGTCAACTATGTATGTATGGGAACACCCTTTAATTTTAAACTTTTTTAACTTTTTGGAATTTTTCCATTATTTGTGCTATAAGACCTTGCTTTTTGCCAAATTTCGTTATTCTAGGTTAACGGGACTACCATTTAGGTTTTCGACCCAAAACCTCTAGGGTACTTCCGGTTGACCTAGAATTGTCAATTTTGGTTACAAGCAAGGTCTTACAGCACAAGTAAAGGAAAAATTCCGAAAAATAAAAAAAGTTGATAATTAAGGTAAGTTTTGGTACTCACAAGTTTTCACGAAAACCTAAATTTGCCTATATCTTTTTATAGTGTTGACTCAGGACCTTGATTTTTATACTCACAATAGGGACTATAGACCTTAGTATATGGTATAAATTTCAACTTGCTAGCTCTACCCGTTCCTGAGATAATCGATGGTGACACACGGACAGACGGACAGACAGACAGACAGACAGACAGACAGACAAACAGACAGACAGACAGACAGACAGACAGACGGACAAGAAAGTGATCTTATAAGGGTTCCTTTTTTTACCTTTTAAGGTACGGTAACCCTAATGACATTTTGATCGTCAATTTTAGTGTGAAAAATGAGTTAATGAGCAATCCGACTATAGTATGACATGTAAAGGCCTAAGGTTTTTTTTAGGGTTCCGTACCTTAAAAGGTAAAAAAAGGAACCCTTATAAGATCACTTTCTTGTCCGTCTGTCTGTCTGTCTGTCTGTCTGTCTGTCTGTCTGTCTGTCTGTCTGTCCGTCTGTCCGTGTGTCACCATCGATTATCTCAGGAACGGGTAGAGCTAGCAAGTTGAAATTTATACCATATACTAAGGTCTATAGTCCCTATTGTGAGTATAAAAATCAAGGTCCTGAGTCAACACTATAAAAAGATATAGGCAAATTTAGGTTTTCGTGAAAACTTGTGAGTACCAAAACTTACCTTAATTATCAACTTTTTTTATATTTTGGAATTTTTCCTTTACTTGTGCTGTAAGACCTTGCTTGTAACCAAAATTGACAATTCTAGGTCAACCGGAAGTACCCTAGAGGTTTTGGGTCGAAAATCTAAATGGTAGTTCCCGTTAACCTAGAATAACGAAATTTGGCAAAAAGCAAGGTCTTATAGCACAAATAAAGAAAAAATTCAAAAAAATTAAAAAAGTTGAAAATTAAAGGGTGTTCCCATATATACATAGTTGACGCCAATTAAAATTGTCCTCCGAGTTGTATGGGTGCTCATACAATTAAGCGGACTAGCTTAATTGGCACCATGGCTAGGTACGGAACCCTCGGCGTACGAGTTCGACTCGCACTTGACCGGTTTTTTTTTAACGAAAATAGGATCGCGTTTGACCACACCCTGCCTGATGTAAAACAACATTTATGTTATTTTTAGGGTTCCGTACCTTAAAAGGTAAAAAAAGGAACCCTTATAAGATCACTTTCTTGTCCGTCTGTCTGTCTGTCTGTCTGTCTGTCTGTCTGTCTGTCTGTCTGTCCGTCTGTCCGTGTGTCACCATCGATTATCTCAGGAACGGGTAGAGCTAGCAAGTTGAAATTTATACCATATACTAAGGTCTATAGTCCCTATTGTGAGTATAAAAATCAAGGTCCTGAGTCAACACTATAAAAAGATATAGGCAAATTTAGGTTTTCGTGAAAACTTGTGAGTACCAAAACTTACCTTAATTATCAACTTTTTTTATTTTTCGGAATTTTTCCTTTACTTGTGCTGTAAGACCTTGCTTGTAACCAAAATTGACAATTCTAGGTCAACCGGAAGTACCCTAGAGGTTTTGGGTCGAAAACCTAAATGGTAGTTCCCGTTGACCTAGAATAACGAAATTTGGCAAAAAGCAAGGCCTTATAGCACAAATAAAGGAAAAATTCCAAAAAGTTAAAAAAGTTGAAAATTAAAGGGTGTTCCCATACATACATAGTTGACGCCAATTAAAATTGTCCTCCGAGTTGTATGGGCGCTCATACAATTAAGCGGACTAGCTTAATTGGCACCATGGCTAGGTACGGAACCCTCGGCGTACGAGTTCGACTCGCACTTGACCGGATTTTATTTAAGTTTATATCTGTATGTAGTGTTGTGTTGTGTTGTGTACAGTTTCATAACGTGCAACTCGGCGGAGGCGGTGTTGTCGCGCGACGTGGTCGCACGCAACGACTTCCCCGAGCCGCTGCTGGTCTCGCACGTGCACTTCCCGCCTGAAGTGATGGATCTCTTCCACGTTAGTACTCGCATATCTTTATTTTGGTGTAAGTAACATTTGGTAAAAAAAATCTTTGTATTTTCAACAGCATTTGAGTTGAGTTTTCACGTTCATTAGTTCATTTTCTTCTATGTAATTGCAAAAAAATATTAAAAACACAGCGTAAAGTATTTAAATTAACATTTATAAAAATAACGTGTTTTTAGGGTTCCGTACCTTAAAAGGTAAAAAAAGGAACCCTTATAAGATCACTTTCTTGTCCGTCTGTCTGTCTGTCTGTCTGTCTGTCTGTCCGTCTGTCCGTGTGTCACCATCGATTATCTCAGGAACGGGTAGAGCTAGCAAGTTGAAATTTATACCATATACTAAGGTCTATAGTTCCTATTGTGAGTATAAAAATCAAGGTCCTGAGTCAACACTATAAAAAGATATAGGCAAATTTAGGTTTTCGTGAAAACTTGTGAGTACCAAAACTTACCTTAATTATCAACTTTTTTTATTTTTCGGAATTTTCCCTTTACTTGTGCTGGAAGACCTTGCTTGTAACCAAAATTGACAATTCTAGGTCAACCGGAAGTACCCTAGAGGTTTTGGGTCGAAAACCTAAATGGTAGTTCCCGTTGACCTAGAATAACGAGATTTGGCAAAAAGCAAGGTCTTATAGCACAAATAAAGGAAAAATTCCAAAAAGTTAAAAAAGTTGAAAATTAAAGGGTGTTCCCATACATACATAGTTGACGCCAATTAAAATTGTCCTCCGAGTTGTATGGGCGCTCATACAATTAAGCGGACTAGCTTAATTGGCACCATGGCTAGGTACGGAACCCTCGGCATACGAGTTTGACTCGCACTTGACCGGTTTTTTTTTTTTTTTGTTAATTCATAGAAATTTCAATTTGTGTCACTTGGAGTAACTCAGGGCTCTTTTCTTGGATCTACACTGTTCATATTTCATATATTTTATTAAATAATTTTTCGTTACGGTTACCGTCAATGTTAGCGTACGATGGCTGACGTACGATCAACAATGGAATGGTGCGATCGGTGATATTCGGACGAGTGTACGTCTGTCAGAGTAATTCATTGTCGAATGTGGTACATACAGAGTAACTGGAAGTAACGAATGTTCGTGCGTGTTACAGACGGAGACCCTGGCGCCGCTGGAGTTGGGTGCGGGGTCGCGGGGGGTGGTGGCGCGGCTGCGGCTGCGGGGGGCGGCGGGGGCGGGGGCGGGGCGGGCGATGGAGGCCAGCCTCGCGCTCCACACCAACCTGTCAGACTACACGCTGCCGCTGCTGCTCTACGAGGGCGTGCCCACCATCGTACGTACACACACACACACACACACACCACTGTGGAGCTCACGTTTAAAATTACACTATTTAAATATAGATCTTTCATTTCATCTCGCTACATTCAAGGTTGACCGGTGAGACGAAGCCGACGATCGCAAGGCTCGGATGGTCAACCTAGCTACCCACAGTTCGATACCATAGCTAAGTATGGATCGAACGTAGTCGGCTCAGACTGAACGATCGCACTTGTCTCAGGAGTGGGAGTGGCCGAACTCGTCGGACGGCACGCTGCGTCTGGGCGCGCTGGGCGCGGGCGAGGGCGGGGGTCGGTCGGTGGCGGTGCGCCTGCGCAACCCCGCCGCCGCGCCGCTCTGCGTGACGCGCCTCGCCGCGCGCCTGCCGCCGCCCGCCGCCGCCACCTTCCACCTGCGAGACACGGCACGACAGGCGGTAACCTATACGATCATCCTCACATTCTTAACGGCACTCGAATCCATCCGAAACGATCCAACATTTTGTGGAAGAAGAATTAGAATCGTCATCGCCGATTTAGCAAGATTTTAAAAAGTTTTTCTTATTTTCAGTAAGTAAGTTCGTATGAGCGAGTGGCCAACTCTGGTGACGGAGTTTCAGGCCGCCTGAAGGCCTCCATCGTGGCTCGACGACTTACAAGCCGGAACCGACAATATAACTACCGTTTCGATAGAAGGGATTCGAATATAATCTGCAGTTCCAGCTCTAAGTCTATCATACATTCCATCATGAAACATACATCAGAAACGCGTGATCGACTTCGAGTCAGCCCTGTAAAAACTATCCCATCAAAAACATAACATGTACAAAAATGCACAAGTCTCGCAACGCAGTTCTTCTGCCGTAAAAAGTTGTGAAATCGAATGTAAACCAAGTCTGTATAGAGTAACTTGAAAAACACACACAGCAAGCTCGTAAACGTTTTATGTAGATTATTTTGCTGTGTGTGTTTGCCAAGTTACTCTATACAGACTTGGTTTACATTCGATTTCACAACTTTTTACGGCAGAAAAGTCAAAAGTCAAAAGTCAAATTCGTTTATTCAATAAGATCACAAGTGTACCACTTTGAAACGTCTTAAGAGCTAGGTGATTCTACTCCTGTTCCTTCGCGACCGTGAAGAACCAGGGCAACAAACACGGTTTGGGGCCTAACACTCTTTTCGGTGACACACTTTTTGTTTGTAATTTTTTTTATATATTTTTTTTTATGTAGGTACCTAAGCAATTATTACAAATGTTATCTAATTTTTTTCAGAAGAACTGCGTTGCGAGACTTGTGCATTTTTGTACATGTTATGTTTTTGATGGGATCTCACTTCTTTTTGTAGGTAGTCCTCCTTTTTTTCTTTTACCTATTATATCTTGTGCCTTATCTGTGGGCTTTCTCATAGCCCACTCCCTGTCTTCGTGGGCTTTTCTCAGAGGCTTTTATGTAGTGATTTTTGACAAGTCTGGACGGTAAATGCATCTAGTCTATTATATTCAGCGCTCTAATACAACCAAAGTTGACATTGATTAGATGTAGGTAAACCGCCTAGACTTGTCACTCTCGAAAGTGCCACATACGCTTGACCGCATGTAAATACTGACGAACCAATATCCATCAATGATTTGATTGATGGATGAAGAAATGATTTCAGTTCCTTTCATTTCAATGCACAACGACTTGAGCGCCCATGCAAATACAGAGGCATGTTGCCCGGACAGTTGAGCCCCCCGTGCAACTAGAGTTACCTACATATTTTTTTCATTTCTCATACACAGAGAGTACGCTTGAAGTTATCTGAACAGAGGGATGAAAGTAGTACTTTTCGTCCTTAGAGAGAATTTATTCCCGTATAAATTCTATGTCAGGTATATTTGACATTTCTATTTACCATAAGATGAAGATCAGGATTACAGGATTAGGATCACAGAATCAGGATCACAGGATCAGGATCACGGAATTAGGATCACGTAGGATCAGGATCACAGGATAAGGATCAGGATTATGCAGGATCACGGAATTAGGATCACATAGGATCAGGATCACAGGATCAGGATCACAGGATCAGGATCACGGGATTAGGATCATGTAGGATCAGGATCACGGGATTAGGATTACGCAGGATCACTGGATCAGGATCATAGGATCACGTAGGATCAGTATCATAGGATCACAGACCAGGATCACGGAATCAGGATTATGGGAAACATAAATGAAGAGATCCCAACCCATGTACAACTTGTTTTCAATGAACAAATGACTATTATTTTTTTAATAAAATATCAATACCTACAATCCGAAATATCGAACATCCCTACACCGCGGAACATCATACGTGATCATACTCAACTCAACACTAGCTGCCATACGAAACGAAACGTCACGCGCTCCGCGCAGCACAGAAATGGCGGCGCGGCCCCTTGCACAAGCAAATTATAACCTAAAGTTACATAAATTAAAATCGGGACTAATAATTCGGAATGTCAGAGTTTTTCCTTGCTATACACACTAAACTATACATGTGTGCCAAATTTGGAGTTTGTGGGTCTGCTAGAAGTAGGCTTTTAATTTTGATGATCGGTGAGTCAGTGAGTCAGTGAGTCACTTACAAAACTAGGAATTTTGACTTGCAATAATTCATAAACTACTGGTTCAAATTTAATGTAATTTGGAAATATATCTAGCTATGTAATGCCCTCTTGGTCACTGAAAGTTTAGGCTTCTAGTCTTTTCCACAACGAAGTTACGAGGGGTCGAAAATGGCCCGAATGGCTTCGAGAAAAGGATGGTACGGCCTTGCTTCGAGACTTGGCGGGGCACTGCCGTGCCCCCAGATTAAAATGCCTTGCATAACATAATTAATGTTTATCTTTTTGGCGGGAATTTGAGAAGTCATGATTTCTTTTTATCTATAAACTTGAAATAAATTAATTACTTGACACTGGTCGAATGCACAAGCCGTGCGAAGCCAAAATAAAGAAAAAATAATAATAATGAGTGTATCCCCTGAGAATGGTGTAGTACAATGGTGTTACGTTGCAGAGTTGCATCCCCGCGGGCGGGTCTGTGCTGGCCGTGCTGAGCGTGCGGGTGGAGGGCGGTGTGTCGGGCGCGCAGGGCGTGTCGGGCGCCATGGTGTGCCACACGCGGCACGGCGCCGCCGTGGCGCCGCTGCGGCTCACCGCGCACCCCGGCGCGCTGCGGGCCACGCCGCTGCATCTGCCGCCCGCCGCGCCAGTATGTACACACACATCACGCGACCGTCGCTGATCTTCCTCCGACTGACGGTCACATGATGCCATCCGCACCGCTCTATGCATCCGTACCGATACGGTGGTCCCGATCGTCCCGCTGTAGAATCGAATATCCTAGATTTCAACAGCGTCTCTTGTCTGGTCTGACTGTAGCTCCGGACCGTCCCGGTGATTCCTTAGGCACCAAAAATCGGTGAGGCTGTAGGAAGAGAGATCACGAACATTGTAAATTCGTACTGAAAGTCAACCTCCCACCTGATCCGCTGCACTTATTTGATGAAGCATTTTAGTTTTAGTCATTATTTTAAAGATTGATTATTCTAGATGGACATAGATTAATTATATCGATCAGGAGATTAGGGATGTATACGATAGAGAAACGTACGACGACATCTAAGAGCGGAATGTAATGTGGTTGTGTGTGTGTGTTGCAGTACGTGCCGGCGGAGGGCTCGCTGGAGGTGGACAACTCCATGTCGCTGCGCATGCGCGTCGTCAGCGTGGCGCACGCGCACAATGCGCACAACGACCCTGCGCTCACATACATGTCAGTACTATATTCATTACACTTTCAAGAATGTTTGTTTGTTAGCTTAGGTTCTGCAATAACACACAGGCTACTTTTTATCTCGGAAAAATGTATGGTTACTGTGGGATAAAAAAATAGTAGTTCAGGGCTTCGCCCCTGGGCGTTCACTAGTCTATGATGTAAATGATCCTATGTGACTTTGCACGTACAGTAAGGTGTAACCACAGAATACTAGTACTACGTACAGAAGGGTCACTTCGCGAGTAAATTTGTTTAAATAGAGACTCTCGCGGCGAAGCTATAAAGTGCAATTCAACTCGCCTATGGGCCTATTACCTATCGAGATATTTGCCTAAACATTCCCATCCTGCTCTAATGCGTAACTGTGTCGCTGTCTGGCGCGGTGTGACGCGACTCGTAAGGGTTGTCGAATTTTCGCTTGCGACAACACAAATAAATTTATTTATTTTATCTGTCACAAAA
Source organism: Camptogramma bilineatum (assembly GCA_958496255.1). Taxonomy (NCBI): domain Eukaryota; kingdom Metazoa; phylum Arthropoda; class Insecta; order Lepidoptera; family Geometridae; genus Camptogramma; species Camptogramma bilineatum. Next base: position 12,881,281 of record OY292471.1, read on the forward strand.
ACAGTACCTACTTAAGTTCTAAAATAAGTAGGCCTAAATATAATTTGATCTACCGTTACCACAGAATAAATAGTAGTAAGTAGGTACTACGTATTGTACGTAGGTAGGTGAAGTAGGTAGATACATTATTATCTCGTTCGTTTTGTAAACAATTGCATTTCAAAATATCTATACCTTCATACCTACCTAGACATCGATCAGACACACACAATCATCATCATCACACAACTAGACCGGGAGCCGTTATCCGATAATCACCCTTTTAATGTTAGGTTTGCAATCACATTTGCAATTTAATGCACGGCCAGGACTCGAACCCACGACCTTCGTCTCGAAAGTTGAGGTACTAATCACTTCGACCAACATGGCTCTATGAATGTAATGTAACTTCTAAACACTTACAATTATTATATTTAGTAGGTTAGGTACCTACTTAATGGATAAGTTACTTTTAGGTAGGTACATATGTAAATAAACAAAACTGTAGGTACCTACCTACCTACAGTTTTGTAGGTAGGTAGTTTTGTAGGTGTATTATGTTTGTTTATTTGTAAACAGGTACCTATTCAATCAAAAAGGAATCGAATAGGTACCTATAAAATCTCGTTTTCATTATGCACCTACAGTTACAGAGTAAAAGTAAGTACCTAGGTAGGTATTTATTGATGATTTATTTAAATAGGTACTTACAACAAATTATAGAAAAGCTTAGTAGGCACCTACCAACCTTTCAATATCTTCCGGAATTTTGTGGAATGTTAATGTCCATTCATTGCTTTTCCTTTTGTGTAGACACCCGTAGACACAGCAGTATCTTTTATACGGATTAGATCGTTTAGTTATCATGCAAAAATCACAAGAAACGATGTATACGAGATCACGATAATTACGCACAATGCGTCTAGTCCGCAAGCCGAGCGAGCGGCAAGTGGCAACCTATGTTGCGCGCCGCCCGAGGCGGCGCGCGTCCGATAAATACCTAAAGTGAGAAGTGAGACAGGCCTGGTGTAACTAGAAATTGTAATAGTATATTTCAGTACAAGTTCGGAAAGCCTGTCATTGCAAAGAGTTCCGACAAATGTCTACCCGAGCCGAGGCGCAGCCGAAGGCGAGGGTTGACAGTCGGAACAAGTTGCAATGACGGTTCCGAACGTGTACTGAACGACTATTTTTAATACAGTTGCGAAAAAATGAAGCAATTTAATCTAGAAAATGGCGCCAACCGTAGAATATAAGAAGAGATTTTTTTTTTACCGATTCTGGTAGGCAAAGGGAACTATGCCCATACAGCCAATTCTCCAGTAGAATTTTTTTATTGATATGAAACGAAAATGAAATTTAATGAGATGAAATGAAATGAAACCTAACCTAACTCATTCAATCAAATCATTAAATCTGATATAGAAACAAATTAGTAGCTGCTCTTTAGAAATATACGTATTTACATGAATCATAAAAACTTCTATGATTTTTTTTTAGTAAAAACTTCATGGTTGGTTTTTCTTTATAATAGACATTATTTTGACAGTTGGGAAAGAGAACGCACGAGTGCGGGAAAGGTAAAAAAAAAGCACGAGTGTGTAATAGCCCACTTCCCGAACGCTATACGTCCCTGCAATACGCCACTTTTTGAGCAACTGTATTAAAAAGGTATTTTAGACACCTTTATAATTTTTAGTTACACCTTACTAAATACCGTAGGTTTACAATGTCTAGTTACACCTTATTGTACGTTTAATGATATGTTTGTTATGTCGATGCAGTCCGGGCTCGAGCGAGGAGATAGGCGAGGGACGCAGCGTGGTGGGCCACGTGCGCTACGAGCCCGCCGCGCACTGCCATCCCGCCTGCTACACCGGCCTGCAGATGGACACGCCTGGTTAGTGGACACACAACGCGCCCGACATGAGACCCTCCTCGAACACTAACGATTATCTAAATCTCTTACACACCGCAGTAACTAATGGCTCGTGAAAAGCCTGTTTTTGAGCTGTATATGTACGCGTTGTCTTAAGCTCGGTATACAGTACAAGTCGACTGCACGCAAGTTTTACGTCTCAAGCTGCAGCGCGAACTTGCTATAACATTTTATAAATATTTATTTATTTATCAAACAAAATCCACAGCTTTCAGTAGGAACAATTCGACTTATTTACGTTTCTTACAGCTAATAATGGATTTACATTTTTTTATTATTAAATGAATGTCTACTATTTGTGATTTTATAGCAGTCGGGAAAAAAATATTTGTTAGATTAAAGCGCATCACACACAAAGCAGATAATATACCTTATGAAATATAAATCTTGAGATCGCGTCCATACAAGTTCTATGGAGGATCACACACAGCGAATATAAATTACAAAATATATTTGATGCGATCTGTCAAGATTTATATTTCATAAGATATGCTCTATCTGCTGTGTTCTCTATCTGGTGTGTGTGTGTGGTGCGCTTGAAAGCACTCGTAGTTTGTGTAATGTTGTGTTTTGAAATGTTGTATGTTGATGGTGTGTGTTGCAGAGGGGTCGGCGTGGCTGTCCCGCGCTGACGGCGGCGCGGGCGCGCTGGCGCAGGACGCGGCGCTGCAGCGCGCCAGACACGACGCCTTCCGACCGACCACACTCAACTACACGCTGCAACTGCACACAACTGAGGTCAATCTCTCACTTACATCCTTCTTTATTTTGTACTCAATTTATTGCTTCACTTTATTTTCGTCCGAACATCGGTGTCAATTTCTGTTATCTAAATTTTATTTATACCAAGAAATCTCTATACATACAGCTAGTCCGAAGAATATGATCAATTTGAAGTTGAGAACGTAACGAATCAGGGTGGCGGTTTTACTATGAAACATTCAGTCGTGGTGACGTTTTAGCTAGGTTTTGGATTTTGGCAGAATCAGCCATTTGTTTCGATCTCTTATTTTTTTCTTATATAAGAGATCGAAACAAAACGCAACCGAATGATTGACGTTGTCATCTAGCAGAATTGCCACTCATTATAGATATGTTGTTGTTGGCAGGTGTTGGGCGTGCCGGTGCAGGTGTCGGTGTCGCTGCGTTGGCCGCGCGTGCGCGTGGGCGCGGGCGCGGGGCGCGCGGGGCTCGCGGGGGTGGGGGGCGCCGCGGTGCCGCTGCGGCTGCGCGCCTGCAACCCCGCCGACCGCCCGCTGCTGCTGCAGCCCACGCTCGCCGTGCACACCCTGCCGCTGTCGGTCGCGTTCCAACCGTCCCGTCTCGCGCGTGCCCCGCGATCCGGGAGTTGATAATCCGACGGTTGCAGCGCCGGCGAGGAGGAGGGGGAGGAGGAGGCGTGCGTCGGCTGCGTGTGGTCCGAGGGCTCCTTCCGTCTGGGCGAGTGGCGCGTCACGCGAGGCGCCGCCGCGCCCCACCGCCCCCCGGGCACCGCCCCCGCCGGGGAGCCCCCCTACCTGGTGCTGCAGCCGGGCGCGGAGGTCGAGTTCACGGTGACCTTCGCGCCGACCGAGCCGGCCGACCTCGCCGCGCACCTCTACCTCAGGTGAGGTCGCCCCCCCCCCCCTCCCCTCCGGGCCGGCGGTCCGCGGGGTCTGTACACGTCGCTCCCTCGGTTCCAGGAACAACCTGACGGTGGTGGAGCGCGTGCTGCTGCGGGGCCGCGGCGCGCTGCCCTCGTTCGAGCTGGGCGGGCGGCGCCCCAACTCGACCTCCGCGATCGTGCTCGAGGTGGTCGAGTGCGGCGCGGGCGGCGCGGGGGGCGCGACGCGCGCGCTCGCGCTGCGCAACACGGGCCGCGTGCCGCTGCGGCTGCGCGACTGGCGCGTGGCGGGCGTGCCGTGCGGCGCGCGCGCGTTCCGCCTGGCGCCGTGCGGGCCGCTGCGCCTGCAGCCCGGCGACACGCACCACCTGCACGTGCAGTTCGGCGCGGACTGGACGCGCGGGCGCGCGCAGGCGACGCTGTCGGTGCGCGTGGGCGCGTCGCTGGCGCGCTTCTCGCTGGCGGGGCTGGCGCCGGCGCGCCTGCTGGCGACGTGCGCGCCGGCCGCGCCGCGCGCTCCCTTCGAGCCCGAGCTGCGCGCGCTGGGGCTCGCGCTCGCCGTGCTCGCGCTCATAGGTGACCGCTTTACAGATTTATAATTTTAATTACACGTATAAACACAGATCATCCATCTAACCGTGCCCGGCGACATCCTCTCCCTCTTCGTCCGAGAGGAAACTTCGCGGATGTAGTTTACCCGTCCACGTATTATTAATTCTTCGGTGGATCGCTCACCTCTTCTCGATGAGATATCGTTTCGTGCCCCTTCACGAGCATTCAGGAGGAGCGATCTTTTCTATGTCACCTCGGTGTCCACAAACTATCGCCGAAACGCTCACGTCTACCGAGCGAAAAAAAAATTTCAACGATCCGGACAGAGAGCACGACCTCGACCCGTTCGGCTGCAACGTAGCATCTCTCGAAACAAACGCGACGACATGTTCCGTCTTGATACACTTCGATTGGTATAAACCGAGCTAAAAATTAATAAAAAAAAAGAAGTGGAAGTGAGCGATAAGGTTTCGTGTGCGCAGGTGCTGCGGGCCTGGGCGCGGCGGACGCTGAGCGCGCGCTGCGCCGGCACCGCAGCGCGCGCGAGGCGCCCCCTCCCGGCGCGCCGCTCGACCTGCGCGCCATCGGACGCGCCGCGCTGCCCGCCCCCCCGCCGCCGCCCGCCGCGGCCCGCGCCGCGCCCGCTCCCCCCGCCCCGCCGCGTCGCCGGCGCGCGGCGCGGGGTCGCACGTGCGGGGCGGGGGCGGGGGCGGCGGGGGACGCGGCGGCGGAGCGGCTCGCATTCTCGCGGTGGCGCGCGGGCGCGGGCGCCGCGCCAAGGGACGACTCGCGCTCCTCGGACGAGGAGGGGGGCGAGGGTGAGGGTGGTCACCCCGCTCCCCCCGCCACCACCGCCCCGCTCCCCCCGCCCCCGCCCCCGCCGCCGCGCGGGGACGCGGAGTCCTCCTCGCCGGACTCGTCTCCGCCGCCGAGGGACAGGTGACGTATCGTACCGTTCGTCGCTCGAGCATCTTACGATCGAATAGGTGGTGATTTTAACAGTGTGGAGTGACAGAGTTTTGATGTCACGATATCGCAATAGTTACATGCACGATCTCAGTATATTAAATTGTTTCTACGTTTCTATTCTTACTCGAAAACTGATGCTGGATCACACGTGAAGTTCGTTTCAAATGCACGTAAAAAAAATGAGCCGTCGCGGGACGCCTGGCAGATGTGAAACATCGAAATTATTTTGTACGGATGATGATGATGACCTTATTGTCTACCCCGTGGAATTTTTTAGTTATAGTGCTTTAAAAAAATGTTATAATTTTACAACTATACTTATAATATTATAAATGATGGTTTCCAGCTACTCATCTCTGAGCCGGCGCGCGGAGGACGAGGAGGGCGCGACCTCCGGCTCGGACTCGTCATCCCCCGCGGAGGGGGGGCGCCCCCCCGCCACCCCGCGGGCGCCCCCGCAGGGACCCCTCGCCGCGCACGCGCCCGGTAGAGGTCAGCGGAAAATTCACTATTATATTTCTAACACTAATACAATACTGCTAACTTACCTTTTAAATACACATACTCATCACCATCGACCGGAGCGAGTGTAGAGATACACTTCTAGGCTTGAAATATCTGAGAAATTCCAACTAATTATTCGATAATTAAAATAACAGATGAATAACTACAGATCTGTGATAGATGATTATCTGCGTCAGGTTCTCGCGCGCGTCGGTCCAGCGCGGAGGCGCGCCGCAGCGAGCGCAAGTCCGCGGAGCGCGGCGCCGACACCTCCTCCAACGGCGGCGGGGCCCCGCGCCCCGCGCCCCCGCCCCGCCCGCACGCGCGCGGGGGCCGCGCGGGGCGGAGACGCGGGGAGCGCGCCGCCTCGCCCGCGCCCCGCGCGCCCGAGCCCCGCGCCGCGCCGCCCCCCGCGCCCCACCCCGCCGTGCGCTGGGGCGCCAGCTGGAGCGACGTCGTGTCGCGCGGGAACGCCGCCGGCGCCGACGAAGGTGCGTGGACCCCGCCTCGCCCCCCGCACCGCTCCCCTCGCCCCTCCCCTCTGACCTCGTGCTCCGTGTCGCAGGAGGCGGCGGCATGGCGCCCGCGCCGCTGGCACCCATCGGGTCGGACGTGCGGCGCCGCCTCGGCTCGCACTCGCTCTTCTACTACGGCGGCGCGCCCGCGTGGCCCCCCCCGCCCCCCGCCGCGCCGCCCGCCGCCCCCGCGCCCGGTCAGTACCCGCCGCGCGTGCGAGACCCCGCGGTGCGATGGAACGAAGGTTTCTATTTACGTTGTTTCCGTTGCGCTTCTTCGGTATCATCGCTCTCGGACGCCTCTCTCCTCTCCGCGGTCGGCGAGCGCGGATCCGATCGTCATCCTGAGATCAGTTCATCAGCGATGCGTGTCCCGTCCGCAGAGGAGAGCGGCGGCGGCTACCGGACGCTGGAGTCGCTGTGGGGCTCGTCGGTGGAGCCGCTGGCGCCGGGCGCGGCGTGGCTTTGGGGCGGGGCGGGGGCGGGGGCTCCCCCCGCGCCCCCCGCCGCCGCCTGTCCCCCGGTGCGCCCCCCGCCCGGATTCTCCGCGCCGCGGCCGGTGCGGCCGTACGACCCCTTCCAGTCGCTGGCCTCCATCTGGACCCCGGCGGCGCTGGACTGGCGGCTGGACTCGCCCTCCCCGCCCCCCGGCCCCCCGCCGGCGGGCACGCCCCCGCTCGCCGACGACCGGCCGGAGCCGGCGCCGCCCGCCAACTAGCCGCGTGCCCCCGCTCGCCCCCCGTCTATCGGCGCGCCCGACGCGCGCCGGCCGGGCTCGGAGCGCGGCGGTGAACTAGTCATGTCCTACGCCGCCCGCGCTCCACCTTCACCTCCGCTCTCGCTCTATATTTTTATATTCTAAACTGATTTCATGATTGTGCAAGTTCCCCTCGGTCGACGACCCCGCTGTGGCTCCTCGGATGTGGTACCGGACGGATCTGAACCGGAACGGATGACGAACGAACTTCCTACCTTCTTCCCGGAGCGACCGGGAGCGCGCCCGCCGCCCGACACGCGGAGGGAGGGGGCGCACCGCTCCGACGGCGTCTGTTCAAGACTGAATAAACGTACTTTTTCTCAACAGTTGTGACTTTGTTTTATTGCTTTCAAAAAAATAATTTTGAGATCTCATGGTCTACATGTAACCCAAATTATATATGTGTATGTTCACAAAGCTGTGGTAAGCCGAACATTTATCATAAATAAGGTTTTTTTGACGTGAAACATCTAATGTACTGCGCGGTTAGACCGGTTTTGGTGAGGGAGTAGCGCTTTTTATTTTGAAGGAATGACTTTGCCACGACGGGATGAGACGAGACGCCGGCGTTCGCGCTATTTGATAATATAATTATGAAACATCACAACCCTCCTACACCCTGCCTGTCACTCACATGATCCTCGGTACTGAAACTAATGGTAATAGGAGCTTGCTCACGAAAAATATAATATACCTAGTAAAAATAAAACTACATCAGCATTAGCTAGCTAGGCATTTACTTAACACGTTCAGTGCGGTACAGGACATATATGGGTTGTACGCGACTTTCTTCTGGTGCGGAAGATAAAATTGTAGTTTTACCGCTGGTGCGGGGGCTATTTCTATACGAAATCCTTTATGTAAAAAAGAGTCAAGTATACTTTTCTGTAGCTTATTAAAAATATAAGCAAAATTTGTCATAAAATTGTCCAGGACACATATGGGTAGTACGCACTTAAAAGCAATTTTCGTAATTCTGTGCGTTACCATACATATATGTCCTGTATCCGCAGACCCGGTGTCGCGCTGATTTTTACAGTAGTGCGGAGCAATCCCTATCTTATAAGCACGTCATTTGTCGATTATTACATTAACGCCAAAATTAAGCGATCTCATAAAATGTTATCGATGGTCTCAATTTAATTGAGGATTTAAAATCATCAACATCCTAACCCAGTTATTAAAAAAATCAATTGCCGCATGTATGTTCCCGCATTACTTGAGAACGGCTTGATTGATTTGACTGATTCCTTTTTTGTTTTGTTTGTAATTGTACGGACAAAGTTTTTATAAATAAAAAATTTGTAAGTATGTGGTGGAGGTCTGCGTCGAACAAAATTGACCAAAGATGCACCAAAAATGAGTCCTGCGTATACTTCCACCAGGACCTTAAATCCATACCGGGGTGTTTAACTTAGCTTGTAATTTAAGTAAATGAAGTTTTGTTCATATTCAGAGAAATAAATGCTCCTTATCGATATCGATTGTTCAAAATAGGTTAGAACATCACTAAACTTTTGTAAAGGACAAACGTTTTGACCCTATTTTCAGTGCGGTACAGGACAATTTTGGTGGGTATTTAGTTTTAGGTATAGCTTCTAAAGTATTCACCAGATCCCCGTCCTGGCTTACCATATGTTAGATAAGGTTATAATCTACCCAAATAATTAAAAAAACAACATTAAATTACGAAATTCATTAAATTATAGACATTTCAAAAAAAACATAATACAGGACATATATGTCATGTACCGCACCAGGAGTAACTCTCGTACCTACCATAAATGTCCTGTATCGCACTGTCTGAAAGTCTTGCAAATACGGTCCCGCACCGAACGTGTTAAAAAATTTGGTGCACATATTTTCATAGTGGTGCGGTAATGCTTTCTAGCTTAACTTTTTACTCATCAGCAGAGAGTACCATAGATTGGTAACCACACAGCATCGGGGCCTGCAGTGGTGCTCCCTGCTTGCCGTCTGGTAACAGTGCCTTGTAAGGCACTCACAATGTACTTGAACAATTATAACTAAACATTACATTTTCCTTATTACTACACATTTATAACAATGTTACATCATTTTTGCACATTTCAACTGAACCATAAAGATTCCTAAAAATGCAAACACATAGTCCACCACACTAATACAAATCTAATATCTGTATTTTGTTGAATAATCTTTGGGTGAGACCACGAGCCCCCTGCCCTTGCGCGCCCCGCGGTACACCGTCTCTATGATGTCGATCATCTCCTGTTTGTCCTCCAGCGGCCAGTTGATCTTGTTGTTGTTGCCTGTTCCCAGATCTATCATTATGTGCTTGTTGCGAAAGAAGAACATCACTGTGCAAGGGTCATACAACTCGTACCTGAAAATGAAATATGAAGTTATTTACAAACATAACTGTATCCAGAAAAAAAGAAAAAAGTATCTAGCAATAGAACACTATTATAAGTTCTTAAAAATATATTTCTAATTGACCACAACTTACATTTTGTTGAAGTCAGGCACAGCTGTGATGTCCACAAGATAAATGACTGCAAAATTCTTCACTTTCTCTGCAATGCTGTACAGCACTTCATCCATCTTCATACAAGTTGGATCCCAATCATGTCCAAATCGGATCACCTGAACAAAACAAAGAAGTTAATCAGATACCAACTTGCTTCAGTAAATCCAAAAGATGACTGGAAAGCTTTGGAGGAGGCCTATACCGTGGAGGGATCCTCGACAAAGCAAACTTTATTTTTTGAGTTAAGATTAGATTAGTTTTAAAGTTGAGGAATAATAAAGGCTTTTTTATTTTTGTAAATGAGGTTAAGTATTGTGCAAAAGCATTTCTTTACAATTATTTACATCTATACTTGACGAGATGGCATGCTATAGTGCTGGCGCTGGGCATGTTTAAAAGAGTAGATTATCATTTTCGAAGCACTGGCACCGGCGTTGTCAACATGAAAGAATTTTCATTGTGTGCATCCGGCTTACGTTTCCTCAACAGCTGCTAGTCTCACTCACCTATTCTTTGATTTGATAGAACAATACTCACAACAACTCTGTCTTCTTCAGAGAGAATGGCTTGATCCACCTGCCAGCCGTTGTGTAAGTGTCCCAGCATGTAACTCATGGTGGTAAGTGCGGAGTCTTCTTTTAAAAAAGTCTTACAAATCGATCTTCGCAGGAACACAACACGATAATTTATTTAATTCTTCAATCAATCAACAAATTTAACAAGCTTTATAAAATAAAAGTAGAAATTAAAAACACCAGTCGAAGTCAAGTCAAATGTGTCAGTGTCAGTCAATGTCAATTATTAATAATGAATGAAATTGAATGAGTGTTGCCAGATGGTTTATTAAGTGAATGTGAAAAATCTCCCCGAAAAACAGGTTTTACGAAAAAAAACCCAATTTAATTACAAATTCAACATTTTTATATTGTTTTGCAACAGTATTTAGATAGCCTCCTGCTTTCTATGTAGGTATTTTGTAAATATCATTTTAATAGTCGTATAAGTTTTTTTATATTTCAGTTTCAATAAAAAGAAACTATAAAAATAATTAAATAATTAAACCTCAAGTAGGTATATTTATTTGGATTATTCATAATTTTATCCCTGTGAAAATCCCCCAAAAGGATTTGACCCTCCAATATTCCCTCCGGGGAGCCGAGAAAACCCCCCGAATTTGCAGGGAATCCCCACCATTTGGCATCACTGAGTTGAAGGGAAGCCGGAAGGAAACTTATTTTTTTAGTGACAGCTACGTACCTATAGTCGTATTGCTCATTATACGGACTAAAATTGAAGGGAAAAATGTCATTTTTCCTTCAATTTTGATTAGTTTTGATACGTTTTATGTCAAAATTGTAGGAAAAATGACATTTTTTCCTTCTCATTTTTTTTTTTTTTATATAGGCGCCTGCTTACCTACATCTTTACTAGATGAATGATGAAAGGAAGCAATCTTTTCTTACACTTATCGGGACACTGTAGGTCCTGGGACAATGTTGAGATGGAGTAGGCTGGTCCAGCGTACTCCATCTCAAAACTAGGTCCTAACCTAAACCATCCTCAGCTTAACCTGCCATATTATGTGGATATGCATATCTTTCCTGTGGAGGAAAGACTTGGTCAATATCGTGTGGGGCTGACTAAGCAGCGGGTTTCCTCATGATGTTTTCCTTCACCGTTTAGAGCTCGTGTTAATGCGCTTATAAATTTTTCGAAACGAAAAATATCTATCTACCTACATTGGTGCACGGCCTGGATTCGAACCCACGATCTTCGGATCGAAAGTTGTGGTACCTACTAACCAACTCAGCCAACACGGCTTCCAACACACTGTAATAAAGTTTGAGGATTGCCCTCGATTTCCATGGGGGATCCCATGGAAATCGAGATCAGATCCGGTGACAATAGAACCACCTCGGGAGTCAATGTAAGTACCTACCTACCTACTCTTTGTAACAAAAAAATAATTTTCAAAATTATTTAAGTAATTAGGTAGGTACAGTCAGCGACATCAATCGGTATCCCCCTATTGATTTGAACAAAGACTCTTTTCATTTCAACCTTGGATTTCAGTCGGGTATTATATCAGCTATTTTTGTTTAGGAACTCGAGCGAAATAAGATGTCCATAAGTAAGCAAGGATGTAAAAGTTTTTACAAAAGTTGAGATCAACGGCTTGCAAACCGACCTCTTACTAGGGGGATACCAATTAATGACGCTTTCTGTACCTACCTACCTACTTATCCACAATTTTGAGATAAGTACCTACTTTTTAAATCGATTTTTTGTGAAATCGACGATATTTAAAAAAAATACCTACCTATACCTACCTACATGCAGCCGAACAATAGAACCTCCTCCTTTTTGAAGTCGGTTAAAAATAAGGTCATACCGTGACCTACCTTTGTAAATACATACCTACGTAAGGTGTAAAGCTAATTAACTAATTAGAGGTAGGTAGATACCTAGCATACCTACATCTGAAAATCATGATCAGCAGAGGTGTGAGCGGGCGGGGATAGGGAGTTGGCAGCGCGCCACCGGAACGCGGTCGCACACCAAAACATACGAATTTCTCAGGAAAAAATACGCAGAATATTGCGCGCTGAGCGGCGAAGGCGACGCCCGCGGCCCCAGCCCCCAGCGCCCCCAGTAGCGCGCGCACGCTCGGTGGCTCCAGCAGGCTCCTCGCCACCGCTCGCTGGCATCGCATGCAGCTACAGTGTTTTCCAAAAGGACCGCACGATTGCGGAAGTTTGGTGTCCGATGATTTGCAGTTGCTAATGCCTAATTAATTAGGCCGGCGCTGCGCGTCAGTGGAGCGGCGCAGCAGTTCCTCGCGCAAGCGCGCGCGCAGCCGGACGCGACCGACCCCAACCTTCCTGAAGTAAGTCGGCGCCTAGATCTCTAGTACACACGAGTAGGGCAAAACAAGTAAACTACTTGCGTTCACTTCTTTTAGTAAAGTAAACCTACTTATTCTTTGTCATTCATTAGCTAATAATTGTCACCGCCATAGAAATACCCTGTTAATGTGATGAGATGAGACCTAGGATTCAGCACGTTGTGCCTGTAGCGTGTACCTAAGTATCGTAAGTCATCAGTACGCGCAACTTTTATTTATTTATATACTTACTTAGGTACCGTAGGTTTTAAATCTGTAAGTAAAAGACCTTAACCTTCACAAAACAACATTAACGGCACCACTTCACCAGACTTCCTAATCGCCGCCGTGTCGGTCGCGTCGGTCGGCATCGTCGTCGCGTTGTTTATCATCCGTTGCCATCGGCCGCCAATTAAAATACGGATGCTTTCCATATCTTAGAGGCCAAACACCGAAGTCGAGGTCATCCAATAACCAGCTGACATCACGCCTAAACGCGCAAAACAGGGACCCCAGAGACAACGTTCGAAACCTCTCCTCGGAGATCGGCTACTTTAAATACCATTCAGCACTGTAGGAAGAAAGTTACGGCAATCCGTGCTGGGTGTTAATGAATGGTTGGTGTGCGCAGGTGACAGGTGGTGTGTGCGGGCACGGGCAGACGCATGGACGCAGTGTACCCGGCGGCCGCGTCGGCGCTGGCCCGCGGGCGACGCCGGCGCCGCGCCGAGCCGCGCGCGCGCCGCACCACGCCCGTCACCTTCGCGGAGATCAAGGTGAGTCTTCATGTAGACATGTGCCGACCTACCGCGGTACCATGATGACCCCGCCGGAGCATTTCAAGGCCCGAGATGTACCTTAATAGGTGCTTACTAGTTTTAGCAAATTTCGTTTCTTGTCGCGCTCGTCACTCGTCTACGGCGATCTTTTTTTTTTTTTTTTTTTTTCGTTCTTTAGTGTAAAATTAAATAGTTAATTATACCCTAATAAAATTACAATCTAGCCAAGTAGGCCAATGAGCAATTTGAATTTGACTTAGTTTTATAAAGTTGCTTATATCTAAGAATGTGCCCAACGGCACGTTTCTTACTGTCTCTATTTAAGGGGAAGACACTTTGTTCTTGTGTTCTTTATATTATGTAGCACTTATTCACTAACACTTTCATATAATTTTACACTACACTAACTCAAATGGTTTAGTTCGTTTGAGTCTTCTCACTAGGTCTGTGTTGTCGAGGAGCTGGATGGCCTCGACGTTCACATGGTGATGAAGTCTTTTTTCGTGAGCTTCTGCGTATTTTTTTATAACTTTATCAACGAAGTCTATGTTAAGGTCCCGGTGAAGGTCTTCGTTTCTTACGTACCAGGGGGCATTCACGATACCCCTAAGAACTTTATTTTGAAAACGTTGGATGATGAGAATGTTACTTTTTTTGGTACAGCCCCACAGCTGTATACCATAGGTCCATACTGGCATTAGGACCTGTTTGTATAAGATAATTTTGTTGTGTACTGATAGAGCGGCTTGTCTGCCAAGCAGCCAGTACATCTGTTTGTAGCGTAGGTCCAACTCATCTTTTTTCTTCTTGACGTGAGCCTTCCAGCGTAGCTTTGCGTCAAGCGTCATACCCAAATACTTGGCTGTATTTTCATGCGGAATGAGCTTATGGTTTAAGTATACTGGATGATACTCCTCCTTTTTGTTGGTAAAGTTTATATGGATTGATTTTGATTCATTAAGGTTGATTCTCCATTTCTTTGTCCAATCATATACTTTGTTAACTGCCTTTTGCACTTTTTCTGCCGCTTCTGCATGTGTACTGCCAACTGCCATTATGGCCGTGTCGTCAGCAAAGGTCGCGATCATACTATTCTCTGGTTCAGGGATGTCACTGGTGTATAAAAGATACAGGACCGGGCCTAGTACGCTTCCTTGTGGCACCCCAGCTTTTATTTCTTTAATATCAGAGTAGGCATCCTCTTGCCGTATTCTAAAAACTCTGTCCGTTATGTATGATTGTAGAATATCTACATAAGGTTTGGGAAGAATTTTCCTCATTTTAAGTATCAGGCCTTCATGCCACACTTTATCAAAAGCTTGTGCTACATCCAGGAATACGGTAGAGCAGATCTTTTTATTTTCTAGGGTACCTTCGATAACATTTGTAATCCTATGGACCTGGTCGATGGTTGAATGTTTTTCCCTGAATCCAAACTGGTGCTCTGGGATAAGGTTCTTGGCTTCTATTATAGGTCTCAATCTTTTGAGTAACAATTTTTCAAATAGTTTAGAAATTATTGGAAGTAGGGAGATCGGTCTGTATGATTTTACGTCACGAGGCGGTTTACCCGGCTTTACTATCATTATTACTTCAGCTACTTTCCATAAGTCAGGCACATATTTTAACCTAAGCGCAGCGTTTATAATATTTGTAAGTTTCACTAGAGCCTTTTTTGGTAGGTTATGTAATATTTCGCCTGAGATGAGGTCGAATCCTGGCGATTTTTTTGGATTTATGTTCTTATGAATCTCACTTCGGACCTCTCTAGGAGAGACTGGCGGTATATAAAGCTGTTCATCCAACACGTCATAGGTCGTAGCTTCTGTGCTAAGCGTTGGACCTTCATTTGGCGTAAAGATGTTTTCTAGGTGTTCGGCAAACCGTCTTGCTTTATCTGCATTGCTGACTGCCCATTTCCCGTTTTCCTCTTTTAGTGGGGGAATTTGGGTCATTGGCTTTTTCATGTTTTTTGTAGCTTTCCATAGCGAATAGTTACTTTTGCGGTCATTGGTTAGTTTTTGTAGGAAAGAGGTGGTTGTGCTGTCGATGACTGATTGTATTTCATTCTTCAATTGTTTTGTCATATTGTTAAGCTTTTTTTTGTCGTGAGGGCACCTGGATTGTTGCCATCGCTTTCTTTGTCTTCTTTTTTCGCATATGAGTTGCTTAATCTCTTTAGGGTAATTATTTTTAGTGATCTTTTTTTTAATATCTGGTGTATTGTTCCAAGCAGTCTGCTGCACCACGTTAATAAAATGTTCAACTTCTTTGTTTAGCTGTTCATGAGTTTTTATTGGGACTTTGAGTTCAATATTCATGTCTAGCTCAATTTTAAAACTTTCCCAGTCTGTGTATTTATTAACTAGGGTTGGAGTAATATCCTTGAGCACAACTTTATCACTAATTTCTAAATGTATTGCAGAGTGGTCCGAGTTCATGTCGTAGCTCTGGTCTATTTTGAAGTAGTTTGGTGAGATATTTTTATATATGAAGAAGTCTATCAGGTCAGGTATTTTAAAAGGATCTGTAGGCCAATAGGTTGGCGATCTTGTTGATGCAACATCAGAGTGTATTTCTTTTATAGCTCCCAGAAGTTCTCTTCCTTTTGTATTGGTTAGCCTAGAGCCCCAGTACGTGTTCTTGGCATTGAAGTCACCTCCAATTATGAACCTCTCACCGAGTTGTTGTAGGAGGTTCATGTAGGTATCTTTTCTAATAGTATACCGTGGTGGGCAGTATATGGCTGCTACTGTAAGGGGATACTGCTCAGTAGCAATTCGAATTGAAACAGACTGAATATCCGGCTCTTCGTATTTGCTTTCTTCATGATGTTTGATATATTCCTTTACAATAACAGCACTGCCTCCCCTGCCTTTATTAGCTGGGTGAAGTGCGTGGTAAACTTTGTAGCCTTTGAATTTGATATGTGTTTGCTTTGTAAAATGTGTTTCTGATATGAGACAAACATCAATGTTTTCCATATCTAGGACTACTTGCAGTTCGTTCTGATGTTGTAGTAGCCCATTGCAATTCCATGCCATTATTTTAATCGTGCGAGTCATTTTTTGGCCTTAGGTATAGCTGTTCTGTCGCTATTTTCTATTTTCTTTAGCCGCTCATCGAATGTTGTCATGAGTTTTAAGATTTCGTCTAATTTATTGCTGTTCAAGTGACTGGATTGCTCATTGTGGTGAGTATTTGGAATGTTTTTTGCTGCTACTTGGGCGTAGGACACAGTTTTGTTAGCGGTGCCTGTGCGCCTTATTTGTGGTTTAGGCTGGTTAGTATCTAATGATCTGTCACTTACCAGTACTCTTGGTGTTTGCTGTTGCCGGCCAACTAATGGTTTCTTGGCGGCCTTGTTCCTAATTTTTTGGATTTCTTTGGCTATCATGCAACCTCTATAGTTGGCCGGGTGTGCTTCTCCACAGTGGACGCATTTAGGTTTCTCTCCAGCTGGTTTTTTGCAGTCTTTGGTTAGGTGCTTACCTGTGCATTTAACACATCTTGGCTCTTTAGCACAGTACTTATGAGTGTGTCCATACGCCTGGCATCTTTTACATTGGGGGATAAGTTTTGTTGATCGTAGTGGTTGCATTTCAACAACGCACCCCAGTATGTATTTAATATCGTACACTTTGTTGATGTCCTCCTGGTTGCTAAAGGTTAGCATGAACATATTGAGTGGTTCCTTAGTTTTCCAGCTCAGTTTGTTTACCGCATCCTCAATCTTGTACCCTTGGTTTGTGAGGTCTTCAATGATCCTCTCAGGTTTGCAGGTTGAAGGTAATTTTTTGACCATTACTCTTATTGGTCTATCTTGCTTGTTTTCATAAGAATGCCAGAGACAGTTATTGTCTGAGAGTGTTTTTGTTAAACACCTATATGCATCTTCATTGCAAGAATTGACTTTAACGCTATCACCGCTCATCATCTTTACTGTGAAGGTGGCTGATGGCTGATTTTTTGACAAGAAGTCATAAAAGTTTTGGTAGTTATTCACCCCGTCGACTATAATAGGAGGGGGTGAGAGAACTTTCTTAGTTTTTTCTTTATTGGAAGTAGTTCTGTCTTCCTGGGGTGAGAGCGAAGGTGAGGTGTTCAATTTTCTTTTCTTCCTTGTCTTGGTTCTGATCCACTCTGTTTCCTTGGCTAGTTCCTCCTCATCAGTGCCATATTCGGCATGTGATGTAGAGTTTTCGTCGTTTGTAGTTGCTGGTGGGGTTGAGTTGGTGTTCATTACACATTTCAGCTGTTGCTGAAGAATTTCGATTTGACTTTTTAAGTCATCTACGAGACTCTCCAGCTTTTTGCGTTCTTGTCTTTCTTCAAAAAGACGGTCCCGTTCTTCTTTGAAGCGATTGAACAATAAATGCTCTGTTTCTGTTCGCAGCGTTATACTGCCATCTTTAGACGGTGAGGTATTCATTGTTAAAACAAGTAGTAGCGTCGCCTTAACAATATGATTTGCTGTCTATGCAAACGAGCCGTACGCGATGTATAACTAGGTCATCTTCGCGGTCAGGCCGTGTCGCGACGGCATTGTTGTGATGCGTAAGCACTTTGCACTGTTGGTACGCGCGGTCGCGAGTAACACAACTGTTCTCAGCGAAAATCGAACGATCACTGATACGGCGATCTAAGCTTGCGATATACCTACATTTAAGTCTTGAATTCGGATCCCTAGGTACCGGTCTTACAGCGAACGAACAAATTATTCAATCTGTGATATCGGATTATTAATCTTGTAAAGCGCGATTTGGAAGCTGTGTGATGCAATTAAGATAAATCCAGTCCTGCAGCGACGTCCATTGAACTGAAACTAAACTAGGGCGCGCTGACGTCACGGCCTCGCTCCAAGTCCGTGTCGCTCGCTTTGATGCGATGCGATCCGATACCTCTGTACCTAATACCTCGAGCATAAAAAATATCATATTTCAGCTGAAACGCAACTTTTTTGTCCGAATAACTTTTCCATCCGATAAACTCCTGGGATAAATTCAAGGGGTGTGCGCCCTATTAACAAATGTCTCTCGAGAGACTGAGCTGAGCAGCTTTTTGTTTAGACAGACTCGCGAGGTCTAAGAGCTCACTCACAGCGCCAGTTACTAGCAACAAACGATGACTATAGCTACATAATGTCGGTGGAATGCTTTGGAAACAACAACCGCATGTTGTTTTTTTTTTCTATTCTAGAGTAAGCCTGCAGGAATCGTTGCTCGAGCGTGCGATAGTGCCTGCAGGTTCATTTTCGATATAGGTAGGTGATCATCGTTCGTCGCTCATAGCCTCCTGGATCAGACAGACGCGGATCCAGCCCTCAAAAAAAGTTGTGGGCACAGTCACCCAAAAATTAGCCAAGTGCGAGCCGAAGTACGATTTAAAAAAAATGCAGTTGTTCCTCAACAAACTCAATCAGGGTTGTGGCATGCCCACCGTGCCCATATGGGTGGATCCGCGCCTGGGATCAGATCGGATCATCATCGCGTTCAGTCAGACTTGTCGTCCGCAGTTGTCGGTCAATATATCCCGTGTCGGTTCCAGGAGGTGGACGAGGAGAGCGAGCAATGCGGTGTGGGTGCGGCGGGGGAGGGTGCGGCGGGGGAGGCGCGCGGCAGCGAGGCGAGCCTGGCGCGGCGCCGGCCCGACGTGCTGGAGGAGCGGCTCGGCCGGCAGTTCGCAGAGTTCCGCCGCCGCCGCGCGCGCACCGCGCTGCGCGAGCTGTCCCCCCCCGCGCCCGCCCCCGGCCCCCCCGCCCGCGCCGCCAGCGAGCCCGCGGACACCTGACCGCCGTCGTCGGGATCACAACTCTCATGATTTAATTGTTACGATGTGCGGCGCGGGTCGGCGCCCGCGGGGACTCGACGGAGTTGCTACCGTTCCAGGTCCCGTGTTACTATACTAACGTACATTTCATGCGTTTATTTATATTTTAAGTTTGTTCCTTTGTGCTACGTAGGGAACCTCTATCTCTAGTCACGTCTTATATCGGTCCGACGGTACGCTAGCGGGTGTGCTACGGTCCGCGCCGCGCTCGCTCGGCCACGGCTCCGGAGTCGGCGCCGGAGTCGGCGCTGACGATGATGAGATGGCTCTTCGAAATTAAAAGCCGCCTTGTATCTCTCACGTCGTGTATTTGTACAGAATAAATAAATATCACACTCAACATGCGGTTGCGCCCACGCGCCACGCACTCACATCGATAAATAAGACTTTGTATGTACAATACCTACTCGCTAACATAAATAAATTAAATACTTAGTTGTCTTACAAAATACTTAGATACTATTAACAATTCATTTAGGTAGATCACCTATTCTTATGTATATTGAGTAGATCTAACGGAGCGGGCGGCGCCGTCCGCTCGCCTCGAGAACGTGTTGCATTTACTTGTCATTTCCAAAATAATTTGTACATTCTGTTCTATACATAACCTAGTGTTGTACGAATGTGAGCAATTCAGGTAACTTGTGATATTTGAGAATGTTCAAAAAGTAAGTACACGAGCGGCGGCAGTGTGCGACAATACTGACAATACATCGAGGACTGAAACCGTTTTCAACTTCCGTTCCATACATTACCTATAGGTACTTACTTATATTTAAAAATACTAGACTCTTCTTTCTTAAATATTAAATTATTGTATTAATTTCATTGTTTTATTACACCTAAGTAATTGGCACTAGTTTGAGCTGCTCGACATTCACAGAGCTGCGGGGAGCGGGGCGGGGCGGGGAGCGGCCCCCCCCCCCCCCCCCCCGCCCCTCGGGGGGGCACGGCTCGTCGCAACTGCGCTACGTCAGGAGCAGGAATAATTTAAGTACTCATAACCTACATCGATATCTCTATCGTTTTTACTGTACATATAAAATCCGTCAGCCGTACACGGTACGATAGCGGGTAACCTACCACATTGTAAATACATTAAAACTTTCCAAATGCTCGTCAACTATCGGTAAATTTGTCTACATAAATACAACTTCTCATAATACTCGGTCGATCGCACCCAGGGTGTCGTCATGGATGCTCAATACTGTACAAAATCTAGCATCAGTCAGCGAGGCCGGCGGCGGCTTCCAGTGGACGGTTCGGTGAGGCGGGGGGCCGGGGGGCGGGGGGGGGGAGGGGGGCTCAGCGCGGCTCCTGCTCCTCCGGCTGCAGCTCCGTCTCCGCGGCCGACGGGATCGTGTGCAGCGCGCGCGCAGCCAGCGCCGCGACCCCCCCCGCGCCCCCCGGCGACCCCGGCGGCTCCTCCGCGCACAGCGCCGGCTGACGCGTGAGCCGCGGCCGCGCGGCACCGGTCGCCCCCGTCCCCCCCGCCGCCCCCGCCGCGCTGCCCCCCGAGCGCGAGGTGCGCCAGGTGCCCGTGGAGGCGGTGGCGTTGGAGCCGGAGGAGTCGTTGCGCGACGAGGAGAGGTTCGAGTCCTGCGAGGTCTTGCGCGCGACCAGCCAGGAGGCGGCGCGGCGCGGGGGGGGGAGGGGGCGCGCCGCGGTACGCGCGCCACGAGTCCGAGCGGGACGAGCTGAACTCCACGGAGGAGGACACGGAGCCCGCGCGGCGCGGGGCGGCGGCGGGCGCGGGGCGGGGGGGCGCCGGCCGGGGGGGCGCCGCGCGACGACCCACCGCGCGCAGCCAGCGCACCAGGCGCGGCGGCGCGGCGGGGGCGGGGGGGCCGGCGGGCGAGGGGCGCGCGGGGGGCAGCAGCCGGCGGCACGCGCAGGTCGCGCCGTGCTGGCGGCCCGAGGAGCGCTCGTTCAGCGAGTTGGTGTTGGCGGGCGTCTGGCGGTTGCTGAAGTTGGAGGAGTGGCGGCAGCGGCCGATGCCGCGCGTGACGCGCGACTCCTCGATCGCCTTGCAGACGAGCGCGCAGTCCTTCTTGAACTGCTTGGTGAGGATCGCGTAGAGGAAGGGGTTGCAGCACGAGTTCAGCGGCAGCACGAACACCGTGAACACCTTGGCCTGCTCGAGCGACACCAGGCGCGCGCCCGCGGCCGCCGTCAGCGCGAAGAACGCGACCGGCGACCAGCACAGGAAGTCGGTGAAGACCAGCAGCGCCATCCGTCTCGCGATGCGCGAGTCGTTGCTGTTCCAGGCCTGCGAGCCGCGGATGGCGCAGTACATCTTCAGGTAGCAGCCGAGCAGCACCAGGAACGCGAACCCGTTGACCGCCAGCAGCGACACCACGTAGGCCAGCGCGCCCGGCGTCTCCGTCTCGAAGGGCAGGCAGACGGCGAACTTGCGGTAGTCGGACACGCCCACCAGCGGCAGCGTCGCCGCCGCCAGCGCGAGCGCCCAGCCCGCCGCCATCACGCAGGCCGCGTGCCGCAGCGACAGGCGCTTGTTGAGGTGCATCGCGTGGGTGATCGCGTAGTTGCGCTCCAGCGTGATCACCGCCAGCGTGAACACCGACAGCTCCGAGCTGAGCACGCCCAGGAACCCGGCGAGCCTGCACGCGGGCGACATCTGCCAGGCGACCGCGTGCGCGCGGAACTCGCCCAGCGTGCCCGCGTCCACGACCGCCAGCAGCCCCAGGTACGCGCCCATGCAGAAGTCCGCCGCCGCCAGGTTCGTGACCAGGAACCGGGGCACGTCCATGCGCGCGCGCGAGCAGACCAGCACGAACACCACCGTGCCGTTACCGAGCAGCGCGAGCAGGAACACGCACCACACGCCGCAGCGCAGCGTCCACCAGTCGAACAGGTCCACGCACGGCAGGAACGGACCTGCAACCGACCCGGGCCGTCAGTCGGGCCGTGGACCCCCGGCTCCCTCCCTCCCCCTCCCCCCGGTACGCACCCGGCTGCGGCAGGCAGTGCACGCGTCGCGCGGGGTCGCGTCGCTCGCCGCCCCCCCCCTCCCCGCCCCCGCCGCCGCCCGCGCGCCACGCCTCCAGCAGCGCCTGCAGCCGGCCGTCCGTCGACCCGGTCAGGTTCACTGTTCGACAGACAGACGGAGATGCGTGAGATGAACGTTCGAGCGGTCCGTCGATCGCGTCGGAACGCGCGAGGGTGTCGGTAC
The DNA here is from genome assembly GCA_958496255.1 of Camptogramma bilineatum. Taxonomy (NCBI): domain Eukaryota; kingdom Metazoa; phylum Arthropoda; class Insecta; order Lepidoptera; family Geometridae; genus Camptogramma; species Camptogramma bilineatum. Next base: position 12,903,293 of record OY292471.1, read on the forward strand.
GCACGGTGTCCCCAGATGTCGGTCGCGTTGGCCCAGGAGGCGAGGTCGGCCCTCGAGCCGGGCAGGATCACGAAGTCGGTGGGCGCCTCGTCCTCCTCCTCCGCGGGCTCGGCGCCGCCCGACGACAGCGGCATGAACTCGCAGCAGTGGTACGCGTACGACAGCACCAGCGTCTGCAACCAGCGGGGGGGTTACCTGTAGGGAGGTGGGGGTGGGGGAGGGGAGAGGGGGAGGCACGGCGCGTACCTGTATGCGCGGGAAGAGCTCGGGCGGGTGGAAGCGGCGCAGGCGCGGGTTGTTGTGCGCCTTCAGATGCAGCAGGCGCTGCAGGCCCGCCGCCGGCAGCCACGGGAACACGTTGTTGCCCACGTTCCTGAACACAAGCACGCCTCTCACTCTCGACACGATACACGGCCGCCGACCGACCGACGGGCCGGTCGATGCGGATGCTTGTACGGACAGATATATAACTGAGCCTACGAAACTTTGGTACACTGAGTGAAGAATAAATATGACTGTTTCCCGAATAATAATAATAATAATAATAATAATAATAGCCATTTATTTCCATTACACATAAAAAACATCGAATAATTATACCACTAGATTAAAACCTTCACTTAACTTAATATCATAATCAATTTCATTAAAAAAAATAGCTCTAAGTACATTTTTATATAGTTAGCGTATTCTTGTTGATTTAATGCAAATTGTTACGTCATCCGACCGACTTGTATAAATACAGCCGCACTGGCACCCCCGAGGTGATTCTTTCGGTGGACGTCGTAGAGAAAGGTTGTCTGGTTTGGTGTCGGTGCCATTTGCAGTAAGTCAGATTATTATTTTTCTTGTGTATTTTTGATGGTCAATTTGATAATTAATTGAGTGGCTGATATTTGAAAGTAACGATTGTTTGTTTCCTTTGTTATTTTGATCATTGTTTGTGTAAAATCGGAGTAAAACTGACTTCAACTGTACATTTATGTTTTTTTTAATTAAATTCTACTTCTGCTCCTAAAATCAGAAGTCGGGATAGGCCTAAGCTCACATTTATTGTTTTTCTCGGTTAAATTCTTATTGGATTAAAAACAAACAGCCGTTATTTCAAATCTGTGATGCCACGTTCATCTCGTTCACGAGAGAGGTTAACCGCCTCGCCGTAAGGCAAGGCGTAGCCATAGCAAATCGCACCGACACGACCATCTACCTCGCTCGCGTTCACGTCGTAGTAGGCTACGATCTCGTTCGCGCAGCGAGTCCAGGTATAAAAACGTCAAGGTGCAATCATAAGGTACCCTCGCGCTATAGATCTCGATCTAGTTCATCAAAAGTTGACCGCCATTATTATCGTTGGTCGCGTTCTCGCTGATCGCATGGTGATCGGGGACTAGAGGTGTCGATCGGCACTGCCGATAATGCCATCATGTCTCCGATCAGTCCCCGGCTCCCGGGCTATATTTGATGAACTACATCACAGTGATCCTAATGAGGGTAGGTCGCACACATCTTTCCCAACTAACATGACACCACCAGCGCTTCATTTTCACTTCATTCTACCTATGTCATTATTACAAGCTTTTATTTATCTTGCTGTGTGTTGTTCGAGTGCAACCTAGTAACTTAATTTTGAAGGGTTGCCTGCTAAGCTGTTGTGACTTGGATAATATTTTTCAACAAGAAACTTATCATCAGTCTACTCGTAGTCCAACCTGATTTTTTTTCATAAGCGCCTTCAAGCTACCCCACAGAAACGACTTCATGGTAAGCCCGGTAGTTATGATGATAAAATTTGCTACACTTGTAAAAAGAAAGGTCATGTAAGTACCTACGTAGCGGTTGTTCCAAGAAATTCATAAACAGTTCTTCAAGCTTAAGAATGGACATCAGTTGTTTTCGTGTTTTTCGAATGTGTCCGGCAGCGGTGTAGTGGTTCCGCAGAGCGGAGTGCGACGGAGGTGCGCGTCATTATCAGCGCGGCTCGCACGGCTTGCAACTAGTTTGCTTTTCTTAAAGGTGGCACTGATGTTTGTTTGCGATAGAGTCGAAATTTTTGATCTGGTAATGCGTGCCCCTATAAGTCGGCATACCAGGCAGTCGCCGCGAGCTGATGCGGTTGAGCCACCGGCAGCTTTGGCGAGACGACGCCAGCAGCTGCACGGCGCTTGGTGCTCTGGCGTGGCGAGCGGTGTCTGAAGGCGTGTGCTGCGCTTTCGGCACAGAGTTTTTGACTTTTTGTCTTAATCCGGTAAAACGTTGTCTGCGTCTCTGTTGGTTGCTATCCTTTTAACGCAGAAGATTTTACTAAATTCATATACGTTTCACATCCGTAGGTACACAGTCACACTTACATGCACTCATACAGTTTATAGCTTTGGGGTTTTAGACATATGACGATAGGTTAGTGGATAGCGATTAATAGTTTCGTAGGTAGTGGACGGATTAAGATAAAAGGTACGGTTGGTAAGATCTGTGGTCTATGATTTTTAATCTGTAACCTGTGATCTAATCTGTGGTCTGTTATTTTTTATGTGACCTGTGATTTAAACTGAGGTGCCGCATTTTTTTTTTAACGTAATTTCTTATGTTAACAGTTGCTTGGATCACACATGCGTGACGTGACATGGTGTGTGTGCGTGGTGGCTGCGTGAGGCGAGCCGTCGCTTGCGCTGTCGGGCGAGCCTTCGCTTGCGCTGTCGGGCGAGCCTTCGCTTGCGCTGTCGGGCGAGCCATCGCTTGCGCTGTCGTGCGAGCCATCGCTTGCGCTGTCGGGCGAGCCATCGCTTGCGCTGTCGGATGAGCCGGCGCTCGCGCAACTGTGCGGGCCGTCGTTCGCGCTGTCTGGCGAGCCGTTGCTTGCGCAACTGTGTGGGCCATCGTTCGAGCCGTCGTTCGCGAGTTGGGACGAGCATTGGTGGTGCAGGCGGGCTACCCGCTTCGCACGTTGCCTCCCTGGCGCCTGGGCGCTGCACATCGAAAGGCGCATGGTCACTGAAACGGAACGTGTGGTTCTGTGGGCGTATGGCCCTGGAGGACGCGCCATCCTCGCATACAATGTGTACACCTGGCCCTGCAGACGCTTGACCCTTGACCCTGAAAGACGCCGGGTCTCCTGTGATGACGCATGCTTACTGAAACGGAACGTGTGGTTCTGTGGGCGTATGGCCCTGGAGGGCGTGTGGTCCTCGCAGCAATGGGGACGCCTGTTGTCTGCTGCTCTGTTCACAGATCCTGTCCATGTCATCGGAAGCCTGTCAGTAAGGACACGCCACTATAGTCGTACCTGTTGTGGTAACGTATGGGGGTTTTATTCGATCGATCGATCTGTACGTACAGGTGTGAGAATGAATGAGTTTATGTGACACGTGTCAGATGATGTATGTTGATGTGAAGTGCTCGTGAAGGTTAACAAATAGGTACCTAGCTGAGTGTGTTGTGTTTCTGAAAGAGGGCCTTGTATGAGTAATGGATGAAAGACTAGGCAATGTCTGTTGATTTTATGACTTAATTCGTCTCTCATCAACAGATGCTGACAACGAAGGTGATGTTGGTATCGGCGGGCCTTCCTCTGGCCTCGTCTCTCATCGACAGATGCTGACAACGAAGATGACGATGGTATCGGCGGGCCTTCCTCTGGCCTCGTCTCTCATCGACAGATGCTGACAACGAAGATGACGATGGTATCGCCGGGTCTTCCTCTGGCACCTGCTGACTTCAAGGGTTCTCGCAAATGCGTCCGAGGACGGCGCATGGTCAGGAGAGGCCGAGTTAGCGTATTCTTGTTGATTTAATGCAAATTGTTACGTCATCCGACCGACTTGTATAAATACAGCCGCACTGGCACCCCCGAGGTGATTCTTTCGGTGGACGTCGTAGAGAAAGGTTGTCTGGTTTGGTGTCGGTGCCATTTGCAGTAAGTCAGATTATTATTTTTCTTGTGTATTTTTGATGGTCAATTTGATAATTAATTGAGTGGCTGATATTTGAAAGTAACGATTGTTTGTTTCCTTTGTTATTTTGATCATTGTTTGTGTAAAATCGGAGTAAAACTGACTTCAACTGTACATTTATGTTTTTTTTAATTAAATTCTACTTCTGCTCCTAAAAATATAATCTTATAAATAGTATTTGACTAGGGTAATTTAATTTGCATGCAGTAAATAATAATGTCAAGCTTAAATAACAACAATAGATAATTATACACTTTCGTTAAATTAAAATTATTACATAGGATGTCAAACTTAAATATTAACTAAAGATTGATTGTACCATTTGATTAAAATGAAATAAAATATTTGTTTAAATCCAATCTAAATAAAATTAATATCTACTGTGCATTAGTTTTGCATGCGTTAAATTAATTGTGTGTATGGGACGTCCATTTACGGACGTAGGCCTCCTCCATCCTGTTCCACTCGTCTCTGTCCTGTGCTAGTCGCGTCCAGGTTGTGCCGGCGACGGCTATGATGTCGTCCGCCCAGCGTCGGCGCGGGCGCCCGGGCGGCCGACGGTCGCCGCGCGGGTACCAGTGCAGCACCCTCTCGCTCCACCTGTTGTCTGAAGTTCTCGCTATATGTTTCCCGAATAGAGTTAGAGAATTAATAAGAGAGAAGATGATATGCCTACCTGATATAGTGGAAGAGTAGGGCGGATGCCGATGGATCGCCTGTGATGAGGACCTAGGTACCTATATTAACTTTTATCGTATCGTCGAAACTTGCAGTTTGTTGTTTATTGCTACTTACAAGTCTTCAAGTTTCGAAATGGGGACGAACGCTTCCATGTCGATGTGTTCAATCTGGTTGTCCTCCAAGTTTCTGTAATAAGGAAAGAATAACGATAAAACAGCAAAACACCGAGCCGTTCGCTTCAGCGGGATGCGATAAAACAGAATCTGTAGTCGACGGGCTCTCCCCTCGGCTATTACTCCGCCGAGTTTGTGCCAATTATCACCTAACTTGCTCTCCCGGCCGATACTAACTCGATTACATTCTATGGCCGACTAATTGACAGTTGCCGTTTATTTATCTGCTCGCAGCTCGCAAGAGAGGGGTGCCCGTCCCGGCCTCGGGAGAGAACTAATTCCTTCAGTGGAATGGAATGCGATACCCTGTGCACTTAATTGAGTTTCAGGGTGGCTGGCCTTAATTAAAAGGCCGTTGAATTTGATCTGCTATTACTGTAATTATTGACTTCAGCACGTGCAGTGGAGAGTTAGGTAACTCGATTACTATCCTTTTGGAGTCGGTGTCTGTGCGACCTTCTTTACTGCAAATGAAGTTTACTCCAATCTGTAACGATTAACGAGCGCCAGTCGCCTCATAAACGTGTTAGCTATTTAATTGTGCGAGGCGGTGAGCGGCGGCGACGCGCAACTTCGCCCATCGGCGAGCGAGCCGAGGAGACGCTATTAGTTTCTGAGCGCGGTTATTGCGGCGTCGGTCGCTGCGGAAAGTTTAGCGATACCTACTGAAAGTTTCCAGCTCAGAGATATGTCGGCCAACACTTGTTCCACTGTACCGGTCCCAGTTCACGAAGTACCATCCGATTACAAGTAGTTTAAGAGGGCATACATAGGCAAAATTGGTGTTATTTAGGTGTAAGTATGTATAGTATGTGTATTCTCAGATTCTGAAAAAATAATCGCTTTTATATTTGGAAACATAAAACGCCGAACTATCGACTCTCGTTCGTTTAGATTTATCGATAGGTTTTCGTAAGTAATCATTTTGTGATAAATACTGTTCTTCGTTTGTAATAAATAATCCTCGATCGTCTAGCGCGCTATCCCACATCTCGCTAGGATCTTCGGCGCTCGGTGCCCTCTTAGGAGTCCTCGTAAATCGAGGTTTCAACAGAAGACACATGAGTACAGCTCCCAGTCTCCGGTGGATGGATAATATGACTCACAGCACTTGCAGGTCCGGCGTGTCCCGGAAGGCGTCGGCGGGCAGGCTGCGCAGCCGGTTGCCGGCCAACAGCAGGTCGTGCAGACGCCGCAGCCCGCGCAGCGCCGCGCCGCCCAGCGATCCCACCCTGTTCCACGACACGTCGCTGCAACACACACACACACCGCTCGTATACACTCCCCGCTACACCCCCCCCCTCCCCCCGCACGGCGCACACTCACAGCACTCGCAGGTCGACGCACTGGTGCAGGTCGGGGATGCTCTCCAGCAGGTTGTGTTTCACGTCGCTGCAACAACACATCGCAGTCTCACTCTGAGCCAGTCTAAGCTAACTATCGGAAGGTTCTGTCGGGTCGCTATCTATCGATGTCATCGGTGTGTGAGGGGTCGTCGTCCCCTCCCGGCGGGTCCCTCGCGGTCTCATCGAGGACGGAACTTACGTAAAGTCGTTCCGAGAGGAGACGATGATACTGTGACCGTGCATTGTTCGGAATCATGTTAATTTCCCAGAGGGAAAGAGTATTAGAAACTGAATTTTAATTTAAACTCTTAAAAACATTCTTAACAAAACGCTAGTTTGTCAGAGTTTCGCTAAGAACTTTTGTTCGAGTCGAGATTCGACCGATTCAGATTAACTTATTGGTAAAAAGTTAACATTATATTTATCCTCAAAGCTCACCGAGACGGAGGTCTTGCACCATCCCTCCTCTCGTCCATCATGCCGATCGGACGGTAGCCAGGATGGTGTACGGCCTCCGTGAGGATCGAGGATGCCGAGTCCGCACTCAAGCTCGAGCATGAACAGGGTAAAGACATCGCGAGTTCATCACTCAAAGGCCACCGAGAATATTCGAAGTCTGAACACAAGCCTGAGTGTCGATATACCGGTGGGTGGTGTGTGTGTGTGTGTAATGTGTACTTACAGCGAGCGCAGCTGCGGCGCGGCGACGCACAGGTCGGACGGCAGCGCGGCGAGGCGCGCGTGGTCGGCGCGCAGCGTGCGCAGGCGCAGGGACCCGTTCAGCGCGGGCAGCGAGCGTAGACCGCGCGCCTCCGACACCACCCTGCACACCAACACATCATCACAACACAACACGATCACGATCGGTGGTCTCTCTCTGACTTTCCAGATCACAGATCGATATGATGAATGATCAGTATGAATGAATGTGTTGCATCACAGCAGAGACGTCTCCCGTGTTCCTGCTGCCGTATTCCCTAATTCGGTTGACATCGATCAATTTGTTAGGCACTATGTACAGTCAGCGTCATCAATCGGTATCCCCCTATTAATTTTAACAAGGACCCTTTTCATTTCAACTTTGGATTTCAGTCGGATTTGCTAGTATACTTATGGATATCTAATTTCGCTCGAGTTCCTATACTAGCAACCTAACCTATTGCTTTGACGTAACGTGGTTCATCACCATCATTTTAGGAAAAAAACAATGTACTAGGTACATGGTGCCCTTCGAGCTTATAGAACATGGTGCCTATCAAATTGATGTCAACTGAAATAGGGAATAAGGGGGGCAGGCCGGTTACTACCATTAAATAGAAGTAAGGGAGTGTACACATTGCGTTTTCTGCAGCGCGTTTTTGAGCTGCGCGTTTGTATCGATACAAACGCGCGTTCGCAACGCGTTTTTTCCATACAAAAGCGAACCGGGAGGGGCTGCGCGGGGGGCTGCGCGTTCGAATCGCGTTTGTATCGATACAAACGCGCTGCAAAAAACGCAATGTGTACACTTCCTAAAGTAAAAGAGAGTAAATGTTATTATTCTTCACTTCTGAATGAAAAATTATTCATTCAGTCATTGATTTGACCTTTTGATATCGCAGCCTTCGTGTGGGACGCCACTGCCGCTGCCTGACTAGAATGTAACATAGAATTAACAGCGCGCCCGCGGCCCGCGGCCCGACACTTGATACACTTCACTATCTAGGTACAATCGTTCCCGTTAACATTGATTTTGCGCAAACCGGTTTTTCAATCACTTTCCCGCGCACAATCAGGCGCAAAGTGGAATGATGGTTATCACCGAATGAATGTAGGTGGGTAATCACTTTAAGTACAGTTGGGCCGACGGATCTAGGCGTTCGTGAAGTCAGGCTTTTCGCTGCGCAGTAGAAAATTTTGTATGAAAAAGTTGCACTGCGCATCGAAACGGCTAACTTCACGATCGCCGAGATCCGTTGGCCCTACTGTAACTGTTATAATTGGATTGCTGTTTGGTTTTCGTCTATAATTCTACTTGTTAGATACCAGCACTCTCACGAATTCAAGCAAAATCATAAGAGAAGTTGAGATAGGACTGGACTAGAGTATAGGTACCTACTTACCTATTACCTACTTATCCTTAAACCATGTTAAGTATAGATTTAATCATGCCTCTGAGACTATTAGATAGTAGGTACACGTAGACCGCTCTTGTGCAAGTAGGTAAGTTAGTACTATTGTAATTCATGAATTGTCGACAAATCACTTTCTCAAGCCATCTTATTGAATGAGCTTTCTCTTATTACGACTCGTTTACTGTAAAAATTATGGTTTTGCAATAAAGTTGACAATCATCTCTGGATTAGTGTCCGAACGGCAGCACTGGTTTACGAGCGGTCCCCTCCCCCTCCCCCCCCCTGCCTACCCTCACAGCCAACAAACAAGCATTGATCCCGCGGGACACTGCCCAGTGTTTGGAGACAAACATTTACAAACAGAAACAGAACTAATATTTGCGGATCGCTCGAACAAACTTTTACCTCTTGTTCAACTATAAGTGCCCTTCGCCAGACAATACAGTACCTAGTTAGGTACCTATAGTATAGTATTGGAAAATGTGGCTGAACTGCTTCAAAGTGAGCGCTCGATCCTGATCTCTCCCTCGGCAGAAGTTCTCTCCCACATACTGTTTATCCGGGAAAAGTGAATTTACAATACACTGCTAAATACTGATATTATGAGATCAAACAAAAACAGTTCGAAAATTAACTAGTAGTTCGCCCCGAACTGAGATCTCGCGCACCGTTGTGTTGATAGCCTAGATTTGGACTTGTTTCTGACTACCCCTATACCTACGTTAAGTGCTCCTTCTAGTGTTTACCACACAATGATATCTAATGCGCTACCTCAGTATGGTAAAGATTATTGGCATGCATGCAATACATTAAGTCGTGTCGTGTTTATCGATCGAGCGAGCGAAGCGAGCGAAGATCTTAGTGGTAAGTTGGGCGATTTTGCTTTGTATGTTTGTATGTTTGTATGTTTGTATGTTTCACGAATTGTTGTTCGCGCATAACTGTCGAACCGTTCATCCAATCTGCATGAAACTTGGTAGGTCAATAGGTTGTGGTAAGGAAATTTACGGTGGAGCATATGAGCTTAATCGATGAAGGGGTTGTGAAGATATTGGGTTCCCAAGGGGGTAAATTTTTTTTAAAGTTACACAAATATATTGAGTGGGGTGTCATACGAAAGGGCTTATTTTGTACATTCCAAAATGGTTTTTATTTTTAATCTAGGATGTATAGTTTTTGAAATACGACCAAAGAACAAAAACTACGAAACCAGAGCTGCAAGAGCTCCCGTTTCATAGAGTTTCGATGTCTTCGTAGCTCATTGACTGGTCGGTCTTAAAAAGAGAGTTGCATCGTTGCGGTTTGGTTTGCAATGATTTTAGATGCTACTTGATTTATTTTCATGATAAATTTTTTTTTTGATAATGAATGAAAATAATTGGGGTAATAAAAGTTAAGTAAACAAATATATTGAGTGGGGTGTCAAATGATAGGTCTTTATTTGTACATTCCAAAATAGTTATTATTTTTATTCTAGGACGTATACTTTTAGAAATACGACGAGAATTCATAAATATGAAATAAATGAAAAATTAGACACGACATTATGTATTGCATGCATGCTAGTATTTTTTCATGAAGAGCTAGCGCAATAGGCATACTCGGCAGTAGTAGCACTTGAAATTATAGGGGTAGTCAGAAGAAAGTCCAAATGTAAGCCATCTACGGTGCGCGAGATCTCAGTTCGGGGCGAACTACTAGTATTCAATAGTTGACCCCGCGAACTTCGTACCGCGCCTCAGGGAAGGCCTCTCAGTTCGAGAAATTATTAAAATAGCAGTTCAAAACAAAATGTATGAGAAAATCAATTTCCTCCCCCTCCCCTCCCCCTTCCCCTCCCCCTCCCCTCACCCTCACCTCCCCCTCCCCGTATCTCTCCCTCCCCTCCCCCCTCTCCCTGCCCCTCCCCTTCCCTACCCCCTCCCCCTCCCCCTACCCCTCCCCGTCCCCCTCCGTCTCCCTCTATAATTTTGGTACATGCCCAGCCCACTTATTTGCAGGAGTTAGCATTTGCATACGTGACAGGTTGCAAGCCCATCGCCGCTATTAGAACGTTAACTGGTTTCCTCACGATGTTTTCTTTCACCGTTTAGAGCTCGTGTTAATGCGAATTTAAATTTTTCTAATCGAAAAATCCATTGATGAGCACGGCCAGGGTTCGAACTTACGACCTATGAATCGAAAATCGAGCACTCTTCCACTCGGCCAACACGGCTTTTATTTTCAATCTCAAGAAAAAATATCAAGAAGCAACTAAAATCATTGCAAACCAAACCACAACGATGCCACACTCTTTGTCTGATAACCAGACCTACGAATACAACGAAACTCTATGAAACGGGAGCTCTTTCCATACATCCGTTAATTGGTTTTCATCATTTTTATTTTTCTCTGTATTTCAAAAACTATAGAACCTAGAAGAAAACTAAAAACCATTTTGGAATGTATAAATTGAGTACTTTCATATGACACCCCACTCAATATATTTGGGTACCTTTGAAAAAAAATTACCCCCTTGGGAACCCCATATCTTTACAACCCCTTCATCGATTACGCTCATACGCTCCACAGCAAATTTCCATAGCACAACCTATTGACCTATCAAGTTTCATACAGATTGGATAAGCGGTTCGATAGTTATGCGAGAACATAAAAATGAAACATACAAATATACAAACATACAAACATACAAACATACAAACATACAAACATACAAACATACAAAGCAAAATCGCCTAACTTGCCACTAAGATCTTCGCTCGCTTCGCTCGCTCGATCGATAAATGTGAAATTATTGAACGTGTCCACCTACTGCTGTTTTAGTTAGCTGTTAGACAGTGGTTTCGAACCTGTGGGTAATTACCCCCACAGGGGTAAAATAGGGTTGTTGGGGCGTAACGTAATAGAACAAAACGAGATCTATAGGACAAAAAACTGTTTTTTACAGATTTGTAGCGATGAAACTGAAAAGAAAATAAGTAGGTAAGTACCTACTTAATTAAATACTTTTCAGAGATCTAAATAAAAAAAAAAAACACTCGAAAACAATGTGCTGTCGCTGAGTCGCTGAAATACTCGTGATCAAAATCAAGAAAAGAACATGGTTGAAAGTTAAGTCAATATTGAAAAGGTTAAGAACCACTGTGTTAGAATAGAATATAGGTACAAGCGGGAGGCAGTATATGCGAGGCGACACGCGACTGGAGCAAAATGTAACATCCGGGCGCTTCCGGAGCTATCTGGCGAGCCGGGGCCGGGCCGCTTCCGGGGCGCCCCGTGTCGGCCCGGGAGCGTGACGTCACCCAGACCCACCCACCCCAGCTTGCCGGACACAACAACAGTCGACAATAATCTCGACTCGCGCAAACAGCTGCGAGCGAGATGTTGATCATGTGCAAAAGAAAGGTAGGTACAGTCAACAACATAATAAAGTAGATTAGAAGTGTTGATGAAAAATATAATCTTTTTAGATTTCTAATAGTGTAAAGTAGGATAAATAATGAACTACATGCTTAAAAATATTTATGTCGAGTAGGAGTCGACAGTCGACAATATCAGGTATTTAGTCCAAAAACTTTAGTGAAAGGCTGCTGGTTCAAAAGTTATTTAAGTAGATCATTAGTTATTCGAGTGTTATGTGTGACTGTACACACGCACGATGGCGAGCGATGAGTCACGCGCGCGGTTGCTTGCAATTGCAACTCGCTTTTAATCATCAAGTTTGTGCAATAAGGTCAGCGGATGCTCTGCGAGACGACGACGCGTGCCAATGAACCAAATGCGCGCGGTCACTTGCAAAGTTCCCACCGACTTCATCACGGCCGGGCGCGCTTTTCGGTGGTTTTATGAATGAACCACAATTTATCTTCCTGTCGAGATCCGCCTCCGGTGGTTATCTACAACGTCTCGGAGCCCCGAGACATATCCGCCATTCATCACGGAAACCGTCCAGATAAGACATAAGAGCGCTACGGAATGTCCGCTATGAGAGCGAGCTGGGGTATCGGCGGGGTGAGGGGGTGGGTGGGGTGGGGTGGGTATGGGTGTGTATACGTACAGCGTGGTGAGGTGCGGCAGGTGTTGCAAGGCCCGCGGATGCAGGCGGGAGAGCGGGTTGGCGCGCAGGTCGAGGCGCGTCACACGTCGGGAGCCGGACAGCGCGTCGCGCGACACCTCCTCCACGCGGTTGCTGGCCACCGACCTGTGCCGCACGGAACTAGAGCTCACTCACTGCACTCACGGAGCCACGGTGCATACCGCGCCTCACTGGACAGATACTCACAGGTCCTCCAGGAGCGGCAGCAGCTGGATGGCCGGGGGAAGCTCCGTTAGCAAGTTTTCTTCTAACCGCCTGTTGATAATATTACACGGTTCATTTTTATGACATTCGGTAAAAGAAATGGAACTAAGCGAGAGCCGGGCGGTCGATGCGATCACACGAATTGTATAGGGTTTTGTGTTTCGGATGTAGCCCGCCGTAGGTACGCCCTGCTGGCACAAAAATTTGCTCGCTTTAAAGTTTAATATTTCATAAATAGAGCATTAAATCAAAAAATAGTTATAGCAACCCCTAAGTCATTTTAAAAGACCTATTCATCGATACCCCACACGATGGGGTAGACGGCGAAAAAAAATTCATCCAAAATTTTATTTTAACACTTTGTCGGCGTACTTGATATACGAGCTTTCGCCGCACAAATGAGCCGACATTCTCTACGACATGTCCGAGCGACAGACGGACGGACGGCTTCATTCATGAGAGGGCGCGCGGGCCCGCCGCTGCCGTCTGGCATACATACCGCGAGACAGCGATGACTGAATCAGAGCTCGTTCAATATGTCAACGACTCCATTCGAAGAACACATTGAGGAAAAACTGCTCACTTATTTTGAATATTACCTACAGCTTGCTAGAATTTACGAAGCGAAAATGTGGCCAAATAGCTGAATCTGACATAAATAGGTTAATGTAGAGATCACATCTGGGTATAAGCAGTCCATACGACCTTGTGAACCGCCGATGCGATGTGCTATAGAGGTCGGCCCCGGCCGCGGCAAGGGGACACATAAACCCTCAGCGTGCCGCCCCGGCCGCGGCCGAGGGACACTAATGTGCCATCTCGGCCCATCACGACTTCACGAGGGCTGACCGCACACCGCCTTAGGCAGGTTTATGGACGCGTAAAAATACACTTAACCTTTCCTTTACGAATAATTTGCTTTTGTAAGTCAGTGTCGGTGCCTCGTAAATCTGTCCGAGGAAGGGAAGTATCCGAGTCGGTCATCGCATAAAAGATTCCTTTCTTGAGAGATTTTTTAAATTCATTTTGTAAATAGGTACTGAAGTGATAAACAGGCATATCGGCAATATCAGTCCGAATCTTAAAACTAAAGCATCTAGCGATAAAAGAGCAAATAACATCGAAGCTCCCTTCTAATTTGTGTTGTGGAGTTCAGGTGAGTAACGTTTGTCAGAGCTTGTGAGAGAGCGGAGGGCGGCGGACGGTAGGTGAGGTGAGGTACTCACAGCACGCGCAGGTTGGGCGTGTTGGCGAAGGCGCGGTCACCGATGTAACTGATGCGGTTCCTCTTCAGCACCCTGAAACATCACAAACTAACTTAAAATGCAAACGTCTGCTTGCAAGCAAATGCGCGATGAATTGGCTGGCAACGATCATAAAATAAAAATAAAATAAATAATGCTGGACGTTTCACACAGCATCATGTAGCCCCAAGCTAAGCAGATCATCTACTCGTAGTAGACATTTATTAAATTTGTTTTGACGGATATAGATAAAGAACATACATAGAACACGAGTGACAAATCGCAATAATAAAGTTTCGTCGTTTCCCGAGCACCGCATAACATAGGAAATTGAAAGCAGTGACGTTTTATGTAAACAAGCCATCAGGCCCGGCCGGCGCCGCGCCGCCCGCCTGTCTCGTCGCCGCCGTGCGCCACCGTCGCATCGGTCGGCGCGCGGCCGAGACGCGGACGCTGGAACGCACGAACGCAACGTCTTGCTCGCACGAACGCACGGAAACATGCACAGCGCGGGGGCAAAAACTGTTGGCAATCGTTTGGCACTCCGACAGATTCCGTCACCATTTTGATACTTCAAAACAAATAACGATTCATAGCGGGGCGATAACTTCTGCGTTATCCTCTAAATGGCGGAGCGCTTTCGAGTTCTCCCCCTCTCGTTCGTCGTGATTTTTATCTCGGTCGGTCGAAGACGATAATATCATACTTTATGAACTATCAAGCTTATGAAAAATTATGGATATCGTCAGAATCGGAAAGTTATCGGCGATAGAAGCGTCGAGCCAACTGTCTAATCGACGAGGCGTTGTAAACAAATGGGGCATTCGGGAGCCGGCGGAGGGCGGCGGACGACGTTATGCTAATCTGAGGACGATAAAAGTATCGCGCCACGACCGCCGCCGCTCGGCGAGCGTTGTTTGTCAGCGGCGCGGCGCGGCGGCCTTCGGAGACGGGTGGCCTGCGCTAATCCCGCGGGCAGCAGGGCTGCGCCCCCGCGCCCCGTCTCGGCTCACGGATTAATCCCACTAATTGCTCCCTGGAAGCGAACCGCTCGATCCTTTTTTATTCTCGCTTAATCCGAAAGAAGAACAAGCTTTATGCTCATTTGCTCATTCGCGGCGATGAGTTTACGCTCGTTACGATTGTAATCTTTGATTGTCAGTCTTTAAAGTCGAGCTCTCAGTTAATGAAAGTATTTTCTCGGCGAGACTGTCATAAAATGTCAACAATCCGGTTCATTAATTTGCTGTTTGGAAACTGGAACATTATTGTCTTGGATTGAAAGGTTTGTAGGTGAATGAGAAGTGTGTGGCGGCGGCGCATTGTCGCCTGGCTCCTGCAGTTAACGTGCCGGGGCAGGCCCTGCGCCCCGGGGGGAGCGCCCGAGGCAGACGCTACGTACGTGCGAGGAGCCGTAGCCGCCCCGCGCCTCGGCTGGTTTCATTCCGTCCGCTCGTTGCGCCACCGTCGTCGTCGGCCGGAGCGGAGCCGACGCGACGCCGCACGTGTCGCAACTGGAGCAGCGCTATTCATCCGCCCTGTCGTCTATATTTAGACCAGTGGTTCTTAACCTATGGTCCGCGGACCACTGGTGGTCCCTGGAACCACTTGAAGTGGTCCGCGAAGCTATCCAAAAAAATTAAACAAGCGACAAAGGATCAAAGTTGAAAGAGAAAACATACTGTTGGTGGTCCGCGGCAGGTCAGAAAGTTTATCAAATGGTCCCTCATCACTAAAAGGTTAAGAACCACTGATTTAGACGAACACTTTGCAAACTAAATTCCTTTCAGGAGTATAAGCTCGATAGCAATAAGTAGGTAGTAGAGTTTATTTTTTTCTACCTAAAACCTCAAGCTTCTTTGAAAAATTAACTTTTTCTCTTTCTTTGTCCGTCAGTTCATTGAGGTTCATTGATCAGTTTGCACTTGATAGCCTCCTTTTAGAAATACATAGGTAGGTATAGGTAGCGACACGGTGGAGGGGGCAGGGGCGGTCGCAGACTTTGAATTTGGGGGGGTCACGCTTTTTGCTAGTACTCTGCCTATGTTTTTGCATGATGTTAGAGGTTTGTCAAGGATTTTGGGGGGGGTCATGACCCTCATGACCCCCCTCGGACCGCGCATGTATACCCATGCGCGGGGGTATGTTTGCGCATGGGTATACTTGCACACTAAAGTAGGTACTAGGCCTTGTTTTTTTTTATTGTTTGTTTTTTTCTATGGAATACCATTTCGTAATTAAAACTTTTGTGCGGGATGGTATCATGGTATTAATTTGCGTAATTTTTATAAATTTCTTACTGCGCAGCTTGACAGCTAGCGTTTTTTTTTTTACATAACGCGAACTATACTTTTATTCATTCTGTGCATAGAATTCCTGAATTCTGTGACATACCTAGGTAGGTAGGTACTTAATATTCGTAGTATTAAGAAACTACATAAATGTATTTATTTCCTTATCTAAAGCAATTTATGTCGCCAATAACTTTCTAGACTTGGAAGAAAACCAAAAGCTTTTAGGGCAATAAAACGGTTTCCCATTGGCACTGCCTCTTAGTGAGCTATTCAGGAAAAGTACCTTCAGTTACATAGTGTCGTTGCTGAAAAATACCCTCGTAAATGTTTAAGTGCCGCACGGCGCGGCGCGGCGGCGGCGGCGCGGCGCGGCCTGCTCGCTACTAGTACAACAATGGTCCTCGAAATCCATAAATAGGGACATGACATTAATTTCTTATTAGTAGAAGTTAACATTAACTTAGTTATTATGTTATATCCCTATTAGTCATACATTAGAGATCTGAGGGCGAGGGTCTTCTCGAAAGTCGAAGTCCTGACACGATTTTGTAGTTTACTCGAGTTCATTGTCTTTAGGTTTGACACTTTTGAATGCTATACTAGTTTTAGATTAGATACTAGGTATACAACTTCGATCATATACCAACCAACGTATACAATGGATCAGTGGAAATGAAATCGACCTTTGATCTTCTTGCGATCCTAGTGGTACAGAATGATGATGCTGATTGGAACAGAGTCGAATATCGGCAGTAAGCTCCCAGAACCGATAATGTTGTTTCAATGTACTCAGTAGCGGGTGGCTCCTTAGCTTCTTGGAGTGGAATCAGTAGGGATTGTTTAGTAAATAATTAGCTGGCCAATAACTTGAACTTAAACAGCGTATGAGATGTCAACGAAGACACGATGACGTTGACGACTTGCTTGAGTGAGGCGATGCCTATGAAACTCGAGGTGACGGACCATTTTCATTTTTTTTACGAACCTATATTGTCCCACTGCTAGGCAAAGATCTCCTCCAATTCCAATACCCACTCGCCTCTTCCCACCAACAACGTTTCCTCGGCCTGCCCCGGCGTTGCCCATCCGCAAGCACCCATTGTGTGATGACTTCTGCCCACCTGTCCGTACATAAGCCATACGGCTGATGTGCCCCCGTCTAACTCCATTTTAAGTTGGCCGTTTTGTCTCCGATGTCTGCGATCCCTGTTTTTTTCGCGTAAGATTGTATTGCGGATTCTGTCTTTCCTCTTCACTCCTAGCACGCTGCGCTACATAGCTCTTTTGAGAACGGGCGGAATGCACATGTCAATGAGATTAAGCTCCAGTGACAATGGGTGCCCTTCGTCAGCTCTTTCATGGACCGGTAGCTTCTCCAGGCTTTTTCAATTTACAGCTACATAAATTAAATAATCTTCAGAAATGCCCGCCCGGCTAAATGCGATAGGTTACTCTCAGAAGATAATAACTTAGTAGGTAGATACCTAAAGGCAGCTTCTAGCTGTTTCGCTGAATGGGAGTTTGCGCTTTGAATGAGGACTAACGAGCCCCGGGTATGTCCGTCCGCCTTCAGCGAGCCAATTAACGTAGTCATTTTCTTTATTTATGAGCAATTATAACTTAACGCTCCATAATCATAAAGAATTAGGACGGGTAATTAACACCATCATTTTCTATTAAGGTTATTCATTTAAAACAAACAAGTGAGCGGTGCGGTGGCCGGGGCGGGCCTCGTCGCTCATCAGTGGCCCATTACAAAGCTATTAAAAAGTATAATCGGCGCGATGGGCGCCCTGCCGCGCCGATGCCGCACCGCCCCCGCCCGCGCCAGATCAACGTGATTTACGGCGAAATGCGAATTAGGCTCCCGATTCGAATTGGGACGAAGGCCTTCAACGGCACAAGCATCGATTATGGAGTAAATATTTCAGTAAACATTGGCGGATTATACGCCAAGTGCGGGTTAGATTAGGGCGCGTGACATAGACATCTGAGTATTTATGCGGGTAATAAATCTGCGTATCAGGCTTCCACCCCCTCCCCCCTCGACTCTCGGTCGGAGCCCCCGTGGCTGTCGCCGGCGCCGGGGCCCGCCCCGCGCCCCGTATGAGCTCCATTGTAGTGCCATTAAGGTACCAGCCAATTAAAAGATGACACTCAATAGGTAATAGAATAGGCTTCAGTTTTTTTTATGTTAGTCCGTCGTGGATTTGGATTTTTTTTTTTTTAATACAGTTGCTCAAAAAGTGGCGTATTGCAGGGACGTATAGCGTTCGGGAAGTGGGCTATTACACACTCGTGCTTTTTTTTTACCTTTCCCGCACTCGTGCGTTCTCTTTCCCAACTGTCAAAATAATGTCTAAGAAAAACCAACCATGAAGTTTTTACTAAAAAAAAAATCATAGAAGTTTTAATGATTCGTGCAAATACGTATATTTCTAATAAGAAGCTACTAATTTGTTTCTATATCAGATTTAATGATTTGATTGAATGAGTTAGGTTATGTTTCATTTCATTTCATCTCATTAAATTTCATTTTCATTTCATATCAATAAAAAAAATATACTGAAGACTTGGCTGTATGGGCATAGTTCCCTTTGCCTACCAGAACCGGTGAAAAAAAAATATACATATCTTCTTTCGGTTGGCGCCATTTTCTAGATTAAATTGCTTCATTTTTTCGCAACTGTATTAAAAATAGTCGTTCAGTACCAAGGAATTTCTATACTACGTACCCGGAACGCTGACTGAGACAGAAAACACGGTCCGCTTGAAATCAAACTTGGGCGGTGTGTCTCTTTCTTTTTGCAACTGTGTGAAAGAGACAAAGCACCCAAGAAAGCCTCTCAACAAGACCAACAATCCTTATAACCAAAATTAAATGATAATAGATCGTTGTGTGGTCGTGATAAGGTTCAAAATCCTTTGTACATTAAATGTCAGTCAGCATTCTACTATGTATACAATTTCTTTGTTCAGTACACGTTCGGAACCGTCATTGCAACTTGTTCCGACTGTCAACCCTCGCCTTCGGCTGCGCCTCGGCTCGGGTAGACATTTGTCGGAACTCTTTGCAATGACAGCCTTTCCGAACTTGTACTGAAATATACTATTTCAAGCAGTGTTAATCCAATCCTCATAAGATTAGGGAGAAAAGCGATGTCGATACAATTTTCAAATTCGTACTTAGGCTGCGCTGGTACCGTACATTATGTTATGATGCGCGAAGTGCGAGATCTGCGCGGCGAGGTTCCGGCATCCGCGTAAACAGGAAGGGCACTGTATCATGTACTTAAATTACTTTGCCTAATTCCGCCGAGACGTAAATTAAGTAGGTATCTTAATCAACCTGTTTATTTACATACTTTGTTTATGAATTAGGTTTCCGGATTTGCGGCCCGTTATGTGAGTGTGAATGTCACACAACTTCGTGATGACTATGTCTAGGTATGTACCCATGGTATTCAAGTACTTACGTACATTACCTATGTGATTTGATGATTATCAGTGTCTGGCTGGGTTGGACAGGGAAACACGGTAGGGTTCCATTATGTGATGAACTCATAACCCGGTTGAAACGGTCCGCCGACAGTGTCCGCCCCGCGGGGCGCAGGGCGCGTGCCTTGCCTCCGTCAGCGCAGTTGACGCGGCGAAGATAACATTATCTTCATCAAAAGACAACTAAATACCTACCTACTCCACACCACATTTAAGGTCTAATAATGGGGAGAGTGAGTGACGGTAACTATTTGTCGAGGTGTACCCACTGTCTGTGTGTGTTTACCGCTCTCTTGTGTTGTGATGCATCACTCGCCGTTTCAGTTCTTGTATTAGGTTGGCGGGACCATGGGAGGTCGGGGGTCTAATTCTATTCCTTCCTTCTGCGCTCTCCTGGTCCGGCGAAGCTGCAGCGGTCACAAAGACCTACACTACACCATCCTTTCGAAAAAAAATCCTTTCTGGAACATAAGTACCTACTAGGTAAGGTACCTACTTCAAGTGTTATGGAAGCGCCACTAGGGATAATTGTAGGTACCTACACTTCTTCACCAGTGGCAGCCTTAGTACATTTCAGTCTCTCAATTATTATTTCAGCTAGCAGTTCCATGAAATAATGACAAGAAAAACTTTATTTAAAAATAAGTAAGTACCTAGGTATTTGCTTATAAGTACTCACCTAGTATGTATTTACCTAGTTCTACTTTAGCTAGTTTTAGTATTGGTTGTCTGGAAGAAATCGCCTATTGCGATAACACCGCCATTTGCAACCATAGATATATAAGTACCTAAATGTATTTGTGTTGCAATAAAGCTTTTTCATTTCATTTAATTTCATTTGTGCAGCATCATTGGATTTGATTTAGAAAGAGTTGAGTTCAGTAGTTTAGTTCGGCATGATAACCGAATAAACTAGACTTTGTAAGAGTGATATTGAATGTGAAAAGTTGGAGTAAAGTTAGTCGCGAGTGAGGCGGGCGAGCGGTGCCTTGTCCCACGTCAATCATCCGGCATTCAGCCGCGCGCCGCCCGCATACCAAGTACGGCCGCGCCGCAACCCCGACCTGCTACCTACTTAACTTACTATAACTTATTGTAAGCAATTTTAAATCAAACCAATTTAACATTTGAATGTTGAATGTTGTTGAACATTTGAACTCCAGTGCGGATAGCACCACTCGCCTCGCCTTGCCATCGCTCGCCTAGCTGGCCGAGTGAATACGAGCCAACCATTGGTTTGCATAGACTCGCCAAGCGTGTGGACGGTAGCACTCGCCTTGCATCGACTCGCCTTCGCTCGCATCGGCTTAGCGTGTGTTTGCACCATAATACGAATTACAATAAGTATTTCTATATGTACCTACTTACGTAGTTAGTATATGTAAAGGCTCACTAAGTAGCGTTGCCTCGAGCGCATTTCCGCTAACATTATTATTATATGGACGCATGCACGCAATACGCGCACTAGGCCCATCGGAATAGCAACCATGGACGTATATAAGGGGGGGGGGGGGGGGGGTTTAGGGGGTCCGGACCCCCCCTTAGCCCATTAAGTTCGCAGGAAACCTAGTCAATTTTTGTATTTTGGAACCCTTGGACCCCCCCTTAACAAAGCTATAGCTACGCCCCTGATAGCAACCTTTCTATGTAGCAGTGACGGGTAGGTGCGGGTACTCACAGCGTGTGCAGCGCCGGCAGCGGCGGCAGCGACGCGTCGCCCAGCTCCGACAACAGGTTCCCGGCCAGGCTCCTGCGCACAACGACAACATAGCTCATATAATCTACCACATTCACCATCATCTCCATTACACATAGGTACCTAGGTACCTAAAGCACACACATAGGTACACTTGGTAAAGTTTGTAAGTTCGGATGTTGGAGGTATAATATCCGAAACTACACAGGAAACTTACAAAATTAAAATGTACCTTATTCTAGATCAGTGTTCCGCAGAGGGTGTGCCGCGGCACACTGATGTACCGTGGTCATTGGTTGGTGTGCCTCAGAAAAAGAAGGTACTTAACCTACCTATCTCAGTTAAGTTACTCCAAATTTGGACCGCTTATGCTCAACTAAACAAGAAAAACTCATGTTTCGCATTAAAAAAATTGATTTTTAATTATGGTGTACCTCCATACTTTTCAGATTTCCTAGATGTACCTAGTACCTACCTTGAACACAAGAAGTTTGCGGAACTGTTCTAAATCATAGGCTGTCAACGTGGGCAATAAAGCCCCGTTGCGGGCGTTTGATATTTTCAGGGGGGCAGTAGACCAGACCCAGAGAAAATTAGAGGGCATTGAGATAATATGGGGAGAGGGGGGGGGGGGGCTCTTGAAAAACTATATTCTTAAAGTGGGCGGTGGGCAAAATAAGGTTGAGAAACTATGTTCTGAGTGAAATTGTTAAGTTCGCAAAATAAAAATACTTGGTACTTAAGTACCTACCTACATTATTTCGGGTACCTATAAGATCCATGTTAAAAAGGTTAAATAGTCAGTAAGTAAGTAGGTACCTACATGATATAATAAAATCACAAATAGTTACAAATAAACTAAAATAGTACGTTCAGGAAGACTAGAGCAAAATTAGTTGTCTACCCTAATCAAATCAGTAATCACCTTTATGTATGTATGTAGTACCTACTAACGCTATTTTTCAGGATGCTGTTTGGGCAGTTCCGAACTCTGCCCATCATGGATGCAGTTTTGTCGTATAATGGCCTCAACCTCAACTCAAGCCAATCAATGGTGAAGCGCAAACATTCCCGAAGCACATCAAAATCTGGGCAGCTTCCGACGAATTGAGAACCTCTTCCTTTTTTTGAAATGGGTTAAAAAGTGAATCATTTTGGAATAACCGTTTAATTCCGCCTTTACCTTTACGTAAAAACTAACAACAATCTATAGGTAGATAATAGGTACAGTTATCATTCAGTACAAAGTACAAAGTAGTACAAAGGATCAAGCTGCCTTTACATTAGACTGCTTGCAGAGCACTGAAGCTTGTTCATTCAATTTCTTTTCATACGCAATTCTTAGGCCAAAGAGCAAGACAGAGCACTAATTTAGCAGTTAGCATTAGCACGCTGCATGCAGTGTCGTGTAATGGCCATTGGCCCCTTCATGCGAAATTTTTGTACTACCGGAGAAATACCTCCCCCAAGTGGAGACCGTGCTGATACCGTTGCCCATAAGTCATATTTTATCTAAATTAACTTTAAACTTTTCGGACAGATTTATGTTGAAAGCTAAGATGATTTCGTGATGTTAGTAGAGCGCGTACCCGCGCCGACCGATGCGGCGAACTCCGAGAAACGTTAAAATAGTGGGTCGTAGCAAATTATTGCGTCATTTGTCACTAGACATGACGTTTAGAATCGCTAAGTGACGTTATGAGACAGGGAATGAGAATTTAATAATGAATGTGTCGCGCGCTGCTGCGGTCTCGCGTGCAGGCAACGTGATGCACGACTATTTTCTAGGGCAAGTCTACCCTTTGAAGAGTTTAACTTTTAAGAATTGTGGATTTACTAGCTCACTCACAACCATATGCTTATCGAAACTTTGACACATTGTTATGTAAAGCTCATGTATAATTTCACCTCACTTGTATTCTGAGAATTTCACATTCTCGTGCTACAAGTCCTTCAAGAACTGTGTAGCTTGAGACATAAGTTCTCATAAGCTGCACATGGTCTCTGGGTGTCGGTCGAGTCCGCTTGGGTGGTTTCAATTTTAGTTGTGTAAAACTTTCGACATCCAAACGTCGCGAAAGGCGCGCTGCAGGCAGTTGTTGGAGATGGTAAGTTATTCGCGGCGCTGTTCTTGAGTAATTTACGTTATCGCGACTTCTGCCTGGCTCCTGCCTGGCGCCGGTCCGCGCCCTGCTCACGCTACTTCACTTTATTTGAACTTAGCGCTAGGTATATACATTCCTTACGAGTTTAACTGCCCAAGAGCGTGTCGTAAGTCGTGTCGTGACGCATTTCGCAGGCATCTGAAGCAAATTAGCTTGTTCCAATTTTTTACCCCAAAAAAATAAAAAGAACCCCTTGATAATATACGAACATTAACCCAGAACTACCTACTGTTTATTCATACGAAATGGAAAATGTTCCTACGTTCAGCACAAGCACAAATATGACTGGGAAGGGAACGGACTGCTAGCGCCTCTAGCGAGATACTGGTATTCGTTACGGAAAAGTTTAGTTTCTAGATTGGATACCTACTTACGGTGGAGATGACTACATTTACGACTTTGGTGTACCTAATAATATCTTGCTGGCAGTATTACTTACCTGATGGACTCGAAGAGTCTTTAATCTGAGACTCGAAGGAAGGATGTAGCGACATCTACCTGTCGCTAGATGAACTACATAGACATGCTACGCACTACAGATGGCACCACTTAACATCAACATGTCTAGAAATCGCAAGCAAAGTTTCCAACGGAGTTAGACATAAGTAGGACTATCCGACAACAACTGTCGGTCGAAAGACCACGGGCAAGTGGGCCAGATGGGCCGGCCCGTTGCAGTGGAACCACCTAGTCTGCCTTTGGGGAACGATTGCACCATGTTCCCCAAAAAGGACTTCATCACTGGCAAGTCATAACGGTCAGGTATGGCCTGCAGGATGCTGTTGGTGCTGCCTCGCATTCTGCTGGGCAAAGAGGCTGTTTTCTTGCGGATGGCAAACATGGAGGATGCACTGCAGAAGCGAGGCAGATCCATCAACATCCTAAAACCATTATTCAGTGACTTTTCAGTGAAGCTGAAGGCTGTAGTATTGTATTGTAGCTTCCCTACCCCTACTGTTTGTTCGTAGGTAAGGTTATCATCCATACCTAAATGACTACCTAGTAAAACCGACTCAACTATGATATTTATTTCTAGTGAAACATAGGAGACGGAGACGTGAAACAATCAAGGACTCGTTCGACTTTGCTACCCTAGAAAAAAGATCGCGTGAGTCTCACGCGATGGCCGATAACCGACGGCGGCATCGCGTGGACATTCGGCGACGATGCTATCTCCATTGTCCGCCGTGCGCAGTGCTGGCCGATATAATCTACTCACAACTTTACACGCGACGCGATATTCTGCTCGTCATGCACCCAATCGCTACGAGCGACTCGATGCGGGATCCCTCCATAGTCGCTCATTCGGGTTATCATCATCTCTCATTCGGCGTATGTTAGCTATTTGCGGGACGCGTGATGTGATGGATGCGAGGCGCGATAGCGGCCGCGCCGCTCGCCGACCGGATTATGGATATCGTAACTCACGTTCGAGGCGTCCGATCGACAGGCGAAGGTACAAGACATAAGATAAATGATGCGGACGACGCATCGGGCCTCGTTAAAGCGCCGTCGCCACTAATAAATCCGGCGAGGCTCCAGTTGACAGGAATAGGAAGGAGAGTATTTCTTTTTTGAACTGTGGTGTAGGTAGGGTGCGTGTGGGGGTGTGGGTGGACGTGAGGGTGTGTGTGTGGAGTGTGGAGATGGCACTCACAGGTACTGCAGACGCTGCAGCGCGGCGAGCGCGGGCGGCGGCGCGCGCAGCAGGTTGCGCGCCAGACGCAGCGTGCGCAGCGCGCGCAGCCCGTCCAGCGCCTCCGTCTCCAGCTCCGCCAGCTGGTTGTCCTCCGCCGACCTGTCACACCACCCACGCGTCACTCGACCACACTCTGCTCATATAGGTAGTAGGTACCCGAGCTGACAACCGTCATACTTGATCGATGCATTATCATTCTCAGTTGAATCGAGTAGTTTCAGAGACCACCTTCTACAGAAAGAAACATAAGTATACTATACCACCTATCTAGTGATCGGTTTTGGCTTTGGTTCGATGTTAGTTACCTACGTTACGATACCGATTGATTTACACTTCAGAGGTGCGGTGCGTGCAAACTGTTGTATCCGTCGATACGAACGTGTCGATGCACGCCTACCCTGAAGCCGGCGTGAATGGGCCGCGCTCGTCGGATCGGAGGTCGCGCGCGGTCGTCGAGCTGTCAAAAGGGTGTTCAATTCCCCGCCTCATTAGTTTGGCGGTCGACAGCGCTCGTTAGCTCCGTCGTCTGAGCGAGGGTCGGTGACACTTCGAGTAATCGATATAATTGCCTCGATATATTGAATCCTTATGTGTTTAGATTCCTTTAACGCTGACACTGAATGTCGCCGAAGCAAGATGGTCTGCTTGCTGCAGGCGGTGCTGCGCC
Source organism: Camptogramma bilineatum (assembly GCA_958496255.1). Taxonomy (NCBI): domain Eukaryota; kingdom Metazoa; phylum Arthropoda; class Insecta; order Lepidoptera; family Geometridae; genus Camptogramma; species Camptogramma bilineatum. The sequence continues at coordinate 12,929,117 of OY292471.1, forward strand.
CCCTACTTCTAAGGGCACCGGCATAAGACGATGGCAGTACCTAAACACATTAACACAAGCTCTAAACTAAACGGTGAAGGAAAACATCGTGATGAAGCCGCAGCTTCATCTGTTCAAACACGTATTGCCTATTAGATATTTCTGGTTAAGCTGTTGATGGTTCAATTTAAGTGCTAGGCAAACCTATTTCTTAGCATTGGGCCATTAGCCTCTATCTCAAAAATGTTACAGGCAAATGATCGTCCTATTAATAAGCATGCAGCATTTTAATAAGGCGGTTACCCACCTGCCGCCGTGCGTGCCGTTGGTTATATTAAAATTAAATCATCTAAGTAGTAAAATGTCGATATTTGTACTCCGAACAATCGGAGTGTTTAGTCACGTTTAGTCGTGTTTAGAGCGAGGCACCACGTATGGATGGCGCGCCCTGCAGCGAGCGAATGGACCGCGCGCGCCGCACCGCTCTTTTCACTCACCTTGACTGTGGCGATGAAATAACATCTGATGATAACAACAAGCGTGCAATTATGATAAGGTTTCGTAATGAAGTGGATAGAGGGTCCGGCGAGAGCGCGGCGCGGCCGGGCGCTCCGCCGACGGCCCGAGGCCGCCCGGCTCCCCCCCGTCCCGCGCTACCCCCCTGCATACACTCTACAAGTACCGTTTACTACATGAATGATGCCGGTTGCACGTTGCGTTGCGACTGACTTTATTGGACATTGAACTAAATCAGAAGACGGCCTCGTTTGGGCCGCGTGCACTTGCGCGCACCTACTGCATACCTGACATACCGCCTCATGGGCAACACACAGTACAGTACGGTAGGTACTACACTACGACGACTGCCGATGCCGTCGGCTACATCATTATCTAAAATTCGACAAAGCACCATTATGATTCATATCATAATGGTGCTTTGTCGAATTTTAGACGGCGCTCAATGAAATGGCTAGGCATTTAATTGAATGGCTAATTCAACCAGTTGCCTGCGACATACATACCTGCTATGAAGCAGGTATGTATGCTATGAAGCAGGTATGTATGTCGCAGGCAACTGGTTGAATTAGCCATTCAATTAAATGCCTAGCCATTTCATTGAGCGCCGTCATTCAATTGAATGGCTGACCTTCGCTTAGGCAGAGTGTTGGACACAACGTCCCACACTACGGCTAAACGAAGGTCAGCCATTTAATTGAATGGCGGCGCTCAATGAAATGACTAGGTTCACTTGCACACAGAAAAAGTACCTAAGTAGGTTTTGTTTTTTTTTTATAGCACGCGTATCACACACCCACGCAGAAAGGCTGCTCGAAATCCAATTAATTAGAGATGAATCACCATTACACTTGGATACATAAATCAGTCTGAGGTTGATGTCGAATGACTCAAGTGGTGAACAACAACCTTCGGATTGGTGAGCTCCTGGCGGAAGAAGGTGATGCTACGCGTGCGTGACTATTCCAACTGCATAGAAATAGGTATAATGCAATCTAGCAAACAGGACATAATGACTTCATTGACATGTCACGTGTATTTTACCCGCATGTGAGGAACCACGCAGGATCGCCACGCCAAGAGCATTTTCGTCAAGAGGTCTAGCTAAATGATAATTAGGTGCATGCCTACTAATTAAGAATCCCCTTTTAAAATATCCAGTCAAACAAAACATTATCTATCGATCTAACGCATAGGTTCTCAACGTGGGCGATAACGCCCCCTTGTGGGCGTTTGAGACTTTCAGGGGGGCAGTAGAAGACCCAGAGAAAATTGGGGGGCGTTGAGATGAAGCAGAGGGGGCGATAATGTAGTCTAAATTAGGCAAAAAAAAACCACCCTAATCCAGTGGTCGTCAAAGTGTGGCCCGCGGACGGTATTGGTGCAGCCCGCGGCCAAGCAAACAATTTTGATAAATAATAGATAATGATAATAGATAATGATGATACCACGTTAGAGAAAATGTTATGCCGATTCAACCTAGTTGGAAAAGGGCAATGAAATGATGATGATGAATGATACTACCTACGTTGCTACAATAATAATTATAATTGATTATAAAACTTCGAGATAGGGAAGGTCACTTTGTTTGCTTGGTTTGGAGCTCGCTTTTCTCGCATCTAGCTTCATGAGTAGGTATAATACGAGCAAAGTGAGTTATGTCTGACCACAGAATAGAAACCGACAAGCAGCGAGCCTTTCTATGAGCACCGCAAACAAAATCAAGTGTCACATTTGTCTTAAAAAATTTGGCTCGCTGCGCTCGCATTTAACTTTATAAATAAGGTATATTGTGAATAAAGTGAATTAAGTCTAACCACAGAATATGAACCGATAAGCAGCGAGTTTTTCCTTTGAACACCGCAAACAAAATCAAGTGTTAAATGTTGCATTTGTCTTAAAAAATTCGGCTCGCTTCGCTCGCATTTAACTTCATAGTACTCTAGGTAAGTATATTGCGAGTAAAGAGCGTAAAGTCTAACCACAGACTAGGAACCAATAAGCAGCGATTTTTTTCTTTGATCCCGCAAACAAAATCAAGTGTCACAATGTTGCATTTGTCTTAAAAAATTCGTAATTTAATTCATAAGTAAGGTATATTGCGAGTAAAGTGAGTAAAGTCTAACTACAGAATATGAACCGATAAGCTAGTTTTTCTTTGAAAACCGCAAAAAAAAAATCAAGTGTCACATATTGTATTTGACTTACGAAAATTCGGGGGGGGGGGGGGGGGGGGGGGGCGCTAGAAAAAAAAATATTTTCAAAGTGGGCGGTGGGGAAAATCTATGATCTAACGTAACATCCAAAAGCTCGATACCGTGCGATCGAAGGGATGCAAAGCGCCCGACTCGGCCCGTTGCATAATGTCGCAGCCAATTTTCATAACACGCCGAATTACGTTACGGCAGCTAACTCATGTCCTTACTCAGGCAGACGGATTGTAGTCGAATCTCGTTGAGTCGCGGTATGTTTTACGTGGTTCTACCAAAAGGCAGCCAAGGAACGCTTTATGCGCCCCGTTTACATGATGCGAGTTTCTTTAGATTTTCGAAGGAAAACGTCAAAATAATGATAATACTAGTGAATGCCCGCAGCTTGCCCGCGTAGACTACTTTTTTTATCCCACGGGAACCATACATTTTTCCGGGATAAAAAGTAGCCTATGTGTTATTCCAGAACCTAAACTATCTACATTCCAAACATCAAAATCAGTTAAGTAGTTATGGAGATACGTGGTAACAAACATTCACATTCACACACACACACGGACTTTCGCCTTTATAATATTAGTAGGATAGTAGGATAAACTAAACATTGATACCATACATGAAAGGTACGATAATCGCTTGTTACTGAATATCATGGAGCGAGTTTCTCGCATCTTCGAGGCAAAAAACTCGCACCATGTAAACGGCGCTTTAGCCGTATTATTATCTGCGGACTTCAAAAGGCAGCTATAGCAGAACCACAATAGGAATTGAACTATATGATATATGATATACCGTATAGAACCACAATAGGAATTGAACTATATGATATATGATATACCGTATAGAACCACAATAGGAATTGAACTATATGATATATGATATACCGTATAGAACCACAATAGGAATTGAACTATATGATATACTGTATAGAATCACAATAGGAATTGAACTATATGATATACCGTATAGAACCACAATAGGAATTGAACTATATGATATACTGTATAGAATCACAATAGGAATTGAACTATATGATATATGATATACCGTATAGAACCACAATAGGAATTGAACTATATGATATACTGTATAGAATCACAATAGGAATTGAACTATATGATATATGATATACCGTATAGAACCACAATAGGAATTGAACTATATGATATATGATATACCGTATAGAACCACAATAGGAATTGAACTATATGATATATGATATACCGTATAGAACCACAATAGGAATTGAACTATATGATATACTGTATAGAATCACAATAGGAATTGAACTATATGATATATGATATACCGTATAGAACCACAATAGGAATTGAACTATATTATATACTGTATAGAATCACAATAGGAATTGAACTATATGATATACCGTATAGAACCACAATAGGAATTGAACTATATGATATACTGTATAGAATCACAATAGGAATTGAACTATATGATATATGATATACCGTATAGAACCACAATAGGAATTGAACTATATGATATACTGTATAGAATCACAATAGGAATTGAACTATATGATATATGATATACCGTATAGAACCACAATAGGAATTGAACTATATGATATATGATATACCGTATAGAACCACAATAGGAATTGAACTATATGATATATGATATACCGTATAGAACCACAATAGGAATTGAACTATATGATATACTGTATAGAATCACAATAGGAATTGAACTATATGATATATGATATACTGTATAGAATGACAATAGGAATTGAACTATAACCCGTCTCTTTTCATTAACTGAGAGTGAAAAGAGACGGCATAGTTCAATTCCTATTGTGATTCTGCTATAAAGGCCTTTTTAAGTCCGCAGGGCATAATTTAGTTACAGAGACCCACATTTTTTTGTTTTACAAAAGGCCGCATTATCATAAACCAGCTAGTCGCTCTGTAATCCGGCCTTATAAAATGATGGCTGCGATACATTATATTGAGCTTTCTTTGTTTAGACACCCTACACTAGCAGACCCATTGTTGGAGTGATTTTGTGTTGTTCAAATATTTATTAGCAATATTGCTTAAAGCACAAAACGAAACATAACTCCTAAGCTACTTAATTCATGTTTGATTTCTTCTGATGGTATGGTATCAAGTTTTCAAGATGGAAATTCTTCCTGACTACATACATCAGCTCTAGTGAGGCTCTAGTCTAGTAAGTCAACATGATTGTCGATATGAGCTTTGTCCTTAGATATTTGAGAGGTTGTTTTGAACAACTAGGTATGAAAAATGGTGATGAATGGATTAGGTATTTTTAAAAACCTTGAAACGCGCAATAACATGTATCCAAATAGTAGCTCGTGTCGTGTAGCCTCGTGTCGTGGCGGTCGTGGCAGCGCGCTGGAGATCCAGACCGGAGACCGAGACCAGGGAGAGACAGGAGCTCGTTGTCATTTGGTCTCTGCACACTAGACCGTATCATACCATGACAGTGCTATCGAGATATAGTTCCGTGGCTATTACCGTGCCATGAGCGTCCCGGCAAAAATGATTTTCTTTGTATTGAATAATATAATATCTTTGGGTTTTGCCTCCTGTCTCGGTCACGCGCCTACAAAGCCTCGGTGTTTCTCTGGTTTCGGTCTCCGGCGCGAACCGCCCCGCCCGCGCCGCCGCCTTAGGAAGACTATGAACCTGGCCGGTACCTAGGAATTAGGATACCTACCTCTGTGGTTATCCCAAAATATGTGATTGGCCCCGCAGGTAGACTTGTAATAGGTAGGTAAGGTACTGTAGATATAATTCATCTAAAATAAATGTAAAGGCCTAGTTTTTGGAAACTCCTATGCAAGATTAGAGGGGCAGGGGCACACGACGTTTTCTGAAGCGCGATTTTGAACAGCGCATTCGCTGCATAAAACGCAGTGTGCCCACTCCCTTACGTATCGATTCGATCATGCGACCCGCAGCTCCCTGCTCGTCTCGTCTACACCGCTACACGTGTCGTGTCGGTGTTGCTTGCTGTTTCAAAAGCAGCCTCTCACGTCTGTCTGATTGATTACGCATTATCTGTTGTAGTGAATGAGCGGTAATCACAGGAGATCGATGAGGACGCGCTATCTGCTGATACCCAATGTCGAACGCTTTCGCAACGTCACCCCGCGAGTTCTCCCCCCCCCCCCCCCCCCCCCCCCTCCCCCGCTCTGCCCCCTCCGAGCCCGCTGCTATTATAGGAACTCTCGCTCACTAGTCAGTTATCGGAGCTGACCATGAGCTACCAATACCAAGATACCTACTAAGTAATAATTGTCCTTGTCCCCTCGCTTCCCCCTGCAACCCCTGAGGGCACAGTAACGCAAGTTTTCATGTGAACGTACATTTAAGGACAACTAGGTACTTCTTATTCAAGTAGACCCGTAAACAACCTTTTTAATTAAATACTTAGGTAAGTACCTAACATTATTCTAAATATTGCAAATAGCGGCTTGGCCTTGTTATTGCCGAATTGCCAATCAGTAAGTAGGTACCTACTTACTTTAAAATATTAACAACTTTGTTACGTAACGTATCTATCTACACACCCACGCAATTAAATAGTTCGCACTGTACCTATTCGCTGATTGAACGATCCATCACTGGCCAAGGCATTCATCATCTCTGCACGCGCTATTCAAATCATTCATTTTGGAAATGGCTGGAATGGAAATGGAAAATTTGAAATGGAAAAGCTCTGTACGAGAATACCATTTTTAACCCTATCAATTTACCTACTTATATAAATATATTATTATGCTTTGAACAGATAGTTTTTGTCTCAGTTCATAAAATAGTAGATATTTTAAAAGGCCGTTAACACAATACAAGTACCTATACAACCCATCCATTACAAGTTCAACACGAGACGTTACGACGACCACCACAATTTTTTCGTAAAAAAAAAAAGACTAATGGAATGAAAATGTTTGGGGAAACTCCCTTTTGAAAACATTTAATCAATCAATCATTTATTAAGTATGCGAAACAAAAAACAGATGACAGATATTTTCGTTCCCTTTTTAGGGTTCCGTAGTCCTGACAAGGAACCCTTATAGTTTCGTTATGTCCGTCTGTCCGTCCGTCCGTCTGTGCGAGGTTTTACTAAGAGACCGTTGTTGGTACTAGAAAGCTGTAATTTTGTAGGTGTGTTGATATACAACTAGTAGTTCGCCCCGAACTGAGATCTCGCGCACCATAGATGGCTTACATTTGGACTTTCTTCTGACTACCCCTATAATTTCAAGTGCTACTACTGATACTGCCGAGTATGCCTATTGCGCTAGCTCTTCATGGTAAAAAATACTGGCATGCATGCAATACATAATGTCGTGTCTAATTTTTCATTTAGGTATTTCATATTTATGAATTCTCGTCGTATTTCTAAAAGTATACGTCCTAGAATAAAAATAATAACTATTTTGGAATGTACAAATAAAGACCTTTCATTTGACAGCCCACTCAATATATTTGTTTACTTAACTTTTTTTACCCCAATTATTTTCATTCTTTATCAAAATTTTTTTTATCATGAAAATAAATCAAGTAGCATCTAAAATCATTGCAAACCAAACCGCAACGATGCCACTCTCTTTTTAAGACCGACCAGTCAATGAGCTACGAAGTCATCGAAACTCTATGCAACGGGAGCTCTTGCAGCTCTGGTTTCGTAGTTTTTGGTCTTTGGTCGTATTTCAAAAACTATACATCCTAGATTAAAAATAAAAACCATTTTGGAATGTACAAAATAAGCCCTTTCGTATGACACCCCACTCAATTTATTTGTGTAACTTTCATAATTTTTTACCCCCTTGGGAAGCCAATATCTTCACAACCCCTTCATCGATTAAGCTCATATGCTCCCCCGTAAATTTCCTTACCACAACCTATTGACCTACCAAGTTTCATGCAGATTGGATGAACGGTTCGACAGTTATGCGCGAACAACAATTCGTGAAACATACAAACATACAAACATACAAACATACAAAGCAAAATCGCCCAACTTACCACTAAGATCTTCGCTCGCTTCGCTCGCTCGATCGATAAGATCTTCGCTCGCTTCGCTCGCTCGATCGATTACGCCGACAAAGTGGTAAAATAAAATTTTGGAAAATATTTTTATTAGGGTAGCTCCCCTACATAAAGTGGGGATAAAAATTTTTTTCGTCGTCTACCCCATTGTGTGGGGTATCGTTGAATAGGTATTTTAAAATAAATTAGGGGTTGCAAATACTATTTATTTTTAGAGAGAAAATTATAGGTACTATTCGATTCATAGATAGATAGTTTGGCAAAGGGTATGGACGGCCCACCAGCCAGTGCCACCCGATGTGACACTGTCGCGGATCGCGGGTGGTCTGTGGAAGGAGGCCACGCTAAACCGATCATACTTTGATACTGCAAGTTATAATGGAGAAACCTATGCTAGGTAGGAGTAGCAGTAGACTTCTATGGAATGATGAAGATAACCCAAGCCAGTAATTGAAGATTCGAGAAAGATACACTTGACTATATATTTTTTACTCGTGGGACTTTACTTGAAGTTCATGCCCTATAATTATTGACTGGACAAGTGTCTAAGCAACTGTTGTTTATTCTATGTCTGGAGGAAAGTAGAGAGCATAGTAAACAAGCTTCGTTGGTGGAAGGATAAATCATCCGGCACAAATGAGTTGCGCTACATAAATAACGTAACGGGCCCCGCGCCAGCCGCCGCGCGCCGCCGTCGGACGCGGCGCGCGGCGGACGCTCACAAAGGACGTCGACACTCGCACAATCTATTGCCCCGTAGATGCACTGGGTGGGCGTAAAGGTCTCCACAGTAAAGAACTTCTAAATACAACTTTGTTGAAAATTTTATATTTAAGCCGTTTCGTTGACCAATTTACGAATTAAATAAAATAAGGATATGTCGCAGCCAACTGGTTGAATTAGCCATTCAATTAAATGCCTAGCCATTTCATTGAGCGCCGCCATTCAACTAAATCGCTAGGCGGATAGTTGAATCATTGAAGCGCTTAAAACGTTCAACACTCTGCCTGATTGAAAGGCCACCGTTTCATTGAATTGGTATGTTTTTCGACCACCGCGGCACCACTATCGCTTTCTTTACAAGATGGCGTCTACAGCTGATGTTTCTTGAATGTTGTGTGTTGTTTTGTCGTGAAAAATAAATATAAAATAAGTTCCCAGTGTTATTCGTGTGCCACAAAATACTGGAATTACCTTCGAGCAGCCTTTCTGCGTGAGTGTGTGATACGCGTGCTATAAAAAAACGAAAACCTACTTATTTTTTCTGTGAGCAAGTGAACCGTCTAGCCATTTCATTGAGCGCCGCCATTCAATTAAATGGCTGACCTTCGTTTAGCCGTAGTGTTGAACGTTGTGTTCAACTATTTGACTAACCAACGTTCAGCCATTTAATAGAATGGCGGCGCTCAATGAAATGGCTAGGAATTTAATTGAGTGGCTAATTCAACCAGTTGCCTGCGACAGATACACAAGGAAGGGATGTTACTATCGCCACTGAGCTAATTGAAGCACGCATAACATTGCTACAAAGAAAAGTAAATTGCTGTTTCGGGAACAGAAACGGCCGCGACCCAGATGTTCAGTCAACTGTCAAGATTATAAATAAATAAATCTAAAAGAGGTAATGCAGCGCATACGCGGGTAGACTCCGCAGTCCACAGCGGTCCAGCCATGGCCGCGCCAGCGCTGCAGTACTCACAGGTGGTGCAGGTGATGCAGCGGCTGCAGCGCTTCAGTACTCACAGGTAGTGCAGGTGATGCAGCGATTGCAGCGCGTGCGCGGGCAGACGCCGCAGTCCGCAGCGGTCCAACCACAACCGCGCCAGCGCCGCGCCGCCCAGCGCGCCACTCTCCACGCGCTCCAGCCGGTTCGACGATAGGTTCCTGCGCACACAGATAGAATAGATGCATTAGAGAATGCCACACGTGGACAGGCACAGGCCAGCATTTTTTTTTTATTAATATCTCTTTGTGAAGCATTAGATTGAGTCTTGGAACTAGAACATTATTCATCTTCCGTTGCCACAAAAGCATCATCACGGTTAGCACGCGCACGACTTACCATACCGACCAATACCAACAGACACGTAATGAGGCGCTCTATTTACCAGTGTCTCTAACTAGAACCACACTAGAACCAATGACATGCATTTGAATAAACCACGTATTATTATGCGCGTAATATATTAATGCTGAACATGCTCTTCTGAGTGAAACGATTACTTAGTTCATTTATTATTGTAAACTATTTTGTTGTGACTGTAATATTTAGGGCACTATCTTAGGACACCATGGTTGCGTTGCTACCATGCTACTAACAAAATGTACCTGGTGTCCCGCTTGGTTGCGCAATGAAGCGTAAATGACACCTGGTGTCATTTACGTAGGCGCGACTGTGGTGGCGCCACCGTGGTGTCCTAGGGAGAAAGAGCCCTCGGATTGGACGTGTTTTGCCGGGGTGGTAAGCCGGAGGTGTGAGAGGGAGAGGGAGAGGAGAGGCTACTCACAGGTCGCGCAGGCCGGCGGCGGGCTGCAGCGCGTCGCGCGGTAGCTCCGTGATGTTGTTGCTGGACACATCTCTGCAACAACGGAACACAACGTCACACACCCACGCCATCATACTCGTAGTCGCCCTCCGAGGCAAGCATTACATTCTGACTACTTTTTTCTACAGGATACACAGGGTATCAGTCTGATCTGCCCCACGATAAGTACATTTAAAAAACTTGTGATTTGATTGTAATTCGCTGAGGCTCCGGAAATATAAAAGTGAATAATGTATTGTGGACCAAGTTGATGGCTGCCGCCACTGTTTTTAAGCATTAGATAAAATATTATCAGCATCTATCAAATCTGTGCGCAAGGAGCCGTATATTCCGTTCCTGGGCAGTTCGTACAATTCCCAATTTGTACAATCGATAAAAAATCCTGATTTTTGTCATAACCTTCAGCTTGTAATAGAGGCCAAAATAAAACAAAACTTTTCAGAAATTACATGATTGTTACTGGTCTTGTTCTGGCAGTGGGTACCTAACCTATACCTAAAGGTCGTAGCAGACATATCAACTCGGAAAGTGATCGTAACCGTATCAACTCGAGGCGTAAGCTGGTTGACGGTGACGATCCCTTTCCGAGTTCATAATGTCTAATACCGGTTGTGGCGCCAGAGATGCGATTGTTTGTTTTTACGTGAGTTCAGTCGCGTTTGCGGTTCTTTTATTTCACGGACTGGATAACCATCTACTTAACACGACCTTGTACTCTGTAATTATTTTATTTTTCTGCAGAATTTTTTTTAAGAGTGCGGATTTCTATAAATATAATTATTTTGTATTATTTATACTTACATTGAGACAGCAGAAGTATTTTTAAGTGGGTTCTGTATGTATTTACCGTAACTTGGCGTTACTTGTATGCATAAGCTGCATGGCCAAATGGCCATCTCATCGGCACGGGCGGGGCGGGGCGGGACGGGACGGTGCGCGGCGGCTCGAGCTGACGTTATTGCCGCCATCCATCATCGCGGTCGCCGACACTGACACCGCCGAGCTCCCCTCTCGCCTCCCCGGGAGCTCAGCCTTGGCGCGCTAGCCATATTTCATTTATTATCCCAGTAGGTATCACCCATTGCGATAGCTTACGGACTACTTTTTCGATCATATAAGTACCTAGGTACTTTACTTACCTACGTAACGTAGACGTTTTTTGCTTGGTTGGTACATTCGACAATGATCTCTTGATTGTTTCCCCTGAGGTTTCCTATAATACACAGATATCGCGAAGTACAGTCGCGCCGCGTGTGGGCACAGATCTGTATTCTGTGGTGTGGGTTCTACAGGGGATGGGTGAAGCGGCGAGGGGGGAGGGGGGGCGGCCAATGGACACTTGGATAGTGCTGACGCTCGGTCTGTCTGTTTCGAAATCCGAACATGGATGCTGTGCAACGAAAATCAGACGGTCTTGTAAGACAATCTAATCAATCACTAGCATAGCTATTGTGGGGCGGTTCGCTCGTCGGCAACTGCTAGCGGACACATTAGGTAGATATTTGATTTGCATTTCAATGATGCGACTCGTGAGTCGTTACTCCCCTTGGGTAAGCTACCAGTCTTTCGACTTTGTCAGGACCTTTGATAGATTTAATGGCATTTTGATATTGTTCCAAGTGCCGAAAATTTGCCAATCTGAATGCATCGCACCGTGCGGGTGCAAGCATAGGGATGCTGGAGGCGAGGGCGGGCGGGGGCGATGTGGGACGCGGGAGGGGGGTCGCGGGTCGTCGCCCGAAGCATACGGTAGCTGGACCTACAATCATTAATTCACTGCCTTACACCCTCGCTAATACCTACCGCTTACCGAGGTGCTGTTGCCCTTTACGCGTGATAAAGCTCATAGGTCATCAGAGTCGATCCATTTGAGACGATCATTTCATAAGGTGCAACCACATGTCGGGCCAACCTAGGCCAGCTTTGGCGAGTACGAGCGAAAAGGCGAATCGATTCAAGGCGAGAGCGATAGAGAGGCAATGCGACCGTGGGCCAACATCTGTACGCGCCTTTAGACAAAGTCTTGATTCCGATAGAGTATCGAGTTCATCAACATAATCGGGCACGCTTCTTCTAGGAGCCGTATAAAGGTGGTCCTCTCTCCCTGTACTGCAAGCTCGTCGATAAGAGGTCAGTCACCACCCGAGACGCTACCTCTGCTAGCCAGGTGTCTGTCTACACATTCACCCACAGAGCAAATACGAGTAGGTACACTGTGAACCTAATCACGCACTTCCATTCCATTTCGAAACGCCGCCGCTGGCTTGCAAACTTGCGTAATATAATAATATTATAATAAATTGCAGCTCATAGCGTTTATGCCCCCATTCCTGCCGGGAACGTCAGCGCGCCGCGTCCCACGCCCGCCGCCGCCGTGCACCTCCACTCATTCTCAAAGACAACGCAGCTACCTGCCGACACTGTCCCATCACAAATAAACATTACAAACACTGTGTGGAGCATCAGCATGCGTTAATTAAAACTACGATTGTGAGTCCATTCCATCCATACCGTATGGATACCAATTCTACGATAGATAGGTAATGAGAGCAGTGCAGGTTTTATCGAGGATAGGATAGATAGGTACTGGTTAAGTACCTATCTAATCCAAATACCTATAAGTAAAAAGTGAATTTTACTCCACTAACAGTGATTCGCACAATACGCCGCAGTATGCGCATCTCTACCTATACCTACCTACTCTACTAGGTAGGTGTCCGATACCGAAGGAGCTCTGCTAGTGTGGATGAGCTGGGTGCTGTGCGGGTGCTTGTATGAAAGCTTTTATTCGGCGTGAGTAGGTCACCGCGTCGAGCGAGTGTCGTGTCGATATCGACGCGCAGCTGTTGCCGTTTGCGTCATGCAAGTAGGTACCTGATGCAATGTACCTCCTACTCCTACACTCGCTTCTCGATCTATGGGAAACCAGTTACCGATGCACATCGGGTATGACCGCCTTGCCTTGCGATAGAGCACGACACGAGCCTGGACGCGCCGGTGACCATCCATGCTCACGCGTCACACTCGCAAGTCACGGGGCACCGGCGCGGCGCGGCGCCGGCGCGGCGCCGCGCTGGCGTTTTCCTTCTTGCAGACAACGACATGACTAAACTTGTTGAGGTAAAAAACTTTTGAGGTTCCTGTATGCATCACACACGGTACTATGGGTGGGTCCAATCTCGCTAGGATAGGACACTATGGTTGCACCACCACAAACAAAACGGACGAAAATATACCTATACTAGCAAAATATAAAAAAACTGCTTTAACTGTTCTGACGACAGGTGCAATGCAAGTTGTGGAACTGTGGAACCCCTGCACAGCACAGCACACATAGAGCTCGACATTATGATGCGAGCGATCCGAACGGCCGCGGCCGGCGCGCGGCGCCCTGATGAATGGCTCTGCATTCCTCGCACTATTTATTGCCGCACGAGAGCGACTCTCCCAGCGCCCTACATATTACGTCATTAATTCTGCCTAGTTCATACAAATTAACAGCTCTTATAAACAAGCAATTTATTCTAAAATAAAAAAACCCGGCTGAACTGAAAAGTTGGAAACAGCATTATCTTATCAATCACAAAACAAAATTAAATTACAATTTTATTATTATGTAGGTATCTAGGGTTCGATGCCGTACGCATTTTCCTAAACGTTGTTGTCACAGTTGACACACAGATGGCTCTGTGAGTACCTAAATTAAATGCGTAAGTTATTTCTTAAATATGAGATATCTCCTAAATGGCTGAACCAATTTCGATGCAGTTTGTTCTAAACGTTGCGTGTGACTAAATAGAAAGTTTTAGTTTGCGTTTTGGTTAGCAATTCTATTTAGGGCGAAAAATAGATTTTCAAAAATTTTGAGACTCGATTTAGTCTTCGAAGATGTCATGTTAGATTTTTAAAAAAATTATATTTGATATCAGTCCACCAACCTCTTGATTTTGACATGGATTTTGATATGATAGCGTGATTTTCATTTTGAAAATTCACACATTGTTGCATTTTTTAGCTGCACTATTTGATTTATCGAAATAAAAAGTATCCTAGAGCACAATCGAGATGGAGACGATTCTAACGATACCTCATTCATCAAAATCCATCCAGCCGTTTAGGAGAAACGTGGTAATAAAGAATATTACTTACATACGAACGAACGAACGAACCCACATACATAGAAACGCGCGATCTACATAACCCGGGTGACTTGACAGTCAGCCGGGTAATAAGCGCACAACAACGTGACACAACGATGCATTTGACTTTGTTCGACTTCAATTTAGTACCTAATGGGCGTTTTTCGACTAGCCCGGCACGGCACCGGCACCGGCCGGCGCCGGTGACGCAAAAATGTATGAAAATGTACTGCTCGTTTTTCCACTTGCTGGCGCCGGCACCGGCAAGATTTCATACATTTTTGTATCTTCACCACCGGCGCCGGTGCCTAATAATTTTAGTGGATTGAACCGATACCACAGCCGATACCGTAGTATTAGCACAGAATACTAGTACTACGTACAGAAGGGTCACTTCGCGAGTAAATTTGTTTAAATAGAGACTCTCGTGGCGAAGCTATAAAGTGCAATTCAACTCGCCTATGGGCCTATTACCTATCGAGATATTTGCCTAAACATTCCCATCCTGCTCTAATGCGTAACTGTGTCACTGTCTGGCGCGGTGTGACGCGACTCGTAAGGGTTGTCGAATTTTCGCTTGCGACAACACAAATAAATTAATTTATTTTATCTGTCACAAAAACAGTACCTACTTAAGTTCTAAAATAAGTAGGCCTAAATATAATTTAATCTACCGTTACCACAGAATAAATAGTAGTAAGTAGGTACTACGTATTGTAAGTAGGTAGATACATTATTATTGGTTGCGCTTCATAGTTTATAATTCTTATATTTTATTCCATCACCTTATGGCGATCGAGAGGCATTGGTTTGATAGTCTTAGTTTATTAAATAAGTGCCGCATATTGTTGTTTGGTGAAACTCGCGCGGAGAAACGCTGCAGTCATCATTTTGTGCTGATGGACGTCGGCTGTTGGCTCCGCTCGATGAGTCTCGCTTCGTCCGTGGAATAGTGCGCACGCGCCTGCTGCATTGTCCACATTTTCGCTCTGACGTGCATAATCTCGTCTTTAAACCCTGAACTGAACCTACATCAAGTGTTATCTGTATTACCTAGACTAGACTGTGTTGTGTACCGCTGGCCAGCGTAGTGTTGTGTCTAGACTGCGAGCTTTAAGCCCTAACGCGGCATCGCCTCATCTGCGTGGAGATCGCTGATCAAAGGTATGTGGCATGCTTGATGAATTTGGATTTTTAAATCATTGCCTTAAAGTTAGCATCGCTGAATCAGTTCCCGCGCGTATGATTTTTATTTCCTAGCAATTTTTATTCTAGAGGTTATACGCACCAATTATCTCGTTCGTTTTGTAAACAATTGCATTTCAAAATATCTATACCTTCATACCTACCTAGACATCGATCAGACACACACAATCATCATCATCACACAACTAGACCGGGAGCCGTTATCCAATAATCACCCTTTTACCTCGCATCCACACGTTGGGGCCAACGTTGGTCCCAATGTCACTCGCCAACGTGTGGATCTAGCAAAATCAGCCCCAACGTTGGCCCCAACGTTGGGGCCAATGCAATTTTGTCAGCTCCACACGTTGGTGAGAGGCATTGGGGCCAACGTTGGCCCCAACGTGTGGATGCGAGGTTAATGTTAGGTTTGCAATTACATTTGCAATTTAATGCACGGCCAGGACTCGAACCCACGACCTTCGTCTCGAAAGTTGAGGTACTAATCACTTCGACCAACATGGCTCTATGAATGTAATGTAACTTCTAAACACTTACAATTATTATATTAAGTAGGTTAGGTACCTACTTAATGGATAAGTTACTTTTAGGTACATATGTAAATAAACAAAACTGTAGGTACCTACCTACCTACAGTTTTGTAGGTAGGTAGTTTTGTACGTGTATTATGTTTGTTTATTTGTAAACAGGTACCTATTCAATCAAAAAGGAATCGAATAGGTACCTATAAAATCTCGTTTTCATTATGCACCTACAGTTACAGAGTAAAAGTAAGTACCTACCTAGGTATTTATTGATGATTTATTTAAATAGGTACTTACAACAAATTATAGAAAAGCTTAGTAGCTACCTACCAACCTTTCAATATCTTCCGGAATTTTATGGAATGTTAATGTACATTCATTGCTTTTCCTTTTGTTTAGACACCCGTAGACACAGCAGTATCTTTTATACGGATTAGATCGTTTAGTTATCGTGCAAAAATCACAAGAAACGATGTATACGAGATCACGATAATTACGCACAATGCGTCTAGTCCGCAAGCCGAGCGAGCGGCAAGTGGCAACCTATGTCGCGCGCCCCCCGAGGCGGCGCGCGTCCGATAAATACCTAAAGTGAGAAGTGAGACAGGCCTGGTATTAGTGCGCCGCAAACTTTATGGCGGCTGAAGTGCGCGGCAGATTCGACTTTGCGCAGGTACAGTCAACGCAATAGGGAACTCCCACAATTTTTTTTTATGATTTTATACGATAGGTTATATCGTCAAATAACCGTCATAAAAATTCCAGCGCCGAAATACTAAAATTTTATAACAAAAATAATTTTTGAAATTTACCAACATTTTCACGCATCTGAAACACGATTATTATTGTTGTCACAGATTACTGTTGTAGTAACAATTTGTGAACTTTGACGTGTGACGTCAAATTGATACTAAGTACAACAGTAATCTGTGACAACAATAAGTTCGAGTATAGGAATTGTGAAAATTAAAAAAAAAACTTATCTATGGATCGTCATATCTGACTCGTCCTTGACTTTTCTTATGAACTCGTGTCGTCACATCCTTTCACATCCTTTTCAAGTATTTTGAAATTCCTACTATTTTTTGCAATTTTTAAAATTTATTTTCTAATCGAAAATGGTTTAATATTAAAAAATAATTACACACACATACCTCTAAAGCAACAATGTTCATAATAAAATACATTTAACCCGCTTTTGAATCAGACGCATATTGCCTATTGCGGGGATGTGAAGGCGGTGACGGGCGGGGCTAGGCGGGCTATGTAGATAAAGTTTACTCTATTCTATTGCGTTGACTGTACCTGCGCAAAGTTGAATCTGCGGCGCACTTCAGCCGCCATAAAGTTTGCGGCACTTTTTAGGTACCTAATTACCTAATCTACCTACCCATGTTATATCCTGCGCTGTTCTGTGCCGACTGCCGAGTGGTGCCGGCGGATGTGGAAAGGAAATGAGATCAAACACCAATGCGATTATTGGCTACATCTACAATCTACTAACATCGAGTGCTTGCAGTTGCAGCCACGTTACCCGGGACCTGGCAGGTGGCGGGTGATCTTTATTACAATGAAATAAGGATACTGATTGTTCAGCACTGACGAGAGCAATCAGCGTAGCCATTTCTGCTAAACAAGCAGTATCCTTATTTCATTGTAATAAAGATCACTCGCCTATCCGCGCGGACGGTACGCGTGACAGTAAAACCAGCCTTATAGCGAGGTGCTCAGAGGGCCTAGCCAACCGGCCTTCGCTATGAAGCGATTCGATTTCTAACTTCGCTAACACTCGAACGTGAGGTTTTCATTGGTCTAACCAAGGTCGAACGTAAGGTCACGTGGTCTTCCACCAATGAAACATCGGCGATAGCGAAGCGAATTGTAGAATAGAAAAGATTGATGCCACTTGGCTAGAGGCCCTGGTGACGCTGAGCGTGCGCGGGACGTGCTCACGTGCCCCCGCGCACACGTATCGGGTCGCGCAAGCCTTTTCAACCGAGACCCATCGCACACTGCAAACTTTCTATAAGCCGAAAGTTTGGTAGGGTTGGGCTGCTGGCTGGGACGAACATGGCCGATACTGAATCGTTGTAGTGTGCGCCATGATTATTTAAAAATAATAGTAGGTATGTTTTTAGCGCGCATTGCGCGCAAAGGCGTCAAGCAGGGCGACAGACGATCTAGAGTCCTAGACGCTGTTTGCCAAGTTTTTTCACAAGTAGTGACTTAAAAAAAAATGTGAATATGTATGACTCAACAACTAAATGAGTGTGTTATACATATAAGTATAACAATAACATTAAATTAATTGCAAAATCCAAAATAAATTGAAATATTTAAAAACAAAAGTAAAAATTAAGTTTAAATACCTAATAAGCAAAATGCAAAGTTAGCCGCAGTTAGCCTCAGAGTAAGAGTAGGATGCACAATACGCAATTCTTAGGCCAAAGAGCGAGACAGAGCACTAATTTAGTAGTTAGCACGCTGCATGCAGTGTCGTGTAATGTGGGCTTGAAGCAATAAAAACTACTCCATTCGTAGTTTTTTTTCAGTCAGAATTAATCAAACTGAGAGTATAATACCTAGAGTCGGATTCAGCACTGAAGTTCGATAGACGCAGCGCTGTTATCGCAGACCTAGGTTATGTAAAAAATAAAAACCGGTCAAGTGCGAGTCGAACTCGTACGCCGAGGGTTCCGTACCTAGACATGGTGCCAATTAAGCTAGTCCGCTTAATTGTATGAGCGCCCATACAACTTGGAGGACAATTTTAATTGGCGTCAACTATGTATGTATGGGAACACCTTTTTCATTTTTCAACTTTTTTAACTTTTTGGAATTTTTCCTTTATTTGTGCTATAAGACCTTGCTTTTTGCCAAATTTCGTTATTCTAGGTCAACGGGAACTACCATTTAGGTTTTCGACCCAAAACCTCTAGGGTACTTCCGGTTGACCTAGAATTGTCAATTTTGGTTACAAGCAAGGTCTTCCAGCACAAGTAAAGGAAAAATTCCGAAAAATAAAAAAAGTTGATAATTAAGGTAAGTTTTGGTACTCGGATGATTCGCAAGAAGCGGTCCGAAAAACGGTACCCCATTTTCGCAATTTTTTTTTTGGTTATTTTAAAAAAAAAATAACATACCTAATTAAGCACTCAAAGACATGCATTTTAATGTTAGCGGCCCTCAATTTGATAAAGCCGTTTTGAAGTTTTAGTGGTTTAAATATATTCGTGCCCATTGAAATTAGGTTTGGTCCAGAGAAATTAGAAAAATGCCAGAGAAATTAGCAAAATGCCAAAGAAATTAGCAAAATGCCAGAGAAATTAGGAAAATGCCACAGAAATTAGCGACAGAGAAATTAGTTTTTTATCGCGGACACATTTGTTTGCTTTGTAAAACAGTAACGTGGAGTTAAAATAACATGAAATTTGATTCACCACTACCTAATAGTATCTATATGGATGATTCGCAAGAAGCGGTCCGAAAAACGGTACCCCATTTTCGCAATTTTTTTTTTTTGGTTATTTTAAAAAAAAAAATAACATACCTAATTAAGCACTCAAAGACATGCATTTTAATGTTAGCGGCCCTCAATTTGATAAAGCCGTTTTGAAGTTTTAGTGGTTTAAATATATTCGTGCCCATTGAAATTAGGTTTGGTCCAGAGAAATTAGAAAAATGCCAGAGAAATTAGCAAAATGCCAAAGAAATTAGCAAAATGCCAGAGAAATTAGGAAAATGCCACAGAAATTAGCGACAGAGAAATTAGTTTTTTATCGCGGACACATTTGTTTGCTTTGTAAAACAGTAACGTGGAGTTAAAATAACATGAAATTTGAGTCACCACTACCTAATAGTATCTATATTAACGTTAACGTTATAAAAAGTGTCAATTTATATTTCATTATTGCGTAATAAGCGATTGAATGCAGATAGGGGTGTCGCGGACACACCAGAGAACTTAGATTTCACGACTTTAGAAATTAATTACAGCTTTCCTATGTATATAATTGAGGATATTACTAGTGCCATAATAGCGTACTCGTATACTATTTCCAAATAAAAATACAGCAATACTGAAACTGGTCATTTTAATAGGTTCGCAAGGCCGGACATGCCAAAAACACGAGTCCTGCGAAACACCCACTCACAAGTTTTCACGAAAACCTAAATTTGCCTATATCTTTTTATAGTGTTGACTCAGGACCTTGATTTTTATACTCACAATAGGGACTATAGACCCTAGTATATGGTATAAATTTCAACTTGCTAGCTCTACCCGTTCCTGAGATAATCGATGGTGACACACGGACAGACGGACAGACAGACAGACAGACAGACAGACAGACGGACAAGAAAGTGATCTTATAAGGTTCCTTTTTTTACCTTTTAAGGTACGGAACCCTAATTACTAATTGTCAAAAAAAAATGCGAATATGTATGTTATAATTATAATTATATTGAGGGCACTCACAGAACGAGCAGCGTCGGCGGCAGCGGTGGGAGCTGTCGCAGGCCGGCGTCGCGGCATTGCAGCGCGGCGTCGCGGCTCACGCAGGCGGCGGCGGCGGCGGGGGGGCGGCGGTGCGGCGGCCAGCGCGCCCAGCGCCGCCAGCGCCGCCGCGAGCCAGCAGCGCATGCCGCGCTCAGCGCATGCCGCGCCCCTCCGCCACTCTGTGCCGACTGCCGCACCACACTCACTGTACGCTCTCCTGTATCGATGCAGGTGTTATCGATTCCGATCACCTAGAGACGGTAAATTCGCACCTGTCGGTACTTATGAAGGTATGGATGTGGTTTACCGGTATTATGTTCGGTTGGATCGACCACGCTGATCATGACAAATTACATCGAGTAAAGTTTTGAATACCACCGGTGGAATTTGGTTGATGAACATAGCAGACACCTACCTCACCTATGCAACCTACCTAACCTGAGTACCTACCTACCTCAGAATGAGGAACAAACCAGAAACCGCGAGCACTTCTCAAACTGAAGCCGACTTTACACCATGCTGAATTCAGTGCACTAACTGCTTGTTCATTCATAAATTAATGCTCTGTCTCGCTCTTTGGCCTAAGAATTGCGTATATTATGAAATGAATGAACAAGCAGTTAGCACGCTGCATGCAGTGTGGTGTAACATGGTCTTGAAGCTGCCTTTACATTAGACTGCTTGCAGAGCACTGAAGCTTGTTCATTCATAAATTAGTGCTCTGTCTCGCTCTTTGGCTTAAACATTGCATATTGTGCATCCTACTCTAACGAGGCTTACTGACTGAAGTCCGCAGTTAGCATCAGAGTAAGAGTAGGATGCACAATACGCAATTCTTAGGCCAAAGAGTGAGACAGAGCACTAATTTAGCAGTTAGCACGCTGCATGCAGTGTCGTGTAATGTGGGCTTGAAGCAACAAAAACTACTTACTCCATTCGTAGTTTTTAGGGTTCCGTACCTTAAAAGGTAAAAAAAAAGGAACCCCCTTATAAGATCACTTTCTTGTCCGTCTATCCGTCTGTCCGTGTGTCACCATCGATTATCTCAGGAACGGGTAGAGCTAGCAAGTTGAAATTTATACCATATACTAAGGTCTATAGTCCCTATTGTGACTATAAAAAATCAAGGTCCTGAGTCAACACTATAAAAAGATATAGGCAAATTTAGGTTTTCGTGAAAACTTGTGAGTAGCAAAACTTACCTTAATTATCAACTTTTTTTAATTTTCGGAATTTTTCCTTTACTTGTGCTGGAAGACCTTGCTAGTAACCAAAATTGACAATTCTAGGTCAACCGGAAGTACCCTAGAGGTTTTGGGTCGAAAACCTAAATGGTAGTTCCCGTTGACCTAGAATAACGAAATTTGGCAAAGAGCAAAGTCTTATAGCACAAATAAAGGAAAAATTCCAAAAAGTGAAAAAAAATGAAAATTAAAGGGTGTTCCCATACATACATAGTTGACGCCAATTAAAATTGTCCCTCCGAGTTGTATGGGCGCTCATACAATTAAGTGGACTAGCTTAATTGGCACCATGGCTAGGTACGGAACCCTCGGCGTACGAGTTCGACTCGCACTTGACCGGTTTTTTTTATTATTTTTCAGTCAGAATTAATCAAACTGAGAGTATAATACCTAGAATCGGATTCAGCACTGAAGTCCGATAGACGCAGCGCTGCTATCGTAGAACTAGGTTATGTAAAAAATAAAAAAAACGGTCAAGTGCGAGTCGAACTCGTACGCCGAGGGTTCCGTACCTAGCCATGGTGCCAATTAAGCTAGTCCGCTTAATTGTATGAGCGCCCATACAACTCGGAGGAGGATGATTCGCAAGAAGCGGTCCGAAAAACGGTACCCTATTTTCGCAATTTTTTTTTTGTTTATTTTTCAAAAAAAAATAACATACCTAATTAAGCACTCAAAGACATGCATTTTAATGTTAGCGGCCCTCAATTTGATAAAGCCGTTTTGAAGTTTTAGTGGTTTAAATATATTCGTGCCCATTGAAATTAGGTTTGGTCCAAAGAAATTAGCAAAATGCCAAAGAAATTAGGAAAATGCCAAAGAAATTAGCGACAAAGAAATTAGTTTTTTATCGCGGACACATTTGTTTGCTTTGTAAAACAGTAACGTGTCGTGGAGTTAAAATAACATGAAATTTGATTCACCACTACCTAATAGTATCTATATTAACGTTATAAAAAGTGTCAATTTATATTTCATTATTGCGTAATAAGCGATTGAATGCAGATAGGGGTGTCGCGGACACACCAAAGAACTTAGATTTCACGACTTTAGAAATTAATTACAGCTTTCCTATGTATATAATTGAGGATATTACTAGTGCCATAATAGCGTACTCGTATACTATTTCCAAATAAAAATACAGCAATACTGAAACTGGTCATTTTAATAGGTTCGCAAGGCCGGACATGCCAAAAACACGAGTCCTGCGAAACACCCGAGGATGATTCGCAAGAAGCGGTCCGAAAAACGGTACCCCCATTTTCGCAATTTTTTTTTGGTTATTTTTCAAAAAAAAATAACATACCTAATTAAGCACTCAAAGACATGCATTTTAATGTTACCGGCCCTCAATTTGATAAAGCCGTTTTGAAGTTTTAGTGGTTTAAATATATTCGTGCCCATTGAAATTAGGTTTGGTCCAAAGAAATTAGAAAAATGCCAAAGAAATTAGCAAAATGCCAAAGAAATTAGCAAAATGCCAAAGAAATTAGGAAAATGCCAAAGAAATTAGCGACAGAGAAATTAGTTTTTTATCGCGGACACATTTGTTTGCTTTGTAAAACAGTAACGTGGAGTTAAAATAACATGAAATTTGATTCACCACTACCTAATAGTATCTATATTAACGTTAACGTTATAAAAAGTGTCAATTTATATTTCATTATTGCGTAATAAGCGATTGAATGCAGATAGGGGTGTCGCGAACACACCAGAGAACTTAGATTTCACGACTTTAGAAATTAATTACAGCTTTCCTATGTATATAATTGAGGATATTACTAGTGCCATAATAGCGTACTCGTATACTATTTCCAAATAAAAATACAGCAATACTGAAACTGGTAATTTTAATAGGTTCGCAAGGCCGGACATGCCAAAAACACGAGTCCTGCGAAACACCCAGGACAATTTTAATTGGCGTCAACTATGTCTGTATGGGAACACTCTTTAATTTTCAACTTTTTTAACTTTTTGAAATTTTTCCTTTATTTGTGCTATAAGACCTTGCTTTTTGCCAAATTTCGTTATTCTAGGTCAACGGGAACTACCATTTAGGTTTTCGACCCAAAACCTCTAGGGTACTTCCGGTTGACCTAGAATTGTCAATTTTGGTTACAAGTAAGGTCTTCCAGCACAAGTAAAGGAAAAATTCCGAAAAATAAAAAAAGTTGAAAATTAAGGTAAGTTTTGGTACTCACAAGTTTTCACGAAAACCTAAATTTGCCTATATCTTTTTATAGTGTTGACTCAGGACCTTGATTTTTATAGTCACAATAGGGACTATAAACCTTAGTATATGGTATAAATTTCAACTTGCTAGCTCTACCCGTTCCTGAGATAATCGATGGTGACACACGGACGGATAGACGGACAGACGGACAAGAAAGTGATCTTATAAGGGTTTCTTTTTTTACCTTTTAAGGTACGGAAACCCTAAAAACAACCTAACTCTTCCTCTATAATAGCATAAGGATGATTCGCAAGAAGCGGTCCGAAAAACGGTACCCTATTTTCGCAATTTTTTTTTTGGTTATTTTTCAAAAAAAATAACATACCTACCTAATTAAGCACTCAAAGACATGCATTTTAATGTTAGCGGCCCTCAATTTGATAAAGCCGTTTTGAAGTTTTAGTGGTGGTTTTATATATTCGTGCCCATTGAAATTAGGTTTGGTCCAAAGAAATTAGAAAAATGCCAAAGAAATTAGCAAAATGCCAAAGAAATTAGGAAAATGCCAAGAAATTAGCGGCAAAGAAATTAGTTTTTTATCGCGGACACATTTGTTTGCTTTGTAAAACAGTAACGTGGAGTTAAAATAACATGAAATTTGATTCACCACTACCTAATAGTATCTACATTAACGTTAACGTTATAAAAAGTGTCAATTTATATTTCATTATTGCGTAATAAGCGATTGAATGCAGATAGGGGTGTCGCGGACACACCAGAGAACTTAGATTTCACGACTTTAGAAATTAATTACAGCTTTCCTATGTATATAATTGAGGATATTACTAGTGCCATAATAGCGTACTCGTATACTATTTCCAAATAAAAATACAGCAATACTGAAACTGGTCATTTTAATAGGTTCGCAAGGCCGGACATGCCAAAAACACGAGTCCTGCGAAACACCCATAATAGGTAGGATTAGGAACCTATAAAATAGTTCTAGGTAGATACCTAAATATAATTACAACTAATAATACTAAATATAATTATAATACATTATAAGTAGGTACCTACCTAAATATCTGGGCCACCGAGCTATGCTCGGGTGCAAATAAAGAAAATTTAAAAAAGAAAAAGAAAAAAAAAACTTACCTAGGTACAATAAATAAACTTTCGCTGGCTGAAATTCACAAATTGAATTCGCAAATTTCATCGAAATCGTTAGAGCCGTTTTCGAGAACGTGAGTACATACAAAAAACAAACAAACAAATATTGCTCGTTTAATAAAATAGGACTAATTCCTTTTTAAGCTATGAAATAGGTAGGCAGGTAGGTATCTACTATTTTTTAAGTCCAAAATACCAAATCCGAAGAAACAGCCGTGATTGAACCATACACAAAAACATTCTCTTCGTTACGTTAGTTATTTAACTAACGAATATGAGCTAAGGTATGTATTTTCACTGATTCAACACTGTCATATTGATTTTGAAGCAAAACAATCACAAGTTGTACGAAAGACTCGCATGCACGTAAGGCGGCGCGCGATCACGGACGGAACCACAACATACGCGCGAACAGAAGCGCGGCGCGGTGCAGACTGACTGACTGACCTGCCTGGACGGCTGACGTGCTTTTTGCTTGTTGGTTGACGATGTGCTGGTTTTGCTTGAAACATGTGTGCAGGGATGCAGTGTTGCCAACTCCAATAAATCCAAGTCGCTAGATGTCGCTAAAAAGGTAAAAAGTAATTTTAACCCTTTCTAAGGCATAAGCATCCAGGGGCGGAAAAAGAAAAGTAATTATGGTTTTACATGAGTTTTATTGTACTTTTCTAGAAAATTAAAAAAAAAATTGGAAAAAGTAAAAAAAAAACATGGTGGGAAATCAGTTCCCACTGCCCGTGTGGGTGATCGATGTGGAGCAGGGTGTCTTGGGCACCAAGTCTGATTGATGTGTCTACATCAATCTGCTTCAATCTAGACTAGCAAGCAATAGGTTAGACTAGCAATTTAGAGACTGAGGTTTAAAGCTAAATATCTAATAATTTAATTAACTTACCTACTACTTATTAACTTATTACTTATGGTTTTGCTGTCTATTATTCGAAAAACAGTGAACTTATCATGATATTAGACTAGAAAATGTGTCTCAAAACTCTGTCTTTTGAGTTGTAATGACACGATGAAAGTTGCAAAGTGACGAGGGGACATGGTAAAAATGCAGTAAAGTATTAAGTACTTATTTTGCTTTATTTTAATTAAAATTATATGCTACCCTATTTATGTTTACGTTGAAAATGGATAAAAGATTGTTAATCTATCCGAAAAACACCATACCCATACTACAAATCTACTAAAAGTATTAAAATAATGCACTGGAAGTCGATGGACACGCTGAAAAGGCAATGTACAGTCAGAAAAAGGGTCCTTGTTAAAATCAATAGGGGGATACCGATTGATGACGCTGACTGTACAAATTTAAAAAAATCCGCCAAAATACTTAACTAAGTATTCCAATGTCAAAACAAAGCACAAAATAAAACATTTGTGGTTAATTTGATTTTTAGGTTTGTCTTTTGGTCTTTTCAGTGCACTTTTGAAGGTTTTTGGTTGATTTTCGTGCGATTTTTGTTGAGATCCCTCGCGGCGCAGCTGGAACATCATTGTTCAACGCCCCCGCGCAATACTGCAAAAAATCAGAAATATTGGATGAAGAAAAATTCAAAAAAATCGACCTCCCACCCACCCTTTAGGGTTTACTAACGTTGATTTCCAGACCATTTTTGTAGGGA